>CM057342.1:692441595-693905944 GCA_030015575.1 Agapanthus africanus | reverse complement strand
CAGTGGAGACTGGGTACACTGAACGGACTCGCCGAGAACTCCCAGATGGTATTATACCTCACGTCAGATGGCAGTTCTCTGGTGACACTGGTGCAGCTTAGTCTGTAGACCCGAGATCGTCATAGAGTCTTGTGTGTCTCCTACTGTGCTTTGATTTCCACCCTACCACGGCTCTACTGAGTTGTGCAAACAGGTGGTTTTTGGGTACAGTCCCGATTCACATGGAGGCAATGAGCGATAGGAGGGGATTCGTCTCTCCCGGTATTGGGGGTTGATGTTGCGCCATGCTCGACTGGCCATAACAGGAAATCCCTGGCCGGGGTTGCAGTGATATACTGGTAAGAGTTATCAGTAGTTTCACGAATGTTATGGACCTTACGTCGGCATGACTTATCGAGCTATTGGGGTCTGACGTTTACCACCCCTAGGCGAGATATGCGGCATATCAGACGAACAGACCGGACTGTACGGTAAGTGTTACTGGTTGGATTCGCAGGAGTGTGAGCGGGCTTGCTCGTCGATCTTCTGATCGCTCAATACCCGGGTGGCCGTTACGTTTAGCAGACCGCTTGCGGCCTGTGGGTGTTTGATATGATCATCATCTGCTGCCGGTGTATTGACGAGTCTTTAGAGTCCTACACAGAGGTTTCCTGGCTCAAGCGAAACGAAATAGGAGCGCATATGAGATATGTGCGGGACTGAGAATAATGCGTGTATATGATACCGTATTTCATTCTCGCGATGAATGTGTCGAATGGTTGTATGCGATATAACCTAGTTATCGAATCAAGGATTGATTCGATAAGCCGATACATTGGATACTAGCCGGTTATATGCGATATAACCGGATCATTGAATTAAGTGTTGATTTAATGATTTAATGTAAAATTATATATTTGATATATTACTTTGCATTAACTAGTATTGGTTCACTTAAGATGGATTTTCTCACTTGAAGTGCACATTGTATATATGATATAGTTTTGTGCACTAGTTTGTATCATGTTTGATGATACATGCAAACTTGGGTGTATGTTTGACTTGAACCATGTTTAGGTTAATGGTTATGGTTTTAAAGTATTCACTTATTCATTTCATTTATATTCTTTATTTCTTTTAGCTAAAATAAAATGGTTGCTAATTTTGTCTTTTGTGGAAACTTCATGATGCTTTGAATTTGTAACCATTTTGTTTTATGTTTAAAACCTAACCATTAGCTAAACTAGTGTTTGCTCTCTACAAGAGTTAAGTCTAACCCAAGGTTGCATTATGATAAGATCAATTTTGATTTTATTATTTGATTTATCATTTCTCATCATATCTTCTTCTTCTTCTTCATCTTCTTCAACAAAAAGAGAAAGCTTGCTACTCCAATGGCAAGTGATGATAACTAGTGAGAAATCCAAATCTAAAGTCTGCCCATTTCCTATTTCTTCATCCTCTACTACTTGCCATGTAGTAGAGTGTGTTGTCTTCACAAGTTTCTTGACTTGGCGAAGGCGGAGCTCGAGTTTTGTGATGCCTTGACGTAGATCATCTTCGGCATCGAACCGACGATCAAGCCCGCCCATTTCTTCGACGAAGCCGATACTTGAGTTCGGGGTTCGATTTGGACAGCGGAGGGAGATCATCGTGGAGCTTAGGAATTGGCGGACCGGATCTACAAAGGTTGTAGTCACTTTCTCTTAGCATTTAATTCGATTACTTGCTTGCTTCGCCTTGATTTCTAGTTAACGATCCGTTCTAGGTTTTCTCGGCACCATAATTTTTAGAAATTTGCATGTTTCATCACTTGTGAGACTTCACTAGAGTGCCTAGGAACCCTACAGTGGTATCAGAGCCTAGCTAGAGCCTTAGGCGAAGTCCCGACGAAGTTTGAAGTCCGATCGACCCAAAACCCGACTTTGAAAATGCTCTCTGGACGTTTCTGTAAAATGAGGATTTTTCAATATTAAAAATATCCAGAAAAATCAGCAGGATAATTTAGGAATTACTGTGAATTTCGATGGAGTAATTCCATCAAAGCGCCGCGGATCCGCGGCACGAGCTTGGCTCGTGCGGCGGTTCCGCGGCCAATTTGTCGTTATGTGCATCCTATTTTGCACAGTAATTCTTGGTTGGCTGTGCTGGTTTTCCTGGGGTTTTTTAATAATTTATTCCAGAGTTGTATTTTCTGAGTTGTATTGGGGACTCGGGGTATTCGATCGGACTGTCTAATTTGGTCGGTGTGCTTTTCCGGGTATTTTTAAAATATGTTAAAAAGTTCGACCGGATATAAATACCCACTTTTTCCCCTGCCGGGAAATTTCCAATTGTTGGATTTTTCCGTAGTTTAACGACGTTCTAAGCAGTGCAAGTAACGCGATGGACCCTCTAGAAGACAACAAACCTTAACTCGATTATGTGACCGTCTTGAACTGCCCTTTGAACCTTCGGGTTTGGGGCAGTACGGCATGCCACATGTGAGGCGTTGGCTTGACCCTTCTACGGCTGGACCGTTGGTACTGAGGCACGAACTGAATGTTGTTAGACTTATTTCATGTGTTGAGCTGTATCGGGAAAACTTGGGTGTTCGATTGTTCGATCGAAAAGTTTAGCATTTTCTATTTATCTGGAATGTGATACAATAATTGGAATTCACAAATTGTTATGAGATAACGGAATGAATATTATAAACATAGCAATTTAGTCTCACTTGATTGGTTGCCACAGAATTTTGATGTGATCAAAAGTCCGTCGCAATCACGTAGCGTACGCGGATACTCGCCGGGTAAACTTAATAGACAGCCTCACTCCATAGCCCCGACCAAGTGACTGTAGGAGAACCCCGTGGCCGAAAGCATCCGGTCGGGTGCTCGCGGCAGCGGTGTTCCGCCTTGGTGCACTTCGTCGACGGTATCGGGGGTGCGGCCGCCTACTAAAGTTTGCGACGAGCATTCGATCAGAATGTCGGGAATCCTGTTGAATTGCCCGACTCGATATTGAAAAGTGTTTTCGATTTTGAGACTAAAATGCGGGGTTTATAATTGTTAGGCATGCGATGTCTAAGGAATTCATTTGATTAGGCAAGCGATGTCTAAAGAGATTGCGGATTCCAACTGTTGTAGTTTTACACTTTCTTTTCTGTGACCGTAAGTGTAATATGTGATGTCGCCGGTTTCGTTGCTATATGTCAACGACAATTGGGATGCGCATATTTACTTACGTTGATGACATGTGATGTTATGTGTTGCTGGATATGTTATATTGGATCGTCGTATTTGAATAGCCGGGGTTTTTTATGTGAGATGAGTGTTTTTCATTTTCATTCATGTAAAAACTTGTATGTAATATTCTTTTATTGGGGCACTTCCAGGTTGCGGAAGTCGTCACCCGTTGTATATTATTTACTTTTCTGCACTAGGATAGACCCAAGGAGGGGAGCACAAGTAACCGGGTTCTAGGGCCCAGTGGGAGACCATCTCGAGGAGTCGAGTCCGGGTCTCCTAACCCTAGAATTGGTAGGGTTGCTTGCCGCTCTCGTAGGGGTCTAGGGGTGTGGGATTGGCTATTCATCACGACCGTGGAATCCGTGTTTTATACTGGCTCGTATTGAAAACACGGACGTCCTAGTATATCCAATATTTCATATGTTTCTTCTGCTGTGTTTTATCTGTGATCATGTGATGTTCTGTGACAGGTATCATATATAGTATATATGATATATTATATAGACGTTGCTTATATTTTACACCCGCGCTAGCCCTGCCCCGCTCTGCCGTTAGTTACCTAACCTAACGGTGCACGAGGGGACATCGAGGCGAATGCGGATGGCATAAGTGTACGTCATATTTATCTGTGATGTTTAGGTAATTTAAATGATGGGATATTCATTAATGAGATTAATGAAAGAAAATAAACCTAATTGATGTTGTGGAATCGAATTTCAAAATAAAACAGGTAGCTACAGTTCTTGCTTTGCATCGCGGTGTTCCTTGTAGAACATCCTGCACCTTATTCGATAGGGAAAGGACCGAGATCCCTTCACCGGGAGTGACTCCTTTAGCAATAACTGGCAGATGCTACATCACTCGGTTTGTCTTTTGATAGCTTCTATAGTTTTCGCTTTGCACAGTGATATATATGATATATCCCGCACCTCATTCGACGAGGAAAGGGCCGACGATCCCTTCACCGGGAGTGACCCCTTTAGCAAAACTAGAAAAGCCTCAAAAACATTCCATTTAAAACCATTTGATTCCACAACGAGATCAAGTTCAAAGCGTTAAAGGTTTTCACAAAAACCAGTCGCAACCCTCCGTCATTTTAGGAAGTAGAGTACTTAGTATTCGTGCTGTGTTTGTTGACCATAGTCAAGGCACAGTGTACGGTAGCTAAGTGATGTCTTCCTACACCGCATATGATGCGATTAGTTAGGACAGTCGCGTGACTTTGCTGACCTTAGTTAAGGGTCATGTGGGTAGGTCTAATTAATCACGAAATGACAGGTAGAACTTGACTAGTACTTATGATTTGTTGACCATAGTTAAGGTCATAGGTGCTAGGGGTAAAAACCTTTATCGGGAGTTTCTAGTGTTGGAATTTGCAATAAGATTGCATACCTTCTATGTGATAGTTGGATCCCGATACCCACTGCGAGTAATTGTTACTCCTGGGAGAGTTTTGCACTTTGCAATTAGCCGATCAAGTAGGTGTCTAGAAAGGTGTCAACGGGGTTACGCCTCTGGGAAAACGAGGTTTACAGAAATTAGGTCCGTGCGAAAGCACGGGGAACCTCCCTCAAAGTACCGACACTGGCCTGGCTGAAAGATTGGCGAACTTGTAGAGTGTAATTAATCCCGGCTAGTCTTTTCTTTTAGGGTTTGAAGGAAGATTTGATAAAAACAGTGGGAGCCATCCTGATTAGATAAAATATATAACCAATCTGATCTTGCTAGAGCGCACGCAGAGTGTTTTCTTCTCTCTCTCTCCTGGTAGCGACCATATCACGCCTTAATCAAGATAATAATATGGATGAATTGACCGAACCCGCTTGTTATACTGAGCTGGGGAACGTTGGTCCCGCTCCAACTTATAATTGTTATAAGACAGAGCAGGAAATAGAGGAATACCAGAATTCTTATGCCGCCCAAACGAAGAAAGTGCATATGATGCATCTCCTTCGGGTGTGTTCATTACAAAGAACTGTTTCTCAGTATCCTCTGCATCCTGGGTATATGATACCGGATTAGGATCCCAGATATGTAATCTGTTACATAGGGCTACAAAAGGGTAGAAAAACTGAGAACGGGTGATAAGTTTCATGAGACAGAAAACGGGGCAAGTGTTGCAGCCAAGTCTGTTGGTCACTGTCACCCTGTATTACGAATACATTGATTCTGAACAAATGCTATTAGATACCGAACCTGATATACAAAATCATATCAGTCTCTTTATGAGTAAAGAAATGATATAATTTTGTATTGTTGGATAATGTTTTGAACATTTTCTATATCAAAAGTTGATCGGTTCAGACACGTTATCTAAAAGCATTGACGTTCTAAATCAAACTACAGTTCCTTGTATACTGAACACACACAAGAAGAAGAGTTCAGAAATGAACGAATTCTTCTTGAGGCATTGTAGACTAGGTCATATCAATGCGACCCGACTGGCTGAAGTTACATTTAGATGTATATTTAAATCAGTTTGAATTTACATCTTGTGAAACTTGCCAGTCATGTCACAAAGATTAGATGACCATAGCTCCGTTTACTGTAAACAGAGAAAGAGTTAGTAAACTCTTGGGACTGATACATGATGATGTATGTAAAGTCTCCTGTCTATACATGCCAGGACTGGTTCTTCATACTTCATTATATTCTCTGATAATCTCTCAAGATTCAGTCATATGTTCCTGTTGAAACATAAGTCCGAACCTTTTGAGGTATTCACAGAATATAAGTTAGAAGTAGAGAACCAATAACCGGGTATAAGTATTATGTCCTATGATGAGATCAGGGAGGAGAATACTTGTGCATGGCATTCCTGGACCATTCTAAAGGAAAATGAGATTCTCTCTCCGTACTACTCCTCTGATTACACCACAGCACAACGGTGTATCAGGGCGGAGCAATTGCACAATATTAGATATGGTGTGCTCTATGATGAGTATTACTGAGTTACCTATTTCCTTTTGGGGTTATGCACTTGAGAAGTTGCATACCTATTGAATTAGGTTTGAATCAAATCACTGCCTACCACTCCATATAAGATATGGTATGGGAAGAACCCATCTCTTAAGTGAGTTAAGATTTGGGGTTGTCCGGCCTATGTTTAAAGCAAAATCCGGATAAGATCGAGGCAGGATCAGTTCTGTAGAACTGGAAAGGTTCCAGCTATACAAAACTGCAGTTGATGATTTGGCAGAACCAAAGGATTCTATAGTTCCCGACGTACCTCATCCTCTCCGCCGATCTAGTAGGATTCCTCATCCGCCTGAGAGATACCTCGGTTTCTCGATGACAGTGGGAGCAAGGATTGCATCATGAGATGATGACCCAACTAGTTTCGAGCAGGCCATCGAGAGTAGTGACTCTGTAAGAATGGCTGGATGCTTAGCGATCTGAGATGGAATCCACATACACCAGCAAAGTATGGACTTTAGCTGCTGTATCTGAAGGGTTAAATCCCCATCAGGAGCAAGTATATCTTGAGAAGATTGCTTGGTGTAGATGGAAAAGTTGAGACTTTCAAAGCTAGACTTGTTAAAGTTTTTCGTCATCGACCAGGCGTGGATAATGATGAAACCTTTTTCCAGTAGCTATGCTTAAGTCTATCCAGATCCTACTTACCACGGCTACATACCATGACTACGATATCTGGCGGTTGGGTGCCATGACTGCTTTTCTAAATACTGATTCAGAAGAGAACGTCTATAAGAACACAGCCAGAGGTCTTCGTAAACAGTGGGAGCAGCGGAAACGTGTGCAAGTTGCTTTACATAATGAAGCAGGCATCGCGGAGTTGGAACGTCTGTTTTGATGTGATAGTCAAAGTGTTTGACTTCATCAAAATGGTAGACGAACCTTGTATATACAAAAAGGTAGTAGAGAGTAAGGTGGTCATCTTCGTATTGTACGTAGACAACATACTCTTGATAGGAAAAGAGTTTCCTATACTACGATCGGTCAATCTCCTATTATCACTAGGATTCTCCAAATAGGATCAAAGTGATACCTCCTAAATCCTGAGTTTTCACCTATGAGATAGATGTAATTGGATGCTAGGATTCTCACTAGATGTAGTGAGATGGTATCAATCGATCCTGGGGAGAATCACTGGAAGAGTTCCAGGGTGATAAAGACGACTGAACGTCAGTCACAGGCACTGTCTTTACCCTCAGTAAAGGGAAGGTATGTTGGAAGAGTTCCAAGCTCGATACCGTGGCAAACTAGACGATAAAAGCTGGTAACATCGCTATTAAAGATACTACCAAAGAGGTAGTTTGGGTGTATATTGGTTCATAAGATGAACTACGTTCCTGCCATTGTATGACAATGGAAGTGTGGCTTAGGCCCTGGAACCCTGGTCCCATCAGTGACCCAGACATATTCTGAGGAAGCATCACCTGATCATGGAGATAGTTGATCTCCGGGGTGATCGAGGTTAGGAGAGTAGACTCAGAGGACAACACGGCGGATCCACTCACGAAGGCCTTTTCCCAGAGAGAGACTCATATGGGATGGTTGAGTATTAGATACTGCAACCACTGCTACAGATGGCCCTAGTGCAAGTGGGAGACTGTTAGTTATATGTATGCCCTAGAGGCCATTACTGTACATTGGATGTATATTGTAGTGGATGCTGGGACATATATAGGTAGGACTTTCTTGCTCGACATGATAGTATGCTATCTGGTTGCTCTTTATCTTAACATGTATACTTTCTGTCTCTCTGATTACATGTTGATAAAGCCCTTAGGATGTGTACTCGACTTCCAGGACTATGATGCAGATCATACTAGTGGGGCCTGGGTAGTCCATGAGTACATCCTTGAAATGTTCCTAGTCGAGGGAATATCGAGACGGGGCATCGATATTCCAGAGTAGACTAGCGCATATCTTCTCGACTCATGCGATGGGCGATGGATGATCCCATATCCATTGGTGTTTGACATCAGAGATGGTATGCGGGTGCTCAGTGGAGACTGGGTACACTGAACGGACTCGCCGAGAACTCCCAGATGGTATTATACCTCACGTCAGATGGCAGTTCTCTGGTGACACTGGTGCAGCTTAGTCTGTAGACCCGAGATCGTCATAGAGTCTTGTGTGTCTCCCACTGTGCTTTGATTTCCACCCTACCACGGCTCTACTGAGTTGTGCAAACAGGTGGTTTTTGGGTACAGTCCCGATTCACATGGAGGCAATGAGCGATAGGAGGGGATTCGTCTCTCCCGGTATTGGGGGTTGATGTTGCGCCATGCTCGACTGGCCATAACAGGAAATCCCTGGCCAGGGTTGCAGTGATATACTGGTAAGAGTTATCAGTAGTTTCACGAATGTTATGGACCTTACGTCGGCATGACTTATCGAGCTATTGGGGTCTGACGTTTACCACCCCTAGGCGAGATATGCGGCATATCAGACGAACAGACCGGACTGTACGGTAAGTGTTACTGGTTGGATTCGCAGGAGTGTGAGCGGGCTTGCTCGTCGATCTTCTGATCGCTCAATACCCGGGTGGCCGTTACGTTTAGCAGACCTCTTGCGGCCTGTGGGTGTTTGATATGATCATCATCCGCTGCCGGTGTATTGACGAGTCTTTAGAGTCCTACACAGAGGTTTCCTGGCTCAAGCGAAACGAAATAGGAGCGCATATGAGATATGTGCGGGACCGAGAATAATGCGTGTATATGATACCGTATTTCATTCTCGCGATGAATGTGTCGAATGGTTGTATGCGATAAAACTTAGTTATCGAATCAAGGATTGATTCGATAAGCCGATACATTGGATACTAGCCGGTTATATGCGATATAACCGGATCATTGAATCAAGTGTTGATTTAATGATTTAATGTAAAATTATATATTTGATATATTACTTTGCATTAACTAGTATTGGTTCACTTAAGATGGATTTTCTCACTTGAAGTGCACATTGTATATATGATATAGTTTTGTGCACTAGTTTGTATCATGTTTGATGATACATGCAAACTTGGGTGTATGTTTGACTTGAACCATGTTTAGGTTAATGGTTATGGTTTTAAAGTATTCACTTATTCATTTCATTTATATTCTTTATTTCTTTTGGCTAAAATAAAATGGTTGCTAATTTTGTCTTTTGTGGAAACTTCATGATGCTTTGAATTTGTAACCATTTTGTTTTATGTTTAAAACCTAACCATTAGCTAAACTAGTGTTTGCTCTCTACAAGAGTTAAGTCTAACCCAAGGTTGCATTATGATAAGATCAATTTTGATTTTATTATTTGATTTATCATTTCTCATCATATCTTCTTCTTCTTCTTCATCTTCTTCAACAAAAAGAGAAAGCTTGCTACTCCAATGGCAAGTGATGATAACTAGTGAGAAATCCAAATCTAAAGTCTACCCATTTCCTATTTCTTCATCCTCTACTACTTGCCATGTAGTAGAGTGTGTTGTCTTCACAAGTTTCTTGACTTGGCGAAGGCGGAGCTCGAGTTTTGTGATGCCTCAACGTAGATCATCTTCGGCATCGAACCGACGATCAAGCCCGTCCATTTCTTCGACGAAGCCGATACTTGAGTTCGGGGTTCGATTTGGACAGCGGAGGGAGATCATCGTGGAGCTTAGGAATTGGCGGACCGGATCTACAAAGGTTGTAGTCACTTTCTCTTAGCATTTAATTCGATTACTTGCTTGCTTCGCCTTGATTTCTAGTTAACGATCCGTTCTAGGTTTTCTCGGCACCATAATTTTTAGAAATTTGCGTGTTTCATCACTTGTGAGACTTCACTAGAGTGCCTAGGAACCCTACAGGTAGTTCCTTGGCATAAGCCACAACTCCATTGTCACACAATGGTAGGAACGAAGTTCATCTTATGAACTTATATATATCCAGACTGCCTCTTTGGTAGTATCCTTGGTAACGATGTATCTTGCCTTTAATCTTCTAGTATGTCACGGTATCTAGCTTGGAACTCTTCCAACATACCGTCCCTCCACTGAGGGTAAAGACAATGCCTGCGACTGACATTCAGTCGTCCTTATCACCCTGGAACCTTTCCAGTGATTCTCCCCAGGATCGATTGATACCATCTCACTACATCTAGTGAGTATCCTAACATCCATTTAGATCTATCTCATAGATCCAAAACCCCGGATTTAGGAGGTATCATTTTGATCCTATATGGAGAATCCTTGTGATAAGCGGAGATTGACCGAGCGTAGCATAGGAAACTCCTTTCCTATCAAGAGTATTTCATCCACGTACTCTACGAGGATCACCACCATACTCATTACTACCTTTTCGTATATACAAGGTTCATCTACCATTTTGATGAAGTCAAACTCTTTGACTACCACATCAAAACAGATGTTCCAACTCCGCGATGCCTGTTTTATCATATAAAACATCTTGCACACGTTTCCGCTGCTCCCACTGTCTATGAAGCCCTCTGGCTGTGTACTTATAGATGCTATTTTCTAAATCATCATTTAGAAAAGCAGTCATGACACCCAACCACCAGATATCGTAGTCATGGTATGTAGCCGTGGCAAGTAGGATCTGGATGGACTTAAGCAAAGCTTTGAAAGTCTCAACTTTTCCATGTACACCAAGTAATCTTCTCAAGATATACTCGCTCCTGATGGGGATTTAACCCTTCAGATAAAGCAACCAAAGTCCATACTTTGTTGGTGTATAAGGATTCCATCTCAGATCGTTAAGCATCCAGCCATTCTTACAGAGTCTCACTCCTGATGGCCAGCTCGAAACTAGTTGGGTCATCATCTCATGATGCAATCCTCGCTCCCACTGTCATAGAGAAACTAAAGTATCTCTCAGGTGGGTGAGGAACCCTACTAGATCGGCGGAGAGGCTGAGGTTCGTTGGAAACTATTGAATCCACATTCAATAGGTATGCAGCTTCTCAAGTGCATAACTCCCAAAAGGAAATAGAAAACTCAATAGTACTCATCATAGAGCACACCATATCATATAGGGTGCTATTGCTCCGCCCCGATATACCATCGTGCTATGGTGTATACGGAGGAGTAATGCTGAGAGAGAATCTCATTCTCCTTTAGAATAGTCCAGGAATTCCGTGCTCAAGTATTCTCCTCCTTGATCTCATCAAAGGACATAATACTTATACCCGTATTTTGGTTCTCTACTTCTAACTTATATTCTGTGAATATCTCAAAAGCTTCGGACTTATATTTCAACAGGAACACATGTCTGAATCTTGAGAGATTATCAGAGAACGTAATGAAGTAAAAAGAACCGGTCTTGGCATGTGTAGACTGGAGACTTTCATACATCAGCATGTATCAATCCCAAAAGTTCACTAACTCTTTCTCTGTTTCCAACAAACAGAGCTGTGGTCATCTTATCTTTGTGACATGACTGGCAAGTTTCATAAGATGTAAATTCAAACTAATTTAAATATGCATCTAAATGTAACTTCAGCCAGTCGGGTCGCATTGATATGACCTAGTCTACAATGCCTCAAGAAGGATTGATTCATTTCTGAACTATTCCTCTTGTGTATGTTCCTTATACTAAGAACTGTAGTTTGATTTAGAACGTCAATGCTTTTTAGATAACGTGGCTGAACCGATCAACTCTTGATATAGGAAATGTTCAAAACATTATCCAACAATACAAAATTATATCCTTTCTTTACTAATAAAGAGACTGATATGATTTTGTATATCAGGTTCGGTATCTAATAACATTTGTTCAGAATCAATGTATTCCGGTAATACAGGGTGACAGTGACCAACAGACTTGGCTGCAACACTTGCACCGTTTTCTGCCTCATGAAACTTATCACCCGTTCTCAGTTCTTTACCTATCTGTAGCCCATGTAACAGATTACATATGCGGGATCCTGATCCGGTATCACATACCCAGGACGTAAAGGATACTGAGAAACAGTTCTGTGTAATGAACACACCCGAAGATGATGCATCAGCATGCACTTTCTTCGTTTGGGCGGCACGGGAAATCTGGTATTCCCCAATTTCCTGCTCTGTCCTATAACAATTATAAGTTGGAGCGGGACCAACGTTCCCCGGCTCAGTATAACAAGTGGGTTCGGTCAATTTATCTGTTTTATTATCTTGATTAAGGCGTGATGTAGTCGCTACCTGGAGAGAGAGAGAAGAAAACACTCAGCGTATGCTCTTGCAAGATTAGATTGGTTATCTAATATATCTAATCAGGATGTCTCCCACTGTTTTAGTCAAATCTTCCTTCAAACCCTAAAAGGAAAGACTAGCCGGGATTAATTACACGCTACAAGTTCGCCAATCTTTCAGCCAGGCCAGTGTCGGTACTTTGAGGGAGGTCCCCCGTGCTTTCGCACGAACCTAATTAAAGTAAACCTCGTTTTCCCAGAGGCGTAACCCCGTTAACACCTTTCTAGACACCTACTTGATCGGCTAATTGTAATGTGTAAAACTCTCCCAGGAGTAACTCTTACTCGCAGCGGGTATCGGGATCCAACTATCTCATAGAAGGTATGCAATCTCATTGCAAATTTCAACACTTGAAATTCCCAATAATATTTTGCCCCTAGTGACTTATGACCTTAACTATGGTCAACAAATCATAAGCACTAGTCAAGTTCTACCCGTTATTTCTTGATTAATTAGACCCACCCACATGACCCTTAACTAAGGTCAACAAAGTCATATGACTGTCCTAACTAATCGCATCTTATGCTATATAGGAAGACATCACTTAGCTACCGTACACTGTGCCTTAACTAAGGTCAATAAACACAGCACGAATACTAAGTACTCTACTTCCTAAAATGACGGAGGGTTACGACAGGTTTTTAAGAAAACCATTTGCGTAATGAACTTAATATCGTCGTAGAATCGAGTGATTTTAAATGGAGTGTTTTTGAGGATTTTCTAGTTTTGCTAAAGGGGTCACTCCCGGTGAAGGGATCGTCGGCCCTTTCCTCATCGAATAAGGTGCAGGATATTTCACAAATATCACTATGCAAAGCAAGAACTATAGAAGCAATCAAAAGACAAACCGAGTTTGTAGCATCTGCCAGTTATTGCTAAAGGAGTCACTCCCGGTGAAGGGATCTCGGTCCTTTTCTTATCGAATAAGGTGCTGGATGTTCTACAAGGAACACCGCTATGCAAAGCAAGAACTAGTGCTACCAGTTTTTAAAAACAAGTTTCTACAACATCTTAGGTTTCTTTTATTTCATTAATCTCATTAATGAAGTCCCATTTTAATATGCTTCACAAGCATCACAGTTGAAACGAAATCTGCAATATAACATATATCTCATATATATAAAATATAAACATTCGTCTCAGGCAGTAATATAATCTCATCACAGAACATTGCAGCAGAAGAACATATATGAAATATTGGATATACTAGGACGTCCGTTTTTTCAATACGAGCCTGTATAAAACACGGATTTCACGGTCGCGATGAATAGCCAAACCCACATCCCTAGACCCCTACGAGAGCGGCAAGTAACACTGCCAATTCTAGGGTTAGGAGACCCGGTCTCGACTCCTCGAGATGGTCTCCCACTGGACCCTAGAACCCGGTTACTTGTGCTCCCTGCCTTGGGTCTACCTAATGCGGAAAAGTAAATAATATACAACGGTGACATCTTCCGCTACCTGGAAGTGCCCCAATAAAAGAATATTACATACAAATGAATTTTACATGAATGAAAAAGAAAAACTCTCATCTCACAAAAAACCCCGGCTATTCAAAACGCGACGATCCAATATAACATATCACAGCAACACATAATATCTCATATCATCAACGTAAGCAAGTATGCGTATCCCGATTGTCGTTGATGTATAGCAACGAAGCCGGCAATACACCACATACTACGCTTACGGTCACAGAAAAGAAAGTGTAAAACTTCAACAGTTGGAATCCGCAACCTCTTTAGACATCGCATGCCTAACCAAATGAATTCCTTAGACATCGCATGTCTAACAATTATAAACCCCGCATTTTAGTCTCATTATCGAAAACTCTTTTCAATGTCAAGTCGGGCAATTCAATAAGATTCCCGACGTCCTGATCGAATGCTCGTCGCAAACTTTAGTAGACGGCCGCACCCCTGATACCGTCGACGAAGTGCACCAAGGCGGAACACCGCTGCCGTGAGCACCCGAACGGATGCTTTCGGTGACGGGGTTATCCTACAGTCACTTGGTCGGGGCTATGGAGTGAGGCTGTCTATTAAGTTTACCCGGCGAGTATCCGCGTACGCTACGTGATTGCGACGGACTTTTGATCACATCAAAATTCCGTAGCAACCGATCAACTGAGACTAAACTACTATGTTTATAATATTCAAATCAGTTATCTCATAACTACCTGTGGATTCCAAATATTGTATCACATTCCAGATAAATAGAAAAAGTTAAACTTTCCGATCGAATCATCAAGCACCCAAGATTTCCCCAATGTATCTCAACACTTGAAATCAGTTCAAAAACATCCATCACATGCCACAGTACCAATGGTCCAGCCGTAGAAGGGTCAAGCCAACGCCTCACATGTGGCACGCCGTACTGCCCCAAACCCTGAGGTTCAAAGGGCAGTTCAAGACGGTCACATAATCGAGTTAAGGTTTGTTGTCTTCTAGAGGGTCCATCGAGTTACTTGCACGACTTAGAACATTCTTAAACACGAGGAAAAATCCAACTTTTGAAAAAATTTCCGACAGGGGAAAAAGTGAGTTATTGATATCCGTTCGAACTTTTTAACAGTTTCTAAAATTTATTCGGAAAGCCACATAGACAAAATCTAATACTCCGATCGAAACATCGAATCCCCAAAACAACCCCAGAAAACTCAACTGTAGAATAAATATTAAAAATTCCAAGAAAATCCAGCATAATAAAATAGTAGTTACTGTGCAAACAGAAATTGATGACGTCATCATTGCGCGGCGGAACCGCGGCAGAAGCATGCCTTCTGCGGCGGTTCCGCGGCGTTTTGTACTGTTCATCAAATAATTTTTGTACCGTAATTCTTAGAATTCCCTGCTGAATTTTTTAAGCATTTTTAATGTGGAAAAATCCCAGTTTTTAGAAAAAGTCCAGAGAGCATGTTTCGGGTTAGCTTTTTGGTTCGAACGGACTTCAAACTCTGTCTAGACTTCGCATAAAGCTCTAGCTTGGCTCTGATACCACTGTAGGGTTGCTAGGCACGCGCACAAGGGTCTATGAGGCATCAACCATGCCCGATTAAAAACTTAGCCGTGCCGAACAACCCGAATACGGAACTTTAAACTAGAGATTAGGCGAAAACAAGCATGCTAAACACTTTAACACTAAGTGAGAGGGATTACAACCTTTGTAGATCCGGTCCTTCAATTCATATGCTCCGTGTTGTGGTCCCTTCGCTGCGATCATCGGGATCCGGACTCTCGAGAAGTTCCACGAAGAGAAAGACGCAACCTTTGCTTCCGATCTTCGATACTAAGATGATCTACCTTGAAGTTTCTTTAACACAAGCTAACACTCATGAAATGATGTGAACACCCTCATCTAAATGGCAAGGGAAGATGAGGATGATGAAGTAGGTTTTTTTGCTCTCTTTATTTATCTTTTTCTCATATTTATTCATCACCTTTTGAAAAACTAGTAAGCTTTTCATGAAAGAATCAAGGAGGAAGAAGATGAATAATAATTTTTGTGATGAATAGAAAGAATGTTATCATAATCATTTATGCAACCATGGTTGTAGTAACCATTGTAGAGAGTTTACTAGTGTTAGGGTTTGGGTTAGGTCAAAGGGTGAGTCAAAAGAAATATCTATCATAATATCTTATCAAAGACAAAGTAAAGCTTCTAGAATCAACTAGAAGGTTTAACCCTAATCCAAACCCTAATCATGTTTAAACTCCTCTAAACATGTTGCATTAATAATTATAATATGTTACAATATTATATATCACATATACAATATTTATTGTAACAAAATAAAATAATACATTTAACATATATCGCATATATGTCAATGTATTACCCGAGTGAGAAAAAGAATCTTTTAGTGAGCAAATATTAGTTAATGTAATTTAATATATCATATATATATTATTATACATTAAATTATCGAATCAACACTTGATCCGACAATCCGGCTATATCGCATATAACCAGCTAATATATATCCGTACCGATTCATCGAATCAACACTTGATCCGACGACCCGGCTAATATCAAATATCGCGAGAATATAATACGGTATCATATATCATATTATCCTCGGTCCCGCACATATCACATATGTGCTCCTACTCCGTTTTGTCTGAGTCAAGAAACCTCTGTGTAGGACTCTAAAGAATCGTCAATACGCCGGCAGTAGGTGATGATCATATCAAACACCCACAAGCTGCAAGCGGTCAGCTAAACGTAACAGCTACCCAGGTATTGAGCGCTCAGAAGATCAACAAGCAAGCATGTACATTCTCCTGCGAATCCAAACAGTAACACTCCCGTACAGTCCGGTCTCGTCGTCTGATATGTTGCATATCTCGCCTAGGGGTGGTAAACGTCAGACCCCAGTAGCTTGATAAGTCGTGTCGATTTGAGGTCTATAACAGTTCGAGAAACTACTGATAACACTTACCAGTAAATCTCAGCAACCCTGGCCAGGGATTTCCGGTTATAGCCAATCGAACACAGCACAACATCAACTCCCTATACCGGGAGAGACGAATCCCCTCCTATCGCTCATTGCCTCCATATGATTCGGGACTGTACCCAAAAGCCACCTTTTTGCACGCCCTCTTGGACGTGGTATGATGGAAATCAAAGCACAGTGGGAATCACACAAGACTCTATGACGATCTCGGGTCAACAGACTACTCTGTACTAGTGTCACCGGAGAACTGCCATCTGACGTATGGTATAATACCATCTGGGAGTTCTCGGCGAGTCCGTCCAGTATACCCAGTCTCCACTGAGCACCCGTACACCATCCTTGATGTCAAACACCGATGGATATGGGATCATCCATCGTCCATCATATGGATCAAGATGCGTATACGCTAGTCTACTCTGGTGTATCGATGCTCTGTCTCGATACACCCTCGACTAGGAACAGTTATAGGATGTACTCGTCGACTACCGTGGCCCCACTAGTATGATCTCATCATAGTGCCAGTAGTCGAGTACACATCCTAAGGGCTTTATCAACATGTAACATAGAGACAATCAGAGTACATGTTAAGATAAAGTACAACCAGATAGCATACTATCATGTCGAGCAAGAAAGTCCTCCCTATATATGTCCTAGCATCCACTACAATATACATCGTATGTACAGTAATGGCCTCTAGGACATACATATAACTAACACTAGGAACCCTACAGTGGTATCAGAGCCTAGCCAGAGCCTTAGGCGATGCGTAGATGAAGTTTGAAACCCGATCGACCCGAAACCCTAACCCGACAATGCTCTCTGGACATTTTTCAAAATCTGGGTTTTTCCAGAATTAAAAATGCCTAAAAAATACAACAGGGTTTTCTAATAATTACGATGCAAATTTGGTGACGTCATCTGTATGGATGGCCGCGGAACCGCGGCAATTGCCAGCTTGTGCCGCGGATCCGCGGCCGTACAATGAGTTTATGGTGTTGTTTTTGCATAGTAATTCTTTAAGATCTGGGTACTATTTTATGGGTATTTTTATTTTGACTCCACAGTTGAGTGTTCTGGGGTTGTATTGGGGACTCGATGAATCGATCGGATTATTTAACTTTGTCTATATGGCTTTCCGGATAATTTTTGAATATGTTAAAAAGTTCGACCGGATATAAATACCCAACTTTTCCCCTGCCGGAAAATTTCCAAGTGTTTGATTTTTCTGTGGTTTAAAGACGTTCTAAGTAGTGCAAGTAACGCGATGGTCCCTCTAGAAGACAACAAACCTTAACTCGATTATGTGACCGTCTTGAACTGCCCTTTGAACCTTAGGGTTTGGGGCAGTACGACGTGCCACATGTGAGGCGTTGGCTTGACCCTTCTACGGCTGGACCGT
Organism: Agapanthus africanus; assembly: GCA_030015575.1. Taxonomy (NCBI): domain Eukaryota; kingdom Viridiplantae; phylum Streptophyta; class Magnoliopsida; order Asparagales; family Amaryllidaceae; genus Agapanthus; species Agapanthus africanus. The sequence goes on along the minus strand of CM057342.1, from coordinate 693,887,696 downwards.
TGGTACTGAGGCACGAAGTGAATATTTTTAAAATTATTTCATGTGTTGAGCTGTTTCGGGAAAACTTGGGTGTTCGAATGTTCGATCGGAAAGTTTAACATTTTCTATTTATCCGGAATGTGATACAATAATTGGAATTCACAAGCAGTTATGAGATAACTGAATGAATGTTATAAACATAGCAGTTTAGTCTCACTTGATCGGTTGCGACGGAATTTTGATGTGATCAAAAGTCCGTCGCAATCACGTAGCGTACGCGGATACTCGCCGGGTAAACTTAATAGACAGCCTCGCCCCATAGCCCCGACCAAGTGACTGTAGGAGAACCCCGTCGCCGAAAGCATCCGTTAGGGTGCTCGCGGCAGCGGTGTTCCGCCTTGGTGCACTTCGTCGACGGCGTCGGGAGTGCGGCCGCCTACTGAAGTTTGCGACGAGCATTCGATCAGGATGTCGGGAATCCTGTTGAATTGCCCGACTTGATATTGAAAAGTGTTTTCGATAATGAGACTAAAATGCGGGGTTTATTATTGTTAGGCATGCGATGTCTAAGTATTTCATTTGATTAGGCATACGATGTCTAAAGAGATTGCGGATTCCAACTGTTGTAGTTTTACACTTTCTTTTCTGTGACCGTAAGTGTAATATGTGATATCGCCGGTTTCGTTGCTATATGCCAACGACAATTGGGATACGCATGTTTACTTACGTTGATGACATGTGATGTTATCTGTTGCTGGATATGTTATATTGGATCATCGTGTTTGAATAGCCGGGGGTTTTTATGTGAGATGAGTGTTTTTCATTTTCATTCATGTAAAAACTTGTATGTAATATTCTTTTATTGGGACACTTCCAGGTTGCGGAAGATGTCACCGTTTGTATATTATTTACTTTTCCGCACTAGGATAGACCCAAGGAGGAGAGCACAAGTAACCGGGTTCTGGGGTCCAGTGGGAGACCAACTCGAGCAGTCGAGTCCGGGTCTCCTAACCCTAGAATTGGTAGGGTTGCTTGCCGCTCTCGTAGGGGTCTAGGGGTGTAGGTTTGGCTATTCATCGCGACCGTGGAATCCGTGTTTTATACTGGCTCGTATTGAAAACACGGACATCTTAGTATATCCAATATTTCATATGTTTCTTCTGCTGCGATATCTGTGATGTGATCATGTGATGTTCTGTGATGGATACTGTATATAGTATATATGATATATTATATAGGCGTTACTTATGTTTTACACCCGCGCTAACCCTGACCCGCTCTGCCGTTAGTTACCTAACCTAACGGTGCACGATGGGACATCGAGGCGAATGCGGATGGCATAAGTGTACGTCGTATTTATCTGTGATGTTTAGGTAATTTAAATGATGGGACTTCATTAATGTGATTAATGAAATAAAAGAAACCTAATGATGTTGTAGAATTGAATTTCAAAATTAAAACAGGTAGCTACAGTTCTTGCTTTGCACAGAGGTATATACGATATATCCTGCACCTTATTCGATGAGGAAAGGACCGAGATCCCTTCACCGGGAGTGACTCCTTTAGCAATAACTGGCAGATGCTACACACTCGGTTTGTCTTTTGATTGCTTTTAAGAGTTTCTGCTTTGCACAGTGATATATATGATATATCCCGCACCTCATTCGACGAGGAAAGGACTGACGATCCCTTCACCGGGAGTGACTCCTTTAGCAAAACTAGAAAAGCCTCAAAAGCACTCCATTTTAAAATCATTTGATTCTACAACGATATCAAGTTCATTACGCAATAGGTTTTCAGAAAAACCTATCGTAGCCCTCCGTCATTTCAGATAAGTCCTGTTTAGTATTCGTGCTGCGTTTGTTGACCTTGTCAAGGCGCAGTGTGCGGTAGCTAACCAGTATTTATCTGCTTATGCATATGATGCAGATTGGATTAGGGTAGTCGTGCGGCCTTGTTGACCTTGTCAAGGGTCGTGCGGGTGGGTTTGATTCAATCAAGAAATGACGGGTTGAACTTGACTTGCGGTCTATGGTTTGTTGACCTTGTCAAGGTCATAGATCGTTCGGGGCAAAATATTATCGGGAATTTCAAGTGTTGAAATTTGCAATGAGACCTTGTCAAGCGGTCTGGTACGTTTACCAGACCGCTTGCGGCTTGTGGGTGCTTGATATGATCATCATCTGCTACCGGCGTATTGACGAGCCTTTAGAGTCCTACACAGAGGTTTCCTGGCTCAAGCGAAACGAAATAGGAGCGCATATGAGATATGTGCAGGACCGAGAATAATGCGTGTATGTGATACCGCATTTCATTCTCGCGATATATGTTTCGATTGGTTATATTCGATATGACCTAGTTATCGAATCATTGATTCGATAAATCGATACATTGGATTCTAGTCGGTTATGTGCGACATGACCGGATCATTGAATCAAATGTTGATTTAATGATTTAATGCATAATTATATATTTGATATATTACTTTCCATTAGCTAGTATTGGTTCACTTTATATGGATTTTCTCACTCGATGTGCAAGAAGTATATATGATATACTTTTGTGCACTACTTTGTGTCATGTTTGATGATACATGTTGTTTGGTGTTGTGTTAAGACTTAAACCATGGTTATGATAATAGTTAGGGTTTTTATTTATTTACTTATTTATTTATTATTCTTTTTGATAAATAAATATATATGATAACAAAATGGTTTCTTTCATGAAGCTTGATGAAGCTTCATGAAGCTTTGACTAAAGTGACTATTTTGTCATCATCCTTAACCCTAACCATTCCCATTTACCATGGTTTATTCTCTACACTTAACCTAGGTTAGAACATGATAAGTGTTGGATTTTATTATTCTTTTTTAACAACACTTATCATATTCTTTCTTCATCTTCATCTTCTTCTTCAAGAAAAGCTTAAGGTCCATCAATGGCAACTTGAGCTAAAGTGAGAGAAATCCAATTCTAAAGTGAACCCACCTCCTATTTCTTCACCCTCTGCCTCTTGCCAAGTTGTTTTGGGTGTTCTCTTCACAAGTTTCACAACTTGGTGAAGTTGGAGCTTGAACTTGTGATGCCTCGACGTAGATCGTCTTTGACACGAAGCCGACGACCAATTCCGCTCGTTTCTCCGATGAAGCCGTCGCGAGAGTCCAAGATTCAAGATGGACAGCGAGAGGACGTCCACATGGAGCTAAGGAAGTGGATATCCGGATCTACAAAGGTTGCAGCATCTAACTTTTAGTTAAGTAGTTAACTAGTTTTGTTTTTCGCCTAAACATCTAGTCTACGATCCGCGTTGGGGTTTCTCGGCACCCATAAAATTTTAAATTGGCATGTTCGATGCCTTGTGAGACCTCTATAGGATGCCTAGGAACCCTTCACTGGTATCAGAGCCTAGCTAGAGCCTTAGGCGAAGTCTAGACGCGATTTGAAGCCCGAACGAACCCGAAACTCTAAACTTAACATGCTCTCTGTACATTTTCTAAAATCTGGGATTTTTCAAGATTAAAAATGCCTAAAAAATTCAGCAGGAATATCTAAGAATTATGGTGAAACACGAGCTCATGAAGCTTCCAAACAGTCGCGGAAACGCGGCAGAAGCATGGCTTCTGCCGCGGTTCCGCCGCCAACTGTTCATATTACCCAATATTGTTTGCACAGTAATTCTTCTTTTCTGGTGCTGAGTTGTATGGGAATTTTTAATAATTATTCAAGAGTTGGATTTTCTGGGGTGTTTTAGAGCTTCGGTGTTTCGATCGGGGTATCAAATTTCGTCTTTGTGTTTTTCCGGATAATTTTTAGAATATGTTAAAAAGTTCGACCGGATATAAATACCCAATTTTTCCCCTGTCGGGAAAATTTCCAAGTGTTGGATTTTTCCGTAGTTTAACGACGTTCTAAGTAGTGCAAGTAACGCGATGGACCCTCTAGAAGACAACAAACCTTAACTCGATTATGTGACCGTCTTGAACTGCCCTTTGAACCTTCGGGTTTGGGGCAGTACGGCGTGCCACATGTGAGGCGTTGGCTTGACCCTTCTACGGCTGGACCGTTGGTACTGAGGCACGAACTGAATGTTGTTAGACTTATTTCATGTGTTGAGCTGTATCGGGAAAACTTGGGTATTCGACTGTTCGATCGGAAAGTTTAACATTTTCTGTTTATCTGGAATGTGATACAATAATTGGAATTCACAAACAGTTATGAGATAACTAAATGAATGTTATAAATTTAGCAGCTTAGTCCCATATGATATTGAAAAGAGTTTTCGATAATGAGACTAAAATGCGGGGTTTATAACTGTTAGGCATGTGATGTCTAAGTATTTCATTTGATTAGGCATGCGATGTCTAAAGAAGTTGCGGATTCCAATTGTTGTAGTTTTACACTTTCTTTTCTGTGACCGTAAGCGTAATATGTGATATCGTCGGTTTCGTTGCTATATGTCAACGACAATTGGGATGGACATATTTACTTACGTTGATGACATGTGATGTTATGTGTTGCTGGATATGTTATATTGGATCGTCGTGTTCGAATAGCCGGGGGGTTTTATGTGAGATGAGTGTTTTTCATTTTCATTCATGTAAAAACTTGTATGTAATATTCTTTTATTTGGGGCACTTCCAGGTAGCGGAAGTTGTCACCCTTTGTATATTATTTACTTATCCGCATTAGGATAGACCCAAGAAGGGGAGCACAAGTAACCGGGTTCTGGGGTTCAGTGGGAGACCAGCTCGAGGAGTCGAGTCCGGGTTCCCTAACCCTAGAATTGGCAGGGTTGCTTGCCGCTCTCGTAGGGGTCTAGGGGTGTGGGATTGGCTATTCATCACGACCGTGGAATCCGTGTTTTATACTGGCTCGTATTGAAAACACGGACGTCCTAGTATATCCAATATTTCATATGTTTATTCTGCTGCGATATCTGTGTTGTGACTTTGTGATGGATATAGTATATAGTATATATGATATATTATATAGACGTTACTTATGTTTTACACCCGCGCTAGCCCTGCCCTGCTCTGTCGTTAGTTACCTAACCTAACGGTGCACGAGGGGACATCGAGGCGAATGCGGATGGCATAAGTGTACGTCATATCTATCTGTGATGTTTAGGTATTTAAATGATGGGACTTCATTAATGTGATTAATGAAAGATCAGAAACCTAAGATGTTGTGGAATCAAAATTTTAAATAAAACAGGTAGCTACAGTTCTTGCTTTGCACAGCGGTATATATGATATACCCTGCACCTTATTCGATGAGGAAAGGACCGAGATCCCTTCACCGGGAGTGACTCCTTTAGCAATAACTGGCAGATGCTACACACTCGGTCTGCTTTTGACTGCTTTTGGGTTTTTGCTTTGCACAACGATATATATGATATATCCCGCACCTCATTCGACGAGGAAAGGACCGAGATCCCTTCGCCGGGAGTGACTCCTTTAGCAAAACTAGAAAGCCTCAAAATCACTCCATTTCAAAACTTCATTTGATTCTACAACGATATCGAGTTCATTACGCAATAGGTTTTCAGAAAAACCTGACGTAGCCCTCCGTCATTTCAGATAAAGACTATTTAGTATTCGTGCTGCGTTTGTTGACCTCTGTCAAGGCGTAGTATGCGGTAGCTAACTAGTAATTATCTGCAAAGCATGTGATGTGATTGGATTAGGGTAGTCGTGCGACCTTGTTGACCTCTGTCAAGGGTCGTGCGGGTGGGTTTGATTCAATCAAGAAATGACGGGTTGAACTTGACTAGTGCACTATGATTTGTTGACCTCTGTCAAGGTCATGGTACACTAGGGGCAAAATATTATCGGGAATTTCAAGTGTTGAAATTTGCAATGAGATTGCATACCTTCTATGAGATAGTTGGATCCCGATACCCGCTGCGAGTAAGAGTTACTCCTGGGAGAGTTTTACACATTGCAATTAGCCGATCAAGTAGGTGTCTAGAAAGGTGTCAACGGGGTTACGCCTCTGGGAAAACGAGGTTTACATTAATTAGGTTCGTGCGAAAGCATGGGGGACCTCCCTCAAAGTACCGACACTGGCCTGGCTGAAAGATTGGCGAACTTGTAGTGTGTAATTAATCCCGGCTAGTCTTTCCTTTTAGGGTTTGAAGGAAGATTTGATAAAAAGCAGTGGGAGCCATCCTGATTAGATAAGATAATAACCAATCTGATCTTGCACGAGCATACGCTAAAGTGTTTTCTTCTCTCTCTCTCCAGGTAGAGACCATTTCATGCCCTAATGAAGATAATAATATGGATGTATTGACCGAACCCGCATGTTATACTGTGCCGGGGAACGTTGGTTCCGTTCTTTCCTGTAAGAGTTATAGGAATGAACAGGATATAGGGGAATACTAGGATTCCCATGCCACCCGTATGAAGAAAGTACATGTTGATGCATTTTCTTCGGGTGTGTTCGTTACTGAGAACTGTTTCTCCATTTGCTCTACGTCCTGGGTATTAGATACCGGATCAGGATCCCATATATGTAATCAGTTACATGGGCTTAGAAAAGGAAGAGAACTTGGAGAAGGTGATAAAGACATTAGATTTGGAAATGGTGCAATTGTTGCAGCTAAGACTGTCGGGGAATATCACCTTGCATTACCAACTGGTAATACATTGGTTCTGAACGAATGCTATTACATGCCGAACCTGATATGCAACATTATATCGGTTTCTTTATTAAGTAAAGAGGGATATAATTTTGTATTACAGGACAATGTTATGAACATTTTCCGTAACCAAAAGTTGGTTGGATCAGGCACGTTGTGCAATGGCATTTATGTTCTAAATCAATCAACAGTTCTGAGCATAACAAACACACACAAGAGGAAGAGTTCAGAACTGAACGAATCCTTCTTGTGGCATTGTAGACTGGGTCACATCAATGCGACACGACTGGCTAAGTTGCATAAGGATGGATATTTAAATCCGTTTGAATTTTCATCTTATGACACTTGCCAGTCATGTCTCAAAGGAAAGATGACCAAAACTCCGTTTACGGGACACGGAGAAAGAGTTACCGAACTCTTAGGACTTATACATAGTGATGTATGCGGTCCCATGTCTACACATGCCAGGGATGGTTCTTCGTACTTCATTACATTCACTGACGATCTCTCTAGATACGGACATGTGTACTTGATAAGACACAAGTCTGAAGCTTTTGAGAAATTTAGAGAATATAAACAAGAAGTCGAGAAACAAACCGGAAAAAGTATTAAAATCCTTCGATCTGATCGAGGAGGTGAATACTTGAGCAATGAATTTCTGGACTTCCTAAAAGAGAATGGGATTCTCTCTCAGCTAACTCCTCCATATACACCACAGCACAACGGTGTATCGGAGCGGAGGAATCGCACCCTATTAGATATGGTGCGCTCTATGATGAGTACAGCTGAGTTACCTATTTCCTTCTGGGGGTATGCGCTTGAGACAGCGGCATACCTATTGAATCAAGTTCCAACTAAATCTGTACCTACCACACCATATGAGATATGGAGTGGGAAGAGACCATGTCTTAAACGAGTTAAGATATGGGGTTGTCTGGCCTATGTCAAAAGGCAAAATCCAGACAAACTCGAGGCACGGTCAGTTTTATGTAAGTTTGTGGGATATCCTAAACATTCAAATGGATATTATTTCTACCACAGTGAACAACAAAAAGTGTTTATTGCTCAACATGCCACCTTTTTAGAAAAGGAATTTCTTGCAAAAGAGATTAGTGGCTCTGAGGTAGAACTGGAAGAAGTTCCAGAAGCACAAACTATAACTGAAGATTTATTGGAACCAAAAGATTCGGTAGTACCCGACGAACCCCAGCCTCTCCGCCGATCTAGTAGGGTTTCTCATCCACCTGAGAGATACTACGGTTTTCTCATTGATGGTGGAAGTGAGGATTGCATCATGGAAGATGATGACCCGACTAGTTTCGAGCAGGCCATCACGAGTGGTGACTCTGTGAAATGGCTGGATGCAATGCGGTCCGAGATGGAATCCATGTACACCAACAAAGTATGGACTTTGGAAGTTGCTCCTGGAGGGGTAAAACCCATTGGGAGCAAGTGGATCTTTAAGAAGAAACTTGGTGTAGATGGGAAAGTGGAGACTTTCAAAGCTAGACTTGTAGCGAAGGGTTTTCGTCAAAGACCAGGTGTGGACTATGACGAGACCTTTTCTCCAGTAGCTATGCTTAAATCCATCCGGATCATGCTTGCCATCGCTGCATATCATGATTACGAAATCTGGCAAATGGATGTTAAGACCGCCTTTCTAAACGGTGATTTAGAAGAGTGCGTGTACATGACTCAGCCAGAGGGCTTCGTAGACAGTGGGAGCAGCAGGAAGGTGTGCAAGCTGCTTAAATCCATTTATGGATTAAAGCAAGCATCGCGGAGTTGGAACATCTGTTTTGACGTCGTTATCAAAGAGTTTGATTTCGTCAAAAACCCAGATGAACCTTGTATCTACAGGAAGGTGGCAGAGAGTAAGGTTGTCTTCCTCGTATTGTACGTGGACGACATACTCTTGATAGGAAATGATATTCCTATGCTGCAATCGGTCAAGCTCTTCTTATCACAAAGATTCTCAATGAAAGATCTTGGTGATGCCTCCTGCATATTGGGGATTAGGATCTATAGTGATAGATCCAAACGGATTTTGGGATTGTCCCAATCCAGGTACATTGACACCATACTAAAGAGGTTTAGTATGGAAGAGTCCAAGCGTGGGAACTTACCCACGATCTCTGGAGTCACTCTCTCCAAAGAGATGTCTCCCAAGACAGATTTGGAGAGAGCTCGCATGCAAGGGATACCCTATGCTTCGGCAGTAGGCTCTATCATGTATGCGATGCTATGTACCAGACCCGATATAGCATACTCACTAAGTATAGTGAGCAGGTATCAAGCTGATCCTGGAGAGAGTCACTGGACAGCTGTGAAGAGCATTCTCAAGTACTTGCGAAGGACTAGAGATATGTTCTTGGTGTATGGTAACGGAGAACTCCAATTGGAGTCCTTTACCGATTCGAGCTTCCAGAGTGATAAGGACGACTCTAAGTCGCAGTCGGGCTTTGTCTTTACCCTTTACGGAGGGGCGGTTAGCTGGAAGAGTTCCAAGCAGGAAACCGTGGCAGACTCGACGATGAAGGCTGAATACATCGCTGCCAACGATGCTGCCAAAGAGGCTGTCTGGATCAAGAAGTTCATTACTGAACTTGGTGTGGTTCCATCCATTAAGCATCCAATACCTTTGTATTGTGATAACAATGGAGCGGTGGCTTTGGCCAAGGAACCCAGGTCCCATCAGCGGTCCAGGCATATTCTGAGGCGGTATCACCTGATCCGGGAGATAATTGATCACCGGAAGATCGAGGTCAGGAGAGTTGACACGAAGAACAACACGGCGGATCCACTCACGAAGGCCATTCCCCAGACACAGTTTGAGAGACTCTTCGGGATGCTCGGTATGCGATACTACAGCAGCTGGCCCTAGTGCAAGTGGGAGATTGTTAGTTGTATGTATGCCCTAGAGGCCAGTATTGTACAGATGATGTATATTATATTGGATGCTTGGACATATATAGAGATGACTTTCTTGCTCGATATGATAGTATGCTATCTGGTTACTCTTTATCTTAACATGTACACTTGTCTCTTTAAACTGTCTTATGGTTACATGTTGGTAAAGCCCTTAGGATGTGTACTTGACTACCTGGACTATGATGCGGATCATACTAGTGGGGACATGGTAGTCCATAAGTACATCCTTCAAGGTCCCTAGTCGTGGGTGTATCGAGACGGGGCATCGATATACCAGAGTAGACTAGCGTATACGCTTCTCGACCCATGAGATGGGCGATGGATGATCCCATATCCATTGGTGTTTGACATCAGAGATGGTGTACGGGTGCTCAGTGGAGACTGGGTACACTGGACGGACTCGCCGAGAACTCCCAGATGGTATTATACCTCACGTCAGATGGCAGTTCTCAGGTGACACTTGTGCAGGTTAGTCTGTAGACCCGAGATCGTCATAGAGTCTTGTGTGATTCCCACTGTGCTTTGATCTCCACCTTACCACGTCCATGAGGGCGTGCAAAACGGTGGTCTTTGGGTACAGTCCTGAGTCACATGGAGGCAATGAGCGATAGGAGGGGTTTCGTCTCTCCCGGTATTGGGGGTTGATGTTGCGCTGTGCTCGATTGGCCGTAATAGGGAAGTCCCTGGCCAGGGCTGATCAGAGATTTGCTGGTAAGTGTTACCAGTAGTTTCTCGACCCGTTATGAGCCTCACATCGGCACGACTTATCGAGTATTGGGGTCTGACGTTTACCACCCCTAGACTCGATATGCGACGTATCAGACGAACAGACCGGACTGTACGGTAAGTGTTACTGGTTGGATTCACAGGAGTGTGAGTGGGCTAGCTCGTCGATCTTCTGATCGCTCAATACCCGGATGGACGTTACGTTTACCAGACCGCTTGCGGCTTGTGGGTGCTTGATATGATCATCATCTGCTACCGGCGTATTGACGAGTCTTTAGAGTCCTACACAGAGGTTTCCTGGCTCAAGCGAAACGAAATAGGAGCGCATATGAGATATGTGCAGGACCGAGAATAATGCGTGTATGTGATACCGCATTTCATTCTCGCGATATATGTTTCGATTGGTTATATTCGATATGACCTAGTTATCGAATCATTGATTCGATAAATCGATACATTGGATTCTAGTCGGTTATGTGCGACATGACCGGATCATTGAATCAAATGTTGATTTAATGATTTAATGCATAATTATATATTTGATATATTACTTTCCATTAGCTAGTATTGGTTCACTTTATATGGATTTTCTCACTCGATGTGCAAGAAGTATATATGATATACTTTTGTGCACTACTTTGTGTCATGTTTGATGATACATGTTGTTTGGTGTTGTGTTAAGACTTAAACCATGGTTATGATAATAGTTAGGGTTTTTATTTATTTACTTATTTATTTATCTATTCTTTTTGATAAATAAATATATATGATAACAAAATGGTTTCTTTCATGAAGCTTGATGAAGCTTCATGAAGCTTTGACTAAAGTGACTATTTTGTCATCATCCTTAACCCTAACCATTCCCATTTACCATGGTTTATTCTCTACACTTAACCTAGGTTAGAACATGATAAGTGTTGGATTTTATTATTCTTTTTTAACAACACTTATCATATTCTTTCTTCATCTTCATCTTCTTCTTCAAGAAAAGCTTAAGGTCCATCAATGGCAACTTGAGCTAAAGTGAGAGAAATCCAATTCTAAAGTGAACCCACCTCCTATTTCTTCACCCTCTGCCTCTTGCCAAGTTGTTTTGGGTGTTCTCTTCACAAGTTTCACAACTTGGTGAAGTTGGAGCTTGAACTTGTGATGCCTCGACGTAGATCGTCTTTGACACGAAGCCAACAACCAATTCCGCTCGTTTCTCCGATGAAGCCGTCGCGAGAGTCCAAGATTCAAGATGGACAGCGAGAGGACGTCCACATGGAGCTAAGGAAGTGGATATCCGGATCTACAAAGGTTGTAGCATCTAACTTTTAGTTAAGTAGTTAACTAGTTTTGTTTTTCGCCTAAACATCTAGTCTACGATCCGCGTTAGGGTTTCTCGGCACCCATAAAATTTTAAATTGGCATGTTCGATGCCTTGTGAGACCTCTATAGGATGCCTAGGAACCATTCAGATCCCAGATATGTAATCTGTTACATAGGGCTACAAAAGGGTAGAAAAACTGAGAACGGGTGATAAGTTTCATAAGACAGAAAACGGGGCAAGTGTTGCAGCCAAGTCTGTTGGTCACTGTTACCCTGTATTACCAATACATTGATTCTGAACAAATGCTATTAGATACCGATCCTGATATACAAAATCATATCAGTCTCTTTAGTAAGTAAAGAAATGATAAAATTTTGTATTGTTGGATAATGTTTTAAACATTTCCTATATCAAAAGTTGATCGGTTCAGACACGTTATCTAAAAGCATTGACGTTCTAAATCAAACTACAGTTCTTAGTATACAGAACACACACAAGAGGAAGAGTTCAGAAATGAACGAATCCTTCTTGAGGTATTGTAGACTAGGTCATATCAAAGCGACCCGACTAGCTGAAGTTACATATAGATGCATATTTATATCAGTTTGAATTTACATCTTGTGAAACTTGCCAGTCATGTCACAAAGATATAATGACACCAGCTCTGTTTATTGGAAACAGAGAAAGAGTTAGTGAACTCTTGGGATGATACATGTTGATGTATGTAAGGTCCCCTGTCTACACATGCCAGGACGGGTTCTTTATACTTCATTACATTCTCTGATGATCTTTCGAGATTCAGACCTATGTTCTTGTTGAAACACAAGTCCGAACCTTTTGAGATATTCACAGAATATAAGTTAGAAGTAGAGAACCAATACGGGTATAAATATTATGTCCTATGATGAGATCGGGGAGGAGAATACTTATGCATGGAATTCCTGGACTATTCTAAAGGAGAATGAGATTCTCTCTCAGCATTACTCCTCCGTATACACCATAGCACGATGGTATGTCGGGGCGGAGCAGATACACCCTATTTGATATGGTGTGCTCTATGATGAGTACTACTGAGTTACCTTTTTCCTTTGGGGGTTATGCACTTGAGAAGCTGCATACCTATTGAATTAGGTCCGATCAAATCAGTTGCCTACCACTTCATATGTGATATGGAAAGGGAGGAGCCCATATCTTAAGTTGGTTAAGATTTGGGGTTGACCGGCCTATGTCTAGAAGCAAAATCCGGACAAACTCGAGGCAAGGTCTGTTATGTAGAACTGGAAAAGTTCCAGCTATACAAACTACAGCAGATGATTTGGTAGAACCAAAGGATTCAGTAGATTCCAACGAACCTCAGCCTCTCCGCCGATCTAGTAGGGTTCCTCACCCACCTGAGAGTTACTTCTGTTTCTCTATGGCAGTGGGAGCAAGGATTGCATCATGAGATGATGACCCAACTAGTTTCGAGCTGGCTATCAGGAGTGGGACTCTGTAAGAATAGCTGGATGCTTAGTGATCTGAGATGGAATACTTATACACCAACAAAGTATGGACTTTGGTTGCGATATCTGAAGGGTTAAATCCCCATCAGGAGCAAGTATATCTTGAGAAGATTACTTGGTGTAGATGGAAAAGTTGAGACTTTCAAAGCTAGACTTGTTAAAGGTTTTCGTCATCGACCAGGCGTGGATAATGATGAAACCGTTTCCAGTGGCTATGCTTAAGTCCATCCAGATCCTACTTGTCACGGCTACATACCATGACTACGATATCTGGTGGTTGGGTGTCATGACTGCTTTTCTAAATAATGTTTTGGAAGAGAGCATCCATAAGTACACAGCCAGAGGGCCTCGTAGACAGTGGGAGAAGCGGAAACGTGTGCAAGATACTTTATAGGATAAAGCAGGTATCGCGGAGTTGGAACATCTGTTTTGATGGATTAGTCAAAGAAGTTGACATCATCAAAATGGTAGATGAACCTTGTATAAACAAAAAGGTAGTAGGGAGTATGGTGACGATCCTCGTAGAGTATGTGGATGACATACTCTTGATAGGGAAGGAGTTTCCTATGCTACGCTCGATCAATCTCCGCTTATCACAATGATTCTCCACATAGGATCAAGATGATACCTCCTAAATCCTGAGTTTTCATCTATGAGATAGATGTTATTTGGGTGTTAGAATACTCACTAGCTGTAGTGAGATGGTATAAATTGATCCTGGGTAGAATCGCTGGAAGTGTTCCAGGGTGATAAAGACGACTGAGTGTCAGTCACAGGCATTGTCTTTACCCTCAGTAAAGGGACGGTATGTTGGAAGAGTTCCAAACTAAAGATACCGTGGCGTACTAGACGATAAAGGCAGGATACATCGCTACTTAAGATGCTACCAAAGAGGCTGTTTGGGTGTATATTGGTTCATGAGATGAACTACGTTCCTACCATTGTGAGACAATGGAGTTGTGGCTTATGCCAAGGAACGCAGGTCCCATCAGTGATCCAGACATATTCTAAGGCAGTATCACCTGATCATGGAGATGGTTAATCTCCAGGGAATCGAGGTCAGGAGAGTAGACTCAGAGGACAACACGGCGAATCCACTCGCGAAGGCCTATTCCCAGAGAGAGACTTTTATGGGATGGTTGAGTATGAGATACTACAACCACTGCTATCAGATGGCCCTAGTGCAAGTGGGAGATTGTTAGTTATATGTATGCCCTAGAGGCCATTGCTGCACATTGGATGTATATTGTAGTGGATGCTGGGACATATATAGGGAGGACTTTCTTGCTCGACATGATAGTATGCTATCTGGTTACTCTTTACCTTAACGTGTACATTGATTGTCTCTCTGTTACATGTTGGTAAAGCCCTTAGGATGTGTACTTGACTACCTGGACTATGATGCGGATCATACTAGTGGGGACATGGTAGTCCATAAGTACATCCTTCAAAGTCCCTAGTCGTGGGTGTATCGAGACGGGGCATCGATATACCAGTGTAGACTAGCGTATACCTTCTCGACCCATACAGATGGGCGATGGATGATCCCATATCCATTGGTATTTGACATCAGAGATGATATACGGGTGCTCAGTGGAGACTGGGTACACTAGACGGACTCGCCGAGAACTCCCAGATGGTATTATACCTTACGTCAGATGGCAGTTCTCTGGTGACACTGGTACAGAGTAGTCTGTTGACCCGAGATCGTCATAGAGTCTTGTGTGGTTCCCACTGTGCTTTGATTTCCATCTTACCACGTCCAAGAGGGCGTGCAAAACGGTGGTTTTTGGGTACAGTCCCGAATCACATGGAGGCAATGAGCGATAGGAGGGGATTCGTCTCTCCCGGTATAGGGAGTAGATGTTGCGCAGTGTTCGATTGGCTATAACCGGAAATCCCTGGCCAGGGTTGCTGAGATTTACTGGTAAGTGTTACCAGTAGTTTCTCAAATTGTTATAGACCTCATATCGACACGACTTATCGAGCTATTGGGGTCTGACGTTTACCACCCCTAGGCGAGATATGCGACATATCAGACGATCAGATCGGACTGTACGGTAAGTGTTACTGGTTGGATTCACAGGAGTGTGAGCGGGCTTGCTCGTCGATCTTCTCATCGCTCAATACCCGGGTGGCCATTACGTTTAGCAGACCGCTTGCGGCTTGTGGGTGTTTGATATGATCATCACCTGCTGCAGGCGTATTGACGAGTCTTTAGAGTCCTACACAGAGGTTTCCTGGCTCAAGCGAAACGAAATAGGAGCGCATATGAGATATGTGCGGGACCGAGAATAATGCGTGTATGTGATACCGTATTTCATTCTCGCGATGAATGTATCGAATGGTTGTATGCGATATAACCTAGTTATCGAATCAAGGATTGATTCGATAAATCGATACATTGTATACTAGTCGGTTGTGTGCGACATGACCGGATCATTGAATCAAGTGTTGATTTAATGATTTAATGCATAATTATATATTTGATATATTACTTTGCATTAACTAGTATCGGTTCACTTTAAATGGATTTTCTCACTTGAAGTTCACAAGTTGTATATGTGATATACTTTTGTGCACTTGATTGTATCATGTTTGATGATACATGCTTACTTGAGTTTGTGTAAAGATTAAACCATGGTTATTTAAATGGTTAGGGTTTTGTTTTTCATATCTATTTATTCATATATTTATTTATTTCTTTTTGGCAAAAGAAAAGAAAAATGGTGGCTTTATTTGGATGCATGTTGAAGCTTCATGAAGCTTTGACTAAGTCACCATTTTTGTCTTCATGCTTAACCCTAACCATTGACCTAACCCTAGTTTATTCTCTACACTTGACCATGGTTTGATTATGATAAGTATTCATTTTAATTTCTTTTTCATATATACATATCATAACATTTTTCATCTTCTTCTTCTTCTTCTTCAAGAAGAAACCCTGCTCCATCAATGGCAACTTGAGCAAATGAGTGAGAAATCCAATTCTAAACTGAACCCACTTCCTATTTCTTCATCCTCTACCACTTGCCAAGTAGTATAGGGTGTTTTCTTCACAAGTGTCATGACTTGGTGAAGTGGGAGCTTGATCTTGTGATGCCTCGACGTAGATCATCTTCGGCATGAAGCCGACGACCTTGCCCACCCATTTCTCCGATGAAGCCGACGCTTGAGCCCGGGATTTCATTTGGACAGCGAGGAGACTTCATTGCGGAGCTATGGAGGTGGAGGACCGGATCTGCAAAGGTTGTATTCCGTTCTTTTAGTTATATTGTTAACTAGTTGCATGTGTTCGCCTAAATTTCTAGTTAACGATCCGTATTAGGGTTTATCGGCACCCGTAAAATTTGAAATTGGCATGGTTGATACCTTGTGAGACCTCCTTAGTGTGCCTAGGAACCATACATTCTATATGGTGAACGACACTTGTGAGTCCTTTCAACTTGCAAGGAAAAAATACTCTTGTAAAATCCTTATGACTTGTAAGAGGAAATCCAGTTAGGATTCCTCACAGCCCCTAAGGAGAAAATACACCTATGAGATCATCTCGACTTGTAGGGAGAAATAACTTTATGAGACCCTCCCGGCTCATAAAAATTGAAAAGCCTTAGATTACAGAGATCAAAACCTGTTTTCTAAGCCACCTTTGTCCAAATGGGCGATGGAAAATAATGATCTGCTCCTGGAAATATTCCAGTTGTAGCGATGCTGATGCCTAATTAGGTATCAAACTCCAAGTCCTCTCGCGGAAGATGATGAGTCACTCCTGGCGATATTCCAGTTGTAGCAATACTGATGCCAAACCTGGTATCAGATTCCAAGTCCCCAACACGCAATAAAAATCAGCGAGTAAACATAAAATGAAATAGTAGAGATGATTGGGCAGCTCGCAATAAAAATCAGCGAGTAAAAATAAAAATAAAAATAGCCGAGATGATTGGACAACTCGCAATAAAAATTAACAAGTAAAAAAAAATGAAATTGCCGAAATGATTGGGCACCACGAATAAATAGCCAAAATGATTGGGCAATCACGACTTTCGTGATAAGAAAAGATGAAATGATAGAGCATCGTGGGTATATATAAAGAAAAAGAAAACTTTCACCCTGCAAGTTAGTCAATACTAACTCTTGTATACAATCCATGGGCACAAACATATGAAAAAGAGCAGCATGTTTTGCCATGTTTTGCTAAAAGAATAAATAGGTCTCAACGGCAATACATGCAAGCCCAAAGACCGTTGGATGCTATCTCATCTCAAATGGATGCGGCTATGACTTCCCTGGAATTCGAAAAATAGAGTCTGACCTCAAGGTAAAACGCCACGGTGACGCCTAATGCTGAATCGTCTGATGGCAATATAGATATACCAGCTTAGGAGGATTACTTGAGACGTTGTATCTTGCATCGGAAGAGTTGGATCATACAGGAAGTACGCGGCTACTCAAACCAGCGACTCGAGTGGAAGTTGATCGAGAAGAAATCGATTGACGTAACAGTGCAATGGACTAAACCCAGTACCATAAACCTAATGGACTCCTATATCGATAGGGGTTATGTATATTTAATGTTAAACCGAGTTTGTATTTATCTAAAAGAAGGGTAAATTGAACACTCCGGGAAGAGTAAATAAACTAAGCCAGGTCACTTCGGTACAAACGATGAAATGAAGAAGCCACTTACGGATCCTCTCGACTCATAAGGGGAAAACACTATTGTGAGATCCCTACGACTCTCAAGAGAAAAGACACTTAGGAGCTCCCACGACTCCTAAGAAGAAAATGCACTTACGGGATCCTCTCGACTCGTAGGGAGAAATAATTTTATGAGACCTTAACGGCTCATAAAATTGAAAAGACTTAAGTGACAGAGACCTAAACATGTCCCCTAAGCCATCGCTGCCCTGCGGTCGGTCTCAAAATTGATTACCGTATGCTATCCATGGGCCATTTACAATAAAAACAGATTCCATTGGCTAACCAAGATACCAATGAGGAGAAGAAGCCACTTACGTGCCCTCTCGACTCATAAGGAGAAAATACCTACGTGAGATCCTTACGACTCACAAGGGGAAAAGATAATTAGAGGTTTCTAAGAAGAAAATATACCAATGGGGTTCTCTCGACTCATAGGGAGAAAATACTTTTATGAGACCCTCACAGTTTATAAAATTGAAAAGGCTTAGGTGGCAGGGATCTAAATCTGTCTTTTAAGCCATCTAATGTCCAACTGTGATAAGACTAACACCTTTGCACCCACATGCAATGCATATAGGCACGTGTTTTAATTCATTCGCACCTATTTAAATGCGCACGCATATCAAAGTGTGCACCTGAAATGAAGAAGCCAAGAATACTTGCGCATGTATCAAGTGCACACATGGTAAAAATGTCACTTTGATGACGTGCGCAACAATATGCATGCGTATGTGTAAACTGAGGCATGAGATAGATTGCGACACGTGCACAGCACGTGTGCACATCCTTGCCGTGCGCAACTGCATTCAATGAAGCATGCGTTTCTATTTTAAAAAATTACAAAAATTTAAATCTTTGTTTAGAAGAAAAAATCTTCAGTTAATTGACAATTTAATAAACTAAATTAAATCAATCTTGGATAAAAATCCAATGGTGCTCATGCATTATAAATTAATCCAACGGTGCGCATGCACTAATGATTGATATGAATCAATTAAAACCGAATTAAATCAAAATCAAATTAAAACAAATTAAAAATGGTTGGTAACAAGCCCTAATTCTCATCTCATATAAATAGAAACCCCTCTTCATAAAAAAAGAGATGAAAAGACTCCCCATAAGTTTGTGAGAGATAAATCTGTAGAGTGTTTTTCGTTACCCTATTAAGATAGAAATACGCATCACTTGTCAGGCGAATTATAGATTTCCCCTGCCTAGGATAGGCCGGGGTTATTAGATTGATCTGAATCTCTGGCAGCCGCGGACTAAACTGTCGTTAATTACCCCTCGCTTTTGGAGCGAGAGAGCCTCCGATTGACGGGTAAAACTAGTCATGCGAACTCAATATGCAGTGTGCGTATGTTGTGTTTTGGATGTATCGAGGGCCTCGCAGAGTTTACGGTCTAACGGGGGATGTGTTTTGAGTGTGAAGCATGTGAGAAAAAGAGGAGTGAGAAGTGTCTTAAGGACGCATGAGACAATACTTGACCGCTAAGTGCCGGCGGGTCATGGGCCAGGCGCATGGGCGTTGGGCGCCAGTGCGTCATGCGTGCGGCATGCGACCGCTGGACGCCAGTGGGTCACCCATGCAACACGCGACCGCTAGACGCCAGCGGGCTTAGCCCTTGAGCTGGGAGTTGAACTCTCGATAGGCTTTGGAGTTAAACTCCTAAGAAAAAAATTGGATGTGGATTTGAATTTAAACTCCTAATGTTGGATATAGTGCCCTCAGAGTCAATTATTGGATCACAGGCACGTGATTGCAATGATTGAGGGAGGACCTATACCGGTAGGACAGTCTTACTCGAGATGATAGTATGCTATCTGGTTTATCTTTATCATCGTGTACTGCTTCAGGTGACCTTACAGGTCACTATTGCACGTTGATAGAGCCCTTAGGATTCTTACTTGACAGCCAGCAGTACGATGGCGATCATATACGTGG
The DNA here is from genome assembly GCA_030015575.1 of Agapanthus africanus. Taxonomy (NCBI): domain Eukaryota; kingdom Viridiplantae; phylum Streptophyta; class Magnoliopsida; order Asparagales; family Amaryllidaceae; genus Agapanthus; species Agapanthus africanus. The sequence continues at coordinate 693,867,957 of CM057342.1, read as the reverse complement.
GAGCTGGGGTCTATAAGCACATTCTTAAAAGGTCCCTAGTCATAGGAGTTTTCGAGACAGGGCATCGATACTCCAGAGTAGACTAGTGTATACAGTCGAGACCCCGACGAGGGGCGGTGGCCGGTCTCACAAGCCACTGGTGTCAGTTGGTTCACCTAAGATGTATACAGGTGCTCATTGGGTTATAAGTATATCGGACAGGACTCGCCGGAAACATGCTAGTTGGTATTATACCTGACATCAGATAGCAGTTCCCTGGTGACATGTGTACAGGTTAGTTCATCGACCTGAGATCGTCATTTATCTCGTATGAGTTCCCACTGTGCTTTGATTACTACCCTACCACGGCTCAAAGGAGTCGTGCAAACAAGTTTTAGTTGGGTACAGTCCCGAGCCACATGGAGGCAGTGAACGGATCGGCAGGGGTTTCGTCTCTCCCGGTATTGGGGGTGAGATCGCACTGTGTCTAGGAGAGCCATTACACAAAGCCCTCGGCCGAGGCAGGAGATTTACTGGTAGGTATTCCAGTAGTATCTCAGGGTGTTCTGGGCTACACTCCGACATGATTTGTACCGCTTTTGGGGGTCTGACTTTTACCAACCCCCTAGGCCCGCCATGCGATGCTCATAGACGAACGGACCGGACTGTACGGATATTGTCACTGACAGGCTCAGTAGGGTATCAGGATGAGTTCGCTCATCGACCTTCGTTTTGGTCAATACCTAGTAGCCCGTTACGTACGGCTAATACCTCTGACGTGCTAGTGGTTAAATCCATAGCCAAAGTATTGACGAGTCTTTAGAGTCCCCCACATACAGTTTCTCAAGTTTCGGGCGAAACGTTGTAGAAGCCGTATGATATATGGCAGGGTCCGATCATATACGTGCAGTAGTGCACGGATCATGATCGGGAGGATCATACTAGAAAGCTTTGGTTTAAGCCGGATCTTAGTATTAGATTTGTTGAATTACTTTAGTCTCGTCGCATTCGCATTCAGTCGGAATGCGGATGCATGTATGTATATACAGGTGAGGGGTATCCTTATGATCCGTCATGAGTTTACTTTAGATGTTGCCGTATCTTTTTATTGTTGCAAACATTTGGATTAATGTTTGCATATGGATATTATGAGCTAGAAATCATCATTTAGAGCATTGATGGTGACACATGCACAAGTGATGACTCATGGTCTCTTTTCTTGTGCATGTGTCACATTATGAGATTGATTTGAGTGATGAAATGAGAGCAAGAGAGAGAGGGGCAGCCAAGGTGATGGTGAGCTCTCATATTATTCTTCTCACTCTCTCTCATTTTATCATAGAAAAAAGAAAAGAAAAGAGAGAACCACTTCTTCTTCTTCTTCCTCTAGCTCATGACTTCCATTAATGGCAACACCTTCAACCTCCATCCAAGCAATGGATGCAAGAGACAAAGTGATCACAAACATTCTCTACAACACCTTGGACACGTCGGCTAGCACACTTCGTGCCCGAGTTGCTTCGGATGATGCAGGAGCCCGTAAAAAGACCCGTAGATGTAGTGCCCTTTCCGACGAGGAGATCAAGACCGGAGATGCCGCGAGGAGATTGGGATGGTGGCCAAAGACCGAAGGACACGGATCGATCGGTATAGCATTCTATCCCTTCTCTAGATAGCTAGTTGTAGATTAATGGTTCAATCCGGGTTTTAAGCATACGATAGCGCCGGTTTTCAAGTTAAGAAAAATTTTCGTTTCCACGTTTTGGCCTCGGACGGCCGGGGCGCTACCGTTTTTTTATATAGTATCAGAGCCACACCATTAAGCTTTACTAGCTTGCTCTAACGTGTTTAGAACTTCAATCGAACGAAATTTCCAAAACCGCGTTTTCAAAGTCACAATTTCTGTCGAATTTTTCCTGTGGTCAAAAAATTATTTGGTGTATTGCAGAAAATCAGGCAAGGTTTTTTTGGAGTTCTGTGAAAATTTGGTACGCTGTTATTACTGTAGCGCCGCGGAACCGCGACCGTACCCGCGTTTTGGCCGCGGTTCCGCCACCGCACTGTAGCAATAAAGCACCAAAATTTCCACAGTGGCCTCTGACTTGGAAATGGGGTTTCTGGTATGTTTTGTTTGGGCCCAGATTATTTTGAGTACTGGGTATTGTGCTTGGGGCCCACTTCGGGAAATTTTGTCGATCGAAAATTTTAAACATGTTAGTTCACAGTATTTATATTATATCTGCGACCGTGAATGTCATTTGATCGGTAAATCCTATCTAATTGCTATAGCTCTTTTAGAAGGATTTGCGAACGTGACATTCACGTTGATGTTCTGTGTTGTGCTGTGATGTTGCGGATTTGTCATGGTGGATAGCCTGGATGCAATAGTAGTACAGTTTGATTGTATTTGTACATTTGATATTGCGGGGTGAGTGTCCGACATGTGGAATGCCGTCACTGCCTGTTTATATATTATTCTTTTGGGGCACGACCGGGCTGAGGTCGATGTACCCGTTGTATATTTGACTTTCTGTACTAGGATTACCAAGCGGAGGGGTGCACGGATAGCCGGGTTCTAGAGGGCAACGGGCCCGCATATCATGGCTTTAAGACGGAGGGGGCTTTACTCTAGAATTGGCGGGCTATTCGCCGCACTCGTAGGGGGTACAGGTTGACCCAAGAAAGGGTGCTCAAGTTACCGGATTCCGTGAAGTGCTGGGTGGTCCATTCACATTGTTGAAGAGGGCTGCCTCGCTTCAGGTTTTGGCGGGTAACTTGCCGCACCCGTAAGGGTCTAGGATTTCATTGCACAGGCTATCCACACGACCAGGGGAACGTCGGGTTTCAGTAGCGGTTCTATGAAACCCGGGGATCCCAGATTATCTGTATTGTTCTGTGATGCTTATTACTCTCTGTGATGTTGCATTTTATCACGCCTTGAGCGATTATTATATATTGATATATATACTAGTAGATGTTGTATATGTTTTACACCCGCACTTGTCCAGTCCCCGCTCTGTCGTTAGTTAAGTAACCTAACGGGTGATGACGGGACCCAGTGGTGAATGCGGATGGCATATACGTACATCATTATTTTCATTCTTTATTGGTGTGATCAATTGATGGGACTGCATTGATTCGGATCAATGCAAGCTAAACAAACCTATTCTGATGTTGTTGGAACATTTTTCAAAAAGTTGTTATTGCAAGAACGTTCTCTTTTGTTTTGCACAGTGGTATTCGGTTATGAATATCCAGCACCTCAGTCGACGAGGCAAGAGCCGAGATCCCTTCACCGGGAGTGACCCCTTGGACAGAAGTTTGTGTCAGGGTAATAACTTCACTATAGCCGATTGCCTTTTTGCTTTGCATCGTGGTATTCAGTTGGAATATCCTGCACCTCATTCTACGGGGAAAGAGCCGAGATCCCTTCACCGGGAGTGACCTCTTTAGCAAAGGGTTTTCGCCACTATATTTTTATAAAAAGCTATGCAGTTCCTTCAACGATATCAAGTTCATTACGTTAAAGGTTTTTCGCCAAAAACCAGACGTAGGCCTCCATCATTTCTTACAAGTATTACTTAGTATTCGTGCTGCGTTTGTTGACTGCGTCAAGGCGTAGTGTGCGGTAGCTAAGTAATGTTTGTTTGTGGTATATTAATGGGATTGGTTAGGACAGTCGTGCGGCCTTGTTGACTGTGTCAAGGGCTCGTATGGGTGGGTTTAATGCAATCCAGGATAATGACGGGTTGAACTTGACTAAGACTCTTTGATTTGTTGACTGTGTCAAGGTCACTTGGGTCCTAGGGGTAAAAATCACATCGAGAGTTTCTAAAGAAACTGAAACTTGCCAGGCATGCGCATACCTTCTGGAGTGTGATAACGTGAGTGGATTCCATCACATTATCATGCGATGATAGTTGATCCTGATTCCCACTGATAAGTTGGTTTACTCCTCGGGTGATCCCGACTAATTCTTCTTTCAGGTTTGGAGGAGAATTTGAGGATACAGTGGGAGGTTTCCTGATTAGATAAATTGATAACCATTCTGATCTAGGTTAGAGTGCACGCTGAGTGTTTCTTTTCTCTCTCTCTTTGGCAGCGACCATGACCCGACCCTTGACTATGACTCAGTGACCAAGTTGACCGAACCTTCTTATAACACTGGCTTTTGGATTGTCAGAGTTGCACACCTCATTGCTACTCCTATTTTTACCCTTTTCTCCAGAACAGCCCGTATTACTATGAACATCCACTTCCATTGGATAAAACCATCGTATGGTTATATACGAACTCGAAGGAACTTGTTCCAGATTCGAGGATGGTTTCCGGTTCTGGAGAAAACGAATAGGACTATTCAGTTGTCTTTTCCTTTTACCTTCTCTCAGGTTGCGAGTGTTCCTTGGATTAGGACAGTACACCTATTACGCTTATTAGATAGTCTCCTTCCAAACATAGGCTGGTGCCGAACGGTAGGGAATGAAGAAAGCCGATTAGCCTAAGTGTGGTGTACAAAAGGTATTAAGTTAAGACAAATAAATGGATTAGAAAGAGGGCAAAGTAAACTGCGACTGCTATTCGCAACAAAACCAAGTATTTCATCGCCACTCCTACTTCACCTTTGTATTTCTCCAGAACACTCCGTGTCACTACGAAGATCCACAGTTATTGGATACTCCATCGTATGGTTATATACGAACTCGAAGGAACTTGTTCCAGTTCGGTGATGAATTCTGGTTCAGGAGAAATAGGAATAAGGTTTTATTCAGTTGTCTTTTATCTATACCTTCTCTCGGGTTGCGAGTACTCCTAGGATTAGGATAGTACACCCAATATGCTTATTGGATAGTCTTCTTCCAAACCATAGGCTGGTGCCGAACGGTAGGGAAGGAAGAAAACCATTTAGCCTGAGAGGGTGTACAGAAGGTAATTAGACATATAAAAGGATTTTGAGAGATGGCGAAGAAATATACGGTTATAGTTGTGAATCTGATAATGGAAGAGGCATTACTAGGAATACCCGGATACCCCTTCGAAACATTTAGATGTTTCATTTTCACTGTGTACTGTTAATAGAAAACTGATTTTCCAATTAGTCCTTACTCCAGAGTATGTATTTACCAAGTTTGATTCTCACATTTGTATGGTTTTACAGATGATGAGTGGGAGTAAGTTATTGGGAATTGGATGATCATCCTCATTATATCGGGATTCATTGTAATTGGTGATATTTGAGGAAGTCCCCTGGGTTGTTTTGCCGGACGACAAATATTTGGTTTTGAATATCCGTTGTTATGCACCAATTCAAATTGATATATCTGTACGTTTATTTTTATAAAATGAGATATAACTTTTTGAAATTATGTCCATGACATTTACCTATATCAGTGGATGGTTAGGTAAGGAGTATTAAACAGCGGTGTAATTCTTCTTAATCATAAGTACAGTTTTCAACCTACAACACACGGGGAATGAGTTATTAGACTCAGGGGACTTATACAGAGTATTGTATGTTGTCCAGTATCCGTGAGGACAGAGGGGTTGGTCCTCGTACTATATTCTGTTTACTTGTGACTTCTCTAGTTCTTAGACAGGTGTTTCGTAGAAACACAAGGTCATAGTTTTGAGAAGTTATAGGTATATGAATAAAGTAAAGAACCAGGTATTGCAAATATCGGGATTCTTCAAAATGATCGAAGATTTAGATACTTGTGTATGGTCTTCGGTTGATAATAATGATTAAGAGAACTTGATTCTCTTTCAGGTTACTCATAATTGGAAACACTCCTAAGTTGAGTAACGCTGATCGGCCTCCTTCCATTTAGTTGACATGCACTGGAGACAGCTGCATGATTTGAATCTGGTTCCAATTAAATCTGTGCATCTGTTTCTATATTGGATATAGAACGGTTCATATCTTAACGATGTTAAGGTACGGGGAGTTGTCCGGCTTATGCTTAAAACCAGACTCTGGATAACTCAAGGCACGTTTCTGTAATGGCTGTTTGTGGGTTGACCCGGGGAATGACGAGGGTTGACTTTCTACCATCTGGGAGATCAATAGTGATATTGTTCTTGACTCGCCATAGTTTTATTAAAATGGATTTTTTCAGAAAACAGTAGCGGGAGTATGGTAGAACTGGAAGTGATTCTAGAACCGCAAACGATTACGGAAAATTTAATAGGACCTGAAAATTCAATCAAGTTTGACATTCTATTGGCCACTCCATAGATATGGTGGGTAACCTCAAGCACTCGAGAGGTACTTCGGTATGCTCAAGGACGGTGACAGGGAGGTTCTTGTTTACCCAGACTTGCCATTGCTGTTTTTCCAGACTGTGAGACCCGGCAGGAGGATGAGTATAGCATCGTCCTAAACTAGCTTTAGAAGTGCACATGTGTATTACTCTGTCAGAGGGTTGTCGTAGTCAGTGAGAGCAGCGGAAGCATAGTGGACAAGTAGCTTATGTCTATTTATGGACTAAAGCAGATATAGCGGAGATAGAACATCTATTTCTGATGTGACAGTCATAGGTTTGACTTCATCAAAATAGGGGATGGATCTGTTAAGAAGGTAGTAGGGTATGATATCCTGGTATTTGGATGACATACACAGAGTAGGAAGTGAAATTCCTATACTACGATCGGTTATACTTTGGTTGTCACACAGTGGTTTCTCCATAAAGGATATAGATATAATATCTGACATTCTGGTTACTAGATCTATGGTTTTAGATCTAGATTTGGGAAGTGTCCCAATCTGGGTACTCAGACAGCATTCTAAAGGTGTTTTAGAATGGACGACTCCTGGTACGGTAGTGTACCTGCAGGTGATGGAGTCACCCTCTCTGAAGGTGTCTTACAGCCTAAAGGGGAGAATGATGTGCATGATTGGCAAATCACTTGCTTAGGCAATTGAGTTGATCATGAGATGTCAAGTACCACACCAGATGTTGTTTTTGCACGAGATGCAATATGTTGATATTGATCCAATCCTGGAGAAATGATCAGGAGCAGTTTTAGAACACAAGTGGATGTTCTAGGGATATGATAACAACAAACTCTTTCGGGAAACGGTTAGCACTCCAGGCTTCCAAGGTGACTGGAAGACAGAGTGACTGTCAGAGTTATAGTTTTCCCTCTGACAAGGGGCAGTATTTTGGACAGGTGGTCCAAGCGGATACTGAGGGAGGTGTGGAGCAGGATACTGATTAAGTTCAGTTGACAATACAGTTTAAGAAGTTTGGATTTGGAGTTCATTTATGAACTAAGTCCTATCAGATATCCATACATATTCTAAGACAGGTATTGCTCATTTCGGGAGATGGCTTTCTCCGCGAACTTGAGATAAAGAGAGACATAGAAAGAAACATCAGGGCGGATCCACTCACTGAGACTATTCCTCGAACGCAATAGTTTTGCAAATGGGCTTTGTGAAACTGATTAGTAGAGGAGTTGGGTGTTCGGTGTCACACGGGCTGTGAGTATGCGACATCGCAATAATTAGCCTTGAGTGCAAGTGGAAGATTGTTAGATATAGTGCCCTCAGAGTCAATTATTGGATCACAGGCACGTGATTGCAATGATTGAGGGAGGACTTATACCGGTAGAACAGTCTTACTCGAGATGATAGTATGCTATCTGGTTTATCTTTATCATCGTGTACTGCTTCAGGTGACCTTACAGGTCACTATTGCACATTGATAGAGCCCTTAAGATTCTTGCTTAACGGCCAGCAGTATGATGGCGATCATATGCGTGGGAGTTGGGGTCTATAAGCACATCCTTAACAGGTCTCTAGTCGTGGGAGTTTTTGAGAAAGGACATCGATACTCCGGAGTAGACTAGTGTATAAAGTCGAGACCCCGACGAGGGGCGGTGGCCGGTCTCACAAGCCACTGGTATCAGTTGGTTCACCTAAGATATATACAGATACTCATTGGGTTATGAGTACACCGGACAGGACTCACCAGGAACATGCTAGTTAGTATTATACCCAACGTCAGATAGCAGTTCTCTGGTGACATGTGTACAGGTTAGTTCATCGACCTGAGATCATCATTTATCTCGTGTGAGTTCCCACTGTGCTTTGATTACTACCCTACCACGGCTCAAAGGATTCGTGCAAACAGGTTTTAGTTGGGTACAGTCCCGAGCCACATGGAGGCAGTGAGCAGATCGGCAGGGGTTTCGTCTATCCCGGTATTGGGAGTGAGATCGCGCTGTGTTTAGGAGAGCCATTACACAAAGCCCTCGACCGAGGCAGGAGATTTACTGGTAGGTATTCCAGTAGTATCTCAGCGTGTTCTGGGCTACATTCCGACACGACTTGTACCGCTTTTGGGGGTCTGACTTTTACCAACCCCCTAGGCCCGCCATGCAATGCTCATAGACGAACGGACCGGACTGTATGGATATTGTCACTGACAGGCTCAGTAGGGTGTCAGGATGAGTTCGCTCATCGACCTCCCTTTTGGTCAATACCTGGTAGCCCGTTACGTACGGCTAATACCTCTGACGTGCTAGTGGTTAAATCCACAGCCAAAATATTGACGAGTCTTTAGAGTCCCCCACAGACAGTTTCTCAAGTTTCGGGCAAAACGTTGTAGAGGCTGTATGATATATGGCAGGGTCCGATCATATACGTGCAGTAGTACACGGATCATGATCGGGCGGATCATACTAGAGGGCTTTGGTTTAAGCCAGATCCTAGTATTAGATTTGTTGGATTACTTTAGTCTCGTCGCATTCGCATTCAGTCGGAATGCGGATGCAAGTATGTATATACAGGTGAGGGGTATCCTTGTGATCCGTCACGAGTTTACTTTAGATGTTGCCGTATCTTTTTATTATTGCAAACATTTGGATTAATGTTTGCATATGGATATTATGAGCTAGAAATCATCATTTAGAGCATTGATGGTGACACATGCATAAGTAATGACTCATGGTCTCTTTTCTTGTGCATGTGTCACATTATGAGATTGATTTGAGTGATGAAATGAGAGCAAGAGAGAGAGGGGCAGCCAAGGTGATGGTGAGCTCTCATATTATTCTTCTCACTCTCTTTCATTTTATCATAGAAAAAACAAAAGAAAAGAGAGAGCATCTTCTTCTTCTTCCTCCTCTAGCTCATGACTTCCATTAATGGCAACACCTTCAACCTCCATCCAAGCAATGGATGCAAGAGACAAAGTGATCACAAACATTCTCTACAACACCTTGGACACGTCGGCTAGCACACTTCGTGCCCGAGTTGCTTCAGATGAAGCGGGAGCCCGTATAAAGACTCGTAGATATGGTGCCCTTTCCGACGAGGAGATCAAGACCGGAGATGCCGCGAGGAGCTTGGGATGGTGGCCAAAGACCGAAGGACACGGATCGATCGGTATAGCATTCTATCCCTTCTCTAGATAGCTAGGTGTAGCTTAATGGTTCGATCCGGGTTTTAAGCATACGATAGCGCCGGTTTTCAAGTTAAGAAAAAATTTCGTTTCCGCATTTTGGCCTCGGAAAGACGGCCGGGGCGCTACCGTTTTCTTACACTTAAAAGGTCTGGATTTGGAGTTAAACTCTTTTGAGAATTTGAATCTTGGAGTTGAAATCCTCAAAGATTAATTTGGAGTTAAACTCCTAAAGGATTTAGATCTTGAATGGTGAAAGGAGGTCCCTTTTCGTCCTCTTCAAGTCTTGGACTTCTTTAAAATGGGTTCTTTTGAGATGGGTTCCTTCTTCCTCATCTCTTTTGTTGGAACTTGGGAAAAGGGGGGCTGAGATTTAAAAATCTCTCATTTTAGAGATTTGATGGGAGATTTGAACTCCCCTTTAAGGGTTTTATGGTGAAAAAACTATTTCTTTTTACGAGAAGAAGGGTTAAACTCTTGATTTAATTCAAAATATAGAAGAAGGTTTAAAATCTTGAGGAAGGAGAAGGAGACACAAACCCTAATTTTTGAGGGGAATGAAAAAAGTTTTTTTTATTTCATCATAATGTTGTCTTATATAGGCTTATAAATTTACACATAGCCTCTTGGGCTTTACAAAATGGCATTTTGCCGACCCATACCACATATAGTTATTTCTTTTTGCACATGAGCCATGGGTTTTACAAAAATTTAGCTTTTTGCCTATTTGTTTAAATATTACATTTATTTGTTGTACTTTCTTGGCATGGAACCAGTCTGGGCTTGAGCCCACCTGTTTGGACTTGGGTTCGGGCGTGGATCCGGCTTGCGTTCGGGCATAGACTCGGCTTGATTCAACAGTAGGGTCTGTTTTCTTTGGTTTGGGTCTACTTCTCCACCTTGATTTTTACCTTTAGCCAATGGGATATAAATTTTAACCCCAACAATCTACGCACATAAAGAAAAAGATCATCATCTTAATCTTCTTCGAAAAAACTTAAGAAATGGGTAAATAAAAAGAGAAAGACTTCTTTTTTCTCGATAGAAAAAATAAAAAGTTTTGGCTTTATGATAAAAGCGTTTACTTTTCGTTGAATCTTTTGATTCATTATATGAAAAATCTTACGGTTGATCTCTCTCATATAAAGTTCATACATTTACGAGAGATCGATCTTAAAATCTAAGACTGTTATCAATGAATGTTTCGACACACGGATGATAAAAACAGAAGCTTTTTCTTCTATTTAATATTGATCCTTTATGAAAAATCATAACTTTTCATTAAAAAAAAATAGATACGCCATAAATACTCAAATAACAGAAACCCTTGTCTTTTTTGAAAGCCATAGCTTTCTGATGAACAGTGCGCACTTGACCTTAGGTTACACTTAAAAAGAAGTTTACCCATATAGAAGTGCGCACATAAGCACTTAATGAATATAATGCCTCTGGAAAGGTGTGCATCACGTGATACTCACGTGTACACAAGTGGAAAATATTCTCCCCCCAATACATGCGTGCATATATAAGCGCAGATAGAAATTTGATCTGATGAAGATGTGTGCAGCCACGTGATATGCACGTGCGCAACCCTCATGACAGCAAGCAGGTGCGCATCATATACACTACAAGCAAGTGCGCATCATATACAGCGCATATGCGCACTTGGACCAACAAGTTTTTGCTTGAACACTTATTTAAAATAAACTAAGTATGGAAATTTATGCTTCTCATATGTGATTTTATGATAAAGTAGACATCTTTATGTAAGTTAATCTTAATCTAAAACAAGGTTAACAATTCTTAATCATATTACCTAAGTTGATCTCAGTCCCTTATACGACTAACGATCCTTAAATATATTATTTAAATTGATCTTAGTCTTATATATGTCTAATGATTCTTAGATTAAAACAAATATTCTCTTGAACTAATGGATCTCATTCATATGAGATATACGACCTAAGTTCAACCATAAATCTAATATGTACAGATTTGGACTAATCCGCGACCTACGGACGACAACATTAGTCTCCGTATACAATACAAGGGCAACCCAAAATAAACAACCTATAACATGACATATGAAGGAATAGAGTTGGAGTAAAGATAGTTTTTATCGCATGACGATAAAGTAATTAACTGGACGGGCTTGCGCCTGCAGGAAAAAGCGTCCGCACAATAAAAAAAACCTCATCATTGAAAAAGAATCTGAAAAATTCAGCTATAACGGTCGCATCTATCCAAACCTCCGATACATGATACCATAAATCAACTAGGTATTTTCGGAGAGGTGGATGGATATGTCCAAATAGTATCTACCCCCATATTCAGGCTGGACACACTCTCCACGTCTCAGTCCAGTTTCCGGCGGTAAACATTGATGGTGGGTGATGGCGGTGGTGGTTGTGGTGATCATGATAATGATGGTTGAGGTGATGATAATGGTGATGATAAGGCAGCGGCGGTGGAGAGGTTGCGGTGGTGTGGAACAGCAGCGATCATAGGTCGTGGGGAGCGTAGGTGGGTCGCGGTGGAGCGGTGGGTGGAGGTTATGATGATGGTGGTAGGTGATAGCGATGGTGATTGTGGTGATGATGATGGTGGTTGTTGTGGTGATGATGGGGCAATGGCGGTGGAAGGGTTGCGGTGGTGTGGGGCAGCGACAATCCGAGGCCGGAGGGGCAACAATCGAAGGCGGGAGGAGGGGTTACCGAAAGGGGGTGGGCAACAGGCTCAGGAACTTTTCTTGAGCTCAGCCTGAAGACCCTTAATCACACACACACACATTAACTAATTGTAAAATCAATTATTAAAATCTTCTCATCTATTTTTGTATTTTAAATCAATTATTAAACCCTTCTCATTTATTTTTTAAGGGTTTTTTTTTTATATCTCATCCCAAAACTTCTATATTTCTAAACTTCACCTCTAAAATTTCATATTTTCAAATTTCACACCTAAAACCTTTAAATTACTCATAAATCTCCCCTTAATTAGTTTTACTTGGCATCTTCCGTTACTTTACTCAACATCATGTTAAATGACTGCTAAATAACAAAAATTCCCTTCAAAATCATCTTCTTCTTTCTTACTTTAAGGTTAGGGTTAAGGTTAATTTGGGTTTTTCTTTATATATAAAATCAGGGCTTTTCCTCTGCACTCATTCATTAGTTGTTGGTATAAATTAGATTGGTCTTTTTATTTCACCAATTTCGTTAAGCCCGAAAATAAAAATAATCTAAAGTTTCAAATGTCTATAAGAAAAAAATGAAATCCAACAACGAAGGTTAAAGATCAAGAAAGAAGAGAAAAGACTGTTATGATTTTTAGTGGAGAAAATGAGGAAACAAACCTATAATACAAGTGCTGGTTAAAAAAACCTAACTCTTGTTAATTCTTGATGGAATATAGATAACATGGGGGTTTTCGGTTAACATAGAAGTTTTAGGGGTGAAATTTGCAAATATAAATTTTTAGGATGAAATTTAGAAATATGGAAATTTAGGGGTGAGATATAAGAAAAACCCTTTTTTAATTATTTTTGCAATTACATGAAAATATAGATTTATGGGGGAAAACAAATCTATATAGATTAACTAATTATAAAATCAATTATTATTATTTTCTCTATATATATGCGGATATAGAATTATGGCAAAAACCCAAATCTATATCTACACATAATTAGTTATTATATTCACATATCTATAGATTTTTTTTATGTTTCTATATATATGTCGATATAGATTTATGGAAAAACCCCAAATCTATATATATTAACTAATTTATTTATATATACGCAGATATAGATTTATGGTAAAAACCAAAATTTATATATATTAAAAAATTGTAATTCAATTATTAAAATATTACCTTAGCGGATAGTTCCGATTGCTTACCATTGTTAGAAGGATCCTGATTGTTGAAATCATCTAAAAGCAAAGAACATTGCAAAAATTTAATTGATTGAAACAGAAAGGATTATCTTTTTACTAACATCTTTTTCAATTTCATTAGTTTATTCATGGCTTTCCCTACTTGTTCATCAACAACTACAATACATTTTTTCTACAAACCATTGGAATATATAATCCGTTAGTATTAAACAATACTCAAGAAAGAAGCTAATTTTCTCATACAGTATAATCTTACCTGAAATGATTTGACCTTGGTTTGTAAAACAGCAAGTAACAATACCTGCTGATTTTTCATGAATAGCCTTTTCAATACAGAAATACCATATGATTATATCAAATCTAAAACCTTAACATGTATGTATTATATAAAAAAAAATCCAACAACAAAAAGGCCTTCAAAAAGTCCAAAAAAAGTTAAGTTGAGATACTAAAAGTTTTATATAAAATCTAGTGGAGAAATAGTATCTGGATAATAAAAGTTATTTTCTTACCGTATATTTGAGTTCTCTCTCTCTCTATAAATTTCTAAATTTGGTAGTTATGACTATATAACAATAGACCTCAAAGAAAGCCGAATATGAAAATTGTAATAACACCTAAAATTTACTTCAAAAATATGAAAATAATATCTATTAAGAGCAATATTAAAAATTGCGGTTTCTTATTGTATAATATAGAACTTTTTTCCTGCCATGTTGATCCTTCATCTGTGTCTTATACAAGCTGGATCCTCGATTATAATGACGAATTTGTCATTCTCCACAACCCGCGCTTTCAAATTTTGGCATATAATTAGGATTATGGGAAGTTGAGCAAGAGGATAATAATGTATACACTTCTATACAAATTTATTGAAATTCCTTAATCAAAATTAGCCCATATAATACAATTGCATTGATTTCAAACTTCATAGACCAAAAGAAAAATAAATCAAAAACCCTAACTCAAAATTATAATGTCAATTATTTTAAAATTGGAAATAAATCTAGGGTTTTCTAAATTCTCACATTTGCCATGAGATCGAACTCCGTTCAAATAAGGATCACCGCCTAAAAATATATAAAATCCAAGAAAACAATTTTTATATAAAATCCCAAATCCCTAACAATTGAACGAAACAATCAGCAAAGCATGGCAGAAAAGAATCGATGAATCAAATATCAAAAACCCTAAAACTTGAAACTCAATCTTCAAAAAAAGATGAAAAGCATTAGGATTGGATCTGAAGAATCTAATGGAGAAATAGTGAATTTAACATAAAAGGATATATATAACAGAAGAATAAATAGTGTAGAGCTAGCGAGAATCACCTGAAGAGAGAGAAGTTGAGATATGGAGGATCGCAGAGAGATAAAAATATTTAATTTTAAAATACAGGCCAATTTTTTTTTAACAATTTGTTTATAGGAATAGTGATAGATAGATAATTAAGTATAGGTATAGATAAATATAGATAGATAGATAGATAATGATAATTGTTTAATAGAAAATAACATCGGTCAACATAAAACAAGGCTAACTTTTGGTTGAAAAATTTTATAAGGAGAAATATCAAATATGTAATAGATTTGAGATAGAATTTTTAAAATACGAGGAAATTTGATGTGAGAGATAAAAAAAAACCCTAAATAAAAATCTTAACTAACCCAATTTATATTTTAATAAACTATTCTATAAAAAATAAAGCTTGAATTTAAATTTTAACTTTAAATGGTTGATATGATAGGTTCCATTTGATTGTTTCAAATAGACCGCAATTTTTTTTAAAATAAATTTATAAGAGATAATATATATATATATATATATATATATATATATATATATATATATATATATATATATATATATAAAGAGAGAGAGAGAGAGAGGAGAGCGCTCCATTGCAAACCGGTCCACGTTTTTTAAAAGAGAGAATTTTCAATCCATGACATATTTGAACGATCTGAATCGTTCAAGTTAATCACCCTACCCTCAAATATACGTGTATGAAAAATCAAAGGATTTGAAAACCTCTAGTCTATGAATTGCAATATGAACTCCATCCGATGCATAGGCTAGAGGCCTTCAAAACCCTTTGATTTTTCATAGATATAGACTTGAAGGTAGGATAGGCTGATCAAATTAAACGGTTCAGATCGTTAAAATATGTAGTAGATCGAACGTTCGTGCATTTGAAAAACGCGGACCGGTTTGCAATGAATCACTCCCTCACACACACACACACACACACACTCAAAGGTCTTTTTGTCATCTAGCGGAAAATTATATGTAAGCCTTTCAACTACAAAATTTTGTCATGGTTGCAAAATTTTGCAAATAAACTCTAATAATACACTTTGAAAAGAATTCCTTTAAATTTCCGTAAAGATATTAGACCATTTGAATTTATTCTAATTATTTTGGTGTTCATAGAAAATTTTAAATTTATGATTTAATGAGGCTATATTGGGAAATCGTTACTTGATGCATTGTTCATTTTGCTTTCAAATGTAATTTTCAATCTCCTTTTTGTCATTTAGCGGAAAATTCTACATATGCCTCTCGGTTTCAAATTTTTGTCATAGCTGCAAAAATTTGCAAATAAACTCTAGTATTACACTTTGAAAAAATTCTCTTAAAACTCCGTCAAGATATTAGGCCGTTTGGAAGCATTCTGATTATTTTGGTGGTCATGAAAAATTTTAAATTTGCGACTTAAATTGCCTATATCGGGAAACCGTTGCTCAATGCATTGTCCATTTGGATGTTTTCTGATTATTTTGGTGTTCATGGAAAATTTTATGCAGCTATATTGAGAAATCGTTGTTTAATTCATTATTCATTTTCATTTCAAATGCAATTTTCATTATCCTCCTTGTCATCTAGCGGAAAATTATAGGTGAGCCCCTCAATTTCAAAATTTTACAATTAAATTCCAGTAATACACTTTGAAAAAAATCCCTTAAAATCCCCTAAGATATTAGAGCATGTAATCCAATTTTTTTGGTGATTCATGAAAGTCTATTAATTTGCGACTTGCTGTGGTTATATTGAGAAAACGTTGCTTAATATATTGTTCATTTTACTTTCGAATATATAAATGAAAACTTGGTGTCCTTACGTTTGCGCGGGAGATCCTACTAGTATTCTGTAAAGGATGCCATAATGACATCTAATATATGTGTTGGGTAACTTGGGTTCCTTGTAGTTATAAATTTATTAATTTTGCTAGGTGGGACTCTTTTTTTTTACCTGTATGTTATACCAACCTGTGTAAAGATGGAAGAAAAAATGCATCAACATAACTATATATCTATTTTATCTTCGATATTAATAGTGATTGAAAATACATCAACTTTATACACGGTTCTAATTGCGGATTTTCTAACTTGAATTGCACTATCAAGTATCTACTTAAAACCAGATATCCGTCAAAATTATAATTGGAACGACAAGGAAAACCCGATTAGTGCTCATTGAAGAATAGTTAGCAACGGTTGGAAAAATAGTTACTAATGAATTATGAACATATGCAATATTACTTATATAGAATAGTTGTGAATGAATGGAGAACCTACCATCTCTTGTATATTAAAAAAACCTTGCACATTGAGTGAAGAACATCATTTTAAGTTGTCCTAAATTAAACCTCATTCCGTATGATATAGTACATTAATTGGACCAAGAAATTTTCTTTATTTTTTTTAGATAATAGGTAGAATTTTTCTTTATTGATTATAGAGTTTCTACTTTCTAGTTATTGGATCTTTAATTAGACCCTTTCAAATTTATAACAAACTTCTTTCCTCAGGATTGATAATGACACACTACAATACCTTTCTATCTAAATTTAAGTAGGATATGCATGATCATATATTTGTATGTACAGTAGCTCTTTTTTTTTTTTTACCGCAAGGTAGCCTACAGGCCCAACGTGTCCCTCTTCAAAGCACGAAATGGGAGCTTCCTGGTTCGATCCTGGGTCTCCCCCACAAACTACTATTACCCGCCATTGGGTTCCTTAACCTATTTCATGTTTATAATTAAAAAAATTGGCTGCTAATGACAAACAGGTGTTGGTTGGTGAGATAATATTTTTCATATCAATTCTAACAACTGATTCCTCGACTTATTGGAAAGTTGTTGGTCTGAATTAATATTTAAATTTTCGGCTATAGGGCCATTTCTAATATTTAAAAAGGTAGACTACATCAAGTTGAATTTGTAGCAAATGCAGTACTAGGCCCAACTTTAATCTTTTTTGTTATCTTTTTGTCTCCCAACAGTAGGTGGAACTGCCCAGTTAATTTAATTAACACCTAATTGATAATATTACTTTAACACATTATATTTTTATTCATAGTCCCCCGCAATGCATCAAAACTCTTAAGTTTTATCGAAATTTAAGAAATATGTTTATATTTAGTCTAACCACAATGATATCTTTTGAGTGTTTCAGAAACCGAAGTTAATTACTTGGGCGGCACAGGTACATATATTTATATATTTATCAAGTTATTGGGTGGGATTAACTATAATTAATATCTTAAGAGAAAATGTTTGACAACATAAGACCTACAAGTTAGCGATGAAAACTTGCAATTTCCACGATATGTTGTTACTCTAATTACAGAAAACAATTGAGTTTAGGTGTAAACAGATATGTGCTGAAAGTTGTCGAATAATCGTTCTCCTTCTCTTTTCCATAGTTCAATCGGGAAACAAAGCCCCATTTAAAAGTCCGTAGATTTTTTTAAAGCTCGTAGCTTAATCTTGTTGAAATGCTCACTTCCATCATACCAATTAAAACCATGAAATTACAACCAAATAAAAAATAATAATGAATACAACTTTAGCTATTAGTCCTTATCCTCTCCATTATCTTACCGGGTTTAATAAATAGAGGGAGTTTCTAAGGGATTCATCCCATTGAAAAAGCATTTTCATAAAATAATAATAAATATGTAAAGTAGATTAATGATTAGTTGACAAAATCAGCAGAGCTAATAAAAGAAACCATGCAAATAAAAAAACCATCTGGGCGCCCCCATTCGCTATATAAGTAGTACCCTATAGCTCAAACAAAACTTCACAACCAAATCTCTCTCTCTTTCTCTCTCTCACTAACCCTAAAAAAGCAAAGTGATAATAAAAAATCTATCTCATAATGGGTAGTGAATGCAATGGAGAAAGCTACAACGTGACAATAAAATCGAAGGAAAAGGTCGCCGCGGTGCTGCCATTGCAAGAGCATCGGCTGCCGTTGTCAAACCTAGACCTCCTCCTTCCTCCGTTGGACGTCTGGGTTTTCTTCTGCTACAAGAAAAATAGCTCTTTCAAGGACTTCGATGTCATGGTCAGTGACTTGAAGGTTTCGTTGTCGAAAACGCTGGTGACTTACTATCCGTTCGCGGGCGAGGTGGTGGGGAATCCGGCAGGCGAGCCCGAGTTGTTGTGTAACAACCGCGGGGTCGATTTCGTGGTGGCTTATGGAGATGTGGAGTTGGAGGAGTTGAACCTGCATGATCCTGACGAGAGTATGAACAAGCTTGTGCCTCAAAAGAAGGAGGGGGTTTTGTGTGCACAGGTATATTCATTTCAGGGCAAGTGTTCCTAAGAATTTGAATTTGATATTTTCTTGTCGAAGCGGGTTATTTACATACTATAGACGGTCCGTAGATAGCCCGATTCTACCAAAAAATATCAAATATGAATCGTCAAGATTTTCCCGATTCAGAAATGAGGTTTTGAATACAATTTCATTTAACAAATCTATGATCCTTTGTTTCTTATCAACACAGCATTGAAGACATATCGATAACAAGTCAAATAAATTTTGTTAATTTTTTATGCGGGAGTAGTTTGTCGCCTATTATTAGTTTTGCAAATATGTTATTTTTTTGCAAATATATTGTCTTATTTTTTTTGCAAATATATTGTCTTATTGAATGGGAAAAAATGAAAATAGGAGAAATATAAGTATATTTTTAAAGAAAAAAGTTTTAATGAATTCTTCGAACATATAATATATTAGTAAAAAAGCATTACACTACTACAAATAAGGGTTGCCCCTACGGATTTGTCGGTAGGGGAAAACCACTGCCCCTACGGATTAGTGCGTAGGGGCGAAAAAACACCCCGTAGGTGCAAAGGCCGCAGGTGCAAGTTGAGGTCCTGCACTTGGCCCTACGGATAAAATTATTCCCCTACGGATAAATCAGTAGGTGCTATAGCCCCTACGGAGTACCCCGTAGGGGTAAAAAAATCATATATTTAATTTTTTTTTTTAATATATTGTATATACCTACGGATATATCCGTAGGTCCTATTTAGTCCCCTACGGATAAAGCCGTAGGGGATATAAAGTAGCCCCTACGGCTGTTTCCGTAGGGTCCTCTCCCAACACAATGAACTGAGATCGGGGGGAAATATCAGGGGACCTGATATGTTGCCCCTACGGATATATACGTAGGGGATAAGTATTGGCCCCTACGTATATATCCGTAGGGGCACCCCCAACACCCTGCACTGATATCAGGTGGGAAAATATCAGGTTTCCTGATATTTTGCCCCTACGGATAACTGCGTAGGGCCAATATATTTACCTACGGTGTAATCCGTAGGTACATATTTTCTGTATTTTTTTTTAAAAAAGGGCTGCTAGATTTTTTTCCGCCCTGTGCACAATACTATATACATCAATCAAATCATATATTGCAGTATTCATAATCACATCCCACGCATATATATAATATACAAAAGAAACCCAAAAACTGAATATGATATAAATTCAAACCAATATCAATATCGTTTCAAAATGTAGTACAATGTGATATAAATAAATACATGTTTCAAAAAATAAGAACCAAAAAGCTACCCTAGTTCGGTCCAGCTCCACCTCCGAGTAACGTTCGAATAACGCGCGCCTGCTCCTCGGTAAATACACTATCCAATACTGCAAATAAAGGAGTCTGAGCGGCATGTGGAGCTGGCGTCGTGGTCTGCGCAGCCGCCGTCGAGGTAGTCGCTTGCGGAGCCGCGGCTGCGGGAGTCTGAGTGGGCGGTGGAGCTACAGGAGCTGTCTGCGGAACCGCAGCCGATGTAGTGGCTTGCGGAGCCGCAGCCGAAGGAGATGCATGTGGAGGCTCGGCCGATCTACCCTGTCGCGTCTGGACATAACGTGTGTAAGAAGCGTCTAAGAACGGTGTATTATTCGAATTCGTTTCATTATTAAGTTATTTCGAAACCCTGTTTGGATATCTAGTTTGGAAAAGCGTTGTTTATTTTAATTACATATGTATGTATGATTAATCAGACTTACGTACTAATAAGGGTTGTGTTGATATGTATATAATATGAAATGATATTTTACTATAAAGTAGTATACATACCAGCATCTCCTTCAACTCCTGAACGGTGGCCCTCAAGCTATCCAGTTCCTGATGGACATGCCGGCCACTGGAGACGGAGGAAGTAACCGCCGGGGTGGAGTCCAACCTCATATGGGCCCTGCTAGGGCCCAATCCCCGGCCTCTCTCCCAACCTCCGTGGTGCCCTCCGTGTGCGGCGTCCAGAACTGGGGTCAGCAGCCTCGGATCGTTCTGTCCGGTAAAATCGATCCCCGAGGCCTGGGCCTGCTCAACCACCCGCTCCTACACCCACATTAAGCAGTAAAGTATAAGTATAAAATTTAAACTTGAACCTTCCAAAACTAAAATTTCAAATTTGGGTAGAAAAAATATTAACACTTACGCAGTACTCCTGGGTAGCGACGTCGGGACATCGAAGCTCGCCCGTGGCGGGATCTGTCGAGGTGCCGTGGACGGCAAGATATGCGGACAGCACGCTCGGTGTACCACCTGACGCCACGGTCCGAGATGTCTGCAATATTAGAAAGTAACTCTTAATATTAGAAATATTAGAGAATAACTCTTAATATTGCAGAATATTAGAGAATAACACTTAATTTACCGATAACTCCATGGCTCGAGTAATGTTCCTCGAGCCACCTGTGTAAGTGGGGCGACCCCTCTTCGCCGACTTCCTGTTCTCCGTATTCTGAGCGGCCTGTTTCTGCACAACGCATTAACATTTAGTTTTCTAATTAAGAAACACAAAGAAATAAATTATATCATAAATAATGAATTAAATTTAAAATACATACTTGTTTGCGTTCGGAGTCGAAATAAGCGCACAATAGAGGCCATGTCTCTACGTCGACTCTCGCAAACGCCGGAGTAGATAGGAGGGCCGCTCTCTCTGCCTCGGGGGTCGCTATCCATAGGGAGTAGCAGTCGGCCTTCAGCTCATTCCTGTTGTATCGGACCTTGGCCTGCATGTTCTTCATCAGGCCATTGTACAGAGCATGAAGGTCGAGCACCCTCCCCGAGTGATCAGGGTCGGCTACAGGCTGAAAATCGTAATCCAACTGAAAATACAAAAAAAAAACATTGTTATTAGATTGCAAGTGTTAATAATAAATATATTGGATAGATCAAATGAAAATATATATTAATACATACCCGAGCCTGTTCAAAGAAGAGGGCGAATGAGCGCTGGTGCTGCTCGCCCCACTCAACGTGAAGTGGATAGTTCTTCACGATCCGGCTCTCGTCCCCCAAATACCGGCCGAACCTCTCGGCATGAGGACCGGTATAGCGATAGTCAAGGGTAAAAAATAGGGGGAATGCTGCCTCCCCCCTAGCTCTATTAGGCCTCAGCCTATGGGACTGATTCGGGCCTCGAGTCCCCCTCTGGGGATGGAGAGGCCCTGCGTCTGCACGAAATATCAAGACAATCAATAATAATACAAAGTTGTATTAAGAAATCAAGGTTAAATAAAAATTCAAGTGTGATATATACCTCCGGTGAATAACGCACGAGCCTGGGCCCGAGCAGCAGCACGAGCGGGACGATAGTTCCTCCGGTGAGGAACAACCGGGGTCCCGGACCCGGACGCATCCCCTCCAACTATAAAATAAACATCGACGCTAAATCTCCATGAAGTTCATATTTATTCTATAGAGCATATGTAAAATAAATAAATATTTTAAATTTATTCATACTAACCTGCAGACGATGCGGAGGGTACGGAAGCGGCAGGAGTGGCCCCTGTGGAAGGTGTGGACGCACCACCTATAATTAGACAATTAAAAATAGATTTTATAAGTAATTGCAAAAAGAATGTGTAGATCAATAATATAACGTTCTAAATCAATATGCATGAACTATAGGACATATAAACATACCCGCAGGTGCGGTGGTGTCACCACCTACAGCTAGACAATAATAAAAATTGCTAAGTAAGAGCAAAAGGAATGTGTATATTTATGATATAGCATTCTAAATCAATATACATACACTATATGATATATGAACATACCTGGAGGAGCGGGGGTGGCCTCTGTCCCAGATGTGGACGCAGGACCAACAACTAGACAATTAAAAATAGATTTGATAAGTAATTGCAAAAAGAATGTGTAGATCAATAATATAACGTTCTAAATCAATATGCATGCACTATATGATATATAAACATACCTGGAGGAGCGGGGGTGGCCTCTGTCCCAGATGTGGACGCAGGACCAACAACTAGACAATCAAACATTGACAATATAAGTAATTTTGACATAAACAGGCATGAATATCTGTAATATTAAATTGAAAATGGATATGCGTGCAGTATACCTGGAGGTGTGGAAAAATCCACACGGAAGGAGGCATCCGAAGGGGTCTCCGATCTGGGTGCAAGACCGGCCCTCTGAAGCTCCCTACGGAGCTCTCCGGGCGGCAGAACCGCTCTGCCTCTGCCTCTGCCTCTGCCCCCTCGCTGCTCCCGCCGCCCCTCGCTGCTCCCGACATCGTCATCCAATCTAGATAAACGGTTCGTGGACGCATTAGACAATCATTAAAAGTATTGACTATATATGCTCTAGAGCGTAAAATGTGAAGTAATAATATAACATTACTGATAACCTTTTTCGTTTCGTGGGCGCATCATACATATCTACTTGGATTTCATCGTCGATGTCATTTCTAACCCACGTAACTTCATGATCGGTCGAAGACAACCCGTCCTTCGAAACAAACGGTCGGAGCACTTTAAGTCTTCTCTCTTCTTCGTCCTCATCGCTGTCCTCGTATTCTGGGACATCGTAGACATCTCTGGGTTTCCATCGGCATACAACACTCCACCCCGGATGCTTCAAACACTGTGAGTAGTATACTTGGAACGCTTGGTTCGGAAAGATGAACGGATCGTCTTGACCGTAAAATCGAAGTGTGTTCACACTGGTCAATCCATATTCATCTTTCCAAGTCCCAAGACTGCTTCTCCACCTGTCTGTATCGGTTCGCGGATCGTACCAAGTACAGTGGAATATATAAAAGGGTTCTGATCGTCCGGGATAGTGGATGCCGAGTATACAATTTAAGTACCCATAGTAAATCACACCGTCCGATCCTACCGTCGCAATACCACTATTCTGAGTGATTCTAGATGTTTCTATGTCCTTAATTTCGAATTTGTATCCAAGGACACCAAATCCTTTGTAATGTGCAACCTCCATACTAGGAAATTGAGCTAAACATCTTGAATCACTCTCAAATGATGCAGACAAGTTCGGATCGTGGATCTAACAAAACAAATTTTACGATAAATACATAACGATACAAGTTTAGATTAAAACTGATAGCAATAAAATGTAATTCGAATAACTTACATGCTCTGTGACCCAATCACAAAAATTATCCTGATGGTATTTTTCCAAACGCTCTTCGTTCCAATCAGGATGCCCCTCACGTACCTCGTTAAAATGAGTTCTGTTTTCGACAAATAATTGTGACATTAATATTATGTCATTTCATACACACACAAACACAGATATAACAATTAATCCAAAAGAACTTACTCTCTAATTTGTTCAAGACATTCGCAATTAAGCAAGATAAACCGGTATATCTTGTTGATAAACATAGTGTCTACCCTCTTATACTCGGCTTTACCATATGGCCCGTCTTGAATTCTTCGAGGTCGGTTAAGCCTTGTCTCAATGTTCTCGTCCAGATAGCGGGAGCAAAATGTGGTTGCTTCATCAAGAAGATAACCTTGCATGATAGAACCCTCTGGTCGATTTTTATTGCGTATATACTTCTTAAGAGTGTAAAGGTACCTAATGAGAATATGTTGAATAAATAAACACGGGCATACATGACAAAAATAAATTTATAAATTGCGCGAAACGAAAAATTACACGTACCTCTCGACGGGATACATCCATCGATATTGTACCGGTCCGGCTAACTTCGCCTCAGTTGCAAGATGAACCGTCAAGTGTATTATGATATCGAAGAATGACGGTGGGAAAATACGCTCAAACTTGCAAAGTATCAACGCAATAGAATTTTGTAGTTTATCCAGCGTCGCAACCTCCAGCGTTTTAGCACACAACTCCCTGAAAAAACAACATAGGTCGTTGATTACTAGACCAACCGAGTCGGGAAGAGAAGTCCTGAGGGCTAATGGAAGAAGGTGCTCCACGATAACATGGTGGTCATGACTTTTCAGCCCATCGATCTTGCCCTTCACAATTTTTATTTTCTTGCTGAATGATCCTGAGAAACCTGTGGGGACTTTCAAATCATGCAACACCTGCAGGAATCTTTTCTTCTCCGGTTGTGACATATGATAAGCGGCATTGGGAAGTACAAACTTGCCCGGTTTACCCGCTACCGGTTTAGGGTGCAGTTCACTTCTTATTCCCCACTCTTGTAGATCCATCCGGGCATTCATGTTGTCTTTCGATTTCCCGTCTTTACACAGAAGCAAGTTAAGTATGTGCTCTGATACTCCCTTCTCTATATGCATGACGTCCAGACAATGACGCACTGAATTTGTAGACCAGTACGGAAGCTCGAAGAAAATGCTTAACTTGTTCCAATATTGTGGTTTGACCTGTCTCGTCGGATCCATCCCGAAGGTCACGTTATTGTAACCATCCCATTTAGCAGTCACGTCCTCTCCGGACAATGGGGATGGAGGCCCAAGAAGCTCCTGATGACCATCAAAGTGAACCGTGTCTAACCTGTAGGGGTGGTCTGGAGGCAGAAAACGTCGATGGCCGCAATAACAAACCTTCCTGCTAAAATTCAAAAATTTTGATGTTGTGTGTTCATGGCAATGAGGACATGCTTTGTGACCATGTACGGACCAACCTGAAAGCATTCCATATGCAGGAAAGTCATTAATTGTCCACATTAAAGCCGCACGCAGTATGAAGGTTGTATTTGTGTTTGAATCATATGTCTCTACACCATCAATAAACAAAGTTTTCAGCTCCTCAATCAGAGGTCGGAGATAGACGTCGATATTGTTCCCCGGTGAGTTTGGTCCGTCGATAAGAAGAGGCATCATAAAGTATGATTGGTCCATAGCCAACCAAGGCGACAGATTATAAATTATCATTACAACGGGCCATGTACTGTGACTTCCAGCCATATAGTTGAATGGGCAGAAGCCATCGGCAGCCAGTCCGAGCCGGACATTGCGGGGATCGCTACTGAATATTGTGTGCCTCCTATCGAAATCCTTCCATGCCGGTGAATCTCTTGGATGGCTCATTTTTCCATTTTCGCTTGGAGGAGCACGATGATGCCAAATCATTGCCTCGGCTGTTTTCTTGCACCTGAATAGCCTCTGTAGCCTCTGTGTTATGGGAAAATATCGTGCTATCTTCACAGGTATATCAGGCTTCTTATCAGAATCTTTCGGCTTATACCTGGCCTCTCCGCATGTTGGACACTCTTTCAAATCTGAATTCTCTTTCCGGTACAACACGCAATTTTTAGGACATGCTTGAATCTTCTCGCACTTTAGACCCAAATCAGACATCATTTTCTGGGCTTCGTACCAGCTTTCGGGCACATTATTTCCCGGAGGCATAGAATCTTTCAAGAACGAAAGAAGCATTGTGAATGACTTGTTGCTCCATCCATTTAGGCACTTAATTTGGAAAAGTTGGACGAACCATGAGAGGGTGGAATACTTCGCATTCTCATAAACTGGTTTCCTAGCATCATTCATGAAATTTTCATATTTATCCGCACGCGGTCCTTGACCGGAAGGAATGTCATCTTCGGTACGAATAGATTCACCTAGGGCAGCCTCTACCATATCCTCCATTTCTTCTGATGGAAATAAATTTCCGTATCCTGCCGTATTACCGAATTCTTCTTCTTCTCCTGCCGCATTATCGTGTTCTCCTTCTTCTACCGCAGTACTGCATTCTTCTCCTTCCCCGTGATATTTCCAAATTGAATAAAGTCTAGTAAACCCATGTTTTACAATATGAAGCTCTGCCAATTCTACCTTCTGCCAGTACTTATTGCCACATCTATCGCACGGACAGAGAATCTTCTCTAATATGATCTTATTATGTGCTCGTGCAAATTCAAGGAAAGCAGCAACCCCTGCGACAAACGTAGGTTGCATACGTTGTTTCCAATCCACATACATCCAGTCCTTAACTCTGATGTACTCATGGGCCATGTTAGACTGAATAACATATAAATTGTAGGTTATGCTGACTATATTGAGAAATATAAGAACGGGATAGTTACTGACAAAGGAGAAAATCCATGTAGATGCTTTGTGTGTGCGTTTGTCGTTGAAAAGAATAAATTATCGCACGTTATGTTGACCGATAGACGGGGACTAAGTGGCGCTTTTAATTAGTTTCATATACGGGTATCGATGGGAATATGAAGGTTTCATATTATCATATATTGGTTTTAACCCGAACATCTCGAGTCGCTCTCTGATTATGCGTTTGTATGTATGTGTTCCGGCTGTCGGGGGTAGGCTTCTATCCCATTAAGAATGTATAGAGCGAACGCCCATCACTTGTGCTTTCAACCGTTTCGAGTAAATTTCGGCAGCACCTCCCCGCTGTTCTCCGAGTACACTGTAATAGAATAGATAATCATTTCAAAGCTGTGAAACAACGTTGAAATGAACATCTAATCTATCTTTGTACACGGAGAACCAGCGGAAAGGTACCGACGAAATATCTCGAAACGGATGAAAACACAAGTGCATGAAGGCGTTTGCTTTATACATTCTTAACTTGTCCACACGGGACAAATCTATGGGTTACCATACGATTGAATTTTCTTGTCGCGCAGACTATACGACGGTTGTTAGTATCGAGCTATACTGTCCGATATTTAACAACCTTCGTATAGTTCTAGGTCACGACGAGCATCGCACGTATGTTAACCGATAGACGGGGACTAAGTGGCGTTTTAGTTTCATATACGGGTATCGATGGGAATATGAAAGTTTCATATCATCATCGAGTATCATATATTGGTTTTAACCCGAACATCTCGAGTCGCTCTCTAATTATGCGTTTGTATGTATGTGTTCCGGCTGTCGGGGGTAGGATTCTATCCCATTAAGAAAAAATGGAGTGTATTTCGCTGTGAGAGACTCTTCAAAGAAATGGAGGAAGAAGCACTAAAGAAAAAAGAGAGAAAAATAAGAATATAAAGTTGAAACTAAAGTTGAGCTATCCGCTGAAATCATAAAGCATAGGAAAGTTGATTGAGTCTTGATCTATTGCTCTTTCTTTGCATTATCTCGTATGTCCATTTATAGATTTTAATGCCACATGAGATGTAATCAGTCAGCTCCCTATGGTTGTATTAATGTCAGCTCTTACACAATATGGGTATCTGCCTTACGATTAAGACAACTATGGAATATGTTAATTTAAAATGTAAGGCTAGCTTTCTATGTATTCTGAGGGACTGCTTGCATAGAACTTAGCTTGATCCTCTCAATTATTACACATAAATATGCTGACATGCCTCTCATAACCCTAACCCCAGCCCCACAGTAACCCTAACCCTAGCCCCAACCCTAACCCCAGCCCACCGTAACCCTACCCCAGCCCCACAGTAACCCTAACCCTAGCCCCAACCCTAACCCCAGCCCATCGTAACCCTACCCCAGCCCCACAGTAACCCTAACCCCAGCCCCACCGTAACCCTAACCCCAGCCCCACCACAGCAGCAGCCGAACCCCAACCCTAACCCTAACCCTACCCCGACCCCGACCCCGACCCCGACCGCCACCGCGCCCCTGCCCAAACCCAACTCTCGCGCGCGCAACCCAGACCCAGCCATGAATAATCCAAAAATGCTTTAATTTACCTCGAGATTTATACCTGAACGGGCGGTGGCGACGACGGCGTCGAATTGGCGAAGAAACCGGCGGTGGCGACGACGGTGGCGACGAAACTGGCGGTGGCGACGAGGATGGCGACGAAATCGGCGGTGGCGACGACGGTGGCGACGACGGCCGGCGACGGTGGCGACGCGACGGTGGCGATTTAGGGTTTTTCGCGCGCGTTTGAGGGAGAGAGAGAAAATGAGCGTAGGCTTTTCGATCTGGATTTGTTTTAAATTGATATTTACTTGCCCCTACGGATATGTCCGTAGGTCCTTTGTTTGCGCCACCGTAGGGGCAAACACCAAATTAAGAATTAAATTTTTTATTCTTGAAAGTCAGTGCCCGTAGGGGCAACCCTTTAGACCTACGGATTAATCCGTAGGGCCAAGTAAAATCTGCCCCAACGGATAATCCCATCCGTAGGGGCAACCCCCTATTTTACTAGTGTTAAATATATTAGTATGTTGTATTGCAATGCACTTGTTCAAATAAAAATTATGTTTAGTTTTTTTAATTTGAATTCAAAAAAATAATTCAAAAAAATTAGAGATGATTAAAACTTACAAGATGAGAGTGGTTAATTTGTTTTCAAAATAATTCACAATAATTATAATAGTTATTTAAGATCAGTAAAGACGGTTGTATAGTTATAACCGGTTCAATTAATCATTGTATTTATTAAATAGTTGTTAAAGAAAATTCTACATTTGATTTTTTTAGCATTGATGTGTCGTTTTTTTGGGCTGTGTTAGACTGTCAAATTGAAATCAATCTGGGGACCCTCAAATTTTATGGTTATAATAGCAGAGATACATCAATATAAACTTAATTAAAAAGGTATAAATACCGAGAATAATGGACGAAAGAGGTTATAGAAGGAAATTCTCTCCTATGCCGGCAATAAAAATCAATCGTCCATCATTTTATTCCACGATCGACGTCTGTCTTCTTCATCTTTATCACCTAGGATGTGGATATACCAATTTCATGTGATTCAAGCACTTTTCTACCTTTGGTTTAATGGATGAAAAATTAACGGTCTACCAAAAATAGAAATTTTTATATTGCTAATCATATGAAATTTGATGTATCGACATATTAGATGATGAATATCAATATGATCGGTGCTGATCGTTGTAAAAAATGGTGGAGAGTGTATTTATTTGACGTCAAGAAATACCCTTAGCATTTACCTCAATATTAGTAAATACCCATGACTTTCTTAAACCAGCACTTTTCTCTCTCGACTTTAATTGATTCCCAAAATACTCTATATATAAATATTTATTTAATAAATATTTTTACTCTCTTTCTTTGATAACATCATTATTTTCTATATTATCCACACATTTCAAAAAATTTAAGTTTTTTCAAATACCCCAAACAAACTTAAGGGACTCTTAAGTTTATATATTATTCAATTTAATTTATTTTTCATATACCAACTTTACCACCACCATCATCATCATCATATATCTTTTTTATCACTACTCGACAAAACTCCACTTCATCTTAAGAAAACTAGAATTATGCAAATTCTAACATAATATAAAACCAAATTAATCAACACTTACATAGTAGAATGCCTAAATCAATCAAATCTTATTAAAAAAACTAACTCGATCAAGCAATTTTATTTTGGAAATTTGAAAGCACATAAGCAATTTTATTTTGGAAATCAACTAAAGTTGAGAGGGGAAAATTGCTGGATTTAGAAAATACGGGATATTTCTTGCTACTGGGATAAATGTTAAAGGTATTTCCGGTCATTTAACCTAACAATTATATTATTGCAAACCCAACTAAAACTTTTCTTAATATATTAAAAAAAAACAAATGAATTACAGGATACATAAGTGCTCCCCTTTGATATAAACATGCAAGAATTCACAGGTAACGCAGCTCAAATGTGGAGGCATGGTGATCTCAATCGCCTTCGACCACCGCATCGCCGACGCCTACTCTGCCAACATGTTTCTCGTCGCATGGGCCGAGATGTCCACCTCCAAGGCCGACTCCAAATCGCCACCTCCCTCACTCCGTCGATCTTTACTCGCACCTCGAGGCTTGTCACCCAGCGATCCGTGTCTCGATCGCTTCTACATGCCTGTTTCTGCCATAAACCCAAAAAACGCCGCCGCCGCCAGTACAGCCACCTCTGTTAACCGTATTTACATAATCTCGTCCGCCGACCTCGAAGATATGCAGGCAAAGGTGCGTTAGAATATCTTAAAATCTACACCAATGCACCAGAATTTGGGTTGAGCACTTTTTTATGGGTTAAAACCTAAAATTTTGCATAACTAGTAGCCTTGGATTATTTTGATTACTTGTCACTTTAGCAAAAGATTAGAGTTGTAATGAGAGACGAGAAAAATATTTTTATATGTCTTAATTAATACTAATAGGATTTATTAGGCCTGCGGTATACTGCAAACTCGTTCTCTGCAGTTCACAAGAAAAAATTGAGATAAAAAAAGAGGATGACCCCTCGAGGTCCATAAATCCCTTTATAAGATATGATAGTTCGTTAGGACATTAAAAAAATATGACAAAAATGATTAAAACATACAACCAACACAACAGAAGAGCTCTAAATTTATCTCTTTCAAGACACATCGGATCTCTTCTAACAAATCTTATCTCTCTCTGCAACAGGCAAGCAATCCTGAACAAAAACCCAAAACCAAGCTCGAGTCGTTCAGCGCCTACCTATGGCAACTCATTGCGAAAGGCGCCGAGAAATCGTGCAGCATGGGCATAGTAGTGAACGGTCGTTCCAGGTTCACCAAACAGATGGACATGGATTCCTACTTCGGCAACGTCCTCTCCATCCCTTACGGAACAATGAAGGTCGACAAGATCGACCAAATGGAGCTAAACGATATCGCAGAAGCCGTGCATGGATTTATCATCGACGCGGCCACGGAGGAGCACTTCCTAGGGTTGGTAGACTGGGTGGAGGCCAGGCGTCCTGAGCCGGCGGCCGCCCGGATATACCTCGACGGCGAGGAGGGAGGGTCCGCGTTCGTGGTGTCGTCCGGACGGGGGTTCCCGGTAGGGGAGGTGGAGTTCGGGTGGGGGAAGGCGGTTTTCGGGTCCTACCACTTCCCATGGGGTGGGAGTGCAGGGTATGTGATGCCAATGCCTAGTGCTAGAGGGAATGGGGATTGGGTCGTGTACATGCATTTGGCTAAGGAGTTGTTTGATGTGATTGAGGCTGAGGGCAAGGGTGTGTTGAGGCCCTTGACCAAGGAGTATGTCATGGGGAGTGTTGTTTGATTAGTTTGGTTGGGTGAGTTCTAGGGTTTGGGTTAATTTATAAATTGTGCTCATTTTGAGTTCAAAATGATGTGTCGGTTGTTGTGTATTTTTCCATAAGTTGTTGTGTATGAAATGATTTTCAATTGCTTCTCTTTTTAATCCATACATACATAGTACTTTATAGTAAATTATTTTGGATGGCATATTTATAGGAATTGGTTCTAGGCCCTTAAGAAAAGACGGTAGGCTTGAGAAATTATTCCCTATGCCGGGTGTAATACACCCGGACAGAGAACAGATAGGAGGATGGATTTTGGAGCAACCTTGGACAGCGTACAGGACCCACATTTCTATTTCTTCTTTCTCTTGTTTGGACGTATACGGCAGGCATAGGGAATAATTTTTCGTAGGCTTAGGTCCTTGTGATCTAAAAGGTTGGGCAAAAGTCTAAAATACATGCCTTTCATGTTTGCAGGTTCATTAGTCTTTGATCGATTTATTATTTTTATTATTATAAGTGGAACACCTTAGACGGTGTCATTGATCAACAAAATAAAAATAAAATAAAATAAATGATAAAATTCCAAGAGCCAAAATGGAGAACCGGATATGTCCACCTACTCTACAACAAAATACAAAAATAAGAAAATAAAAAGTCATTAGTCGTCTTTCTTTCTCATTCCTTATACATTATCTCTCATGCTCCAAAATCTAAAAAGAGATGTGTCTTGCAAGTTTATACATAACCCCTTATATTTTTGTTATTTTGTATAAATCATAAATTTCTCAATTTTAATGTTACCACTAACCACATTCATTTAATGTAAATTTAGAAAACTATAGATATCTTTAAAAAATTTCATGTAATATCCAGAATAAAAAATTTACAAGGCCTTCAGTGCGATGTATATATGTTGTTCAAAATATACACGCGTGCATCGCAGGTGCAAAATACTTAAACACCCATAATGCTACATGTTAACTACTCACATAGTATACACAATAGTGAATGGCTATGTGCAGTAGTTTAAAAACGACCGTTTGCTTACTCGACCGAGTATAGAGAGACTATTCTAAAAAGAGCCCTATACTGACCTTTTGATTAGTTTTCTTGACACGCACATGGGGCAGAGAATAGTATTATGGGTATTTAATAAATCATTCAAAGATTTAAAAAAAAGACGAGAGAGAAAAATATCTATCGGGGGCTTTTGTACATTTTTTAAACCCCAGAAAGGCCTACCCTACCGCCTTTCCCCCTCCTAACTAAATTTTCTAGTATTTCAAAATAAATTATTTAGGGTGTCATATTTACAGGAATTGAATTTATTAAATTTTTAACATACACCAACAAGAGGGGCAGATTATATATTTATTTATAGGAGGGCACAAACTGGCTTTTAACATAAGACGGGTTCTATCCAATAAGACTCAAACCTTATGAAAGTTTGTCCCATCTTATATTTATACTCATGTAACTCTCATATTTTTTTCTAATATGGGTCTATGTTATCAACATATCTCAACACTCGCTCTCACGTGTAATGTGGTTGTCATGTAGACCGTACAACATATATAGAGGCTAGTCTTTCAGAGGCAAATAGACGGCACTCTCAAAAGTGCAACACGACACAAAGAGGCTAGTCTAACAAAAAGCATGTAGACGGCTCTCTCTCAGAAATGCTATTAAGTACAAATCCACGAATGTTATCAACCTAGCTCTGATACCATATTAAATTTAATGTTCACGAACGAGGGGATGGTTATATTTATTTATATGAGGACGTATACACGGTCTTTCAATATAGACGGGTTCCATCCAATAAGACTCGGGCCTTATAAAAGTTTGTCTCGCCTTATATCTTAAATACATGCATCTCTCATAGTTTTTCCAACGTAGGATGTTAGATTTATTTTAAGTTCTAATTATACTGCAAGTGCACGGTTGTCAATTGCAACACTTGAAGGTCGATCCACAGGGAAGATGGTAATTTTAGCTAAAATTTAACGAATTAAAATAGATTTTTGAAAGATTTTTTTAATTAATAATTATTTAAATGTTGAAATTAAAAGCAATATTTAACTAAACTGCAAAAAATAAAATAAATAAATGCAAGTAAATTAAATGTAATAATTAAAAACAAATACAGGTAAGACTTTTAAGGAAATACGATAAATAAAATATACCTAGGTATTGAATCCCCTACATTTAATTATGATTAATCAAGCTAAGTGTTTTCTCCAATCTTCGCTCATCCAATATGTGTGCAATATAGAGTATCTGTTCAATGTCGTCGTCTATCTAACCCTAAGAAAGTATAAACTATACAAATTTCGGATTAAAAACCATCAAGCAATTTAATTTGATTTATTCTATGATGTAGTTCTATTTAATCTGGTATTAACCTAGTCTCAATCATCCACTAGATGGAACTATCCTATCTAAGTTTATCGATTGGTAAGCATTAAGCCTAGATCTAAATAGATCAAATTTAATTATTGTTAATTATCTCATCCTATACATTCTCTAAATTAGATGTATGGTTGTCAAGCATATATACCGTAATCTAGGTTATCAATATGGATTTATTTAAGATTTAATTAACATGACTAAGCTTGTAATAGCACATTAGAAACACACAAAGATCAAATCATATTAAACCCTAGGTTCATCAGGCATGATAAATTTAGCTATGCATAATGATAAAGAAATTAAAGGGAGAATTAAAAGATATAATAAAAATTAAAAGTAAATTTTATTACACCCTAAAACTTTGCTTTAGAACCCTAGCTGGCCACCAATTACAACACTAGAAGAAGAGAGAGATTTAGCCCTCTGTATTGATGCTTATTTATAGTGTGTTTTATCGAATACATGGTACTAACAGATTTAGAACAAAATAACAAAAGCCTCCAACAAAATTCGACCCAATTGGGCAAAGGGGAGCCGCGGATCCGTGAGTGGGCCCGGCCAATGCACGGCTCGGATTTAGAGAAGTGGACCCACTTTCTTCTGGCTTCTTGTTGCGCTGAGTTGGTCTTTTCAGGCTCTTTGGAACTGGCTATTTTTTATACATACGCTTCTGTTATGTGTTTTTAACTAATTTGTAATGTGAACCGCACGTGTTGACTTCTTTTCTTCTCTTTTTTTGCAATTAGGATCTTCTGACCTGCAAATATCACAAAACATCTCTAGCGGCATTAAATGTGACAAAATAAAATTAAATATGGATATAAAATATGCATTAAAATGCACAAATCATGGGACTATGTTATCCACATATTCTAATACCCCCTATTACGTGCAACGTGGTTTTCACGTGGAACGTACAACACATGTGGAGTCTAATCTCTCAGAGGCAAGTAGATGACTCTTTCAAAGATGGAACACGGCATAAAGAGGCTAGTCTATCAAAGGCATGTAGACGGTTCTATCTCAGAGGTGCTATTAACTATAAATCCACGAATGTCATCAACCTAGCTTTGATATCATATTAAATTTAATCTTCACGAACGAGTGAGACAGTTATATATTTATTTATATGAGGACACAAACGGGTTTTTAACATGGTGTTCCATCTAATAAGACTCAAGCCTTATGGAGATTTGTCATATCTGTAATATAGTTTCATATTGGAAAAATTATGAGGAGTACATGAGCATAAGAGACAAACCTGCACAAGATTTGAATCTTATTTGATGGAATCTGTCTATGTTGAAAGCCCGTGTAAGCTCTTATATAAAGAAATATATATAATCGCTCCATCACTTGTCTTCAAAATTTAACAGAATTATTGACATTTCTCATATTGAAAAAACCAAAAGGTTTACTACGTACCTTGGTATCTATTTATGTAACTCCTTTGCTTTTTCGATCGATATAGGTGAACAATGAGAGGGGGTGGTTGATCGTGGTAAAATTAACTATTCTGCCTAGGACGGTACTTGTTTTTTGCACGTGCTATGCACATGAAAAAAGTGATAATTCTTTGTTATTTGATAATTTTAAATGTGGTATAATCAAAAAAAATTAAGATGACAGTATTTCTAGATGAAGCAGGTTATGAATATGGGAGCTCGGTATTTTAGAAACAACTGAAGCAAAAATAAAAATAAGAACTTAAACAATAACTAAAATATGCAAAACGAGGAATATCACTTCAATTATTTTGCTAACGTTTTTGCATATAGATTACAGTAATTAAAGCTAATTCTGTCATAAAAAATCCAATACCTTATTATTATGTTGATTCGTTACTAATTTATTATTTTGGATGATTTGAAAACTTAATTATTATATTTAAATATTTTTTTTTCAAAATTATGAGAATTTTGATGACACTCCTTTTGGAGTTAAAATAGTAGAAGAAATATGACATGAAGATATAAAAGATTTAATTCAGTTATCAAAAAATCCTATATTTTATTATTTTAATTTGTTATTAATTTATTAGTTTAGAAGATTTGATATGATTTGAAAAGTTGATTATTATTTTTTACATATTTTTTTTTCAAAATTATGAGATTTTTTCATGCCACTGCTACAGTAATCGGCATGCCGTGGACAGTCTGAAAATCAATTGGCAATTTTAATTTAAAGACCCACTCCTTTTGATATTATAATAGTAGGTAGATAGATAAGATAGAGATATAAATAATTTAAAATTTTCTAACTCAAAATTAATGCATATATTTTAGTTTTGGGGATGAATTGGAAACTTAATTAAATATTTTTATAATTTCTTTAAACCATGCTGATTCATTAGGTCCTATAAACTCAATTCTGTAACCCTTGTTCTTTACATTTAAATAGTAAATATGGACAATGATTTTGGTAGTTATCTAAAATCAACAATAATTAAGATGATTATATATAATTTTAACTAATTAACTATGATATGGCCTATGATTTTTTGCTCTTATTTTTCTTCTTAAAAATTTAAAATATTTTAATATGATACATTGTATTGATATTTTAAAATACTTTAGAATATTTTAAGAAATATGATTTGTTAACTTTTGTGGCCATTACATATCTAGTGAAAAAACATGCGTGATTTCTTTAAATATGGTCTAATTAAGATTTGTTATTGTATTTTGCATGTTTGTTCTGGATTTTGATTTTGATATTTGTTGAAGGGGCTGAGATTTATTCGTGAGTGTGTTGAGGTGAAATACACTAAAACAAATTTCTCAATTATTATATTTTTTAAATTCATCCAAGAGTGGTGAGTATTTTTCTCATTTTTTGTTGTTTTTTCTTTCTTTGTATTATAATGGTAGATATATTATTAATATTATTAATGTTGTTGAGATGTGATTACTGGATCTTATTTTTAAATTCAACCAAGAGAAATGAGGATTTTTCTATTTTTTTGTTGTTATTTTTTCTTTTCGTATTATAATAGCAGAGATACTGTTAAGAGTAGGATTTAATATTGAGTATGATCTATGATTTGACTGTTTGAGCTGGATTTGGTATAATCTAAACCATAAATATCATAACTATTAAAGATTGTGATAATCTAAACACAAATATCATAACAAATTGATTGGCTGAGGGGACTTGAATTTGGTATTACGAAAAACAAAAAACGAGCAATTTGCTTTAAGAAGTATATAGATAGATATATATATGTTCATAACTTTCGATTAATTTAAATAATTGAATGAGGTATGCTATTAAGTAGTGCATAAATAATTAATTTGGAAAAGCTACCAAGAGCATATATTTCCTTCATTAAAATTTCCTACCTAAGGGAAATCTAAAATCAAATAAGAGAGAAACTCCACAATATTTATGTAGAAGTTGTAGCAATCCTGGAAAAAATAATATGTCAAATATATCTTCCGTGAATAACAATACAAGTAACAAAATTAATAAGCTACAAAATAAAAGTTAAACAGCAGTCAAAGATTTAATTTTATTTTTGTTATTTAAGTGTTAGTATAGCAGCTAAATATTCAATTAGTTTGTAATATCAAGATATACAAATATAGTAATGTTGCGGAGAGAACCTACAATTACAATTGAAACCAAAATTAGATGTAGTTAAAAAATATTATGCCAATATATATTATATATCATTATCATCAACAATGTAAAAATATGGATTTTTTTAAAATAAAAATTTAAAATATCATAAATACTCACATACCCAAACTCTTACCTAATAGAAGTAATGTGAGCTTGATTTTCAATTCTCTGGCTTTAGTTATATTTATACTACTCCATGATAATGGTAGAGGTACTGTTGAGATTAAGATTTGAGAGAAACTGAGATTTGTTGTTAAGATGTGATTACTGCTGAATTGGTTGCATATTAGGGGAGCTGGGATTTATTGTTAAGACGTGACTAAGGATTTATTGCCAAGTTGCGATTACTGGGTTGATTATATGTGAGGGAAGCCGGGATTTATTGTTAAGATACGATTTCTGGATTGATTGTATAAGAGGGACTGGATTTGGTATGACAAGAAACTTTTCTCGGGAGTGAAAAGATATCCGTGTGTATTTGAGTCGAGTAACTTTTCTCTCCGTCCTTTGCCCTCGAATTTTTCTTTTTGAAATGCCATGTGTATACACTAATCATTCGTGAAGCCTAAGGCACGGTATCATATAAAAAGGAATAAAAAAAAGAGATTTGACCCAAAAGGAGTAACATGGTTTGCTTAATTATTTTATCCGTAAAAAGGAAGGAAAAAAATTTAAAAAATGCCTTTTGAAGGTCAACAAATGGGAAAGAGGGAACATGCCCAATTTTAGTAGGTGGTGACCGTCGAGTCAACTAGAACACATGAAGGTCTTTTTCGTTGACTTGAATGCATGCAAAATAGTTTGGATGAGTTGACCCTAATTGATGTATAATATACCTTCATTATCTATCAATCGTTAATTAACTTTGGGCAGATTGCTTGTTATTTTCAATGGCTCAAGTCCTTTTCACTGAAAAGAATGGAAAGAAAAAGAAAAGAAAAAGAAAAAGAAAAGAAAGAACAACGAATTTAATGAATCTTGAGTTTCTAATTTGAGCTAGATTTCATTAGGGCTTACTATTACAAATACTAGCAATTTGCATATGAAATTCATGTCCGTATTATGTCTAATTAAAATCTTAAAGTTATTCCGAGAATAAATTAATTTTTTGCAGGGGTGGACAGGGAGGGTGAGGGGTAAGTTTTTCATTCTGAATAATAGATGCAGATTGGTCAACGGAGCGACGCAGTATTTGAATGGTATTTTGGGAAAAGTTATGTTGAAAAAGTAAGGGTAAAAGTCTCTTACTATCTTACTTGTGATATCTAGTAGTTTCCTGCTATATCTGTTTCTGAGATATCTAAGGAGTAGCCTGCGATATCTAAACAGTTGCATGTGATATCCAAACAGTTTCCTGCGATATCTAAATATTCTGTATGAATTGGTTAGATATAGCATGCTACGAAGTAAATACTGCAATAAAAATTTCCGGGGGATTTTGTCTACCGTTTTGAGGTTAGGGTGTTTTTGACAGTGGAAAAAATGCTTGGGGGTTTTATGAAAATTTACCCAAAAAGTAATGGTGCTTAATAGAAGAAGCAAAAGTACAGCTTTTCAAATATTTTTTGCAAATTTTATATATTTTTTGCAAATATCCTCTGTTAAAGAAAAGGTTAAAATGCACTAACTTTTAATTTTCATATTTTTCGTAATAAATATAAATACCTACAGCTAAGTAAATTAGAAAGATAAACTCCATCAAATTATTCTTTTTGGCACTTATATTACGTTCATTGTGTCTTGACCCACAATACCCCTCATATTAGCTCTGCCCATTGATTTTACCACTTCACTTATATCCCCTATCCCCAACAAAAAGGGGTCAGGGACCCGAAAGAAAAGAACAACCATTTTTCGCCAAGTTCCAACATATCCGAAAACCAAGAGAAAAGACAACGATCAACAAACAACCATCTCTTAGCAAATTGAAATACCTATTTGATCAACAAACAACCATCTCTTAGCAAATTGAAATACCTATTTGCATATCGTGAAGATTTGGTGTCTGCGACCAAAGGTTACATCAGGAATTTTGGTAAACCCCCAAAGTCAAAAGGTAACGAATCTCGATCTTATAATTAAATTAAGAGAAAATAGTTACTAAATAACTTTTTCTAAACAACTTACTACACAGCGTGACTAAAGAGTGACGGGCTCATCCTCTTGAGTGGTTCCCATCCCATCCCATCCCTTCTCAGGTACTTAGGAAATTGCTTAGGAAAGTTGTGTACGCCTTCTAAGCTCTTAAATTGATATTTTAAGGTAAGTGATGATGCTCAATATTGGGGATCTCCAGGATCACGACACGTGGCAGATGACGTATCCAAGAACTCAGAAGAAAGGGTCCACAGGGACCGATCCGGCCACCCATGTACCCGACCTGCAAGCCCTAACCGGCTCTCCTCAGAGCCCCCTTTAAATTGGCCTCCTCAGCCACTCAGCTCGTCCCGAGCCGCTGCAAGACCAAGACTCCTTGGCCCTTTCGCTCGTCCTGAGCCCCCCAGCCGAAGCCGTCTTCCTCGGTTCTCTGACCGACTCCACCACCCGCAGGCGTAACCGCCGCTCCGCGAATCTCGCCATGCGCAGATTCTCCGCCAGCAACATCCCACGTTCTACGCCATCACGATCACCATTAATGGGCGATCCGCTCTTGACGCAGGCGTGACGTCGGGAGCGTAACTGCCGGCAGGATCTTCGCGCCCGCTGCATGCTGCCGCCGCTATAAAAAACCCCATCATAGAGGGGTCAAGGAAGTGATTTTTTGATCTCACTTAGCCGTTACTCTGCTCGGATCTAGTACTAATCTGATCGTCGGAGGGTCCTCGGTGGTACCAAACCATCCCAGGACTTCTTTGCAGGTACTCGACGCTAAACTCCTCAAATCTCCAATCTCCTCAAACCCATTGAGACCCACACGCAATAGGAGATCACCTCCGGAATCCACCGGGAGATTGACGGAAGACAACATCTGACGGAGACCCAAAAAGGACCTCCATTAGTTGGCGCCGTCTGTAGGAACAAGCCCCACAAAACACAAAGTTGGCCTTCCGATCTTCATACATGGCAAGCGATCACCCTGAAGATCCGGGTACCAGCCGCCGCTTACCCCTCACCGGAGGCGCAGACGAACCTCCCCGGCGACCATCATCAACGCCCTCGCCAGCCGAATAGATCGGCTACAGTCCCTCGTGGAAGCGCTCATCCGCGTTCAGACGGCCGGGCTAGGGCCTCAGATCGCCGCTCCTCCACCTTCATAAGGCTCCGCCCTTGCCGGCACGGCCGACCACCGGCAAGATACGACTCCTGGCCACGGATCTCACGGGCCGATGATCCTTGAGGCCCGCTGGGCGCCCCACGGCTCCACACCGAGATCCGCCGCCAGAGCGCCTCGCCTCGAACCTCCTCGCGACCCTTACCCCCCTGAGGAGATGTCGGTCACCTCGCCTATCCCCAGGCATGATTGACGTCCCCTCCACCGACGGGGTCACACAGAGGGGGCACGCCACGACGACTCGAGGGCCACCTCGCCCGGGGATCTAAGAAACCTAATCGAGAGGAACCGGGGCCGCGCCCAGACACGGATCTCCCACAGAGGAAGCCAGGGATCGCTAGGGATCAAAGCCCTCACCAAGAGGCAACCGAGCACCTACCCTGCTCATTCATCCTTAGCGGGTAACGTCTTACCCACCGACGCTGAGGATCGAAGCCCTCACCAAGAGGTAACCGAGCAGCTACCCTGCTCGGTCATCCTTAGTGGGTAACGTCTTACCCATCGACGCTCATGAGGCTGCCGAGCTTCTTCCTGCTCGGCGCATCCCTAGCGGGCATCCTCCTGTCCATCAGACGCTGAGGATCTGAAGCCCTCATCGCGAGGCCGCCGAGTTTCTTCCTGCTCGGTGCATCCCCAGCGGGCATCCTCCTGCCCATCAGACGCTGAGGATCTGAAGCCCTCATCGCGAGGCCGCCGAGTTTCTTCCCGCTCGGTGCATCCCCAGCGGGTATCCTCCTGCCCATCAGACGCTGAGGATCTGAAGCCCTCATCGCGAGGCCGCCGAGTTTCTTCCCACTCGGCGCATCCCCGGCGGGTATCCTCCTGCCCATCAGACGCTGAGGATCGAAGCCCTCACCAAGAGGCAACCGAGCAGCTACCCTGTTCGGTCATCCTTAGCGGGTAACGTCTTACCCACCGACGCTGAGGATCTGAAGCCCTCCTCACGAGGCCGCCGAGTTTCTTCCCGCTCGGTGCATCCCTAGTGGGCATCCTCCTGCCTATCAGACGCTGAGGATCTGAAGCCCTCCTCACGAGGCCCTCGAGTTTCTTCCCGCTCGGTGCATCCCCAGCGGGCATCCTCCTGCCCATCAGATGCTGAGGATCTGAGTCCCTCATCGCGAGGCCGCCGAGTTTCTTCCCGCTCGACGCATCCCAAGCGGGCATCCTCCTTCCCATCAGACGCAGAGGATCTGAAGCCCTCATCGCGAGGCCGCCGAGTTTCTTCCCACTCGGCATATCCCCAGCGGACATCCTCCTGCTCATCAGACGCTGAGGATCTGAAGCCCTCCTCACAAGGCCGGCGAGTTTCTTCCCGCTCGGCGCATCCCCAGCGGGCATCCTCCTGCCCATCATACGCTGAGGATCTGAAGCCCTCCTCACGAGGCCACCGAGTTTCTTCCCGCTCGGCGCATCCCCAGCGGGCATCCTCCTGCCCATCATACGCTGAGGATCTGAAGCCCTCCTCACGAGGCAGCCGAGTTTCTTCCCACTCGGCGCATCCCCAGTGGGCATCCTCCTGCCCATCAGATGCTGAGGATCTGAAGCCCTCATCGTGAGGCCATCGAGTTTCTTCCTGCTCGGCGCATCCCCAGCGGGAAGCCTCCTGCCCATCAGACGCTGAGGATCTGAAGCCCTCATCGCGAGGCCACCGAATTTCTTCCTGCTCGGCGCATCCCCAGCAGGTAGCCTTCTACCCATCAGACGCTGAGGATCTGAAGCCCTCATCGCGAGGCCACCGAATTTCTTCCTGCTCGGCGCATCCCCAACGGGCATCCTCCTGCCCATCAACGCGGTGGGTCCAAAGCCCTCCTCGCGAAGCCGCTGGGTAGCTTCCTTCTTGGCACATCCGCAGCGGGTAGCTTCCTACCCTACAAAGACGCGGATCCAAGAGCCGCTGAATAAACTCATACTCAACGCGCGATCAGCTCCTCAACTCTGGAAAAGGGAGGATACCGACCTTCCCACACTCGTCCTTCGTTCGACTCATACTCGATGCGCGACAACAAGAACGTCGTGTCGTCCCCGAACAATCCACCACGAGGGATTACCAGCGCTAAGCCGCACAGAAAGAACCAAGCAGTCCACTCTCGACCCGACCTACAAATAGATCAGAACGAGAGTGGGGGGATAATGATGATGCTCGATATCGGTGATCTCTTCAGATGGCGACACGTGGCAGATGACGTGTCCCGAAGCTCACAAGAAAGGACCTACAGAGGCCGACCAGGTCACTCCTGTGCCCGTCCTACAAACAAACAACTGTTGGCTCACATCCGAGCCCCCTGCACAATTGGCATCCTCAGCTCTATTGGCTCGTCTCCGGGCTACCGCAGAACCAAGATACTTTGGCTCTCCCGCTCGTCCACGAGCTCTCCCGCCGAGGTCATCTACCTTGGTCTCATTGACCGACCAACGGCACCACTCACAGGCGCAACCGCCTCACTCCCGGGAATCTCGCCATGCACGAGATATCCTCCGGCCACATCCCGCGTTCCACGCTATCACGATCCCCCCATTAAGGAGCATGTCTCGCCATTAATGCGGATCCCGCTCATCACGCGGGCGTGGCGCCGGGAGCGTAACGGCCGGCGTGATTCTCGCGCCTGCCTGCCTGCTGCCACCGCTATATAAACCCCCCTTCAGACGGTTCAAGCAAGTCATTTTTACTCCACTAAGCCGTTACTCTGCTCGGATTTCCTAATTAACTTGACCGTCGGAGGGTCCTCGGTGGTACAACCACCCCGGGACTTCCTTGCAGGTAGCTCGGCCCAAACAACCTCAAACCCATTAAGATCCACACGCTTCAAGAGCCAGCCTCCAGATACAATCTCAGCCGTCTATTGTAATACCCGGTTCTTTATAGGCTAATAGCCGTACTTTATTATATAGTGGTCACTTACAAATTTACCTATTTGTATTTATAACTATTTAAGTATTTGAATATCCTAATTCTTTTATTCTACTTTCCCTTCTTAAATCCATTTTTCTCCTAAAACTAATTCTAATACTTAAACCATTTTATTTTTCCCTAAACTAACCCAAAACCCTATTATCTATTTCCTTTATATTTTTCCCTTCCTTAACCCCGAGCCCGGCCCATTTCATTTTCCTCTATTTTTCTTTAAATCATCCCAGCCCACACTACCCAGCCCGGCCCTTTTTTCTTCTCCTTATTGTTTTTATTCTCGACCGGCCCAGCCTGCCTCCACTAACCCGACCCGGCCCGTGCTCCAATCCACCTTCTCCCCCACTGCGTTTTTATTTCCCACGCGTCCCCTGCCCACGTCGCCAACGTTCCCCACGTCGCGACCCCGTCTTCTCGCGACCACGTCGCTCACGCTCATGACGCGCGCACTCCCCCGAAGACCCGCTCCCCTCAACAGCTCCTCCTCCTCACT
This sequence comes from Agapanthus africanus, assembly GCA_030015575.1. Lineage (NCBI taxonomy): Eukaryota > Viridiplantae > Streptophyta > Magnoliopsida > Asparagales > Amaryllidaceae > Agapanthus > Agapanthus africanus. Next base: position 693,823,473 of record CM057342.1, on the reverse strand, counting down.
CTTTCTCTCCCTCGTCCCGCTTCTCTCGCAATCAAGGCCCCTCGTCCATGACTCGCTCTCTCTCGCAACTTCCTCCAACGTCCCCCTCCCTCCCCCCCCCCCGCGTTCCCCTCTTCTCATGCTCATGCCCGACCCGCTCCCCTCTGCAGCCATCCCCTGATCCCCATCGCCTTCTCACACACCCACACCAATACACCATCACCACCTCTCGATCTTACCCACTGCATCTCTCGCTCCCAACTCTCAAACCCATCCACTGCCGCCTCTCCCCACCGTCGCCTCTGCCCCCATCACTTTCCTCTTCTCCATCATCCCAAAACCAAGCTTCATCCACCACCGAGCTCACTCCCCTCGCTGCTTCCGTCGACCCCACGTAATTCTCTCTCTCCTTGTCTCTAAATCTCTCTCTATCTCTGTTTCTCTCTCTTTCTGTTTCTCTCTCCCTCTCTCTATCTCTCTGTTTCTCTCAGTCTCTCTCAGTCTCTCTACACCTCTCTCTCTCTCTGTTTCTCTAAATCTCTCTCCCCTCGTTTTCACCTCTCCTCCCTGCTGGAGCTACAGTGCCCGTTGCCACCACCTCCAGCCGAGACCGAGCCTCGAGGCTAGCCCAAGCCTCAAACCCAGCTTTAGCCATTTCATCGAGTACTTTCCCCTATCGTCGATCACCGCTGTTCCAGTCGTCATCGTCGCCGAAAAAGCTGTGGCTTCAGTCTCTGCGTCCGTCTTCATCAGCAAGGTTGTAACCGTCGCAACGCCAGCGCACGTCCGTCGCACCCACCGAGACATCGAGTCCAAGAGCCCAAGCTCGAGCCGAGACCGCGAACCCTAGACGTGTCGTTCGTCGCGCGTTCGTACCGTTGCCGTTGCCGTGTATCGCCAAAGCGTCTCCAGGCAAGCACCCTACTTGCTGCATGCTATATTATATCCGTTACATTTCATAATACTATAAATTCCACGTTTACGTGTCGTGAATCCTATATGACATAACTGTTCGATACAAGATCCCAATAAAAACTTCATTTAATATGATGGAATTTGATTACATATGCTGGCCCGTGTGATAATGAACACTGTGTGGAAATTTCACTGAAAGATATGACTGTTAACAACTTAAATGATCGCCCCCAAGTACGCCCGTAAAAACTGGGAATTTCCCGCATCTGAGATTGTTAAAATCACCATAAATTATGTACATATTGAAATGATGCGTTCGAGGGCTCAAATCGAAGCCGACTCGACGACCTGTAACCCTATGCAAGTTCTTAGTTGTTTCTGTACTGATACTGTGACGAGAATTGGTTCGGAGAGTGGCTCTGGACTGCAGTCCAGAGCAACTCTGGTTATTATTTTCTGCCCCGTAATGTTTGCTACCTTGTTTCCTGAACTCGTATGTTGCGGAACCCTGCATTTTATTGAAGATGAATCTGTTAGCTAAATAACTCAAGTGATTCCACCCTATTTCATCGTCGTTTACTATTTAAAATGCAATTTAAAAGATCGGGACGTATAACAGTCCCAAACAGAACCAGAACTGATACCTTAGTGTTGAACAATGCATAACTCCTGACATACAGACGCGATTGAGAATCCGTCTGTTGCATTGAAAACCCTAGATTTCATTCAACTATAGCGTCGCTAAATTCTGGTCCCAACTGGGATTAAAATGCGTTGCGAAACGGACTTCCGATTCTGAAACCGGATTTCCAGCAGTGAACGCTTAAAATGAATTGGTCATATCTAGTGATCCTGAGACCCGATTAACGTGCAACCAATTTTGATGGTTAGATAATCAAACACACTACTTATCCCCTGTTCATTATTTCGCTAAATTGCGCATGTATGAATTATGAAGAATTATGCAGTGGTAGGATATCGTTCGATGACATCTTAATCATGCCTTGAATATTGTGTTCTCACCACTATATGTATATGTCATTGCATTGGTAACCTAGTGATCATATGCATTGCCCAGTGTTGAGTATTAGTGGTGATTGTGGCAAGTACGTTAGTGGTTGAGCATGATTGGATAAGCGATAGTGACATGTAGTTGTACACAATCAGTGAAGCCTATTGATGTTTTGCATTGTCGACGTCTGTGGGGCGCGTATAAGTGTGACTATAAGTGGTATGGGACATTTATGGAAGCACTTGTATGGGCGTCACAGGTAAGGCACCAGACACTGCCCATTTATCTTGGGTATCAGTCGGGACGTGCTTGATGGAGATCCTGTCTCCAGTTATCGCGTAGACTTGTCATGGACCGACCGGTATTTGAGATTATGGTTGGCGTTTGATGTAGACCACGGGGTGTGGGGTAGTTTGAGTGTAAGTTCAACAGAATCTCGGGAGTCCCATGCCGGCATATATATATATGGAGATATATGGAGATTTACAGGGATATTACATGATTATTACCGTGAGTTATATTTTGGGCCCGTGGTCCCTTGCCCTTGGGTCCTACCCTTGGATGGGGGACACTCACGAGTGGTTGACTCTCACACTTGGATTGACGATAGGCTTAGTGACCTGTACAGTGAGATTTAGAAACTGATAGGGATAGTGACATTGACATGCATTACTTACCGTATTGACACACTTGACATACTATTTTACTACTTTACTGTTCACCCGCTCTTTTAGACATCCGCATTGGCTACTTCATGTTCATATCTCTACTATCTTGATTTACTGTTATATATCCATTATTACTGTACGAGTTACCACTTGCACCTATGTATATATTGCTATCGTGTCGCTCTGACGACCTGAGTATGCATGCTCAGAGTAAGAAGTGGATCTAGCTTGGACCAGGACCAGACGTACATCGCAGACATCTTGATCAGCTATCCAGAGCTATACTCTTTTGACCCCCATCAGGTTAGTTCTTTGTATTTGTTTTGTTTCAGTTACTGCATTTCTCTTTACATGTGCATTGTATTACTGATTACCACATAAAACTAGAAAAGTGTGACTACGGCAGGATATTTCCTTGCAGTAGGAACATGGCTGGTCTTGTCAACCTCTCGTATTCCGTATTTTGGGAAGCGGGGCGTGACATCTATCGTCGCCATCAGCAGATCAACGGAAGGTAACATCTTGACGTGATCCGACACACGTCAAAGATTTAATCTTATTTTTGTTATTTAAGTGTTAGTATAGCAGCTAAATATTCAATTAGTTTGTAATATCAAGATATACAAAAAATATTCAATTAGTTTGTAATATCAAGATATACAAATAATGATAACTGAGTTTAAAACTGGCATAACAAATTAAATAAGCTATTTTTAAGGAATCGCTAAACAAGCTAAAAATAAATTTAACAACAAATCATATCTAAAATATCTAAGGAGAAACGCATGTGAGCTATTTTTTCAGAAATCATGAGGCAAATCTCAAGGAAAGGAGTGGGAAATTCTTAGATGGTATCGCAGTAAATTTCGAGAACCAAGTGTGTGCAATTGCCCGCACATGCCCGCTTGGCTCCGCCCATGTTCGTATAATTATAATTTATTAGTTAACCATGAAACTTTGGCACAACCCATACCAATTCGACTGAAATTTCTGGTTATAATAGTGTCTATTCGGTTATTCGAGTTAAATTAATTAATACCGTTCACATTTTAATTCGAGTTATCTAATATTTTGTAGAAAGCATTTGGGGATGTGTATATATCCAGTTATCGAGCCTAAACGAATACGATTTTCCTAACAAGTTGAAGAAACCTTATCATTACTCTCTTGAATGCCTAATGGATGGAGAAGAAGATTCAAAGTTTTCAGAAGAAGGCATTGCAACGAAACAATGAGAAATCCTCGCACAGTTTATGACTTAATTTAAAGAACCAAAAATATAAATAATAGCTTTCCAAAATTATATACTTGAGCTCAATATGGTAATGCTGCGGAGAGAACCTACAATTACAATTGAAAACCAAAATTAGATGTAGTTAAAAAATATTATGCCAATATATATATATTATATATCATTATCAAATATGGAATTTTTTAAAATAAAAATTTAAAATATCATAAATACTCACATACCCAAACTCTTACCTAATGGGAGTAATGTGAGCTTGATTTTCAATTCTCTGGCTTTAATCATATTTATACTACTCCATGATAATGGTAGAGGTACCGTTGAGATTAAGATTTGAGAGAAACTGAGATTTGTTGTTAAGATGTGATTACTGAATTAGTTGCATATTAGGAGAGCTGGGATTTATTGTTAAGATGTGATCAAGGATTTATTGCTAAGTTGCGATTACTGGGTTGATTATATGTGAGAGAAGCTGGGATTTATTGTTAAGATACGATTGCTGGGTTGATTGTATGAGGGGGGCGGGATTTGGTATGGCAAAATTTTTATAAAAAAACTAAATTGCTTTAAGGAGTATATAGAAGATTACATTAACTATTCGAAACCTTCAGTGAAATGATGGTGATGAAAACAACGTCATGTCATTACCCGATGGTAGAGAAAACGGCGGTGACGATGAAAGTGACAACGACAATAGTAGTAAGGGCAGCAAGAACCAGAAGCGACAATGTCGATTGTAACAATGACCATAAGGATTGTGTTGGTCATGGATGTAAATAGGATCCTACTATCTCTGTGCATTCGATCTAACCTTTAAATAATAGATTGCAAGTATGAATTTTAATAATCTTTTTCTCAGTTTCAATAGCATCTGTAATTTCGGGAGTGAAAAGATGTGCGTGTGTATGCGTGTGTATTTGAGTCGAGTAACTTTTCTCTCCGTCTTCTGCCCTCGAATTTTTTTTTTTGAAATGAACATTGAACGTACGTCTTGGGCAATTAGGAAAATTGGCCATGTGTATACACTAATCATTCGTGAAGCCTAAGGCACGTACCATAGAACAAGGAATAAAAAAAAAGAGATTTGACCCAAAAAGAGTAACATGGTTTGCTTAATTATTTTATCCGTAAAAATGCAATTGGACATTGGAAAAATTATTATTTGAAAAAAAAGAAAGGAAAAATAAATAATAAAAAAGGCCTTTTGAAGTCAACAAATGGGAAAGAGGGAACATGCCCAATTTTAGTAGGTGTTGACCATCAAGTCAACTAGAACACATGAAGGCCTTTTTTGTTGACTTGAATGCATACAAAATAGTTTGGGGTTTTGTTTAAAATTTTTTTTTGAATGCAAACAAAATAGTTTGGATTAGTTGACCCTAATTGATGTATAATAGATTTGTCAAGTTGTAGTATAATATACCTTCATTATCTATCAATAGCTAATTAACTTTGGGCAGATAGCTTAGAATCTATGGCTATTGTTATTTTCAATGGCTCAAGTCCTTTCACTAAAAAGAATGGAAAAAAAAAAGATTGAAAGGAAAGAACAACGAATTTAATGAATCTTGAGTTTCTAATTTGCAATAAGGTTTCAGAATTCCAGAGTAGGCCCAGACGTCTTCATCTAGAGGCAGCAGACATTTGGCCAAAAGCGTGGAACATCAACAGACGTCTGAGCCTATAAACTCAAATGCCTGGCCGAGCCCTGTTTCTCAAGCAGAGCAATAGCAGGCGTCTGCCCATAATAGGTTCAAACGTCTGCTTTGCAGATAAGCGCAAATCCAGTGCGAGATTTATCTCGAAAAATCAGTTTCTGGGTGGCGGTTTTGTAAATTTTAGGTTCTTATTATAATTCAGATTGTATGGGCTATATATAGGTTCTTATGGTTAATATTTGGGACTGATGCTTTTGATCATAAAGTTTAAAGGGAGAAGACGACTCTATAAGGGATCAAGACTATCGACTAAGGAGAACTTGCAGAGAGAACAAGATAATCTTATTGGAGACTAAGAAGAGGGTTAATTGTAATCTTCTTGTAAGGTTGGTTTCTTTTAAAGTTCTAATAAAGGTTCTTCCCGTTTCCTCCCAATCTCTTGTGTTATTTATAATTGCGATTTGTATCTAGTTTCTTTTGTTATTTGTCTATAAAGAGATCTAGGTTTATAGATCCATTCCGCTGTACCGATTCAGTGCAACAACGATTTCTGGTGGTTGGTCTATATGCCAACTCAATGTTAAAAATGCATTTCCGCATGGTTACATTGACAAGGAAATGTATATGAAGCAACCTCTAGCTTTTGCGGATCCTCAACATCTTGATTATGTTTGTTCTCTTCCTCGATCACTTTACGGCCTTAAACAGGCACCGAGCACTTGGTATAATCATCTTAGCTCTTTTCTGATTATTTTTAGTTTTCATGATTCTAAAACCGACCCATCTTTGTTTATTAAGCATGGATCAAACCATATCATGTTACTTTTAGCGTATGAAGACGATATTATACTTACAGGAAGCACAAATGCTCCTTTATCGAAATTAATTACTGCTCTTGGGAGTGAATTCTCTATCAAAGATCTTGCGGGTTTAGCTTACTTTCTTGGTATTAAGTCTCACCAATCCTCACATGGCAGTGAGCTATACAAAGATCCTCCCGAGTATCGCAGTACTGTTGGTGCATTGCAATATCTAAGTCTCACCAGACCGGACAGAGCTTACTCCGTAAGTCAAGTTTGTTTATGCATAAACCCATCCTGGTACACTGGCAGGAAGTTAAGTGCATTTTAAGATATCTAAAGTATACCATTAACCACGGGTTGCATATCACTCTCCACGCCTTATCCGATGCAGATTAGGCAGGTGATCTAGATGATCGTCGTTCGATCAGTGGATTTAGCATCTTTATTGGTCCTGACCTTCTTTCTTGAAGTTCTAAAAAGCAACGTCGATGGTTTATTTACTGCGAATCCTATATTTCATGCTAGAACCAAGCATATTGAGATAGACTACAACCTTATGCAGGAACGAGTAGCTGTCGAACTTATTCATGCACGCTTCCTCTCATTTGCAGATCAAATCGCAGACATCTTTACCAAGGAATTGTCTTCACAACGATTTAGTAGATTGTGTTCCAAGGTTGCGGTTCAAGCATCCATAGCTTGCGGGGGAATGTTAGCAAAGTTGACTTTATGGATGACACAAATAGAAAGGAGGGATCAAAGGATTTGCAAAGAATTAAATAAGAGAAAAAATAGAAAGTACTCAAAATAAATCTCATGTGCTAAGGAAAAATTGAATTAGAAGATTTAAATATATTCAAATCTTTATAGAAATGGTAGAAATTCAAAAATCATATCATATTTAAATAATATCTTAGATATTCATATGTAAATATTATTGTAATTTAAACTCTATAATAGAGTAACATTTTCATCGAGAATGAGAGGCTTTCAATTCTTTCAGTGAGAACAACATTAAATTTAATAAATGCCTTACATAATTGCATCTCAATCATACATTATATTGGAGAATTGCCCAATTCCTCTAACCAATTGTCATCTGCTTGAAGAAAATTCTATTTGACTTCACATATTAGAGTAAATTTATTAGTTCACGAGTGATGATGGTATATAGGTGAATCTTCTTTTACTGGCTTGAAATGAATTAGAGAGATTTTTTACTTTAAATGCTACACATACTAATTTTATTTTTTTTACTTGTATTATTGGGTTAGTTTTTGATATAGTTGTGGTCATGAAAGAAAATATAAAGGTGTCATGTTATGGTTTACAAACCTGATTCATGCAGGTTAAAATTAGAAACCGGAGTTGACAACCCGGGTCGAGTTTTAAAATTAAATAATAAATTAGGAATTTTTTTAAAGAAAAAAATAAGGGTGCGTCTTTGAAATACCTTATAGTTTCTAAATTACAATAAAATACCTTGATCTTTGGGGAAAAAAATTATATTAGAGTAAATTACACTAAAATACCCTCAACAATCACATTCTTTCATTAAAATACCTTAAAGTTTTTAAGTTACAATAAAATACCTTGATCTTTGAATTTGAAGGGATTTTACTTGAATACCCTTAAAAGTAGTATGTAATGTATTTTACTTTAATAAAAAAACTTTAAGGTATTTTAATGAGAAAGCAAGATACTTTTAGGGTATATTAGTATAATTTTTGTGACTTTTTCTGCTGAAATACAGGAGAGTCCCGGATTATGAAAATTTCATGTTAAAAAAATACCACTGCTGCTCTTGTGAAGTATAGAAAATTTAGAATGCCAGTCCCAAACAACCAACAAATCTTGGACCAATAATTCTTAAAGAAAAAAATAACGGTCATAGTTTTTTTTGGGATAAACAAGTTGAGTTGCAGCTCATCTCATAAGTATATTAATAACAGTAAGTTCCTGACAGTCACACTATAGATTCATCAACGGTACGGTAAGATATCCCATTTCAAGATGCAAAGAAAATTATCTATGTTCTTTTTTCAATGCATATTACCACTGTAGAGAGCTCGATGCATCGACAAAAGTGGGCGACAAGCACTCCTCAACGAAATCCATAAGTTCCTTATTTTCCAATGAAACAGATACGCGTTCTTTGTCATTCAATTGCTTGTTCACTACCAATTATTCAAAAGAGCAGATGGCGTTAGCATTAGTTCAAGAAAAATATCGATTTTCAAGAAATGAGAGAATGAAGAATACGAAAATATACCGGAAGCTTCGGCTAAATGTGTCCCGGGAGCCAACCTAACATCCACCTTCGAAAATTGGAGCAAAGAGTGAGCAAATAAGGGCATGGAACAATTAGTAATATGAGGCAATTTATAGCTTAACCTCTAGGCTAAATTACACAAAAATACCCTTAACTATTGATATTTTTAACTACTGTCTTATATTTTTTACTACAAAAAACTCGCTCAAATTCTGGTTTATCAAAGGTTTTTCACTAGAATGCCCACATGCAGCACTTCATGGGAGCTTGCTGTAATAAAAAAAATCTCTAAGGTAGTTTCGTGAAAAAAGCTCACAGTTCATAGTTAAAGTTAGTAGAATTGCATGGACACTCATGCAAAGATAACATCTGCATAATAGTGAATAAATGCTTCTTCAAAATGATAAAAAACAAGATAAGAATGGATAATTCCACTTCCATGGACATTCAAAAGTTCTTTTTGAGGGGTAAGTCGATATACCTTATGCTTATAGGTTATGCTTGGTACATGGAATGGAAGACTACCAGAAATTCTCATATTCTCGGAAATGTGACCACGCACCTAATTCTCAGGAATCTTGCATTAACGTGCTTAGTATATTTTAACCATCTCCAATAATATATGTATGTGCAAACGTCGACGGGTGGCGGCCGGCCGGACGGCGGCCGACGGATAACTCCGAGGCCAAACACGGGTAAGGATATTGTAGAATTCATATTTGTCATCTTGAATCCACAGTTCAAGATGTGATGATACATAGACGACTGAGCTTGAAACAAAAGTCAGATCCTATATTTATGGCTAGTCTATCTTTCTAAACAAATCTAAATTATCCATGTATCTCACCACGGACGGTGGTTAACCGGATTTTGCCTTATAATATTAAATGTGAATTATACATGATCCTTGCCGACTTTTTTCTTGGATGCAACATTCAAAAATGGTTCTTTAAATAAATGACCAGACTTTGACCCCACACATAACGTGTGGGACCAAAGACGATCTAAAATATTTACACTACATTATACATAATTGTTACAACTTATATGTAAGTAACAGGGGATAAAAAAAATATATAGATCCAACTTATTTTAGCTCAAAATAATCTTCAGGAATTAGAGTTTTTATGGATTGTGACATTTCTTCATAAACACTATAGGTTTAAGAAAATTAATATATAAAGTCGGTATTTATATTTATCTTTGTATGAATTATAAGAAGTTGAAAAAATTAATTATTAATGTAGTTTAAAAAAATAAGTATATATTTTATATTATGCATTATAAATAATCTAATATGATTTATTCAAAATGTTTGTGGAAATTCATTTTTAGTTAATCTCCTTACACGATTCACTGTTTTATCACTATATAGAAATGATTAATAGCCTATTAATAACCAATTATTAATAATTAACAACATATCATTAGCATATAAACTAATTATCATAACTAAAAATATTTTAGTACAAAACTAATTATTAAATAATTGATAAATTTTTTAATGGGCCAGCTCCTCATAACAACATATTATTAGCATTATATACTGATATCAAAGTCAAGATTTGTAAAAATGAATTAACCATGATTTGTGAGTACATACAATTTGCGTTAAATACCAGCTAAACTAGTGGCAATATCAATTATCTATATGTGAGGTCACAATTGTTATAAGCAGAATGTTGAAGATATATATAACCTTAAAAAAAAAGGTCAATCTTAGTTAAAACATTGAGATGTTTGCAACAAATTATGTTCTACATCAAACAATGTCCTTGTTTATAGGATGCAAGTTAAAAAAAAGGCTAAATTACATTAATTAAACTGCCTTCAACTATGAACACTTTTCAGTTTTTTAGGGTGTTTCAGTGAAAATAATCAATTCAAACCAAAATTTTTAAGAGTTTGCTGTTATTAGAATGTTTAAGATAGTTTAGTACTAAATGACTATAGTTTAGGGCAGGGTAATGTTTAGCCAAAAAATATAAATTTTGTTTCCATTGATTCCTAAGCAATATTTTTCAGTTAAAATATCCATACATAATAGTCAATTATTTTGTTTATGAAAATGGGAAGGAAGCAGCTTACCTTGTAACGCGAAGGTAAGCTACGCTTAAGCTTAACAAGTATACAAACCCCGATATTAGCAGCCATAGAACAATGCGGCGCTGTCGGTGTAAAGCTGACCCTGTATCAAAAGGTGATTGTTTTCTCAAAATCCTTGATAAGAAAAACCGTTTCAGACCGAGGCGGTTGTTTACTCACCGAACATAACTTCGCTTGTCGTCTACTTCGATCGACTCCTCTGAAACGACATTCAGCTGCTCCAAGGATAATTCATACTCTGGATCCTTTATATCTCTTATATGATTTAGGAATATTAAGGAAGCATAATACTCAAACATTTAGAAGTAAAATAATACATAAATGAAGGAGATTCCTCCTCGACTTGAAAAACTATTATTTTACCCTTCGATAAGAAATTTTATACCAAAATTCCCGTATTATAAATTTAGTTAACTAAACTAATTCTCTTCTTTTCGTCTTCGTTATCTTTCCCACATCTACACTCTCCTGAATTCTGAGGACCGCGGAGGTACGCGTTGTTTTAAACGGGAGGTTTTGGTAATGAAAGTTTGTAGAGAAAAAAATTTAGAATGGAAAGAGAATAAAATTGAAGAATGCCTTGAAGGTGTTTCGGGAAAATATATCAAACAAAAGCTGACAGTGTTATATTTGTCGGATAAAGTGCATGTTTTTTCATGTTGAGGGTTTCATGCAATTTTTGCCAAAAAAATAAATCAGAATATAAACACCCGTGTCATCGATTGTGAAGAATTACATAAGAAAGTATGCAAGAGATGCTAATATGAGGCATAAGTATATAATTCAAGTGATGGTCAATATAATCGAGAGGTGCTATAACTGAAGGATATCAAAAATTTCTTGTCGATCTATCGGCTCTTCAGCATACTCGTCATACTTATCAGTATCCTCTGGTGAACTCTGGGCCCGTCGTTCTTTCCTTTCGTAAATTGTAGGATTAGCGTTTATCAGACCCGTAGACATTTCTTCTGCTCCGAAATGAAGATGCAACATCAGAATTTTTTCAATCATTTACATTTCCAGATATTGTAAACATTTGATAAAAATATAATGACGATGAAAAAAATATGAAAGGAATATAAAAGAAATTAAGGGAACATAGAAGAACAACAACTGCACTCTACTCGTATTAAAAATACATGAATTTTTCTTTTCGGCTATCATACAAAAATTGAAAATAATACGACAAAAAATTAACAATTAAACAATTAGGTTGGCAAGCTACTAAAATAGATCAGCAAACTTCATTAACCATGCATCAATCAATATTAACAATTTATTTTGCAAGCAACCACAGGCGAGATCTTTAATCAATCGCCTTATTATGACTATCTTCATTATCGAAAATAAACAGATCAAAAACCCTAAGGCCTAATATGGCTATAAAATTTCTCGAAACCACAATTTCGTTAAAAGGAAAACAGATTTTGTGTGAATACAAATTTCGGTTCCTGATCATGGTTTCCTGTAAGTTGATGTCAATATTTGGCAACACAAGTTCATGCTTAAGTTGATGAAAATTTATATAAAAAGAACTCTAAGGCCTAGTTTGGCAACAATGTTTTCAAAACAATGGTTTGGTCGGTTTCGTTTAAGTTAAGACGAAACCGCCGGTTGCATGGATGCATATTTCGACTTCGTAAAATTGGGGACGTTTCGCAAAGTGTAGGGCTACTTGTCTTATGAAACTAGCTAAGGTTTAATTTGTTTTGGCTTATTTACCTTTAAGCGCCGGAAGGAGATATAAAGGTACATGAAACCTTGCAAAAACTCCACTCTTTTTGGAGTTTAAAAATACGGGGAGAGTTTAAAAATATGGGGTTTATGCCATTAGTTTAATTATTAGAGTTTGGCATCGCTAGCTCACAAAACCCTGACCCTCTTGCCCAAACGAAGCCTATAAGAGTAGAATTACCGAAACCATGATTCCGTGGAGTACAGAGTCTTCCATAACCCAAAAACACTGGTTTGGTTGCCACAACATACGAACCAAAAGTTATCAAATATCTTTCCACTATGCATCAAAACTCCAAAGTAAAACTCCAAAGAAATTATGAAAGCAAAAATTTTGACAACCACCTCTAAGAAAAAGAAAAATATCACAACTACTTTGTTTACCTTTTCAAGAAACAATTGAAGCAAATTAAGAGCTTGAGAGGGGAAGAACACAGAAGGTAGATGCACTGCTTCGAGAGAGAAATAATGAGGAAAGGTAGGAAATTAATAAAGTAAGGGTTAGCGTACGTGATATATATTTGAAAGTTATTAACTATATATAGCATGTACAAATAAGGTATTTCTTTATTCCATTCTTATCTCTATCTCTTCTTTGCAATTATAACTAATAAAATTGGAGAACATATAATAACAATAAAACCATAAAATATAGCTTTAAACAAAATGTAATATTTATAAAGATTATTAAAGCTATCGAATACTTTAAGTTTGTAACAAATATGATATGTACATATATTCATCATCAAACTACTCAAAAAGAAAATATTTTATGCTTTTGAGAGAGAAAATATTTTAAAATCATAACTATTTTTTCAAAATCTTTTTTAATCTATTGAGATAAATCTCTACCAATATAATGCTAGATGGTCCACCTCATCTATTTTTTGCACGTGTGACACACGTTGATACATATCAGCATTAAACAGGCAAAGATTTAAAAAGATATTTAAAAGACTTTTAATTAAGATAACATTTATTTTGAAAATTTTTAATTAAAAATGGCGAAAATATTTTTAAAATTCTTAAACTTTTGATAAAAAAAAATCCACATTGAATGAAAATATCCCCATCATGCATGTTTTTATTTTAATAAAAACGTGCATTGCCCGTGCGAAATACTAGCCAGTGTTAACTAAAACAATAAAGCAATTTTAGATTATAGAATTAACAATATTCTTACTTTATATTAGTATAATCACGTGCAGTACGTGCCACAATGTTAATAACAAGTAAACTAGAGGTTATGTGTCCCGGTCCCCTTAATTTAATTTAAATTCAATATTCAAAAAGATGGAAGAAAATTTTGTATGTAATGATCCACATTGTTGATTTGTTTGATGAGAGAAAATCTTTTAGACTCAATAAAATAGTTTTAAACAAAATATATAAAGATATTATTGTGATAATAAGAGATTTCAATAGTCATAATAAATCTGAAGCTTATGAAAGATATCTAGCTAATACATAAAATAAATAATATTTAGAAAACGAAACTAACTTATGAAATCTGCCAAATCTTTTAAAGTAATAAGTTGATAACAAATTAATTTATGAGAATATATATATATATATATATATATATATATATATATATATATATATATATATATATATATATATATATATATAATTCCATTTATTTCTAAATATCATGCATCACACATTGCCAAAGAGCTACTTTTTAAAAAAGATTTTTTTTAAAAGATATTCATAGATTTTTAGTCAAATCTAAATGGATTCTTCAAAGAATTTTAATAGACAATTTTAGAGATGAGATCTTTTTATATTGTTCCCCAAATTCTTATTTAATTTTTTTGAAAACAACTTTTATATATTTAATATATTTAATAATATTTCTCCCTCAAATTACTTAAGTTTCTCTTCTCTTTTAACATTTACTGATCTGGAAATCTAACTTTCCATAATGTTAAGTTGTAGCCAAGGTTACCTTTTAACTATGATACCATTACATTTTGCTCTCCATTTAATTATCTTTGAGAGATTCTTTTGGCTCGTCGTAAACCCAGCTTAATCTTGAAGCTTATCATAGCCTCGCACAACAATGTCCCAAGCATCAAGACCTCAACAAAGCTTTCATTTGGATATACTAACTTTCATAATTTTCTTCGGTGAGACGAGAGACGACGAATGACACCATCCTATCGGTCATCATCTTCGCTAACTCTAATACCACTTTGTACACAATCTAAATAAAACTGTATTTTTGAAGAGCATAGAGGAAAAGATAGAGATGAGAAAAATGACTTTTACGTTGAATTTTAAAAACTTTTTTAGCATGCCATACAACTCAAATGGCATCATCATCATCATATGTATATGGATTACATGAGCTTACATATTCCACAACTTATAATCTACAACATTTATTATAACAGCATAAAGACCTTTCATATTCTAAAACTCATAATGGACAGCAATTATGGCTATATATTTAGCACGTGCGATGCATGCTGTAAATTTTACCATGACAAAGATTTGAGAAATTTTTAAAATAATTATTTAAAATAATATAAATTTTAAAGTTTTTTCGCTGGATATTTATTTTAGGGGTTTTACTAAAAACCCTATCTTACTTCACTAATTACTAAAATGTCTCTCCATACTTCATATTTTCTTAAAAGATATCATATATATTTAAGTTGCACTAAAAAGCCCTACAATAGACGAAAAAGAGAATTTTTTGGTATCTTCCATCAGTTTATTAGGAGGCTAACGGTGAATATAGCTTAGTATTTTAAAATCTTTTCTACCCTTCTTTCCCCAAAATTCCTAAATTTCCCGTCAAATTGGCTTTATCATTAGAGTTTCGATCTAAGATCTTTCAAATTGATCATAGAAAACGGCCCGTTTTTCTCCACCAACTCCAGCAATGAGCTTGTTGGGTGTCGTTGTCCCTTCGAATGCAAGCTTCAAGTTAGTGGACAAAATAATTCAAAATGAGAGTGATTCTTTAGTTGTTTTAAATCCTCATTTGAACTAAACGAGAATGCGTTTTTTTAAACGGGAGAAACACCTGCTAAGTACGTAAAAGATAAGAGAACGGTTCTAATACAAGCTCCAGTTCCATCTTCCTAATAAGACGCTAATTTTTGATGAAAAACTAAGGATCGGGATATTTTTAGTGCAATTTAAATGTATGAGAGGTATTATAAGTAAATATGAAGTATGAAAGGGCTTTTTAGTAATTAGCAAAGTATAAGAGGTTTTTTTTAGTAAAAAGCCCTTTTATTTTTTAAAAATTTAATAAGTTATCTATTTTAAATAATTTTTAAGAATCATTATTATCTTAACTAAAGTATTTAACATATTTCTCTAACAAAAAATAAAGTGATTTAAACTAAAAAAACTAACAAATCTCTTTTTTCTATATTTTATTAATTTAATTATGTGCATTGCACGTGCCATAATAAGTTGACATGTTAAGGGGTTTCTTTTACACGAGCTCCGTACACTCCTTTGCCATTAATATAGTAGAGAAGAGATACTGTTTTCCAAGTGTGATGCATGTTCTCTCTATTATATGAAGTATATTACCGAGAGAGAATTATGGAGTTAATTATTGTAAGAGATGTATGAGATTTGTTGCGGTTACGGATATTACTTAGAGAGAATTGTGGAGTTGGTTATGGGAAGAGATGTATGGAGTTAGTTGCGGTTACAAATTGAGACTTGATTTTTTATAAATTTTTAATGAATATCTCTTGCAAATTAGATAGCCAAAACTCCAAATCAATTTCAAAATTGGAGACCCCTGCCTTTTGCATATAATAGAGATGACTCATCAAATTTTTTATTACTACTAATAAATAACATCAACAACACTCAAAATAACTCATTCATGAAAGTAACCTGTTAAGAATAAGATACATATTTGTGAGAGATATGATATGATATGATATGTTTGAGAGATTGGTAAGATTTAAATAATATTGATTTCGCTAGAAGAATTTGCAGAAATTTTTAGGTTATCCGTTAGAGGGGAGCATTATGAGGAGTACTTCCTCTTGACGAGTATATCTTCGCCACCGAATCGGTAGTCATGGGCCTTACCCCGGAAAATGCTATTCACCACAAGTTCCCGAGTTTGATCAAAGTATTAATCATCTATGAGAGCTTGTTTTTGGAGTCCGGGAGGCATGGAGTCAGCTTTACGGACTTTGTTGCCCGTTTCCTTCGTCTGGAGGTTTTATCGAAGAAGGCTGCGAAGTTCGCTAAGCTTGATGATCCGTTCAGGTTTGGCTTGGACAAATTGCCGACTGCAAATACGGACTTAAAGCGGTTCTTTATTCCGGACACCCCTGTCGTCCCTTTTATAGAGATTGCCACTCCGGATATTGACGAGGAAACGTTTTTCATGGGCTTCATTGGTTTGTGGCTGAGCTGGTTTGCGCTCCTAATGCTCCCTCGCTACATGAGACCGTCTGTTTTCTATCCAGCTCATCGCGTTGCGGCGGGGATGCGACTAGCTATTGGGATTGCAGGACTGGCCCACTTGTATCTGTTGGGTTACAATAGCGTCCTGGCCATCTACCGTGGCAGGTGCGGAACAAAAATTGGCGTTTAAAACTTTAGCGCTAACGAACCCCTCAAGATCGAACCATAAACCCATACTAGCTAACTACAAGAAGTTCTAGTTACTGAGATAGAAGGTTATACCGAATGATCTTTGTCCTTCAGTCTTCTACCATCATCCCTAGCTCCTAGAGGTGTCTTGGATCGAGCTTGATTGCCGGTCTTCCTCCGTCGAAGATGATCCACTCGAGGAAAACGATGCAAGCTCCAGTTTCGCCTAGCGAAGCAACAGATGCTCCATGGTCGCTAGCAATAGAGAGTGGAGATGTAGGAATATTTCACTATTTGTTTCACTCATACCTCATGCTCAAGTGAGCAATCAAAGAAGAAGAAAGAGGAGGTGAGGAGAACCATGGGCATGAGCAACTCAAGAAAAATGGCCAAGTCTTAAAGAGAATGAATGAATGAATGATCAATCTATGGTTGAATGTCATGTAGAGATTATGGCCCCACATTTTTCAACCATGGAAAAATATCTCACATTATTTTCAATAAACACTCTAAGGCCATACTTTTCTACATACCTCTACCATGCTCATGCCACCTCACCCTCCACCTCATTTACAAATGATTTTCTAAAAAGAAAATCATATAATGAGGTGTCCAACTTTTAGATGATATTCCGTATAAATACGGAATACAACCCGGTATACGTATTGAAATACATATACGCGTATTCGTATAAAAATACGAATAGCCAAGAGAGAAAATGAATAGTGAACAATAATACTAGAATACATATATAAATACATATATAAATTATTAAATCAAAATTTGATTTAATAATCTGGCTCAATTCTAAGCTACTAGTATTATCAACTGTCCGATAAAAGTCTATGTAGCATGTACACATATTTAATCGGACACCTGTATGTACCAACGTGCGTCATCTAAATCATATCGCCTGAACCGCGAAAACCTCTGTGTGGGACTCTAAAGACTCGTCAATACGCTGGCAGTAGGTTTAACCATAGACACGTCAGCGGCACTAGCTGTACGTAACGACCACTCAGGTATTGAGCGAAAGAAAGACCGACGAGCAAACTCATCCGAACCCCTACTGAGCCTGTCGGTGATAATCTCCGTACAGTCTAGTCTGTTTGTCTAAGAGTATCGCATATCGAGTCTAGGGGGGTGGATAAAGTCAGAACCCCTAATAACGCGATATTTCGTGTCTGTATGAAGCCCATCACCAACTGAGAAACTACTAATCCAAATCAGTAATTTTCGTCCACCTTGGCCTAGGATTTCTGGTGATGGCCACCCGTGCACTACGCGACATCAACCCCCAATACCGGGAGAGACGAATCCCCGACGATCCGCTTACTGCCTCCATGTGGTTCGGAACTGTTCCCAACTAAAACCTGTTTGCATGACTCCTTTGAGCCGTGGTAGGGTAGTAATCAAAGCACGGTAGGAAGTCACACGAGACAAATGACGATCTCAGGTCAACAGACTAACATGTACTCATGTCATCTGGGAATTGCTATCTGACAATAGGTATAATACCAACTAGCATATTCCCGGTGAGTCCGTCCAATGTACTCATAACCCAATGAGCATCTGTATACTATCTTAGATGACTAATTGACACCAATGGCTTGTGGGTGTAAGTCGATGTCGCACACCCCGCGGGTTCGCGGGGAGGCGGAGTTTGCAAAAAACTATTTTTATATACTTCGCAACACCGACTAAACTTCAGGATCGATACTAAATCCTAACTAACAAAACATCTATGAGGTTTAACTATTATATAAGAAAGTTATATCTCAAGTATCAAGTCCTTCTTCTTTTTGTATTCATCCTCCTCTTCTTGTGCTCCTTAAAGAGTGTACGGATCGCGTCTCCTCTTCGGCCTTCTCACGTCAAAGAAGATCCACCCGAGATTGTCTACCTTAAGCTCCTATGTAACACCCGAGCCCAATGCTACTATTTTCAGTTACTGTTTGAGCATAATGTGGTACTCATTTCATTTAATTTGCTTGTTTGTTGCTTACTGTAAAAATTTACCCGGCAAAGTCATTTCTACATATAACAAATTTTAGCATCTAAAATAAAATTGAAAATATTCATCTTGGCCTACTTGACACCCCTAGCCTCGTGGTAGCGTCCGTGCATTGTGTTCTCGTCCCGTTCAGTAAAACGGGCAAGTTTGGATGGCTACGTGCACGTGCGTGTGTCCGTTTTGAGAGTATGCTTTTTAATCATAAAACATTTCATTTTAAAATTTGGAACCCGCTTAAAATCCTATTATTTGAATTTCGAATTTTTGGACCCAACCCGGGCGCAATTTGGAAATGTTTCATTTGGCGCCAAAATCCCAAATTTTTTAATATTATTAAAACCATCACATATATTTTTCTAACTAACCTGATATCTTACTGTTCATTACCTATCTTTTAAATCTTTAAGTTAACCATATAATATTTTTACAATCTTTTATATCTTTCTCAATTTATTCTCTCAGCCAATCACAACCTCCCCTTTAACCCCGTGGGCCCCACTTTCTCTCTCTCCTTCTTCTCTCTCTTTCCACTTTCTCTCTCTCTACCCCTTATATATTCTCTCGTACTTCTCTTTAACATTTTTCTCTTCTTGCTTCATGTCTCGTTTCTCATTTCTTTTAACTGTTCTTTTGTTACCGGAATTCCGTCGTGGCGGTGACGTTTCTCGACGTTCCAGCGAGATACCCCGACCCGTGTAGTTCCTTTGTTCGTCGTTTGGGTTCATTCCGTGAACCGTGCGCCGTCGCGAGTTTTCCCCGCCGACGGTTAACGTTCCGTTTTCCCGATTCGCGACCCATCGAGGCAAGTTAATCTTGCTACATGCTATATACTTTTATAATCTTCATTTTATAATGTTATACATTTGAAAATCTTATAGTTTACATATGAAATGTCGTTGAAAAATCGGATATGACAAATCTGAAATTTACTGTACACCTTATCTTATAAAATTCATTATAAATCATAGAAAAATCATTAGGATACATTCTTTAGTTCGTTACGAAGCTAATTCAGAATACTATAACTCTATGAAATATTTACTTGCAAAATAAATTGTTTAATTAACGTAAAATGCAAATGAACACGTCTCTAAACTGCTGTCCAGGGAAATTCCAGCAGCAAACTTTCAACTTTGAATATTCATAACTTTTTGTAGGGATAACCTGAGATGCTTATACTTATAAAACTGAAAACCTTATTGAATTATCTTTGTTTTGGTATAAGATACGTCTCTTTTGGAGAACATTTGTTATTTTTAAGCTATTTTACAAATTAGGGTGACGCCAAATTTCTGAACGGAACCTTCTTGTGCATGGTTAATCAATACATCTTTTATAGTTACTAATCGCTTGAATATGCTATCCATATTAATATTATTATATCACATATTGTTTAGTTGTATATCCCACATTACCATTTTATAGTTTTATAACTTTTCGGATACCCGTTTGTATCCATCGCATTTAAGATACATATAATTGCATCCATAGATCACATCACTACATAATAATGTGATATTAACACTCCATGTTTAATAAATTGTATCCTAATTAATATTGGAACTATAAATGTAACCCTAATCGATAACTGTGCATCCATATCCTTGAAATTATATCTATTGGCATATCATATTACATGTTCCAGTTATTGTTCTGATAGTACTCATGCTTGTTTATTTATACACATGTTTATGTTAGTTTGATTATGAGCACCCACATGACATCTTGTGCTTCCTGACATGACCTGTTACACTTCCTACTTGACATGACATGGTACCGTACACTCTTGACATGACATGACACCTTTATACATTACCTGGTTGACCGATGTACCATGGCTTTACCTGTTACCTGATCTCATGCCTAATGCCGACAAACCTGACCATTCCCGCTGTCTATCCAGACAGACCTACTTTTACCGGATCTTGTGTTGGCATTAGTCCTTGACAACTAAATACCTGACCTGACATACATAGCTTGGGGGTATGGGGAAATCAAAGGTGAAACCGACTTGTAACTCAATAGTTCGATACTTGTTCTGATCAGTCTTACGGGCTTGGCCAGCTCCGGAGTGGTGATGCTGACACTACTCGTCCATCTTGCTACCTTTTACTGCTTAGCGGCACATCTCGGATTCAGCCCCGAGGGTCTTGACCGTGGTCCCGGGCATGCACGGGATACTATTGAGTTACATCGACGATTCATCAATTTGATTTCAAAGACTATAGAGTAGAAACCTGATAGGACAGTTTAGTTACCACTGCACATTACCCTGCACTGTTATTTTTTAGTACTGCTTTATTCATGTTCATACCTGCATTGCTTATTACCATGTTCATATTATATTATTGGTTGACATGACGCGCTGACGTCTGGGTTTTGCATGGCCCAGATTCTTACCACTGTCGACGACTGAGCAGGAGTACTTCAGCCAACAGGCTGATTTGTGAGTTCTGTAGTGGTTAGTTCATTTATTGCATTTTATTTCCAGGTGTGATCCCGCATTACGGGACGTACCTTTTTATTATTGCATTGGATCATTTGCTTCCGCACTTATTTATTATTGACTCTGGTTATTATGGATTTGGACATGTGTTAGATAGTTTATTTATCTTGTCCTTGATATCTCTACAGCCGTAATGTGACTGTGGATGGATACTTCCTACCCACAGGTAGCATGGTTGGCTATGTCACGTGCTCAATCTTGCGTACTCTGGGAAGCGGGGCGTGACATGGTTCTTTTGGTATCAGAGACATAGGTTAGTTGGGTTGATTCTTTTGTAGTTGGGTATTGTACCCAATACACGAATCAGAACACCCGTGATTAGGAAACATGTCCAGCCACCTTGACCGTTTTACCATCTTTGAATCATTCTTTCGGATCATGTCGACATGCAAACTTACTTTGCATTGTCAATTCGAAAACCTAATTCCTTGTTATCTCTAGGACTTAGGCGACTTGGGTGGAGTTAAGTAATTGCGGCTATGATACCGCGGCATAGCTACAATGCGGTACTCTATTTAAGTATCTTGGAGTTCTAGCCTTGATCCATATTCAGAATCTATCATCATGCTAATATTGGGTGTTTTGAGTTCAGGATTATGACAGGTAAGAAGTTGAAGACGTACCAGAGGCGTGTGAACGGAGCCGCCATGCTTGGAGTGATAAGAGGAATGCTGGAAATCAAAGAAACAGCCCGAGCTGATCCAGCAGCAAGCGGACTCGTTTCAGGAAGGTTTGCAGATCGTTCAGCAGTCTGTGAACAAGATTGGAACTAGACCAGTTGACCGAGTAGGGACCGTGGCAGAGTTCAGACGTGTGGGTCCTACTACTTTCACTGGTTTGGAGGAGCCATGCCAGCCGAGCAGTGGCTAGTCAGCACGGAGAATTCGCTGATTGCGGCACAGATTCCAGAGGACAAAGGAGTTGATGTGGTGCGCATTCAACTAGTGGATTACGCCGAGAGTGGTGGCTTGTGGAGGAGAACCGTTTGCCCAAGCCAAGCAGTTGGGCGGATTTCTCTAAGAGTTTCCTGGAGAAGTTCTTTCCGCGGACTGCACGGGAGGAAATGGAAGAGAAATTTATTGGGCTGAGGCAGAATGGAGCACCCGTGGACGTGCATGCAGCAGAGTGGACGAGACTCAGCAGTTTCGCTGGACCTTTAGTCGCCAACGATGCAGACAGGGCACGAAGGTCCATGCGCAGCTTGGATGTGGACATCCAAAGGCAAACCGTCTCCCTGGGTTTGACCACTTTCTCACAGGTTCTTACGGCAGCTCGAGAACAGCAGAGCATATCAGGAAAATTGGGAGTTCACAGCAGACAGCAGTTGCGGTAAGGAAGCAGTTCTGTCGGGCCGGTCGAGTTTAGGGCTAGGCCGACAAACAATGTTCTTGCATCAATGGAAGTGATGAAAGTAAAGAGCCGGCTGTTGTTCGTGATTCTATGGACGTGTTTGAAGATATATCGGGCTTACCGCCGAAGCGAGACGTGGAGTTCACGATTGACCTTAGTCCTGGTGCAGCGCCAGTGTCTAAAGCTTACTATCCAATGGCACCAGTGGAATTGGAAGGAGTTAAGAAGCAAGTTGGTGAATTACTTGAGAAGGGTTGGATTCGAAGCAGCAACTCGCCTTGGGAGCTCCAGTTCTTTTAGTAAAGAAGAAGGATGGCACGAGAAGGATGTGCATTGATTATCGAGAATTGAACCGGGCGACTATTAAGAACAAGTACCCGATCTCTCGCATTGGAGGACTTTTGAGCAGCTTAGTGGCGCGAGAGTATTCTCGAAACTGGATTTGCGATCCGGATATCATTAGGTCCTGCAGATGTTGAGACAGGAGAAGCTTTATGCGAAGATGAGTAGTGCGAATTCTGGCTGGAAGAAGTGAAATTTCTGGGACATGTCGTGTCGGGTGATGGAATCGCCGTCCATCCCGAAAAGATTGCAGCAGTTCGAGATTGGCCTATTCCAAGGAATGTAGCTGAGATAAGAAGTTTCCTTGGATTAGCCGGATACTACAGGAGATTTGTGGAGAACTTTGCTCGTTTGGCAGAACCGCTGACCAAGCTTATGCGTAAGGAGGTACCTTTTGTATGGACGGATAAGTGTGCGTTGGCTTTGAGACGTTGAAGCAGAAGTTGATAACCGCCCCTATCCTGACCGTACCAGACAATTCCGGAGGACTGATGATTCATAGCGACGTATCTGGGAAAGAATTAGGATGTGTTTTGATGCAGCATGGGAAGGTCGTAGCGTACGCATCAAGACAACTGAAGACCCATGAGAAGAATTATCCAACTCATGACTTGGAGCTTGCGGCTGTGATTTTCGCTTTGAAGATTTGGAGACACTACCTTTTGGGCGTAAGAGTCGAAGTTTTTACAGATCATAAGAGCTTGAAGTACGTGTTCACGCAGAAGGAGCCTATCATGAGGCAACGCAGATGGTTGGAGCTGACGGCCGACTACGACCTTGATCTTAAGTACCATCCGGGAAAAGTTAACGTCGTGCCAGATGCGCTAAGTCGGTTACCAGCAATTCAGGTATTGACCGCACAAAAGGAGATCATTGCGGATTTTCGGAGAT
The DNA here is from genome assembly GCA_030015575.1 of Agapanthus africanus. Lineage (NCBI taxonomy): Eukaryota > Viridiplantae > Streptophyta > Magnoliopsida > Asparagales > Amaryllidaceae > Agapanthus > Agapanthus africanus. The sequence continues at coordinate 693,799,387 of CM057342.1, read as the reverse complement.
TTGACTTGGAGGTTGTGCTACCACATGCTACGGGACAGTCGATGCAGTTGCAAGTACAGTCGTCCTTAGTTGAGAAGATTAAAACAGCACAATCGCAGGATCCTAGACTATAAAAGTTTCGAGAGCAGGTTGAAGCCGGACTATGAACAGATTTATTGATCCACGAAGATGGTTCGTTGAGGTATGGTAGCCGTGTGTGTGTGCCAAAATGGGATGTGCGTGAAGAGCTTATGAAGGAGGCACACAATTCAGTTTACTCTGTACATCCAGGAGGGACAAAGATGTACCAAGATATTCGACAGCATTTCTGGTGGGAAGGCATGAAACGGGAGATTGCTCGCTTCGTGGCTAAGTGCTTGGTATGTCAGCAAGTCAAGGCTGAACACCAAATGGTTGCTGGTTTATTGCAACCATTTCCGATTCCTCAGTGGAAGTGGGAACATATAACCATGGATTTCGTGACGGCTTTACCGCGGAGTCCAAAAGGCAACAATGCAGTAAGGGTGATTGTTGATCGGTTGACCAAGGCAGCTCACTTTATTCCTTTTCGGGTTGGTCAATCAATAGAGACTTTGGCAGAGCGGTACATGCAGGAGATCATAAGATTGCATGGAGTACCGGTGAGCATCGTGTCCGATCGGGACACTCGGTTCTTATCACACTTCTGGAGGAGTTTACAGGAAAGTTTGGGGACTCGATTGAAGTTTAGCACAGCTTATCATCCTCAAACTGATGGTCAGTCGGAGAGAACGATCCAAACTCTTGAGGATACGTTGAGAACATGCAGGTTGGACTTCAAGGGGTCTTGGGAGGATCATCTACTTTTGGTGGAGTTGTCTTACAACAACAGTTTTCAGGCAACTATTCAGATGGCTCCATTTGAAGCTTTGTATGGTCGTAAATGCCGTTCACCTGTTTGTTGGGACGATGTCGGTGAACGAAGATTATTGGGACCAGATTTGGTTGTGCAGACAGTTGAGAAGGTTAACCCTATCAGAAATCATATGAAGGCAGCACAGGACCGACAGAAGAGTTGGGCAGATACGTCAAGAAGACCTCTGGAGTTCACCGTGGGTGATTTGGTATTCTTGAAGATATCACCGACTAGAGGGGTGATTCGCTTTGGGAGTCGGGGAAAGCTTGGTTCTCGATTCGTTGGACCCTTCGAGATATTGGAGCGTGTTGGAGAGGTAGCGTACCGTTTGGCGTTACCACAGTCCTTGGCAGGTGTGCACGATGTGGTTCGTGTATCTCAACTACGGAGGTATGTTCGAGATGAAACCCACGTATTGGATCATTCGGAGTTGACCGTACGGGAGGACCTAACTTTTGAAGAGCGACCAGTTGAAATCATGGATCGTAGGGGAAAAGGTTCTTAAGAACAAGGTTATCCCCCTTGTGCTCGTTTCTTGGGGTAATCGATCGCATGGAGAATCCACTTGGGAACGAGAAGATGAAATCCGGCAGAAGTTTTCTCACCTTTTCTTGTAGATTATCTATCTTTGTATTCTTGGAATTTCGAGGACGAAATTCTTTTTGTAGTTGGGTATAATGTAACACCCGAGCCCAATGCTACTATTTTCAGTTACTGTTTGAGCATAATGTGGTACTCATTTCATTTAATTTGCTTGTTTGTTGCTTACTGTAAAAATTTACCCGGCAAAGTCATTTCTACATATAACAAATTTTAGCATCTAAAATAAAATTGAAAATATTCATCTTGGCCTACTTGACACCCTAGCCTCGTGGTAGCGTCCGTGCATTGTGTTCTCGTCCCGTTCAGTAAAACGGGCAAGTTTGGATGGCTACGTGCACGTGCGTGTGTCCGTTTTGAGAGTATGCTTTTTAATCATAAAACATTTCATTTTAAAATTTGGAACCCGCTTAAAATCCTATTATTTGAATTTCGAATTTTTGGACCCAACCCGGGCGCAATTTGGAAATGTTTCATTTGGCGCCAAAATCCCAAATTTTTTAATATTATTAAAACCATCACATATATTTTTCTAACTAACCTGATATCTTACTGTTCATTACCTATCTTTTAAATCTTTAAGTTAACCATATAATATTTTTACAATCTTTTATATCCTTCTCAATTTATTCTCTCAGCCAATCACAACCTCCCCTTTAACCCCGTGGGCCCCACTTTCTCTCTCTCCTTCTTCTCTCTCTTTCCACTTTCTCTCTCTCTCTACCCCTTATATATTCTCTCGTACTTCTCTTTATCATTTTTCTCTTCTTGCTTCATGTCTCGTTTCTCATTTCTTTTAACTGTTCTTTTGTTACCGGAATTCCGTCGTGGCGGTGACGTTTCTCGACGTTCCAGCGAGATACCCCGACCCGTGTGGTTCCTTTGTTCGTCGTTTGGGTTCATTCCGTGAACCGTGCGCCGTCGCGAGTTTTCCCCGCCGACGGTTAACGTTCCGTTTTCCCGATTCGCGACCCATCGAGGCAAGTTAATCTTGCTACATGCTATATACTTTTATAATCTTCATTTTATAATGTTATACATTTGAAAATCTTATAGTTTACATATGAAATGTCGTTGAAAAATCGGATATGACAAATCTGAAATTTACTGTACACCTTATCTTATAAAATTCATTATAAATCATAGAAAAATCATTAGGATACGTTCTTTAGTTCGTTACGAAGCTAATTCAGAATACTATAACTCTATGAAATATTTACTTGCAAAATAAATTGTTTAATTAACGTAAAATGCAAATGAACACGTCTCTAAACTGCTGTCCAGGGAAATTCCAGCAGCAAACTTTCAACTTTGAATATTCATAACTTTTTGTAGGGATAACCTGAGATGCTTATACTTATAAAACTGAAAACCTTATTGAATTATCTTTGTTTTGGTATAAGATACGTCTCTTTTGGAGAACATTTGTTATTTTTAAGCTATTTTACAAATTAGGGTGACGCCAAATTTCTGAACGGAACCTTCTTGTGCATGGTTAATCAATACATCTTTTATAGTTACTAATCGCTTGAATATGCTATCCATATTAATATTATTATATCACATATTTTTTAGTTGTACATCCCACATTACCATTTTATAGTTTTATAACTTTTCGGATACCCGTTTGTATCCATCGCATTTAAGATACATATAATTGCATCCATAGATCACATCACTACATAATAATGTGATATTAACACTCCATGTTTAATAAATTGTATCCTAATTAATATTGGAACTATAAATGTAACCCTAATCGATAACTGTGCATCCATATCCTTGAAATTATATCTATTGGCATATCATATTACATGTTCCAGTTATTGTTCTGATAGTACTCATGCTTGTTTATTTATACACATGTTTATGTTAGTTTGATTATGAGCACCCACATGACATCTTGTGCTTCCTGACATGACCTGTTACACTTCCTACTTGACATGACATGGTACCGTACACTCTTGACATGACATGACACCTTTATACATTACCTGGTTGACCTGATGTACCATGGCTTTACCTGTTACCTGATCTCATGCCTAATGCCGACAAACCTGACCATTCCCGCTGTCTATCCAGACAGACCTACTTTTACCGGATCTTGTGTTGGCATTAGTCCTTGACAACTAAATACCTGACCTGACATACATAGCTTGGGGGTATGGGGAAATCAAAGGTGAAACCGACTTGTAACTCAACAGTTCGATACTTGTTCTGATCAGTCTTACGGGCTTGGCCAGCTCCGGAGTGGTGATGCTGACACTACTCGTCCATCTTGCTACCTTTTACTGCTTAGCGGCACGTCTCGGATTCAGCCCCGAGGGTCTTGACCGTGGTCCCGGGCATGCACGGGATACTATTGAGTTACATCGACGATTCATCAATTTGATTTCAAAGACTATAGAGTAGAAACCTGATAGGACAGTTTAGTTACCACTGCACATTACCCTGCACTGTTATTTCTTAGTACTGCTTTATTCATGTTCATACCTGCATTTCTTATTACCATGTTCATATTATATTATTGGTTGACATGACGCGCTGACGTCTGGGTTTTGCATGGCCCAGATTCTTACCACTGTCGACGACTGAGCAGGAGTACTTCAGCCAACAGGCTGATTTGTGAGTTCTGTAGTGGTTAGTTCATTTATTGCATTTTATTTCCAGGTGTGATCCCGCATTACGGGACGTACCTTTTTATTATTGCATTGGATCATTTGCTTCCGCACTTATTTATCATTGACTCTGGTTATTATGGATTTGGACATGTGTTAGATAGTTTATTTATCTTGTCCTTGATATCTCTACAGCCGTAATGTGACTGTGGATGGATACTTCCTACCCACAGGTAGCATGGTTGGCTATGTCACGTGCTCAATCTTGCGTACTCTGGAAAGCGGGGCGTGACATCCTACCACGAAGATGAGATAACTAGGGTACCTAGTATGCTAATTTAAGGAATCTAGAGGATGTAGAGAGTGATTATGGATAGATTAATCTCAATAACCCTAGGTTTCCCAACACATGAGATAATTAGGGTTTGAGGAAGAAGAAGAGAGCTCTTGAGGAGAGAGAGTGTTTAAGATAATAATAAAATGAATATGGCTAATTGTGATGACTATAAAGCATCTCAAAATATCTCACAAAATATCTAAGTCCACTCTTGCCTCAATAGTCATCCATGAGTCACCAAGTAGCCATGCTTCATTTATCACAAAATAATACCTCATACCACCACCTCCTTAACCATTTAACATAAATGGTAATACAAGTAATGAGGCGTCTTCTTCTAGAAGAACTCTTGAGTAAATTACAAGAATACCCCTCACCGTATATACATACCCGTATCCGTATTCTGAAAAACATGAAAACAATGAGACGAAACTAATCCATTAATCTAATACTAGGATCCGGCTTAAACCAAAGCCCACTAGTATTATCCATCCGAACATGATCCGTGCACAAGTGCACGTATATGTTCGAACCCTGTCGTAAAACTATACGACCTCTACATCATTTCGCCCGAAGCAGGGAAACCCTCTGTGTAGGACTCTAAGGACTCGACAGTACGCTGGTAGTGGGTTTAACCATAAGCACGTCAACGATACGTAACGGCTACCCAGGTATCTGTTGATAAGAAGGCCGATGAGCAAACTCATTCGAACTCCTACTGAGCCTATCTGTGACAATCTCCGTACAGTCCGGTCTGTTTTTTTATGAGTATCGCATATCGGGCCTAGGGGGCGGTAGCCATCAGACCCCTAATAGCACAATAAGTCGTGCCGGAGTAGAGCCCAAAAGCACCCTGAGAAATTACTGGAGTACCTACCATTAAATCTTGCTTGCCCTGGCCAGGGACTTTGTGTAATGGCTTTCCAAACATAGCGCGACATCAACTCCAATATAGGGAGAGACGAATCCTATCTAACCACCACTACCTCCAAGTGCTTCGGTACTGCACCCAACTGCTACCTGTTTGCACGACTCATTAGAGCCGTAGTAGGGTAGTAATCTAAGAATAGTGGGAATACACTCGAGGCGAAGTAGCAGTGTCAAATCAACGGACTATGCTGTACTCATATCACCTGAGAACTGCTACCTGACGATAGGTATACTACCAACCAGTAGTTCTCCATGAGTCCCGTTCAGTGTAACTCATAACCCAATGAGCACCTGTATACTATCTTCAGTATGACGTACTAATGGCTGTGGGACAGACCATCTCCCCTGCTAGGATGAGAAGTGTATACACTAGTCTACTCTGGAGTATCGATGCCCTGTCTTGATAATCCTACGACTAGGGACCTGTATAAGGATGTGCTTATAGACTACCCAACCCCCACTAGTGTGACTGTCATCACAACGCTGGTAGTCAAGCAAAGATCCTAAGGGCTCTACCAATATATATTAGCGATACGCTAAAAGAAACATATACACATATTAAGATAGAAACAAACCAAGTAGCATACTACCATATTGAGCAAGACTGTCATAAAATTCGTGTATATCCCAAGCTTCCAAAATGTAATATAAATACTAGTACTATACAATAATGGCCTCTAGGGCATATATCACTAACAGTGAGACCGGCCACCGCCCCTCGTCGGGATCTCGATAAGTGCACACTAGTCTACTCTGGAGTATCGATTCCCAGTCTCGATACTCTCTCGACTAGGGACATTTAAGGATGTGCTTATAGACCACCCAACTCCCACGTACATAATCGCCATCATAATGCTGGTGGTCAAGCAAGAATCTTATGGGCTCTATAAATATGTAATAGTGATCTGTAATACCACATAATACATGTACATGATATTAAAAGGCAAACTAGATAGCATAGTATCATTTTGAGTAAGACTGGTCTACCCGTATAGATCCTCCCTCAATCATCATAATCGCGTGCCTGCGATTACAATAATTGACTTGAGGGCATTATAGCCAATAGTATCATGGTCTAAGTATAGCGGTCAACACCACCCAGCCGGGTTTGAAGCCCGTAAATCTCCCTTTGCATTACTTCACCTCATGGATCGAGATGCATGTGTTGGGTGCTTTTGGTGTGCACAAAAGACCTAGATTTTATGAAGGGTACAATTTCCCTCGGGTCATGCAATTGGTTGACGTTTCTTCTCCGGACCCAACACAGCGAGAGGCTCGGCGATTGCTCCTGCGTCCGCGTATGGTTGGGGACAGCATGACCTTTGTTGATAGGGTTATGACCATTAGTAAAGAACCTTCCAAAGTGGTCCAGCTGCTTCACGATGTCTTTAAGGATGGAGCTTCTTCTTTGAAGGTCCGGGAGATCACGCTTTTGTATTCCATCAGGTCAGGTTTCCTGGTATTCAGGAAAAATGCCTCGGTGTTATTCATGAGGTATAACCTGTATTGTTTTGCTCAGCAATCTGGCTATAACCAAGGCATTCCCCTTGAAGCATTTCTCGTCGATCCGGTTGCTACAGAGGAGAGCGTTCATAATGCGGCGCACTATTTTATGCGGCTGAATACGAGGTCTCATTTTCTGATTGCTGAGCCGAGTCATATCCCGAAGGCCTCCAATGCTTACATTGCCTGGTATCAGCACGCAACGGTTCCTGTTATCAAGAAAGAAAGGTGGATGCTTCTTGATCATAAGGATTCTGTCCTGGCTAGTAATCCTGCGGTTCCACTGAAGCGACGGGCATCTTTGAGAGAGAGCAACGCGGCTGTAGTTCCGCAAGCCTTTCCGATAGTGTCGACGGCTAAGCCATGACCAGACGGAAGTGCTCTTAGAAACGTGATTGCTGCGGCGTCCTTTGAGTCGAGTATTGGCTTAGAAATCAGGATTCGCCATCCCAAGAAGCCTGTAAAGCGAAGGTTTCTACCATCAAGTGTCGCTGCCGGCTCTCAGAAGAAGAAAAAGTCCCTATTTTCGGCCGATGTTGTATTTGGTCAGGAGCCTCATGCTCCGTATAGTGAAGGCTTGTCTGAATAAGGCACCAACGACAGTCTGTTTGAAGCTTCTATTGATGAGAATGTCGCAACTAATCTTCAAGCTGCTATTGAGGCTTCTGAGAGATTAGCCCATGATCAAGCAACGTTTGCTTCTCTTGCGGCGTCAGGTATATCTCATTTATACTCTTTTGTATATTTTGGAGTTTATTGCATTTTATTAACGCTCTTTTCTTAACAAGCATATCCACTGAAGAGGCTCTTTTGGCATCCCTCAAAACAATCGAGGAAGAGGAGAGGCTTCGTGATTCTATGGGCCTCGGTATGATTCGTTTTGTGACGCCTTTGAATATACATATTTAGCTCATTTTGTTCACACCCTGACTCCCCTCTTTTTATTACACGAACCACTACAACTTATGTTATTCCGAGTGCGATAACGTCTTTAGGTGGTGGTGTGAAGGATATCCCTCCCTCGATGGCACCTATAGAGCCTTCAGAGCTACCGGCTACCGTTGAGGTCACCCTAGGACCGCTACGGGAAGCGTAACTAAAGCAGCCGATGATTGACATTGTAGCCGATCCGGAGGCTGAGCCTGATTCGGATAACGACGTTCCCCTGTCTATGGTTTTGAAGAGATCTCTCCGCACGGCTAAAACCGAGAGAAAGCGTCGGAAGCACGCAGCGAGGGAGCGTCAGGCTAGCTTGGCTACAGGTGCGGGTTCGAGTGATATACGACCCCCTGATGTTCCTATGGAGGACATTCCTTCTGCCTTGTCAACCGCTCATAGACAGATTGCGCGTGCAGCTCGTGAAGAGGCTGAGCGGTTACTTCAAGGTAAGACAGTGCATGATATCTTAATGAAACCCAGTAGGACTTATTTACTTTTCCAGGTTTCTTTACATAACAGTTTTTCTTGAATTATAACACATTTTTCTTTAAATGGTACAGCAGGGCCGAGTTCAGGTGTCAACGCTGCGGGTGAGGTACCAACGTCTGGGGATTCTGGGACGCCGAGCCTTCATTTCGAATTTGAGATTGTTCCAGCTGCTACTTCTTCTCCTTGTGGATCCCCGATATCCGCGGGTGACGCTAGTGTAACGACGACCCTTATTGATTCAGAAGATGAAGATGCAGACGTTGAGTCCGTCTTCCCGATGATGGTGGAAATCGAGGAAACTGTTATAACTAGTGACGCTCCAGATACCGCTATGGTTTCTGCCCCGTCAGGTATTCATCGTGTTATCACTTTTGGGTTCTCAGTCCTACTAGACACATTCGCTAATATTTCCTTTATTTCGAATATAGGTGCGGTAAACCCTGACGTTGTGCTGATTGAAGAATTCCCGTCAGCCGTCACCATGACTGTCGTTGTTCCACCTATCTCTTTCACACTCCCCGAGTTCTTTCGGGTTCAGCGACGGAAGATAAAGATCTTTTATTTCGTTGTTTCAGTATTGATATTATTTCTTGGATTAATTTCTTTACCGTATATTGTTGCGATCCTGTAGGAGTGATTTTCGACCGCTTATGCCAAATGTTAATCTCACACTTTGCTTTCCAATCAGGATCTGTCCCTCCTTCTGGTGTCGGTCGGTATATCTTTCTTTTCTTATTTCATCTTTCTATAAGTAATCGTCTTTTTAATAGGCTTTTCCCGTATTGACCACAGTCTTACGGCTCGAAGGAGGGGATGAAGAAATAGCTGAGCCCTTTACGCTCCCTGATTTGCCCGTTTCAGCTATTGGTAGGTTAGATCTCATTCCTCATTTTTTTTTAATTTTAGGCTGAAATCTGACCCTTCTTTATGTGTATCTTATTCCGTAGCAGCTACACCGGCTTTGGCTCCTTTCGAGTCTCGTATTTCTATACCCGCGAGGCCCTTCACTAAACATCATTCTTCCAGACATACGGCAAATAGCAGGCGGATGCTAAGTGAATTTATTGAAGATCTTAATGTTGAAGCTTTCACTTCTGCTGCGGACTTTAAGGACAAAGTCAACCCCATGCTGGCGACTCTTGTGACTTTCCATAATGAAGATTTCGTCAGCATCTGGGTTGACTACTGTAAGCGAATTGAGGCTTGCCCCCATGAGATTGAGCACAAACGTCTTGCGCCTGAGGCATTATCCTCGAAGTCTTAGTTGGTTGCATGGATTGAACAAAGTACCGCTTCCATTCAATACTTCGAGCAGAAGCTGATCCTGAAGTAGAAGGAGCATGAGACGGCTTTCGGCGAATGAAGCCAATCGTGTGCCCAGGTCGAAGCGAATGCTGCGCAACTTCAAGTTATTTTTGAAACTCTTCAATAATGCATTTCTGAAGGAGTGGCGCTGAGGCAGAACCTTGACTCTACTGAGCGGGGAATGCGAGACTGTGAAGTTGCTAAGCAGAATATTTCGGAGAAGCTTTTTTCGTGCTTGCAACAACGGGCTCAAGTCGGAGCAATGCTGGTCGCAAAAGTGGAGCGTGAGAAAGAGCTGCGGCAAGAGAGTGAACGGGTTGCCACTTTATTGAAAGCCCCGCCCTCTTAAAGACTACAATTGTATCCCTTTTTTTATATATAAATTGTATCTTTCAAACTTTTCGATTCATGAATAAAGAATATATATTCTTTTCTTTTGCATGCACTCTTCTGTGTTTGATGTCTTGATCTAGCGTGAATTAGTTTATATACTCATTTCGGAGTTTGTAGTATATCCACTCATTTCGGAGTCTCTAGTTTATGTACTCATTTCGGAGTCTCTAGTTTATGTACTCATTTCGGAGTGTTTTTAGTTTACTTCTCTTGGGTTTACAGGAAAACTTGTTCCAACGCTGTATGTAGATAACCCCCATTTTTTATGATAGGGATCCATTAGGTTTGTGGTACTAGGGTTTTAGTCCGTGGTACCGTCGCGTTGGCTGATGTCTTCCTCAATATGCAGTCTTTAAGCCTCTATTCGAGTAGCCCCGCGACTGTCGTGTCTCTGATGCTTTCGGGGGCTGGACAAGACGTCTTCAAGTAATCTCCTTAGGTCATTTTACCGTCGGAAGAATAAGCGTTAGGAATTTGCCGTGACGCTTTTTACTTAAGGTTAGGCTCAATTTGGAGCCCCGATGAGTTATAACCGCACCCTTCTAGGGTGGGATGCTCCCCAATGGTCTTTTAGGCTTTATACGAGTTGCCATCAAGGCCCGAAGCTGGGAATATACCGTCACTTTATTTTTTGCTTTGACGATGTCGCGCCGATTCTTTGCTGAAATAGGATAGACATTTGTACGACCTCTATGATGTATGTATTGCAATTGAAGTCCGGAGCTAGAAATATGCCATTGCTACAATTTCATTTGATAGTCGTATCCGCATCCTGCTGAAATGAGGAGGAACGCCGGGATAGTCTCTAGGTTGTATATATACCGTCAAGACTTGGAGCTAGGATTTTACCATGGCTCTATTTTTGCTTTGACCCTTAGGCCTTTTGTTGACGTTGCGTCTGCATCCTGCTGGAATGAGAAGAACGTCGGGGTGATCTCTAGGCTTTAGATGTTGCCATTAAGACCTGAAGCTAGGATTTTTCCGCCACTTCACTTTTATTTGGTTGTTGTGTCTGCCCCTGCTGGAATGACGAGGAGGGACACAAGGATAGTTTCTAGGTTGTATATGTACCGTCAGGACTTTGAGGTAGGATTTTGCCATGGCTCTATTTTTGCTTTGACCCTTGGGTCTTACTTTTTTGATGATGACGTTGCGTCTGCATCTTGCTGGTGTAACGAATCTGAATTTACTGTACTGAATTTTCCATTTTAATGTACAGAAATGAGTTTACAGCCTGAATTCGAGTTATAAGTCAATTTTGTTAAATAACATCAAGAAGTAACGTGTAGCTCACTGGTAAATCCCTTGCACTGCTGTGACGTAGCCCTTGTGTTCGATTTCCATCAGACATGTTATTTTTTTCTGAATTTTTTGAACTTTATGGAAGCCCAAAAGATTGTACGTGCAATACACAGGGAAATGAAAAGTTCAAAAAAATCAAACATGTGCAAAATAGTTTAAACACAGACAAATCCACGTGTCACGAATCTAGAGACTCGATGCCCTAGATAAACCGGTGGAATGCCCATTATGACCGGCACCGATGGCTAATTCATGGCCAAATGTCCCCGGGCTTTGCACACTAGTCCCTTCACCTACCCCTAACTCCTCTGCACTGTTTGATTTCTCTGCAATCAAATAGAGACCTTTCATTTCACAATTAAACCACATTTTAATACTTTTTAATCCAAAATTTTAATTTCCAAACCCCAATTCTCCACTATATATACTATCCTCTACCTTGGCTCAGCACTATTCTGAAAACTATAGAAAAATTATCTCAAAAAGTTCCTAAGTACAAGTGGAGTAAAGAGGAGTTAGCGAGCAAGCAACTTCCGGCGAAGATCGAAGCAACATCCGGAGCTCTCGCGACACCACAAGGATTCCTTCCTCTTCCTTAAACTCTTCTTAGCGTATTCAAACCGTAAGTCCCTCCCAATCCTCCTCCTTTTTCATTGCTTTTCACTTTAAATCCAAAAACGGTAAAAGTGGAGTTATACCGATATCTTCTTTTATAAAACCTATAACTCCATTTTCTTTTATCATTTGGGTCAAACCACTTTTACACAATACTTGTAACCCTAAATACTAATGTTTAGAATTAATTTTAACCAAGAATCTCATATGAAAAATCCATACTTGAACTTTTTCATTAAAATACCATGAACTTTGATATCATTTCTTTTAGTTTTGTTATAACTATACCTTTAGGAAAAAAAACTTCATAGGGTAATGACCTATCCCTCACGTACACTCTTATTTCATAGCACGATGCCTATTTTTGTATGAATATTTGTTACGAGGAAAATCTTACAATAAAATACCACATAACTTTAAAAACTGGATTTCTTTTAAAGCGGTATTCATATCCTTTACGATTACGCATCTACAACCCTCTTTAGGGGACCCACTAATGGATGGTGAGGATTATCGCACATCCTTGGGCTAGTAGAACAAGATGCAAACCTTCTCACAGAGCATTCGATCTTGAAAGGATTTAAATATGGTTTTTAAGAAATACGAATTTTCTAAATAAACTAAAATTATTTTTAAAATTAAAATTATATAAAATTATAAATCCATATTTTTGAAATATAATAAATCTATGTTTTTCAAACATGAAAAGATTAATAAATGTCAATAAAATACCCTCAGGATACCAAAAAGGCAAGTTTTACAATAAAATACCATGAACTTTCCAAGCTAAGTCTTATCACTAAATTACCCCAAATACTTAAAATCCATGCTCATGGCAACCTCAAATAATACTAATCACCCTTGAGATTTATTTTTTAACTATATTAAAATATTTTTCATAAAACCCTCTCGAGTTATATAAAAACACTATTTAAGGACTTTAGTAAATATAGGTTTAAGCGGGATTAATTCTCTTGAGCCCCAGAGAGCCGGAGAAAGTGAGTGCTTGCCTATTTAAGGTAGACAACTTAACGGAGTTATCAATGGTAATTGTCTTGGAAAAAGAAACAAATACCGCCGTCCATGTGCATCAATTACCGATGACTCCTGAACCTAATTCAAGAGTTAAATCTGTTTACAAGTGTCTGACTCAGTCTGAGTCCAATTCAAACCTGAATCCAAAAATCAAACTTGAATACTTGAACATGAACATGAATACTCGAATCCGAACATCAATATCAAATATGTATAACTTGACTTGACTTGACCGAACCAAGGTTATGACTGGACTTGACTATTTGAATACTTGACTATATCCTGAAGATGAATACTTGAACAATTTGTATCCATAGTTTCGGCAAGTGTGATAATTATAAACGATACAATACAATACGCGGGGATAAAGGGATAGATTGGTAAGGAACGTATATCGTGGCACAAGAGGTCAGTTAAAAGACACCTACATGAATTCTCATACCGTTGTCCCGTGGGTTATGACGGGGCCTTATACTACATGTTATCATAGTCCACGGGGTAAGATGGACTTATTCAGTTGATAAAACTGCACATTTGTATTACATTTTTCTTACCATTTTCATATTAAAAAAGGACTTTATTATAATATATCATACATATGAGGGTTTATATGTAAAAACACTATTTTCCATGTGTTAATATATTTTAATTAGTATTTAGTAGGAAAATGTATGCAAATAATTTCATTGACCAAATCCTAGTAGAACAAAGTCTTCTAAATATTATTTGAGTTGTTGTGCAGAATTTTTCCAAGTTGTACAGAATCTTTCAAGACTAGAATCAAGGAAATCAAGTTGTTGAAAAAGACTTGCCTAATTAAGAAGCAAAACTTGGAGACCAAGTCTGGCAGCAACCACGAGAAGATTTCAAAGATACAAAGGTTCCAGAGAAGGCCACATGTCACAAGGAGAAAACCCTAAACTTTTGATCAAATGATCTTGACCCTTGGCCGCGGATCCGCGGTCAAACCCCCCTTGGGCCGCGGATCCGCGGCAATATTATGGATTTAGGGTTTGCTCAAATTATGGGTGAATCTCTGATGAATTTTACTTAATTTAGAAGCTTGTATTCTGGCTTTGGCACTATAAAAAGAGACCGAGACCCTCTTGGAAAAAATCATCAAAGCCGACGCGATCACGAAGCCCCAGACGCTCACGCATCCAGGCTGATCATCAACTGTTCGTCTACCTCCTTAGGAAAGATTCAACAATTAAGGGATTAAAATATTCAACGTTTCCCTGAGGACTACCCGTACTCACCTCGGTCTAGCTACTCGCGACACCGTTCTGATTGCGGTTAACTACTAAACACAATCTTTCACACCAATCAGGACTCCTCTCGTATACATGAATACCTTATGTATCAAGCCACAAATAACCACGTTATAAAAACCATCACATACCTGTAATCAATCATATAAGACTTACCTGTTCAGTTCACATTACTTGTTATATTCTCTTTCTTCTTTTGGGACTTACTGAGTGCTGGTTCGCTGACGACATTCCTGTCTATTTTTTTCTTTGGAATCTTTGTTAGGGGGACCGGACTCTCAGGAGATCAAGCCAAGCCAGGAGGACTTAGACCAGCTTGCGGCCCAGACTGACTTCTAGTTCCTTGTACTACTTTCCTGTATGCCACTGTTTAGGCACTACTTATTATCATTGTATCATTTCATTTTCAAACAGTTGTATGTACAGATGAATATAAATAAAGTTGATGTTATTTTATATCACTTTTCATTCTTGTACATTTTATATATTGCTTAATTACGCTTAACATATTTATTTATTAGTAAATACGTTGCGGCCTGCCATGTCACCGTATCCGTCTACTGGGAAGCGGGGCGTGATAGGTATTGTTTGCGACCCATACATGTTAGTTCTGCATGAAGTCTTAAGAAATATATAACAAGAATTATAAGAATCAGCAACTATGCATTCCTTACATTTCAAATTTCTTGAATCTATCCTAACCATTCCTTTTCTATCAAGCTCATGGATTCTCCCAAAAACACCAGCACGATTGTCAATGGCAATACTCCACCGTCTACTCTACCACCACTACCTACCGTTGTAGCTCTCATTAATGAGCAAACTGTACTGTTTGAGGCGATCAAGAGCCTCTTAGAGGGTCAGCAGTAGCAGACTGCTATCCTCATGCACCGCCCAGAAGCCGAGGCACCCGGAGTCAAGAAATTCTGGGCACTGCACCCGAAACATTTCTCTGGAAAGAGAGCCCACTGGAGGCAGAAGAATGGGCTCAATCTATCGAAGATGATCTGGCTGCCGCTCAAGTGCCAGATATTGCCTGGGTAAGAGTTGCTAAGTTGCAACTCACCGACAATGCACGAGTTTGGAGGAAGGCTGAGGAGAGCCGTCTTGTACAACCGATAGAATGGAAAACATTCCGAGACCTCTTCGATACTAAGTACTTCCCGGAAACTTTTCGTTTTGACATGGAGTAACAGTTCATTCATTTACAACAAGGCTCAATATAGGTCATGTCTTTGGATGAATACGATATTGAGTTTACCATGCTTAGCAGGTAAGATATTGTCTCAAATTCAAATTCCTGATTTCATTCATTAAACTGCTAACACAAGGTCGTAACAGGTTCACTGCACACCTGATTCCTACAGCTGAGATCCGAGCACGACGATTTCATCAAGGGTTGGACCTAGAAATCCAGGCTGCACTCGCTACAGGGGGTTTTCTAACCCATGAACTTGCTTTGAAGGCCGCCCGACGCTATGAAGCAGTTGTGAAGAAGAAGGGTGGATTGCAAACTGTCGGTGTGAAACTCCCTACCATTCAGATGACAGTAGGAGCCTTTTCTAGGCCAACATTTTCACCCAAGATACCGGGAGGATCATTTAACTGGCCCAGTCCAGACTTTTGCTTCTACTGCAAGAGGATATGGCTCCTGGCAAAGGACTGTAGGCGTGCAAATGGCCTGTGTTTAGTTTGTGGCACATCTGCTCATTCTATTGGAGCATGTCCATACCATTTCAACACAGCTCCAACACCCAGACCCACAATCATGATTCCGCAGCGACTAGCCATTCAAGGTCCTACACCCTGTTTAGCTCTCCTTGCACCAGCTCCACATGGACCTCCGGCACAGCCTCAACGTCAGTTCCATCAGGCACGGAGAAACACGCCTCAAGGGCAGAGAAACGTGCCCCAAGGACAAAGGAATGTGCCTCCAGCAAGGAGGAATATACCACGACGTCAGGCTTTCACAATGACGGTCGAGGAGGCCGAAATCACAGGCCAAGTCATCACTGGTAATTCCCAATCCTTTCAAACATTTTCAATCCTTATATATATCTATAACTTTTCCTATATCTAAACCTAACCTCACACAACTTAGGTACTATACCAGTAGCCTCCCTACCTGCTCTTGCACTGTTCGACACTGGAGCATCACATTGCTTTATGTCACAACGGTTCGTCCGAACTCATGCAATTCCAGTTAAACCGCTCGTATCCAGCTGGAATGTCAGTTCAGGTAATGGCGTTCTAAAAGAAACTTTGGGATACGATCTGTGTCAAGTGATCGTCTGCAGTAGAGAATTTTATGCGGACTTCAAAGT
Organism: Agapanthus africanus; assembly: GCA_030015575.1. Lineage (NCBI taxonomy): Eukaryota > Viridiplantae > Streptophyta > Magnoliopsida > Asparagales > Amaryllidaceae > Agapanthus > Agapanthus africanus. The sequence continues at coordinate 693,782,852 of CM057342.1, read as the reverse complement.
GCTGGACATACCGAACTTCGGCGTAGTCTTGGGAATGGACTGGCTGGGAACTTTCTTCGTTACCATCGAATAGCGCCAAAGGAAGGTAGTGTTTGAAATACCAGACCATCCAGTGTTCTATTTCAAGAGTGGAGACTGTACCTTGGAACCTAGCATCTACAAGGCAAAACCAAAGAAGGCAGTAGTTGCAGCATTACAAGCGGAAGAATCGAAGCCAGAGGTAGTCTGAGAGTTCGAGGATGTATTCCCTGAAGATATCTCAGGTTTGCCTCCTGATCGTTCTTTTGAATTCAGCATTATTTACTACCTGGTGCGCAACCTGTAATCAAAGCTCCGTACCGGCTAAGTCCAGAAGGATTGAAGGAGATCCGTATTCAGTTAGACGAACTCCTGAAAAAATGTTGGATTCGTCCCAGTACTTCAAGCTGGAGATCTCCAGTATTACTTGTGAAGAAGAAAGAAGGTTCATACAGGATGAATGTAGATTACCGAGCTCTGAATGAAGTGACGATTAAGAGCAAGTATCCTTTACCGCGCATCGATGATCTTTTCGATCAGCTAAGTGGGTCTTTTGTATTTTCAAAGTTAGATCTTTGTTCGGGTTATCATCTAATGAAGGTCAAAGAGTCCGACATTCCGAAGACGGCGTTTAAGACTCACTATGGTTATTATGAATATCTCGTAATGCCATTTGGAGTGACCAATGCACCTGCTATATTTATGAATCTGATGAACCAAGTTTTCCGAGAGTACTTAGACATTCGTTGTCATCTTCATTGACGACATCCTGGTGTATTCAAAGAATCGGAAAGAACACGCCGAGCATTTACGGATTATCCTGGAGATATTGCGACAACATCAACTCTACGCTAAGTACAGCAAGTATGAATTTTTGCTAGATCAAGTTGGATTTCTCGGACATATTGTTTCAGGGGAAGGAATCTCAGTAGATCCAGCTAAGTTGTCAGCTGTCAGCGAATGACCGACACCAAAGACGGTGAATGATATACGAAGTTTTTTGGAATTAGTAGGATACCACCGACGATTCATTGAAGGCTTTTCAAAGATTGCAGCACCCCTGACCAAGCTCACATGTAAAAATGAAGTATTCATGTGGTCAGAAACATGTGAAAACGCTTATGTAGAACTCAAGTCAAGATTAACTTCTGCTCCTATCCTTATAATACTGGATCAATCTGGACGATTCGTCGTACATTGTGATGCATCCGGTAAGGGATTAGGATGTGTTCTACACCAGCATGGAAAAGTTGTGGCTTTTGTATGAAGACAGTTAAAGGTTCATAAGTGCAACTATCTAACACATGATCTGGAGTTGGCATCCGTTATCTTCACACTTAAGATTTGGAACCAATATCTTCTGAGAGAACGAATGGATATTACACTGACCACAAGAGTCTGAAGTATGTATTTACTCAGAAGGAACTAAACATGTGGAAGAGAAGATGGCTAGAACTCACGACGGACTTCAACATCAACATACAGTATCATCCCGGGAAGGTGAATGTAGTTCCTGATGCACTTAGCCGCCAGCCATTAACAATGAACCTCACTACAGCAAGAATTGCATGGATTGGCGATCAAAGTAGTTATGCAAGGTAATGCTTCGTATTTGATGAACTTACAAGTCCAGTCCACTATTGTCAATTAGATCAAGGCAGCTTAAGCAAATGATGCCAAGCTACAAAAGATCCGAGAACAAGTAGAAAGTGGACTTTGAACTGATTTCATCATCCACAAAGATGGATCCTTGCGATATGGAAGTAGATTATATGTACCAAACGGCCCACTTCGAGAAGAGTTGATGAAAGAAGCTCACAGCTCTTCTTATTCTGTACACTCCGGTGGTACAAAGATATACAAAGATCTACGGCAACACTACTAGTGGCATGGAAAGAAGCGAGAAGTAGCCAGAAGCGTAGCCAAGTATTTGGTGTGTCAGCAAGTGAAAGCTGAACATCACAAAACAGCTGGTCTACTTCAGTCGTTACCAATCCCAGAATGGAAATGGCAGCACATTACCATAGACTTCGTGACTGCCCTTTCTCACGGCATGAAGGGTAACGATGCAGTATAGGTTATTGTGGATCGACTCACTAAGTCGGCTCATTTTATTCCATTTCGAGTTGGCCAATCTACCGAGACGTTAGCAAAGAAGTACATAGAGGTAAGCATAAGTCTAAAGTAAGATTTAAACCTTCAAGGTGTACTATATTTGATACCCATGAACTCATGCAAGAGATCATGAGATTACATGGAGTACCTATTTACATCGTCTCTGATCGTGATACCAGATTCTGGTCACAGTTTTGGCAGAGTCTGCAAGCTAGCCTGGGAACGAGTCTGAATTTCAGTACAGCTTATCATTTACAGAAGGACGGACAGTTTGAGTGAACAATTCAGATTCTAGAGGACACGCTACGAGCTTGTACGTTAGACTTCAGAGGTTCATGGGAAGATCACCCACACCTTGTGGAGTTTTCATACAACAACAGCTATCAGGCAAGAATTGGTATGTCACCATTCGCAGCACTTTACGTACAGAAGTGTCATTCACCGCTAAGTTGGGACGACATCGGAGATCATGAACTCCTTGGACCAGAGATGATCGTGGCAACTGTGGACGTAGTTCGCACGATCAGGGAAAGAATGCGTATAGCCTAAGACAGACAAAAGCATTGGGCTGGGCAGATGCAAAGTGATGACATCTGGAGTTCCACCCTGGAGACCATGTTTTTCTGAAGATCTCTCCACACCGAGGAATGATCCACTTTGGCAAGAGGGGTAAGCTAAGTCAAAGATACATAGGACCGTTCGACATACTCAAACGAGTTGGAGAAGTGGCATACCGTTTAGCACTACCATCCTTATTGGAAAGAGTGCACAAGGTGTTCTACATATCCCAGCTACGACGATATGTGAATGACCCTAACCACATACTTGATCACTCAGAGCTCACAATACAGACTGATCTAACCTGCGAGCAACAACCCGTTGATATCCTGGACCAAAAGGTGAAGACACCGCGGAACAAGAAAGTAAACTTGGTCCGAGTGATGTGAAGAAAGGATTCACCAGGAGAATTAACATGGGAACGAGAAGAAGACATGTGTGCAAAATACCTTTACCTATTTTAAAATTAGTCCATATGTAAATGTAAATTTCGAGGACAAAATTTTTATGAGGAGGGTAGAATGTAACGACTCTGAATTTACTGTACTGAATTTTCCATTTTAATGTATAGAAATGAGTTTACAGCCTGAGTTCGAGTTATAAGTCAATTTTGTTAAATAACATCAAGAAGTAACTTGTAGCTCACTGGTAAAGCCCTTACACTACTGTGACGTAGCCCCTATGTTCGATTCTCATCAGACACATTATTTTTTTTCTGAATTTTTTTTAACTTTTTGGAAGCCCAAAAGATTGCATGTGCAATACACATGGAAATGAAAAGTTCAGAAAAATCAAACATGTGTAAAATAGTTTAAACACAGACAAATCCACGTGGCACGAATCTAGAGACTCAAAGCCCTAGATCGACCGGTGGAATGCCCATTATGACCGACACCGACGGATGATTCATGGACAAATGTCCCCGGGCTTTGCACACTAGTCCCTTCACCTACCCCTAACTCCTCTGCACTGTTTGATTTCCCTGCAATCAAACAGAGATCTTTCATTTCACAATTAAACCACATTTTAATACTTTTTAATCCAAAATTTTAATTTCCAAACCCTAATTCTCCACTATAAATACCATCCCCTACCTTGGCTCAGCACTTTTCTGAAAATTATAGCAAAATTCTCTCAAAAAGTTCCTAAGTACAAGTAGAGTAAAGAGGAGTTAGCGAGCAAACAACTTCCGGCGAAGATCGAAGCAACATCCGGAGCTCCAGCGACACCACAAAGATTCCCTCCTCTTTCTTAAACTCTTCTTAGCGTATTCAAACCGTAAGTCCCTCCCAATCCTCCTCCTTTTTCATTGCTTTTCACTTTAAATCCAAAAATGGTAAAAGTGGAGTTATACAGATATCTTCTTTTATAAAACCTATAACTCCATTTCCTTTTATCATTTGGGTCAAACCACTTTTACACAATACTTGTAACCCTAAATACTAATGTTTAGAATTAATTTTAACCAAGAATCTCATGTGAAAAATCCATACTTGAACTTTTTCATTAAAATATAATGAACTTTGATATCGCTTCTTTTAGTTTTGTTAAAATTATACCTTTAGAGAGAGAAAAACTTCACGGGGTAACGACCTACCCCTCACGTATACTCTTGTTTCATAGCATGATACCTATTTTTGTATGAATATTTGTTACGAGGAAATCTTACAATAAAATACCACATAACTTTAAAAACCGGATTTCTTTTAAAGCGGTATTCATATCCTTTGCGATTACACATCTAAAACTCTCTTTAGGGGACCCGCTGATGGATGGTGCGGATTATCGCACATTCTTAGGCTAGTAGAACGAGATACAGACCTCCTCACGGAGCATTCGATCTCGAAAGGATTTAAATACGGTTTTTAAGAAATACGAATTTTCTAAATAAAATAAATTATTTTTAAAATTAAAATTATATAAAATTATAAATCCATATTTTCAAAATATAATAAACCTATGTTTTTCAAAACTGAAATGATTAACAAATGTCAATAAAATACCCTCAAGATACCAAAAAGGCAAGTTTTACAATAAAATACCATGAATTTTCCAAGCTAAGAACTGTAGGGTTAGCTTAGCACTTTAGCAAGGTTTTGGCAAGCAACAATCATGCTACTTTAAAATTTTGGGGTGCTAAACAAACCCTAACCAAGATCTTAACTAGAGAATTAAGGTTAAACAAGATATGTAAACTCTTCACATCTAAGTGAACAAGGAATACAACCATTGTAGACTGGTCCTTCACTTTAATAGCTCCGTGTAGTAGTCCCTTCGCTGCGATCACGATCCCCCGGACTCTAGAAAAGCTCCTTTGAAGAAACGAACAAGCTTGCTTCGAAGTCTTCGAGGCCGAAGATGATCTACGTCGAGGAGACACTAGCTCATGCTATCTCTTCACTAATTGTGTAGATTAGTAAAGCAAACACCCTAAACTAAATGGCTAATAGTAGAGGATGATGAAGTAGGAAGTGGGCTCAATTTAGATTAATTTTTCTCATAAGGCATCATCACTTAGAAAAAAACTAGCAAGCTTTTTCAAGTGAGGAAGAAGAAGAAGTGATAAAGAGATGAATGAATCCATGAGGTTAGAAATGCAGCCATGGTTTGTGTATGTCATCCACTAACCATTGTATAGACTTAACCATAGCTATGAGTTAAGGGTTGGGTTGAAAAATATCTTAAGCTAGACAAACAAGTGGAATAAGTCAATGTTTTCCGCAAGCTTCTCCAAGCTTCCACCATGACTCATTATCCAAGTGTTTAAATTACTTAAAACAAATAAAACCTTAACTTAACCCTAGCATGGTGTGAGTCTCATACATACATGTTGCATGTGTAACCTAGCATGAAACAACAATATATATCACATATATATTTTGTGCAAAAGAAAATAATACATTTAACATATATCACATATATATCAATGTATCATAAAGTGAGAAGAAATCTTATGTGAGCCAATATTAGTCAATATAATTTAATATATCAAATATATAATTATACATTAAATTATTAAATCAACTCTTGATTTAATAATCCAGCTATAATACATATAACTGACTAATATCAAATGAATCAACTTATCGAATCAACACTTGATCCGATAACCCGGCTATATCACATACACCGGACTGATATCACATATCGCGAGAATAGAATACTGTATCACATACTCATATTAATCTCGGTCCCGCACATATCACATACGTGCTCCTACTCCGTTTCGCATGAACCAGGAAATCTCTGTGTAAGACTCTAAAGAGTCGTCAATACGCCGGCAGTAGGTGATGATCATATCAAACACCCACAAGCCGCAAGCGGTCTGCTAAATGTAACGGCCACTCGGGTATTGAGCGATCAGAAGATCAACAAGCAAGCCTGCTCATACTCCTGTGAATCCAATCAGTAACACTACCGTACAGTCCGGTCTCTTCGTTGATATGTCGCATATCAGATCCTGGGGTTGGTATAACGTCAGACCCCAATCGCCTGATAAGTCATGCCGATGTAAGGTCCATAACGGTTCGAGAAACTACTGATAACACTTACCAATAAATCTCAGCAACCCTGACCAGGGATTTCCTGTTATGGCCAATCAAGTATAGCGCAACATCAACTCCCAATATCGGGAGAGACGAAACCCCTCCTATCGCTCATTGCCTCTATGTGACTCGGGACTGTACCCAAAAGCCATCGTTTTGCACGATCTCTTGACCGTGGCAAAGTGGAAATCAAAGCACAGTGGGAATCATACAAGACTCTATGATGATCTCGGGTCTACAGACTAACCTGTACCAATGTCACCAGAGAACTGCTATCCGACAATCGGTATAATACCATCTAAGAGTTCTCGGCGAGTCCGTCCAGCGTACCCAGTCACCACTGAGAACCCGTATGCCTTCTCTGATGTCAAACACAAATGGATATGGGATCATCCATCGCCCATCATATGGGTCAAGAAGCGCATACGCTAGTTTACTCTGGAGTACCGATGCCCTGTCTCGATACTCCCATGACTAGGAACATTTGAAGGATGTACTTATCGACTACCCTATCCCCACTAGTATGATCTGCATCATAATCCTGGTAGTCAAGTAATCATCCTAATGGCTTTATCAACATGTGATCACAAAACAGTATTTGTTAACATGTTAAGATAAAGTGTAACCAGATACCATACTATCATGTTGAGCAAGAAAGTCCTCCCTATATATGTCCAAGCATCCACTACAATATACATCGCATGTACAGTAATGGCCTATAGGGCATGCATATAACTAACAATCTCCCACTTGCACTAAGGCCATCTGTTATAGTATCCAATATCCAACAATGTAGCAGTGGTTGTAGACACTCAACCATTGTAGAGAAGTATCTCTAGGGGTATGGCCTTTGTGAGTGGATCCACTGTGTCATCCTTCTTGTCAACTCTCCTGACCTCGATCCCTTGGAGATCAACCATCTCCCTGATCAGGTGATACTTGTTTCAGAATATGTCTGGAACGCTGATGGGACCGGTATTCCTAGGCCAAAACCACAACTCCATTGTTGTCACAATAACAGTTATTGGACGCTCAATGGTAGGAACCTTGTTCATCTCATGAACAAGAAATGTCCAGACAACCACTTTGGTAGTATCGTTGGTAGCAATGTATTCAGCCTTTATTGTCTGGTATGTCACGGTATCTAGCTTAGAACTCTTCCAACATACCGTCCCTCCACTGAGGGTAAAGATAATGCCTGTGACTGACTCTCAGTCGAACTTATCACTCTGGAAGCTGGAACCAAGAACTTTCTTTTAGTGCTTCTCAAGTACTTAAGAATGTCCTCCACAGCTGTCCAGTGATTCTCCCAAGATCCGATTGATTCCTGATCATTACACCCAGTGAGTCATCTACATCTGGTCTGGTACATAACATCGCATACTCTGATAGAGCCTAATGCCGAAGCATAGGGTATCCCTTGCACACGAGCTCTTTTCAAATCAGTCTCGGGAAACATCTTTTTGGAAAGAGTGATCCAAGAGTAAGTGGGCGAACCACCACGCTTAGAATCATCCATACTAAAACCCTTTAGTATGGTGTTTATGTACCTGGATTTGGGACACTCCCAACATCCACTATAGATCTATCACCATAGATCATAATCCACAAGATATAGCAGGCATCATCCAGATCTTCTATTGAGAATCTTCGTGATATGAGGAGCTTGACCGAGTGTAGCATAGGAAACTATTTCCTATTAAGAGTATGTCATCTACGTACAATACGTGGAAGACAACCTTACTCTCTACAACCTTCTTGTATATACTAGGTTCATCTACATTTTTGATGAAGTCAAACTCTTTGACTATCACATCAAAACAGACGTTCCTAACCGCCTGAACCCGGTTGGGCCATCATCTCATGATGCAATCCTCACTCCTACTGTCACCGAGAAGACCGTAGTATCTCTTAAGTGGATGAGAAACCCTATCAGATTCGTGAAGAGGTTTGGTTTAAGGATACGTTAGCCATGTTTGAGGCTAAGATCAACTTAAACGTTTGTTAAGGATACGTTAGTCCAATTTGAGACTAAGATCAACTTAACAGGATCGTTTAGATCCAACAAGAGAGCATTTGGGGGCTCTATTGTTCTAGTTTAGATACATAGTGGTCCATTGCCAGTTTAGGGATATGGTGGTCCAACATTCCCATTTTGGGGACGAATATTGGTTTAAGGACATATGTTAGCCATATTTAAGGCTAAGATTGACTTAAATGTTTGTTAAGGATACGTTAGTCCAATTTGAGACTAAGATCAACTTAACAGGATCGTTTAGATCCAACAAGAGAGCATTTGGGGCTCTATTGTTCTAGTTTAGGGACATAGTGATCCATTGCCAGTTTAGGGACATGGTGGTCCAACATTCCCATTTTGGGGACGAATATTGGTTTAAGGACATCATAGTCCATGAGTTTAAGGACCCCACAGTCCGTGTTACCAGTTTAGGGACATGGTGGTCCAACATTCCCACTTTGGGGACGAATATTGGTTTAAGGAGCTCATAGTCCATGAGTTTAAGGACCCCACAGTCCGTAGCAATGTGTGGTTGTCGGGACCCGTCACCTCTCTGACGACGTTGAAGGATTACAACGACAAATATCAGAGGAGTTCAGAGATGTACCCTTGAACCGGGTGTAAATTGATTTGGGAGAGCAGTTGTGCTCAGTTCAATTTAATTTGAGGACTTACGGCCAGAATTGGGTTAAGTCCATTTGAAAATGTTCAACATTTTTTTCACATTTGGCCTGTTTAAGCCTTTGCTTGGGCTCTGCCCTTTTTAAAATAATGCACAGCATTGGGCTTTTTAATTAAATGCATGGCATTTATTTTGGCCTGTTAGGCCTTTTTAATTGGGCTCTGTCCCTTTTCTTTAATAATGCAGAACATTTAATGGTCTGACAACGCATCACGTGACTTGTCAGGCGCTCTGCGCCAATTAATGAGCGCAAGGCGCTAGCGCATGTGGAGGTGACACGTGTCACGCTCTGGTGAGCGCAAGCGCAGTGCGCTGCGCCAGTGCGCTACGCTATTGCGCTGCTGACAGGTGGCGCGCTTTGATGCAGTGCGCCAATCCAAAAGCGGAGCGCTCTGTTTTTAGGAGCGCAAGGCGCAGATTGACACATGGCACTCTCTGGTGATTTGCGCCAATCCAAGGAGCGCAACAGCGCAAATCAAAAGTGCAAGGCACTGTTCAGTAGCACAGAGCGCATCTTGATCTAATTTAGATCAAAGAAAAAAAAATCTTTTTAGAGGTTCTACCTCAAGATTCAAGAACCGATGGTTCATCAAAAGGCAATGCCTTTATATAGATCAAAAGATCTGATAAAGAAGTAAATTACTTCTTTTTTTATTATTTTTTATTGAAGATCTTGATCTTTTTCTTAGATCTTTGATCTTTTTAGAAGAACTTCTTCTTTTTTCAAAGGTTTACCTTTTTCTCTTCGAGTTCTTCTCAAGGTTTTTAGAGGAGTTCTCTGTGATATTTATCTCTGTATCTATATTAGACTTGGAGTCTAGGGGTCTTTATATAGGGCCAATTAGCTTGTTAGCTTAGTTACAGAGATGTTTCTTTGATTGATCTGGGGATATTTCCCCACCGTTGGATCTTTGATCCTAAGGCCTCTGTTTTACAGAAGACAATCTTCTTGTTTTGGAAAGATCTTTCTAGAATTTTAATTCTGTTTTAGTGCTGGCACAGTTGGCACAAGCGCACCTGCGCTTGACACGTGTCGCGCAGCGCAGAGCGCAGCGCAACTGCGCTGACATATGTCGCGCAGCGCAGAGCGCAAGTCATCTGAAGCGTTGCTTCCTTTATTTTTATTTTAAAACAGAGCCTTGCTCCGATTGGGTGCGCTTCTTGGGCGCAGCGCTGGCGTGTCTGCTTTTGACACGTGGCGCGTAGCGCAAGGAATCTGAAGCGTTGCTTCAATTTTTGAATTTTTGAAATTCAAACAGAGCTTTGCTCTAATTGGGGGAAACAAATGCCCCCCCCATCGTTGCGCTCACGTGGCGCACACGTGAGTGCAGCGGTGGCAAGATCCCAACCGTTAGATCAACTCAGGAGTTGAAGGGGCGCTTAAGCGCCTATAAATAGGACCCTTGGTCCTCAGCAGATGATTATCATCTTCAAAAATTTGATTTTCAGAGCCTTACTCTTGTTTTCAAGAACTTCAGAGCCTTGCTCTCATTTCCAAAGTTAGAACTTTTTAGAAAAACTTTAGGTAAAAATTAATCTTAAATTAAATTAATTTTAATTAATAGAGCCTTACTCTTATAGATCTTTTGATCTAAAGAAAACCATTTGGGGTTTCACAAACAGAGCTTTGCTCTCAAGAATTTGTTTCAGGGTTTCTTAACCCATGAACAGAGCTTTGTTCTTTGACAAAACATAGATCTTTTGATCTAAAGATGATGAACTCTTAAGAGTTTTTCATGGATCTTTGAGATCCCAAACTTTAATTTTTTAGAAATTAATTTTTCTTTGATGGATATTTCCATCATTATTACAGAGCTAGGCTCTTTAAGGAATTTTATTCCCTTGTGACCAGAGTTTGACAAGTGTCACTCTGTGACAGAGCTTTGCTCTGAAAAGGAGAGATTTTCTCCTTGTCTTAAGGGATTTCTCATTTAATGAGAATATTCTTTTGAGGATCTCCTCATTAATTGACAGTCTCATCTAATGATGAGACTGTCTTATTAACTGATGCGTTGTCATCTAGATTTTGTGGGCCCCCCTTTGGTCCCCTCTCCACTGCATTGCAGTGTGGTATAAATTTTAAAGTTCCAAGTGTCAGGAATTAAAAATTACAATACTGACAGTTGATCTTTGTCCCCCTTCATTTTGCAGGCAACATGTCTTTCGATACCTCGTTCCCATTCGTTCGCTCGGAGGGAGGGTTCCCTGCAGCACCCGTAGACCGGGAGGTCCTAGCTTTGATCAGAGACCATGATCCGGAACATAAGAGTCTTCACCTTTGGGGATCATGGTACAATCAGATTATCAGGGGTCGACAAAGCTTTTCATGTGCGGTGCCTTCGGAGCCTATCACGGCGATCCATTACGCCAACTCACCCCCGGTGAAGTATGCCGTGGAGATGGTCGATTGGACTTCAGAAGGCCTTCTTCATCCCGCTATAGCTTCAATTCCCATTCAGCCTCCCATGGTTTTAGATATCTTGGGACGCTGTATTTATCAAGGTGAAGCACGACCCTGGGGGCAACCATATAATATAGGTCTGATCCCCCGTCATCCGATCGGTTATCTGCCATGGGCTCGCTACATTTTGTCAGCGAAGAAGTCGCAGTTGATGAGGCTTGGGTTGTATACCGCTGTTTATGCTTCTCTCTTCCAATATCCTACGCTTCCTACCTGGTGGGTTAAGGCTTTTTTGGAGCAGTGGAATATCCCTACTTACACTTTCCTCGCACTGGACCGGGAAGTGTCGATTTCTTTAGAGGAGTTCACGGAAGTTTCCAGCTTACCGGTCATAGGGGAGCATTACGAAGAGCTGCTTCCCCCGGACGAATATGTCTTCGGTGCTAAGCTAGTGATAATGGGCCTTACTCCGGCGAATCCTGTTCAACACCAATTTCCTAGTCTGATCAAAGTGTTGAAAATCTATGAGCTCCTTTTTCTCGAATCTGGGAGTCGCGGGGTCAATTTCGAGGATTTCATCACTTGCTTCCTTCACCCGAAAGTCCTCTCGGCGGAAGCTGCTAAGTTTGCCACGCTTGATGACCCTTTCGGTTTAGGTTTGGACAACCTGCCAGCGACGGAGGTAGATCAGAAGGGTTTCTTCCTTCCTAACTTCCCGGTTGTCCCTTTTGCGGAGGTTGCCGTCCCTGGAATGGATGAGGAAGCATTCTTCTTAGGATTTCTTGGGCTATGGCTGAGCTGGTTTGCGCTTCCAATGCACCTTCGCCGTATGAGGCCATCTGTCTTTTACCCAGCTCACCGGATGACCATTGGGGTAAAAGTGGCCGTCGGGGTCGCCGGCTTGGCCCACCTGTATCACGGCCTTAGTCAAGCGGCGGATGCTAATGAACCTGAAGTACCGCACGTGATTTTCTCAATGCATTACTTCATGTCATGGCTTGAGCTACACGCACTTGGCGTTTTTGGTATACACAAAAGGCCTTCGTTCTATGACAGGTGCAACTTCCCTCGGATTATGCGATTGGTCGGCACCTCAATTGTAAATCCGTCGCCACGGCATGCCAGAGGTTTGCTCCTTCATTCCCATACAGTTGGAGACGGGATGACCTTCACCGACAAAGTGTTAACCATCGGAAAGGCGTCTACTACCATAGTGCGGTCGTTGCAAGATACTTTCAAAGATGGGGCCTCAGTTTTGATAGCCCGGGAGACCCTCCATTTATATTCTATCAGACTGGGTTTCCTGGTGTTCAGGCAAAATGATGCAGCGCTTTTCATGAGATACAACCCGCATCGTTTTGCCCAGCAACTGAGCTATAATCAAGGAGTGCCGTTGGAGGCTTTCTTGCTGGAACCTGCTGCCACTGAAGAAGGGATGCGGAGCGCGCTGCATAACTTCATGCGTCTGAATACGGGCTCTCACTTTTTCATCAGCGAGCCAAGTTGCACCCCACGGATCCTTAATACATATACGGCGTGGTACCAGCATTCGACGGGCGCCGTTATTAAGGAAGAAAGGCAGTTGTTGGTTGACCGCAAGGGTGTGCCTCCTGGCAATGACCGCAAATCTCCCCTGAGGCCAAGGACCCCTGTCGTTCCTCCGCTAAGAGATGCTGGAGCTGAGCCACAGCGCGTGTTGAGCCCTCCGCGCGGATTACCCCATGCTACCGTGGACGTGCCCCCAGCGCCCCGTGCTCCAGTGGAGACGGTGAATGTAGTTTCGCCTGAGTCTGGCGTGGGCTCGGACATCGGGACCCGTCGTCCTAAGGTGCCCACAAAGCGCAAGTTGATTTTGGGTGCGACCGGGGTCCGTGCGCAGAAGAGGAAGAAGAAGTCGGTTCTTTCTCTCAATGCCGTCCTCGGCTTGGAGCCTCAGGCCCCTCTCACCGAAGGTTTAAGCGAATACGGGAGCAACGAGGGTTTCTTCGTAGATCCAGCAGACACCGATATGGCGGCCGCCATCGCAGCTTCTCAGCGATCAGCAAGGCTTGAAGCGTGGTTGGCTAAACTCGCACAGTCAGTTAATCACTAGTCGTATTCTTCGTCATTTCATCGTACTTTTATCATTGTCTTTGACTAATACTTTTCCTTTTTTAAACAGGCGTCTCTACCGAAGAAGCCATCGCTGCTTCCCCGAAAACCTTCCAGGAGGAAGAGATGAAACGCACTCTATCGGGTGTTGGTATGTCTCGGCTCACTGAGTCTCTATTCTCCTTTTTTATGGCCAATCTAATCCTTTCTTTGTCTCTTTGCAGGGCCTGCGGGATCTACTGCGCAAGCCGATGCAGGGACTCTCCCCGGGCTAGCTACCGATATTCCGGCCTCATCAGGGCTGCCGCGAGAGTCTCTACTCAAAAAGCCGATGATGGATGCCTTGAAGGCTCTGGAGGCAACTTTGAATGCGGACGACGACGCCTTACTGAAGGAGGCTTCTAAAAGGTCCGTCGTGACAGCCCTGGAGGAGAGGAAGTGCTTGAAGCGCGCAGCGAAGGAGCGTAGCGCTGCTTTGGCCGTGGGAGCGGGCCCAAGCGCTGTTACTCCCGCCGCTACTCCTCCAGAAGAGTCCCCGGTCGCCTTGTCTACAGCTTATAGATGGGCGATGCGTGCGGCTCGGGGAGCCAACGATCAATCCACCTCAGGTAATGTGCTTTTCGAGGCTTTGTTGTAAGAGTTGTAAAACTATCGGTTCTTATATATCTTATCCTGCAGGGCCAAGTCCAACTGAAGGAGCGGTGGAAACCGTCGAGCTTGAGGGGACAGTGGAGAAGGTCGCAGCTGATCCCGAGGTGACGGTGGGCGGGGCAGCCGTAGTCGCCGGGCCTGAGCTAGTGGCTGACGAGACAGTCACGCCTACTATGCCCGAGAAGGTTGCCGATGCCGAGCCTGAGGTAGTGGCGAATGAGACGGCTGCTACAACCAAGCCTGGGGCAGCAGCGGAAGGAGCGGCTGAGACCGACGACCTTATGGCAACGGTGGACGAGACGGCCGCGACCGCTGAGCCCAAGGGGGTAGCGGGTGAGACGGGCATGATTCCCGAGGACGAGCCGGCCGCTCTTTCTCAAGAGTCTGGAAATGCTCCGATCATTGCTCTCCCCGCCTATGGTCCTCCACCGTCTCCTGGCCTTGCGAGCAAGACGACGGCTCCCGTAGAGTTTGGTGATGAGGCGACGGGAGGTGAACCCATGCCGATGGAGGAGGCAGACGCCGCCGTTTCGGCTGGCGACTCATCAGGTAAATTTCGGGTTACCATCCCTTTTTATTCTGCAACCCTTCCTGACAGGGCTTATCTTGTTTCTAATGCAGGTGCGGCTAGTGCTGATTCCCCATTGCTCGAGGGAGTGCCGTCAGTTACTGCCTTGACAGTGGCTACCTCTCTACCTTCTCTCGCACCGTCGCAAATATTGGAAGGTATGGATTTATAACCCATTAGTCTTATCCTTCGGCCGTATAATTCATGTATTGGCGTTGTACTATTGCGTCCTTGCAGGAGTGCTTTTTGATCACCTGTACCAGGTGCTGCATCCATACTTCTCCTTCCCGTCGGAGCTTGCCTCATCTAGTGGCGCTGGTGAGTATAGTTTTCAATTAATGCCCTTTCTTTTTTTCAAATAATGGAATTTATTTCTGATTCTTCCTTGCCCTGATTGCAGTGCTACAGATCAAAGGAGGAGATAAGAGACCGGTTGCGCCACCGGTCCTTCCGGCTTTGCCGCCTGCTGCAGCTGGTATAATAAACTCCATCATCGATGACCTTTCTATATTTCTTGAACCGTCATTTTGATTTTGTTTTGTTCAGCTGTCGTTCTGATTCCGGCCCCCTTCGAGTCTCGCATCATGATGCCGGCAGGCCCATTCTCCAGACGTCCATCCTCAAAGGGTGCTGCGATGAGTCTGAGCATACTGAGCGGATGTGTCGAGGAGCTTGACGCAGAAGCTCCTGTATCTGCCGCAGATTTCGCTGCTGAGGTTAATCCGATGCTGGCGATGCTTATAAATTTCCACAATGAAAGCGTCGTCGAGTCTTGGGTTAACCACTGCAGGGAGATCGAGGCCCGCTTGCATCAGCTGGAGCTTATGCGTCCTGCCCCCGATGTTTTGGCCATGACTACTCAACGGGCGGTATGGATCGAGCAGAGCGCTTCTTACTTCCGCCATCTGGAACAAGAAGCGGCTTTAAGGCGGAGGGAATGCCAAGAGACCTCAAGCGAATCTACTCGACTGCGTGCCGAGGTTGACGCGAATGCTGCCCGGGTGAAGGCTATCTTCGAGGGCCTTCTGCAAAGTATTTCTGATGGGCTAACATTGAAGCAGAAGCTCGATGCCGTTGAGCATGATGCCCAAGGTCGCGAAGCAGCGCAGCGAGCTGTTGAAGAACAACTTTCATCTTGTATGTAGCAGCGGGCCCAGGTGGAAGCAGAGTTGGCTGCGGCGGCCGCTCAGGAGGAGGCGTTGAAGGAAGTGCGAGAGCAGCTTGCGGATTTGTTGAAGACGCTTCCTTTTCCATGAACATTTTGTATCATTTGTAATTGTAAATAAAATGTATTTGTTTCTTTTATTCTTTAACACAATGTATCTTGTACTCATTCGAATTTATGAATAAAAGATATACATTCTTCATAATGTCTTGTGTCATTTCTCCGCTTTCTTCTTTCTTTTATTACCAGCATGTTACCTTAGTAAACATGGTCGATAGATGATAGAGCGAGCATCCTGTCTTGGCTTTTTCAAGAAGTAGTGATGGCTTAGGAGGCAGGTTCAGATCTGCTGCCTAAGGCTTTTCAACTTTATGAGCCGTGAGGGTCTCACAAAGACTTTTCTCCCTATGGATCGAGAGGATCTCGTAGGTGTATTTTCTCCTTAGGAATCGTGAGGATTCCTAAGTGCGTTTTCTCTTATAAGTTGTAAGGATTTTATAAGAGAATTTTCTCTCTTACGAGTCGAGAGGACCCGTAAGCAGTTGTTTCCCTCCTTGTCGAGATTCGACTTTGGAGAGTGTGACCCGTGAATAGTATGCAAGAGTCTATTTTGGATAGACTCGCAGGTTCCCAGTGCTTAGGAAACAGGTTTTTTAATCCCCGCTGCCTAAGGCTTTATCTCACAAGTCGAGACGAATCGAGAAGTTCTCGCAAAGACACTAATTTCCTCACGAGTCGAGACGAATCGAGCATTTCTCGCAAGAATATCCTAACGTCACAGTTCACCTCTGCTCTTTACGACAGAGGTCCGTTAGGGTCTGTGGTACTTAGGATTTTGTCCGTCGTACCGTCGCGTTGGCTGATGTATTCTTCGATAGGCAGTCTTGCTGTTCGAGTAGCCTTACGACTGTCGTGTATCTGATCCCTTCGGGGGCTGGACAAGACGTCTTCAAGCAATCCTCCTAGGAAGTTTGACCGTCGGAAGAGCAAGCGTTAGGAATTTTGCCATGCCGCTTTTTACTTGAGGTTAAGCTCATTTTGAGAGAGCCCCGATGAGTCATAACCACTCCGCGCTGGTGTGGGATGATCTCCGATAGTCTTTCACGCTTTATATGACTTGCCGTTAAGACCCTGAAGCTAGGAATTTGGCCTTTGTTTCGTTTGCTGGCATTGCGTCTGTTGTATCGAGACGAATGTCGCGGTTGTCTCTAGATTGCTGGTGAACCGTCGAGGTTTGGAACTAGGGATTTTGTCATGGCTCCTTTTAGTGATGTTGCGTCTGCTGTGTCGAGACGAACGTCGAGGTGGTGACCACTCCGCACTGGTACGAGATGATCTCCGATTGTCTTTTAGGCTTTATATGACTTGCCGTTAAGACCCTAAAGCTAGGAATTTGGCCTTCGCTTTGTTTGCTGGCATTGCGTCTGCTGTATTGAGACGAATGTCGCGGTTGTCTCTAGGTTGCTGGTGAACCGTCGAGGTTTAGAACTAGGGATTTTGCCGTGGCTCCTTTTGGTGATATTGCGTCTGCTGTGTCGAGACGAACGTCGAGGTGGTGACCACTCCACACTGGTGCGAGATGATCTCCGATTGTCTTTCAGGCTTTATATGACTTGCTGTTAAGACCCTGAAGCTAGAATTTGGCCTTCACTTTGTTTGCTGGCATTGCGTCTGTTATATCTAGACGAATGTCAAGGTTGTTTCTAGGTTGTTGGTGAACCGTCGAGGTTTGGAACTAGGGATTTTGCCGTGGCTCCGTTTGTTAAGTTGTCGCGTCTGAATCCTGCTAGAAGAAGAACGCTGGGATGATATCTCGTCTGCTGTATCGAGACGAACATCAAGGTGGTGACCACTCCGCGCTGGTGTGGGATGATCTCCAATGATCTTTTAGGTTTTATATGAGTTACCGTCAAGACTTGGCTCCGTTTTCTGATGGAGCGTAGGGAGGGAAGATGTGTTTCCTTCTTTATTTGTGCCCCTGGATTGTATACAGGGATTGCTGTGATATCACCTGTAGGGCATAAATTTCATTATATATATATATATATATATATTTCTTTCTGCGATACTCTATCATTTCAGCTTTTATATCGCGAAGGTCGCGATTGCCCAATCATTTCGGCTATTTTTCGCGGTGCCCAATCATTTCGGCTATTTATTTTATTTTTACTCGCTGCTTTTTATTGCGAGTTGCCCAATCATTTCGGCTATTTTGCATGCATACATTCTTTTCTTGCTGATTTTGTTTGCAAGTTGCCCCATCATTTCAGCTATTTCGTATGCATGTGTGGCTTGCTGGCTTTTCGCTGCAAGCTTGGGATTAGACACCGATTTTGGCATCAGCACCGCTACAACTGGGATATTGTCAGGAGCAAATCATCATTTGCCTCTGTCGATATCGAACAAAGATGGCTTAGCGAACAGGGTTAGGATCCTATCGACTAAGGCTTTTGACTTCATGAGCCGCAAGGGTCTCACAAAGGTATTTCTCCCTGCGAGTCGTGAGGATCTCGTAAGTGTGTTTTCTCCTTGGGAATCGTGAGGATTCCTAAGTGCATGTTCCCCTGTAAGTCGTAAGGATCTTACAAAAGGGTTTTCTCCTTATAAGTCGAGGGGACTTATAAGGACTGTTCACCATATGGACATATCCCTAGTCACGAGTGGGACTTTGCTGGGGAAATGTTTATTCGCGCCCGTGGATTGTATACAAGGGCCAGTATTGAGCCACCTGCAGGGCAGTATCGGAGGTTGTGGGGGTTGCTTAAGAACAGGTTCAGGTTTCTGTATCTTAAAACTTTCAAATCTTATGAGCCGTGAGGGTCCCATAAGAGAGTTCTCCTTATGAGTTGTGAGGATCTCGCAAGTGTAATTTCTCCTTAGGAATCGTGAGGATCCCTAAGTGTGTTGCTCCCTTGTGAGTCGTAAGGATCTCACGCGGGTGGTTTCTCCTTACAAGGTCGAGAGGACCCTGTAAGTGTCTTTTAACGAGGTTGCGCCCTTTCGGGTTTTCACAAACACTCGCCAGTAGCTCTGCTGTTTTTACTCACAGAGCCCTTTCGGGTTTTCATCCGTGCCCATTTTGCTTATGGACATACCGTCTTTTTTTTTCTTATTCTTTTTATTCTTCCTTTTTTTTAACGAAGTCGCGCCCTTTCGAGTTTTCACGAACACTCGCCGGTAGCCCTGCTGTTTTTACTCACGGAGCCCTTTCGGGTTTTTATCCGTGCCCATTTTGCTTATAGACATACCGTTTTTTTTATTCCCCTTTTTTTTATCGGCTTTGGGATGTTGCAACCCACCGTAGTTTATCGACATCTCGGTCAACAGCTAGTTTTAGGACGTAGTGGTCCGTCATTAGTTTAAGGACGTTTCGGTCCGTTGTTGAAGAAGGCCGGCTACTACTTAAAGAGTTTCGGCTTAGGAAGATAGCGAGCGGACATAGTCGTCGTCATCTATCATTGACCTAGGCTGCGACTCATTAAGCGTAGTATTTCTTTAGGAAGTGACCATTTATTGGCCTGAAAGGCCTTTCAGCGTGCATATCCATGAGTAGATAGGCTCCACCCTGGTAGACTTTGTCTATGATGTACAGGCCTTCATAGTTCGGTTCGAATTTTTCCCGCTTGGCACGATTGGGGATCATAGGTCTTTTGACCACTAGCACGAGTTCGCCTTGGCGGAATGTCCTCGGCCTGGTCAATCTTTCATATGAGCGCGTCATCTTTGCCGAGTTGATACTGATCTTCGACCCAATTCTTGAAGGTGAAGCAATCTTCAAGAGGGTGTTCTATTTATAAGTCCATGTCACGCACCCCACTAACTCGCGGGGAGGCGGAATATATGAAAAACGATTATCAAAGCTTCGTAACACGGACTTGAGCGCATGAATCGTAATCTAAACCATTGCTAACGTTATACTAGAGGTTTAACTACTCGGTACCGGAGTTATACCTCACGTTACATGTCCTTCGGGTCTTCATCGCTGTCCTCCACTCCTCGTAGGCTCCTTGGAACATCGGCAACTTCACGGCCTCCTCGAATCAAAGACGATCCACCCGAAAGCTTCTACGCCAAGCTTAATCTCAAACTTGAGATAACTAGGTTGCTTAAAGTGCTAATCTAAGCTACCTAGAGGATATAGAGTGAGGTTATGGATGTTTTAGTCTATCTAACCCTTGATCTCAACACATGAGAGGTTAGGGTTAGGGTTTCAAGAGAGAGTGAGCTTGAGGAGAGAGAAGGAGGAGATGAGAGTGAGAACAAAAAACCTTCTCACTTGAATATATGATACGTAATGAATTATCAAATAATATCAATTAATTGATTATTCACCATGTTTCATTTAATCAAGGAGAGTGATTCATCATGTGAGTCATTAGATCATTAATGAAGCATTAATGATATGATGAATCATATAAATGAGTCACACAAAGTAATCATGAAAAAGCCACCTCAACCCCTCATGTCACCACTCTTCTAGAACCTTCTCGACAAATTACGAGAACGCCCCTCCAATCCGTGAAAACACGGAAAAACTTTAGACTGTATAAATCCAATAACCTTATACTAGAATCTGGCTTAAACCAAAGCCGGCTAGTATAACCTGTCCGAAAAGTCGTACGTGCGAAAACACACGTATATATCCGAACGCTCGTCGTAAAACCATACGACCTCTATATCGTTTCGCCTGGAGCAGGGAAACTCTCTGTGTGGGACTCTAAAGACTCGACACTACGCTGGCAGTGGGTTTAACCACAGACCGCAAGCGGCACTAGCTGTACGTAACGGTCCCCAGGTAGATGTCGATAAGAAGGCCGATGAGGAAAATCATCCGAACTCCCACTGAGCCTGATGTGACAATCTTCGTACAGTCCGGTCTGTTCGTCTAAGACTATCGCATATCAAGCCTAGGGGGCGGCAAGCGTCAGTCCCCTAATAGCTGTATAAGTCGTGTCGGAGCGAAGCCCATTACGCCCTGAGAAGCTACTGGAACCTACCAGTATATCTCGTTTGCCCTGGCCAGTGACTTTGCGTAATGGCTCTCTGACACAGTGCGATATCACCTCCCAATACCGGGAGAGACGAATCCTATCTAACCGCCACTGCCTCCAAGTGCTCGGGACTGCACCCAACTGCTACCTGTTTGCACGACTCCTTTGAGCCGTGGTAGGGTAGCAATCTAAGAACAGTGGGACACACTCGAGGCGAAGTAGCAGTGTCAAGTCTGCGGACTATGCTGTACTCATGTCATCTGGGAACTGATAACTGACGATGGGTATAATACCAACCAATCAGTTCCTCGGCGAGTCCTGTCCGGTGTACCCGTAACCTAACGAGCACCTGTATACTATCTCCAGTACGGCGTACTGATGGCTGTGGGACAGACCATTTCCCCAACTGGGATGAGAAGCGTATACACTTAGTCTACTCCGGAATATCGATGCCCTATCTCGACAATCCAACGACCAGGGACCTGTATAGGATGTTGCTTACAGACTACCCAGCCCCCACTAGTGTGACTGCCATCACGACGCTGGTAATCAAGCAAAGATCCTATAGGCTCTACTAATATGTATAAGTGATTTGTTACAAGAAACATATACACATATTAAAGTAGATACAAACCAAGTAGCATACTACCATTTTTAGCAAGACTGTATATATAACTGTGAATATCCCAAGCTTCCATTAAGTAATATACAATCTAGTATGATACAATAATGGCCCCTAGGGCATATACACTAACAATCTCCCACTTGCACTAGGGCCATGAGCTGGCATATCGTAGACCAATTATCTCGAATAGCCTCTCGAACTGCGTCTGAGGAATGGCCTTTGTGAATGGATCAGCAATGTTATCCTCCGTCTTTACTCTCTTTACCTCGATCTCCCGGTGATCTATGATCTCCCTGATCAGGTGATACCGCCTTAAGATGTGTCTGGACTTCTGATGGGACCTGGGTTCCTTCGCTAAAGCTATAGCGCCGTTGTTGTCACAATACAGAGGTATTGGATCAACACTAGTAGGAACCACCTGAAGTTCTGTGAGGAACTTCTTCATCCAGACTGCTTCTTTTGCGGCATCGCAAGCAGCTATGTACTCTGCTTCCATCGTTGAGTCAACAACGGTCTCCTGTTTCGAACTCTTCCAACAGACCGCCCCTCCATTGAGGGTAAAGACATAACCCGACATGGACTTGGAGTCATCTTTGTCACTCTGGAAGCCGGAGTCGGCAAAGGCCTCCATCTGGAGGTCTTTTCCGCCATATACTAAGAACATTTCCTTAGTCCTTCTCAGGTACTTGAGAATGTTCTTTACTGCTATCCAGTGCTTCTCCCCTGGGTTTGCTTGATACCGGCTTACTACGCTCAATGCGTATGCTACATCTGGTCTGGTACATAACATCGCATACATTATAGAGCCTACCGCAGAAGCGTAGGGTATAATTGACATGCGATCCCTTTCCAAATCAGTCTTAGGAGACATCTCTTTGGAGAGGGTGATTCCGTGACAAGCCGGTAGGTTACCGCGCTTAGAATCATCCATACTGAATCTCTTTACTATGGTGTCTATGTACCTGGACTGTGAAAGTCCCAATATCCTCTTTGATCTATCACGATAGATCCGGATCCCCAGAATGTAGGTGGCATCACCCAAGTCTTTCATGGAGAATTTATGTGACAAGAATCTTTTGACTGACTATAATATAGGAATATCATTTCCTATTAGGAGAATGTCATCCACGTACAAGACGAGGAATACTACAGCTCTCCCTACAATCTTACTGTATATGCATGGTTCATCTGGATTTTTGATAAAGTCAAATTCTTTGACAGCATCATCAAAACAGATGTTCCAACTCCGCGATGCCTGCTTTAGTCCATAAATGGACTTAAGCAGCTTGCATACTTTACCGCTGCTCCCACTCTGAATGAATCCTTCTGGCTGATCCATATAGACGCTTTCTTCCAAATTACCATTTAGAAAAGCCGTCTTTACGTCCATCTGCCAGATTTCATAATCGTGGAAGGCAGCAATAGCAAGAAGGACCCGAATAGATTTAAGCATAGCCACTGGAGAAAAGGTTTCGTCGTAGTCCAAACCAGGTCTTTGACGGAAACCCTTTGCAACAAGTCTAGCCTTATAGGTTTCAACCTGTCTATCTACACCAATCTTCTTTTTGAAGATCCATTTGCATCCTACGGGTTTTACCCCATCTGGAGCAATGTCCAAAGTCCATACTTTGTTGGTGTACATGGACTCCATTTCGGTCCGCATTGCATCCAGCCATGTTACTGAGTCACCGCTCTGAATGGCTTGCTGGAAGCTAGTAGGCTCATCGTAATCAATAGTGCAATCCTCTCTATCCCCGTCTATGAGAAAACCGTAGTATCTCTCGGGCGGATGAGATTGCCTACTACTCCTGCGGAGTGGCGTTGGGATGTCCTGTTCTTCTTGAACTTCTGGTTCTACCAAACTTTCAGTAGTAGTTTGTGTTTCTGGAATTTCTTCCAGTTCTATTTCGCTCCCACTAGTTTCTTTTTCTAAAAACTGATATTCTAGAAAATGGGCATTACGAGAAACAAAAATCTTTTGTTCCTCTGCGTAATAGAAAAAATACCCCCCTGGAGTTCTTTGGGTATCCCACAAACTTACACAGTACTGAGCGTGCCTCGAGTTTGTCCGCATGCTGCTTTTTAACAAAAACTGGACATCCCCATGTCTTTAGGTACTGCAGACAGGGTTTCTTCCCACTCCATATCTGATATGGTGTGGTAGGCACAGTTTTGGTTGGAACCTTGTTCAAAAGATATGCAGCTGATTCTAGTGCATAACCCCAGAAAAATCGCGGTAACTCAGCTTTACTCATCATGGAACGAACCATATCCAATAGGGTTCGATTTCTCCTTTCTGATACACCATTGTGTTGTGGTGTGTATGGAGGAGTAAGTTGAGAGAGAATTCCATTCTCTTTTAAGTAACCCAGGAACTCGGCGCTTAAGTATTCACCACCTCGATCAGATCTCAGTGTCTTGATACTTTTGCCGGTTTGTTTTTCCACTTCATTCTTGTATTCCTGGAATTTCTCAAAGGCCTCGGATTTATGCTTCATTAAGAAGATATGTCCATACCGAGAGAAATCATTCGTAAAAGTAATGAAGTAGGAATAACCACCTCGCGCATGTGTAGACATTGGACCACACACATCACTGTGTATGAGTCCTAAGAGCTCGCTTGCTCTTTCTCCGTGTCCAGTGAACAGAGTCTTTGTCATCTTTCCCATGAGACAAGATTCACAAGTGGCATAAGACTGATACTCGAAAGGATCCAAGTATCCCTCTCTATGTAACCTTTTTAATCTTCTCTCATTGATGTGACCCAGTCTACAATGCCATAAGAAAGCCTGATTTGTTTCCGGAGACTTTCTCTTAAGTGTGTTTTGGACACTGAAAATCTGAGCTTGATTTAATACGTATATTCCGTTTTCTAATGTACCTGACCCAATCAAAACTTGATTTAGGTGGATGTGAACCACATCTCTTGCAAAAGTAAAATCATATCCTTTCTTAGAAAGTAAGGGTACAGATATGATATTACAAGTCGTACCTGGTACATAAAAACAGTTACGCAGAATCAATATCTGCCCAGTTGTCAGTCCAAGATGATACTCCCCTACGGATTCAGCGTCCATGCTCATTCCGTTAGCAACTGTGAGGGTCATATCACCTATCCCGATAACCCTACGGTTTCTCAGAGCCTGTAAAGAATTACAGATGTGAGTTCCTGACCCGGTATCTAATACCCAGGAAGTAGGGTTAACTGACATACAGTTTTCTATCATAAACACACCCGAGGATGAAGCCATAACATGCTTCGAATCCTGGCTACTG
This sequence comes from Agapanthus africanus, assembly GCA_030015575.1. Classification (NCBI taxonomy): domain Eukaryota; kingdom Viridiplantae; phylum Streptophyta; class Magnoliopsida; order Asparagales; family Amaryllidaceae; genus Agapanthus; species Agapanthus africanus. The sequence continues at coordinate 693,758,149 of CM057342.1, read as the reverse complement.
GCTTCTAAAGCCCTGCAATCTTTCTGCCAATGCCCAATCCCATAGCAATAGGAATGTCCCTCAATAGGGTGGTCCAGCTTGTCATAGGCAATGGACATCTGGACAGACTTTTGCCAGTCATATAAGTCAGATTCAGTCAAATTATTATCTAGATGTAACCTATGTGTGGTCACAGGGTCGCTGCAATTTAAGAGAGAGAAGAAGATACTATTAGCATGATGCTCTTGCAAGTTTAGAGTGGTTTAATTTATCTAAACAGGATGGCTCCCACTGTTTCTCGAATCCCTCCTCAAACCATAAAAGAAGAATTAGCCAGGACAATTCTCACTGTACAATACTTGCTTAACCGTTCAGCCAGGCCAGTGTCGATACTTCGAGGGAGGTTTTCCAACGCTTTCGCGAAGTTCCTTAATTAAATAACCTCTTTTCTCTGGGGGCGTAACCCCGCTGACACCTTTCTAGGCACCTACTTGGTTTATAGCGTTGATCGTTAAGTGACGAATCTCCTGATAAGTAGCATATACTCACAGTAGGATCGAGATCCAAAATATCATCAAATGATAATGTTGAAGGAATCCTACCAACATTCATCAAACTCCAAAATGGTATGCACCTCTCTGCAAATTTCAGTTTCTTTAGAAATTCCCGATGTGGATTTTTGCCCCATGCTCTTATGACCTTGACGAAGGCCAACATATCATAAGTCACATGTCAAGTTCTACCCGTCTTTATCCAGGTTAATTTGAACCCACCCGTACATACCCTTGACGAAGGCCAAAATAGTAGTACGACTGTCCCAAACCAACGCATCTATCTATGCTACAGATAAATATCCAGCAGCTACCAATCACTATGCCTTGGCGAAGGTCAAAATACATAGCTTGAATACTACTGAATATTTAACTGAAATGACGGAGGGCTACGACTGGTTTTGGCAAAACCGTGAACGTAGTGAACTTGATATAATCGAAGGAACCTGATACTTTTTAAAAGGAGTGGTTAAAGCTCCGCAATTAAAAATCTGATTTCTTTTAAAATAACCGAGTGGTTTCTTTTAAATTTGTTCCAACGATTAAACTTTGGTTTATTTTCTTTGCATTATAATAATGCATCCCATCAATTAACCTATCATTGCAGAAAACAACGAAAATACAACGTCCTCTTATGCCATCCGCATTCGTCACGGGGTCCCGTCATCACCCGTTAGGTTACTTAACTAACGACAGAGCGGGGGCTGGGCTAGCGCGGGTGTAAAACATAAGTGACGTCTAATAGCTATTTATATATAGATATTGTACATTCGTCAGACGCAATAATAAGCATTCCAGATCACAGATAAACTTTATTGGATATGCAAGTAATCCGCGTTTCTTTTGAGCCTGCAATGAAAGACGGATTACACAGTTGTGATGAATAGCCATTACCCCACCCCAGACCCCTACGGGTACGGCAAACTACCCGCCAAGTATCAGAAGTGAAGCGGTCTGCCTCAACACTTCAAAATACCCGGTAGTTTGTGCACCCCACCTTGGGTCTATCCTAGGAGCAAAAACAGTAAAAAGAAATAATACAACGGTGGCTACAACCGCAACCTGGATGTGCCCCGCAAAATAATATTACAACTTATTACAATTACATCGAATGAATTAATACAATAACCCATCACAAAACCCGGCTATTCACCACAACAGTCCAATACAGTTTATATACACAAACAGATAAAATCCATTACAGAAATGTGCAACCCTCTGCCAACCGACATACTAGCAGTTAGGGGAGGTTTACGAACACATTAAACATTACAGATAAAGATCCAATAAGCAAATTGATTAGAACATCGATCGATTACTTATATCCGTGTCTACCCCCAAAAGCAAATCTTCACAGAGGCAACCTGGGCAGAAACAGTATATACAGGAAAACACAAAACCCAAAAATATGAATTACTGTGAAACTCCGAGTCAACTCGGCGTTGACTCGGCGACGGATCCGCGGCATAAGCTCTCTATTGCCGCGGATCCGCGGCCGTTTTGTCGAGTTGCCTCCTCGAATTTTCCCAGATTTCTTATAATTCCCTGCTGTGAATTTTAAGGTATGTCAAAAAAATTTTGCGACACTTTTAAAATTAACAGAAACTGTCAAGGATTATGGTTTTGTTTTTCGTGTTTTTCCGTCGATCGAACTTCTAATCAGTTGCTAACAAGCTAGTAATGGTTTAGTTGGCTCTGATACCACTGTAAGTCCATGTCACGCACCCCACTAACTCGCGGGGAGGCGGAATATATGAAAAACGATTATCAAAGCTTCGTAACACGGACTTGAGCGCATGAATCGTAATCTAAACCATTGCTAACGTTATACTAGAGGTTTAACTACTCGGTACCGGAGTTATACCTCACGTTACATGTCCTTCGGGTCTTCATCGCTGTCCTCCACTCCTCGTAGGCTCCTTGGAACATCGGCAACTTCACGGCCTCCTCGAATCAAAGACGATCCACCCGAAAGCTTCTACGCCAAGCTTAATCTCAAACTTGAGATAACTAGGTTGCTTAAAGTGCTAATCTAAGCTACCTAGAGGATATAGAGTGAGGTTATGGATGTTTTAGTCTATCTAACCCTTGATCTCAACACATGAGAGGTTAGGGTTAGGGTTTCAAGAGAGAGTGAGCTTGAGGAGAGAGAAGGAGAAGATGAGAGTGAGAACAAAAAACCTTCTCACTTGAATATATGATACATAATGAATTATCAAATAATATCAATTAATTGATTATTCACCATGTTTCATTTAATCAAAGAGAGTGATTCATCATGTGAGTCATTAGATCATTAATGAAGCATTAATGATATGATGAATCATATAAATGAGTCACACAAAGTAATCATGAAAAAGCCACCTCAACCCCTCATGTCACCACTCTTCTAGAACCTTCTCGACAAATTACGAGAACGCCCCTCCAATCCGTGAAAACACGGAAAAACTTTAGACTGTATAAATCCAATAACCTTATACTAGAATCTGGCTTAAACTAAAGCCGGCTAGTATAACCTGTCCGAAAAGTCGTACGTGCGAAAACACACGTATATATCCGAACGCTCGTCGTAAAACCATACGACCTCTATATCGTTTCGCCTGGAGCAGGGAAACTCTCTGTGTGGGACTCTAAAGACTCGACACTACGCTGGCAGTGGGTTTAACCACAGACCGCAAGCGGCACTAGCTGTACGTAACGGTCCCCAGGTAGATGTCGATAAGAAGGCCGATGAGGAAAATCATCCGAACTCCCACTGAGCCTGATGTGACAATCTTCGTACAGTCCGGTCTGTTCGTCTAAGACTATCGCATATCAAGCCTAGGGGGCGGCAAGCGTCAGTCCCCTAATAGCTGTATAAGTCGTGTCGGAGCGAAGCCCATTACGCCCTGAGAAGCTACTGGAACCTACCAGTATATCTCGTTTGCCCTGGCCAGGGACTTTGCGTAATGGCTCTCTGACACAGTGCGATATCATCTCCCAATACCGGGAGAGACGAATCCTATCTAACCGCCACTGCCTCCAAGTGCTCGGGACTGCACCCAACTGCTACCTGTTTGCACGACTCCTTTGAGCCGTGGTAGGGTAGCAATCTAAGAACAGTGGGACACACTCGAGGCGAAGTAGCAGTGTCAAGTCTGCGGACTATGCTGTACTCATGTCATCTGGGAACTGATAACTGACGATGGGTATAATACCAACCAATCAGTTCCTCGGCGAGTCCTGTCCGGTGTACCCGTAACCTAACGAGCACCTGTATACTATCTCCAATACGGAGTACTGATGGCTGTGGGACAGACCATTTCCCCAACTGGGATGAGAAGCGTATACACTTAGTCTACTCCGGAATATCGATGCCCTATCTCGACAATCCAACGACCAGGGACCTGTATAGGATGTTGCTTACAGACTACCCAGCCCCCACTAGTGTGACTGCCATCACGACGCTGGTAATCAAGCAAAGAGCCTATGGGCTCTACTAATATGTATAAGTGATTTGTTACAAGAAACATATACACATATTAAAGTAGATACAAACCAAGTAGCATACTACCATTTTTAGCAAGACTGTATATATAACTGTGAATATCCCAAGCTTCCATTAAGTAATATACAATCTAGTATGATACAATAATGGCCCCTAGGGCATATACACTAACAATATTACCTTGTGATAAGAGCAATAGTTCGGGTGTGAGACTTCACCTGCTTGTTCGGGGTGCTTGGACTCCGGAAGCGTAATCATTTGGTGTTTTATAGCTAGGTCAAGTATCTTCTTTGTCTTGTCTTGAGGAAAAGAGTATGCTCGACTCATCTTCTTCATAAGGGACAAATCCGGACCGCTCGATTCCTGACTGCGTGGCTTCTTGGTCCAGCTTTGTCGTTGCTGAATGTCTTTTCCGCTTTTTGACTTGTTTCTGCCTCTGCGTCAGGCCTTTTTTACGACAGGTTGACAAGGAGCGGCATTTTCGTCTTTCGTAGCCTGTTGGAAGAGGCGTTGAGTCCTGGCTTTCTCGTAGAGGGCCATTTCGCGATTATGGTCGTCTCGAACTTTTTGACCAGCTTCCCTTATAAGCCTGTTCATTTGTTCTTCGAATGACGGAGTGGGCATTTTTACATCGGGGACTTTTTCTGGTTCCGGATTAGCACTCTCCCATTGAGCATCTCCTTCTTCATCAAAGTTATGCACAACATAGCAGTCGCGGAGTAGCTCCCGTTTCTTGGACCGAACATATCCAAGCCCGATTGCTTCCATTCGCCCATTAGGCAATTTGCGTTGAGTTCCGGGAATGTTCCAGATCCTGTCATAGAACTTAGCTTTTCGAGCAGTTTGCTTAAGGAATACACCTTGGCGCCTCAAAAGTCTCTTTAGTCCGTCCATATAATATCTGGGTAGACGGATGGGCTGAAGCCTGTCAAGTGTAGGATCCGCGCCGTGCCAGATTTCTTTCTCCACTTTGGTTTCCCCGGAGTGGTAGAATAGGATCGTCTTTTCGCCTTCTCGCCTGGGAGGGACATAGAACGTCTGCAGCTCTTCTACATTGTAGGTTTCGAGCGCGTCTAGTTCTTTATGATATTTAAGTGGAACCATGGCGACTTGTAGACTTTGCTCTTCATCAACGAATATTCGTATTGGAGGCCGAGCAGAGAATATAGATGTAGGGTTCCTAGACACACTAATGAAGTCTCACAACAGATCAAACATGCCCAATTCAAATTTTTCATGTGCCTACAAACCCTAATACGGATCGTTAACTAGAAGTATAGGCGATGCAAACAAGTAAACAATTTTATTGCTAAAGGAAAGAGGCTACAACCTTTGTAGATCCGGTCCTCCACCTCCTTGGCTCCGTGATGACGCCCCTCCGCTGTACCTATCGGAATCCGGACTCTGGCGAAGGTTTCGTCGGAGAAATGATCGGGCTAGGTCGTCGACTTCGATGCCGAAGATGATCTACGTCGAGGCAACTCAAGATCAAACTCCAACTTCACCAAGTCATGAAACTTGTGAAGAAAACACCCTATACTACTTGGCAAGTGGTAGAGGATGAAGAAATAGAAAGTGGGTTCACTTTAGAATTGGATTTCTCACTCTTTTTCTCAAGTTGCCATTAAAGGTTGCAAGCTTTCTTCTTTGTTGAAGAAGAAGAAGAAGAAGAGAATATGATAAGTATTTTAAAATAGAAAATAAAATGATACTTATCATATTTTCAACCATAGTTAGGTGTAGAGAATAAACTAGGGTTAGGTTGAATGGTTAGGGTTAAGCATGAAACAAAAATGGTGGACTTATTCAAAACTTCATGAAGCTTCAACTAGAAAACAAATCAAGCCACCATTTCTCTTTATCTTTCAAAAAAGAATAAATAAATAAAAGAAATAGTTAAGAAAATGAAAACCCTAACCATTACATAACCATGGTTTAATCATACACACAAACATTCATGTATCATCAAACATGATACAATCAAGTGCACAAAAATATATCACATATACAATGTGCACATCAAGTGAGAAAATCTTTTTTAAGTGAACCAATACTAGTTAATGCAAAGTAATATATCAAATATATAATTATACATTAAATCATTAAATCAACACTTGATTCAATGATCCGGTCATGTCGCATATAACCGACTAGTATCCAATGTATCGACTTATCGAATCAATCTTCGATTCGATAACTAGGTTATATCGCATACAACCAATCGATACATTCATCGTGAGAATAGAATACGGTATCACATACACGCATTATTCTCGGTCCCGCACATATCTCATATGCGCTCCTATTTCGTTTCGCTTGAGCCAGGAAACCTCTGTGTAGGACTCTAAAGACTCGTCAATACGCCGGCAGCAGGTGATGATCATATCAAACACCTACAAGCCGCAAGCGGTCTGCTAAACGTAACGGCCACCCGAGTATTGAGCGATCAGAAGATCGACGAGCAAGCCCGCTCACACTCCTGTGAATCCAACCAGTAACACTTACCGTACAGTCCGGTCTGTTCATCTGATATGTCGCATATCTCGCCTAGGGGTGGTAAACATCAGACCCCATTAGCTCGATAAGTCATGACGACGTGAGGTCCATAACAATCGTGAAACTACTGATAACTCTTACCAGTATATCACTGCAACCCTGGCCAGGGATTTCCTGTTATGGCCAGTCGAGCATAGCGCAACATCAACCCCCAATACCGGGAGAGACGAATCCCCTCCTATCGCTCATTGCCTCCATGTGAATCGGGACTGTACCCAAAAACCACCTGTTTGCACGACTCAGTAGAGCCGTGGTAGGGTGGAAATCAAAGCACAGTGGGAGACACACAAGACTCTATGATGATCTCGGGTCAACAGACTAAGCTGTACCAGTGTCACCAGAGAACTGCCATCTGACGTGAGGTATAATACCATCTGGGAGTTCTCGGCGAGTCCGTTCAGTGTACCCAGTCTCCACTGAGCACCCGCATACCATCTCTGATGTCAAACACCAATAGATATGGGATCATCCATCGCCCATCACATGGGTCGAGAAGATATACGCTAGACTACTCTGGAATATCGATGCCCCGTCTCGATATTCCCACGACTAGGAACATTGAAGGATGTACTCATGGACTATCCAGGCCCCACTAGTATGATCTACATCATAGTCCTGGAAGTCGAGTACACATCCTAAGGGCTTTATCAACATGTAATAGAGAGACAGAAAGTATACATGTTAAGATAAAGAGCAACCAGATAGCGTACTATCATGTCGAGCAAGAAAGTCCTACCTATATATGTCCCAGCATCCACTACAATATACATCCAATGAACAGTAATGGCCTCTAGGGCATACATATAACTAACAATAGCATGGACCTCGTCTTCTGAGTCGCTGCCGAAGATCAACATGGGAGCGGACAGTCCTGGCTTGTTGTGCTAGGATGGACCTGAATAAACCATTTCCTCCTCTTCTTCAGTATCACTCCCGAAGACAGGGATGGTGGCGATAGCTTTGTTCTCCGGCTTATGACACCTCTCCGTGTCTTCGAAATCTGGCAAGAAGTATTTTGCATCTTCGTACTTGTGGACCTCGTTTACGGAGAACGGGTTCAGCTCTCCTATCACGGTATACTCGAGACCATCCTTGAAATATTTCATACATTGATGTTGTGTAGAAGGGATGATGTTGTACTCGTGCAACCACGACCGACCGAGCAAAGCATTATAGCATGTCTTGGCGTCTATAACGTGGAACTTAATATTCGTGACAAGTAGTCCAAAGCACAGCGTCAATATCACTGACCCGAGAGTCCGTGATGATTGAGAATCGAACCCGGAGATGGTGATCTTATCCCGGACGAGGTGCTGTACGTTCATGCAGATTTCCTTCAATACCCGTACATTGAGGAGATTGACGGAAGACCCATTGTCAACCAAGATTTTGCCTATCTTTATATCGTAGCAGTATCCTGAGACATAGAGGGGACGATTGTGTTCGCACATCCCAAGGAGAAGGTCTTCATCACCGAAAGTGACATCGGCTGTGTGCACTTCTTCCAGCTCATCCTTCATCTTTTCTTCGGCGAGAAAAGCTTGGAATTGCTCTGGCTCCCGTAGCGCTTTGATCAATGAATCCCTTGCTTCTTTCGATAGTAAAAGGGCGTCAAAAATGCTGAGTTGCGAGGGTAGCTTTCTCAAGTGTGCCAGAATGTTGTAGTCCACCTTATTTCCCTTTGGCGGGTCCTTGGCAGTCAGCTCTTTCATGACTTGGTCATCTAGGGCGATATCCTCAGAGACCTTTTCTTTTCCCTTATCTTTCTTGTTTGAAGGTCCGAGATTCTTTTTGGGTAGCGTACGATTACGCAACTGAATATTTTCGTAGGCCTTTGGCTCTTCCTCTTTTCCCGAGGTGGACTCTTTAAAGAGAGGGATAAGAGCCATTTCCTCATCAGAGTTGCTCCCGAATGTGAGAATTTGTGCTCCCTCGGCGTTAACCATGCGACAATCGCCGGTAGTTCTTCTAAGCTCCTCGATCATACTTTTCCGCTCTCGACGAGTTTTGCGTTTCTCCCGCTTAAAATGTTGCCGGTGAGCGACATACCCCTGCCACCATCTATTGAAAGCTTTGCACTCTTCAGTGGGGTGCGAAATTTTTCGATGATATAAGCAGTAGGAAGGGTGCATTTCTGCTTTGCCGGCAATGTTTCCTTCAGAGCGTGGTAGCTTCATCCCCATTGATATGGCTTTAGCAAATCTTTTCCTCGTCTTGAATTTATTTTTATCTGCAACGGATGTCTTTTGGTTTGACGAGAGTGTCTCAACTCTTTCAACTAGTCGCTGGCGCTTGGCCCTTTCAAATATGACCATCTCGCGTTCCCGATCAGTTTTACTTTTCAAAAGAGCTTCGTTGAGGAATGCATCAATTGTTTCATCTGATGGCCCCAGAAGTTCCAGTTTAGGATCTTCCCCCAGCTTCTCAGTGCAAGGAGTTTTCTCATCGTCTGTAAACGAGTGGGAGATCATATGACAACTTGCTACGTAACCCTCAGATTCATCCGACGAGCTTTCTCCATCATCTTCCTCCTGAAAGACGTGGCTGAGGAACTCTTGGAGTGTGATGGGAGTCCGTGCCTTCTGATTATACTCCTCCAGCGCGTCAATCTGTTTCTGTAAGTCCGTGCATTTGTCGCCAGGCTTCATGGGCTTTTTGAATCTCTTCTTCTTCTTCTTTGAAGATTTCGACGGCTGAGTGTGAGTGCTTAGGCCATCACCACCGATCTTTAGAGTTGGGCGCGGCTTCAGCATCCCTTCGATGATCTGGGGTTCTAGCGGGTTCTTCCACCTGATCGCCAGGCATGTCTGGAGATCATTCAGCATCTTTTTGGTTTTGGCTGATAGCACAACCTCCCACGGAGCTTCTTCAACAAGGGAGCACGTTGCCCCCGGCATATTCACCTTTTTAGGGGTATGAGGTTGCGGCGGGTTCACCTTTCATTTTTCGGACAACGCGAACTTGCCTTGTTAGTATTGGTCTTCAATCCAGTTTTTGAAGACGTAGCAATCTTTGATCGGATGACCCAATACTCAGTGGTAGGGGCAGTAATTGGGATCATTGAGGTCATTTGGCTACAACGGACGTTTTGAATCTGGCAGATTGATGAGTCTGTTGCGCACTGCCAGCTCGAACAGTCTTCTTGTTTTATCTTGAGGAAACGAGTAAGGATGTCTTAGCCTCTCCTCGAGGGATAGGCGTGGACGCATATTGTTTTGACGGACAACCGGCTTCAAGTTGCTCGGCTGTTGTTGAGCATTGGCGACGACGATCGCTTTTCCTTTCCCCTTTTCATTTCGAGAGTCCGGCTTTGGAGGGGACGGTCTATGGCCCATCTGGTCTATTTGAGCTAGCTTGTCGACCAGGGCCTGGAACGTGGTTGGTTTAAAGAACATCATGAACTGTGAAATAGTTGCATGAGGATCTAAGGTGCCCACGAACATGTCCACCGCTGGCGCTTCTTCGATGCGCTGTTCGCACTTCGACCACAAGTTCCGCCATCGGATTGCATATTGAACCCAAGTTTCGTCCGGCTTTACTCTTGCATTGATCAAAGCTGTTATTGGAGTACGCTCGCTGGCGCTTGCGAAACGCTGGGTAAACAGCAACTCCATTTCAGCAAAAGTTTTGACGGAGTCGTTCGGAAGCTCAGAGTACCATTCAAACGTCGTCTCCGATAAGCTGCCGACGAATTGGTGAAGCAGGAGCTTATCATCGCCGCCGGTGTTGCCACAAAGAGCCCTGAACTGGGCAGCATGTTGATGGGGATTGCCTGTCCCCTTGTAGACATGGAATTTTGGGATCGTGTAGCCCAGCGGGTATTTGATCTGATCATACCAGCTCGGATATGGTCGCCCCGTTTTGACAACTTGACCGGCTGCCTCAGTTGCCTGGTGAACTCGTATCTGCTGAGCTATATAGTCATCCAGGGCAGCTTCAGAAATTGTCTCCTCCTTGGCTGTTGAAAGAGCCGGCGGTGGATTTGACGTTTCTCCTCTGTCATCTACGAGGACAATCGGAGGATCTTCAACAGGAGGATCCTGCTGGATCATCATACCCACCATGTCCTGGAACAGAAGGGCCATTCGTTTTATATTGGCTGCTTGTGCCGCAGCCTCTTTATCCTTCTTTTCCAGTATTCTCCGAAGGAATTCGGCATCGGTTTCTTGCTCCCGGCGTTGATCCGAGGATGCTTCTGGGCTTTCTTTTGGCCCGGTGAGTACGGCCATCGCAGTCATCATTTCTTGGAGCTTCTGCTGTTCTCTTGAGCTTTAGTCACCGATCGCGTAAGCGGTCTATGACCTGTGGATATACGACTATCCTCTTTCCCGGACGCCATGTAGACGGTATGTACCACCATGCCCCCAGACTTAGGGCGTTTGGGTTCAGTGCCTTTGACTTTTGTCGCCGACACAGGGATCTTCTCCAGCCTTCTTTTCTCAGGAGCGGTCGAAGTTGAGGGAGCCGTCGAGGTGGGCACCCAGACAGCTTTTCGTGGCTTAGCAGGATGCTGACTTCCTTTTGGACCTTCAGCTTCTTGTGCCGGCAGGAGAAATTGGGATCAATCACTGAGTCTCGGGCCTGCCGCCAGACTTTATAGATTTTGGAGGACAGCCGTTGAGGGGATTGGGGCTGTTCTGGTTTTGCTTCCACGACGGTCTCTACCGGTGGAGGAGATCTTTTGAGCACCACAGTTGGCGAATTTCTGCGTATCCTGTTCAGCAGCTCAAAGCTGTTCCCGGTTGGAACAGCAGCATTAATCTCCACCGTTGGAGCTGGTGGAGTTAGCCCAGAGAGGGAGTTGCCCCCAGCCTTCCTTATCCGGCGCCAGTGGCGACGTTGGGTGTGACGAGTTGTTGGGATTGGTTCAGCGACGGCTTTGTCTTGCCCCCTGTTCAGGTGAGGGGCTATTGCCGGTGTCAGCCTCTTGAAGACTGACGTCCGTTGAGAAGCCGTGTCCAACCGGTCAAAGACAGATTTCTGAGCGGGAGCGGGAATAGGAGCAGTCAGTCTTGCGAAGACTGACCCTCTGGCAGGAGAAGCCGCCTCGACGACTTTAGGAGCAGGGATGGAAATCTTCTTTGGGATGGCCATTTCAGGTATTATGGGCTTCTTGGTAGGCCCTTTGGAGCTTGAGTTCAGCCTGGTGAAGACCGAGGATTTGGAATTGGACGACCCGTTGAGAGAGGCCGTGGTAGTAGCAAGCCGATCGAAGACCGACTTCTTAGGAGCTTCTGGTACGGGCACTGGGATGGTGAAGCTCGCTGGCGGGAGCATGGTCCCAAAAAATAGTCCAGTAGTAGCCTGGGTGATTTGTTCCACCGGCATCGTGAATAGTGATGCCGCCTGAGATCCATAGGCTACACCTCCAGGTGAGGCGGAGCGTCGGTTGCAGTTGCAGTTGGAGCAGCTCGAGCAGTTGAATGCCATTGCTGTTTGCTTTCTGCGCCAAGCAAGAGACCAAATCTTAGTAACTTGAAACCCGAGGGCAACCGTTAACAAACTGCGATTCGTTTGCGAATACGACGCACAAAGTGTGGAGTGGAAAGAGGAAAAGATCCCACCAGGCGTGCCAGAATCTGTTCCCCTCCGAAGGACGGCGCGACGAGAGACGTCTTGCTTGAGATTCGGGGCAGATGCTATTTGGTTTTATCTGTCCACCTCTCCGAAGATGCCAAGTTGATTTATGGCACCATGTATCGAAGGTTTAAACGGATACGGCCGATGTAGCAGACTTCGTCAGATTCTCCCTCATTCGAGGGGTTTTTGATTGTGGGGACGCTCTTCCCTGCAGGCGCAAGCCCCTGCAGTTAATTACGCTACTGCATCGCGGTAACAACTTTCTCCTTCTCCAGCTGGTCACTTCGTGTCGTGGGTGTTTGTTTTGTTTGTGGTTGCCCGTGAATTGTATACGGAGACTAATTTATGTTATCGCCCGTAGGACGTGGATTAGTCTAAATCCGTATTTTCTTAGATTTGGGTTTGGGGTTTTGGTTTAAGGATATGTTAGCCATGTTTGAGGCTAAAATCAACTTAAACGTTTGTTAAGGATACGTTACTCCAATTTGAGACTAAGATCAACTTAACAGGATCGTTTAGATCCAACAAGAGAGCATTTGGGGGCTCTATTGTTCTAGTTTAGAGAGATAGTGGTCCATTGCCAGTTTAGGGATATGGAGGTCCAACATTCCCATTTTGGGGACAAATATTGGTTTAAGGACATATGTTAGCCATATTTGAGGCTAAGATCGACTTAAACGTTTGTTAAGGATACGTTAGTCCAATTTGAGACTAAGATCAACTTAACAGGATCGTTTAGATCCAACAAGAGAGCATTTGGGGGCTCTATTATTCTAGTTTAGGGACATAGTGGTCCATTGCCAGTTTAGGGACATGGTGGTCCAACATTCCCATTTTGGGGACGAATATTGGTTTAAGGACATCATAGTCCATGAGTTTAAGGACCCCACAGTCCGTGTTACCAGTTTAGGGACATGGTTGTCCAACATTCCCATTTTGGGGACGAATATTGGTTTAAGGACCTCATAGTCCATGAGTTTAAGGACCCCACAGTCCGTAGCAATGTGTGGTTGTCGGGACCCGTCACCTCTCTGACGACGTTGAAGGAGTACAACGACAAATATCAGAGGAGTTCAGAGATGTACCCTTGAACCGGATGTAAATTGATTTGGGAGAGCAGTTGTGCTCAGTTCAATTTAATTTGAGGACTTACGGCGGGAATTGGGTTAAGTCCATTTGAAAATGTTCAACATTTTGTTCAAATTTGGCCTGTTTAAGCCTTTGCTTGGGCTCTACCCTTTTTAAAATAATGCACAGCATTGGGCTTTTTAATTAAATGCATGGCATTTATTTTGGCCTGTTAGGCCTTTTTAATTGGGCTCTGTCCTTTTTCTTTAATAATGCAGAGCATTTAATGGTCTGACAGCGCATCACGTGACTTGTCAGGAGCTCTACGCCAATTAATGAGCGCAAGGCGCTAGCGCATGTGGAGGTGACACGTGTCACGCTCTGGTGAGCGCAAGCTCAGTGCGCTGCGCTATTGCGCTGCTGACACGTGGCGCGCTCTAGTGCAGTGCGCCAATCCAAGAGTGCAGCGCTTTATTTTTAGGAGCGCAAGGCGCAGATTGATACGTGGCGCTCTTTGGTGACTTGTGCCAATCCAAGGAGCGCAACAGCGCAAATCAAAAGTGCAAGGCATTGTTTAGTAGCGCAGAGAGCATCTTGATCTAATTTAGATCAAAGAAAAAAAATATTTTTAGAGGTTCTACCTAAGGATTCAAGAACCGATGGTTCATCAAAAGGCAATGCCTTTATATAGATCAAAAGATCTGATAAAGAAGTAAATTACTTCTTTTTTTATTATTTTTTATTGAAGATCTTGATCTTGTTCTTAGATCTTTTATCTTTTTAGAAGAACTTCTTCTTTTTTCAAAGGTTTATCTTTTTCTCTTCGAGTTCTTCTCAAGGTTTTTAGAGTTCTCTGTGATATTTATCTCTGTATCTATATTAGACTTGGAGTCTAGGGGTCTTTATATAGGGCCAATTAGTTTGTTAGGTTAGTTAAAGAGATCTTTCTCTGATTGATCTGGGGATATTTCACCACCGTTGGATCTTTGATCCTAAGACCTCTGTTTTACAGAAGACAATCTTCTTGTTTTGGAAAGACCTTTCTAGAATTTTAATTCTGTTTTAGTGCTGGCACAGTTGGCGCAAGCGCGCCTGCGCTTGACACGTGTCGCGCACGCAGAGCGCAGCGCAACTGCGCTAGCGCAACTGAGCTGACACGTGTCGCGCAGCGCAGAGCGCAGCCCAACTGCGCTGACACGTGTCGCGCAACGCAGAGCGTAAGTCATCTGAAGCGTTGCTTCCTTTATTTTTATTTTAAAACAGAGCCTTGCTCTGATTGGGTGCGCTGTCTTGGGCGCAGCGCTGGTATGTCTGCTTTTGACACGTGGCACGTTGCGCGCAGCGCAAGGAATCTGAAGCGTTGCTTCAATTTTTGAATTTTTGAAATTCAAACAGAGCTTTGCTCTGATTGGGGAAAACACACTTCTAATTTTAATATGGTTTCATTCATCTTCCATCTCTATTTTACTATGCTAATAACCATGAGTGAGTAATTTCTTTCTTGCTAGGCTTTGTAGGATAGGGTAGAATAATGGATGAAAAATCCTTAATTTCTTTTGACATTTTAATGTTTATAAACCTTAGCAAAATAAATGTTAACCCTCTTATCAGGCACGCTATCAATTAATGATAGTCATGACCACGATTTGAGATTCGTTAATACTTGTTTGTTAAGGGCTTGAGATAAATAGAGATCAATGGAAGGACAAGGGGCAGTAGTGGGAAACCCTAATTCCCTCTGAGAACCCTAATTCACATTCATCGCTATCTCTCTAGTTTTAAACAATTAAAAGATAAAAAGAATCATTTCTAAAATTTCATCCATTAACTACCGAGTCCTATAAATCCTACAAGTCTTTCTATTATAAATTTTTTCGAACCATCTTAGTTCAAAACGACAACAATCCCTCCTCTTTTTATCAACTCGTCTAAAGCAAGAGAAGAAATTCACGTTTCCCTACGGACGACCTGTACTCATCGCGGCTAGCTATTTGTGACACCATCTTGATTGCGGTTATTTACAAAACACATACACACCCAAATACAGCTTTCAATTACAACACACAGAGTATAAGTTCGTGGACTCATAGGGATTATATATATTGATGTATGTTGTCTAATGTCCGCAAGGACAAGGAGTTGGTACTTATACCTCATTCTATTTTACTATGAGTTCTCTGATTTTAGACACACGTTCTCATTAAAATGCAAAGTCCAAAGATTTTGAGAAGTTCATAAAATATAAGAATAAACTAGAGAATCAAATGTTGGAAGTATCAAGATTTTTTGAAGTGTTCAAAGATGTGGATACTTATGCTAGGTACTCCGTAGTAAAATAATCGCAAATTTGATTCTCTCTGAGATTGCTCATCCGTGGGTACACTCCTTGATGAGTAATACTGAATCGCCTTTTTCAATTAAGAGATGCACTAGAAATAGATGCATATCAATTGATACTGGTTCCACCTAAATCAGTGCCTCAAATTCTATATGTGATATAGAATGGGTTATCATTTTAATATTGTTAAGATGTTGAGTTGAACGGCTTATACTTAAAAGCAGAATCCAAATTAACTCAAGGCACGTTTCAGTAATGGCAGTTTGTGGTTTATCCTGGGCATTGACGAGGGTTTAACATTCTACCATTTGCAAGTTCAAAAGTTGTTTTGTTCTTGAAATGCTACCTTTTTAGAAAATGAATTTCTTACAAAAGAAATTAGTGGGAGTATGGTAAAACTGGAAGAGATTGCAGAACCACAAACGGTTACTGAGAATTTAGTAAAACCTGGGGATTCAATTGACCCTGACAAACCTTAGCATACTCCGCAGATTTAGTAGGCGACCTCAGCCACCTGAGAGGTAATGCAGTTTCCTCATTGACGATGACAAGAAGGCTTGCATCATGTGATGATGACCCTACTAGTTATCAGCAGGCTATAGGAAGTGGTGAATTTCGATTGATGGCTGGATGTCAAGTTATCCTAGTTGGACTTCATGCACTGCAACAAAGTGTGGACTTTGTTTGGTGCTCCTGAAGGGGTAAAACCCATAAGGAGAAAGTAGATCTTTCGAGATCAATACAAATGGAAAGGCACTAACCTAATAAGTCTAGACTTGTAGTAAAAGGTTTTCATCAAATACATGATGTGGATTATGATGAAACTATTACTTCAGTGTCTGTGCTGAAGTCCATACAGATATAACTTGCCACTGTTGTTTTTCATGACTGTTATATCTGGCAGATGGATGACTATAACATTTTTCTAAATTGGATTTAAAAGTGTACATGTATATGACTCTGCCAGAGTGTTATATTAGTCGGTGGGAGCAGCGGTAATTGTGCAAGTTGCTTAAGTTTATCTTTAGACTAGAGCAGGCATAGCAGAAATGGATTATCTGTTTTGATGTCACCGTCAAAGTGTTTGACTTCATCAAAATGATAGATGAACCTGGTATTTGTAAGAAGGTAGGAAGTGTTGTCAGATTCCTTATATGGTATGTAGATGACATACTCATAATAGGAAGTATGTTCCTATGCTGCAAATCGGTAAAACAATAGTGGTCACATAAATTTCTCCATATAGGATATGGATATCAATCCAATCCTAGAGAAATATGGGGAAGCAGTAAAGATCATTTGACGTTCTTGGTATATGGTAATGGAAGCCTCCTGAAGGAGGTGGTTACCGATTCTTGATTTCCAGGTAACATGGAAAACAGAGCGTCTGTCACGAGTTATAAGTTTACCCTCTTTTGAGGAGCAATATATTGGAAAGAGTTCCAAGTAGGATACTGAGATAGTCATGACGCTGGATGCTGAGCAAAAATATACCGCCTGAGAATTCACTGGATAAAACTGTTCATTTATAGATATGATCCCACCGTCTGTCCAGGCAAATACTAAGGAAGGTATCGCTCAGTTCGAGAGGTATTTGATCTCCGCCAAGTTGAGATTCAGGGAGCAACAGAGATATGCGCTGTGTCGGGTCTACTCATTGATGCTAGTTTTCAAACACAGTTTGTAAAACTGTTAGTACATAAGTTGGATATAAGATACCGCAATAATTGTCCTTAAGTGAAAGTGGGAGATTGTTGGATATAGGTGCCCTCAGGTCAATTATTGTAATTGAAGGAGGACTTATACGAGAGAACAATTTTACTCGAGATGATAGTATGATATCTAGTTTGTCTTTATCTTTCATATGATACGTTTTATTTACTATCAAGTATCGTTTAGACTTGAAATAAAGCCCTAGGATTTTGCTTGACTACCAGGACGATGATGGAGATCATACTAGTGGGGCCTGGGTAGTCGATAAGCATATCCTTAAAAGTCCCTAGTCGTAGGAGTATCGAAACCGGGCATCAGTACTCTAGTTTAGATTAGTGTGTATGTTTCCTAACCCGGTTGGAGGGCGATAGCTGATTCTACAGCTATTGGTGTTTGACATCGAGGATTATATACAGGTGCTCATTGGAAAAGTTATACTAGACGGACTCACTGAGAACTCCAAGTTGGTAATATACCAATGTCAGGTATCAGTTCTCTTGTAACATGAGTGCAGGATAGTCCCTAGGACCTAAGATCTCCATAGTATCTCATGTGTGTTCCCACTATACTTAGACTTCTATCTTACCACGGCTTAAAGGAGTCGTGCAAACAGGTTTTTGTTGGGTATGGTCCCGAAGCACGGGGAGGCAGTGAGCGGTCAAAGGGATTCGTCACTCCCGGTATAGGGAGTTGATGTCGCGTTCTGCAGGACATGACTACAACCATAAGTCGATGACCATCGCAGTGGGGATAAACTAATAAGTATTATCAGTTGTATCTCTGGTTGGTTATAAGTCATCTGTCGCACGAGTTATCAAGTTATTGGGGTCTGACAGATTCCAAACCTTAGACCTGATATGCGATACTCTAAGATAAAGAGACCGAAATGTACGGTGATGTCGCTAATAGACTTTGCAGGGTTCGGATGAGCTTACTCGTTGACCTTCTTTCGTTCAATATCTGGGTAGCCATTACGTGCAGCTAGTACCACTAACGTACTTGTAGGCTATAGATATGATCCTAGCCTACCGCCAGCGTATTGTTGAGTCTTTAGTGTCCCACACAGAGATTTTCCAGCACATGTGAAACGATGTAGGACACGTATAGGGATACGTGCAGGAGTTCGATTAAACATGTGTATTTAATACACGTATTTTAATCGGGTGTTTATTGATATTAGCCGGTATATAAATGATATAGCCGGATTATTAAATAAAATGTTGATTTAATAATTAAATATATATTTATATATTGATATATTTATATATTAACTAATATCATGCTCACTTTATTATTTTCTTCTCTTTAATAATATTTATATTTGATATAAATATTGTGAAATATATGTTGATACATTAGAGATGGACGTGTAAGAATTGTATGGATTAAATGAGAACCATTTTATTCTTTTTCTTAAAAGAATATGAGTCATGCATTTGGATGCTTATAGATTAGATGGGGTATTTTATTAATGACTCGTTTTGGATGACTCATGATAATACATTAATTGGTTCTCATCTTAATTCTTATCTCTTCTTCATATCATCATCTCCACCATGGATCTTCTCTTGAGATTTTCTTGAAGTGATGAATGGAAAAGAAAAGAGAAAAATTAAGTGAGCTAATTATTCTACATCTCCTACTAATCATTCTTAGCAAATTTAATTAGTGGGTTGCTTCATTTTGATGAGATCAATTTGAAGTTAGAGCTTGTGTTAGAGTTATCTCAACATGGATCGTCTTCGGCGAGGAGATCATCGAGCAACCTTGTTCCGGGCTTCGTGGAGACTAGCCAGAGTCGAAGGAGAGGTAGCAAACGCGCTACAAAGGTTGTAGTCCTCCGACTCTTATTTTTAGCTTACTAGCTTAGTTACAAGTTTAGTATTTTGGTTTGATTCTTGGTTTGGGTATGCTAATACTCTCTAGATTTTTAAAATTACCACTTCCGCTGCGCTTTAAACCCTACTAGAGATGAATAGCAACCAAACATTAACACTGGCCTAGCTGAACGGTTAGCGAACTTGTAAGGTGTATATTATCCCGACTAGTTCTCCTTTTAGGGTTTGAAAGAGAATTCGAGGAAATGGTAGGAGCCATCCTGATTAGATATATTAATCAACCAATCTAATCTTGATAGAGTGCATTCCGAGTGTTTCTTCTCTCTCTCTCTCTCTCTCTCTCTCTCTCTCCCCCCCTCTCGCAGTGACCTATGATTGACCTTAAACTAAAACTCATAAATCAAGTTAACCGAACCTTTTTACAACCTGGTTTCGGATTGTTATGATTCATGACAAAGTCATATATATCCCTGTCACTCCTACTTTATCCTTTACCTTCTCCAGAACACTCTATATCACTACGGATATCCATATTGCTTGGAATGGCCATTTCGTATAGTTACATACGAACTCGAAGAAATTTATTTCAGTTCGAAAACGGCCACGGGTTCTGAAGAAATTGAATTGCATAATTCGGTTGTCTCCACTCTTTTACCTTCTCTATAGTTGAGAGCTCCTTGTAATAGGAGAGTACACTTGTTGCGCTTGTTAGATAGCCTTCTTCCAAACCATAGGCTGGTGATGAAAGATAGGGAAGGAAGAAAACCAACAAGCGTAAGTGTGGTGTACAGAAGGTAAGTTATAGAGACATATAAAGGGATTGATGTGAGGGCAAATAAAATACAAACGAGTATCATGAATCAGAGTAGTGGAAGAGGCATTACTAGAAATACCCGGCCACCCTTTGAAACATTTCATATTTCGGTTTTCTTGTGTGGTTGTTATTGAAAACTATTTTCCCAATTAAATCTGACTCTAGGGTATGTATATACCAGATTTGAATCTCACATCTGTATATCGTTACAGATACTGAGAAGGAGTATAATATTAGAAAATGGACGATTTAATCCTTAATATCGAAATTCGTAGGAATTGGTGATATTGGATTAAATCGCCTGGTTTTGCCTTACGGCAAATATTAAGTTTTGAATAACCGTTATTATGTACCAATTTTTAAAATAATATATCTGTATCTTTATTTTATAAATTGGGATATATTTTTTTGAAAATTGTGTTTTAAACGTTTACTTTTATCAGTTAAAGATAAGATAAGGTGTATTGAATAACGGTATCGCCGTTCTTAACCAAAATACAGTTCTTATTTTACAACACACGGAGTTTGAGTTAGTATACTCTTAGGACTTGTACATAGTAATGTATATTGTCCGGCGTCCTTATGGATAAGGGGATGGTACTCTTACTTCATTTTGATCAACCTATGAATTCTCTGATTTTAGACAAGTATTCATTGAAATATAAGGTCCAAAGATTTTGAGATGTTCATAGGTATAATAATAAAGTAAAGAACCATACGTTAGTAATATCAAGATTATTCGAAGTGATCGAAAATATAGATATCTATATTATGTATTCCATCATAGTAATATTGAGAATTTTTATTCTCTTTCAGATTACTCATCCGCGAGTGTGCTCCTTGATGAGTAATGGTGTGTGGCCTTTTTTGCTTTTAGAGGATATGCACTGGACACAGTTGCATAACATTTTGAATCTAGTTCCATCTAAATTAACGTCTTTGATTCTATATGGACATAGATTGGTAGCATATCTTATGGTTGTTGAGATATGGAGTTATCTGGTTTTTGTTTAAAAGCAAAATCCGGACGAACTCAAGACACGCTTCAGCAATGGCAGTTTGTGGGTTATCCCAAATTTTCACAAGGGTTTAATTTCTATAATTTGTAAGATCAATAGTTGCATTTTTCTTGACTCACCAACCTTTTATAAAGAAAGGGCTTCTTTTTGAAAAAGAAATCAGTGGGAGTATGGCAGAACTGGAAGTAATTTCAAAACCACAAACGGTTACTGAAAATGTAGTAGAAGCTAAGGATTAATTTGGACCCGACAAACCTTAGCCACTCCGCGGATTTTAGTAGGTAACATCAGCACCCGAGAGGTAATTCGGTTTTCTCATAGATGGTGACAAGAAGGTTTGCATCATGGTTATGATGGCCCTATTAGTTATCAACTGGCCATTGGGAAGCGGTGATTTCTGGATGATGGCCAAATGCCAGATATCAAAGTTGGACTCCATGCACTTCAGCAAATTATAGAATTTGCTGGGTGCTCCTGAAGGGGTAAACCCATTAGGATCAAGTAGATTTTCGAGATCAGGTAGTAACCTAATGTTGGTAGACGCTCGTGCTCGTGCCACAAACTTGCGACCAAGGCGGAATTCAAAACGAAAATTTTCAAAACAAGAGCATGGACTCTACGACCTAGAATCAAATCCAAACACTAATTATAAACACTAGAAGGAGCTAACTGCTTGGTTAGTAATAACAACCTTTGTAGTCATGTCTTTCGTCTTCTATGACACTTCTTTAGCTCCTAGGTCGTCGGGAATGAGCTTTGGAGTCGGTCTTCCTCATCAAAAAAGATCCACCTGAAGAAACCCTAACTTAGGCTCTAACTTCACACTAATAATCAAAGTGAAGCTACTAGTGATCAAAACTTGTTAAGAATTGATCATTAGGATGTAGTAGTGGTTAATCTCTAAATGTTCTCTCTTCTTCTTTTTCGTTTCTCAATTTAGAAAATATCAAGAGAGAAGAAGAAGAAGCTCAAGGGTGATGAGCAAGTGAGGAAGCATGGCTTGGGAAAAATCCATCATCATTCTTTTTCTTCTTTCTTTTCTTTTATTGTTTTAGATGGGTGGAATTGTGACTCACTATGGTGAGTCACAAGTCCACACCATTCCAAACAATACAAGAAGAGATGAGAAGAGAAGAGTACCACCTCAAATGTACATATATAAATACATATGTGTGTGTGTATTCACATACACTAATACAAGTATATGCCACAAATACATACACCCGTATTCGTATAAAATATGAATACCCGTATTTGTATTAAGATACAAATACCCGTATTTATATCAAGACACAAATACACGTATTTATACAAATACCTGTATTCATATAAATATCGTATTCTGTCAAAATACGAATACCGAAAAGAGAGATACCAAAAAGAGATGTATAATACTAACTCACATTTTATCCTAATGTGATAATGTAGCTATCTTTCAAACCGGTTAGTATTAACAAAGCGTCCGATTAAAAGTACGTGTATAAAAATACGTGTTTTAATCGAACCTAAATACGTATCAAAATACGTACACTACATCGTTTCGCCTGAGCTTGGAAACCCTCTTTGTGTGACTCTAAAGAATCGATAATATGCTGGCGGTAGCTTTAACCACAAGCACGTCAGCGACACTAGCTGTACGTAATGGTTACCCGGGTATTGAATGAAAGGAAGGTCGACAAGCAAACTCGTTTGTATCCCTACTGAGCCTGAAAATGACAATCTCTGCACAGTCTGATATGTTCGTCTAAAAGTTGTTAGTTATATGTATGCCCTAGAGGCCATTACTATATATTGGATGTATATTGTAGTGGATGCTGGGACATATATAGGTAGGACTTTCTTGCTCGACATGATAGTACGCTATCTGGTTGCTCTTTATCTTAACATGTATACTTTCTGTCTCTCTGTTACATGTTGATAAAGCCCTTAGGATGTGTACTCGACTTCCAGGACTATGATGTAGATCATACTAGTGGGGCCTGGGTAGTCCATGAGTACATCCTTCAATGTTCCTAGTCGTGGGAATATCGAGACGGGGCATCGATATTCCATAGTAGACTAGCGTATATCTTCTCGACCCATGTGATGGGCGATGGATGATCCCATATCCATTGGTGTTTGACATCGGAGATGGTATGCGGGTGCTCAGTGGAGACTGGGTACACTGAACGGACTCGCCGAGAACTCCCAGATGGTATTATATCTCACGTCAGATGGCAGTTCTCTGGTGACACTGGTGCAGCTTAGTCTGTTGACCCGAGATCGTCATAGAGTCTTGTGTGTCTCCCACTGTGCTTTGATTTCCACCCTACCACGGCTCTACTGAGTCGTGCAAACAGGTGGTTTTTGGGTACAGTCCCGATTCACATGGAGGCAATGAGCGATAGGAGGGAATTCGTCTCTCCCGGTATTGGGGGTTGATGTTGCGCTATGCACGACTGGCCATAACAGGAAATCCCTGGCCAGGGTTGCAGTGATATACTGGTAAGAGTTATCAGTAGTTTCACGAATGTTATGGACCCTACGTCGGCATGACTTATCAAGCTATTGGGGTTTGACGTTTACCACCCCTAGGCGAGATATGCGACATATCAGACGAACAGACCGGACTGTACGGTAAGTGTTACTGGTTGGATTCACAGGAGTATGAGCGGGCTTGCTCGTCGATTTTCTGATCGCTCAATACCCGGGTGGCCGTTACGTTTAGCAGACCGCTTGCGGCTTGTGGATGTTTGATATGATCATCACCTGCTGCTGGCGTATTGACGAGTCTTTAGAGTCCTACACAGAGGTTTCCTGGCTCAAGCGAAACGAAATAGGAGCGCATATGAGATATGTGCGGGACCGAGAATAATGCGTGTATGTGATACCGTATTCCATTCTCGCGATGAATGTATCGAATGGTAGTATGTGATATAACCTAGTTGTCGAATCAAGGATTGATTCGATAAGCCGATACATAAGATACTAGTCGGTTATATGCGATATGACCGGATCGTTAAATCAAGTGTTGATTTAATGATTTAATGTATAATTATATATTTGATATATTACTTTGCATTAACTAGTATTGGTTCACTTTAAATGGATTTTCTCACTTGAATATCACAAGTTGTATATGTGATATACTTTTGTGCACTTGATTGTATCATGTTTGATGATACATGTTTACTTGGTTAATTGTAAAGAATTAAACCATGGTTAAGTTAATGATTAGGGTTTTCTTTTTCTTACTTATTTATTTATTTATTTATTTTGGAAAAGATAAGAAATGAAATGGTTGCTAGTTTTGTTTTTCTTTGAAGCTTCTTGAAGCTTTGACTAAAGTGACCATTTTGTCTCATACTTAACCCTAACCATTCCACTTAACCCTAGTACATTCTCTACACCTAACCAAGGTTAGAAAATGATAAGTGTTGATTTTATTTTCTATTTTTAATAACACTTATCATATCTTTTTCTTCTTCTTCTTCATCTTCAACATGAAGAAAACCTAGCTACCATCAATGGCAACTAGTGAAAATGAGTGAGAAATCCAATTCTAAAGTGAACCCACTTCCTATTTCTTCATCCTCTACCACTTGCCAAGTAGTATAGGGTGTTTTCTTCACAAGTTTCATGGTTTGGTGAAGTTGGAGCTTGATCTTGAGTTGTCTCGACCTAGATCATCTTCGGCATCGAAGCCGACGACCAAGCCCGCCCATTTCTTCGATGAAGCCGATGCTAGAGTCCGGAATCCGATTTGGACAGCGGAGGGACATCATCGCGGAGCTTAGAAAGTGGTGGACCGGATCTACAAAGGTTGTATCCGCTTTCCTTTTAGTTAAAGTTGTTTACTTGCATCGCATAGCCTACACATCTAGTTAACGATCCGTATTAGGGTTTCTCGGCACTTGTAAAATATGAATTAGCCATGTTTGATGCCTTGTGAGACCTTATTAGTGTGCCTAGGAATCCTACAGTAGTATCAGAGCCTAGCTAGAGCCTTAGGCGATGCGTAGACGGAGTTAGAAATCCGATCGAACCGAAACCCTAACCCTAATATTGCTCTCTGTACATTTTTGAAATTCGTGGATTTTTGTGAATTAAAAATATGCAGAAAAATCAGCAGGAGATTGTAAGGGTTACTGTAAAATTCGATGGCCTAATTCCTTAAAGACGCCGCGGTTCCGCGGCACGAGCATGGCTCGTGCGGCGGTTCCGCGGCTATTTTGTCTTGTTGTGCATCGAATTTTATACAGTAATTCTTAGATTGCAGTGCTGGTTTTCCTGGGAATTTTTAATATTTATTAAAGAGTTGAATTTTCTGGGTTGTATTGGGGACTCGGTGTTTCGACCGGATTGTCTAATTTTGTCAGTGTGTGTTTTTCCGGGCAATTTTAGAATATGTTAAAAAGTTCGACCGGATATAAATACCCACTTTTTCCCCTGCCGGAAAATTTCCAAGTGTTGGATTTTTCCGAGGTTTAAGGACGTTCTGAGTAGTGCAAGTAACGCGATGGTCCTTCTAGAAGACAACAAACCTTAACTCGATTATGTGACCGTCTTGAACTGCCCTTTGAACCTTAGGGTTTGGGGCAGTACGGCGTGCCACATGTGAGGTGTTGGCTTGACCCTTCTACGGCTGGACCGTTGGTACTGAGGCATGAAGTGAATGTCTTTGAACTTATTTCATTCGGTTGATCGGGAAAACTTGGGTGTTCGATTGTTCGATCGGAAAGTTTAACATTTTCTATTTATCCGGAATGTGATACAATATTTGGAATTACAAGTAGTTATGAGATAACTGAATGAATGTTATAAATATAGCAGTTTAGTCTCACTTGATCGGTTGCCACGGAATTTTGATGTGATTAAAAGTCCGTCGCAATCACGTAGCGTACGCGGATACTCGCCGGGTAAACTTAATAGACAGCCTCACCCCATAGCCCCAACCAAGTGACTGTAGGAGAACCCCGTCGCCGAAAGCATCCTTTCGGGTGCTCGCGGCAGTGGTGTTCCGCCTTGGTGCACTTCGTCGACGGCGTCAGGGGTGCGGCCGCCTACTAAAGTTTGCGACGAGCATTCGATCTGAATGTCGGGAATCCTGTTGAATTGCCCGACTTTATATTGAAAAGTGTTTTCGATTTTGAGACTAAAATGCGGGGTTTATAATTGTTAGGCATGCGATGTCTAAGGAATTCATTTGGCTAGGCATGCGATGTCTAAAGAGATTGCGGATTCCAACTGTTGTAGTTTTACACTTTCTTTTCTGTGACCGTAAGTGTAATATGTGATATCGCCGGTTTCGTTGCTATATGTCAACGACAATTGGGATACGCATGTTTACTTACGTTGATGACATGTGATGTTATGTGTTGCTGGATATATTATATTGGATCGTCGTGTTTGAATAGCCGGGGGGGTTTATGTGAGATGAGTGTTTTTCCTTTTCATTCATGTAAAAACTTGTATGTAATATTCTTTTATTGGGGCACTTCCAGGTTGCGGATGATGTCACCATTTGTATATTATTTACTTTTCCGTATTAGGATAGACCCAAGGAGGGGAGCACAAGTAACCGGGTTCTAGGGTCCAGTGGGAGACCATCTCGAGGAGTCGAGTCCGGGTCTCATAACCCCAGAATTGGTAGGGTTGCTTGCCGCTCTCATAGGGGTCTAGAGGTGTGGGATTGGCTATTCATCACGACCGTGGAATCCGTGTTTTATACTGGCTCGTATTGAAAACACGGACGTCCTAGTATATCCAATATTTCATATGATATTTTTCTGCTGCGTTATCTGTGATGTGATCATGTAATATGTTCTGTGATGGATACTTTATATAGTATACATGATATATTATATAGACGTTACTTATATTTTACACCCGCACTAGCCCTGCCTCGCTCTGGCGTTAGTTACCTAACCTAACGGTGCAGACGGGACATCGAGGCGAATGCGGATGGCATAAGCGTACGTTATATTTATCTGTGATGTTTAGGTGGACTTAAATGATGGGACATTCATTAATGAGATTAATGAAAGAAAATAAACCTAATTGATGTTGTGGAATCGAATTTCAAAATAAAAACAGGTAGCTACAGTTCTTGCTTTGCATCGCGGTGTTCCTTGTAGAACATCCTGCACCTTATTCGATGAGGAAAGGACCGAGATCCCTTCACCGGGAGTGACTCCTTTAGCAATAACTGGCAGATGCTACACACTCGGTTTGTCTTTTGATTGCTTCTATAGTTTCTGCTTTGCACAGTGATATATATGATATATCCCGCACCTCATTCGATGAAGAAAGGGCCGACGATCCCTTCACCGGGAGTGACCCCTTTAGCAAAACTAGAAAAGCCTCAAAAACATTCCATTTAAAAACCATTTGATTCCGCAACGAGATCAAGTTCAAAGCGTTAAAGGTTTTCATAAAAACCATTCGCAACCCTCCGTCATTTTAGGAAGTAGAGTACTTTGTATTCGTGCTGTGTTTGTTGACCTTAGTTAAGGCACAGTGTACGGTAGCTAAGTGATGTCTTCCTACACCGCATCTGATGCGATTAGTTAGGACAGTCGCGTGACTTTGTTGACCTTAGTTAAGGGTCATGTGGGTGGGTCTAATTAATCACGAAATGACGGGTAGAACTTGACTAGTACTTATGATTTGTTGACCATAGTTAAGGTCATAAGTGCTAGGGGTAAAAATCTTTATCGGGAGTTTCAAGTGTTGAAATTTGCAATGAGATTGCATACTTTCTATGTGATAGTTGGATCCCGATACCCACTGCTAGTAATTGTTACTCCTGGTAGAGTTTTGTACTTTAAGATTAGCCGATCAAGTAGGTGTCTAGAAAGGTGTCAACGGGGTTACGCCTCTGGGAAAACGAGGTTTACTGTAATTAGGTCCGTGCGAAAGCACGGGGAACCTCCCTTAAAGTACCGACACTGGCCTGGATGAAAGATTGGCGAACTTGTAGAGTGTAATTAATCCCGGCTAGTCTTTCCTTTTAGGGTTTGAAGGAAGATTTGATAAAAACAGTGGGAGCCATCCTGATTAGATAAAATATATAACCAATCTGATCTTGCAAGAGCGCACGCAGAGTGTTTTCTTCTCTCTCTCTCTAGATAGCGACCATATCACGCCTTAATCAAGATAATAATATGGATGTATTGACCGAACCCGCTTGTTATACTGAGCTGGGGAACGTCGGTCCCCGCTCCAACTTATAATTGTTATAAGACAGAGCAGGAAATAGGGGAACACCAGGATTCCCATGCTGCCCAAACAAAGAAAGTGCATGAGATGCATCTCCTTCGGGTGTGTTCATTATACATAACTGTTTCTCAGTATCCTCTGCATCCTGGGTATCTGATACCGGATCAGGATCCCAGATATGTAATCATGTTACATAGGGCTACAAAAAGGTAGAAAAACTGAGAACGGGTGATAAGTTTCATGAGACAGAAAACGGGGCAAGTGTTGCAGCCAAGTCTGTTGATCACTGTCACCCTGTATGACCAGTACATTGATTCTGAACAAATGCTATTAGATACCGAACCTGATATACAAAATCATATCAGTTTCTTTATTAGTAAAGAAGGATATAATTTTGTATTGTTGGATAATGTTTTGAACATTTCCTATATCAAAAGTTGATCGATTCAGGCACGTTATCTAAAAGCATTGATGTTCTAAATCAAACTACAGTTCCTAGTATACAGAACACACACAAGAGGAAGAGTTCAGAAATGAACGGATCCTTCTTGAGGCATTGTAGACTAGGTCACATCAATGCGACCCGACTGGCTGAAGTTACATTTTAGATGCATATTTAAATCAGTTTGAATTTACATCTTGTGAAACTTGCCAGTCATGTCACAGAGATTAGATGACCATAGCCCTGTTTGTTGGAAACAGAGAAAGAGTTAATGAACTCTTGGGACTGATATATGATGATGTATGTAAGGTCTCCTATCTACACATGCCAGGACCGGTTCTTTATACTTCATTACGTTCTCTGAAAATCTCTCAAGATTCAGACATATGTTCCTGTTGAAACATAGGCCCGAATCTTTTGAGATATTCACAGAATATAAGTTAGAAGTAGAGAACCAATAACCGGGTATGAGTTTTATGTCCTATGATAAGATCAGGGAGGAAAATACTTGTGCATAGAATCCTTGGACTATTCTAAAGGAAAATGAGATTCTCTCTCAGCATCACTCCTCCGAATACACCATAGCACGATGGTATATCGGGGCGGAGCAATTGCACCCTATTCGATATGGTGCGCTCTATGATGAGTAATACTGAGTTACCTGTTTCCTTTTGGGGTTGTGCACTTAAGAAGCTGCATACCTATTGAATTAGGTTCGAATCAAATCAGTGCCTACCACTCCATATGAGATATGGTGTGGGAAGAGCCTATCTCTTAAGTAAGTTAAGATTTAGGATTGTTCGGCCTATGTCTAAAGCAAAATCCGGACAAGATCGAGGCAAGGACAGTTCTGTAGAACTGGAAAGGTTCCAGCTGTACAAAACTGCTAATGATTTGACAGAACCAAAGGATTCAATAGTTTCCGACGAACCTCAGCCTCTCCGCCGATCTGGTAGGGTTCCTCATCCGCCTGAGAGATACCTCGGTTTCTCGATGACAGTGGGAGCGAGGATTGCATCATGAGATGATGACCCAACTAGATTCGAGTAGGCCATCGAGAGTAGGGACTCTGTAAGAATGGCTGGATGCTTAGCGATCTGAGATGGAATCCATGTACACCAACAAAGTATGGACTTTGGGTGCTATATCTGAAGGGTTAAATCCCCATCAGGAGCAAGTATATCTTGAGAAGATTACTTGGTGTAGATGGAAAAGTTAAGACTTTCAAAGCTAGACTTGTTAAAGCTTTTCATCATCGACCAGGCGTGGATAATGATGAAACCTTTTCAAGTGGCTATGCTTAAGTCCATCCAGATCCTACTTACCACGGCTACATACCATGACTACGATATCTGGCGGTTGGGTGCCATGACTGCTTTTCTAAATGATGTTTTAGAAGAGAACGTCTATAAGTACACAGCCAAAGTGCTTCGTAGACAGTGGGAGCAGCGGAAACGTGTACAAGATACTTTATAGGATAAAGCAGGTATCGCGGAGTTGGAACATCTGTTTTGATGTGTTAGTCAAAGAGTTTGACATCATCAAAATGGTAGATGAACCTTGTATAAACAAAAAGGAAGTAGGGAGTATTGTGAAGATCCTCGTAGAGTACGTGGATGACATACTCTTGATAGGGAAGGAGTTTCTTATGCTAAGCACGGTCAATCTCCGCTTATCACAAGGATTCTCCAAATAGGATAAAGGTGATACCTCCTCGATCCTGGGGAGAATCACTGGAAAAGTTCCAGGGTGATAAGGACAACTGAATGTCAGTCGCAGGCATTGTCTTTACCCTCGGTAAAGGGATGGTATGTTGGAAGAGTTCCAAGCTAGATACCGTGGCAAACTAGACGATAAAGGCTGGTAACATCGCTATTAAAGATACTACCAAAGAGGCAGTTTGGGTGTATATTGGTTCATAAGATGAAGCAGGTTCCTACCATTGTATGACAATGGAACTGTGGCTTTGTCCTAGGAACCCTGGTCCCATCAGTGACCCAGACATATTCTGAGGCAGCATCACCTGATCATGGAGATAGATGATCTCTAGGGTGATCGAGGTTAGGAGAGTAGACTCAGAGGACAACACGGCGGATCCACTCACGAAGGCCTTTTCCCAAAGAGAGACTTTTAGGGGATGGTTGAGTATTAAATACTACAACTACTGCTACAGATGGCCCTAGTGCAAGTGGAAGATTGTTAGTTATATGTATGCCCTAGAGGCCATTACTGTACATTGGATGTATATTGTAGTGGATGCTGGGACATATATAGGTAGGACTTTCTTGCTCGACATGATAGTACGCTATCTGGTTGCTCTTTATCTTAACATGTATACTTTCTGTCTCTCTGTTACATGTTGATAAAGCCCTTAGGATGTGTACTCGACTTCCAGGACTATGATGTAGATCATACTAGTGGGGCCTGGGTAGTCCATGAGTACATCCTTCAATGTTCCTAGTCGTGGGAATATCGAGACGGGGCATCGATATTCCAGAGTAGACTAGCGTATATCTTCTCGACCCATGTGATGGGCGATGGATGATCCCATATCCATTGGTGTTTGACATCGGAGATGGTATGCGGGTGCTCAGTGGAGACTGGGTACACTGAACGGACTCGCCGAGAACTCCCAGATGGTATTATATCTCACGTCAGATGGCAGTTCTCTGGTGACACTGGTGCAGCTTAGTCTGTTGACCCGAGATCGTCATAGAGTCTTGTGTGTCTCCCACTGTGCTTTGATTTCCACCCTACCACGGCTCTACTGAGTCGTGCAAACAGGTGGTTTTTGGGTACAGTCCCGATTCACATGGAGGCAATGAGTGATAGGAGGGAATTCGTCTCTCCCGGTATTGGGGGTTGATGTTGCGCTATGCATGACTGGCCATAACAGGAAATCCTTGGCCAGGGTTGCAGTGATATACTGGTAAGAGTTATCAGTAGTTTCACGAATGTTATGGACCCTACGTCGGCATGACTTATCAAGCTATTGGGGTTTGACGTTTACCACCCCTAGGCGAGATATGCGACATATCAGACGAACAAACCGGACTGTACGGTAAGTGTTACTGGTTGGATTCACAGGAGTGTGAGCGGGCTTGCTCGTCGATCTTCTGATCGCTCAATACCCGGGTGGCCGTTACGTTTAGCAGACCGCTTGCGGCTTGTGGGTGTTTGATATGATCATCACCTGCTGCCGGCGTATTGACGAGTCTTTAAAGTCCTACACAGAGGTTTCCTGACTCAAGCGAAACGAAATAGGAGCGCATATGAGATATGTGCGGGACCGAGAATAATGCGTGTATGTGATACCGTATTCCATTCTCGCGATGAATGTATCGAATGGTAGTATGTGATATAATCTAGTTGTCGAATCAAGGATTGATTCGATAAGCCGATACATAGGATACTAGTCGGTTATATGCGATATGACCGGATCGTTAAATCAAGTGTTGATTTAATGATTTAATGTATAATTATATATTTGATATATTACTTTGCATTAACTAGTACTGGTTCACTTTAAATGGATTTTCTCACTTGAATATCACAAGTTGTATATGTGATATACTTTTGTGCACTTGATTGTATCATGTTTGATGATACATGTTTACTTGGTTAAGTGTAAAGAATTAAACCATGGTTAAGTTAATGATTAGGGTTTTCTTTTTCTTACTTATTTATTTATTTATTTATTTTGGAAAAGATAAGAAATGAAATGGTTGCTAGTTTTGTTTTTCTTTGAAGCTTCTTGAAGCTTTGACTAAAGTGACCATTTTGTCTCATACTTAACCCTAACCATTCCACTTAACCCTAGTACATTCTCTACACCTAACCAAGGTTAGAAAATGATAAGTGTTGATTTTATTTTCTATTTTTAATAACACTTATCATATCTTTTTCTTCTTCTTCTTCATCTTCAACATGAAGAAAACCTAGCTACCATCAATGGCAACTAGTGAAAATGAGTGAGAAATCCAATTCTAAAGTGAACCCACTTCTTATTTCTTCATCCTCTACCACTTGCCAAGTAGTATAGGGTGTTTTCTTCACAATTTTCATGGCTTGGTGAAGTTGGAGCTTGATCTTGAGTTGCCTCGACATAGATCATCTTCGGCATCGAAGCCGACGACCAAGCCCGCCCATTTCTTCGATGAAGCCGATGCTAGAGTCCGGAATCCGATTTGGACAGCGGAGGGACATCATCGCGGAGCTTAGGAAGTGGTGGACCGGATCTACAAAGGTTGTATCCGCTTTCCTTTTAGTTAAAGTTGTTTACTTGCATCGCATAGCCTACACATCTAGTTAACGATCCGTATTAAGGTTTCTCGGCACTTGTAAAATATGAATTAGCCATGTTTGATGCCTTGTGAGACCTCATTAGTGTGCCTAGGAACCCTACAAGAGTATCGCATATCGGGTCTAAGGGATGGATAAAGTCAGACCCCTAATAACATGATAAGTCATGTCGGTGTGAAGCCCATCATCCACTGAGAAACACTGATCCAAATCAGTAAATCTCATCCACCTTGGCCAAGGATTTCTGGTGATAGCTAACCATACACTGCGCAACATCTACCCCTATTACTAGGAGAGATGAATCACCGACGATTCGCTCATTGCCTCCATGTGGCTCGGGACTGTATCCAACTAAAACATGTTTGCATGACTCGGTAGAGCCGTGGTAGGGTAGTAATCAAAGCACAGTGGGAACTCACATGAGACAAATGATGATCTCAGGTCGACAGAATAAGCTGTACTCATATCACCAGAGAACTGCTACCTGACTATAAGTATAATACCATCTAGTATGTTCCTGGTGAGTCCATCTAGTGTAACCCATAACCCATTGACTCCTGTATACAATCTTTGGTGACTAACTGACACTAATGGCTGTGAGACCGGCCATCGCCCCTTGTCGGGGTCAAGAAATGTATATACTAGTCTACTCCGGAATATCAATGCCCAGTCTCGGCCATGACTAGGGAAATTTAAGGATTTGCTTATAGACTATCTAGTTCTCATAAGTGTGATCGGCACAATAACCCTGGTAGTCAAGCATGAATCCTATGGGCTCTATTAACATGTAATAATGATCTGTAATACCATATAATACATGTACATGATGAGAGAGATGAACCAGACAGCATATTATCATTACGAGTAAAATTTTTCTACCCGTATAGGTCCTCCCTCACTCATCATAATCGCCTGTCTACGATTACAATAATTACCTTGAGGGCACTATAGCCAACACGTAATAATACTAGACTTGCAGTAAAGAGTTTTCATCAAATATCTGCTGTGGATTATGATGAAACTTTTTCTTTAATGTCTGTGCTGAAGTCCATACGGATAATACTTGCCATTTCTGCTATTTATGACTATAAGATCTGGCAAGTGGATGATTATAATGTCTTTCTAAATGGGAATTTAGAAGTGCACGTGTATATGACTTTGCTAGAGGGTTGTCGTAGTTAGTGGGAGCAGTGGAAGGTGTGCAAGATACTTACGTCTATTTATAGACTAAAGCAGGCATAGCGGAGATGGATCTTCTGTTTTGATGTGACAGTCAAGGTGTTCGACTTCATCAAAATGATAGATGAATCTATAAGAAGGATGTAGGGAGTACTGTCTTGGTATTTGGATAACATACTCCGGATAGAAAGTGATGTTCCTTTACTACAATCGATCAAATTTTGGTTGTCACAGATGTTTCTCCACATAGGATCTGGATAATATATCAGATATTCTTGTGACTAGATCTATATCGATAGATCTAGATTTGGGAAGTGTTCATATACGGGTACTTGGACATCATTCTAAAAAGGTTTAGAATGAAAGACTCTTAGTATGGTAGTTTACCCGCAGGTGATGGAGTCACCCTCTTTAAAGAGAAGTCTTCCAGACTAATTTGAAGAGGGAATCGCATGAATGACACTCCAATTGCTTTGCCAATTGGGTCAATCATGCGATATCAAGTACCAAGCCAGAAATTGCTTTTGCACTTAATGTAGTAAGCATATATTAATCCTGGAAAAACAACAGGAAGAGGTGAAGAACATATCAAGATGTTCTTGGTGTATAGTAATGGAAGCCTCTTATAGAAGGTGGTTATCGGTTTTGGCTTCCGTAGTGACCTGGATGGCAGGATGGCTATCAGAGTTAAAAGTTTACCCTCTTCTGAGCTGCAGTATGTTGGAAAGGGTTCCAAGCAGATACTGAGGTAGACATGACGCAGGATACTAACTCAACAGAGGATTCAGCCTAAGAAGTTTGTTGGATAAAATTGTTCATTTATGAACTTGGTCTTATCAGGTATCCATACAAATTCTGGGGTAGGGTATTGCTCAGTTTGGGAGATAGTTGGTCTTCGCAAAGTTGAGATATAGAGTGATAAAATTAGAAACATTATAATGGATCCACTCACTGAGGCTATTTCTCGAACACACGAGCTGTTAGTAGAGAAATTGGGTATTCGGCGGAACACGAGCTGTGGGTATGCAATACCGCAATAATTGGCCTTAAGTACAAGTGGGAGATTGTTGGCTATAGTGTACTCAAGGAAATTATTGTAATTGCAGGTAGGCGATTATGATAATTGAAGGAAGACCTATACAAATAGAGCAGTTTTTCTTGAGATGATAGTATGCTATCCGGTTTGTCTTTATCATTTATGTGTACACATTTTACTTGATATTACGTGTCGCGAATATATAATGATAAAGCCCATAGTATTTTTGCTTGACTACCATAGTTATGATGGCGATCATACTTGTGAGAGCTGGGTAGTCTATAAGCACATCCTTAAATATCCCTAGTCGTGAGAGTATCGAGACTGTGTATCGATATTCTAGAGTAGACTAGTGTATACATTTCTAGACTCCGACGAGGGGCGGTGGCAGGTCTTATAGCCATTGGTGTGTTGCATCTAGGATTGTATACAGGTGCTCACTGGAGGTGAGTACACTGGACTGACTCGCTGAGAACTTCTAGATGGTACTGTATCTATCATCAGATAGCAATTCTCTAGTGACATGAGTACAGGTAGTCTGTTGACCTAAGATCGTCATTTGTCTTATGTGAGTTTCCATTGTACTTAGATTACTACCCACCACGGTTCTACTGAGTCGTGCAAACAGGTTTTAGTTGGGTGTAGTCCCAAGCCATATTGAGGCAGTGAGCGATCGTCGAGAATCCGTCTCTCCTGGTATAGGGAGTTGATGTCGTGTTGTGTTCGGTTGGCTATCATCTTAAATCCCTGGCCAGGGTGGATGAGATTTAGTGATCGGAGATCAGTAGTTTCTCGGTTGATAATGTGATTGACACTGACATGACTTATCAGGGTTATTTGGGGTCTAACGTTACCACCCTTTAGACCTGGTATGCGACACTCTCAGACGAAGAGATCGGACTATACGGAAATTGTCACTTATAGCTCAGTAGGGTTACGGATGAATTTGCTCCTCGACCTTCCTTTCATTCAATACCTGAATAGACATTACGTACAGCTAGTGTCACTGATGTGCTTATGGTTAACCCTACTGCCGGCATATTGTCGAGTCTTTAGAATCCCACACAGAGGGTTTCCTGATTCAGGTGAAACGATATAGTGTGCGTATTTTGATACGTACGGGTGTAGAGTGTTTTTTGTCACCCCGTTGAGATAGAAATGCGCGTCGCTTATTAAGCATATTACAGATTCCCCCTACGTGAGGTAGGCTGGGGTTTAATGATTATGGGGGTCCGAATCCCCGGCAGCCGCGGACTAAGCCGCTGGTAATTAACCCTCGCTTTTGGAGCGAGAGAACCTCCGATTAACAAGTCAAACAGATCATGCAAACTCAATATGCAATATGTGTGTGTTGTGTTTGGGAACAAGTTTGAGAGTGCTTCGGGAATATCGGGGGCTTCACAGAGTTTTTACGGGAGAGGCGATAAGTGTATATGTGTTGCATGCACATTTAGTAAAGTGAACATGTGGCAAGGTGCGCCCGTGACAAGTGTGTGTCTGCCGAGACGCACACCCAGCAAGACGCGCACTCGGTAAGGTACGCTCTTAGCAAAGTGCATACCTGCCGAGGTGCGAGAGAGTGAAGGAGGCCAAAGAGTCCCGAATGGGCCAAAAGGTCTAGTAGGGTGCGTACTTAGGAAAGTGCGCACCTAGCAAGGTGCACATCTGGACCGGTGCGCACTTGGCTCGATGTGCACCCAACGGGGTGCACACCTAGCCAAATGGGCACCTAGCACGGTGCAACTATGGTCGAAACCCAATGAAGTAACAGTCCAAAAATACAAAGACTTTGACTTTAGAAGATCAAAAGAAGCACTTTTTCCTTTTTTCGAATCCTACTAACGTACACACTTAAAAAAAAGAAAGGAGGAAAGAAAAAGAGACTTGCACACTAAAGAGCAGCTCAAAACCTTAGATCTTATTTTTGGGGAAATCAATATTAGTCCCTTCTTTAAATCATCATAAGGGGCCTTTTATAGGCTTACATCTTTTACATTTAGCCCCATGACTTGTACAAAAATTGGCTTATTTCCTATTAAAAACAAAAATTACATTTAGTTTTTTTATTTCTCTTTTCTTTTCTTTTCTTTGGCCGGCCCCCTCTTCATGCTTGGGCTTGACTTGGGCTCGGGTTTGGGCTTGGGCCCACTTGGCTTTTGATTTTAATTTTAGCTCTGATTTTGAACTTGATTTTGATTTTTGAGTTTGGCAACAGGGTGTAAATTTTGACCCCAACAACGGGGGTTCAATTAAATACGTGTACTTGATACACGTACTTTAATCGGACGTTTTGATAATACTAGCATGTTTGAAAGATAGCCGGATCATTGTGAGCTAGTATTATATCTCTTATGTTCTCTCTTTTAGGTATTTATATTTTGATACGAATATGGTACTTATACGAATATGAGTATTTGTATAAATACAGGTATATGTATCTTAATCTGCATACGGGTATTTTTATCTTGATATGAATTTGGGTATCGTATTTTGATACGAATACAAGTATATATATTTGTACATATACAGAAGTATGTATATATATGTGTATATATGTATGTTTATATGTGTATTATATACACACTCTTTTCTTTTCAAGTCTGAAAGGTGTAAGATGTGTGTGGGCTTGTGACTCTCTAGTGTGAGTCATAATTCCACCCACACTCACACAAGGGGATAAGAAAAGAGAGAGAGGAATTATGTGCTAAGGTTTTATTCCTACAACATTATCCTCCTCTCTTCTTCTCTTTTGTGCTTCCATCTTTTAGGAAAGAAAATTGGCAAAGAGAGAAAAGGCTTGAGATTAACACTTCACTACATCCTTTAGCATCATAAATTAGCAACTTGTGATCTTGAGTAGCTTCACTTGATATTGGTGTGAAGTAAGAGCTTGAATTCAGGTTCTTTCGGGTGGATCATCTTCGACGAGAAAGATCGATGACTAAGCTCGTTCCCGATGACTTCGGAGCCGAGCTAGAGTCCACAAAGTGGTGTAAGGGTCTTCCGCAATTGCGCGGAATGCTATAAAGGTAGCTAGCCCCCTAACCTTATATGTTATGATATCTACTTTAGT
Source organism: Agapanthus africanus (assembly GCA_030015575.1). NCBI lineage: Eukaryota > Viridiplantae > Streptophyta > Magnoliopsida > Asparagales > Amaryllidaceae > Agapanthus > Agapanthus africanus. The sequence continues at coordinate 693,719,974 of CM057342.1, read as the reverse complement.
GTTTGGAATCGATTCTATGATTTTGGTAGCTAGTGCTTGCTTTAAAATTTTTGTTTTCGCTTCCACATTCGCCGCGAATCTTACGGCGCGAGCACTAGAGACTTTACGGCTCAGCCTTTTCCACCATGTCGTAGCAGCGAATCTCACGAAGAGTCTCTCCCCATTTATCAGTGCCACATCCATGGGCAAAGGAAAACATGACAGCTCGTGGAGCATGCATCTGACTTAAGAGGTAGATGGAGCGATCTCTCAGAAGTCCCGTAATCAAGCGTGCCTCATGAATAGAGTCAATCTTTTCCTCCGCAGCATCAAGAATCTCCAAAGTCATCTCTTTCGGATGAGGAGGATAGCAAGAAAAACCATCCGAAACCAAATAGAGTTAACTGGAAAAGGAGACCCCACACGGGTCACCAACTCGTGCATCACCGTATCACACTGAGCATCCGTGAGGTCAGGATTCACTAAGCGTGCAGCGAAACAGGGGACGATGTCTCTAACAGGCACTTCCCATGGCTGTCGAGGAGCATGTGGACGGTTGCAAGTCATTGTTCTCTCTTTTGTAAATAAAGAAGAAGATAAACCCCTCCTCAAATTTATAAAAAAAAAGATGCTAAGCCCTAGCACATAACACGTTGCATGCGGTTAAAGAAGGAACGCTTCTCAAGCTTTGACCAAGAGAAAATGCTAGAAAAGCGAAGAAATAGTTCAGAAAATTATGAAGGAGTCAAAATAGAGGGTCCCCGCCGCACACTAGAAGGCTCCGCTACTATGCCGAGAGGCTCCAGCCATGTTTTAGAAGGCCCCGATGCAGGATCTCCACCACTATTCGTCAAAAGTCTCCGCCACTGTGCCAAGAGGCTTTCGTCACTCTTTAGGGCGGTCCTTGACATAAGGTCTCTGCTACATCCTCACACAAAAGCCCTACCGCCCCTTAGAGAGGTCCCCGTAGGCGGGAAGCATCCCGAAATGAAAAGGAGCGACGAGTTGCGTGCCCCACATCCTCAATCGTGGCCGACATCCGTGGTCACGATTCCAAACACTCCTGAGGCTATAAAAACTACCCCTTATGCTCTTGAGAAAAGTTAATCACTCTGAACCATCAAAAAATCATCAAGCACCATTGTTGCATCGCCGGAGAGCATCAGAAGCATTTGAAAAATCAAGTTTGTTGAAGGAAGAGAAAGAGAAGAGTTCAAACTTACGTAAGTATGGAGCCATGAAGCTCCTCTTCTCTGTAATTCCACCTGCTTCAATTATATGCTCCTGAATCGCTATGAAAACATGAGATCCATAGGATACTCGATAAAAGTTATCCCTAAAATGCGAAGTTAACTGCCCCGTTTCGAACTGTTCGATGAACTCGAAATTCCATAACAAGCTTCATGACTGCTTTAAAACTAAACTGTGAGATGCTTACAAAATTTTATATCTGTTGGATGCTCTTCGGAGTTATCCCCATGTATATGGATGTTCGTTCGATTTATCCCCCATGATGTTTTCCTCCTAATGGACTCCGTGGACGTATACATAGGTATAAAATGAACAAATGCGCATATGTATGCCCTAAATATGAACCACATAATAAAGATTTGCACATTTCTGGCAAACATCATATGGCAGTGACCCCTTACAAGTCCCCATGCCATCCAAATCTATGGCGATGGCCTCTAAAGCTCCCTGAGCCTAATTAAAATCGATGGTGGCGACTCCTAGTAGGCCCTACACCCACTAAATCAATGGCGGCAACCTTTAGAACTCTTCGCTTCTACCAAGTCAACTGCGGAGACCCCCTTGCGGTCCCCATATCTAGTAAACCGCCTTTGGAGACCTCCTAGTGGTCCATACATCTACCAAATCAATTGTGGAGACCCCCTAGCGGTCCCCATATCTACTAAACCACATTCGGAGACCCCTAGCGGTCCCTACACCTACAAAATCAATTGTGGAGACCCCCTAGCGGTCCCCACATCTAATAGATTAATGTCGACGACCCCCTAGAGGGCCCCACTGTTGGAAACTTATGCGCTAGTCACTATATGAGCGGACCTTTTCGAAATGAAAAACAATGATTTTTAAAAAAAACATCGCACAAGCATCCGAAGTCCCAAGATCATCCATGCATAAAAACAGTAACTAATTCATAACAAAATCAAGTTCAAAGGAACTACAACCTTTGAAGCATGCTTCCATGGTTGTAGTAGACTCTAGTTAGGCGCCGAGTCCTCCGGATCAAGCTTGCAACTTGATCTCCTTTACCGAAGATGATCCACCTCAAAGATTTCCGATGCTAGCTCCAATTCATCAAATGAATAACCTTTCTATCACTCTTACTAGGAGATGAATGAAAAGGATGTAGAAATGTGTAATCTATTTCTCCCTCTCTCTCTCTCTCCCCTCTCTACTCTTTTCTTTTTCTCCTTGTATGAGAGAGAAAAAAAATTATTTCCAAATGAGCAAGTGTAATGAGAAGAGAGTGGAATCCCTTCTCATTTCACCCTTTCTTCTATTTCATACATATGTCATGTATAAGAGAATGAGTAAGCAAAATAGGCTCCACCTCATCTTTTACCATGAAAGAAGAAAAAGAAGAAAAGAGAGAAAAACACATACATATAAATGTATGCACATAACATGTAACCATATATATAATATGTAACATAACATGACATGTAACATAACAAGAGAGAAATTGAGAGCACGAGAGGGGCAGCACAAGAATCAATGAGTACGCAGAGCTCGAGGGAGATGAGGTCAAAAGAATTATTTTTGATGCCATTTTGGACTGTTGCGGATCTGAAGAAATTGTAGAAGCAATTTGCAATTCTGCGCTCCTTAGACCGGCGCTCAGCGCCAAAACGTGCCACGTGTCAACCACAGATACAACTTGCGCTTTGCGCTCCTGAAACAGTGCACTGTGCTCATGGGCTGGCGCTCAGCGCCAAGCACGCCATATGTCACTCACTTGTGCACCAATCATCATATATATATAATATCGTTAAATCAATACTTGATTTAATAACCCGGCTTAATCATAAGCCGACTAATATTACCAACCGTCCGATTAATACACGTATTATCATATACACGTGTTTAACCGAACTCGCGCATGTATTGCCATACGTGCACTACATAATTTCGCTAGAATCGGGAAACTCTCTATGTGGGACTCTAAACACTCAACAATACGCTGGCAACGAGTTATTGGATCACATCCATAACTCACAAGCACGTCAGTAGCACTAGCTATGTGTAACGGCTACCCAGGTATTGAATGAAAGAAATGTCGATAAGCAAGCTTATTCGTACCCTGCAGAGCCTATCAGTGACAATCATTGTACTGTCTGGTCTCTTTTTCTGAGAGTGTCGCGTACCGAGTCTAGGGGGTGGAATCTATCAGACCCCCAGCAACTCGATAAGTCATGCTGATCTGAAGCTCATAACCATCTGAGATAGAACTGACAACCCTTATTAGTTTATCTCAACCGCCCTGGCCAGGGAATTATGGTTATAACTGATCAAGCACAGCACGACATTAACTCCCTATACCGAGAGAGACGAATCCTTTCGACTACTCACTATCTCCATGTGCTTCGGGACTGTATCCAACTAAAACCTGTTTGCACGGCTATTTAAAACATGGTAGGGTAGTAATAAAAGTACAGTGGGAATACACACAAGACACTATGGCAATCTCAGGTCAGAAGACTACCATGTACTCTTGTCACCAGAGAACTGCTATCTAACAATAGGTATAATACCATCTAGAAGTTCTCTGCGATTTCGTTCTGTGAAACTTATTCTCCAATGAGCACATATATACAAACCTCGGTGTCAAACACCAATAGCTATGGGATCAGCTATTGCCCTCCAACCGGGTCAAGACACGTATACACTAGTCTACTCAGGAGTACCGATGCCCAGTCTCAATCCTCCACGACTAGGAATATTTAAGGATGTACTTATAGACTATCCAGGCCCCACTAGTATGATCTCCATAATAATCCTGGAAGTCAAGCAACTATCCTAAGGGATTTATCATTATGATCTCAGCGATATATAAATCAAGTAATTCATATAATGATAAAGATAAATCAGACAGCAAACTATTATTTCAAGCAATACTGTTCTCTCATGTATAGGTTCTTGTACAATTCCAATAATTGTCTTCAGGACACCTATATTCAACAATCTCCCACTTGTACTTAAGGCCAATTATTGCGATATCCCTATACCCAACTTCTTCAGTAACAGTTTTGCAAACCATAATGGAGAAACAAACTCAGTGAGTAGATCTTCTAATAATGTTTCTTATATATTCTCTCTTTATCTCAATCTTGCGGAGATCAACTATCTCCCAAATCGAGCGATACTTTGCCTAGAATTTGTATGGATAGCTGATGGGATCAAGTTCAGAAATGAACATATTAATCCGAACAATTTCTTGGGCTGTATCCTTTGTTGAGACCTACTCTGCCTGCAGCACTATGTCTACCTCAGTATCTTTCTTAGAACCCTTTCCAACATATTGCTCCTTATAAAAGGGTGCACTTATAGGTTGTGACAGACATTATGTCATCTTTGCATCTTGGAAGCTGGAATCGGTAATCGCCTCCGGTTGGAAGCCGCCATTACCATATACCAAGAACATCTACATATGTTCTTCACTTATATCCTATGTTTCTCCAGTATTGGACTGATATCTGCTTACTATATCCAGTGGATAAGCTACATCTGGTCTGGAACATGATATCGCATGATTGACCCCACTTTCAAAATAGATGGAATGTCATTCATGCAAGTCCCTCTCCTCATCAGTCTAGAAGATATATATCTCTTTAGAGAGGGCGTGTATACTACCGCGCTCGGATTCATCCATTCTACTTCTTTTAGAATGGTGTCAAAGTACCTGGATTGGTACCATCCCTATATCGTTCTAGATCTATTACCTAGAATGATTGATATATTCTTCAGATCCTATATGGAGAAATATCTATGACAACCAAGTTTGACATAATCATGTCATATGAATATCAATTCCTATCAATATGATGTCATCCATATATCATATGAGGAATCTGACAATACTCCATACATCCTTCTTACATATAACAGGTTCATCTATTACTTTGATGAAGTCAAACACTTTAGCTGTCATATCAAAAATAGATGATCTATCTCCGCGATGCCTGCTCTAGCCCATAAAAAGAACTTAAGCAACTTGCACACCTTTCCGTTGCTCCTACTGACTACAAGGACCTCTTGGCAGAGTCATATACGCGTGCACTTCTAAATCTCTATTTTAAAAGACATTATAGACATCCACCTGCCATATCTTATAGTCATGAATAACAACAGTTTCAAGTAATATCCTTATGGACTTCAGCATAGACACTGAAGTAAGAGTTTCATCGCAATCCACATCGGGTATTTAACAAAAACATTTTGCTTCAAGTCTAGCCTTATTAGGTTACTACCTTTCCATCCGCACAGATCTTCTTCTGGAAGATTTACTTGCTCCTAATGGGTTTCACCCCTTCAGGAGTATCCAACAAGGTCCATACTTTGTTGGAATGCATAGAGTCCAACTTGGATGTTCTGGCATCGAGCCATAGGTTGAAAGTCATTACTCCCTATGGCCTGCTGGTAACTAGTAGGGCTATCATCAATCATGATGAAAATATCCTTATCATCGTCAATGAGGAAACCACAGTATCTCTCGAGTGGCTGAGGTCACCTACTAAATCTGTGGAGTAGCTAAAGTTTGTCGGGGACAATTGAATTATCAGGTTTTACTAAATTTTCAGTAATCATTTGTGGTTCTGGAATTACTTCCAATTCTACCATACTCCCACTAATTTCTTTTGCAAGAAATTCCTTTTCTAAAAAAGTACCATGTCAAGATCAAAACAACGTTTGATCTTGAAGATGGTAGAAGTTAAACCTTTGTGTATACTTGGGATAATCTACAAACTGTTTATTACTGAAACGTGCCTTGAGTTTGGCTGAATTCTGCTTTTCAGCATAAGCCGGATAACTCCATATCTTACCTACCTTAAGATTTGCACTCATTCTATATCGCATATAGAATCGCATGCACTAATTTAGTCGGAACCTTATTCAATTTGTATGCAACTGCTTCTAGTGCATTTCCCTAAATGAAAAGGCAACCTAGCAATACTCATCATAGGAGTGTACCATATCATATAGAGCATGTATCCTCCTCTCCGATAATCCATAGTACTCTAGTATAAACGGAGGAGTAATCTGAGACAGAATTAAATTCTCAATTAAATAACTATGGAATACCGAGCTTAAGTATCCATATCTTCGATCACATCGAAGAATCTTGATACTTCCAACGTCTGGTTCTCTACTTTATTCTTATACACTATGAACTTCTCAATAGCGTCAGACGTTTACATTTCAATGTGTCCAAAACCAGAGAACTCATATATAAACTGAATGAAGTAGAAATACCAACGCCTTGTCTGTAAGGATATCGGACCACATACAACACTGTGTATAAGTCCTAAGAGTTTTATTAACTCGAACTCCGTGTGTTGTAAGTTGAGAAATATGTATTAGTTAAGAATATCTATACTTATGCACCATCCCCTCTCATCAAATGATGAAAGTAAATGTTTTAAAACATATATCCCTCTTTGTCAACTAAAGAGACAGAAATATCATTTTAAAGGTAGGTGCATAAAAACGGTTATTTCAAAACCAACAGTTTTGCAGCCAGGCAAACCAAGGTGATAGTCCCCAGCAGCAATATTTACTCCGATATCTGATTTTAGGGATCATATCACCCTTTCCCAATACTCTGCAATTTCTCAGTATCTGTAACAACTTACAGAAGTGAGCTCCTGATCCGGTAGCATATACCCATAAGGTAGAGTTCTTTGAGAAATATTTTTTAAATAAAAAACACACCAGAGGATGAAGCATTATCAAGCTTCAAGAGGGTAACTGAGTATTCTTAATAATTCCTCTTCCACTATCCAGGCTCATGACAGTAATTGCAATTTCCTTTTCTTTTAATTGCAACCCCTTTATGATGTCTCTATGTCTTACCTTCTGTACACCGAACTTAGGCTTGTTGGATTTCTTCTTTCCTTTACCTTTTAGCATCAGCTAAAATTTGGAAGAATACTATCCAACAAGTGTAACTGGAGTACTCTCCTTAGTTAAGGAGCTCACAACTTGAGAGAAGGTAGAGAGACAATCGAATTATATCAATATATAGCTTATTTTCTTCAGAACTAGTGGCCATCCTCAGGCTGAACCAATTTCTTCGAGTTCGTATATAACTATATGAGACGGCCTTTCCAAGCAATATGGATCTCTGTAATTAATACGGAGGGTTGTGAAGAAGGTTATGTATCAATATATAATTCATTTTCTCTAGAACTAGCGGTCATTCTCAGACTGAAACAATTTCTTCGAGTTCGCATGTAACTATACGAGATGACATTTCCAAATAATATGGATCTTTGTGTTTGACACGGAGGATTCAGGCAAAAAAGAAAGGGAAGTAGTAGCGACAAGGACATTTGCGACTTTGTCGTGAAATAGGGCAATCAGGACATTCCAAAGACAATGATTGTGAGAAGGTTCGATTAATTTTGTTTTACGAGTTTTAGTTTAAGGTTAGTCATAGTCGCTGCCAGTAGAGAGAGAAAAGAAACACTCAGCGTATGCTTTTTTGCAATATTAAATTGATTTAATTAATTTATCTAATCAAGATGGCTCCCACTGTTTCGTTGAATCCTTCTTGAAACCCTAAAAGGAGAACTAGCCAGGATCATATACGCTCCATAAGTTTGCTAACCGGTTAGCCAGGCCAATGATAGTAATCCGAGGGAGGTCCTTCGTGCTCTTGCACGGACCCAATTTAATAACCCCGTTTTCTTTGAGGCGTAATCTTGTAAACACATTTCTAGACTCATAATGAGTTAGCTAATTATGAAGCACAAATCTTCCTGGAGTGACTCTTACTCACAGTGGAAATCAGGATCCAACTATTATATAGAAAGTATGTAATCTCATTGCAAGTTTCAACTCTCGAAAATCTCCTGAGAGTAACTCTTACTCACAGCGGGATGCGACATCGGTAAAACCCCTTTTGATTTATATTTATTAAATTGAAAAGTAAAGATTGATATTTAGGTTTCATGAGAAACCCAATTTTGTGTATTTAACGGAAACTCTAAGGATCGTAGCACACTCATTAATCAACTTTTACGATCATGCATATCTTGTGTTCGATTAAATGCTAAACCCAATTGCCATGCTTATATGATTCATGTATATATTCTTGTTATAATCATTATTGTGATCATGTATTAACTGTTATCATTTACACGCATGAAAACCCATTGACATGCACGGAAACCTTTGACATGCACGAAAACCCTTGTTTCCATGCTACATATATATACATACCGATTCGTGTCCATTATTGCTTGAACTATAGAACGTGATCACCGACCTGAATACCGAGCCACATGTACATGTTGATTCGTGCCACCAGCACAAATTCATGATTTCATGTTTATTGTCATGATTTCGTGTTATTATCGTGATTATTTATGATGTGTGCCGGAAAATCGTGTCAGTCGGTATTCAACCCTAATGATCGGATTTTATTGTCATGACTATACTTATAAACATGGAGGATTGGGGATATTGAAAGGTGGAAATTGGACCCGTATTTTAGGGGATTTTTAGTGTTAGAAGTTAGCCAATCGAACGCGCCAATGGCATTGGGGTGGTGTGTTGGATATCATCCACCGTGTTCATATTCATGATCATAATTCGAGTAGGGCTGCCTAACGGTAGGCCCGAGATCAACTCCAGGAAACAATGGGTCGTGGTCCCGGGTATGTAAGGGATATCCTCTAAGGTTCAAGAATACTTTCCATCGATCGATTTCAAACTTACGCGATATTAGTTAAGGTTTAACGATAGTGACATCTAGGATCGACATGACTTATTACCATATATATTCTTTTGTTATTCATGTTCACATATGCACACAGACATTTCACGACACTTATATTATCATATTATTTCACACTTTACGTTTTAGTACTTGTTCGGTGTTCTGGCACCCCTGGAATTTGCCACCTCAGGTTTTGAGGCAGACCCATTGGCAAAACAGGATCAGGGCTATTCACATGAGTTATTTGAGGAGCAGTGATTTAGAGTGGGTTTATTTTCTATTTTATTTCAGTTCGCATTTAGTATGTGCGCCCCTTGTGGGACTAGGATTTATGTATCTTTTTTTGGATCATGTACTCCTTTATTGGAACTTATTGTTATTCGGTGAATTTTATTTGAATCTATTATCTTTCTATGGACCCCTTTTAGATATTCATTGTTATATGTACAACATGATTATTGGAGTTTATCTTTTGTATATTGGTATACATTCAGTGATATCATCGTTACAGGTTTAGCTAGAATCCGTAGCGTGACTATGGAAGGATTTTTCCTTACCGTAGGAGGGTGGTTGGCCTTGGTTGCTTTCCATATTCCCGTATTTTGGGAAGCGGGACGTAACGGACTTCAATTATGGTAGAGTTAAAGTGCGGAAAGAGACTTCAATTAAGGTGGAGTTACATGATTCTCGGAGATAGGATGGGGACGCTGATATATCTACAGAGCCATAGGATGATCCGGTGTACCATAAGCCTAAGGTAGATAATAATCACCAAACCCATAAAACCCAAGCAAAGGATATAGCACGTCGATGATCACAGGTGTCACGTTGTACGAACATGAAGATCAATGGATGTACCATAGAGACGAGAGCTATAAATTGCGTGTGGGTATTTCGAAAGAAAGTATATGGGCAATACAGATCAAGCTAGTGGCCAAAAGATACACCCAAAAGGAGGGGATGCCTACAATGAAAATTATTCTCATATAGTCAAGCATACTTCATCATAGTGTTACTGACGAAGAGTATGCTACAGATCATGGTGCTGAGTCATCAATTCGGATTAGAGTTCGACATGAAGGATCTTGATGTTGCGGAAAATTCTCAAGATAAAGCGGGACATGGAAACTGGTGGTTTATACTATCTTGAAGGATGTGCATCGAGATGTTTCTGAAGCAATGTTTAAAATAACTCGCTACGTAGCTCGCTATTTTACGCTACGTAGCATACCTTAGTATATTCGCTACGTAACTTTGGAAAAAAACCTCAAATACAAAGTAGCTTACGTTTTTTAACAAATAGTATACGTTACGCTATGCGTATGCTATTTTCATATAAAATTTTCTATTGAACTTCTTAAGATTTGAATATCTAATCCTAAACTATACGAACACAGTTTCATTAAAGTTCTAACCTCTTAATTTGAAATCATATTTAGTAGACATGATTCTCAAATAGAGATTATTTAATTGATTTTCGATAGGTTTAATCTAGTATGAATCATATATATGAACTCAAGTATTGAAAATTTTGAAAATAATTTTTTTTGGAATTTCGAAGAGTAGAGAAACTACTACTGTAAAAAATATTGTTATATTACTTATTTTTCTATGTTCCCAAGCAAATTTTATATCTTTATAATAATATAATTTATTGTAAATGAGAAGATTATAGTAATAATTAATAATTCATGTAGCTTACGCTATGCGCAACGCTTTTTGCGTTTTCTCTATTTAGTAATAGAACGCTACGCAACACGCTATCGCTATTTTGAACATTGTTCTGAAGCAATTCAGAATGGAGGAGTTGGTTGGTAAGTACCCCTATCGTCAATCACTTCGAATCTCTTCCACGGTGTGTTCATTTAGTAAAGAAGATAGGGATGTCTCGAATACCATATGAGGAACGGTGGAACCACATGTATATGATATGGTATGAACCAAATCAGATAATTATTTTGTTGTGAGCTTGTTGGATCGATATTTGTCAAATTCAAGGGAGGTGTATTAAGTACATTGTAGTTTTGATCGAGCAAACATATGAAACTATGTACATGTTCGTAATGGTCAAAGGATCGACTACATGACATGTACTCATTAGGATGGTTAGTTCTATTAGTTGAAGAAACGTTGCGGGGTATAGTGACATTATCGACAACAAAGATTGAGTATATGGAAGCGGTCAAAGCATCAAGGAAAGTTAGAGGTTTGCATGGTGATTCATGGTGAGGTGTGTATCCTCATGTTGATAGGTGAGGGTTAATTTCAGACATGGCATATTGCAAGTATTTTTTCGCGTGCTTCCATATAAGGGGTTCCAATGTTTTGGGCCAAGATAGAGTACGGTGTAGTGATCGTGATTATTCGGGAACAGCGATCTTATCTTATGCTTGAGATGGAAATAACGTAGATGGTATAAGGGTTCCGAAAAGGAACAAGATGCATATATGAGGACATCGGGGAAGAGGATTATGAGAACAACAATGAATTAATCTCAACTTATTAGGCTCAATGGATTTGAGTTAAGGTAAAGATTGTTAGAGTTGTGTCTCATATCCAGTTGATCACCTATCCGCGGTTCGTGGATTACAGGAGTCCGGATTGGACTCGGGCTATTGGGCCAAAATAATCCGTTGGTGTTGGCTACTAATGGATATGGAGATGAGAGCATACTCAAAAATTTTATTTGGATTTAAACTAAGATGGAGATTGTTGAGATTAGTTTAAATCTAAATAGTTAGATATTATAAATAAAATTAAGATATGTATCTTATTTAAATAAAGATTTAGATCTAATTTAAATAAGAGGAAATATTCTATTAGACAAGGATAAATGAGATTTATGTTAATCCTAATCTAAATTGAAAAAGGATTATTCTATACTATAAATAGAGAGATACTTTCATCAAAACGAATTGGCAAAACGGAGAACGAGGAAAAGCCTAAGCGAGCAAAGGCAAGAGAAATATAGTCTCTAGATTTATGAGGGTTGTAACTCCTCTCTCTTGATGTAAGATCAAGAGAGGGAAGATGAGATGTGTGAGATCTCATAAGTTTTATCTTCATTGAGAGATTAGGGTTATAATCTAGATTTGAAAGATGCTAATATATTGGATGATCAAATCAAGGAGAGAAGATAAGGTGTCGGTTGTAATTTTTTTATATCAATGGAATTCTCATGTTTGTTCCATGGAGTAGGCCGGTCGGTCGAACCACATTATAAACTCTGTGTTGATTACTTCTTCTTATGGATCACTGTCTTACGTTCTCGAACGTTAAATACAGGATTTTTCCCTCGACGATATGTATCGGAGAAGAAGATTCCCAACGGTTGCAAATGTCATATTTCTGGAGTTTTGTGAAGGTGCAATGTTCCATCGAATTTAAAATCCATATGTGGCTTATAGTTAAATGAAAGCTTCTCACTTTAGATATGAAGAAAAAATGAGTTGACAAAAGGACTTTGCGTGTCTTGTGCAATAAAGAATCTGAAACAATTAAACATATTTTGTTAAAATGTTCTTTTGTCAAATCGATATAGAATAATAAAAGACATTTATGGAAGATTAAAGGAAATCCAGCACCAATGTTCTTATTGTGGATGAAGTAGAGAATCAAAATGGTAAAAAAGAAAATTATGAACCCTTGGGATATGTTTGTCATTACATTCTTTTTGAAAAGCGTTTTGAAGAGGAGGATGTTTGCATCTACATAATCTACCCATTTTTTGAACAACTTTGCGGAGAAATCGTTTCTTGAATTTGATTTAAATTCAGATTAGTTAGGAATTAGTTAGGATTTAAATCTAATCTTTTTAGTTTGGATTTAAATCTAATCTTTTTAGTTTAGATTTAAATCTAATCTCTAGATTAAATTCATATGTATCTCTAATTTAAATACGGATTTATATCCTAGTATTTATTTATCCTATAAATAGAAAACTTTCTTTAATTTTTTTTTGATGCATCCATAATTCTCTAATAACCCAGGGTTTGATTAAAGTGGGTGAAGCGGCCAAACGCGGTCGCGGATAAAGAGAAGTTTTGTAAGAGAGGATATTTCTTTATAACGGAAAGTGAGTAGTCGATATATTCTTTTGTAATTGTTTCTCATAGTGGAAGTTCTCGTCATGTTTTGCGAGATTAGATACTAGTCGCGTCTAACCTAGATAAACTTATGTGTTTTTGTTGATGTGTTCTTTTCTTATGATTTGACATCCGTCAGATAGTCTTTTTCAATCTATCCAAAAATAAAGGTCTTGGATTTCTGCTGCGTATAGATATTTAATACGTAATCGGCACTTCGATTCAGGTAGAGAGTCCAGTAGAGCCAGTGGTGCAGAACTTGAGGACAGTTCGACGCACAGGAGTGATTAGGGACGAGTTTCCAAGACAAGAGGTCCGGAAGTTCAAAATAAAAACTGCATGTTTGATTCATGGCATGGATAGTGGCATGGATGGAGAGTTGCGTCGGTTGTAGCAGTGTATTGAGCAGGTTCTAGCTCATTATGGGATGGAGGAGAATTGACTCATTTCTTATCACTTAGAAGCGCATTTCAGATTTTCGGCGATATTACCATCGGGTATATATTACGCTGGTGATAGGGGCAAATTGAAGTCAACGGCATGTTACATATTGGGCACAGATACAGTGCCAGATAGATCGAAGCTTCAGGCCGGTATCCAGGTTTCAACAATGGAGGCATGGTTGATAGCCGTTATGCAGGCAGTTAGGGAGGCCATCAATTTGCGGAGATTATTAAGTTTAGGAGTTCTATAGGAAGCGAGAGTATTCTTCTTGGAGACCGAGAAGAATGTGATGTCACTTATGATGGTTGGTGCCCTAGAGGATCCGACAGATGCGTTTCTAAGATGGTTCCGGTTTAAGTTTAAGTTTTACTTAATAGATTGTTGAGGTACTTTCGGGCTCAAAACGACGAGAACGGAGTTCCAAGGTATTGAGAAATTGAAGAGATTATGGCAAATTTGAATCAAGATGGAGATTGTTAAATTTGATTTAAATTCGGATTAGTTAGGGATTAGTTAGGATTTAAATCTAATATCTTTAGTTTAGATTTAAATCTAATCTCTATATAAAATTCATATTTATCTCTAGTTTAAATATGGATTTATCTCCTAGTATTTATTTATCCTATAAATAGAAGGCTTTCTCTAAGATTTTTTGATGTATCCATAATTCTCCAATAACTTAGGGTTTGATTAGAGTGGGAGAGGCGGCCAAGAGCGGTCGCAAATAGAGAGAAGTTTTGTAAGAGGGGGTATTTCTTTATAACTAAGGATGAATAGTCGATGTAATCTCTTGTAATTCTTTCTCAAAGTAGAAGTTCATGTCGCGGTTTACAGGATTAGGTGCTAGTTGCGCTGAACCTGGGTAAATCTTGTGTGTTGTTGTTGGTGTATTCTTTTTGTGCGATTTGGTATTCACCGGAGTCTTTTTCATCATACTCTAAAACAAAGGTCTTGGATTCTGCTACGCATAGATATGTAATTCTTACAACAAATGGTATTAGAGCGTCAAGTTCACATTTTGGAGTCGATTGGGGAGATAACGTCTACAAATTACGAGATCGAAAAGTTCGATGGGCATAATAAATCAGTCTATGAAGATTGAAGATGACAGCGCTGTTGAAACAACAAAGTGTACACAAGATTGTCTTTGCGATAAGAATCCGACGACGAACATGGTAACGAAAAGTGTAGAGATGGAGGACAAAGCTCATAGTTCAATCCAGCTTTCAATGGCTGATAAGGTTTTTTGTGAAGTGGCGTAAGAGATGACAGCGGCAGAATTGTGGAACAAGTTGGAGTCCGTTTACATGAAGAAATCTCTTACTGGCCGGTTCTATCTAAAGCAGTTCGGGAAGCGAGCTGAGGTTTTTCGGTTCGAATTATGCAGAGGGTTCACTTTGCAAGGGTTCGTAGGATTGTGCAGGTCAGAGAGGATTATGCATCAGTACACCACATTGGGAGATTCTTAGTTAGATGGCATTGCATGGCGGTTTGGAAGAACAGAACTTTACGGTCTACGGCTGGTTTTCCAAGGGAATTTCGGGCTAGATACTTATCTATTGCTGAGTACCTCATCGATCGATCACCAGCGACAGTGATAGATATGAGAATTCCTAAGGAGTTATAGACTGGAGGGGTTGGGAATTACCTAGGGTTTCGTGGAATTCGATACATCAAGGAGCCGAGGATTAAGAGACATTTTCTTGTATGCTTTAGAGACGAAGCAAAATGGTACAGGTCGTGGTGTCTTGGAACACAGAGTGGAGTAATCGGCCAAATGACATTCATTGAGTTTGCAATACTTCAAAAAAGACAGTCTCGTTTCAGATGGTGAACGAAGAACGGGTATGCCGCCAAGCGAGGTGGAGTTAAAAGTCCTAGCCCAAGTTATGAAAGATGAGGTAGTCGATACTCCGATTAAGATGGAGAGTCCAGTAGAGCTAGTGGTGCAGAAGCCGATGGCAGTTTGGTGTACAGGAGTGGCTAGGGACAAGTCTTCAAGGAAAGAGGATCGGGAGTTCGGCAGAAAGTCTGAACGTTTGATTCGTGGCATGGAGAGTGTCATGGATGGGGAGTTGCGTTTGTTGTAGCAAAGTATCGAGCAGATTCTAGCTCGGTATGGGATGAAGAAGATTTGGCCCATGTCTTCTCACTTTGAGGCGCACTTTCAGTTTTGGCAATGTGATCACAAGAGTCAGATGTAAACAGATTTCACGTGTTTTTAGTGTCATATGTGAGTGTAGATGTTGGTGTGGGATGCACGCGACCGAGTATTGCACAGCCAGTTGGAGCAATCAGCAGATACTGGGCTATTCCAACTAAAAAGCATTAGCAGGTTGTGGAGTGGATCCTAAGATACTTGAGAATAGTGAAGCGTTTAGCTCGTCATTCAGCGAAGGTAGTGTTGATGGGTGCATTGTGACAGGGTATGATGATAGGGGCAGATGGAGGTCGACGACAGATTACATGTTGAGTACGGATGTAGTGCCAGGGAGATCGAGCTTCAGTTTGGTATCGTGGTATCAACGATAGAGGCAAAATTGGCAACCGTCTTGGAGACGGTTAGAAAGGCCATCTATTTGCTAAGATTGTTGGGTTTGGGAGAACCAGAGGAGTGAGGGTGTTCTTTTTGGAAGCCGAGAAGAAGGTGATATCTCTTACGAAGATTGGCGCCCTAGAGAATCCAGCAGACACATTTCTAAGATGGTTATGGTCTAAATTCAAGTTTTGCCTAATAGATTGTTGAGGTATCTTCAGACTCAAGATGACAAGAACGGAGTCCCAAGATGTTGAGAAACTGAAGAGATTATGGTGAATTTGAATCAAAATGGAGATTGTTGAATTTGATTTAAATTCATATTAGTTAGGATTTAAATCCGAGCTATTTAGTTTAGATTTAAATCTAATCTCTAGATTAAATTCATATTTATCTCTAATTTAAATATGAATTTATCTCCTATTATTTATTTCTCCTATAAATGGAAGACTTTTTAAAGGTTTTTTGATGTATCCATAATTCTCCAATAATCTAGAGTTTGATTTGAGTGGGAGAGGCGGCCAAGAGCGGTCGCGAATAGAGAGAAGTTTTGTAAGAGAGAGTATTTCTTTGTAACGGAGAGTGGATAGTCTGTGTAATCTTTTGTAATTCTTTCTCATAGTGGAAGTTCTCGTCGCAGTTTGCAGGTTTGGATGCTAGTTGCGTCAAACATGGATAAATCTTGTGTGTTTTTGTTGGTGTATTATTTTCGTATGATTTGATATCCGTCGAATAGTCTTTTTCAACCTACCCTAAAACAAAGGTCTTGGATTTCCGCTGCGTATAGATACATAATCCGTACAATATGATTTAAATCGCTTTTTAGTTAAATTTTTGTTGTTGTAGAGAGGTGGTTCTCTCGAACTAGTTTTTTTATTTTGTTTACCTGCTTTTATAACCTTCCTCATTTCATATTTTTAATGAAATGTTTTATTTGGTTAGGATTCTATTGACCCTATTTTTTTTCTCAAAAAAAATGTCCCAATCGGACAATCGACCAAGGCCAATACAGGAAACCAACCATTTTAAAATTATCAATAAAAACATCACTTAAACGACGGTTTGTTTCCGACCATACAAAGGGTTTTGGAGTTTAAATAACTCCATATCCAAATAAACCATCAAAAGTTTAAGTGTTAAAGCTGAGGTAGTAGCAAACTACACATAACAAGTGCAAGAATAGAGATATGCGAGATCAAAGAGATTTTCTTTATACCATATCAATAGAATCAATACCACACAATGAATTATTCAAGTCAGATTGAATATATCACAACTGAATTATGTAAAATACAAAGATATTGGAAACGGTATTATACCACACAATGACTAAAAACTATCAGTTTTCAATAGGATAGCCAATAACCTGCATCAATCATAATCCAGAAAAAACCGACTCTAGTGGCCTAAGGCTTGTGGGTGGAAAGAGGAAAAGAATGTGTATACTGTGAGTTAAAATTCAGGTATGCTGATGTTGGCGAACGAGATTTTGTATCTAAAGGTCTCGGATCCAGGGGCGCGAATAGGTAGGACATTTTCTGCAAATCTCTCGCAAATTATCATCGGAATTCCCTTCCACGATCAAACCTGCGGCGCAAATGAATAATAATTTGATAAGATTTAAGTCCTCGATATAGATAACCATCAATATGCAACATATAAAGAGTTAAAAGACTAACATGAAGTAATTGCAGACCCGGTACAACTTGTAGAAGGATCCTTTTCAACTGTTTCAGTGTGGTTGAATCTAACCACAAGGCAGCTAATGCCATCATTAATGCCTCTGACTTTAGCCACTTCCGTCAGATTACAAGATGCTCTTAGGATGTCATCCTCAGCCTCGACAATGCGCACAGCTTCCTGCTACGATGCCAATCTCCATTATACAGCCTCAGTAACACGCCAAGGTTCACAATTGTATATTTCCTTCACAAGAGGCTTACCTCATTGGAAATGGTATCCCAAACTCCACAGTTAGCTACTATCATGAGGTCAAGGTGCTATCTATTGCTAACACCTACACCACAATCAAAATAAGGAAGGTAATACAAGTATAATGTCTCTGTGCTATACATCATCTCATCAAGGAAAAAACAGCATACCGTGATATCGGGCTTGGAGACAATATACTCTTTAAGCGAATGCTTTCCAAGTGCCCTAGATGGAAGCTGTCTTCTTCTAAACTTCCACACATCATCTAACAATAGAAACCATATTAGCGATAACCAACAACTATAAAACCTCTGACGGACGTGATAGAACAATGTTTAATTCAAAAAGCAGCATATAGAAGCCATATTCAAGAACTTACCATCCAATATTTCCCTTCCGCCTGAGTGTGCAATCCTGCCTTGCTCCTCGGCGCAGCTCAGTTTGTGGTCTTGCGTAACCTGGATTACTGCAAGACAGCATGCAAGGAATGATGGAGCTTAACCAACTATCTTTTCCCATCAAAATAGGGTGGGATATGACTTAAGAATCCGAGAATATTACTTGATATAAGTTTACAACTCCGACCAAATCTAAACTCACTTTAACTAGCGAAACATTCCTAGCCAAATTCTGAACATGACTATGTTTCAACTCCCTTGTACAGCTTAACTTCCACATTTAACTTTTCGAAGTGGAATCTGAAACCTAAATTTAACCACTCAATAGTCGTATAAGACAACCAGCAAAGGGAATGAAAGCTTGATTTTTTTTATCAAATAGATATCTTAATCTCTAAATAGGACATGCTCAAATTGATGTCTAGTTCCCATTCAATTAATCATCGACTAATAAAAAACATAAATCAAGTCTAAAATATCACCTTCACCAGCCTTCAATATCACAATCCTGGAATCTCCTGCGTTTGCTAGATATAGGTGACTCCCAAACAATACTTCTGAACTTACCGTAGATATGTCTTCTTCTGTAGTTAACAGGTTATCTCTGATATAATTGTCACAGTTACTGTATGTCTCCTCTGCAGTTTGCCAAAAATAAAATGGGAAGGAAGGATAAGCGATTAACAACTTGAATGACGTATCAAACTTGTATGAAGTAATACTATATAATGTACCTATAGCTCTTCTGGGGTTGTCAAAATATTCAGGATGCTGCATTATATCTAAAAAGAAGTTGTTCTTCAAATATGATGGGATATTTGTCGTGCCATGACCTGGGACACAAATTCATCATATACCACAATTACATAGTAATAGGTGTGAAAACAAAACAAAGTAAAGATCTGAACTGAAGCAGACCATCAAAGATCCCTAGAAAGAAAACATCGCCTGACGGAGTTCTTTCCTGGCACTTGATGTCATATGACTGCATAGTTGTCTTATATGACAACCCCTTGTCGCTTCCGAATGCACATTTTATTCTCCCATCATTGCTGTTAGAAAAAGCCTCATCAATTCACATAAGAAAAAAAACTAGCTAGCGATTTTCAGG
This sequence comes from Agapanthus africanus, assembly GCA_030015575.1. Taxonomy (NCBI): domain Eukaryota; kingdom Viridiplantae; phylum Streptophyta; class Magnoliopsida; order Asparagales; family Amaryllidaceae; genus Agapanthus; species Agapanthus africanus. The sequence continues at coordinate 693,700,521 of CM057342.1, read as the reverse complement.
AATGGAATATACTAGAGATTTACAAGCAAGCCAGATCAATTTCTCAATGTTGAATACATAATATTATATCACAATGTGTGCCTAGTGTGTGCCTGTGCATATACAACTTTCGGGTTATTCTTTCTCTGACATGAAGCAATTACAATCACATCAAAAAATCAGGTATCTAGTGGAGGAAATTTTCAAGTGATAAGCAACTGTTTTTAGAAAGAGACAAAAAAAAAACATGCGTCTCTCAAGCCATCAGCCTCAAACCACAATGTTACTGTAAACAATGTAAATTAGTTGCATTTAACGTTAATCTTTTTTCGCTAGTTCAGGTAGTTCACTGATTCATATAGCATTAAACTTCTGCTGGAATTGTAATACAATGGATCATACAAATTCAAATTCAACAATTTTACAGCCAAACACTGGCACTCATTGGCCGATACGACCCTACTAATATCCCCAATAATCTCTTCAGTTTCACTGAAACAAACACAACAACCTCATCTCATCCCAAATTTCTAAGACCCTTCAATATTCTCCATTAAAAATCAATATATACTTTACAATGTGGACATCAGATGTTTGGAGGGGGCAACTAAGTTTATCGGTCGCTTGGAGTATCAAATCCACTGTGCGATTTGAGGCATGTACATCTGGGTGATAAGGAAACTTTTCCTTAAAGAGATTACAAAAACCACTCAAGTAGAAATGCCCGATTTTAATATAGACTATACAAACTGGAAATAAAAGAGAAAATATCAAATAAGGTTGTCTTAGTTTCTCTTATGTAGCAAGGATACAAGAAAAGCTCCGAATAATGATGCCATAATCTATATCCTATGAAAGTTGTGAGGAATGAATACATTGAATAGCCGCAAATCTCATATGGTGGAATAAATACTTCAAACACATCAAAGAGATGCTTAAATTATCGCTAATGAAACCCTTCAATAAGCAATACGCAGATCGTAACGAATACAGGTTTGGAATGAGGGTTACAATGAATATACTTATCAAATAATTCCGCGCTCTCAGATATCGCAATTTACGACATATGAATATATTATCCATACACCCCAAGCAAAAGCTACATAATTTATCAAAAATCGAAAAGGAGATAGATTTCCAGACGAGGAAGGGCACACGTTACATCGGATATGAACCGCTATAATATGAGTATGTGTCCAATCCAACAAATGTGAACTAAAGAGGTGTTAAATGTCCATGCCACTGCACCAAAACTTCAAAATTATGATGAGGGTTTTATATTTATATTCTAACAGATTGCTTTGGCCCAACTAGTCCGAGTCCAATTCGGACTCCTTGTGATCCACGACCGTATATAGTATGAACAAAGTAAACAGAAGAGAAAAAAGAGTGAAGTATATTTTCAATTTCATTCCATACCTTCACTTGGCATACGAGACTCTATTTATAATATTTTACAACTAAGAATAGTTTTACAATTATATACAATGCATTGAATCCCTCATTATAAACTACTGTAGTTAGTCATTGACCACCATATAAATCCCTTATTTCCAGCCATATGAATCCCTTAATTTTAGCCATTATAATCAACCATTATAAGCTACTATAGTTAGCCATTGACCACCATATAAATTCCTTATTTTTAGGCATATGAATCTCTTAATTTTAGCCATTATAATCAACCATTATAAGCTACTATAGTTAGCCATTGACCGATATACTATCTCTGATCACACATCCCTCAAACTGATGGTGGATCATCATCAGTTTGCTATTGTAAAAATCATGGCGCTTCTTAATTTGAGACTTTGTAAAGAAATCTGCGAGTTGCTTCTTGGAAGGAATATGAGGAAGTGAAATGAGACCTTGTTCAAATTTCTCACGGACAAAATGACAATCTATCTCAATATGTTTAGTACGCCCGTGAAATACTGGATTGCTTGCAATTTTGACCGCACTTTCATTGTCACAAAATAGTAAGGTAGGAGCCTTTAAGTGAATACCAAAATCCTTTAAAAGTCGTTGGAGCCAAATGATTTCACCACAGGCAGATGACATCGCCCGATATTCTGCTTCAGTGGAAGATTTAGAGATAGTAGGTTGCTTCTTCGATTTCCATGACAATAGAGAACTTCCTAAGAAAATACAATACCCCGTGGTAGATCTATGTGTGTCTTTGCATCCAGCATAATCAGCATCACAAAAATCTTGCAACTCAGTACTAGAAGTGGTAAGATAGGATAATCCCATTGTCGGAGTGGAACGAAGATATCGAATGATACGGTGGACTGCTGTTAAATGTAATGTGCGAGGATCAGAAACAAGTTGACTTACAATCTGCACCGCGTGGGCGATGTCTAGACGAGTGACAGTGAGATAGACTAAGCTTTCAACTAGTCGACGATATAGTGTTGGATCAGGGATTGGATGTCCATCTGGACGACCATACTTCACATTCAACTCAAGAGGAGTGTCGACAATTTTATCATCTGTGAACCCAGCTAAATCAATAAGATCTTGAGCATATTTCCACTGACTAAGAAAATATCCGTTAGTGTGCTTAGATATCTCTAACCCAAGAAAATAAGCTGCGAGACCAAAATCTTTCATGAGAAATGATTGTTGGAGAGTCTGCTTGAATTCTTGAATACCTTGACGATTATCACCAGTAATCAAAATATCGTCAACGTAAACCAAGACCAAAATGTGCCCTTTATCGGTTGAGGAGATAAACAATGAATAATCATTATAACTTTGTTTGTAACCATCTTGTTGAAGCACTGCTTTTAGTTTAGAGAACCAAGCCCGTGGTGCCTGTTTCAAGCCATAAAGTGCCTTCCGTAATTTACAAACCATCTGAGGAGGAGCATTGCAGCCTAGAGGAGATCTCATGTAAACAGTTTCGGATAGATCGCCATTAAGGAACGCATTTTTCACGACCATTTGATAAATATCCCAATTCTTAAGGGCATCAACAGCAATCAAAGTGCGGACTGTAGTCATTTTGGCAACCGGAGCAAAAGTTTCTTCATAATCCACACCATACTCCTGTTTGAAGCCTTATGCTATAAGACGAGCTTTATTACGATCCAAAGAACCATCAGACTTCAATTTGATTGTATACACCCATTTACATCCCACCACCGGATAATCTGGATGTGCTGGTACCATGTCCTAAGCTCCAAAGCTTCGAGTTCTTCCTTCATAGCATGGCTCCATTCTGCACTATCTGCAGCTTGCTTATAGGAATGACGAATATGTAAAGGTGTAAGTGAGGAAAATAACGAAAGACGGTCAAGTGACCTAATTGTACGAGTGGAACGACGAAGTGGATGAAAAGGTGAAGAGATAGTGTTACCTAAGGCCGAAGTTGGTGAAGGGTGAGGCATAGATGGGAAACTTCATTGCTTTCAACCTGTGAAGTGCTGGGAAACAAAGATAAAGGAATAGTAGAGCTAACAGACTGTGAGGAATTAGAAGGATTAGAAAAATATGGGGTATTTTCAAAGAATATGACATTTCGAGAAATTCTCATTCGTTTTGCTTCCCAATCATTGCAGCGATATCCTTTTTGCGTATCAGAACATCCAAGAAAAATACATCTTACCGACTTAGCTTCAAATTTGGAGCGTTGAGAACTAGGAAAAAAGACAAAGCAGGTGCACCCAAAAATCCGCAATAAATTGTAATTTGGAGAGTACCCATTCAGCTTCTTCAATGGAGAAACATTTCCTATCAATGGAGTTGGTAGCCTATTGATCAAGAAGTCTGCTGTTAGGATACTTTCAGCCCAAAAAATCTTTGGCAATTTTGCATGAAAGCACAAAGCACGAGCTGTCTCCAATAGATATCTATGCTTTCTTTCTGCAGCTCCATTTTGTTGTGGTTGATGAGGACAGCTTCGTTGATGAATGACTCCTTCTTCAGTAAGAAATGTTGTAAATTGTTGAGACATATATTCACCTCCCAAATCACTGCGCAAAATTTTTATTTTCTTGCCAAATTGAGTTTGTATCATTGCATGGAAGTATTTAAAAACTTGCAGAACCTCCGATTTATGTCTTAGAAAATAAACCCAAGAGAATCGTGACCAATCATCAACGAAAAGAACATAGTAGAGTTTTCTAGTTAATGAACCAATAGGGGATGGTCCCCAAACATCAGGACAAGATCAAAGGAAGAAATTGCATGATTCTCATTTCTTCTAAATGGTAAAATATGAGATTTTGAAAGAGCACAATCTTCATAATTATTAATAATTCTTGACTTATAGTCAAGTTTGTCTAACAAAGCACCAGAGGAAAATAAAGAATTCAAATTCAAAATATGTGGATGGCCAAGACGACAATGCCAAAGCCTCCATAATTTATTTGAGGAATTGATTTCATCAGAAGGAGTAAGAAAACAAGTAGGTGAATTTGATGGTGTTTCCAAGTCCAGCATGAAGAGTTCCCCTTTCCTATGGCCTCTCCCAATCACTTTCTCGGTCTGCAGATCATATATAAGACAACCAGAAGAAGAAAATGAGACAATACAATTTTGTTTCGCAAGCTGACTAACCGAGATTAAATTGGCAGAAAGGTTAGGGATGTATAGGACGTTGGAAAGTGATAAGGATGGTGAATCTGGAGGTGTTATTGTCAATGAACCAACCTTTGTAATAGGAAGAGTTTGTCCATTTGCAACAAATATTCTTTCATTTTTATCATATGGCATGATAGAATGAAAAACATTTAAATTTCCTGTCATGTGATGGGTGGCTCCAGAGTCTACAACCCAAGAGTTAGAGGAGGAAGTCTTACCAAAACCAGAAGCATGAAGAGCTTGAATGATTTGTTGGATGAATTCTGGTGAAAGAGTTGAAGGCTGAGTAGAGATATTGGGATTTGAATCAACCTGAGAGGAAGATGGTAAAGCAGCAACATGAAATGCAGAGGACGAAGATGCTGAAGGTTGTGATTGAGGCTTTGGAGGTCCTCGCTTTATTGGGCGTTTCTTGCAATCTTCTATCAAATGGCCTTGCTCTTTGCAATATCTACAGAACAATAAATTGTTGCCTTTATTTCTTTTGCATTGATATGATAGATACCCCATCTCATGACAATTGAAGCATTCAACCTTGCTGAAGTCGCGAACTTTGCTTTTGTATGCGCTTGCAAGTAGAGTTGCATCAAGTGTGGGTCCAATGGTTGAAAGAGACGTCAAACGAGTCTCTTCGGCCATAAGTTCAGGTAGGATCTCTTCCAGACTAAGACCGACATTACGAGTCAGAATAGTAGCACGAACATGTTCAAGATCGGATCGCATTTTCATCAAAAATTGCCTACATCGGGATTTTTGCCGTAATTTTATTACTGTTTCAAGAGCTTCTTTAGGGATATCAAAATTTATCATGTCCATTTCATTCCAAATTTTCGTCATAACAGAATAAAATTCTTGAATACTACGAGATTCTTGTGATAAAAAACTTTTCTCTTATTCAAGTTGATATAGGCGAGCCTTATTTCTTTGTTTGTAAATGCGTTCGAGATAGTCCCACATTTCTTTGGCAGTGGTCAGCGGACTTAAGTTCACTGCGATAAAACTCTCAACAGACTCCATGATCCAAGTCTTTATTTTGGCATTGTTGATCATCCACTTAGAAATGGATGCATTGTCTACTGGCTTTGTGGTAACTCCATTGATGTAGCCCCATAAGTCTTGTCCTTCTAGAAAATTTCTGATGTAGGATGCCCATAGAAAGTAATTCTTTCCGTCTAACTTCATGGCAAGACGATGATGCTGGTGCGACTCCATGAGAGGACCCAGAAAGAAAACTAGAGATGAACAAGAAGGAGATATCTAAATGATAGCCGGAGCAGAATCCAGATGGTCACTCAAAAGATGGTCGGAATGGAATCCGGAATGTAAGACAACTAACACTCAAGGATCATATGGCTCTCATACCATATGAACAAAGTAAACAGAAGAGAAAAGAGAGTGAAGAATATTTTCAATTTCATTCCATACCTTCACTTGGCATACAAGGCTCTATTTATAATATTTTACAGCTAAGAATAGTTTTACAATTATGTATAATGCATTGAATCCCTCATTATAAACTACTATAATTAGCCATTGACTACCATAAAAATCCCTTATTTCCAGCCATATGAATCCCTTAATTTTAGCCATTATAAACTACTATAGTTAGCCATTGACCACCATATAAATCCCTTATTTTCAGGCATATGAATCCCTTAATTTTAGCCATTATAATCAACCATTATAAGCTACTATAGTTAGTCATTGACCGATATACTATCTCTGGTCACATATAGATGATCAATTGGATATTAGACACAACTCCAACAATGTGAACCGAAGAGAGACGCTAAGTGTTGCTTGCGGCTGTTTGAATTAATTGGGTGTATTGATTGAAACAGAACCGCATGGTTCAAAATTTTATTCATGAGCAGCAAAATCAAGACCCAGACATGACACATGCAAGGCAACACACACGAGAAAATCTCCAATGCGCCTAAGTGAGCAGGCACACGCACATGAGCACATTATGAATTATACTTTTCTAGTTCTGCTCCATACAGAACTAGGCAAAGGAAAGGCAAGACTGATATCCTTTTATATTGATATTCTTTTAGATCTTTTATTATGGTATATAAATAAACCTTTATGATTACATAAAACGAATTCGAATGCAAGAATTAAACTTCGTAAGACAAAAATACATCCAAAATTGTCGGTCTCTCTAGCGATCACAAGTTTATATCTAATGAAAGAGACTGAAAATGAACAATTAAAATCATAAGCAATCGCAAGTTTAACCCTCAAAACGCAAGGTTTTCCTTCGTAATTAGCGGTACCTCACCTTTTCCATGATCCTTCACCGTTCCCTTTCTTTACTTCGAAAGAGATTTGCTCAAATCCATCAATCATCTTGGTTTTTTGATAAATCTGCACTAAATCTCGTTCAGAAAGAAAAAAAAATCATTACAAAATTGGGGGGAAACTAGATCTGTTCTAGTCCCTAGACCTCGAATTGCAGCGGCTCTCCCAACACTGATCGAGCGAGCGATCGATCGATCGAATGATGGTGTGTGTGTGCGGGGGGGGGGGGGAGAGAGATTGAAACCCTAGAAATTGAATCGGAGGAGAGAGAAAGAGAGACAGAGAGCTTACCTCAAGCTCAAAAATGGCGGGCGATGAGAGTGAAGGAGAAGAGAGGGGGGAATGAGAGTTTGAACGGAGATGAGATCGATCGAAACCCTAGAGAGAGAAAGGGGAATCGAAACCATAGAATTTTTTTAGAGAGAGAGAGAGACGAGAGATCCATACCTACTGCTCTTCGAAAATGGAGGTTGAGCGGGAGCGGGAGCGGGAGAGTGTGGCTGTGGGAATTTAAAGCGGGAAAGGAAACAGAGGGGGAAAGTTCGTTGTGCGGCACGTGCCAGACGCGTGACTATCCACCCTTGCGTTTTGGGCCGTGCTCATTGTTTACCGTTATATATTACCAAACCTCAAATTATTATTATTGTTGTTGTTGTTGTTATTTATATATTTCAGAATTCTTTTAATTTAATTAGGAAATATAGAAGCTAAATTTTTATAACGGATCCTGCCAAATCCCCTAAATATTTCAACTTTGAAATAAATTTTAATGGGGTATTGTAGTCAGGAAAAAGCCCGATTGTTCGATGGTCCGGAAGCGACTTGAGTTCTCAGGAATGGACGTACGTCCCTATATTATCGTCCTCTATTCTTGCACGTCAGATGGTAAAAGAAGAGGAGAGATGCGACGCGTTGGGCCATTGTTTGTTGGTCCGGGGGCGACTTGAGTTCAGGGAATTCGACCCATCGCGGGGTGATAGTGTGGCTCAGATTTTGGGAGGTACTACGTGGCTGTCAGTATATTGGTTGTTTGTATCCAATTGGCGTCGGCTTGGTTTCTCTGTCCCCTCATATTGCTAAAACATTAGCCTGAGTTTAATTGGATGTAACCCGTCTATGTCGGAAGCCCGTTTGTGTGTGTTTGGCCATGTAATCCAACTTTTTTTTCCCAATATTAAGCCTGATGCAAACCAACCTATATCCTCAACCAATAGGCTAGAAATAATTCACATTCTTACCGATACATCGGGTATATATCATTAAATATCACCACTCACTAAAAATATTCTGTTACTGCCAAGAACAACACTTTATCTCAGCTAATTCTGCATACAGTCAGATATATTACATTTGTTTTGTTTAATGGAACTTGGCAAATCTGTTTTAAAAAATTATTTAAAGCAAAAATAAAAATAATAAAAGACTACCGCAAAATTTCCTTCACAGCTTCAATAGCAATAATCGGTTTCAAGACGTTGCGTGCAAATTTGGACACGATTTCATGTCGTATATTTCTCAACATGAATAAATGTGCATATACTAAGTGTATAGCCAGCATCAACACATATCATTTATAGCTTTTCACACTGTACACATTCGGTATCAGATATAAGAAAAACGAACGATATGCACAAGTAAGAAGAATTGGTCGGGACATTGCATGAGAGCTACAGCAACGGATTTCCAAAAGAACTGCATTGGTGATGTTCATTTACGCCGGGGAATGCTCTGAATCCAGTACTGTCGACAAAGGATTTGGTGCTGGCATCATTCTTGCTTCTTGTCGGACCATTTTCAGCCACCATATAAACAGCTTGGCCGCTCCTTGGTCTGAAACTGAAAATGGACCGTTCATCATAAGATGGATTCGGAGGTGGTGTTCTATAATAGCTGTTGATGTCTGCGGGCTGCCTTGTCATATAAACTATCGAGTGTCGGCTTCTCAAATCCACCACCCAACCACCCATTATTACACGAATATTAAAACAAAAGAAATATGATTATCTTATCCAGTATTAATGTAAGCCTTCGAAAGGGTTTGAAATTATTTCCGTCGGATTGGACTCATGTTCATTCCACATTGAAAAGCTCCTACATGTGCTTGTGCGTGCACGTTTTCACTTCGATCATTAGCACTTCAGTAACAATATGTATGCATCTCAGTATTAATAGAACCAGGTATTCAAGAAGATCGCTGACAGTTATCAAGTCAATGGAAAATGGAGTATGCCGAAAAGTCTGTGGCCTAACAATCCAGTTTACAGATTAAAGGGTATCTCCCCGAATTTATTTTTATATGATTAAAAAAAAAGAACAAAGTAAAAACGCAGGGACAAAACTTGGTTCAGAATTTGAAATTGAATCACATGTTAATCACTATTTGAAGACAGAATGTTAGATATGCATCACATTTAGATCATGAAGATTTCCTATTTTGAAGATCAGGCATTATCACGAAGAACTCAAAGATTTGGTGTTATCAGCAAGGCAGACGTGTGAAGCTCATCACGCCTCGTACGCGTGATCTTCTCTTATGCAGACTTATGCCAAACGCTATGTTATTTCGATTGGAATTCCGGACGTCTTCCAGATCCTTCTGCAGACGTTTGAGAGCGTTCTGAATTTTCGTGATACAATTCCAGACGTCTAATTATTCCTTCAGCAGACTCCTGCCGTATGTTTGGACCGGATATTTCCTCTGTTTGGAAATTAGTTTTTTAGGGAAATCTTTTGTATGCTATTTATATAATAGCTTGTATTACCCTAGATCTGATAGCTTTTGATAGATTAAGAGATCCTATTGTATTGCGAGAGTGCTAGGGTTTGTTTGAGAAGGATTTGTAATTCTCCATTGATTTGTACTCCTCCGGATTTTGTTAATTGATAAAGCTTCGCCTTCGCCAATTCGCAAGTGCTCGTATTTCTATTTGCCTGTGATCTGTGATTACTTCTCTATATCATTTTGGTTTGGGCTTTGTGATTGTCTCAATCCGCAACACAGAAGTTGCAAAGCCTGTCGGTTGTAATTCCAACCGAACCAGTTTCTCATGCATATAAGAAATGTAACAGAATTGACATCAAATTGTAAGAGAGAGCTAATGTCTCCATTCCAATAACAAGAACATATGTAAATCGCCTATTACTGTGACATACTCACTTAACGCTCCTTTACAAAGCTTATTGAACAAGCCGCCCCCCATGAAACAGCGGTTGGTTGAGTCAGCTACATCAATTTATCGACAATTGTTTGTAGAAGAGCACCAAGTTGTGAGTAAATTACTCACTCAGGATTAAATTTGGCATGGCAAGCTAAGTCACACGATGTTTGAGTGAGTTCTAGGTTGTTAAAGATTAAGAGTCCATAACAAAATGAACTAGCTAGCTATTTAGTTAGCAAACTCATGAACATCGTATGAGACAAGCGGCAATTGAACAAGTGATACAATGGTAGGAAAAGAATCCTTCATGGTCCCAAGTAGAACAATAAAATGCGAAACCAATTCTTGGAAAGTTCTCGAACTGAGATTGTTGTATTTAGCTTCTATGCCCAAGTGTTGAATGATTAGCTGATAGCAACAATCCAACAAGCGCTCTGTCATAACTAAATCACCATGCTCCTCTCCGACAACATCCAATACACAGATAATTTCAACCTGAGTTGTCTAAAGGAGTCTAGTATTTATTTTGGGTCCCTAATCAATTTGCTTCATAAAATTTTTTACTAGTTTCAACTTCTCAGCCCAAGTGTCGAATGATAAACTGATAGGAACAAACCCACAAGAGTTCGTATCTAAATCGCCATACTCCTCTGCGACAACACCCAAAGCGCAGAGAATCTCAATTTGAGTTGCCAATCTCTAAAGGGGTCTGCTATTTATTTTGAGTCCCTAACCAATTTGCTTTACAAAATTTCTTTACTGCTTTTACATTTTGGTCAATTAATATAGATCAACCAGACCTTTTCAATGACATGAATGTTATAATTCTCTCTTGTTGTGAATCTCATGATGCCAACACAATGAACAAATCTTTTCCTAGCCAAAAACATGTATGATACACTTTCCAAACAAAGCACCGAACGTAAATATATCAAGCGTTTAACATGCTAATTTATAAAATAAAAGGAGAAGAAAAAGAAGGATGAAAGCAATAAAAACATATAAGATTAGTTCCAACTCTACAAGCGAGATACACCATAACTGCAAATTTGTGATTGGAAGAAAACATCGGCATGGTATTTTTTACTCCTATAAGGAATTCATTTTGTTTATTCATTTGAAAATCTTACTATAGAAATGGATTTTAGTTCGCATTGGTAGGCTATCCGAAGGGGTTTTAAAATCTTTAGAGTTTTGAATTCAGACCATCATATGACCAGATCACATCGGCAATGATGTTTGGATCTCAATTCATTTTCTGCCTATAAATATTCGCTTGTTTTTGCCCTTCAAAATAATTTGTCAATCCAAATTATGTTTCGGACAGGTAATTAGAGCGCAAGATGACAAAAACCACTAATTCTATGAAAATATAGTATAGATACATCTCCCAAGTCCGGAGACTGGAAATTCGCAGCAAGTTTTAAACTTTTAATCCCCAGCAAGCTGCATAAAATTCTTCTAGCCTGCAAGCTCATCAAGCTCATGACACCAGAACTTCATGTGTGTTTTAGTAGGATAAAACCCTGAAGGATTAGGTTTAGAAAAACACTGATAGTTTCACAAAACAAAACAAAAAAACAAAGCAGAGGTTCTGCCATCAAACTTATGCACAAATAATTTTCAAAATTATTTTCAAATTAGAAAAATACTGATGGTGACATGTTCACCAAAGATAGCTTATTAATGGAGACTGTCATCAAACTTATGCACAAATGGGAGGTATAGATAAAGATGAAGGATATTCAACATAATGACTGATAAAATAATAGGCTTACCGGAACTAGGGCATACTGCACTACAGAATTGCCAGTAGGCTAGTAGCAGCTCCTTGTGGCTGCATAACTGAAAGAAACATATCGACGATATCGTCAACAATATAATAAAGATTTTAAATAAAATGTGAATGGCCTGTTCACAAAAGCTCATAAGCTTTCTCACACTTTCCGCAGGTGTCGAGTAATGACTTTAAGAAGTCATAGTGATAATTGCACGGCATCCAACCAGACGATATGATAATTGTTGTAAGGAAGGCAACTGCTATAGCAAGTCTGCAATATTCAATTCTCCGGTCCTGCTGTGGCCCTGATAACACATTTAACGCATTTTGAAAAGCTAATACATATAACCATTGAAATCCAAGTGTATGAAACCACAAACCACAATCAAAATCTGGACGGTTGAGACTTGAGAGGGACCACCACCATACAGACCTTTTCAGTTCCTCGAGCAGGTACTTCAAAGCATCCGACCTCGACAACATATCTCAAAATTTTGAAACATTCCGGTCTCTCTTCCAGAAACAAGGTATTGTTGTTGCAAAATTGGGGTTGAAATCAATGACAAGAAAAAACACAAACACGATAGATTGGGTTGAGACATGTAATCGCTATTTTTAAAGCAATATTCGCTCCCCTACAATGCAACGGGGATTGATGTGATTTGCTTTCAGGATACAACAACCCAACTTTATGTTTACAATCTCCCGTGTTGCACCCACAAGGAATTGTCCTGAAGAACTTGGTTTTTATGAGTACCAAAAGAAAAATAAAGAAGAGAAGAGAAGAGAATGGGTTGTTATGCTTTTTTGTGTGTATGAAACAAAGAAAACAAATTGGTTTACATAGGAGTGAACGGATGCGAATAGAATCGTTTCACCATTTGAATTCAAAATCAAACTTTCCATAACTACCATAACTCCCATAATTACTCCCTCCAATAAAATAGGAGGAAGATTTGCCTCCAACAAAATGGAAAGGAGTTTTGAATTCAAATGAAACTCAATCCCATTGCATAATTATAAATCCAAAAAAATACGTTTTAATTTATTGAAATCACTTATATTATAAATAATATAACATTCCCCGCCAATTTTAAAAAATTCCGAAAACAGACAAAAGTTGATACTAAATATACATAGTACATACATAGCATGAAGATGTCTTCTGGACTTGAATTTTCATTTACTGTATTCACATCAAAATTCAATCAAGGTGCATGGTAACCGAAGTTTTGAACCGAGGACCCGTTTGCGAAAATATCGGATAAAAAGCACATACGTACATTTCAAAGATTAAGTAATACATAAGTTTGCACTATTATGGCCATATGCATATCCTGGTTTCACGAACGCTTCTGAGAAAACCTTTTGATCTCATAGAAGACGGCCGAACCCTCACATTCATATAGTAGACAATCTAGTATGTATTATAATTATACTTTATCACCTATTAAGAAATATTCATTCTCTTCCTTTATCTAAAAGATCCAAGATCATTTCAGGGATAAGAATAAGTTCTCATGATTTTACAATCAATCGTAATATCTACTCTTCCTTTAAACTCGCAATACTTAGAGCATAAGTATCGAGTAGAATTTCAATGATAATTGATTTATTTGTAAGGTTTTAACTCTATCCCCAATGATATTTTCGGTAGCAAATCTCTTGACAAACCTTTAGTAAAAGGATCGATAAGATTCTGATTTGCACGAATATAGTTAATTCCAATTATTCCTTCATTATTGAGTAATTGTCGAATATAACCATGGTTTAAACTCAAATGTCTAAATTTCCCATTATAAACTTTATTATGAGAAACCAACCTAACTATTTCACTGTCACAATTAATGACAATCGGTATCATAGGTTTAAATCATAAAGGCATATCCAAAAGAAGATTCCTTAGCCACTTTGTTTCCTTACCACACTCGGCAAGAGCAATAAATTCTGATTCCATCATGAATGCGTAATAATGGTTTGCTTCTTTGATTTCCATAAAATCGCAGCACCCCCCTGAATAAAGACCCAATCGCTAGTTGATAATAACTCACCTAAAATTGAGTTGCAAATAGCATCACTATATCCTTCTAAAACCAAAGGATAACCCGTGTAATGTAGACCGTAGTCTATAGTCTTTCTCAAATATGAAAATACTCTTGATATTGTCATCTAATACTCATTACTCGGACAACTAGTATATCGACTAAATCATACAACATATGCTAGATCCAGTCTCATAGTATGCATAACATACATAATACTACCTATAGCGGTAGCATATTTATTAATTAGACTCAATTTGAATATCCCATTACATGCATAACTCTTTCTCACAAATATTCCACTCTTGGTAATTACAACTTTATTGGACTCAAATACAACTTTAAAACCATATTTACTTAGCAAACTTACAGACATTAAATTCTTACGAATTTATGGAACATACAACACTTCAGTCAGTTTCATTGATTTATCCGAAATGAATTTTAAATTAACCTTTCCAATACCTTTAACCGTTGCAATCGATTCACTATCCATGAAAAGTTGATGGCCGTCACTTTTTCATTGAAAGTTGAGAACATATATCTATTATTCGTTACATGACTAATGGTACCCGAATTAAGATACCAATTTATGCCACTTCTAACCACATTGATTTCAGAAATTATTGTGATGAATCCATCTTTCATTTTCGATTTTTTCTCTATTTTGAGAAATCGACAATCTTTCCAAAAGTTAGATAATTTATGAAAAATTACATGAATATAAAATGTGTTAATAAAAACAAAGTTTAGATCTTGTTATCTAAAAGGTTCCTCTCTTCCACATCTACTTTTTTGTATTTTGAGTCCAATGCTTTCCACAAATCCTCTTTATATTTCGGCGCAGTGAGGATCTGAGTACGTAGTCCTTCAATTTTTTGATTGTGGGGACGCTCTTCCCTGCAGGCGCAAGCCCCTGCAGTTAATTACGCTACCGCATCGCGGTAACAACTTTTTCCTTCTCCAGTTGGTCACCTCGTGTCGTGTGTGTTTGTTTTGTTTTTGGTTGCCCGTGAATTGTATATGGAGACTAATTTATATTGTCGTCCGTAGGGCGTGGATTAGTCCAAATCCGTATTTTTTTAGATTTGGATTTGCGTTGGGTTTAAAGATCGTTAATCTCATTTAAGACTAAGATCAACTTAAACGTTTGTTAAGGATACGTTAGTCTAATTTTAGACTAAGATCTATTTAACAGGATCATTTAGATCCAACAAAAGAGCATTTGGACTCTATTGTCTTAGTTTAGGGACGTTACGGTCCATTGGGTTTAAGGACATCATAGACCATGAAGTTTAAGGACATTATAGTCCATAGTTTAAAGACGTCATAATCTGTAAAATTTAAAGACATCATAATCTATGAGTTTAAGGACCTCACAGTCCATAAAGTTTAAGGACATCATAGTCCATGAGTTTAGGGACCTCATAGTCCGTGGTAATTTAGAGACATCTTAGTCTGTAAAGTTTAAGGACATCATAGTCCATGAGTTTAAGGACCCCACGGTCCGTAAAGTTTAAGGACATCATAGTCCATTAGTTTAAGGACCCCACAGTCCGTGGAATGTCTGGTTGTCGGGACCCGCCATCTCTCTAAAGACGTTAAAGGATTACAACGAAAAATATTATAGGAGTGAAGAGATGTACCCTTGAACCAATATTGGTTGGGAGATCTGTAGTCCAATTTATGACTAAGATCAAAGATTTATGAGCATATGGGCTCAATTAATCTGAATTAGGGATCTGTAGCCAACTTGGGCTCGACCCATTCAGTTAAAATGTTGGACATTTAATTAGGTTCAGTCCTTTTTCATTTAACAATGCTGAGTATTGGTTTGGGTTCTGATAATCGTTTTTTGTCTTTTATTGAGTGCTGAGCACTCATTATAGATCTGGGGTTTTATTTAAAGAACAGTTTATGTTCCCTGAGCGCACACGTGAGGAGCACGTGGCGCGCTTGGCGGTGAGCGCCAGTCAATGAGCGCAGAGCGCTTCTGTTAAGCAGCCCACACATGAGGAGCACGTGGCGTGCTTGGCACTGAGCGCAAGTCAATGAGCACAGAGCGCTTCTGTTAAGTAGCACATACGTGAGGAGCACGTGGCGCGCTTGGCGCTGAGCGCCAGTCAATGAGCACAAAGCGCTTTTGTTAAGTAGCGCACACGTGAGGACCACGTAGTGCGCTTGGCGCTGAGCGCCAGTCAATGAGCGCAGAGCGCTTCTACTAAGTAGCGTACACGTGAGGAGCACGTGGCGCTCTTGGTGCTGGTCACAAGATTTGGAGCACTAAGACACTTCTTATGAAGTAGCGCACACGTGAGAGCACGTGGCGCTCTTGACGCTGAGCGCCAGACAATGAGCGCAGAGTGCTTCTGATCAATTTCGTAACCTGAGAAATAAGTTCTCGCTTACAAGCGACTTTGTCTCGTGGTTCTAAGAACAAAGTTCTTATTTTTATAGGAGATGTTACAATCTCTTCTATTTTCTTTTGTGAAAAACTTTGACTTTGTAGATCTATGATCTGAAGAGAATGAAATTCTTCTCTCCCCCTTTTATGATGAGATGCTATGATCTCTTTTTATGAAAGACCTCTGTCTTATAGATCTATGATCTGAAAAAAAGAACTATGTTCTTCTTCCTTGATGAGATGTTTTTTATCTCTCTGTTTTTACCTTGAAGAAAAGTTCTTCTTCTCAGAGCTTGCTCTTTTCTTTGAAATTTCTCAAAGCCTGTGGAGGGGTTCCTCCTCTGCAAGACTTGAAGTCATAGGGCATTTTTATAGGGTAGGCTGATTTGTTGAATCAGTTAAAAAGATCTTTCTCTGATTAATTTGGGGATGTTTCCCCACCATTGGATCTTTGATCCTAGGGCTTCTGTTTTACAAAAGGTAATCTTCTTGTTTTTAATAAGATTGGGAAAATCTTTTCCCATACAGAACTTATTCTGTATCTTTGAGATGATTTTTTTAAATCACCATTGGATCTTTGCAGGGAACATTTAGTTCCAGCGCTAGCACTCTCGTGCATTGCACGTGAGCGCTGCAACAGAGACTTTGACTCTTAGCGCTGGCGCTGCTAGCGCTGGCACTCTCGTGCTTTACACGTGAGCGCTGAATCAGAGTTTTTAACTTTTAGCGTTGGCACTGCTAGCGCTAGTGCTCTCGTGTTTTGCACATGAGCACTACAACAGAGTCTTTGACTCTTAGCGCTGGCGCTGCTGGCGCTGCTAGCAAAGTCTTTGACTTTTAGCGCTGGCGCTATTATAAAGCACTGTTTCATTTCAAATTTCAAAACTTGAACAGAGCTTTGCTCTGATTGGGGGAAACAACGCCCATATCTCAGTGCCTCACATGATACACACATGAGCGCCATATAAAGTGTTTAGCACTATATATTCAGTCAAAATGATTCAAGTGCTTAGCACTGATTGGGCAGTGCCCATGACTGAGTGCCTCACATGATACACATGTGAGCGCCAGAGCTCCAAACAAGTGCTTTGCACTTCTGCATAAAGGAAAAAGGACTGAGCAAACAGAACCACAAATAAGTGCTTAGCACTTTTAAATAAAAAACTGAGCAAACCAATCCCAAATTGGCAAAGAGTCTCTCTGAAATTTTCTTGCAGCTGAGCCCAAATGCTCTGTTATTGGATCTCAACAAAAATTTGATCCCTAAGATGTTGCTAAGTTGATCTTAGTCTCAAATAAGGCTAACGTATCCTCAATTAAAATAAATTGAGCCCAAATGCTCATATATTTAAGTTGATCTTAATCTCAAACTAGATTAACGGTCCTTAAATAAAACAAAATATTTTTGAACTAAAGAAAAATATAACTTAAGTTCGAAATCTCAAATCTAAAAATATACAGATTTGGACTAGTCCGTGCCCTACGGGCGACGACATAAATTAGTCTCCATATACAATCCACGGGCAACCTAAAATAAAACAAACAGGAGACGACACGATGTGAACTACCGAAGAAGGAGAAAATGGTTATCGCAATGCGGTAACGTAATTAACTGCAGGAGCTTGCGCCTGCAGGGAAGAGCGTCCTCATAATCAAAAACCCCTCATAAATGAGGGGGAATCTGATGAAGTCTGCTACAACAGTCGCATCTATCCAAACCTTCGATATACGATGTCATAAATCAACTTGGTATCTTCGGAGAGGTGGATGGATAAGTCCAAATAACATCTTCCCTCAAATCCAGGCTAGACGTACCAACGTCTCGGTCCGGTCTTTCAGCGGTAAACAGGGAACAATATGGTGTGCAAGGCCATTGGTATAGGGAATATCAAAGTCCGCATGTTTGATAGTGTGGTGCAAACACTTGTGAACATGCGTCACGTTCCGCAACTAAAGAAGAAACTAATTCCTCTAAGAGCATTGGATGCGGTATGATGCAAGTTCGTTGGTCAAGCATGAGTACTAAAAGTTGTCAAGGGTACCCCAGTGGTCATGAAGAGACAACGACTGAAGAATTTGTATTGTTAGGACGGATGTACGGTGACTGGTGGTGGAGCCATGACTATGGAGAAACAGGTGGACGATATAGTAAAGATGTGGCATATGCGTCATGGCCACATGAGTGAGAGGGGACTTCGTGAGTTGTGTTTACCTCCGAAAACAGAGATGAACTGGGATCGAATTTCTTGCCTGAATTTGGGGGCAGATACATAGGTATGATCCATCCACCTCTCCGAAAATAATAATTTGATTTATAGCACCGTATATCGGAGGTTTAGAAGGATGCGACCGATGTGGCCGACTTTCAGATTCCTTCTCAGGATGAGATGTTTATTGATTATGGGGACGGATCTTTCCTGCAGGCGCAAGCCCCTACAGTTAATTACGTTATCATGAATGATAATAACTTTCTGCACTACAGGTTACTTCTTCATGTGTCGTGTTATAATTTATTTTGGGTTGCCTTTGAATCATATACGGAGACCGATTTATGTCATCGCCTATAGGGAGTGGATTAGTCCAAATCCTTATTTATATTTTATGATTTGTGTTAAGCATTTGCTTGACGGGGTCTACGTTGGTATTTTGATTTGCTAATGGGGGTGAATTTAGGACGCATATCTCATATTTGTGAGGTCCGTCAATTCACGGAATATTTAGGCTTTATCGAAGGATCGTTAGCCTTGTTTGAGAGTAAGGTCAACTTAGATGATTTTGATTGGCTCAATGAAGCTTAACCGTTAGGACTTAGCCGATTTGGGGCTAAGGATTAGGTCTGTTTGAAACCCAAACAAGATTGGCACATATAACTTGTCTCATGGCTCACGGCTCGAGTATCGACTCACGGCTCAGACGTATGCTCACGTAAATATCAAATGTCGTGTGGTGGCATCAGCTTTGCACGGCTCGAGAACATGTGCATATCACGTAGCGCTGGCGTATGATGGCATCGGCTTGAGTCGGCTAAGACCTTTGGCATAAGCTCACGTGTTTTTCATGTGGTGCGGCCGAATAGAGTTTTTAGGGACTCAGCGTGGATTTAGCACTTGCCCACGTACTTTTCACATGGTGTAGCCATATGAAGCTTCAGTGCTCGTGTCTGGCATATGACGCAAGCCAAGCTAGGGTTTTTAGGGAGTCTAAACTCTGTTTTGAAAGACTTAAACTTTTAGGAGATGATTCTTTTAATCATCAAACTTACGTTTTTGAAGTTTGGGCTTCTGTAAGAAGTAGGTCTTTTTACCATTCTTAAGATCTTGTTATTGTTTTAGATCTATGGAATATAAATTCTTAAGCAGACATATTTTTTGAGGAACTGTGTCCCATGATTCTGTGGGGAACTATGTTTTATCACTACTACAGAGTATTGATTTGGTCACGATTTTAACCGTGACTAAAGATAAGTTTGGTCATGGTTAAAATCGTGACACACCCGTCGCCTAAAACCCCATTACGAGAAAGCTAGTAATGCCCTTAACTGTGACCATACGTTTTTTTAGTCACGGTTAAGACCGTGAGCATATACGCGGCGTTGCCAAAAACGGTTCAAACAACTAAATGAAATTTTTGTGGGGTCCATATATATGGTCACGGTTATAACCGTGGCCGTAGGAGATATATGGTCATAGTTTAAACCGTGACTAAAAGGTTAAATTGTAATGTAGGATACTTGCTATAGCAGGTAACCATGACTATATAGTCCCTATGATCATGGTTTAAATCGTGACCATAAGGGAAAACCATAGTGAAAGTTACTAGCTACTAGCAGGTAACCGTTACTATATCCTATGGTCATGGTTAAAATCGTGACCACATATATTATCAATTTTTTTTAAAACAGAAATATGCGCGCCCCACGCGTGCTACTTTCAATTACAACCAGCAATAGATAATAATAATATAATCGAAGGTCACGCAATTATAACAATCAAGAAGTAATATGATTAGAATCAAACGCAATTATAAACAAGATATATACACCAAACAGTATAATCAATAAACCAACAAAACAAATATTTGTATCAAAAATCAATAATCTATGGTCGTTGGGACGATCCAGCTCCATCGTCCCATGACCTGAACATACTCCTAAACTCGTCTTGTATGGCCTACCTGATGGCCTTCGCATTCGACCGTCTCAGCTCCTCGATCTGCGCCTGAACCATATCCACCCGCACATTCTGCCGCTCCACCCGATCTTGGAGCCAACGAATCTCCTCCTGCGACGCAGCGGTCGCATCTGTCCGTGTCTGGGCTACAGCGTACTCATGGACAGACGAACGCCTGGCAAAGTGTCAGTGGGCCCCGGGACCAACCTCGTGTTCATATCCACCGTGATGTCCACCGGATATCGAAACCAGAACAGGGACAATGGTGGTAATCGAGTCGTTGGGGCCAAGTCCTAAGGCGTCCGTCCTCTTCTGGAACTAGGTCTGTAAAGAAGACACACACACACACACACACACACACACACATAAACGTGTAAACTTAAATACAATATCAACTTGATTATATGAAACTTACCATGTACTCGGCCGTGGCCCTGTGTAACGCGGACCATCCCCTGACAGCAGTGTAGTTGACAGGGTCTTTCTTTTTCTGCGATAAAATTAGGATTTATTTCAATAAGTAATTTGCAACAAATAAACATATATTCTTAAACATCGAAATACTCACGAGCTGGTGCTGAGCGCTAGCCTGCGACCGCTTACCTTGGATCAGGACAACGTGTTCTCTAACGCCGCTGTTCCGGTTCTCTCAGTTACGAACCGACGCCGCCTTGAAAATATAAAGAAGATAATATTATATATCACAAAATATGATTTCTTGTTATATTATTATAATCTTAAAGTTAAATTTATACATAAACATCATCGCACTCGTAATACGCGGCCAACAGCGGCCGATCCTTTCTTGGGACATCTTAAAAAATAGCCTCCATCATCGCCTCCCGCTCCTCCTCAGTCATCATGACCCAGGGAATGTAATGATTCTTCCATAGTTCATATCGGCGTCTCCTCTTGATAACCCGACACTCGGATATGACCTAGTCTATAGCCCGGTGTGCATCGAACGGTATAGGAACGCCATCCTTGCCGATAACGCCTATGAATCTGTAATTTCCCTAGGTCTGAAATTACAAAAATTTAAATAAATAATTATATATATAAAACGACGATTAAATTTAAATGTTTAAAAGGGTATGTGATACCGTGGCTGCTGCAAAAAACTGCCGAATATAGTCAGTCTGGCGTGGGCTCCATCTAATATGGAGCGGGTACCTATAGTAGGTACGGATCTTCGCTCCCATGTAATCCCCCCACTTGGTAAAGTACTCACCAATGGGCACACCTGACGAGGTCCACTCCAGCGTCCATGGAGCAATGCCTGGGGCTGGCCTGGAAAAGGAGGGCCCAATAGGACCTATCATCCTAACATTGGTGGAGTCTAAAAAAGATAGATATATAGACACAATATTATAATATTCAGAGTACGTATATAGCATTTGACAAATTTAAATTACAATCATTATTTAAAAGATTTAAGTAATAATGATTATACCTAACGTTCTCGGCGTGGCGCTAGAACCGACGCCAGACCTCGTCCCGTCAGTACCATACATGACTGCAAAAATAAACTGTTAAATGATTCGATAGAATTATTTTAATAGAAAACTAAAAAATGAATATATAACTATATACCATGTGCAGAAGGAGTGACTAGGATAAAAGGATCTGCTACCCCGCTGATAGGGATAGGCAGCGGGTCCTGTAGTGCTGCAGTTGCTGATGGTGGTGGGGGTTCTATAGTAGGGATGCTGGTAAGAAGGGCCATGGTAGGAGGGTCGCTGGTAAAGGTAGGCATTGCTGCCGCTACTACTGCAGCTACTGACATCCCGCCAATCTTGTCTAGACATCGTTTCCTATGACGTCTAGAGTCAGATCCACAGCCTCCCATACCCTATATATTTATTCAAATATTAAAAATTTACTTATAATCATTATACAATTTAAAACATTTAATTCAATTTTATTACCTAGCATGTTTGTTCGATACATTATCTAAAAATTCGTTTGGTGAATTATCGAAATCTTGATCAGTGATAATCACTTGGCCGATGTCACGTCTTACTAATGTATTGATGGACGACATAGAATAGTTTGGATCATTGGTACGTTCAATAAAATGACTGATACATATTCTGCTTCTTCCTCATCACTCTCATCTTCAGAGTCACTCAATGTCGGCATATTATATTAATCTTTTGGTTTCCAATGATAAACAACAGTACAGTCAGCCTTTTTCAGGTCCCGAGAATAATATATTTGTGTTGCTATCGATGGAAAGATAAAGTTATCATATTCATAGACAGTCCGTTTGATGTTTACCAAAGTGAGTTTGTATTCATTGACCTTCATATTCCGTTCAGACTTGGTATCGTACTATCTGTATTGGAATATAAAAAATGGGGCAGTCTTATGAATGTATGAGACCGCTATAATCTGCTCAAGAACACCGTAATAGGGATTTCCTATGTCGTCGGAGGTTGCGACGCCGCTATTTTGCGTAGCTCTAATAAGTACCGTCCTTTCGATCTCAAATTTGTAGCCGAAAACCCCATATCCATTGTAAAACGTAACTGCATTCGATGGACCGATTAAAAGGTCTTGGATCTTTCTATCAATCTGCTCACCACGATTCATTTGTCCGTCAACTTCTTCTCTGCACCAAGCGACGAAAGTGTGTCTCTGTTCTGCTGGGTTTTACCGACACACTGGCCATCTACCATGGCCGATGCAGAACAAAAATTGGCGTTCAAAAATTTTAGCGCAAACAAAACCCGTTCCAAGATCGAAACCATAAACCTATACTAGCAAAACTAGAGAATGCTAAACTACAAGGTTAGAATGTTTATACCAAAAGAACTAAGTCCTTCGGTCTTCTACCGCCTTCATTAGCTCCTTGGGGTCGCGGATCGAATTTGGTTGTCGGTCTTCCTTCATCGATGATGATCCACCCGAGGGAAACGACGCAGGCTTCAGCCTCGCCAAATAAGGCAACCGATGCTCCAAGGTTGCTAGCAATGGAGAGTGGAGGTGTAGGAATGTCTCACTATATTTTTCTCTCATGATAAATGCTCAAATAAGCAACTCAAGAAGAAGAAGGAGGAGGTGAGGAAACCAGTGGCATGAGTAACCAAGGAAAAGGCTAAGTATCTCAAGAGTGAGAGTGAATCAATATCAATGAATGATCAAGATGCTAGCATGAAGAATGAATGGCTACAATAATTTTAACCATGGAAAAATATCTCCTCATTTTTACAATAAACAAATCATAGCCATACATCTCTACATGCCTCAACATGCTCATGCCAACTCACCCTCCACCTCATTTAGAAAAGTAAATGATTTTCTAAAAAGAAAATCATCTAAATGAAGTGTCCAACTTCTAGAAGCTATTCCATATAAATACGGAATACAACATGGTATACGTATCGAAATACATAAACGCGTATTCGTACAAAAATAAGAATAGCCAAGAGAGAAAAAGAATAGTGAACAATAATACTAGAATACATATATAAAAATATATATATAATTTATTAAATCAAAACCTGATTTAATAATCCGGCTTAATCCTAAGCCGCTAGTATTATCAACCGTCCGATTAAAGTTTGTGTAGCCTGTACTCATATTTAATCGGACACCTATATGTACCAACATACATCATCTACACCATATCGCCTGAACCGTGAAAACCCTCTGTGTGGGACTCTAAAGACTCGTCAATACACTGGCAGTGGGTTTAACCACAAGCACGTTAGCGGCACTAGCTGTACGTAACGGCTACCCAAGTATTTAGTGAAAGGAAGGACGACAAGATAACTCATCCAAACCCCTACTGAGTTTGTCCGTGACAATCTCCATACAGTCTGGTTTGGTCGTCTAAGAGTATCGCATATCGAGTTTAGGGGGTGGATAAAATCAGACCCCTAATAACACGACATTGCGTGTCGGTATGAAACCCATCACCACCTGAGAAACTACTGATCCTAGATCAGTAATTCTCGAATACCTTAGCCAAGGATTTCTGGTGATGGCCACCCGTGCACAACGCGACATCAACCCCCAATACCGGGAGAGACAAATCCCCGACGATCCGCTCACTGCCTCCATGTAGCTCGGGACTGTACCCAACTAAAACCTGTTTGCACGACTCCTTTGAGCCATGGTAAAGTAGTAATCAAAGCACAGTGGGAACTCACACGAGACAAATGACGATCTCAGGTCGACAGACTAACCTGTACTCATGTCACCTGGGAACTGCAATCTGATAATAGGTATAATACCATCTAGCAGGTTCCCGGCGAGTCCGTCCAGTGTACTCATAACCCAATGATCACCTGTATACTATCTTAGGTGGCTAACTGACACCAATGGCTTGTGAGACCGCCACCGCCCCTCGTCGGGGTCTCGATAAGTATACACTAGTCTACTCTGGAGTATCGATGCCCAGTCTCGATACTCCCATGACTAGGGACATTTAAGAATGTGCTTATAGACCATCCAGCTCCCACTTATATGATCGCCATCATAATGCCGGTAGTCAAGCAAGAATCCTATAGGCTCTATTAACATGTAATAGTGATCTGTAATGCCATCTAATGCTGTACATGATGATAAAGACAAACCAGCTAGCATACTATCATCTCGAGTAAGACTGTTCTACCGGTATAGGTCCTCCCTCAATCATCACAATCGCATGCCTGCGATTCAATAATTGACTTGAGGGTACTATATCCAACAATCTCCCACTTGAACTTAAGGCTAATTATTGCGGTGTGGCATACTCACAGCCCGTGTGATACCGAACACCCAACTTCTTTACAAATCAGTCCCGCAAAGCCCGTTTGTGAAACTATTGCGTTCGAGAAATAGCCTCAGTGAGTGGATCTACTCCAGTGTTTATATCTTTATCTCTCTATTCTCAACTTCGCGGAGAAAGACTATCTCTCGAAATGAGCAATACCTGTCTTAGAATTTGTCTGGATATCTGATGGGACCCAATTCACAAATGAACTCCAAATCCAACAAATTTCTTAGACTGTATCATCCACTGAATTTAATCAGTATCCTGCGCCATACCTTCCACAGTATCCGCTTGGACCACCTGTCCAACATACTGCCCCTCAAAAGAGGGAAAACTATAACTCTGACAGTCACTCTGTCATCCAGGTCACCTTGGAAGCCTAAAATGATAACCGCCTCCCGAAAAAAGCTATTGTTACCATATACCAAGAACATCCACTTATGTTCATAACTTCTTCCTAACGTTTCTCCAGGATTGGATTAATATATATGCTTATTGCAGCCAGTGCAAAACCAATATCTGGTGTGGTACTTGACATTTCATGATTAACTCAATTGCCTAAGCAAGTGATATGCCAATCATGCAAATCCCTCTCCTCATCAGTCTAGAAGACATCTCTTTAAAAAGGGTGACTCTATTCCCTGCGGGTACACCACCACGCCAGGAGTCGTCCATTCTAAAATACTTTAGAATAGTGTCAAGTATCCAAATTGGGACACTTTCCAAATCTAGATCTAAAACCATAGATCTAGTGACTAGAAATCCTGATATTTTATCCAGATCATGTGTGGAGAAACACCTTATGACAACCACAGTATAACCGATCATAGTATAGGAATATCACTTCCTATCAGGAGTATGTCATCCAAATACCAGGACATCACTCCCTACTATCTTCTTATCAGGTCCATCTGTTATTCTAATGAAACCCAACTCTATGATTGTCACATCAAAAATAAACGACCTATCTCCGCTATACTTGCTCTAGTCTATAAATAGACATAAGCTACTTGCCCACTACGTTTCCGCTGCTCTCACTGACTACAACAACCTTCTAGCAGAGTCATATACACGTGCACTTCTAAAGATAATTTAGAACGACGTTATATTCATCCTCCTTCCAGATCTCATAGTCTAGAACAACAGCAGTATCAAGTTTGGGTAATCAAGAATCTCCATGTCACCGTCTTTAAGGAGACCGAAGTACCTTTCGGGTGCATGAGGTTACCCACCAAATCAGTGGAGTGGCTAATGGATTATAGAGTCCAATTGAATTTTTAGGTTCTACTAAATTTTTAGTAATCGTTTGTGGTTCTGAAATCAATTCCAGTTCTACCATACTCCCACTAATTTTTTCTGAAAAAGAAATCCATTTTACTAAAACTGGTGGCGAGTCAAGAATAATATAACTATTGATCTTCCAGATGGTAGAATGTTAACCCTTGTCAAAGCCCGGGAAAACCCACAAACTGCCCTTACTGAAACGTGCCTAGAGTTTGTCCAGATTCTGGTTTTAAGCATCAGCCGGACTACTCCATATACCTTAACATCGTTAAGATATGAATACATTCTATATCCATATAGAAACAAAGGAACTAATTTAATTGGAACCAGATTAAAAAAATATGCAGTTGTTTTCGGTGCATATTAACTAAATGGAAGGAGGCCAAGCAGCATTACTCATCAAGGAATGCACCTATGCATGAGTAACCTGAAAGAGAAGCAAGTTCTCACAACTATTACTTATGACGGATACCTAGCATAAGTATCTACATCTTCGATCACCTTGAAGAATCCTGATACTTGCAACATATGGTTCTCTACTTTATACCTATAACTTCTCAAAATTTAGACCCTGTATTTCAGTGAAATACTTGTCTAAAACTAGAGAAGTTATGAGTAAACAGAATATAGTACGAGTACCAACGCCTTTTGTCCTAACGAACACCGGATAACATACAATACTCTATATAAGTCCACCGAGTTTAATAACTCAAACCATGTGCATCGTAGGTTGAAAATTGTACTATGGTTAAGAAGAATTACGTCGTTGTTTAATACTCCTTACATAACCATCAACTGATATAAGTAAATGTCATAGACATAATTTCAAAAGGTTATATCTCACTTTAAAAAATAAGCGTACAGATATATTAGTTTGAAATTGGTGTATAACAACGGATATTCAAAACCAAATATTTGCCATCAGGCAAAACCCAGGTAATTTTCTCAAATATCACCAATTACAAAGAATTCTGATATATAGAGGATACAATCACCCAATTCCCAATATCTTACTCCCACTCAGCATCCGTAACGCCATACAAATGTGAGAATCAAATATGGTAAATGCATACCCTGGAGTCAGAATCTAATTGAGAAAACAATTTTCAATTAACACCGCACAGAGAAATTGAAACATGAAAATGTTTCGAAGGGGTGGCGGGGTATTCCTAGTAATGCCTCTTCCACTATCCAGATTCATGACATTAACTGTATATTTCCTTGCCTTCACTGTTAATAAGCGCAATAGGTGTACTCTTCTAGGTTAATTGATTTTCTTCCTTCCTTACCTGTTAGCATCAGCCTAAGGTTTGGTAGAAGACTATTCAATAAGCGCAATATATGTACTCTCCTAATAACAAGAGCCCTCACAACCTGAGAGAAGGTAAAGAGAAAAGACAACTGTATAATCCTTATTCTATTTCTCCAGAACCGAAACTGTCACGACCCGAAAGTACGGAACATGACCGGCACTTAAACTACGAACGTCTCGAGGTGTACGTAATCTAAGTAAATCGAAAACCCAGAAATCCAAACCAAGAAAAGAAGTAGAGTGCAGGAAAAACCAAATTAAAGCAAGTAGTTTCAATAGCATAAGCCGAATTATGCGGTTTTTAAAAACATCAAAAATTTACTGAAAATTTCGGCAGAGTCTCCTTTGTAAATACTGGCCCCCAAACGGGATACAACATGAATAGTATACGAAATTAAGAAAAGGGCATCCCCAAGCGGGAGCTAGCTCTTCGTCAATCGACGGTCACAACCACACAAGCAATATAATTTACAACGCCAACGGCGAGGATCAAAACTCAAAAGGAAACTCAAAACCACCAGAAATATAACGAGCGACTCTAAGGTCGAAAGAATAAACAACACTGGTCTCTATCTCAAAAATACATATTTGGTTGATGGAGATTCTAGATACAACAGAATAATGATATACAAGATATATAATGGGGGTATGATACAAGTAAACCCACCTACTAGCAAATCACCCGAATGAAACTATGCCCGCAAAGCCGTAATGAAACCTGTACGGCAAACCTGCAAGAAACTGGGGCACAACGGGGGGGAGTTGCCAACTCGTGAATAGAAAAACATCTACGCACAGAAATCGCATAAATAACGCAATCCTAGGTCAATGATCATAATATATCCTCAAAAATATGTATAACATGCAGCCTATAACAATGGCTAGGGTAATATCTAACCGAGTGTAATCTCATGTGCCCGTGTCAGTGCCTCAGGTAGCAATATATCATATGAATGAGGTATGAATGCATGAAAACAGAATACATATAAATGAAGAAACTGTTTTCATAAATTAGTGAGATTTCCTTCTGGTTTTTAAACTGAGGTATCATAATGAAATCAGTATCAACAGTGTCTAGCATCGACACAAAACATAAATCTCACTGTCTCGAAATATCAATGTCTCAATCTCAATATCTAGGGCGCCGTCAGTCCAGACCGGCCCCTACCATCCATCTCAAGACCACGACGGTATCCTCCGGATATCCGACGCGTCGGGTAATATCACCGGTAGGTAGTGCTCCCCAGCCAGGCTCAACGTCAACACCACATTCCTCTTGCCCCGGGGTACCATACCGGGCCCACCATGTACCCGTGACGGTTCCTCCACTCCTCGACACGGATCTCGAAAACCACAGCAAACTCATGGTGGACGACACTTACATCACTAGAAAACCGCAATTTACATATTTTAAAAATATAATAAGTTTAGAAATTTTGCGGCTTTCCCCCGAAATCCAGAAATATCATAAATCTCAAGAAATCATCACAAGTGCATATGTCAATGATAATGAATGTATATGGTATCAATAACCAAGTTGCAATGTGTGATTAATAACTAGGCATGAACAATGGAATAACAGTATGCATGAAGTGACAAGTAATAACCACAATGTCTAAACTGGCATATAAGGCAGGTACACTAATATCGTATCAACTACTAACTAACAACCTAAGTCAAGCAATAGTATTTTCTAAGTGTACGTGACATGGCAATTACCGATGAAGATGTGTGTGAGCCGGCAAGTAAGTGTATGTGGTACATACGCATCATCGGTAATGGTGCTGGTGTCCTAACAGCATGATATCAATAATGGAATATGCAGCAAAATAAATATGCGAGGCAGAGCGAACAGCAATAATGTGCGGGAGCTGAATACTAGACACAACGATAACTAATCTGCAATAATCTAATATAAGTCCTACAAATGGTGCCTTTTGAAATAACATGAATCATGGGGTTTTGAAAATAGGGGCTACGGTGTTTTTTTATGAAAAGATACGTCGTTTTTGAAATATCCGTAGATTCCCTTGAGCTGCCTTTAAAAATGCCCACGATTCGTTAGTTTTTGAAATAGGTAAGAAGTCTAACCTAATCTAACAACTACACTAAACTATACGGCTGAACTACAAGCTGAACTACAGGTAAGGAAACCGCCTATCATCTGAGTCGATACATATACATACCTGTATATGTATAGTCGGTGATCTCGCCTCAATAATATCATATCCGATACCATATCTATAATCAGGCATCCCAAGTCAAGAGTGCGGATCAATCATCAATATAGCTCGTACGTAAATCCGTCGTACGGCATCCCAATCTGGGTACGGGTCAATATCACATTCCTCATACTATTCACCTGGTATCCTCTTTATCAAATATCATGATCGGGGTACTGATCTACGTCTAGTACCATACTGATACCGCCTACGTATGCATTGACGTGTGTGAAACACTACATCAAGGACCCGCTACAACGTCATGTCGTATCTCAAATACGAACCCTGCTATATCACCGATCTCACGGCCTCAAATCAAATCTCATCGACTCAGCTTAATCCCAAGTATCATCCTCAATCCGTATGTGAACACATAGTCCCATACCCATGTGAACACATAACTATATAATCCCGTATAAGCGCAAATGAAAGAAGAAAGTATGCAAGTGTGGGTGGGTGTGTGCATGTATGGTGCGACCACTACTCTAGGGTTTCGCGACACTAAATCATCCAAGAACACCAAATATCTATATCATCGATAATATCAAAAAAATTATAGTCAAAATATATATATATGTGTGTATACGTATTCGTATACATCACCACGAACTGCGGGGGTGCTATACGCCATCCACCCGACTTCTCCCCGTAGATATAAATCTACTCACCTGGTCCTCGCTCGCCGGTGCCGACGTCGCCACGCGCTTGCTTGTCGTCTCGAAGTCCACGTGGGGGTACCTACATATCATAACGCACCATATCGCATTAAAACTAAATTCGAGATCGAAACGGCATACGAAAATCAAATCGGCACGCGTATCACGCATAGGTCCAAACCTATCGCCTACGCATGCAAGAATAGTAAAACCAACCCTCGATATCGATGTACAAACGTCAAACCATCGAGAAAATCCAATCACACTCATTTGCACATTCACGAACACTAATTTTAATATAAACTAGGTTAAAACTCACAAAAACCCCATTTTCACTTAAAAAATCATTTTTCCGAAAATCTAGCAAGCACAATTCGCCGTTTTTGTACAAAACATGATGTTTAAATGAAAGTAGCGGCCAATATACTTATTAAATATCTTAAATAAGTCGTATAAACAATTTCCGGAATTTAATCTCATTAAATTCCAAAAATCCTAATATTCTAGTTTACAAAAATACCCTTTTTTAACAATTTCAAAGCAAAAATGCACAAACTACAATCTAGCTTAGATTTGCATGATCCAAAGCATTAAACCACACTTAATAAAGTTAATGAAGCCATGAAAAACCTAATTAGATTTTTAGTCTAACATTTGCAATAATTTCCAAAAACCTAGTTTAGAAAAAAAAAGCTTAATTTGGACATTTCCATGTAACAATATGAAATTTAACTACTAGTTTACTTTCTACAAATTCTAATATGGTAAGCTACCCATCACAACCATACACCAATTCACAATACCCTAACTTGCATTCAAACCCTTTTCTTGAATTCCAAAACTTGCAATTAAACTCACATATCCAAGTTAACACTTAATTAAATTAGCTTAAGAAATTAGTAACAATTAAGCAACAAAAATGTTTAGAATTATACCCAAAACATATGAAGATTCACAAGCATCCATGGCCCTCCAAAATGCTCTCTTTTCACAAGGATACATGCTATACGGGCTAAGCTAAAATGTGTAGGAGTCGGATTTGGATTTAGATTTGAATTTGCATGGATTTTGAAGTGATTTGTGGATTTTTTTGATGAAGAAAGAGTGGGATTTGAGGGGGAGGGCTGCTGCTGTTGGGAGGCCAGAAATGGGAGTGAGGAGAGAGAGGGAGGTAGAGAAAATGCAAGGGAGGAAAGTCAAGGTCAAGGTAAGGTCAAAAGTCCACCTAATTCACCCATTTTCTTTTCTTTTCTTTCATTTCTTTTCCTTTGAAATCAAGTGGGGAAAAATTATGGTGGGTGCTGAATTCAGCCATGGGGAGGAGTAAGTGGGGGTGTGTGGGTGTGGGTACGGGTGTGGGGTGATGAAAAATGATAAATACAATACCCCAAACATCCATTTACGCTAAAAAAAAGCATTTTTCTTCAATAATTTCTAAACCGTTTTGGCAAATGATTTCGTTCCAAAAACCACATGATAAAATTTTATTTAATGTTTTATGATGCACAAAATTTGTTTCAACTCATTCCGATTTGTAATTTTCCCTAATTAAATGTATTAGTGACGGCTTAAAATAATATTTTTTTCAGAAAATTTGAAATTTCACCAGCGGCTCAATAAACACCAAATAATAGCAATTACATAGCTAGAATATGTAAATTTAATTTTTATAATAAGATATTTGTATTTTGACTTTTTACAGAAAACCCCCTTATTTTACCGATTTTTTTCGAAATTTCACCGAAACGATTTTCAAAACGCTACAATCTTCCCCCCTTAAAGAAATTCGGTCCCCGAATTTAAATTCAAACTCCCCCAAATACTAAAACATCTAAGAAAACCCATCAAGTCGTCGGGGCTCCGAAATTGTAAATACATACAACAAATCGTAGCGCAGCGCAGGCGCTTGAAAAATGAGTATATAACTCAAATCAAAACCCCGTCAAGCATCCCGCAATCATCGGAGTCGTGGAGAAGACATCAATGCCAAATCCAAATCAAAACCAATATGACATAACTCGAAACTATACATGTAAATATCGAATCTATATATGTAAGTATCTGAAGGAAATGCATGCCAAATCTCTTTAAGTCGCTGTGCAACGCGTATAACACTGCACAGTGGCGGACGTCTATCATAAGAAAATAACTATATACATATATACCTTTGTTTGAAATGTACGTTCCGCCGTTTTGGAAACAATTTAGAAGGGTCTCCTTGTTTTAAACATTTCTTGTCATATCAGACACGTAGGTAAAGACTGAGGCTATAGCTCGCTTTTTGGAAATCCCTTCAATAACTATCAATGCATGCAAAATGTATTCAGGTACTGTCCTCTGACTAGTCCTGCTCAGTACGAAAACACATAGCAATATCATAAAAACGTACTGCTCTATAAGAAATCAATCCCAAAATATGCACATGAATACTACGTGCGTCTGGTGCGCACGGAAATCAAAATCCATGAATGTGCCATACATGCGCACAGAAACAACATCTAAGTGCATCAGGTGTGCACGAAACATCTGTCGTAGGCAACATGTGTGCCTGACAGCAAAATCAGGTGCATCTGACATGCACGAAAAAATCTCGATTTAGTGCCTCTGGTGTGCACCAAAATCACCCTTCAAAACATGCGCCCAACATGCGCGAAAATCCAAATCAGGTGCATCCATCGTGCACGAAATCATGAAATCCAATATCAAGTGCCGAACGTGCGCAAAATCAATCAGGTGCACAAGGTGCACAAAACAAATATCGAGTATCACAATCGAAATCGAAGTCCAGTGCATCTAAGTGCACAAAAGGCGTATCACTGCACTGCAAGCATATATAAACTATACCGATTGCAGGAACGAAATCGTGTGCATGCATACGCACAAAACCAACTCAACTGTTTAAAACCGTAATATCACAAACATGTGAAACTAAAGCACGAAAACGATATCAAGTGCAACACTGTGCAAAGATCGTAAATCCTCAATCATCAAAATCAAATCATACGAATAAATCACCCAAAACATCGTAATCAATAATGGCGGAATAGTACTGCTCAAGCGCATCCTCTAAGAATCTCGGGCCAACTGTCGCGGTCACTAGTGGGACGTCTCGTCGATGATCATGAACCCTGTCCTGCTGGTGTGCGTAACCATGACCACTCCTGGGTCAAGGTCTTCACTGTGAATTACCAATCTTTCGGTCCATCGGCTCATCAGCCCTGTCAGGTGTGCTAACGGGGACGATTCCGTTCTGGCACTTCTCTGGTCATCTCTTGGTCAATCATCGTGACCACTCGTAAGACAGCATATCACTGGCGTCGGCCTCTGGCTCTCTGAATGTACGTGACACATCTGATCCTGGGTGCAAGTATCATTGCAGCAGTGTCCTGGAAGGAATCCTGCTCACGGTCTATTCCATGTCTCGTCTCTGCCAACTGTCCGGAAGTCATCGTCCTTTCCTATATCTGCATCTTGCTCTGGAACGACTGCATACTCATCGCGACTCCTTCTGGAAGGTATATCCAGTACTCTGCCTCGGCATGCGCATCGCATCTCTGATGTCGGCGGAGGGGAACGTCATCATATCTGGATCTTATACGAACCTCTTACTCCATTTTCTCTAATGTCGACCGCTTCGGACTCGTCTCGTCGTGGCTGCATGGACTGAGCTCCAACGACTATCCTCGTATCTGGAGTCTCCCAAGAATGCATCTTACCACCTAGCATCCGATTGAAGTCGAACCATTCGATCGATTCGTCAAAACCTCATAATCCCCCAAGAGCTCAACCTCTTGGTACAGTTTAATAGTATCGAATATATATACCACAGTATCGGTGGTCCAGCCATAGAAGGGCAAACCCAAGCCTCACTAATGGCGCCGCAGAACTGCCGCAAACCCGAAGGTTCAAAGGCTTTCACACGGTCATTATGTCGAGTTAGGGTTTCATTCTTCTAGAGGGACCATAGAATTGCCTGCATGTCTTTCCGAATACTTTAAACTTGGAATAATAGGTTTCCGACACTCGATCGTCTCTGTCGACCCTCACGTCTCTGCGTGAAGTCGTCTCTAGCTGGAAGCAATCTATCTGATGACCTCGCATCGGGGTAAGCGAACGAACCACCTGTCCTAGTCATTCATCATCGGGTGACTAGTGTCCTTCTATCATCTATTCGTACAACTCGCCCTGCAATAGCTCCAACATATGGGGCGATGTCTCGTCGCTTGCAGCAACTACTAGCTCGCTCGTCTGCACGCTGAACAGTGCCTCAATCATCAAGAGTAAGCAACACACCAACGGTCATCAAAATCTGGCTGGCCTCTATCATTGGCTCAATTCCCTTGTGTCGATCAGCGCCTCCGAGTAACCTCATAAAGGCGATCCACCAAATACTCGTGGCACGGAAACACAGTAAAAAGATACATCTCTGCAATCGTGTGTCGCCGGAATTTCGCCCTGGTCAGTCCTCGTTCGTGACGAGCTTGTGCTGACCGCAACTCTAGCCGTAGCTCTCCCTGCCCGTAACCGTAGTAGCAAAACCAAACTGGTACCGATGAGGCTAGATCAGGAAGGAATATAATACTGAACAAGGAAATGTACATCCTAAGGCTCCTTAAGTGGAGTGGCGTGTCGTAAATATGCCGCGGAACATACCAACGGTACGTCACTCTACTTTAGTCACCTATTCTATCAACCAAGGGTCATCCTACGCTCCGAAGGTAAAACCTAACGCTCTGATACCAACTTTGTCACGACCCGAAAGTACGGAACATGACCGGCACTTAAACTACGAACGTCTCGAGGCGTACGTAATC
Source organism: Agapanthus africanus (assembly GCA_030015575.1). NCBI lineage: Eukaryota > Viridiplantae > Streptophyta > Magnoliopsida > Asparagales > Amaryllidaceae > Agapanthus > Agapanthus africanus. The sequence goes on along the minus strand of CM057342.1, from coordinate 693,665,048 downwards.
TAAGTAAACCGAAAACCCAGAAATCCAAACCAAGAAAAGAAGTAGAGTGCAGGAAAAACCAAATTAAAGCAAGTAGTTTCAATAGCATAAGCCGAATTATGCGGTTTTTAAAAACATCAAAAATTTACTGAAAATTTCGGCAGAGTCTCCTTTGTAAATACTGGCCCCCAAACGGGATACAACATGAATAGTATACGAAATTAAGAAAAGAGCATCCCCAAGCGGGAGCTAGCTCTTCGTCAATCGACGGTCACAACCACACAAGCAATATAATTTACAACGCCAACGGCGAGGATCAAAACTCAAAAGGAAACTCAAAACCACCAGAAATATAACGAGCGACTCTAAGGTCGAAAGAATAAACAACACTGGTCTCTATCTCAAAAATACATGTTTGGTTGATGGAGATTCTAGATACAACAGAATAATGATATACAAGATATATAATGGGGGTATGATACAAGTAAACCCACCTACTAGCAAATCACCCGAATGAAACTATGCCCGCAAAGCCGTAATGAAACCTGTACGGCAAACCTGCAAGAAACTGGGGCACAACGGGGGTGAGTTGCCAACTCGTGAATAGAAAAACATCTACGCACAGAAATCGCATAAATAACGCAATCCTAGGTCAATGATCATAATATATCCTCAAAAATATGTATAACATGCAGCCTATAACAATGGCTAGGGTAATATCTAACCGAGTGTAATCTCATGTGCCCGTGTCAGTGCCTCAGGTAGCAATATATCATATGAATGAGGTATGAATGCATGAAAACAGAATACATGTAAATGAAGAAACTGTTTTCATAAATTAGTGAGATTTCCTTCTGGTTTTTAAACTGAGGTATCATAATGAAATCAGTATCAACAGTGTCTAGCATCGACATAAAACATAAATCTCACTGTTTCGAAATATCAATGTCTCAATCTCAATATCTAGGGCGCCGTCAGTCCAGACTGGCCCCTACCATCCATCTCAAGACCACGACGGTATCCTCCGGATATCCGACGCGTCGGGTAATATCACCGGTAGGTAGTGCTCCCCAGCCAGGCTCAACGTCAACACCACATTCCTCTTGCCCCGGGGTACCATACCGGGCCCACCATGTACCCGTGACGGTTCCTCCACTTCTCGACACGGATCTCGAAAACCACAGCAAACTCATGGTGGACGACACTTACATCACTAGAAAACCGCAATTTACATATTTTAAAAATATAATAAGTTTAGAAATTTTGCGGCTTTCCCCCGAAATCCAGAAATATCATAAATCTCAAGAAATCATCACAAGTGCATATATCAATGATAATGAATGTATATGGTATCAATAACCAAGTTGCAATGTGTGATTAATAACTAGGCATGAACAATGGAATAACAGTATGCATGAAGTGACAAGTAATAACCACAATGTCTAAACTGGCATATAAGGCAGGTACACTAATATCGTATCAACTACTAACTAACAACCTAAGTCAAGCAATAGTATTTTCTAAGTGTACGTGACATGGCAATTACCGATGAAGATGTGTGTGAGCCGGCAAGTAAGTGTATGTGGTACATACGCATCATCGGTAATGGTGCTGGTGTCCTAACAGCATGATATCAATAATGGAATATGCAGCAAAATAAATATGCGAGGCAGAGCGAACAGCAATAATGTGCGAGAGCTGAATACTAGACACAACGATAACTAATCTGCAATAATCTAATATAAGTCCTACAAATGGTGCCTTTTGAAATAACACGAATCATGGGGTTTTGAAAATAGGGGCTACGGTGTTTTTTTATGAAAAGATACGTCGTTTTTGAAATATCCGTAGATTCCCTTGAGCTGTCTTTAAAAATGCCCACGATTCGTTAGTTTTTGAAATAGGTAAGAAGTCTAACCTAATCTAACAACTACACTAAACTATACGGCTGAACTACAAGCTGAACTACAGGTAAGGAAACCGCCTATCATCTGAGTCGATACATATACATACCTGTATATGTATAGTCGGTGATCTCGCCTCAATAATATCATATCCGATACCATATCTATAATCAGGCATCCCAAGTCAAGAGTGCGGATCAATCATCAATATAGCTCGTACGTAAATCCGTCGTACGGCATCCCAATCTGGGTACGGGTCAATATCACATTCCTCATACTATTCACCTGGTATCCTCTTTATCAAATATCATGATCGGGGTACTGATCTACGTCTAGTACCATACTGATACCGCCTACGTATGCATGGACGTGTGTGAAACACTACGTCAAGGACCCGCTACAACGTCATGTCGTATCTCAAATACGAACCCTGCTATATCACCGATCTCACGGCCTCAAATCAAATCTCATCGACTCAGCTCAATCCCAAGTATCATCCTCAATCCGTATGTGAACACATAGTCCCATACCCATGTGAACACATAACTATATAATCCCGTATAAGCGCAAATGAAAGAAGAAAGTATGCAAGTGTGGGTGTGTGTGTGCATGTGTGGTGCGACCACTACTCTAGGGTTTCGCGACACTAAATCATCCAAGAACACCAAATATCTATATCATCGATAATATCAAACAAATTATAGTCAAAATATATATATATGTGTGTATACGTATTCGTATACATCACCACGAACTGCGGGGGTGCTATACGCCATCCACCCGACTTCTCCCCGTAGATATAAATCTACTCACCTGGTCCTCGCTCGCCGGTGCCGACGTCGCCACGCGCTTGCTTGTCGTCTCGAAGTCCACGTGGGGGTACCTACATATCATAACGCACCATATCGCATTAAAACTAAATTCGAGATCGAAACGGCATACGAAAATCAAATCGGCACGCGTATCACGCATAGGTCCAAACCTATCGCCTACGCATGCAAGAATAGTAAAACCAACCCTCGATATCGATGTACAAACGTCAAACCATCGAGAAAATCCAATCACACTCATTTGCACATTCACGAACACTAATTTTAATATAAACTAGGTTAAAACTCACAAAAACCCCATTTTCACTTAAAAAGTCATTTTTCCGAAAATCTAGCAAGCACAATTCGCCGTTTTTGTACAAAACATGATGTTTAAATGAAAGTAGCGGCCAATATACTTATTAAATATCTTAAATAAGTCGTATAAACAATTTCCGGAATTTAATCTCATTAAATTCCAAAAATCCTAATATTCTAGTTTACAAAAATACCCTTTTTTAACAATTTCAAAGCAAAAATGCACAAACTACAATCTAGCTTAGATTTGCATGATCCAAAGCATTAAACCACACTTAATAAAGTTAATGAAGCCATGAAAAACCTAATTAGATTTTTAGTCTAACATTTGCAATAATTTCCAAAAACCTAGTTTAGAAAAAAAAAAGCTTAATTTGGACATTTCCATGCAACAATATGAAATTTAACTACTAGTTTACTTTCTACAAATTCTAAGATGGTAAGCTACCCATCACAACCATACACCAATTCACAATACCCTAACTTGCATTCAAACCCTTTTCTTGAATTCCAAAACTTGCAATTAAACTCACATATCCAAGTTAACACTTAATTAAATTAGCTTAAGAAATTAGTAACAATTAAGCAACAAAAATGTTTAGAATTATACCCAAAACATATGAAGATTCACAAGCATCCATGGCCCTCCAAAATGCTCTCTTTTCACAAGGATACATGCTATACGGGCTAAGCTAAAATGGGTAGGAGTCGGATTTGGATTTAGATTTGAATTTGCATGGATTTTGAAGTGATTTGTGGATTTTTTTGATGAAGAAAGAGTGGGATTTGAGGGGGAGGGCTGCTGCTGTTGGGAGGCCAGAAATGGGAGTGAGGAGAGAGAGGGAGGTAGAGAAAATGCAAGGGAGGAAAGTCAAGGTCAAGGTAAGGTCAAAAGTCCACCTAATTCACCCATTTTCTTTTCTTTTCTTTCATTTCTTTTCCTTTGAAATCAAGTGGGGAAAAATTATGGTGGGTGCTGAATTCAGCCATGGGGAGGAGTAAGTGGGGGTGTGTGGGTGTGGGTACGGGTGTGGGGTGATGAAAAATGATAAATACAATACCCCAAACATCCATTTACGCTAAAAAAAAGCATTTTTCTTCAATAATTTCTAAACCGTTTTGGCAAATGATTTCGTTCCAAAAACCACATGATAAAATTTTATTTAATGTTTTATGATGCACAAAATTTGTTTCAACTCATTCCGATTTGTAATTTTCCCTAATTAAATGTATTAGTGACGGCTTAAAATAATATTTTTTTCAGAAAATTTGAAATTTCACCAGCGGCTCAATAAACACCAAATAATAGCAATTACATAGCTAGAATATGTAAATTTAATTTTTATAATAAGATATTTGTATTTTGACTTTTTACAGAAAACCCCCTTATTTTACCGATTTTTTTCGAAATTTCACCGAAACGATTTTCAAAACGCTACAGAAACTATCCTCGAACTGGAACAAGTTCCTTCGAGTTCGTATGTAACTATACGATGGTAATATCCAAGTAATATGTGGATCTTCGTAGTGATACAGAATGTTCTGGAGAAACGCAAAGGTAAAAGTAGGAGTGGCGATGGTATACGCGGTTTCGTCGTGAATGATAGTAGTCGCAATTTTCTTTGCCCTAAATCTAATCCCTTTATATGCCTTTACTTATTACCTTCTATACACCACACTTAGGCTGATTGGTTTTCTTCCTTCCCCACCCTTCGGCACCTGCCTGTGGTTTGGAAGAAGACTATCCAATAAGCGCAATAGGTGTACTCTCCTAATACCAGGAGCTCTCGCAACCTGAGAGAAGGTAAGGAGAAAAGACAACTGAATAATCCTATTCAATTTCTCCTGAACCAGAATTCATCCTCGAACTGGAACAAGTTCCTTCGAGTTTGTATGTAACTATACGATAGAATATCCAATAAATGTGGATCTTCGTAGTGATACGGAATGTTCTGGAGAAATGCAAAGGGGATATAGTAGTGGCAATGATATATGCGACTAAATGAAAATCCAAAATCCAAAGTGTTTTAAGAAGGTTCGGTTAACTTGGTTCATGAGTTTTAGTTTAGGGTCGGGCCATGGTCGCTTCCAAAGAGAGAGAGAGAAAAGAAACACTCTGCGTGCAATCTAACCTAGATTAGATTGGTTAATCACTTTATCTAATAAGGATGTCTCCCACCGTTTTCTCGAATTCTCCTCCAAACCCAAAGGAGAATTAGTCGGGATCATCTAAAATCACCCGAAGAGTAATCCTACTCATCAGTGAGAATCGGGATCCAACTATCATTGCATGATAAATTGATGGAAGCCACTCAAGTCACCACACTCTGCACATGCCTGGCAAGTTTCCTGTATGTTTGAAACTCCCGATGTGATTTTTTACCCCTAACAATTTATGACATTGACTAGGTCAACAAACCATAAACCGCTAGTCAAGTTCAACCCGTCATTTTCTTGATTGCATTAAACCCACCCGCACGTGCCCTTGACTAGGTCAATAAGGCCGCATGACTGTCCTAACCAATCGCATTTACAATGCACAGAAAGGTACCACTTAGCTACCGTACACTACGCTTTGACTAGGTCAACAAACGCGGCATGAATACTAAATATTACTATTCTGAAATGACGGAGGGCTATAGCTGGTTTTTGGCGAAAATCCTTTAACGTAATGAACTTGATATCGTTGAAGGAATCCAAGTGGTTTTATAAATATATAGTGTGCAAACTTTTGCTAAAGAGGTCACTCCCTGTGAATGGATTTCGGCTCTTTCCTCATCGAATGAGGTGCATGATATTCCTAACTAAATACCATGATGCAAAGAAAAAGAATTGAGTATAGTGAAGTTATTACGATGACGCAAACTTTTGCCTAAGAGGACACTCCCTGTGAAAAGATATCGGCTCTTGCCTCGTCGAATGAGGTGCTGGATATTCATAACCGAATACCACTGTGTAAAGCAAAAGAAAACGTCTGTAATATCTGTTTTTCAAAAACTTGGTTCCAACAACATTTTATAGGTTTGTTTTATCCATGCGTTAATCAAAATCAACGCAGTCCCATCAATTAAACATACACACCACAGAAAGGAACGAAAATAAAATGTATGTATATGCCATTCGCATTCGTCACTGGGCCCCGTCATCACCCGTTAGGTCACTTAACTAACGACAGAGAGGGAGCTGTACTAGCGCGGATGCAAAACATATACAACATCTACTAGTATATATATAAATATATATAACATTCATCCCAGGCATGATATAAAGCAACATCACAGAATCTCAGCCAAACAACACAGAGTGGTGGATAATCCTGGAGCCTCAGGTTTCACTTGAGCCGCAAATGAGACCCGATGTTTCCTGTCCTGTGGATAGCCTGTGCAATGAAAATCTGGACCCCTACAAGTGCGGCAAGTTACCTTCCAATCTCAGAAGTGAGGCAACCCCAATCAACAAAGTGAATGGGCCACCAAGCACTTCACGAAATCCGGTAACTTGATCACCCCACCTTGGGTCATCCTATACCCCCTACGAGTGCGGTGAATAGCCCGCCAATTCTAGAGTAAGGCCCCCTCTGTCTCAACGCCATGAGATGCGGACCCACTTCCTTCTAGAAGCCGGCTATTCGTACACTCCACCGTGGGGTAATCCTAGTACGGAAAAGAAAATATATATACAATGGCGACATCGACCTCAACCCGGTCATACCGCAATAAAAGAATATACAAACTGGCAAAGACGGTAGTCCACATGTCGGACGCTCACCCCGCAATACTGAATATACAAATGAATCTGAATTGTACTAACTATCATTGCACCACTGGCTATCCACCACGACAATCCAACCACAATATCAGCACAACACAGAATATCAACGTGAATATTATGTTTGCAAACCCGTCTAGTTTAACATATAGCAACTAGTCGGGTTGTACCGCTCATTAATATTCACGGTCACAGATATCATCACATGTACTGATAATCACACACTTATTCGATCAACTAAACATTTCCAAATAGGCCCCAAATGCAAACCAGCACTTTAAACAAATATGGGCCAAAACCAAATATACCAAAAATCAAATTTCCATGTATTAGAATACCAGGAAAAATTTGGCACACAGACATATTGACCGCGGAACCGCAGCCAATAGGCACTATATACGGAGGTTCCGCGCCCAAATTGTTGGCTCTCGTGCTCAATTTTCTTCTGGTGCTCTATAATTATCTGCACGGATTTTTAAGATACACTGAAAGATTTTTTGAACACATTTCAAAATCGACAGCAGGCACATGAAAATGGAAATTTGATTCGGAAAAATTGGTCAATCGATATTCTAATCTTGTGCAAACTAGCTAGTATTGGTTTATGAGAGGCTCTGATACCATGAAAGTCAGGCAGCCACCCCAGCTAATGGGGTCGCTGTGGCACCTACAGGTCCCTTAGCAGCTACTTTTTACACATGCCCCTTCGCGAGGACTACAACCCGCGGGAACACCTTCCGGTCTCGGGACACCCTGGCGATAAGAGCCTGTGCTTCGCCATACTGTCACACAGTGAGAACCCCCACAGGCCGACATCCAAAGCCTAGTAGCTCTGATACCATTGTTGGGTTTTGCCGATGCACTGGTCATCTACCGTGGCCGATGTGGAACAAAAACCGGCGTTCAAAAATTTTGGCGCAAACAAAACCTGTTCTAAGATCGAAACCATAAACCTATACTAGAAAAACTAGAGAGTGCTAAATTACAAGGTTAGAATGTTTATACCAAAAGAACCAAGTCTTTCGGTCTTCTACCACCTTCATTAGCTCTTAGGGGTCGCGGATCGAATTTGGTTGCCGGTTTTCCTTCATCGATGATGATCCACCCGAGAGAAACGACGCAGGCTCCAGCCTCGCCAAGCGAGGCAATCGACAATCCAAGGTTGCTAGCAATAGAGAGTGGAGGTATAGGAATGTCTCACTATATTTTTCTCTCATGATAAATGTTCCCTGATAAAATATCAGGAAATTCCCCAATGGGGTATCACGTGCTCACACGTGACCAAGGGTCACGTGCTGACACGTGATGGTTTCCTGGAACTCTGTTGTAATAGAATTAAATTATAACCAAGCAGGCAATTAGTGGAGTCACGTGCTACCACGTGATGGGCCTTTAAAACCCAACCAAAGGGATTAAAAGATGTAATAAGACACTAAGAAAAAACCCCAATGGGGCATCACGTGCTCACACATGACCAAGGGTCACATGCTGACACGTGATGATTCCTTAGCTCCGTTAAAAGGCAGAATTAAATTCTGAATAAAATGTTTAATCAAGAGGGTCACGTGCCAACACGAGACAGGTCCCTTAACTCTTTAATTGATAGAATTTAATTCTATTTCAATGATCAAACATTGGGATCATGTGCCAACACGTGATGGGCTTTAAAAGCCTTCTGAGCTAATAGAATTAAATTCTAATTAAGGGAAATCAAAGATCCTAAGTGGAAAAATATTTCTTTAAATCTTTCTAAACAAAAAAGATGGTGCTCTGTAAAATAGAGCACCGTTGGATTAAAAATCCAATGGTGATTAAAAATCACCAATTTATGGAAAGATTTTATACAAGGAAAGATTTCCCTGAAATTCACCAAGAATAACAAACAGAATATCTTCTGGATTAAAAATCCAATGGTGAATAAAATTCACTGAGTAATCTAAAAGATCATGTTAGTTACAAAAACAACCAAAATCTTTCAATGAAAGATTCACTAAACAAATTGATTCTTTTCTTTCTCCTATAAATAGGAGCCAAGAAGAGAAGAGAAGGGATCTTTGGAATTTTGATTTTCTGAAGAAAAACAACAACAGAGAGAAAAGAGAGGAGAATTTAATTCTCAAGAGAGAAAAGAAGTTCCTTTCAAAGAAAAGAAACCCTAGGTGAGAAAGGGAAAAGAGATCTAAACTCCAAAAAATAAAGGAGAATTTAATTCTCAAGTTTAAGAGTTTAACTCTTCTGAATAAGAACTTAGTTCTTCCTTTGGTTGAAGATCCGCAGAAGCAGATCTCCCTACAAGTTGAGAATTTAATTCTCATAGGGGAGATTCTGCCATGCAGATCCAAGACCTAGAGGGAGAATTTGAGTTTAAGGAATTTAATTCCCCCAAATTCATAGGAATTTAATTCCTCCAAATAAAACTAGGGTTTAACCCTATATGAGAATTTAATTCTCTCAATTTCATAGGAATTTAATTCTTCCAAATAAAACTAGGGTTCAACCCTGCATGAGAATTTAATTCTCCCCAAATTCATAAGAATTTAATTCCTCTAAATGAAATTAGGGTTTAACCCTACATAAGAATTTAATTCTTCCACATGCATAGGAATTTAATTCCTCTAAAACATAATTACAGGTTAACCTTACCAGAGAATTTAATTCTTAAAACAAAAGATTTAAAGCTCTCCATGCTCTGATACCACTGTAAGTGCACGGTGGCGCCCCGGCCTCCATCCCGAGGCCAAATGCGGAAGCGATGGTTAACTTTAATTTTGCAAACTAGCAAACCGGCACCACCGCGCACTAAAACCCGGATCGAACCATTAACTAGTCCTAGCTAACTACAAGATGGGGAAGAGAGATATACCGACTGATCCGAGCCCTCCGGTCTTCTCGTCGTCGTCCCGATCTCCCGCGGAAAGTCCTGTCTCCACCTCGTCGCCGGAAGTGCACCACAACGCCTACATCTTTTACGGGCTCCCACCTCAATGCCGAGGCAACTCGGGCACGAAGCTGGCTAGTCGACGTGCCCAAGGTTTGCTGTAGAATATAGTGTGGAGGCTTGTGTCTCATTTGGGGTTCATAGAGGTGCCATTTTGGTGGAGAGATGATACAAGAATTATGTGGAGGAACTTGGGGATATTTGGGAGCATGAAATGAACCAAATACCCACACTCAAAAATTTGGACAGCCCACTTCTAAAGTGGCCGGCCATGCCATATGGTGGTGATTGGAATGAGAGGGGAGAGTGATAGAATGAGAGAGGCAACACCATAATGCAAGAGGGAATCAAAAGCAATCATGAAAGAACATGATCACTAACACCAAAACCACACTCTACCACAACCATTATCAAAGCCATGATTGCACCAAAGTCAAGCCATCATGAAGATAGAAGTCAAGCAAGGTCAAAGGATGGTGCACCATCATGATACAAGAATATGCAAAATACCCCCTCCACAAAAGCTTATTTGCAACAATGCAAATAAGCCCTCCTCCACCAATCTTCGGCCAATGAACGATACAAAGGAAATCGGCCGAAACGGAAAGCAAACTGGCAACTCCAGAAAACTGGTCCCGTAATAAATTACAGGAAAACCCCGATACTGTGTATACACACCCGCATTTGTATTCCGACCGAAATACAAACGCAATGAGACAAAATCTACACTGTACTATACTAGGATCCTGCTTAAACCAAAGCCGGCTAGTAATATCCGTTCGATCCTGATCCGTGCAATACCGCACGTATCTGATCGAACCCTGCCATATAACCATACGGCCTGTAGTACAAACTGTCTGATCCTGATCCATGCAATACCGCACGTATCTGATTGGACCTTGCCATATCTCCATACGGCCTCTACAGCTTTTCGCCCGAAAGCTTGAGTAACTGAATGTGGGGGACTCTAAAGACTCGTCAACACCTTGGTTGTGGATTTAACCACTAGCACGTTAGAGGTATAAGCCAATACATAACGGGCTACCAGGTATTGACTAAAAGGGACGTCTGTGAGCGAACTCAGCCTGACACCCTACTGAGCCTGTCAGTGACAATATCCGTACAGTCCGGTCCGTTCGTCTATGAGCATCGCATGGCGGGCCTAGGAGGTTGGTAAAAGTCAGACCCCCAAAAGCGGTACAAGTCGTGTCGGAGTGTAGCCCAGAACACCCTGAGATACTACTGGAATACCTACCGGTAAATCTCCTTGCCTCGGCCGAGGGCTTCGTGTAATGGCTCTCCTAGACACAGCGCGACCTCACCCCCAATACCGGGAGAGACGAACCCCTGAAGATACGCTCACTGCCTCCATGTGGCTCGGGACTGTACCCAACTAAAACCTGTTTGCACGACTCCTTTGAGCCGTGGTAGGGTAGTAATCAAAGTACAGTGGGAACTCACACGAGACAAATGACGATCCCCAGGTCGATGAACTAACCTGTACACATGTCACCAGGGAACTGCCATCTGACGTCTGGTATATGACCAACTAGCATGTTCCCGGCGAGTCCTGTCTGGTGTACTCATAACCCAATGAGCACCTGTATACATCTTAGGTGATCCAACTGACACCAATGGCTTGTGAGACCGGCCACCGTCCCTCGTCGGGGTCTCGACTGTATACACTAGTCTACTCTGGAGTATCGATGCCCTGTCTCGAAACTCGCATGACTAGGGACTTTTTAAGGATGTGCTTATAGACCCCAGCTCCCACTTATATGATCACCCTCATACTGCTGGTGGTCAAGCAAGAATCCTAGGGGCTCTATCAACGTGTAATAGTGACCTGTCAGGTCACCTAAAGCAGTACACGATGATAAAGATAAACCAGATAGCATACTATCATCTCGAGTAAGACTGTCCTACCGGGACAGGTCCTCCCTCAATCATTGCAATCACGTGCCTGTGATCCAATAATTGACTCTGAGGGCACTATCTCCAACAATCTCCCACTTGCACTCAAGGCTAATTATTGCGATGTCGCATACTTACAGCCTGTGTGATACCGAACACCCAACTCCTCTACTTGTCAGTCTCACAAAACTCGTTTGCGAAACTATTGCGTTCTAGGAATAGCCTCGGTGAGTGGATCCGCTTTGATGTATCTTTCTATGTCTCTCTATATCTCAAGTTCACGGAGAAAACCATCTCCCGAAATGAGCAATACCTGTCTCAGAATATGTCTGGATGTCTGATGGGACCTAGCTCATAAATGAACTCCAAATTCAAACTTCTTAGACTGTATCGTCAACTGAACTTAATCAGTATCCTGCACCATGCCTCCCTCAGTATTGCATTGTACCACCTGTCCAAAATACTGCCCCTCGTCAGAAGGAAAACTATAACTCTGACAACCTCCCTGTCGTCCATGTCACCTTGGAAGCCTGGAATGATAACTTTCTCCCGAAAGAGGCTGTCGTTATCATATCCCTAGAACATCCACTTATGTTCTAAAACTGCTTCCAACTGTTTCTCCAGGATTGGATTAATGTCAACTTATTGCATCTAGTGCAAGAACAACATCTGGTGTGGTACTTGACATCTCATGACTGACTCAATTGCCTGAGCAAGTGATCTGCCAATCATGCACATCCCTCTCCCCTTTAGTCTGTAAGACACCTTTAGAGAGGGTGACTCCATCACCTGCAGGTACACTACCGTGCCAGGAGTCGTCCATTCTAAATACTCTTAGAATGCTGTCTAAGTACCCTTAATTGGGAAACCACCCAAATCTAGATCTAAAACCATAGATCTAGTAACCAGTATGTCTGATATAATATCAAAGTCCTGTGTGGAGAAACCACTGTGTGACGACTAAAGTATAACCGATCGTAGTATAGGAGTTTCCTTTCCTACTCTGTGTATGTCATCCAAATACCAGGACATCACACCCTACTACCTTCTTAACAGATCCATCCCCTATTCTGATGAAGTCAAACCTATGACTGTCACATCAGAAATTGATGATCTATCTCCGCTGTATCTGCTTTAGTCTATAAATAGACATAAGCTACCTGTCCACCAATGCTTCCGCTGCTCCCACTGATTACGACAACCCTCTGGCAGAGTCATATACACGTACACTTCTGAAGCCAGTTCAGAACGACGCTATACTCATCCTCCCGCCGAGTCTCGCAGTCTGGAACAACAGCAATGGCAAGTGTGGGTAAACAAGAACTTCCCTGTCACCGTCCTTGAGGCTACCGGAGTACCTCTCGGGTGCCTGAAGTTACCCACCTTATCTGCGGAGTGGCCAATGGAATGTCAAGCCAGATTGAATCTTTAGGTTCCTATGAAATCTTCAGTAATCGTTTGTAGTTCTGGAATCACTTCCAGTTCTACCATACTCCCAATACTGTTTTCTGAAAAAATCCATTTTTATTAAAACTGTGGCGAGTCAAGAACAATATCACTATTGATCTTTCTTATGGTAGACAGTCAACCCTCGTCATAGCCTGGGTCAACCCACAAACAGCCATTACAGAAACGTGCCTTGAGTTATCCAGAGTCTGGTTTTAATCATAAGCCAGACAACTCCCCGTACCTTAACATCGTTAAGATATGAACTGTTCTATATCCAATATAGAACCAGAGGCACTGATTTAATTGAACCAGATTCAAATCATGCAGCTGTCTCCAGTGCATGTCAACTAAATGGAAAGAGGCCGATCAGCGTTACTCAACTTAGGAATACTTCCACTTATGAGTAACCTGAAAGAGAAGCAAGTTCTCTTAACCATTACTATCAACTGAATACCATATACAAGTATCTACATCTTCGATTACCTTGAAGAATCCCGATACTTGCTACACCTGGTTCTCTACTCTATTCAAATACCTAAAACTTCTCAAAATTCGGACCCTGTGTTTCCACGAAACACCTGTCTAAAAACTAGAGAAGTTATAAGTAAACCGAATATAGTACGAGGACCAACCCCTCTGTCCTGATGGACCCTGGACAACATACAATACCCTGTATAAGTCCTTTGAGTCTGATAACTCATTCACTGTGTGTCGTAGGTTGAAAACTGTACTTATGGTTAAGAAGAATTACACCGCTGTTTAATGCTCCCTACCTAACCATCCACTGATATAGGTAAATGTCATAGACATAATTTCAAAAGGTATATCTCACTCTATGAAAATAGACGTACAGATATATCAATTTGAAATTGGTGCACAACAGCGGATATTCAAAACCAAATATTTGCCGTCCGGCAAACAACCCAGGTGACTTCCTCAAATATCATTGATTACAACGAATCCCGATATAATGAAGACAATCACCTAATTCCCAATAGTTTACTCCCACTCATCATCTGTAAAACCATACAGATGTGAGAATCATACCTGGTAAATACATACCCTGGAGCAAGTGTCTAATTGGGAAATCAGTTTTCCATTAACAGTACACAGTGAAACTGAAACATTGAAATGTTTCGATGGGGTATCCCGGTATTCCTAGTAATGCCTCTTCCAGATTCACGACTATAACCGTATAATTCTTTGCCACCTCTCCAAATCCTTTTATATGTCTTTAGTAATTACCTTCTGCACACCCCTTAGGCCAAATGGTTTTCTTCCTTCCCTACCGTTCGGCACCAGCCTATGGTTTGGAAGAAGACTATCCAATAAGCATAATGGGTGTACTGTCCTAATCCTAGGAGCACTCGCAATGCAAGAGAAGGTGAGGATAAAAGACAACCGAATAAACCTTATTCCTATTTCTCCTGAACCAGGATCCATCCCCGAACTGGAACAAGTTCCTTTCGAGTTCGTATATAACCATACGATGGATTATCCAATAAACTTGGGATCTTCGTAGTGATACGGAGTGTCCTGAAGAAATACAAAGGTGATTTAGGATTGGCGAAGAAATACTTGGTTTGTTCGTGAATATCAGTCACAATTTACTTTGCCCTCTTACTAATCCCTTGATATGTCTTTACTTAATACCTTCTGTACACCACTGTTAGGCTAATTGGTTTTCTTCATTCCCTACCGGTCGGCACCTGCCTATGGTTTGGAAGAAGACTATCCAATTTGCGTAATAGGTGTACTATCTCCTAAACCAAGGAGTACTCGCAACCTGAGAGAAGGTAAAAAGAAAAGACAACTGAATAGTCTTATCCGTTTTCTCCAGAACCGGAAACCATCCTTGAATAAATTCCTTCGAGTTCGTATATAACCATACGATGGTTTTGTCCAATGGAAGTGGACGTTCGTAGTAATACGGGGTGTCCTGGAGAAAAGGGTAAAAGTAGGAGTGGCAATGAGGTTCGCAACTCTGACAATCCAAAAGCCAGTGTTTAAGAAGGTTCGGTCAAGTTGGTTACTGAGTCATAGTCTTAGGGTCGGGTCAATGGTCGCTGCCAAAGAGAGAGAGAAAAGAAACACTCAGCGTGCACTCTAACCTAGATCAGAATGGTTACCAATTTATCTAATCTGGAAACCTCCCACTGTACCGTCAAATTCTCCTCCAAACCTGAAAGAAGAATTAGTCGGGGTCACCCGAGGAGTAAACTAACTCATCAGTGGGAATCGGGATCCAACTATCATCGCATGATAACATGACGGAATCCGCTCACGCTATCACACTCCAGAAGGTATGCGCATATCTGGCAAGTTTCAGTTCTTTTGAAACTCCCGATGTGATTTTTACCCCATGCTCTTATGACCTTGACTTTGGCCAACAAATCATAAGTCACATGTCAAGTTCTACCCGTCATTCTCCAGGTTAATTTGAATCCATCCGTACCTACCCTTGACTTTGGCCAACAAGGCAGTACGACTGTTCCAAACCAACGCATCTATCCATGCTGCATATGAATGACCAACAGCTACCAAACACTGTGCCTTGACTTTGGCCAACAAACACAGCTTGAATACTATTGACTATCCATATGAAACGACAGAGGGCTACGAATGGTTTCTGGCGAAAACCTTTAATGTAATGAACTTGATATCGTTGAAGGAACTGATAGCTTTTAAAAATATAGTGACGAAAACCTTTGCTAAAAAGGTCACTCCCGGTGAAGGGATCTCGGCTCTTTCCCCGTAGAATGAGGTGCAGGATATTCCAACTGAATACCACGATGCAAAGCAAAAGTAATCGGCTATAGTGAAGTTATTGCCCTGACACGAACTTTTGTCCAAGGGGTCACTCCCGGTGAAGGGATCTCGGCCCTTGCCTCGTCGACTGAGGAGCAGTATATTCCAACTGAATACCACGATGCAAAACAAAAGTGAACGTCCTTGCAATAACAGCTTTTTGAAAAGTGTTCCAACAACATCAGATTAGGTTTGTTTTTAACTTGCATTGATCCGAATCAACGCAGTCCCATCAATTGATCACACCACAAAGAATGAAAATAATATGACGTACGTATATGCCATCCACATTCGCCACTGGGTCCCGTCATTACCCGTTAGGTTAGCTAACTAACGACAGAGCGGGGACTGGACTAGCACGGATGCAAAACATATACAACATCTACTAATATATATACCAATATATTATATTTCGCTCAAGGCGTGATAAAATGCAACATCACAGAAATGTACAGCATCACAGAACAATACAGATATCTGGGATCCCCGGGTTTCACAGAGCCGCTGAAACCCGACGTTCCCCTGGTCGTGTGGATAGCCTGTGCAATGAAAACCTAGACCCCTACGGGCGCGGCAAGTCACCCGCCAAAACCTGAAGCGAGGCAGCCCCCTTCAGCTCCGTGAATGGACCACCCAGCACTTCACGGAATTCGGTAACTTGGGCACCCCTCCTGGGTCAACCTGTACCCCCTACGAGTGCGGCGAATAGCCCGCCAATCCTAGAGTGAAGCCCCCTCCGTCTCAATGCCATGAGATGCGGGCTTGTTGCCCTCTAGAACCCGGCTATCCGTGCACTCCTCCGCGGGGTAATCCTAGTACAGAAAGTAAAATATACACACAACGGGTACATCGACCGCAACCTGGTCGTGCCCCAAAATAATAATACAATCAGGCAGTGACGGCAGTCCACATGTCGGACGCTCGCCCCGCAATATCAAATGTACATAATACAACAAAAACTGTACTAGCATTGCATCCAGGCTATCCCCCACGACCGATCCGCAACATCACAGCAAAATCACAAAACATCAACGTGAATGTCACGTTCGCAAATCCGTCTAACCGGGCTATAGCAGTTAGACAGGATTTACCGATCGAGTGACATTCACGGTCGCAGATATAATGTAAATACTGTGAAATAATGTGTTTAAAATATCCGATCGATCAAATTTTAACAAGTGGGCCCCAAGTACTACTGTAGCACATCAAGAAATTCTGGGCCCAATATTAATATTCCAAAACCCCTTTTATTAGCCCAGAAAGTAACTGAAGAAAATTGACACAGTGATCTGATCATAGTGCGGCGGAACCACGGCCCAAAGGGGGATTTGGCCACGGTTCCGCGCTCCCACTATGGAATTACTCTGTCGAATTTCTACAGTAGCCTTATATTTTCCAGTACATCACTTTTCTGTAACCTGAAAAAAATTTCGAATCCAAAAAATTTCAACAGAAAACTGATGCAAACAAAATGCGGGTTTTGGAATTTTGGTCGATCGGAAATGTAAACACATTACACAAAGCTAGACTAGGTTAATGGCGAGGCTCTGATACCACTGTAAGTGCACGGCGGCGCCCCGGCCTCCATCCCGAGGCCAAATGCGGAAGCGATGGTTAACTTTAATTTTGCAAACTAGCAAACCGGCACCACCACGCACTAAAACCCGGATCGAACCATTAACTAGTCCTAGCTAACTACAAAATGGGGAAGAGAGATATACCGACTGATCCGAGTCCTCCGGTCTTCTCGTCGTCGTCCCGATCTCCCGCGGAAAGTCCTGTCTCCACCTCGTCGCCGGAAGTGCACCACAACGCCTGCATCTTTTACGGGCTCCCACCTCAATGCTGAGGCAACTCGGGCACGAAGCTGGCTAGTCGACGTGCCCAAGGTTTGCTGTAGAATATAGTGTGGAGGCTTGTGTCTCATTTGGGGTTCATGGAGGTGCCATTTTGGTGGAAGGATGATACAAGAATTATGTGGAGGAACTTGGGGATATTTGGGAGCATGAAATGAACCAAATACCCACACTCAAAAATTTGGACAGCCCACTTCTAAAGTGGCCGGCCATGCCATATGGTGGTGATTGGAATGAGAGGGGAGAGTGATAGAATGAGAGAGGCAACACCATAATGCAAGAGGGAATCAAAAGCAATCATGAAAGAACATGATCACTAACACCAAAACCACACTCTACCACAACCATTATCAAAGCCATGATTGCACCAAAGTCAAGCCATCATGAAGATAGAAGTCAAGCAAGGTCAAAGGATGGTGCACCATCATGATACAAGAATATGCAAAATACCCCCTCCACAAAAGCTTATTTGCAACAATGCAAATAAGCCCTCCTCCACCAATCTTCGGCCAATGAACGATACAAAGAAAATCGGCCGAAACGGAAAGCAAACTGGCAACTCCAGAAAACTGGTCCCGTAATAAATTACAGGAAAACCCCGATACTGTATATACACACCCGCATTTGTATTCCGACCGAAATACAAATGCAATGAGACAAAATCTACACTGTACTATACTAGGATCCGGCTTAAACCAAAGCCGGCTAGTAATATCCGTTCGATCCTGATCCGTGCAATACCGCACGTATCTGATCGAACCCTGCCATATAACCATACGGCCTGTAGTACAAACTGTCTGATCCTGATCCATGCAATACCGCACGTATCTGATCGGACCTTGCCATATCTCCATACGGCCTCTACAGCTTTTCGCCCGAAAGCTTGAGTAACTGAATGTGGGGGACTCTAAAGACTCGTCAACACCTTGGTTGTGGATTTAACCACTAGCACGTTAGAGGTATAAGCCAATACATAACGGGCTACCAGGTATTGACTAAAAGGGACGTCTGTGAGCGAACTCAGCCTGACACCCTACTGAGCCTGTCAGTGACAATATCCGTACAGTCCGGTCCGTTCGTCTATGAGCATCGCATGGCGGGCCTAGGGGGTTGGTAAAAGTCAGACCCCCAAAAGCGGTACAAGTCGTGTCGGAGTGTAGCCCAGAACACCCTGAGATACTACTGGAATACCTACCAGTAAATCTCCTTGCCTCGGCCGAGGGCTTCGTGTAATGGCTCTCCTAGACACAGCGTGACTTCACCCCCAATACCGGGAGAGACGAACCCCTGAAGATACGCTTACTGCCTCCATGTGGCTCGGGACTGTACCCAACTAAAACCTGTTTGCACGACTCCTTTGAGCCGTGGTAGGGTAGTAATCAAAGTACAGTGGGAACTCACACGAGACAAATGACGATCCCCAGGTCGATGAACTAACCTGTACACATGTCACCAGGGAACTGCCATCTGACGTCTGGTATATGACCAACTAGCATGTTCCCGGCGAGTCCTGTCCGGTGTACTCATAACCCATTGAGCACCTGTATACATCTTAGGTGATCCAACTGACACCAATGGCTTGTGAGACCGGCCACCGCCCCTCGTCGGGGTCTCGACTGTATACACTAGTCTACTCTGGAGTATCGATGCCCTGTCTCGAAACTCGCACGACTAGGGACTTTTTAAGGATGTGCTTATAGACCCCAGCTCCCACTTATATGATCGCCCTCATACTGCTGGTGGTCAAGCAAGAATCCTAGGGGCTCTATCAACGTGTAATAGTGACCTGTCAGGTCACCTAAAGCAGTACACGATGATAAAGATAAACCAGATAGCATACTATCATCTCGAGTAAGACTGTCCTACCGGGACAGGTCCTCCCTCAATCATTGCAATCACGTGCCTGTGATCCAATAATTGACTCTGAGGGCACTATCTCCAACAAGAACTTGGTCACGTGGTGACACGTGACCCCCATCCTCAATAATCATAAAAGAAAGAACAAAACTAGGTCACGTGTTCCCACGTGACCCTTAAACAGACTCCCCAAAATAAGAAGGAATTAGCCTAGAGGCAATGCCTCACGTGCTCCCACGTGACCTTCAAAACAAAGAGAACAAAGGCGAAGGCAGTACTGATTTTGGGCGCTCTCACGTGTCCTCACGTGACCCCTAATAAACACTTTAATAATTAATACATGGATACCCATCACGTGCCAACACGTGATGGCCAGAAGATCAAAAGTGTTAACACTTATTTGCAGATTTGAGAATAAAATAAAGACGGTCTAGCCCCATCTTCAGGCGCCTCACGTGACCCCACGTGACCCCTTCCTTTCTAGTGTTTAACACTATTTTGAGCATTTTATCTCCAGTGTTTAACACTGTTCTAAATATATCATGTGAGGATACGTGACCACCAGATGTCCTCTAGTGTTTAACACTATTTTTAAAACCAGCCTAGCCTAAATTGGCTAAGTTTTCCAGAGGAAAATCTCCTCTTCAAATGAGCCTTAAAATCCATAGCTATAATGTTTAATGCTCAGCTAAAGACAAAGTGTTATCAGAGCCCTCAAACTCTTGTTTAGCATTGCTAAATAGTGAGGGGTTGAACATAGACAAATGTTCAATAGCCTAACAAAGGGTCAATATTTCAAACTTAATTGGACTTAGCCCAAATTGGCCATAAGTCCTCAATTCAGATTAAACTGAGCCAATGTGCTCACAATCTAATTAATTGATCTTAGTTCCAAATTGGGCTACAGATCTCCCAATCAACTTTGGTTCAAGGGTACATCTCTGAACTCCTCTGATATTTGTCGTTGTAATCCTTCAACGTCTTAAGAGAGGTGACGGGTCCCGACAACCATAAATTTCATAGACTATGACGTCTTTAAACTGGACTGTGGGGTCCTTAAACCCATAGACTATGATGTCCTTAACCTTAACTGTGAGGTCTTTAAACTCACGGACTATGATGTCCTTAACCTTGACTGTGAGGTCTTTAAACTCACGGACTATGATGTCCTTAACCTCGGACTGTGGGGTCCCTTTAAACCCATGGACTATGATGTCCTTAACCTTGGACCGAGATGTCCTTAAACTAACAATGGACCACCATGTTCTTAAACTGGTAACCGACTGCAATGTCCCTAAACTAAGCAATAGAGCTTGAATGCTCTTTTGTTGGATCTAAACGATCCCGTTGAGTTGATCTTAGTCTAAAATTAGACTAACGTATCCTTAACTAACATTTAAGTTGATTTTAGTCCCAAATGAGACTAACGTATCCTTAAACCCAAACTAAAACCCAAATCTAAGAAGATACGGATTAGGACTAATCCACGCCCTACGGGCGACAACATAAATTAGTCTCCATATACAATCCACGGGCAACAAAAAACAAACAAACACCCACGACACGAAGTGACCATCTGGGGAAGGAGAAAGTTGTTACCGCGATGTAGTAGCGTAATTAACTGCAGGGCCTTGCGCCTGCAGGGAAGAGCCTCCCCATAATCAAAAACCCCTAAAATGAGGGGGAATCTGACGAAGTCTGCTACATCAGCCGTATCTGTTTAAACCTTCGATACATGGTGCCATAAATCAACTTGGCATCTTCGGAGAGGTGGACGGATAGCACCAATTAGCATCTGCCCTAAAATTCAGGCAAGACGGATCTGCGCGGCCGTGTCTCCGTGTTTCGGCAAGGAACAGATTCTGGCACGCCCGGTGGGACCTTTTCCTCTTTCCACTCCACACTTCGTGTGTCGTGTTCGCGAACGAATCGCGGTTTGATATGGTTGCCCTTTGGTTCAAGGTACTAAGATTTGGTGTCTTGATCCGTGCAGAAAACAGAAGATTAATGGCTTCAATCTGCACTAACTGCAACTGCAACTCTCGCTCCGTCCCGTCCGGAGGAGTGACTTACGGGCCCCAAGCGGCCTCCATCTTCGCTATGCCAGTGGAACAGGTCACTCAGGACACCACTGGATTGTTCTTCGGGACCATGCTCCCGCCAACGAGCTTCAGCGCTCCTGTACCAACACAAGAAGCTTAGAAGAAGTCGGTCTTTGATCGGCTTACAACTACTGCGCCCCCTCTCAACGGGTCGTCTAGCTCCAACGCCTCAGTCTTTGACAGACTGGGCCAAAGCTCAGTTGGGCCCATGAAGAAGCCCGCGATACCAGAAAGGGTTATCCCAAAAAGGATAGCCATCCCTGCTCCCGAAGTCGTCAAGGCGGCTTCTCCTGCCAAAGGGTCAGTCTTCACAAGACTGACTATTTCAGCTCCTGTTCCAGGCGAAATTGTCAAAGTTGCTTCCCCTACTCAGAAGTCTGCCTTCGATAGGTTGGCCATCCCCACTCAGCGGACATCAGTCTTCAATAGGCTGACAACGACAACTTCTGACCAACACAGGGGGCATGAGGGAGTCACCCCTACGGCTGAGACAATCCCATCCGCACGACATGCTCGCCGTCGTCACTGGCGCCGAGTAAGAAAGGCTGGGGGAAGCTCCCTTTCTAGACTAACTCCGCCAGCTCCTATGGTGGAAATCAATGCTGTTGTTCCAACTGGGAACAGCTTTGAACCGCTTAAGAGGGTTCGCAAGAACTCTCCGACTACCGTGCTGAAGAGATCTCCTCTACCTATGGAGATTACTACAGAAAAGAAGACGGAGCAGCCCCCTCAGCGGCTGTCCTCCAAAATTTATAAAGTCTGGCGACAGGTCCAGGAATCAGTGATTAACCAGGACTACTCTCGCCGGCCAAAGAAGCTCAAAGCTCAGCAAGAAAAGAGCCATCCCGTGGTACCACAGAAGCCATCATCCGTCTCGGTGCCCACTGCAACGGTCCCCTCAAATTCAACCGCTCACAAGAGAAGGAGGCCGGAGAAAGCCCCCGTAACCACGGCAAACCGCAAAGACGCTAAGCCCAAACGCCCCAAGTCTGGGGGCATGGTAATACATACCGTTTATATGGCTTCCGGAAAAGAAGAAAGCCGTGCTTCTATGGGTCATCGACTGCTCACCCGACCGATAACGAAGGCTTAGGAACAACAGCAGCAAAAACTTCAGGAGATACTGATTGCAATGGCCGCACTCACTGGGCCAAAAGAAAATCCAGAAACCTCGGAGCAGCGTCGGGAACAAGAAAATGATACCGAGTTCCTCCGAAGAATGCTCGAGAGGAAAGAAAAAGAGGCTGCGGAGCAGGTGGCCAATATAAAACGAATGGCACTTTTGTTCTAAGACATAGCTGGGAAGATGTTACAGCCGGAACCTCCAGCTGAAGACCCCCCGATCATCATTGAAGACGACAGAGGGGAGACATCGAACCCCCCTCCGGCTCTTTCAGCAGCCAAAGAGGAGACCATCTCCAAGGCCGCTCTGGATGATTACATTGCTCAGCAAATACGAGATCACCAGGCGAATGAAGTGGATGGGCAGGTCGTTAAGACTGGACGACCATATCCAGGATGGTATGACCAAATAAGGTATCCGCCGGGATACACGATCCCCAAATTCCATGTATATAAAGGAACGGGGAATCCACACCAACACGTGGCTCAGTTCAGGGCTCTATGTGGCAACACTGGAGGTGATGGTAAGCTTTTGCTCTGCCAATTTGTTGGCAGCTTGTCGGAGACAGCGTTCGAATGGTACTCCGAACTCCCGAATGACTCTGTCAAGACATTTGCGGAGATGGAGCAGCTGTTTACGCAGAGATTCGCGAGCACTAGCAAACGCACCCCAATAACGGCATTGATCAATGCCAGGGTGAGGCCAGGTGAAACGTGGGTGCAATACGCAATACGATGGCGAAATTTATGGTCAAAATGTGAGTAGCGCATTAAGGAAGCGCCGGCAGTGGACATGTTCGTGGGCACTTTAGACCCTCAGGCAACTATTTCCCAAATCATGGTGTTCTTCAAGCCGACCACGTTCCAGGCCTTGATAGACAAACTGGCCCAGATGGACCAGATGGATCATAGACCGTCTCCTTCAAAGCCGGAGCTGCGGAACGAAAAGGGTAAAGGGAAGGCAACCTTCGTTGCTAATACTCAACAGCAGCCCAGTGGCCCAAAACTAACTGATCGCCTAGACGAGAGGCGATAATTCTATAATGAGAAGATGAAGCGCCTTTATTTGTTTCCCCGGGACAAAACGAAGAGATTGTTCGAGCTAGCGGTGCGCAATAGGCTCATCAATCTGCCGAATCCAAAACGACCGTTGGAACCCGGCGAGACTAATAGTCCCAATTATTGCCCTTAACATCAAACGGTAAGCCATCCAATTGAAGATTGCTTCGTCTTTAAAGGCTGAATTGAAGATCAATACCAACAGGGCAAATTTGCCCTATCCGAGAATTGGAAGGTGAACCCGCCGCAGCCACACGCTCTCAAGAAGATGGATATACCGGGGGCATCGTGTTCTTTCATAGAAGAAGCTCCATGGGAGGTCTCTCTTTCAGCCAAAACAAAAAGGATGCTGAAGAATCTCCACACATGCCCGGCAATCAGGTAGAAGAATCCACTGGAACCCGAGATTATCGAGGGAATGCTGAAGCCGCGCCCGACTCCAAAAATTGGTGGTGATAGTCAAAGCGCTCACACCCAGCTGTCAAAGTCTTCGAAGAAGAAGAAGAAGACCAAAAAGCCCGTGAAGCCTGGTGACAAGCGCACGGACCTGCAAAAACAGATTGACGCGTTGGAAGAATACAATCAAAAAGCGGGACTCCAGTCACACTCCAAGAATTTCTCAGCCACGTCCTTGAGGACGTTGATGATGACAATGGAGAAGACTCGTTGGATGAATCTGAAGATTATGTGGCAAGTTGCCATGTGATCTCTCACTCGTCGATAGACGATGAAGAAGCTCCTTACACAAAGAAACTGGGGTCAGATCCTGAGCCGGAACTTCTAGGGCCATCAGATGAAATGATTGATGCATTCCTGGATGAAGCTTTTCTTAAAAGCAAAGCTGCTCGAGAGCGTGAGATGGCCATATTTGAAAAAGCCAAACGCCGGCGACTGGACGAAAGGGTTGAAACACTCCCGCCGGATCAAAGTACATCCGCCACAAATAAAAGTAGGTTCAAAGCAAGGAAGAGGTTCACCAAAACCATATCGATGGGAATGAAGCTGCCACCCTTCGAAGGAAACACTCTTGCTGAAACGGAAATACATCCTAGCTACTGCTTATATCATCAAAAGATTGTGCACCCCACCGAAGAGTGCAACGCTTTTAAAAGATGGTGGCAAGGATATGTTGCTCACCGGAAACATTTCAAGCGGATGAAACGCAAAACTCATCAGGAGCAAAGAAATACGACCGAGGAGCGTAAAAGAACTACCGGCAACTGTCACATGATCGACGCTGGGGGATCGCAAGTTCTCACCTTCGGGAGCGACTCTGACAAAGAAATGACTCTTGGCCTTCTCTTTAAAGAATCCACCTCGGGAAAAGAGGAAGAACCGAAGACCTGTGAAAATATTCAGCTGCACAATCGTACGCTACCCGAAAAGAATCTTGGGTCCTCGAACAGTGGGTCAAACAGAAAAGAAAAGGGGAAAGAAAAGGTTCCTGAGGATATCATACTTGATGACCAAGCCGTCAAAGAGCTGACAGCCAAGGACCTGCCAAAGAGAAGTAAGGTGGACTACAACGTTCTGGCACACTTGAGGAAGCTACCTTCGCAGCTTAGCATTCTCGATGCCCTCATGTTATCAAAATAAGCAAGAGATTCGTTGATCAAAGCACTGTAAGAGCCCGAGCAATTCCAAGCTTTTCTTGCTGAAGAAAAGATGAAGGACGAGCTGTAAGAAGTACACACGGCCGATATCACCTTCGGCGATGAAGACCTTCTCCTCGGGACGTGTGAGCACAACCGTCCCCTTTACATCTCCGGATACTGTCATGATATCAAGATAGGAAAAATCCTGGTTGATAATAGGTCCTCCGTCAATCTCCTCAATGTGAGAGTGTTGAAGGAAATCTGCATGAGCGTTCAGCACCTCGCTCGTGATAAGATCACCATCTCCGGGTTTGACTCCCAGTCATCACGGACACTTGGGTCTGTAATATTGACACTACGCTTTGGGCTGCTTGTCACGGACATCAAGTTTCATGTCATTGACGCCAAGACTTGCTACAACGCTTTGCTCGGCAGGCCTTGGCTATACGAGTTCAACATCATCCCTTCTACACAACATCAGTGTATAAAGTATTTCAAGGATGGTCTTGAGTACACTGTGACGGGGGAGTTGAACCCATTCTCCGTGAATGAAGTCCGAAAGTACGAAGATGCAAAATACTTCTTACCAGATTTCTAGGAGACGGAAAGATGTCACAAACCGAAGAACAAAGCTATCACCACTATTCCGGTCTTCGGGAGTGATACCGAAGAGGAAGAAGAGATAGTTTATTCAGGGCCGCCCCAATGCAACAAGCCAAAACCGTCCACCCCTATGTTGATCTTCGGCAACGACTCCGAAGATGAAGTCAATGCCGTATTTCTGTTCGGCCATCAATGCAAGCCCTCACTAATGATGATCGGAGTTTGCAAATCGCCATGGTTCCGTGGGAGCATTACAAAGAGCTCGATGCGCTTAATGCATATAGTATGTAGGAACTGCAGACATTTTATGTCCCCCTAGGCAAAAAGGTGAAAAGGCGATCTTGTTCTACCAATCCACGGAAACCAAAGTGGAGAAAGAAATTTGGCATGGTGCGGATTCTACACTTGACAGGCTCCATCCCATCCGTCTGCCTTGATATTACACAGAAGCTTTGAAAAGGCTGTTGAGGCGCCAAGGTGTACCCTTCAAATATACCACTCGACAAGCTCGGTTCTACAACAGGATTTGGGACGTCCCCGGAACTCAGCGAAAGTTGCCCAACGGGAGAATGGAAACGATCGGGCTCAGATATGTTTAATCAAAAAAACGGGAGCGAGTCCATGGCAGTTACGTCATACATGACTTCGATGAAGAAGGAGACGTTTTATTAAAAGACGCTGACCCTGAACCAAAACAAGGTCCTACCATCAAAATGCCGAGTCCGTCGTTTGAAGAACGGATAGACAAACTAATCAGGGAAGCGGGTCAAAAGGTCCGGGATGACCATAACCGTGAGATGGCCATTTACGAGAAAGCCAGAACGCTGCGCCTCCTTCAGTAGGCCACGGAGAATGACAATACTCCTTGTCGCCAGCCCGTCATACAAAAGACCAGGCGCAGAGGCAAAAATAAACCAAAGAACGGAAAAAACGTTCGACGGCAGCCAAGCAGGTTTAAGAAGCCACGCGAACAAGAGTCGAGCAGCCGGGATCCGTCCCTTATAAACAAGATGGGTCGGGAATATTCTTTTCCCCAAGATAAGACAAAGAAGATATTCGATCTCGTCGTAAAGCATCAGATGATGACACTCCCGGAGTCCAAGCACCCCAAGCTAGCGAACGAGATCTCCCACCCAGACTATTGCTCCTATCACCGAGCAATCGGACATCCTCTCGAAGACTGCTTCACCTTCAAGAATTGGGTCGAAGACCAATATCAACAAGGCAGGTTCGCTCTATCCTGCAGTTGGAGGGTAAGCCTACCACAGAAGCATGAACCGAAAGCGACGCGTATAGAGAGAGTAGAACCAGATCAACATCGATCTTGGAAAAGATCTCGTACCTGTCACGCGATAACGCTGTCAAAAGAAGAGCCCGAGAATATGGATGACCCCCCTGGTGCTTCGAAAACGATGATGGCGAGGTGATCTCAGAGTTTCCACCGGCACCGAAAGAGCTGGAAGATGGAATACATACTACTGCAGATAACCTCAAGAAAATTGATTTGGGGACGGCAAGTAACCCACGACCGACATTCGTCAGTGAGCTGTTGTCTGAAGAAAGGGTGGCTACGCTAAAGGACGTGCTCATGCAGCATAGAGATTGCTTCGCATGGAACTATTCCGAGGTGCCAGGACTAGATCCAGAGATTGCTGTACACAAATTGGCAATATCTCCAGACGTCAAGCCGATCAAACAAGCACCGAGAAGAATGCGGCTCGAGCTTGAGATGAGCATCAATACCGAGGTCAAGAAACTAATTGACTCCGGTTTTATCCAAGAGGTTCAATATCCTGATTGGATCGCCAATATCGTCCCGGTGATGAAGAAAAATGGAACGGTGCGCATATGTGTGGACTTTCGGGATCTCAACAAAGCTTGCCCAAAGGACGACTTTCCAGTACCGGTCACTGAGCTGATGATACATAACACATCCACTCACGAAGTATTCTCCTTCATGGACGGATCATCAGGATACAATCAGATAAAGATGCATCCCGAGGACAAGAAGCACACCGCTTTCCGGACCTCTTTGGGCATATTCTGTTACAAGGTGATGCCGTTCGGTCTAAAGAACGCCGGTGCCACCTATCAAAAGGCTGTAACGAGGATTTTTGACGACATCATACATGAAATCGTCGAATGCTATATCGATGACCTCGTAGTAAAAAGCAAATCATACGAGGAACATTTAGAGCATCTGAAAGTGCCTTCGGAAATACAACTTAAAGATGAACCCTCTCAAATGCGCGTTCGGAGTTTCCTCGGGCAAATTCCTAGGGTTCATCGTCCGACACCGAGGCATCGAGATAGATCCATCAAAGATCAAGGCGATTATGGAAATGCCTCCGCCAAGGACTCTCAAGCAACTGCGGTCTCTCCAAGGAAAGCTCGCGTATATCCGGCGATTCATAGCCAATCTCTCCGGCAAGTGCCGCCCCTACAGTCACCTAATGAAGGAGGGAACCCCATTCGTCTGGGATCGCAAATGCCAAAGCGCACTGGACGAAATCAAGCAATACCCGCAGAACCCGCCGGTACTAACCGCTCCAGTCAAGGGAAAGCCTCTCATCTTGTACACAACAACCCTCGAAGGTTCTTTAGGCGCGCTGTGGGCATAAGAGAATGACCAAGGGAAAGAGAGAGCACTTTATTATCTGAGTCGAGTTCTCCTGGGGGCAGAAAGCAATTACTCTCCCATTGAAAAACACTGCCTGGCGTTGATCTTCGCAATAACGAAGCTCAGACACTATGCGTTGGCCCATGAGGTCCATCTTATATCAAAAGTGGATTCTCTCAAGTACTTGGTGTCGAAGGCCATATTAACAGGGCGGCTCGCTAAATGGGCCATACTCTTGATGGAGTTCTCGATAACTTATCAGCTTCTTAAGGCAGTGAAAGGCCAGGCCATCGCCGACTTCCTCGCTGAGCATCCGATACCTGCCGACTCTCCCTTGAACTGCGAATTGTCGGACGAACACGCATTTGACACAATCGACGGTGAGAGAAGAGAGAATGATACCCAATGGGAACTCTACTTAGATGGAGAATCTTCCGTGAAGAAGCGCAAACAAAGCACCCCCATAATCAAATCAGGGGTAGGCCTCATCTTCGTGACTCCACAAGGAGGGATAATGCGCTTTGCCTTCTCCTTAACAGAGCCGAGGACGAACAATGAAGTCGAATATGAAGCTTTGATAGCATGCCTCGAGATCGCTATCAACATGGGAATTGAAAACCTCCTCATATACGGAGACTCCCAGTTGGTCGTTAGTCAAGTAAACGGAGACTATCAAACGTGTAAGCCAGAGTTAGTGAAGTAGGCGAGAGAGTACAACAACTGCTGATTCAAATTCCTTCCTACACCTTGGAAAGTATACCGCATGCGGAAAATAGCAAAGCGGATGCATTAGCCAAGCTCGCTAAAGAACTGGCTGACGAAAACCTCGATGACGTAAGGATCGTAGTACAAAGTCGTCGGGTTCTCGCACCAGCAGAAATATCTCCGGAGCCGTCCGAAGAAAAGGGCACGACCGAGCAAGCGATTCTGCAAGTAAAAGACCAAGAAAAGGCTGAGGATTAGAGAGAAGTCTTTATAGACTACTTCAAATCCCGTCGAACACCAGAGAATGCATCCTCAAGACATCAGCTCATGAAACGAGCTTTGTCTTTCGCCTTCGTCAATGATACTTTGTACAAGAGATCATTTGATTCTCTGTGGTTAAGATGCATGGGGCCTGAAGAGGCAAGGAGAGTCATCCAAGAAACTCACGACGGACTCTGCGGTTCTCACCAAACCGAGCCGAAGATGAAGCTGAAGATCAAACGGATGGGTTATTATTGGCCCACAATGATACAGGACTGCCTCGAATACGCGAAGTAATGCCACTCGTGCCAGATTCACGGGGACTTTATCCATCAGCATCCAAATCCACTGCATCCAACGGTGGCTAGCTGGCCGTTTGAAATGTAGGGAACTGACATAATCGGCCCCATCGAACCAGTATCGTCCAGAGGACATCGATTCATTTTGGCGACAACTGATTACTTCTCCAAATGGGCAGAAGCAGTACCGCTGAGGGAAGTGAAGACGGAGAATATCCTCCATTTCTTCAAGACGCGGGTCATTTATCGGTTCGGAACTCCGTGACGGATCATCTCCGATAACGGGCCAGCCTACAGAAGCCACAAGATCAGCCACTTCGCACAACAGCATAACATAGACTGGAGATACTCTTCAGTCTATAATCCTCGAGCTAACGGTCTGGCTGAGGCTTTCAATAAGACCTTGACAAAGATCGTGAAAAAGACGGTGTCTCGAAATAAGAAGGACTGGCACGAAGCTCTCTGGGTGTATCGAACTACGTTCAAAATGGCCACGAACACAACGCCGTACGCCTTGGTATTCGGTACAGAAGCGGTACTCCCTCTCGAGATAAAGCTACCCTCTCTACGAGTGGCAGTTCACTACGAGCTAACAGACAAAGAAAATGCTCATCTTCGGTTTGAGGAGCTCGATGCCCTTGATGAAACCCGGCTCACAGTGCAACAAAATCTGGAGGCTTATAACGCAAAGATGACGCGCTCATATGAGAGATTGACTAGACCGAGAACATTCCGCCAAGATGAACTCGTGCTAGTGGTCAAAAGACTTATGATCCTTAATCGTGCTAAACGGAGAAAATTCGAGCCGAACTATGAAGGCCCGTATATCATAGACAAAGTTTACCAGGGTAGAGCCTACCTACTCATGGACATGCATGGTGAAAGACCTTTCAGGCCAATAAACGGTCGCTTCCTGAAAAAATACTACGCCTGACGAGTCACGGCCTAGGTCAATGATAGATGACGACGCCTATATCCGCTCGCTATCTTCCTAAGCCTAAACTCTGTAAGTGGTAGCCGGCTTCCTTTTCTCGGACCGAAATGTCCTTAAATTAACGATGGACCACTATGTCCTAAAATCGGCGACGGACCGAAACGTCCTTAAACTAACAATGGACCACTATGTCCTAAAACTGACTGTTGACCGAGACGTCGATAAATTACTACGGACCGCAGCATCCTAAGGCTGACAAAAAAATATTTAAAAAATAATAATAATATATATATATATATATATAAAGAAGAAAACGGTATGTCCATAAGCAAAATGGGTACGGATGAAAACCCGAAAGGGCTCCGTGAGTAAAAACAGCAGGGCTACCGGCGGGTTTTGTGAAAACCCGAAAGGGCGCAATCTCATTAAAAAAACACTTACAAGATCCTCTCGACCTTGTAAGGAAAAACCACCTGCGTGAGGTCCTTACAACTCACAAGGGAGCAACACACTTAGGGATCCCCATGATTCCTAAGGAGAAATTACACTTGCGAGATTCTCACGACTCGTAAGGAGAACCCTCTTATCAGACCCTCACGGCTCATAACATTCAAAAGTCTTAAGCTACAGGGATCTGAACCTGTTCTTAAGAACTACCACAACCTCCAATGCTGCCCTACAAGCGGCTCAATGCTGACCCTTGTATACAATCCACGGGCGCGAATAAACATTTCCCTAACAAAGTCCCATCCGTGACTAGGGATATGTTTACACAGTGAACAGCCCTTGTTGTTAGTGTATATGCCCTAGGGGCCATTATTGTATCATACTAGTTTGTATATTACTTAATGGAAGCTTGGGATATTCACATGTATATAACAGTCTTGCTAAACATGGTAGTATGCTACTTGGTTTTTCTATCTTAATATGTGAGTATACGTATTGATAGAGCTCTTAGGATCTTACTTGACTACCAGCGTTGTGATGGCAGTCACACTAGTGGGGGCTGGGTAGTCTACAAGCAGATCCTTTTTCAGGTCCATAGTCGTAGGATTATCGAGACAGGGCATCGATACTCCGGAGTAGACTAGTGTGTACGCTTCTCATCCCAGTTGGGGAGATGGTCTGTCCCACAGCCGTCAGTATGTCGTACTGGAGATAGTATACAGATGCTCGTTGGGTTACGGGTACACCGGACAGGACTCGCAGGGAACTGTTGGTTGGGTTTTATACCAGTCGTCAGTTAACAGTTCCCAGGTGACATGAGTACAGCATAGTCCGCAGACTTGACACCGCTACTTCGCCTCAAGTGTGTCCCACTGTTCTTAGATTGCTACCCTACCACGGCTCAAAGGAGTCATGCAAACAGGTAGCAGTTGGGTGCAGTCCCGAGCACTTGGAGGCAGTGGCGGTTAGACAAGATTCGTCTCTCCCGCTATTGGGAGTTGATATCGCGCTGTTTCATAGAGCCATTACGCAAAGTCCCTGGCCAGGGCAAGCGAGATTTACTGGTAGGTTCCAGTAGTTTCTCAGGGTGTAATAGGCTACGCTCCGACACGAATTATACCGCTATTAAGAAACTGACGCTTGCCGCCCCTAGGCCCGATATGCGATAGTCTTAGACGAACAGACCGGACTGTACGGAGATGTTAGTGTATATGCCCTAGAGGCCATTACTGTATCATACTAGTATGTATATTACTTGATGGAAGCTTGGGATATTCACAGTTGTATAGACAATCTTGCTCAATATAGTAGTATCCTACTTGGTTTGTCTCTGCTTTAATGTGTACATGTGTGTTTCTTTATTGTATCACCTACACGCATTAGTAGAGCCCTTAGGATCTTTGCTTGATTACCGGCGTTGTGATGGCTATCACACTCGTGGGGGCTGGGTAATCCACAAGCACATCCTTATACACGTCCCTAGTCGTGGGATTATTGAGACAGGGCATCGATACTCCGGAGTAGACTAGCGTATGCGCTTCTCATCCCAGCACGGGAGACGGTCTGTCCCACAGCCGTCAGTATGTCGTACTTGAGATAGTATGCGGGTGCTCGTTAGGTTACGAGTACATTGGACAGGACTCTTCGGGAACTGATGGTTGGTATTATACCTATCGTCAGTTATCAGTTCCCAGGTGACATGAGTACAGCTTAGTCCGCTGACTTGACGCTGTCACTTCGCCTCGAGTGTGTTCCCACTGTTCTTTGATTACTACCCTACCACGGCTCTACTGAGTCGTGCAAAAAGTTAGTAGTTGGGTGCAGTCCCGAAACACTTGGAGGCAGTGACGGTTAGACAGGATTCGTCTCTCCCGGTATTGGGGGTTGACATCGCGCTGTGTCTAGGAGAGCCATTACACGAGTAGTCCCTGGCCAGGGCAAGCGAGATATACTGGTAGGTTTCCAGTGTTATCTCAGGGTGTTCTGGGCTTCACTCCGACACGACTTGTACCGCTATTAGGGGACTGACGTTTACCGCCCCCCTAGGCCCGCCATGCGATGTATCAGACGAACAGACCGGACTGTATGGAGATTGTCACATACAGGCTCAGTAGGAGTTCGGATGGGTTCACCTCATCGGCCTTCTTATCGACATCTACCTGGGGACCGTTACGTACAGCTAGTGCCGCTTGCGGTCTGTGGTTAAACCCACTGCCAGCGTAGTGTCGAGTCTTTAGAGTCCCACACAGAGAGTTTCCCTACACTGAGCGAAACGTGTAGAGGCCGTATGGTTTTACGGCAGGGCTGCGATCACTTACGTACACTTGTGTGCGTGCGGTGTTCGGGCAGGCAATACTAGTGGGCTTTGGTTTAAGCCGGATCCTAGTATTGCACGGATGGATTTGTTTTGTCTTCTGCGCATCCGCATTCTACAGAATGCAGATGCAGGTGTGTATGCACAGTTTTCCGGAGCGATGAAGGAGGAGGTGCCTCATTAGGGTTTTGGCAGTTGGTTCGGCCAAAACCGTTATGTGGCAGGCTCATTAGGGTTTTGACAGTTCGTTTGGTCAAAACCATTATGAGCCGCGGACATCATTTGCTAATCCTTTTAGTGATAATTTTATGATGGCTAATTGCATTGACCATTTGACCCCGTTGACCTCTCTTGACTTTGTTGACCGGTTGACCGTGTTGACCATTGACTTTCAAGAGGGATCTACACTCTTCTTTTCATTTTCTTTTTCTTTTGGATTATGATAATGATCATTTCAATGTAGCCATCAACTTTATCTTGATAGGATTTGTAATGATGGTTTTAGTGCATTATTGGAACCATGGTTAATTTCTTTAGTTCATAATTTCTTTCTCATTCTCTCTCTTGCCTTTTCAAGTGAGAAGAAAAAGAAATGAACCATGGTTGCTAGCTCCTCCTTCTTCTTCCTCCTCCTCTTGATTCATCTTTTGATCTCATGTGTTGAGAGATAAAGATCCCACAAAGACAAAACCATCCCTTTATCACTTCTACACAACCTAGGGCTTCTAGATTAGCAATCTCTTTGCCCTAGTTACCTCTGCTCGAGGTGGAGCTCGGTGTACATCTCTCGGGTGGATCGTCTTCGACTCAAGGAGGCCATGGAGGTGACCAAAGTCCGGATCAAGCCTCGGAGCAAGCAAGGAGAAGAATAACAAGAAGAGATGGATTTCAAGTTGAGGTATAACCCCTAACCGAGTAGATAAATCTCTAGTTAGGATGCTAGTGTATTGTTTAGTAAAGATCCGGCTTTTACGGTCCATGTTACCAAGTCCAGAAAAAATTTTGTTTTACCGTTTCCGCTACCCCGAAAGTACCGGGAGAGGTAACGTGGACCTAACAGTGGTATCAGAGCCTAACTAAACACACCCTAGCATGTTAGCAAAGTGTTTAGAATTTCGACCGGACGAAAAACCGCAAAACACCCCGGATATTTCAAGTTTCTGCCGATTTTTTTTCTGTTCAAAAATTAATAAATCATGTCTTAAAAATCGGCTCAAGCTTTTCTTAGAACAGGCAAGAAAAATGATCGCACGAGTCGACCAACTCACCGCGGTTCCGCGGCAAAAGCTTGCTTCTGCCGCGGAACCGCGGCCGAGTTGACTCGGCCGTGGATCATTTTTGTTGCAGTTTGTTTCTGGTGAGTTTTTGGGATTTTTGGTATATGACTTTTCTGCCCAGATTTTCCAGAAAGCAAAATTTGATTTTGGGGCTCAAAAATCCGTATTTTGGTCGATGTTCTATAGACTTTGGCTAATGGTTATATCTGTAATGTTATATGTGTATTGAACGTCTACTAATCGCTATACGTCGATTTGTGGGGGTTATACATATCTGTGATTTGTGTTGTTGATGGTATGTGTATATGAACTCGTTGGATTGTCGCGGATGAATAGCCGGGATGGATGTGAGATGAGAGTTTCTTTTTCTTTCATTCATGTAATAAATTTGTAAATTGATGTAATATTATTTGTATGGCCGCACAACCGGGTCGGGGTTGTAGCCGTCATTGTATAATTCTTTTTACTGTTTTTGCTCCTAGGATAGACCCATGGAGGGGGTGCACAAACTACCGGGTATCTCGAAGTGCCGAGTGGCCTACTCACGGCGTTGAGGGAGGTTGCTTCGCTTCGGGTACTTGGCGGGTAGTTTGCCGCACCCGTAGGGGTCTTGGGTGGGGTATTGGCTATTCATCGCGACCGTGTAATCCGCTTTTCGTTGCAGGCTCGAACGAATCGCGAGTTCCTAGTATATCCAAAGTGTTCATCTGTGATCTGGATTGGCTATCATTGCTTTATATCTATATATAATAACTATTTAGGCGTTGCTTATGTTTTCAGCCGCGCTAGCCCAGCCCCCGCTCTGTCGTTAGTTAAGTAACCTAACGGGAGATGACGGGGCCCCGTGGCGAATGCGAATGGCATAAGCGTACGTCATATTTTGGTTGTTTTCTGCAATGGTAGGATTTAATTGATGGGACGCATTAAAAGAACTAATGCAAGAAAATAAACCTAAAAGACGTTGTTGGAACAATTTTTCAAAAGCTGTTATTACAAGGACGTTCACTTTTTGTTTTGCATCGAGGTATTCGGTTATGAATGCCCAGCACCTCATTCGACGAGGCAAGGGCCGAGATCCCCTCATCGGGAGTGACCCCTTAGAAAAAAAGTTTGCGTCAGGGTGATAACTTCACTATAGTCGATTATTCTTGCTTTGCATCGAGGTATTCAGTTTGGAATATCCTGCACCTCATTCGACGAGGAAAGAGCCGAGATCCCTTCACAGGGAGTGACCTCTTTAGCAAAAGTTTTCGCCACTATATTTTCAAAAAGACAATCACGTTCCTTCAACGATATCAAGTTCATTACGTTAACGGGTTTTTTGCCAAAAATCCAGCCGTAGCCCTCCGTCGTTTCGGATTAATATTATTTAGTATTCGTGCTGCGTTTGTTGACCTAGTCAAGGCGTAGTGAACGGTAGCTGAATGATATTATTCTGTGGATTGCAAATGTGACTGGTTAGGACAGTCGTGCGGCCTTGTTGACCTAGTCAAGGGCACGTACGGGTGGGTCTAATGCAGTCAGGATAATGACGGGTAGAACTTGACTAACAGTTTGTGGCTTGTTGACCTAGTCAAGGTCATAAACCGTTAGGGGCAAAAACCACATCGGGAGTTTCAAAAGTACTGAAACTTGCTAGTGTTGCATACCATTTGGAGTGTGATGATTCTGGTAGGATTCCTTCAGTTTTGTCACGCGATGATATTTGGATCCCGATCCTACTGTGAGTATATGCTACTCCTCAGGAACTTTCTCGCTTAACGATCAATGATATAAACCAAGTAGGTGTCTAGAAAGGTGTTAGCGGGGCTACGCCCACAGGGAAAAGAGCTTACTTAATTAAGGAACTTCGCGAAAGCGTTGGAAAACCTCCCTCGAAGTACCGACACTGGCCTGGCTGAACGGTTAAGCAAGTATTGTACGGTGAGATTGATCCCGACTAATTCTTCCTTTATGGTTTGAGGAGGGATTCGAGAGACAGTGGGAGCCATCCTGTTTAGATAAATTAAAAACCAATCTAAACTTGCAAGAGCGCACGCTGAGTGTTTTCTTTTCTCTCTCTCCAGGTAGCAACCATTTCACGCCCTAATCAAGATAATAAAATGTATCGCTTGACCGATCCGAATTCTTATTCGGGGCTGGGGAACGTTGGTTCAGCTCTAACTTGTGACAACAGTCATAAGTATGAGCAAGGGAAAGGGGATTGTATGGATTCCCAGGATACCCAGTTGAAGAAGAAGCATGGTTTTGCATCTACTTCAGGTGTTCTTGTAATTGAGAACTGTTTTACGGTCAGCCCTACCTCCTGGGTACTTGATACCGGATCAGGATCTCATATCTGTAATTTATTGCAGGGACTGAGAAAAAGTAGGAAAGTTGCACCGGGTGATATGTCGCTCAGAGTAGCGAACGGAGCACAAGTTAATGCGGCAGCCATCGGTGAATATCACCTAGTTTTGCCAAATGGCAAGACTATGATTTTGAACGATTGCTACTATGTACCTTCCATGGTTTGCAACATCATATCAGTTTCTTTACTCGATAAAGATGGATATAATTTTGTTCTTGATAGAAATATCATGAACATTTACCTTCATAAGGTACTGGTTGCAGAAGGTGCACTGTGTAATGGTATCTACGTTCTAAATCAGAATACAGTTCTCAATGTACAAAACACACGCAAGAGGAAGAATTCAGATACGAATGATTCCTACTTGTGGCATTGTAGACTTGGTCATATCGGAGAGAAAAGACTGAGTAAGTTGCATAAAGATGGACTCTTGGATGCGTTCGAGTTTTCATCTTATGAAACTTGTCAGTCTTGTCTCAAAGGGAAGATGACCAAATCTCCGTTCACCGGACATGGAGAAAGAGCAGCAGAGCTCTTGGGACTCGTACATAGTGATGTATGTGGTCCGATGTCTATACATGCAAAGGGTGGGTTCTCGTACTTCATCACATTCACTGACGATCTCTCTAGATTCGGATATGTGTATCTGATGAAACACAAATCTGAAGCTTTTGAGAAATTCAAGGAATTCAGAAACGAAGTAGAGAACCAGACTGGCAAAAGTATCAAGATCCTCCGGTCTGATAGAGGAGGGGAGTACTTGTTAGTGTTTATGCCCTAGAAGGCCATTACTGTATCATACTAGTTTGTATATTACTTAATGGAAGCTTGGGATATTCACATGTATATAACAGTCTTGCTAAACATGGTAGTATGCTACTTGGTTTTTCTATCTTAATATGTGAGTGTACGTATTGATAGAGCTCTTAGGATCTTGCTTGTCTACCAGCATTGTGATGGCAGTCACACTAGTGGGGGCTGGGTAGTCTACAAGCACATCCTTATTCAGGTCTCTGGTCGTTGGATTATCGAGACAGAGCATCGATACTCCGGAGTAGACTAGTGTGTACGCTTCTCATCCCAGTTGGGGAGATGGTCTGTCCCACAGCCGTCAGTATGTCGTACTGGAGATAGTATGCAGGTGCTCGTTAGGTTACGGGTACACCGGACAGGACTCACAGGGAACTGTTGGTTGGTTTTATACCAGTCGTCAGTGAACAGTTCCCAGGTGACATGAGTACAGCATAGTCCGCAGACTTGACACTGCTACTTTGCCTCGAGTGTGTCCCACTGTTCTTAGATTGCTACCCTACCACGGCTCAAAGGAGTCGTGCAAACAGGTAGCTGTTGGGTGCAGTCCCGAGCACTTGGAGGCAGTGGCGGTTAGACAGGATTCGTCCCTCCCGGTATTGGGAGTAGATATCGTGCTGTGTCAGAGAGCCATTACGCAAAGTCCCTGGCCAGGGCAAGCGAGATTTGCTGGTAGGTTCCAGTAGTTTCTCAGGGTGTAATGGGCTTCGCTCCGACACGACTTATACCGCTATTAGGGGACTGACGCTTGCCGCCCCCCTAGGCCCGATATGCGATAGTCTTGGACGAACGGACCGGACTGTATTGAGATTGTCACAGCAGACTCAGTAGGAGTTCGGATGGGTTTCCTCGTCGACCTTCTTATCGACAACTACCTGGGGACCGTTACGTACAGCTAGTACCGCTTGCGGTCTGTGGTTAAACCCACTGCCAGCGTAGTAGTCGAGTCTCTAGAGTCCCACACAGAGAGTTTCCTACTCCAGGCGAAACGATATAGAGGTCGCATGGTTTTGCGACAAAGGGTTCGGACGCATACGTGCGTTTACGCGCGTACGACTTTCGGACAGTTTTTACCAGTCGGCTTTGGTTTAAGCCAGTTACTGGTATCCGGTTATTGGATTTATACAGTCTAAAGTTTTTCCGTATTTTTACGGATCGGAGGGGCGTTCTCGTAATTACGCGAGAAGTTTCTAGAAGATGGTGACTAAGGAGGTTTAGGTGGCACTTGCATTAAATGAGTTTAGTGAGTCATGAGGGTGATTCATGCATATCATTAATGCATGATAAATGCTTAGTGAGTCATGACAATGAATCACCATTAGATATTTGTGAAGCATGCTTATTCATTATGTATTATTCTTTTCTTCATAAATAAGAATGCTTCATATTTATTATGATAACTTACTATTCTCATATGATATTCATTCTCATCTTCTCTCTCCTCAAGCTCTCCATCTTCAAAGACTAATCCTCCCCTCTCATGAGTTGAGTACAAGGATTAGTAAGACTAAACAATCCATAACCATCACTCTATTTCATTCTATCTTCTTTGATTAGCAATCCAAGAAGGTTAGTTGCCTCAAGTTTAGAGGCTAAGATTGGAGTTTTGCTCTCGGGTGGATCGTCTACTACAAAGAGAAGGCCGAGGAGGACAAGGAGATCGTAAAGACGAAGGAGTTGGTTCATTAGGTATAATCCCTAAACACAGTAGTTTAGAAACACTTTGTGTTTGGTTATTTATAGTTTAGCTTCGATTCAAGCGGTTAGTCGATGTTCGTTCACTAAACAAGTTCGTTTTTGAAAATTCCGCCTCCCCACAAGTATTGGGGTGTAGTACATCGACTTACAGTGGTATCAGAGCCTCGCTAAACAATAAATAACTTAATTGCAAATTTGTACGAATTTCGAACGGAAAAACGAAGCCGGAAAACCCTAGAATTGTCAAGTTTCTGTCGAATTTTAAATGAAGTCCAAAAATTTTTCAGGGATGTTCAGAAAGCTTAAAATGACAGCAGTAGAACACACAAAAAATTTGGTCCCCTGAATCGCCTACGGCGCCGCGGATCCGCGGCGGCTAGCACATGTAGCGCCGCGCTTCCGCCGCCGAGTTGACGATTCAGGGAGCCATTTTTCTTGTGGTGGTTCTCTGTGATATTTGGGATTCTCTGGTATTTTTTAATTTTGCTCAGGTTTCAAGTTTACAGAGCAGTATTGGAGCAATGTTAAATCCGTTTAATCGATCGAAATTGTACAGTATTTGCATATTGGATTATATCTGTGATTGTTTAATGTGTTCGTAAACCTCCCCTAACTGCTAGTATGTCGGTTGGCAGGGGGTTGCACATTTCTGTAATGGTTTTATCTGTTTGTGCATATGAACTGTATTGGACTGTTGTGGTGTATAGCCGGGGTTTAGCAATGGGTTATTATTTAATTCATTTGTTGTAAATGTAATTTGTTGTAATATTATTTTTGCGGGGCACATCCAGGTTGCGGTTGTAGCCACCGTTGTATTATTTCATTTTACTGTTTCTGCTCCTAGGACTGACCCAAGGTGGGGTGCACAAACTGCCGGGCGGGTAGTTTGCCGTACCCGTAGGGGTCGAGGGTGGGGTAAAGGCTATTCATCACAACTGTGTAATCTGTCTTTTCTTGCAGGCTCAAAAGAAATACAGATTACTTGCAAATCCAATATTGTTTATCTGTGTTCTGGAATGTATATCATTGCGTCAGACGAATGTAAAATATCTATATATATGATAACTATTTAGACGTCACTTATGTTTTACACCCGCGCTAGCCCAGCCCCCGCTCTGTCGTTAGTTAAGTAACCTAACGGGTGATGACGGGACCCCGTGGCGAATGCGGATGGCATAAGAGGACGTTGTATTTTCGTTGTTTTCTGCAATGATAGGTTAATGATGGGACGCATTATCTATAATGCAAAGAAAAACAAACCAAAGTTTAAATCGTTGGAACAATTTAAAAGAAACCACTCGGTTAATTTTAAAAACAGATATTTTTAAATGCGGAGCTTTAACCACTCCTTTTAAAAGCTATCAGGTTCCTTCGGTTATATCAAGTTCACTACGTTCACGGTTTCGCCAAAACCAGTCGTAGCCCTCCGTCATTTCTTATGGATGGTCAGTAGTATTCAAGCTATGCTTGTTGGCATACGTCAAGGCATAGTGTTTGGTAGCTGCTGGGGTATTCATTTGTTGCATAGATAGATGTGTTAGTTTGGGACAGTCGCATTACCTTATTGGCATACGTCAAGGGTATATACGGGTGGGTTCAAATTAACAAGATAATGATGGGCAGAACTTGACATGTGACTTATGATTTGTTGGCATACGTCAAGGTCATAAGAGCATGGGGCAAAAACTTATATCGGGAATTTCTAAAGAAACTGAAATTTGCAAAGAGATGCATACCATTTGGAGTTTGATGAATGTTGGTAGGATTCCTTCAACATTATCATACGATGATATTTGGATCCCGATCCTACTGTGAGTATATGCTACTTATCAGGAGTCGTCACTTAACGATCAATGCTATAAACCTAGTAGGTGTCCAGAAAGGTGTCAGCGGGGTTACGCCCCTAGAGAAAAGAGGTTATTTAATTAAGGAACTTCGCGAAAGCGTTGGAAAACCTCCCTCGAAGTATCGACACTGGCCTGGCTGAACGGTTAAGCAAGTATTGTACGGTGAGAATAGTCCTGGCTAATTCTTCTTTTATGGTTTGAGGAAGGATTCGAGAAACAGTGGGAGCCATCCAGTTTAGATAAACTAAAAACCACTCTAAACTTGCAAGAGCATCATGCTAAAGAGTTTTCTTCTCTCTCTCCTAATTGCAGCGACCCTGAAAATGACTGGACTTAAGTTACTTTTAGAGAAAAATATACTGACAGGGCCAAACTATAAAGATTGGCTGCGGAATGTCAAAATGGCTTTGACCTATGACAAATTGGGGTACATCCTCACCGCTACGGCACCTGCTGTCCCTGGTCCCAAATCCAGCAATGCGGATAAGGAAATCCGCAAAACCTGGGATTTAGATTGCGCGAAAGCCAAGTGCATCGTGCTTGCCTCAATGAACAATGAACATCAGAGGAGGCACGAGGATATGTCCCTAGATGGCATATTTCTCCATACAAAGGAACTTTATGGAGAGCAATCTCGTATAGCAAGATACGAGACCTCTAAGAACTTGTTTCGAGCGAGGTTGGCTGTCGGGTCATCGGTAGGTGAACATGTCCTAAAGATGATCGGCTATATTGAAGAGCTCGCAGACCTTGGGACGACTGTGGATAATGAGCTCTATACAGACCTCATTCTCCAGTCCCTTCCTCCCACCTACGCCCAGTTTATCCTCAACTTCAACCTTCAAGGAAAAGAAGTTGAACTTGCGGAACTCCTGAACATGTTAAGGAGTGCAGAGGGCACCTTGCAGAAGGCAAGGGAAACACCCGCTATGTTTGTTGGCGGTGCATCTTCTTCCGGGTCCAAGGCTAGGGCCAAAGGAAGGAAGAAGAAGGCCGCACCCAAACCTAGAGGAGGTGTTAGTAAGGTGAGAGGGAAGGGAAAGAAAAAGTTTGCAGCACCGGTAGTTGGCCAGGATGAGTGCTTCCATTGTCACAGGAAAGGGCACTGGAAGAAGGATTGCAAGGCGTGGAACGCCAAGAACCAGGAACCGAAGCAAGCTGTGGCTTCGACCTCAGGTGTGTTTGTAATTGAGAATTGTCTGTCGATCAACTCTACTTCCTGGGTATTGGATACTGGATCAAGATCTCATATTTTCAATTCATTGCAGGCACTGAGAAACCGTAGAGTGCTGAAGGAAGGTGATATGACCCTAAAGGTTGCTAACGGAGCTAGCGTGGGAGCTGCGTCCGTCGGGGATTATCACCTAGGATTGACGAGTGGACACATTTTGGTTTTACATAACTGTTATTTTGTACCAAGCTTAACGTGTAATATCATATCAGTTTCCTTGTTATCAAATAAAGGTTATGATTTCACGTTTGTAAGAGATGTTGTCAACATCCACCTAAATCATGGTTTGATTGGGTCCGGTACACTAAATAACGGCATATATGTTTTAAACCAACTCCAAATTTTCAATGTCCAGAACACACTAAAAAGAAAGTCTCCAGATTTAAATAAAGCTTTCTTATGGCATTGTAGACTGGGTCACATCAATGAGAGAAGGTTGACTAAGTTGCATAGAGAAGGATATTTGGACTCGTTCGAATATCAAACTTATGACACTTGTCAATCTTGTCTCAAAGGAAAGATGACAAAGACTCCATTTACTGGACAAGGAGTAAGAGCGAGCGAGCTCTTAGGACTCATACACAGCGATGTATGCGGTCCGATGTCTACAAATGCAAGAGGTGGTTTTTCCTATTTCATTACTTTCACGGATGATTACTCAAGATACGGATTCATTTATCTGATGAAACATAAATCCGAGGCTTTTGAGAAATTCCGAGAGTATAAGAATGAAGTAGAAAACCAAACCGGCAAAAGTATCAAGACACTTAGATCTGATCGAGGTGGTGAATACTTGAGTGCCGAGTTCCTTGGTTACCTAAAAGAGAAAGGAATTCTCTCTCAGCTTACTCCTCCATACACTCCACAGCATAACGGTGTATCGGAGAGACGGAATCGAACCCTATTGGATATGGTACGATCCATGATGAGTAATGCTGAGTTACCGCGATCTTTCTGGGGTTATGCGCTAGAATCAGCGGCATATCTTTTGAACAGAGTTCCAACCAAAACTGTGCCTACCACACCATATCAGATGTGGAGTGGGAAGAAACCCTATCTTCAGTACCTGAAGACATGGGGATGTCCAGCTTTTGTAAAAAAGCAGCATCCGGACAAGCTCGAGGCACGCTCAGTAGAGTGTAAGTTTGTGGGATATCCAAAGAACTCTCATGGATATTGTTTCTATTACGCAGAGGAACAAAAGCTTTTTGTTTCTCGTCATGCCCGCTTCTTAGAAACTGAATTTTTGGAAAATCAGAAGAGTGGGAGCGTAGTAGAACTGGAAGAAATTCCAGAACCACAAACTGCTACTGAAAGTTTGGTAGAACCAGTAGTTCAAGAAGAACAGGACATTCCCGCACCCCTCCGCAGGAGTAGTAGGCCGTCTCATCCGCCTGAGAGATACTACGGTTTTCTCATAGATGGGGATAGAGAGGATTGCATCATAGATGATGATGAACCTACTGACTTCCAGCAGGCCATCCAGAGCGGCGACTCGGTACGATGGCTAGATGCAATGCGGACCGAAATGGAGTCCATGTACACCAACAAAGTATGGACTTTGGACTTTGCTCCAGATGGGGTAAAACCCATAGGATGCAAATGGATCTTCAAGAAAAAGATTGGTGTAGATGGACAGGTGGAAACCTATAAGGCTAGACTTGTTGCAAAGGGTTTTCGTCAAAGACCTGGTTTGGACTATGACGAAACTTTTTCTCCAGTGGCTATGCTCAAATCCATTCGGGTCCTTCTTGCTATTGCTGCCTTCCATGATTATGAAATCTGGCAGATGGACGTAAAGACGGCTTTTCTGAATGGAAATTTAGAAGAGAGCGTCTATATGGATCAGCCAGAGGGTTTCAATCAGAGTGGGAGCAGCGGGAAAGTATGCAAGCTGCTTAAGTCCATTTATGGACTAAAGCAGGCATCGCGGAGTTGGAACATCTGTTTTGATGAGACAGTCAAAGAATATGACTTTATCAAAAATCCAGATGAACCGTGCATATATAGTAAAGCTGTAGCCAGAAGTGTCGTATTCCTCGTCTTATACGTGGATGACATTCTATTGATAGGAAATGACATTCCTATGCTAC
Source organism: Agapanthus africanus (assembly GCA_030015575.1). NCBI lineage: Eukaryota > Viridiplantae > Streptophyta > Magnoliopsida > Asparagales > Amaryllidaceae > Agapanthus > Agapanthus africanus. Next base: position 693,620,081 of record CM057342.1, on the reverse strand, counting down.
AATCTGTCAAAGGATTCTTGTCACACAGGTTCTCCATGAAAGACCTGGGTGATGCCTCGTACATTCTGGGGATCCGGATCTATCGTGATAGATCCAAGAGGATGTTGGGACTTTCGCAGTCCAGGTATATCGACACTGTACTGAAAAGATTCAGTATGGAAGATTCTAAGCGCGGTAATCTACCGGCTTGTCACGGAATCACCCTCTCCAAAGAGATGTCTCCCAAGACTGATTTAGAAAGGGAACGCATGTCTATTATACCCTACGCTTCTGCGGTAGGCTCTATAATGTATGCGATGTTGTGTACCAGACCAGATGTAGCTTACGCACTAAGCGTGGTAAGCCGGTATCAGTCAGACCCAGGGGAGAAGCACTGGATAGCAGTAAAGAACATTCTCAAGTACCTGAGGAGGACTAAGGAGATGTTTTTGGTTTACGGCGGAAAAGACCTCAGGTTGGAGGCCTTTGCTGATTCCGGCTTCTAGAATGATAAGGACGATTCCAAGTCCATGTTGGGTTATGTCTTTACCCTCAATGGAGGGGCGGTGTGCTGGAAGAGCTCCAAGCAGGACACCGTTGCTGACTCAACGATGGAAGCGGAGTATATAACTGCTTGCGGTGCCGCAAAAGAAGCAGTCTGGATGAAGAAGTTCCTAACAGAACTTCAGGTGGTTCCTACCATAGTTGATCCAATACCTCTGTATTGCGACAACAACGGAGCTATAGCTTTAGCGAAGGAACCAAGGTCCCATCAGAAGTCCAGACACATCTTAAGGCGGTATCACCTGATCAGGGAGATCATTGATCGTCAAGTGATCGAGGTTCGGAGAGTTGCTTCTGAAGAGAACATTGCTGATCCATTCACGAAGGCCCTACCTCAGATTCAGTTCGAGAGGCTACTCGAGATCATTGGTCTACGATATGCCAGTACATGGCCCTAGTGCAAGTGGGAGATTGTTAGTGTTTATGCCCTAGAAGGCCATTACTGTATCATACTAGTTTGTATATTACTTAATGGAAGCTTGGGATATTCACATGTATATAACAGTCTTGCTAAACATGGTAGTATGCTACTTGGTTTTTCTATCTTAATATGTGAGTGTACGTATTGATAGAGCTCTTAGGATCTTGCTTGTCTACCAGCGTTGTGATGGCAGTCACACTAGTGGGGGCTGGGTAGTCTACAAGCACATCCTTATTCAGGTCCCTGGTCGTTGGATTATCGAGACAGAGCATCGATACTCCGGAGTAGACTAGTATGTACGCTTCTCATCCCAGTTGGGGAGATGGTCTGTCCCACAGCCGTCAGTACGTCGTACTGGAGATAGTATGCAGGTGCTCGTTAGGTTACGGGTACACCAGACAGGACTCACAGGGAACTGTTGGTTAGTTTTATACCAGTCGTCAGTGAACAGTTCCCAGGTGACATGAGTACAGCATAGTCCGCAGACTTGACACTGCTACTTCGCCTCGAGTGTGTCCCACTGTTCTTAGATTGCTACCCTACCACGGCTCAAAGGAGTCGTGCAAATAGGTAGCAGTTGGGTGCAGTCCCGAGCACTTGGAGGCAGTGGCGGTTAGACAGGATTCGTCCCTCCCGGTATTGGGAGTAGATATCGCGCTGTGTCAGAAAGCCATTACGCAAAGTCCCTGGCCAGGGCAAGCGAGATTTGCTGGTAGGTTCCAGTAGTTTCTCAGGGTGTAATGGGCTTCGCTCCGACACGACTTATACCGCTATTAGGGGACTGACGCTTGCCGCCCCCGTAGGCCCGATATGCGATAGTCTTGGACGAACGGACCGGACTGTATGGAGATTGTCACAGCAGACTCAGTAGGAGTTCGGATGGGTTTCCTCGTCGACCTTCTTATCGACAACTACCTGGGGACCGTTACGTATAGCTAGTACCACTTGCGGTCTGTGGTTAAACCCACTGCCAGCGTAGTAGTCGAGTCTCTAGAGTCCCACACAGAGAGTTTCCTACTCCAGGCGAAACGATATAGAGGTCGCATGGTTTTGCGACAAAGGGTTCGGACGCATACGTGCGTTTACGCGCGTACGACTTTCGGACAATTTTTACCAGTCGGCTTTGGTTTAAGCCAGTTACTGGTATCCGGTTATTGGATTTATACAGTCTAAAGTTTTTCCGTATTTTTACGGATCGGAGGGGCGTTCTCGTAATTACGCGAGAAGCTTCTAGAAGATGGTGACTAAGGAGGTTTAGGTGGCACTTGCATTAAATGAGTTTAGTGAGTCATGAGGGTGATTCATGCATATCATTAATGCATGATAAATGCTTAGTGAGTCATGACAATGAATCACCATTAGATATTTGTGAAGCATGCTTATTCATTATGTATTATTCTTTTCTTCATAAATAAGAATGCTTCATATTTATTATGATAACTTACTATTCTCATATGATATTCATTCTCATCTTCTCTCTCCTCAAGCTCTCCATCTTCAAAGACTAATCCTCCCCTCTCATGAGTTGAGTACAAGGATTAGTAAGACTAAACAATCCATAACCATCACTCTATTTCATTCTATCTTCTTTGATTAGCAATCCAAGAAGGTTAGTTGCCTCAAGTTTAGAGGCTAAGATTGGAGTTTTGCTCTCGGGTGGATCGTCTACTACAAAGAGAAGGCCGAGGAGGACAAGGAGATCGTAAAGACGAAGGAGTTGGTTCATTAGGTATAATCCCTAAACACAGTAGTTTAGAAACACTTTGTGTTTGGTTATTTATAGTTTAGCTTCGATTCAAGCGGTTAGTCGATGTTCGTTCACTAAACAAGTTCGTTTTTGAAAATTCCGCCTCCCCACAAGTATTGGGGTGTAGTACATCGACTTACAGTACTTAAGCACGGAATTCCTAGATTACTTAAAAGAGAATGGTATTCTCTCTCAGCTTACTCCTCCTTATACACCACAGCACAACGGTGTATTGGAGCGGAGGAATCGTACCCTACTGGATATGGTTCGCTCCATGATGAGTAATGCCGAGTTACCTCTTTCATTTTGGGGACATGCGCTATTGACAGCAGCATATCTATTGAATGATGTTCCGTCTAAATCAGTGCCTAAGACTCCATTCGAGATATGGAATGGAAAAAGGCCATATCTTAAAAGAGTTAAGATATGGGGCTGTCCGGCTTATGTTAAAACGCATAAACCGGATAAACTGGAGGCACGGTCAGTTTTATGTAAGTTTGTGGGATATCCAAAGAATGGTTATGGATATCTATTCTACCACACCGAGAAACAAAAGGTGTTTGTTGCTCAGCATGCCGTTTTCTTAGAAACGGAGTTTCTTGCAAAAGAAATTAGTGGGAGCACGGTAGAATTGGAAGAAATTCAGCGACCACAAACTGAAACTGAAAATTTGACAGAACCTCAGGCTTCAATAACCCCGGACGAACCTCAGCCACTCCGCAGATCTGGTAGGATTTCTCGTCCGCCCGAGAGATACTACGGTTTTCTTATTGACGGGGATCGAGAGGATTGCATCTTGGAAGAAGATGACCCTACCAGTTTCAGGCAGGCCATTATCAGTAGGGACTCTGATAAGTGGCCGGAAGCAATGCAATCCGAAATGGAGTCCATGTACGCCAATAAAGTGTGGACCTTGGATATTGCTCCACCTGGGGTAAAACCCGTTGGATGCAAATGGATCTACAAAAGGAAACTTGGTGTAGATGGGCAGGTGGAAACCTATAAGGCTAGACTCGTTGCAAAAGGTTTTCGTCAAAGACCTGGTTTGGACTATGACGAAACTTTTTCTCCGGTGGCTATGCTCAAATCCATTCGGATCTTACTTGCCATTGCTGCCTTCTATGACTATGAAATCTGGCAGATGGATGTTAAAACGGCTTTCCTAAACGGTTGTTTGGAAGAGTGCGTTTACATGGATCAACCAGAAGGTTTCATAGACAGTGGGAGCAGCGGGAAGGTGTGCAAGTTGCTTAAATCCATTTATGGATTAAAGCAGGCATCGCGGAGCTGGAACATCTGTTTTGATGAGGCAATCAAGGAATTTGATTTCATCAAGAACGAAGATGAACCTTGTGTCTATAAGAAGATTGTAGGAGGAACTGTCGTGTTCCTAGTCTTGTACGTGGACGACATTCTTTTGATAGGAAATGACATTCCTATGCTACAATCGGTCAAGCTATTTTTGTCACAAAGGTTCTCCATGAAGGACCTGGGTGATGCCTCGTACATTCTGGGGATCAAGACTATAGAGATAGATCCAAGAGACTACTGGGACTTTCGCAGGTCTAGGTACATAGAGACCGTACTAAAGAGATTTAGTATGGAGGATTCCAAGCGCGGTATTGCACGGAATTACCCTCTCCAAGAAGATGTCTCCTAAGACTGACGAGGAGAGGGTTCGCATGAGCACTATACCCTACGCTTCGGCGGTAGGATCTATAATGTATGCGATGCTATGTACAAGACCAGATGTAGCTTACGCGCTAAGCACGGTAAGCCGGTATCAGTCAGACCCAGGTGAGGACCACTGGACAGCAGTGAAGAACATTCTCAAGTACCTAAGAAGGACTAAGGAGATGTTCCTGGTTTACGGTAATGGAGACCTTAGGGTCGAGTCCTTTACCGATTCAAGCTTCCAGAGTGACAAAGATGACAGCAAGTCTATCTCGAGTTTTGTGTTTACCCTCAACGGAGGGGAGGTATGTTGGAGGAGTTCCAAACAGGATACCGTCGCAGACTCGACGATGGAGGCTGAATACATTGCTGCAAGCGATGCCGCAAAAGAGGCAGTCTGGATGAAGAAGTTCATTAGTGAACTTCAGGTGGTTCCGTCCATTGTTGACCCAATACCTTTGTATTGCGATAACAATGGGGCTATAGCTTTAGCGAAGGAACCAAGGTCCCGTCAGAAATCCAGGCACATCTTAAGGCGGTATCACCTGATCAGGGAGATCATTGATCGCCAGGAGATCGAGGTGCTGAGAGTGGACACAAAAGACAACACGGCCGATCCATTCACGAAGGCCTTACCCCAGACTCAGTTCGAGCGGCTGATCGAGATGATAGGTCTTCGATACGCCAGTACATGGCCTTAGTGCAAGTGGGAGATTGTTAGTGTATATGCCCTAGAGGCCATTACTGTATCATACTAGTATGTATATTACTTGATGGAAGCTTGGGATATTCACAGTTGTAGAGACAATCTTGCTCAATATAGTAGTATGCTACTTGGTTTGTCTCTGCTTTAATGTGTACATGTGTGTTTCTTTATTGTATCACCTACACGCATTAGTAGAGCCCTTAGGATCTTTGCTTGATTACCGGCGTTGTGATGGCGATCACACTCGTGGAGGCTGGGTAATCCACAAGCACATCCTTATACACGTCCCTAGTCGTGGGATTATCGAGACAGGGCATCGATACTCCGGAGTAGACTAGCGTATGCGCTTCTCATCCCAGCACGGGAGACGGCTGTCCCACAGCCGTCAGTATGTCGTACTTGAGATAGTATGCGGGTGCTCGTTAGGTTACGAGTACACTGGACAGGACTCTTCGGGAACTGATGGTTGGTATTATACCTATCGTCAGTTATCAGTTCCCAGGTGACATGAGTACAGCTTAGTCCGCTGACTTGACGCTGTCACTTCGCCTCGAGTGTGTTCCCACTGTTCTTTGATTACTACCCTACCACGGCTCTACCGAGTCGTGCAAAAAGGTAGTAATTGGGTGCAGTCCCGAAGCACTTGGAGGCAGTGACGGTTAGACAGGATTCGTCTCTCCCGGTATTGGGGGTTGACATCACGCTGTGTCTAGGAGAGCCATTACACGAGTAGTCCCTGGCCAGGGCAAGCGAGATATACTGGTAGGTTTCCAGTGTTATCTCAGGGTGTTCTGGGCTTCACTCCGACACGACTTGTACCGCTATTAGGGGACTGACGTTTACCGCCCTTTAGGCCCGCCATGCGATGTATCAGACGAACAGACCGGACTGTACGGAGATTGTCACATACAGGCTCAGTAGGAGTTCGGATGGGTTTACCTCATCGGCCTTCTTATCGACATCTACCTGGGGACCGTTACGTACAGCTAGTGCCGCTTGCGGTCTGTGGTTAAACCCACTGCCAGCGTAGTGTCGAGTCTTTAGAGTCCCACACAGAGAGTTTCCCTGCACTGAGCGAAACGTGTAGAGGCCGTATGGTTTTACGGCAGGGCTGCGATCACTTACGTACACTTGTGTGCGTGCGGTGTTCGGGCAGGCAATACTAGTGGGCTTTGGTTTAAGCCGGATCCTAGTATTGCATGGATGGATTTGTTTTGTCTTCTGCGCATCCGCATTCTACAGAATGCAGATGCAGGTGTGTATGCACAGTTTTCCGGAGAGATGAAGGAGGAGGTGCCTCATTAGGGTTTTGGCAGTTGGTTCGGCCAAAACCGTTATGTGGCAGGCTCATTAGGGTTTTGACAGTTCGTTTGGTCAAAACCATTATGAGCCGCGGACATCATTTGCTAATCCTTTTAGTGATAATTTTATGATGGCTAATTGCATTGACCATTTAACCCCGTTGACCTCTCTTGACTTTGTTGACCGGTTGATCGTGTTGACCATTGACTTTCAAGAGAGGTCTACACTCTTCTTTTCATTTTCTTTTTCTTTTGGATTATGATAATGGTCATTTCAATGTAGCCATCAACTTTATCTTGATAGGATTTGTAATGATGGTTTTAGTGCATTATTGGAACCATGGTTAATTTCTTTAGTTCATAATTTCTTTCTCATTCTCTCTCTTGCCTTTTCAAGTGAGAAGAAAAAGAAATGAACCATAGTTGCTAGCTCCTCCTTCTTCTTCCTCCTCTTGATTCATCTTTTGATCTCATGTGTTGAGAGATAAAGATCCCACAAAGACAAAACCATCCCTTTATCACTTCTACACAACCTAGGGCTTCTAGATTAGCAATCTCTTTGCCCTAGTTACCTCGGCTCGAGGTGGAGCTCGGTGTACATCTCTTGGGTGGATCGTCTTCGACTCAAGGAGGCCGTGGAGGTGACCAAAGTCCGGATCAAGCCTCGGAGCAAGCAAGGAGAAGAACAACAAGAAGAGAAGGATTTCAAGTTGAGATATAACCCCTAACCGAGTAGATAAATCTCTAGTTAGGATGCTAGTGTATTGATTAGTAAAGATTCGGCTTTTACGGTCCATGTTACCAAGTCCAGAAAAAAATTTGTTTTACCGTTTCCGCTACCCCGAAAGTACCGGGAGAGGTAACGTGGACCTAACAGGAGATTGTCACATCAGGCTCAGTAGGAGTTCGGATGGGTTTCCTCATCGGCCTTCTTATCGACATCTACCTGGGGACCGTTACGTACAGCTAGTGCCGCTTGCGGTCTGTGGTTAAACCCACTGCCAGCGTAGTAGTCGAGTCATTAGAATCCCACACAGAGAGTTTCCCTACTCCAGGCGAAACGATATAGAGGTCGTATGGTTTTACGACAAGGGTTCGGACGCATACGTGTGTTTACGCACGTACGACTTTCGTCCAGTTTTTACTAGTCGGTTTTGGTTTAAGCCAGATTCTAGTATCGGGATATTGGATTTATACAGTCTAAAGTTTTTCCGTGTTTTCACGGATAGGAGAGGCGTTCTCGTAATTTCACGAGAAGCTTCTAGAAGATGGTGACTTGGGGGTTTAGGTGGCATATGCATTTAATGAGATTAGTGACTCATTTGTGTGATTCATCCATGTCATTAATGCATCATAAATGCTTAATGACTCATGGAGATGAATCACCCATTTGTATTTATGAAGCATGGTTGTTAAATCCTATTTTCTATTTATTTGATAAAGATAAATGCTTCATATATATCATGATAGATCACAATCTCATTCTCATTCTCATGCTCACCTTCTCTCTCCTCAAGCTCTCTCTCTTCAAACCCTAATCCTCCCCTCTCATGTGTTGAGATCAAGGATTAGAATAGATTAATCACTCCATAATCCAACTCTATATCACCTAGGTTACTTAGATTAGCACTTTAAGAAACCTAGTTACCTCTAGTTTGAGGTGAGGCTTGAAGTAAAGCTCTCGGGTGGATCGTCTACTACTTGGAGAAAGCCGAGGAGGAGGTGGAGAACGAAAAGACGAAGGACACGGTTCATTAGGTATAATCACTTCACATAGTAGTTTAGAACTCCTATGTTTATTGTTAGTTATCGTTTAGCAACGATTCTTGCGGTTAGTCGATGTTATAGCAAAGAACAAGATCGTTTTTCATATTTCCGCCTCCCCGCAAGTCGTGGGGTGTTGTACATCGACTTACAGTGGTATCAGAGCCTCGCTAAACAATAATTAACTAATTAGCAAAGTCGTATGAATTTCGAACGCAAAACGAACCGAAAAAGACATCGATATCACATAGTTTCTGTCGAATTTAAAACAGGCTCTAAAAATTTTTCAGGTTGCTTCAGAATACCAAGCAGAGAGATATAAGAACACTGGAGAAAAATGGGTTAATGAATCGGCCATACAGCCGCGGAACCGCGGCCGATCCCACCGATCTGCCGCGGATCCGCGGCGAGTTGGGGCTGAGTTGGGGCCGATTCGACCCAGTTTGCTCCAGTTATTCTTTTGTGATATTTTTGTATTTTCTGGAATGTTTATTTTCTGCTCAAGTCTCAGGTGCACAAAGAAGTTTTGGGAGTAGAATCTGATATGTTTGCTCGATCGAAATTATACGATGTTTACTGATTTGATTATATCTGTGATTGTATAATGTGTTCGTAAACCTCTCCTAACTGCTAGTATGTCGGTTGGCAGGGGGTTGCACATTTCTGTAATGAATTTAACTGTTTGTGATTATGAACTGTATTGGACTGTTGTGATGATTAGCCGGGGTTTTGTAATGGGTTATTATTTTAATTCATTCAATGTAATTGTAATATGTTGTAATATTATTTTGCGGGACACATCCAGGTTGCGGTTGTAGCCACCGTTGTATTATTTCATTTTACTGTTTTTGCTCCTAGGAAAGACCCAAGGTGGGGTGCACAAACTACCAGGTACTTTGAAGTGTTTAGTGGCCTACTCACTTTGTTGAGGGAGACCGCTTCACTTCGGGTACTTGGCGGGTAGTTTGCCGTACCCGTAGGGGTCTAGAGTGGGGTAATGGCTATTCATCACAACTGTGTAATCCGTCTTTTGTTGCAGGCTCAAAGCAAACACGGATTTCTTGCATATCCAATAATGTTCATCTGAGATCTGGAATGCTAATTATTGCGTTTGATGAATGTACAATATCTATATATGATAGCTATTTAAACGTCACTTATGTTTTACACCCGCGCTAGCCCAGCCCCCGCTCTGTCGTTAGTTAAGTAACCTAACGGGTGATGACGGGACCCAGAGGCGAATGCGGATGGTATAAGAGGACGTTGTATTTTCATTGTTTTCTGCAATGATAGGTTAATGATGGGACGCATTATTATTAATGCAAAGAAAATAAACCAAAGTTTAATCGTTGGAACAATTTAGAAGAAACCACTCGGTTATTTTTAAAACAGGAGATATTTTTTTAATTGCGGAGCTTTAACCCACTCCTTTTAAAAACTATCAGGTTCCTTCGGTTATATCAAGTTCACTACGTTCACGGTTTCGCCAAAACCATTCGTAGCCCTCCGTCATTTCATTTGGGTATTCAGTAGTATTCAAGCTATGTATTTTGACCAACGCCAAGGCATAGTGTTTGGTAGCTGCTGGGTATTCATTTGTTGCATAGATAGATGAGTTAGTTTAGGACAGTCGTATTATCATTTTGGCCAACGTCAAGGATATGTACGGATGGGTTCAAATTAACAAGATAATGATGGGTAAAACTTGACATGTGACTTATGATATTTTGACCAACGCCAAGGTCATAAGAGCATGGGGCAAAAATTTATATCGGGAATTTCTAAAGAAACTGAAATTTGCAAAGAGATGCATACCATTTGGAGTTTGATGAATGTTGGTAGGATTCCTTCAGCATTATCAGACGATGATATTTGGATCCCGATCCTACTGTGAGTATATGCTACTTATCAGGATATTCGTCACTTAACGATCAATGCTATAAACCAAGTAGGTGCCGAGAAAGGTGTCAGCGGGGCTACGCCCCCAGAGAAAAGAAGTTATTTAATTAAGGAACTTCGCGAAAGCGTTGGAAAACCTCCCTCGAAGTATCGACACTGGCCTGGCTGAACGGTTAAGCAAGTATTGTACGGTGAGAATAGTCCTGGCTAATTCTTCTTTTATGGTTTGAGGAAGGATTCGAGAAATAGTGGGAGACATCCAGTTTAGATAAACTAAAAACCACTCTAAACTTGCAAGAGCATCATGCTAAAGTATTTTCTTCTCTCTCTCCTAATTGCAGCGACCCTGAAAATGACTAGACTTAACTTACTTTTAGAGAAAAATATACTGACAGGGCCAAACTATAAAGATTGGCTGTGGAATGTCAAAATGGCTTTGACCTATGACAAATTGGGGTACGTCCTCACCGCTAAGGCACCTGCTGTCCCTGGTCCCAAATCCAGTAATGCGGATAAGGAAATCCGCAAAACCTGGGATTTCGATTGCGCGAAGGCCAAGAGCATCGTGCTTGCCTCGATGAACAATGAACATCAGAGGAGGCACGAGGATATGGAACTAGATGCTATATTTCTCCATATAAAGGAACTTTATGGAGAGCAATCTCGTATAGCAAGATACGAGACCTCAAAGAACTTGTTTCGAGCGAGGTTGGCCGTTGGATCATCGGTAGGAGAACATGTCCTAAAGATGATAGGCTATATAGAAGAGCTCGCAGACCTTGGGACGACTTTGGATAATGAGCTCTATACAGACCTTATTCTCCAGTCCCTTCCTTCCACCTACGCCCAATTTATTCTGAATTTCAACATTCAAAGAAAAGAAGTTGAACTTCCAGAACTCCTTAACATGTTGAGGAGTGCAGAGGGCACCTTGCAGAAGGCAAGGGAAACACCCGCTATGTTTGTTAGCGGTGGCTCTTCTTCCGGGTCCAAGGCTAGGGCCGAAGGAAGGAAGAAGAAGGCCGCCACCAAACCTAGAGGAGGTGTTAGTAAGGTGGGAGGGAAGGGAAAGAAAAAGATTGCGGTGCCGGTAGTGGCCCAGGATGAGTGCTTCCATTGTCACAGGAAAGGGCACTGGAAGAAGGATTGTAAGGCATGGAACGCCAAGAACCAGGGACCGAAGCAAGCTGTGGCTTCAACTTCAGGTGTGTTTGTAATTGAGAATTGTTTGTCAATCAACTCTACTTCCTGAGTATTGGATACCGGATCAGGATATTATATATGCAATTCATTGCAGGCACTGAGAAACCGTAGAGTGCTGAAGGAAGGTGATATGACCCTAAAGATTGCTAACGGAGCTAGCGTGGGAGCTGTGTCCGTCGGGGATTATCACCTGGGATTGACGAGTGGACATATTTTGGTTTTACATAACTGTTTTTGTGTACCTAGTTTAACGTGTAATATCATATCAGTTTCCTTGTTATCAAATAAAGGTTATGATTTCACATTTGTAGGCGATGTTGTTAACATCAACCTTAATCATAGTTTGATTGGGTCTGGTACACTGAATAACGGTATCTATGTCTTAAACCAACTCCAGATTTTTAATGTCCAGAACACACTAAAAAGAAAGTCTCCAGATTTAAATAAAGCTTTCTTATAGTATTGTAGACTAGGTCACATCAATGAGACAAGGTTAACTAAGTTACATAGAGAAGGATATTTGGACTCGTTCGAATATCAAACTTATGCCACTTGTGAATCATGTCTCAAAGGAAAGATGACAAAGACTCCATTCATAGGACATGGAGTAAGAGCGAGCGAGCTCTTAGGACTCGTACACAGCGATGTATGCTGTCCAATGTCTACACATGCTAGAGGTGGTTTTTCCTATTTCATTACTTTTACGGATGATTATTCAAGGTATGGATTCATTTATCTGATGAAACATAAATCCGAGGCTTTTGAAAAATTCCAGGAGTATAAGAATGAAGTAGAAAACCAAACTGGCAAAAATATCAAGACACTAAGATCTGATCGGGGTGGTGAATACTTAAGTGCCGAGTTCCTAGGTTACCTAAAAGAGAAAGGAATTCTCTCTCAGCTTACTCCTCCATACACTCCACAGCATAATGGTGTATCGGAGAGACGGAATCGAAACCTATTGGATATGGTACGTTCCATGATGAGTAATGCTGAGTTACCGCGATCTTTCTGTGGTTATGCGCTAGAATCAGCGGCATATCTTTTGAACATGGTTCCTACCAAGACTGTGCCTACCACGCCATATCAGATGTGGAGTGAGAAGAAACTCTATCTTCAGTATGTAAAGATATGGGGATGTCCAGCTTTTGTTAAAAAGCAGCATGTGGACAAGCTCGAGGCACGATCAGTGAAATGTCAGTTTGTGGGATATCCAAAGAACTCTAAAGGGTATCTATTCTATTACGCAGAAGAACAAAAGGTTTTTGTTTCTCGTAATGCCCATTTTCTAGAATATCAGTTTTTAGAAAAGGAAACAAGTGGGAGCGAAATAGAACTGGATGAAATTCCAGAACCACAAACTACTACTGAAAGTTTGGTAAAACCAGTAGTTCGAGAAGAACAGGACATTCCCGCACCCCTCCGCCGAAGTAGTAGGCCGTCTCATCCGCCTGAGAGATACTACGGTTTTCTCATAGATGGGGATAGAGAGGATTGCATCATTGATGATGATGAACCTACTAGCTTCCAGCAGGCCATCCAGAGCGGCGACTCGGTACGATGGTTAGATGCAATACGGACCGAAATGGAGTCCATGTACACCAACAAAGTATGGACTTTGGACTTTGCTCCAGATGGGATAAAACCCATAGGATGCAAATGGATCTTCAAGAAAAAGATTGGTGTAGATGGACAGGTGGAAACCTATAAGGCTAGACTTGTTGCAAAGGGTTTTCGTCAAAGACCTGGTTTGGACTATGACGAAACTTTTTCTCCAGTAGCTATGCTCAAATCCATTCGGGTCCTTCTTGCTATTGCTGCCTTCCATGATTATGAAATCTGGCAGATGGACGTAAAGACGGCTTTTCTGAATGGTAATTTAGAAGAGTGCGTCTATAAGGATCAGCCAATCAGAGTGGGAGCAGCGGTAAAGTAGGCAAGTTGCTTAAGTCCATTTATGAACTAAAGCAAGCATCGCGGAGTTGGAACATCTGTTTTGATGAAACAGTCAAAGAATATGACTTTATCAAAAATCCAGATGAACCATGTATATATAGTAAAGTTGTAGCCAGAAGTGTCGTATTCCTCGTCTTGTACGTGGATGACATTCTATTGATAGGAAATGACATTCCTATGCTACAATCTGTCAAAGGATTCTTGTCACACAGGTTCTCCATGAAAGACATGGGTGATGCCTCTTACATTCTGGGGATCCGGATCTATCGTGATAGATCTAAGAGGATGTTGGGACTTTCGCAGTCTAGGTATATCAACACTATACTGAAAAGATTCAGTATGGATGATTCTAAGCGCGGTAATCTACCGGCTTGTTACGGAATCACCCTCTCCAAAAAGATGTCTCCCAAGACTGATTTGGAAAGGGAACGCATGTCTATTATACCCTACGCTTCTGTGGTAGGCTCTATAATGTATGTGATGTTGTGCACCAGACTAGATGTAGCTTACGCACTGAGCGTGATAAGACGGTATCAGTCAGACCCAGGGGAGAATCACTGGATAGCAGTAAAGAACATTCTCAAGTACCTGAGAAGGACTAAGGAGATGTTCTTGGTTTACGGCGGAAAAAACCTCAAGTTAGAGGCCTTTGCTGATTCAGGCTTCCAGAGTGATAAGGACGATTCCAAGTCCAATCGGGTTATGTCTTTACCCTCAATGGAGGGGCGGTGTGCTGGAAGAGTTCCAAGCAGGACACTGTTGCTGACTCGACGATGGAAGCGGAGTATATTGCTGCTTGCGATGCCGCAAAAGAAGCGGTCTGGATGAAGAAGTTCCTAACAAAACTTCAGGTGGTTCCTACCATAGTTGATCCAATACCTCTGTATTGCGACAACATCGGAGCTATAGCTTTAGCGAAGGAACCAAGGTTCCATCAGAAGTCCAGACACATCTTAAGGCGGTATCACCTGATCAGAGAGATCATTGATCGTCGGGAGATCGAGGTTCGGAGAGTTGCTACTGAAGAGAACATTGCTGATCCATTCACGAAGGCCCTACCTCAGATTCAGTTCGAGAGGCTACTCGAGATCATCGGTCTTCGATACGCCAGTACATGGCCCTAGTGCAAGTGGGAGATTGTTAGTGTATATGCCCTAGGGGCCATTATTGTATCATACTAGTTTGTATATTACTTAATGGAAGCTTGGGATATTCACATGTATATAACAGTCTTGCTAAACATGGTAGTATGCTACTTGGTTTTTCTATCTTAATATGTGAGTATACGTATTGATAGAGCTCTTAGGATCTTGCTTGACTACCAGTATTGTGATGGCAGTCACACTAGTATGGGCTGGGTAGTCTACAAGCAAATCCTTTTTCAGGTCCCTAGTCGTAGGATTATCGAGACAGGGCATCGATACTCCGGAGTAGACTAGTGTGTACGCTTCTCATCCCAGTTGGGGAGATGGTCTGTCCCACAGCCGTCAGTACGTCGTACTGGAGATAGTATACAGGTGCTCGTTGGGTTACGGGTACACCGGACAGGACTCGCAGGGAACTGTTGGTTGGGTTTTATACCAGTCGTCAGTTAACATTTCCCAGGTGACATGAGTACAACATAGTCCGCAGACTTGACACTGCTACTTCGCCTTAAGTGTGTCCCGCTGTTCTTAGATTGCTACCCTACCACGGCTCAAAGGAGTCATGCAAACAGGTAGCAGTTGGGTGCAGTCCCGAGCACTTGGAGGCAGTGGCGGTTAGATAGGATTCGTCTCTCCCGGTATTGGGAGTTGATATCGCGCTGTGTCAGAGAGCCATTACGCAAAGTCCCTGGCCAGGGCAAGCGAGATTTACTGGTAGGTTCCAGTAGTTTCTCAGGGTGTAATGGGCTACGCTCCGACACGACTAATACCGCTATTAGGGGACTGACGCTTGCCGCCCCCTAAGCCTGATATGCGATAGTCTTAGACAAACAGACTGGACTGTACGGAGATTGTCACATCAGGCCCAGTAGGAGTTCGGATGGGTTTCCTCATCGGCCTTCTTATCGACATCTACCTGGGGACCGTTACGTACAGCTAGTACCGCTTGCGGTCTGTAGTTAAACCCACTGCCAGCGTAGTAGTCGAGTCATTAGAGTCCCACACAGAGAGTTTCCCTACTCCAGGCGAAACGATATAGAGGTCATATGGTTTTACGACAAGGGTTCGGACGCATACGTGTGTTTACACACGTACGACTTTCGGACAATTTTTACTAGTCGGTTTTGATTTAAGCCAGATTCTAGTATCGGGATATTGGATTTATACAGTCTAAAGTTTTTCCGTGTTTTCACGGATAGGAGGGGCGTTCTCGTAATTTCACGAGAAGCTTCTAGAAGATGGTGACTTGGGGGTTTAGGTGGCATATGCATTTAATGAGATTAATGACTCATTTGTGTGATTCATCCATGTCATTAATGCATCATAAATGCTTAATGACTCATGGAGATGAATCACCCATTTGTATTTATGAAGCATGGTTGTTAAATCCTATTTTCTATTTATTTGATAAAGATAA
This sequence comes from Agapanthus africanus, assembly GCA_030015575.1. Classification (NCBI taxonomy): domain Eukaryota; kingdom Viridiplantae; phylum Streptophyta; class Magnoliopsida; order Asparagales; family Amaryllidaceae; genus Agapanthus; species Agapanthus africanus. The sequence continues at coordinate 693,604,305 of CM057342.1, read as the reverse complement.
ATGCTTCATATATATCATGATAGATCACAATCTCATTCTCATTCTCATGCTCACCTTCTCTCTCCTCAAGCTCTCTCTCTCTCTCTTCAAACCCTAATCCTCCCCTCTCATGTGTTGAGATCAAGGATTAGAATAGACTAATCACTCCATAATCCAACTCTATATCACCTAGGTTACTTAGATTAGCACTTTAAGAAACCTAGTTACCTCTAGTTTGAGGTGAAGCTTGAAGTAAAGCTCTCGAGTGGATCGTCTACTACTTGGAGAAGGCTGAGGAGGAGGTGGAGAACGGAAAGACGAAGGACACGGTTCATTAGGTATAATCACTTCACATAGTAGTTTAGAACTCCTATGTTTATTGTTAGTTATCGTTTAGCAACGATTCTTGCGGTTAGTCGATGTTATAGCAAAGAACAAGATCGTTTTTCATATTTCCGCCTCCCCGCAAGTCGTGGGGTGTTGTACATCGACTTACACTTGTAAGTCCTCTCGACTTATAAGAAGAAAGCACTCTTGTAAGATCCTTACGACTTATAAGAGACCATACACTTGGGAATCCTCACGATCCCTAAGGAGAAAACACACCTACGAGATCCTCACGACTCGTAGGAAGAAATACCTTTATGAGACCCTTACGGCTCATGAAGTCGAAAGCCTTAGTAGACGGGATCCTAACCCCGTCTACTAAGCCACCTTTGTTCGACATCAACGAAGGCAAATGATGATTCGCTCCTGGCAATATCCCAGTTGTAGCGATGTTGATGCCGAAATCGGTGTCAAAACCCAAAACTCGTGGCAAAAAAAGCCAGCGAGCCACACATGCATATGAAATAGCCGAAATGATGGGGCAACTTGCAAACAAAATCAGCAAGTAAAAGTGTATGCATGCAAAATAGCCGAAATGATTGGGCAACTCGCAATAAAAAGCAGCGAGTAAATAAAACAAATAGCCGAAATGATTGGGCAATCGCGACCTTCGCGATATAAAAGCTGAAATGATAGAGCATCGCAGAAAGAAAAAATATATAAAATGAAACCTTTTGACCTACAGGTGATATCACATCAATCCTTGTATACAATCGAGGGGCGAAAACAAAGAGGGAATCACACCTTCCCTCCCCAGGCTCCATCAGAAGAAGAAGCCAAATCTCAACGGTTCATAGATAGCCTGGAGATCATCTCAACATTCGTCTCATTACAACAGACGCAACATCAAGCAAAGCGGAACCGTGGCAATTCCCAGTTTCATGACTCGGCGGTGCACAGATGACTGAGAGTTAAACCCCGACTCTGTGAAATGCGGATAAAGTCAACCCTTCCTGATTACGTAGAACGCGGCTTATGTCAATCCTGACCCGTGGGAAACGTCCAGAGCGGATCCTGGTCCTCGCAGAACATGGCTATGTCAAACCGACCCCGTGGGAAGCATCCAGAGCAAATTCCTGGTTACGTGGAACGTGGCCTATGTTAATCCTGACCCCGTGGGAAACATCCAGAGCGGAGCCTGGTCCTCGCAGAACACGGCTATGTCAAACCGACCCCGTGGGAAGCATCCAGAGCAAATTGCTGGTTACGTGGAACACGGCCTATGTCAATCCTGAACCCGTGGGAAACGTCCAGAGCGGATCCTGGTCCTCGCAGAATACGGCTATGTCAAACCGACCCTGTGGGAAGCATCCAAAGCAAATTCCTGGTTACGTGGAACGTGGCCTATGTCAATCCTGACCCCGTGGGAAACGTCCAGAGCGGAGCCTGGTCCTCGCAGAACACGGCTATGTCAAACTGACCCCGTGGGGAGCATCCAAAGAAAATTCTTGGTTATGTAGAACACGGCCTATATCAATCCTGACCCCGTAGGAATCGTCCAGAGCGGATCCTGGTCCTCGCAGAACACGGCTATATCAAACCGACCCCGTGGGAAGCATCCAGAGCAAATTCCTGGTTACGTGGAACGCGGCCTATGTCAATCCTGACCTCATGGGAATTGTACAGAGCGGAGCCTGGTCCTCGCAGAACACAGCTATGTCAAACCGTCTCCGTGGGAAGCATCCAGAGCAAATTCCTGGTTATGTGGAACACGGCCTATGTCAATCCTGACCCCATGGGAAACGTCCAGAGCGGAGCCTGGTCCTCCCAAAACACGGCTATGTCAAACCGACCCGTGGGAAGCATCTAGAGCAAATTCCTGGTTACGTGGAACACGGCCTATGTCAATCTTGACCCCGTGGGAAACGTCCAGAGCGGATCATGGTCCTCACAGAACACGGCTATGTCAAACCGACCCCGTGGAAACATCCAGAGCAAATTCCTGGTTATGTGAAATGCGGCCTATGTCAATCCTGACCGCGTGGGAAACGTCCAGAGCGGAGCCTGGTCCTCACAGAACACGGCTATGTCAAACCGACCCCGTGGGAAGCATCCAGAGCAAATTCCTGGTTACGTGGAACGCGGCCTATATCAATCCTGACCCCGTAGGAAACGTACAGAGCGGAGCCTGGTCCTCACAGAACACGACTATGTCAAACCAACCCTGTGGGAAGCATCCAGAGCAAATTCCTGGTTACGTGGAACGTAGCCTATGTCAAATCCTGACCCCGTGGGAAATGTCCAGAGCGGAGCCTGGTCCTCGCAGAACACGGCCTATGTCAATCCTGACCCCGTGGGAAGCATACAGAGCAAATTCCTGGTCACGTGAAACACGGCCTATGTCAATCCTGACCCCGCGGGAAACGTCCAGAGCGGATCCTGGTCCTTGCAGAACACGGCTATGTCAATTCTGACCCCGTGGGAAGCATCCAGAACGGAGCCTGGTCCTCGCAGAACATGGCTATGTCAAACCGACCCCGTAGGAAGCATCCAGAGCAACTCCTGACTCCGTGAAATGAGGATAATGGTAACCTCACCCATCACTTACGGGTCCTCACGACTCATAAGGGAGCAAACCCTCTTGTGAGATCTTTACAACTCTCAAGGGAAAACACACTTAGAAATCATCACGATTCTTAAGGAGAAATTACACCTACGGGATCCTCTCAACCTGTAGGGAGAAAATTCTTTATGGGACCCTCACGGCTCATAAAGTTGAAAAGTCTTAGGAGGCAGATCTTAACCCTGAATCCTAAGCCATCACTGTTCTACAAAGAAATCAAAATAGATTATCCACAGAATACACTTACTAAAAGGGACGCACTATCATGAAGCAAAATATGTCTTTTATTCATTAATCAAAATGAATACAAAGTACAATTTATGAAAGAATGAAAAAAATATACTCTCGTTCAGGAGTATGTACAAAAAAAGAATAAAAAAAATATATACAATTCTTCAAGCCGGCGGACGGTTTAGTAGATTTGCCAGTTCATCCCTTTTCCGCTGGGCCTCGGCTTCATGATTCATTATCGTCAAAAGACGGGCCTCCGCTTGAGCCTGTTAGGCCTGGTATGAGGCAAGCTGGCTTTCTAGCTCTTTTTCAGTAACCTTATGGGCTTCGACCATTTCACGAGTAAAAATGACGGCCTTATCAATGGCTACCACCTCCTTGATAGCCTCTTGAAGCACCCGCCAAAGTTCATATGCTCTAGTGGTCTTGGCCGTAAGATTGGCTTGAAGCTCCCTCAACGGTTTGGAAGCCAGCTCCCTCTCCGAAAACTTGCGGCTGAGCCTCTTCTCGCATGATATCATGTTCGCAGCACACCGCTCAATCAGCCCCCGTAAGCTCGCCTTTGCGACCACAACCTCTGAAGGAAGGCGTGTACATTCGAGAATATGCAAGCAAGCCTCCACCTGCCGACAAAACTCAACCCAAACTTGCACCAATGTTTCACTATAGTAGGTGGCAAGAAAGGGAAGAGAACCGTTGGCTTTAGCGGCAAACGTCTCGGTCGTGATCAGACTGCCGGCACGAAGGTCTTCAATCAAGGCTGATAGGGAGTGAAGGCTTAGCTTTGCTATCCGTTCCGAGGCACGCAGAGCATAGGGGCCGGGTGGCATGACGATGCGAGATTACAGCGTGGTAAGAACTGGCAAAGTTGTTAAGATTTATAAACAATCAGCGAGACTTGTAAGCAAAGAGCAGATGGAACAACGTTGGGACTTTCATGCAAGAGGGGTCTGAAGGCTCCCCAGGTCCGTCGAGAATCTCAACTTCGTCGTCGGCTTCCAAAACTGTAGAAGACATCAATGTCATTATATAGAATAACAATAGTGTCGTAAGGAGAGGGCAAATGACGCTAACCTTGCCCGGAAGAGAGGACGATGCGTTGAGGATATATCGCCTGCGGAGCGGCCATCTCCAACAGGCGCTGAAAGGACTTCCTAGGAGACAGATCAGCAATAGACGCCGCCAATCCGCGCAATTCTGAAAAGACAGAAGGGTTTAGATAATAGAGAGATTATTAATATAAAATGTAAAAGACTACCTTCGATGCTTCTCCCATTCTAGGCTGGAGGGATAGCAGCTTCGGCGGCCTCCTCCATGCCCCCAGGCACATCATCGGGGACGTAGGCCGGTATAACAACTTCCGATCAAGGAGCAGTGGCCGCTACTACAGGCTCCAGCTGAAGGACGGTAGCCTCAACTACCTATCCCATGGGCTCCAGGCCGTCCCCAGAAAGATCCATTGAATTGGCAACCAACGAAGATGCCTCTTCCGGGGGAGCGAGCACTTGGGGAGAGAGAATCGCCGAGGGAAGCTCCATCGCAGGAGCAACGGTTGCATTGACCCCCTCCATACTGATTAATGTTTCATTGGGGATATTGGCAGAGTCTACAGTCAAAGCGTGAATTGAACTCAGATCCTCCGCCATCGTCGAAGTCCCTGCAAAGTTTGTACGAGGATAAGGGTATATATATGTGTGTGTGTGTGTATGAGCAATACAAAATATTACAAAGAGATACATGAACATACCGATGCGCAAAAGAGCCTCTAGTATGGCTTGTTCAAGCCGACGCTCCTTCCTGAGGAGGTATGCTCGCCGAGGTTCGAGAGTAGACTCGTGGCCACCAGTCCACAATGAAAGTGCGTCTTCGGCGTCGGCTGAAACAGCCTACTTAAGGGCCCTCTCACCCCATTCTTCCAAACGGCCTATGAATAACCACTGTATCGATGGAGGGTTTTCGTAAAAAATGACGGCAGGATAAGGCCTCTTCGGGATCCTCATGTTCTTGGATTTATCTTGTGAGCGTCTTATAACCTCAGTCAATTGTGCGGCTTTCTCAGCAGATGAATCCGAGAAAAGTAGACCACCATCTGATTCCTGCATGGCTAGTGGTTCGTCTTGGAGGATAGGATCTGATTCCACTAAAGAGTCGAGCAGATTGGTGACCGTCTTCCTCCGTCTCTTGGGCCCAGAACTAACCGCCGAAGATGATCACTTCCTTCCCCTTGGTGCTTTGGTACGGCGTTGACCCACTTCGCCTTCAATGTCCTTACTCGGCGGTGCTACCGATGACGACACGGCCATTGTTGACGCCACAGCTGATGACACTGCTACTGGCGCCCTATTGGCCCTTGATTGAGCTCTAGTACGCAGTGGCATACCAGCTGTGGGTGTTAAATCCACCTCCGCCGCCTCCGGAATAAGCACGATGCTAGTATCTCTCAAGGGAGGGCGAACCGCTGCACACGGTTGCGGCGGAACTCCCGTGGCTTGGATCGGAGTGGGAGCCCTATATCCGAGGAGCACCCTCCTCTCCTCGGCAATAATTAGACTGACTCGGTGGAGGTACCAGCCCGTGAAAGACCCCACATATCGAGGAATATGATCAGCTTCAGGAATCACGAAGCGGGAGCCAATGTTCAGCCGCATGAAGTGATGAGCGGCGTCACAAACAACTTCTGACGACGGGCTAGGCTCCACTATAAATGCCTCAAAAGGGACACCCTGGTCATATCCAAGTTGCTGAGCAAAGCGGTGTGGGTTGTACCGCATAAAAAAGGCCGCACCGTTCTGATGAAATACCAGATAACCTAGTCTGATCGAATATAGGTGCATGGCTTCCCTGGGCTTCAGAGAAGGTACTCCTTCTTTTGACGAGTCGCAGAGCTATTGAATCGGTCCTGAGGGAGCAGAGAGGACTCGATCGTTGAATACCATCCCGCCTGTATTGGCATAGGGATTAATCAGCACGCGAATAGCCCCAGACTGAGTCGAGTCAGGATTAAAAGCGTCCACCAGCTGCATGAGTCGCGGAAAAGTGTAAACGTCATAAAAGCTGGGTCTTTGGTGCGCAGCAAATGCTCCCAGCACATGCATCTCAATCCAGGACGTAAAGTAATGAAGAGAGAAATTTACCACATCTACGCCTGGAGTTAAGGTATTGGCCGCGGTGCTTAGCCCGTGATATAGATGCGCCAGCCCCGCAATACCCACAGCTAGTCGCGTCCCCTCGGCAATGCGATGAGCGGGGTAAATAACTGAGGCTCTCATGAACCGACGGTGCATGGGAATGGCGAACCAACTGAGCCAAACACTGATGAAGCCCACAAAGAAAGTCTCCTCATCCATACCAGGAGCTGCGATCGACTCGAAAGACACGGCCGACATGATGGGAATGTATAACTGCGGCAAGTCCTCTTCTTTAGCCGGCCGCTTATTTAAACCAAACCCAAAGGGGTCGTTGATGTTTGCGAACTTCGGAGCCGTCTTTGATAGAACGTCTTCGCGAAGGAAGCAAGCGATAAACCTTTTGAAAGTGATGCCCTGCTCCTCTGACTCTGTGAATAGCTTCTCAAAAATGCTCAGAGTCTTGATCAAACTTGGGCGCTTGTGGCGGACGGCATTCTCGGTCGACAGGTCGTCAAGCATGGCAGGCTCGGCTTCGAAGACATACTCATCAGGAGGCAGTAGTTCTTCATAGAGCGTCCCCTTAACCGGCAACCCTGAGATTTCGCGAAACTCTTCCAGAGAAATTGAAACTTTGCGGTCCCCTAAAAAGAATGTGTTGGTGGGAAGATTCCATTGGTTTAAGAAATCCTTAACCCACAAGACATGGGGGGACTGATAGTGGAAGAGAGACGCATATACGGCCTGATAGAGTCCGACCCTCTGCAATCGCGCACGATGGGCCAACAGGATATAACGCGCCCAGAGAAGGTAGCCCGTGGGATGTTGAGGAGTAAGCCCTATCTTGTAAATCTGTCCCCATGGCTGAGCTTCGCCTTGGCAAATGCGGCGCCCTAAAATATCTATAGCCGGCACAAGATGATTCGAAATCCCAATTGTTGATGGCTCAAGCCGTCCCATAGGGGTCTAATTCAGCATCTCCACAGCAAAGGCGGTCTGTGGATGATCCATCGGCAGAAATGGATAGGTAGGCTCTGTCGGTATCTCGCAAAGAAAGTTGTAGCGACCGCGGATGATATGACCGTACCAGGTCCCCCATAAAAGTAGATTGGTGCAATTCGGTTCATGAGCCCTGATCATCACCATCGCCTCTTCATCAGACGGTGACTGAGGAAAGGCAACCTCCGAGCGGGTAAAAGGGAAATATGGGAGAGAAGCCATTGTTCCTGAAACAAAGGAAAGGAAGCTGTTAATGAAGCCCGCACATGTGTGTGTGTGTGTGTGTGTGTATAAGACAGTGGAAGAAAACGACAAAGGACTTATTTTATAGGACTATTGGTTACAAAACACATGGGCCCCACAAAATCAAGATGGCGGCTCACGAATAATGAGGCCAAGCAATCATCATGAGAATAAAGACAAGATTCTCAATGAATTCAAATAACTCTGCACATTCCCCCAAATAGAAAAAGCTATTATAGAAGCTTTGTGCAAATCGAGAAGGATCTCTTTGGAATTTTTTTTTTTTTGCAAAGAACAACTCAGGGCAAGAAACCCCAAGAAGTTCTCTGTGAAGAACTGAGTTCTTTAGAGGAATTGAATTCCCAGAAAATATTTTTCAGAGCCAAAGCTCTTTGGAATGGAATTAAATTCCAGAGAGAGGACAAGCAACACCATCGATCCTTAAAGATCAGAGAAGCCCTAAGAGATTTATTATTTACAGATTGGACATTATTTCAACTTAGAAAGATGGGTTCTTGTTAAAGGGAAAAACTCTTGGTATGCATTTAAAATCCAACGAAGATTTCTACAAAAAGTTCTTCGGCCGTTCAAGATTCTTACTTGAAAAAGGAAATCTTTTGTTGATAGAGTTAAACTCTGGAAAATTTTGAATCAGAGAACTAAGCTCTGGGAAAGAGAGTTAAATTCTCAAAGGAAAAACAAGCAAGGAAGAAGATAGAAAAAGTGGAGGCGCTTCTGAAAGGACTCCTGCATTTATAGGATGTGATGGGGGACGGTTCATCTCCCCTATTCCCTAGACAGATCCAACGGTCACAAAGGTGACAGCGTTGCACTCACGTAAAAACACGTGAGAACAACGCTGTGGGGGCATTTGTTCCCTGATAAAATATCAGGAAATTCCCCAATGGGGTATCACGTGCTCACACGTGACCAAGGGTCACGTGCTGACACGTGATGGTTTCCTGGAACTCTATTGTAATAGAATTAAATTATAACCAAGAAGGCAATTAGTAGAGTCACGTACCACCATGTGATGGGCCTTTAAAACCCACCCAAAGGGATTAAAAGATATAATAAGACACTAAGGAAAAACCCCAATAGGGCATCACCTGCTCACACGTGACCAAGGGTCACGTGCTGACACGTGATGATTCCTTAGCTCTGTTAAAAGGCAGAATTAAATTCTGAATAAAATGTTCAATCAAGAGGGTCGCGTGCCAACACGTGACAGGTCTCTTAACTCTTTAATTGATAGAATTAAATTCTATTTCAATGATCAAACATTAGGATCATGTGCCAACACATGATGGGCTTTAAAAGCCTTCTGAGCTAATAGAATTAAATTCTAATTAAGGGAGATCAAAGACCCTAACTGGGAAAATATTTCTTTAAATCTTTCCAAACAAAAAAGATGGTGCTCTGTAAAATAGAGCACCGTTGGATTAAAAATCCAATGGTGATTAAAAATCACCAATTTATGGAAAGATTTTATACAAGGAAAGATTTCCCTGAAATTCACCAAGAATAACAAACAAAATATCTTCTGGATTAAAAATCCAATGGTGAATAAAATTCACTGAGTGATCTAAAAGATCATGTTAGTTAAAAAAACAATCAAAATCTTTCAATGAAAGATTCACTAAACAAATTGATTCTTTTATTTCTCCTATAAATAGGATCCAAGAAGAGAAGAGAAGGGATCTTTGGAATTTTGATTTTCTGAAGAAAAACAACAACAGAGAGAAAAGAGAGGAGAATTCAATTCTCAAGAGAGAAAAGAAGTTCCTTTCAGAGAAAAGAAACCCTATGCGAGAAAGGGGAAAGAGATCTAAGCTCCATAAAATAAAAGAGAATTTAATTCTCAAGTTTAAGAGTTTAACTCTTCTGAATAAGAACTTAGTTCTTCCTTTGGTTGAAGATCAGCAGAAGCAGATCTCCCCACAAGTTGAGAATTTAATTCTCATCGGGGAGATTCTGCCATGCAGATCCAAGACCTAGAGGGAGAATTTGAGTTTAAGGAATTTAATTCCCCTAAATTCATAGGAATTTAATTCCTCCAAATAAAACTAGGGTTTAGCACTATATGAGAATTTAATTCTCTCAATTTCATAGGAATTTAATTCCTCCAAATAAAACTAGGGTTCAACCCTGCATGAGAATTTAATTCTCCCCAAATTCATAAGAATTTAATTCCTCTAAATGAAATTAGGGTTTAACCCTACATAAGAATTTAATTCTTCCATATTCATAGGAATTTAATTCCTCTAAAACAGAATTAGGGTTTAACCCTACCAGAAAATTTAATTCTTAAAACAAGAGATTTAAAGCTCTCCATGCACGTAAAGAACTTGGTCACGTGGTGACACGTGACCCCCATCCTCAATAATCATAAAAGAAAGAACAAAACTAGGTCACGTGTTCCCACGTGACCCTTAAACAGACTCCCCAAAATAAGAAGGAATTAGCCCAGAGGCAATGCCTCACGTGCTCCCACGTGACCTTCAAAACAAAGAGAACAAAGGTGAAGGCAGTACTGATTTTGGGCGCTCTCACGTGTCCTCACGTGACCCCTAATAAACACTTTAATAATCAATACATAGATACCCATCACGTGCCAACACGTGATGGCCAGAAGATCAAAAGTGTTTAACACTTATTTGCAGATTTGAGAATAAAATAAAGGAGGTCTGGCTCCATCTTCAGGCGCCTCACGTGACCCCACGTGACCCCTTCCTTTCTAGTATTTTAACACTATTTTGAGCATTTTATCTCCAGTGTTTAACACTGTTCTAAATACATCACGTGAGGACACGTGACCACCAGATGTCCTCTAGTGTTTAACACTATTTTTAAAACCAGCCTAGCCTAAATTGGCTAAGTTTTCCAGAGGCAAATCTCCTCTTCAAATGAGTCTTAAAATCCAGAGCTATAATGTTTAATGCTCAGCCAAAGACAAAGTGTTATCAGAGCCCTCAAACTCTTGTTTAGCATTGCTAAATAGTGAGGGGTTGAACCCAGACAAATGTTTAATAACCCAACAAAGGGTCAATATTTCAAACTTAATTGGACTTAGCCCAAATTGGCCATAAGTCCTCAATTCAGATTAAACTGAGCCAATGTGCTCACAATCTAATTAATTGATCTTAGTTCCAAATTGGACTACAGATCTCCCAATCAACTTTGGTTCAAGGGTACATCTCTGAACTCCTCTGATATTTGTCGTTGTAATCCTTCAACGTCTTCAGAGAGGTGACGGGTCCCGACAACCATACATTTCATAGACTATGACGTCTTTAAACTAGATTGTGGGGTCCTTAAACCCATGGACTATGATGTCCTTAACCTTGACTGTGAGGTCTTTAAACTCACGGACTATGATGTCCTTAACCTTGACTGTGAGGTCTTTAAACTCACGGACTATGATGTCCTTAACCTCGGACTGTGGGGTCCCTTTAAACCCATGGACTATGATATCCTTAACCTTGGACCGAGATGTTCTTAAACTAACAATGGACCACCATGTCCTTAAACTGGTAACCGACCGCAATGTCCCTAAACTAAGCAATAGAGCCTGAATGCTCTTTTGTTGGATCTAAACGATCCCGTTGAGTTGATCTTAGTCTAAAATTAGACTAACGTATCCTTAACTAACGTTTAAGTTGATCTTAGTCCCAAATGAGACTAACGTATCTTTAAACCCAAACCAAAACCCAAATCTAAGAAGATACGGATTTGGACTAATCCACGCCCTACGGGCGACAACATAAATTAGTCTCCGTATACAATCCACGGGAAACAAAAAACAAACAAACACCTACGACACGAAGTGACCATCCGGAGAAGGAGAAAGTTGTTACCGCGATGCGGTAGCGTAATTAACTGCAGGGGCTTGCGTCTGCAGGGAAGAGCATCCCCACAATCAAAAACCCCTCAAATGAGGGGGAATCTGACGAAATCTGCTATATCGACCGCATCCGTTTCAACCTTCGATATATGGTGCCATAAATCAACTTGGCATCTTCGGAGCGGTGGACGGATAGCACCAATTAGCATCTGCCCTGAAATTCAGGCAAGACGGACCTGCGCGGTCGCGTCTCCGTGTTTCGGCGGGGAACAATAAATGCTCAAATAAGCAACTCAAGAAGAAGAAGGAGGAGGTGAGGAAACTAGTGGCATGAGCAACCAAGGAAAAGGCTAAGTCTCTCAAGAGTGAGAGTGAATCAATATCAATGAATGATCAAGAGGCTAGCATGAAGAATGAAAGGCTACAATAATTTCAACCATGGAAAAATATCTCCTCATTTTTACAATAAACAAATCATAACCATATCTCTCTACATGCCTCAACATGCTCATGCCAACTCACCCTCCACCTCATTTAGAAAAGCAAATGATTTTCTAAAAGGAAAATCATCTAAATGAGGTGTCCAACTTCTAAAACCTATTCCGTATAAATACGGAATACAACCTGGTATACGTATTGAAATACATATACGTGTATTCGTATAAAAATACGAATAGCCAAGAAAGAAAAAGAATAGTGAACAATAATACTAGATATATATATATATAAATTATTAAATCAAAACCTGAATTAATAATCCGGCTAAACCTAAGCCGCTAGTGTTATCAACCATCCAATTAAAGTCTGTGTAGCTTGTACACATATTTAATCGGACACCTATATGTACCAACATACACCATCTACACCATATCGCCTGAACCGTGAAAACCCTCTATATGGGACTTTAAAGACTCATTAATACGCTGGCAGTGGGTTTAATCATAAGCACATCAGCGGTACTAGCTGTACGAAACGGCTACCCAGGTATTGACCGAAAGGAAGACCGACGAGCAAACCCATCCAAACCCCTACTGAGCTGGTCCATGACAATCTCCATACAGTCTGGTCTATTCGTCTAAGAGTATCGCATATCAAGTCTAGGGGGTGGATAAAGTTAGACCCTTTATAACGCGACATTGCGTGTCGGTATGGAAACCCATCACCACCTGAGAAACTACTGATCCTAGATCAATAATTCTCGACTACCTTGGCCAAGGATTTCTGGTGATGGCCACCCGTGCACAACGCGATATCAACCCCCAATACCGGGAGAGACAAATCTCCGACGATCCACTCACCGCCTCCATGTGGCTCGGGACTGTGCCCAACTAAAAGTTGTTTGCACGACTCCTTTGAGCCATGGTAGGGTAGTAATCAAAGCACAGTGGGAACTCACATGAGACAAATGATGATCTCAAGTCGACAGACTAACCTGTACTCATGTCACCTGGGAACTGCAATCTGACAATAGGTATAATACCATCTAGCAGGTTCCCGGCGAGTCCGTCCAATGTACTTATAACCCAATGAGCACCTGTATACTATCTTAGGTGATTAACTGACACCAATGGCTTGTGAGACCGGCCACCGCCCCTCGTCGGAGTCTCGATAAGTATACACTAGTCTACTTTAGAGTATCGATGCCCAGTCTCGATACTCCTACGACTAGGGATATTTAAGGATGTGCTTATAGACCACCCAGCTCCCACTTATATGACCGCCATCATAATGCTGGTAGTCAAGCAAGAATCCTATGGGCTCTATTAACATGTAATGGTGATATGTAATACTACCTAATGATGTACATGATGATAAAGACAAACCAGATAATATACTATCATCTCGAGTAAGACTGTTCTACCGGTATAGATCCTCCCTCAATCATCACAATCGCGTGCCTGCGATTCAATAATTGACTTGAGGGCACTATATCTAACATGTTCTTCTCCGATTCTGTCATCTGACCATGTCCTAGAATTTGATCCCTTGAGTATAGTTTTGTGCGCTTTTTCTTTAATTTACAGTTATATCAGTTAGATTATATTCTATTTCAGACGATTTAAATGGATGAAATTAGAAAAACTTACTCTGCATATTTAGCAAAACATTCGCTGTTTAGCAAGATAAACACATATAAACCGCCAATGAGATCGTAAGACCTGTTTTTTAGCTTTCCTGCTTCAATTAGACCATCAGGAACACACAGCGGTTTGTTCAGCTTTGTCCTGACACCGTCGTTCAAGAAACGAACAAAGAAAGACATCACTTCTTCCAAGAAATAACCTTCCGCGGTCGAACCTTCAGTACGATACTTGTTGCAGATATAGTTTTTTAAACTTAATAGATATCTGTTGAAAATAATAGATATTAATAATCCACGACAATGTTTTGCAATTTAAATGATTAATAATAAACATTTTCATACCTCTCGATGGGATACATCCAACGGTAATGTACCGAACCGCCAATCTTGACCTCGGTTGCCAAATGGATGGACAGGTGAACAATAACTTTGAAAAAGGAAGGTGGAAAGATAGTTTCAAGCTTGCAGAGGGTCATAGGAATATCTTTTTCGAGCTCTGCTATCTCATGACGTTCACGTTTTTGGAACACGGTTGTCGAAAATATGTGCAAAAGTCGTTAAAAAACGAGACCAAATTCGGATTTTAACGATACTCTCAAGATTAAAGGAAGAAGATATTGCATCAATATGTGGTAGTCGTGGCTCTTTGAGTCCTACGATTTTTCCATTTTCTACTTTTACTTGTTAGGAAATATTTGATGAAAAACCATCGGGGACTTTCAATTCTTTTAACACCCGCAGGAACCGCCGCTTCTCCTCTTTGTCTAGATTGTAGATTTCTAGTGGGATCTCGTTATAATCTGGTTTACCAACCACAAACCGAGGATGCAATTCTTCTTTAATGGACAAACGATCCAAATCCATCAAATCACGGCGGGCGTTGAGATTGTCTTTCATTTTTCTATCCTTACAAAGTAGAAGATTGATGACGTATTTAGAGACACTCTTCTCGATATGCATAGCATCTAAATTGTGGCAGAGCGGTAGATCGGACTAGTACGGAAGTTAAAATAAATCACTTAGCTTCTTCTAACTGGTTGCGCATGGCATTGCATCTTTGTTTTGTTTCTTTCCGAATGCAATATTCTCTCTCCATTGTAGCAATATATCGTTACCGGACAATGGTTTAGGAGGCCTACAGGTCTCCGTCTTGTTGTTGAAAAATTCTTTATTCTTTTTGAATCTATAAGTTATAAGCAAAAAACGTCGGTGACCCATAAACGACTCTTTTTCGCTAAACTTCAAGCGTACGACACTCGTATGAATATAACAACCGGGGCATGCAAACTTACCTTGAGTTGTCCATCCCGACAGCATGTCGTAGGCAGGAAAATCATTAATAGTCCACAACCAAGCAGCCCGCTTATGAAAAAAAAATTTACTATCTGCGTCATAGGTTTTCACGCCATATTCCCACAGCAACTTTAACTCATCAATCAAGGGTTGAAAGTACACGTCGATATTTTTCCCAGGAGATGAGGGACCATCGATTAAAAGCAGCAACAACAACAACTGAGCATTTTATCCCAAGCATATGGGGTAGGCTACATGAACTAACATGAGAATCACGCCGGGTCCAGCACATGAATCCTCCGCCTCCACTCACTCTTATTGAACAATATACTTTCATTGAGGCCTTTGGCAACCATATCTTTTTGTATCACCTCCATCCATGTTTTCTTCAGTCTCCCTTTTGATCTTTTGACATTGCCTATATCGAGAGTATCCATTCGTTAACCATCGATTAAAAGCGCCAACGTAAAATAAGACTGCGTCATAGCCCTCCATTGCGGAAGGTTGTATATAGTCAACATAACGGGTCAAGTAGTGTGAGTACGCCCGCCATGAATCATCCCAAATGGACTGAAACCGTCGCTCGCAATTTCTAGCCTTACGTTATGAGGGTCTGCACTGAATGAAGAATGTTTTTCATCTAAAACTTCCACTATATCGAATCTCTGAGATGACTTATTTTTCGTTCTTCACAAAATGCTTTATGATACCACTACATTTCGGACGCTGTCTCCTCACACATAAATAACCGTTGCAGGCTCGGTATTAATGGAAAATGATGAAAAAATTTCATGGGAACATCACTCGACTAAGGGTCTTTCTTAGGCTTGAATCGGCTGGTCCCGTACACGGGGTGTGGCATGTTCATTCCGGAACAAAACACAATCATTCTCACAGGTATGTATCTTATGATACTTCAGGCTGATATTTATGATTATCTTTTGCGCCTCGTACCAGCTCGGTGGCACTTAATTTTCGTCGGGAAAAGCTTCCTTCAGCAGTTCTAGGAGATCGGTGAAAGACTGGTCACTCCATCTATTCTTGCACTTGATCTGGAAGAGATGTACTAAAAAGGACAGTTTTGAAAACCCTTTACAATTTGGATATAGAGGGATCTTAGAGTTAACCTTGTACTTCTCCAATAACGAGGGTCCAGTGCTTTCCGTATCATAAGGAAGTCCAGCGGCATTTATAAGCCCATCCATGTCATTGATCGGTGCGAATACGGCATCATCTTCTTCAATGGCTTCGTCTTCTTCAAACTGTCATTCATCTTCCTCCTCTTCTTCTACTATCCCTTACCACTCTGCGGTTTCCGTTTCGCTGAATTCGTTTTTCGTCTCTTGCACCCATGTCTTGTCTCCCGTTACTACTTTTTCTCCGTGAAGTTCCCACGTAGTGTAATCTCTAACGAAACTGTATCTCATGATGTATAACTCAACTTCCGACTTCTTGAACAATCGCTTATTCATAACTTAGAGCAAGGATAATAGATTCCATGCTTTTTCAGTAACCCAAGATGTGCATGAGCAAAATCAGTGAAAAAGCTAACACCGTCAACGAAAAAGTGGTTGACTCTCGAGGGAGCATTGACGTACATCCAACTCTTATCGTGGAGGTACGAGAATGCCATATTAGAACAGCCCAGACAAAGCAAGGTTCCTATAGACAAGACACGTCAGATTAAGATTTCTTGAAAGATACGCGATAGACGGGATACTAAGAAGCGTTAGTGCTAGGTTTAATTGACAACTTGGTTAATTTAAGTTTCAATCGACGATTTAGCTATAAAGATTATCAAGGACCGAGAGCAAATGATCATAGGTAGGAAGTTGGATTCTTCTTCAAGGAAAGATGAAGATGATATTCAATGTTCTATATTGGATGTCGAGGGTAGCGGCTGTCAGGGGTAAGACACCTATCCCATTAAGAATGTATAAAGTATACACCCATGCACTTGTGTTTTCATCCGTTTCGAAAAAATTTCGGTAGCACCACCCCACTGTTCTCCAAGTACACCGTAAAAGAAAAGATGACCATTTCAATGCCTTCAAACAGCATTGAAACGGGCATCTAATCTATCGTTGTACATGGAGAATTAACGGAAAGTTACCGATGAAATATCTCGGAACGAATGAAAAACACAAGTAAATGTAGGTGTCTGTTTTATACATTCCTAACTTGTCCATACGGGAAAAATCTATCGGTTATCATACGATTGAATATTAATTCTTATCACATAGACTACACGACGGTTGTTAGAAACCGAACAATACCGTCTGGTGTTTTACAACCTTCGTGTAGTTTTATGTCATAACGAATATCGCACGTATGTTAACCGATAGACGGGAACTAAGTCACATTTTGATTTTCATATATAATTAATTATCGATGAGAATATGAAAATTTTATATTTTCATCGAGTATCATATGCGCAAGTTTAATATTTAATTTGAATTAGTTTTACGTCTACGTTTCGATTTCAATATGTTGAAGTTTTTATTTTAGGGTAAAGTTTTTAAAACTTAGGGTTTTCTTGATCGAGTTTAACATTTTGGATTTAGGGTTAGGATTAGGGTGGGTATTTGACAAGAGTTCAATATGGAGAATAATGAAGATGGATTAAGGTTTGGCCTTGTTCGTGTGTGTGTCTATATGTGTGCATGTGTGTGTGTATATGTATGCTTGTGTGTGTGTGTGTATTATACTAAAATACCCTTAACTATTGGGGGGTTTCACAAATCTACTTTAACAAATTTAAATAAGCAACACATATTCTTAAATTAACTAAGTTAATATAAAATTCACTAAAATACCCTTAATTATTGTTGTTTTCACTAAATTATGATTAAGTTTTTTAGAACAACACCCCTTCGCTCAACTTTATTTTAATACACTCAAATACCATTAATTTTTGTAACGATGTCACTAAAATACCCTTAACTATTGCTTCATTTCACTAAACTACATATCCCTAACCCTCATCCTAACCCCAACCCTAACCCTAACCCTAACCCAAAACCCTAACCCCAACTCCAACCCAAAACCCTAATCCTAACCCCTAATTAACTACCCTAACCACTAACCCTAACCCAAACCCAAAACCCTAACTCGATCTCTAACCCTAACCCCTAATTAACTACCCTAACCATTGACCCTAACCCAAACCCAAAACCCTAACTCAATCTCTAACCCTAACCCTTAATTAACTACCCTAACTGTCATAACCCGAATGTGACACGTGACCGGAACTTAAATCACATGACATCTAAAGACGTCGACGCGGTTCAAGTAAGCCGAAACCCGGAATCTAAACCCTTTTTGAAAATATTGGAGGTGAAGTTTAAAATAGTCATCATATAGAATCGGTTTAAAATAAACATTTAAGCTTAACTAAGTATGTTTGAAAAGCATCTATGACATTTTGAAATTCGACAGCACCTCCTTTGTAATTTGAATAAAACCCCCTACAACATAAAAATACATACAGCATCCCAACGGGAGTTAGCTTCCATGCCCAAACGGTGAAGCAACCAAGAAAACAATATATGACGCACAATGGCGAAGAAAAGAAAAGCGAAACAAAATCAACAATATAAAAAGGTCGACTCCAATGAGTACGACGCCCACAACACACCATTCTAAGTCTCTCTTCTAAGTCCACAATATACCAGTTCTAACTTGATGGAGTATTACTAGATACAAGAATATATATAAATATACACGTATGAGTATGAACAACAGTAGCCCACCTGCCAAAGCAATCACCGAGAAGAAGGGTATGCCGCAATCCACTGATAATCCGAGCAGTAAAACCTGCAAGAAACTGTGGCACAACGGGGGTGAGTTGCCAACTCAGTGAATAAAAGTACATCACAAGATAGAAATCGAAATGCACAACGATACCTAGGTCATAAGTATAATACTTATCATATCCTGTACTAATATAATATATGATATGCACATGTATCATAAATGTAACTTTATCTATCATATGAACCCAAAATAGAATATATCATGCAAATGACCTGTATCAAGGTATAAGCCCATAAGTAGCCGAAAATATATAGGTAAAATCTCTTCTTTAAAATAGCCACGGAATACATATACCACGGCATAAAAGCAGACGTGATAGTATGAAATATAGTAGGGATCTTATTTAAGATGTACGTCCTGCTGTTTTAATGAATAGTGTTAAGAGGTTTACAATTTAAAAGATTTCAATGTCATACCAGACATGTCAAAATAATGAGACTATAGCTCAATTTTTGAATTCCTTTTTGTATGCAACTACTTGTAAAAATGTATGCAGGTACTGTCCCCCGGATCAGTTCTGGTCGGCAACAACAATAATAATATAACTGGGTACCTCATGATAGCAACCTATCAATATATATGGATGTCCAGTATCGACACCCGAAATCAGAAATCCCTCGTGTCCATCACCGACACACAAGTCCTCAAATCTCTCGTGTCCATCATCGACACGCAAATGCAAATACCGTCGACACCATCTCAACAGATGATCGCCACCCGATATCCCTGGCCCCGGTCAGGATCCCCTGGATATCCGCCGTGCCCAATCGAGCCCCGGCCAGTATCCCTGGATATCTGCTGTTCTCATCTCTATCTCTAGTATCGAGTATTCTCGCTAGGCTCCCCGCCTCACATGCGGCTATCCTGCCCCTCGGTCTCGACCGGGTCCACCATGTATCCGTCTATATACTCCACCACTCAGCCCGGATAAGCAGCAAGTCCGAAACCGTATATCTCCCCCACTCGGTTCGGAATAAAACAATCAGAAAATATCAAGCTCATGGTGGACGTCAACTCATCATATCCAGAAACATCAAGTAAAGAATGAGAATACTTGTATAGATCATTCTGATGATATATTATATATATACTTATATAACAGCGTCCCATACCACTGATATATATCATCAAGAGTAAAACATCCAGAAAACCCATAAGAATCAAATATGAACATCCATAGTACTGGCATTCGCAATACGCAACATGTAATAAAGGAAGACTGCGTAAATAAATCATACAGGCACAAAGATATCAATTCTACAGTGTCATGGCACTACTAATGATGTGTAGTGTAATATACGCGTCTGTACTCGTGCAGTATGGCAATCATTAGTATTTGTGCAAGTGTTCTAGAATTGTAATAGCCCACTCATATCAACATCGACATACGCATTATATAACATAACGGTCCTACAGTAACATGGCAGTACCAATGAGATGTAGTGTAATATATGTGTACGTGCTTGTGCAGCATAGTACCCATTGGTGGTTGTGCAGTGTTCTATCAGAGTGTTTGTATTACGGAAACGTATAATATCAATAATTATAACGCGAACAAGTAAAGTAAATCTAAGCATAACTAATAAATGTAACTACTTGCTATGAGCTATACCATTATCTTTGAAAATGAAATGAAACGTTGGTTTTGAAATTAGGAAGCTGCCTTGAGTTGAAAATGGATATTTGTTTTCGAAATTAGCATCACATCCTTGTCTTTTATCATCAAAAAAGAAAACGAATCGTTAGTTTTTAAAAGAGTGTAGCTCACTCAAGTATTACGTTCTAAAACGAAATAAAACATTATTTTACGAGTATAAAGGAAACTTAGCCTTTATTCGGCATACGAATCTCATCACCACCAATACAGTATAATTCCTCGTATAATACCTCACATTATCACTATATCTAAATCATCTCTAGTACGACATGATCCTTCGTACCAATTTACCAAACCATAAATAAACTGCATGCAAATGAATATCATGCTAGATGCAAATTAACTCCAATATCAATATCTTGAATAAATACTAAAACTAACTATATATCATACTGGTATTTATAAGGTTGCGGGGGTGTTCATACCATTATATTGCATTATTATATTCCCCATTCTTATGTATTTTACAAATAAACAGGTGCTTTTGACCCATGTCTGCTACATAGTACATGTTACAGGTTCTTGGGAGAAAAACAGTGAAAAAGATAAAAGACGATGCAAAAGTGAGACTTTAACCAACAAATAGAAGGACCTTGATAAAGCCTACACAAAGATCAGCTTACAAAGTACAAAGGCAGCGCAAGGTCCAAGATTACAAAGTGAACGGTTAAAAGTCCACTGCAATTGTTCACTGGGAGATCTGGAAGAAACCTAGAAGCCATTTTGATAAAAATACTAAAGAAATAGAAAGTCCAAGAAGCCCAGAAGCAGCCCACAAAGTTTCAACAGAGGATCTTCTTATTGGGCCGCGGAACCGCGGCCCAACCCCTGCTGTGGCCGCGGTTCCGCGGCCATCTAAAGCCTAAAGAAGATAATTTTTTTACCAAAATGTGTTGCGACGCTGAAAAGTCTTCCTAGGGGTATTCTTGTAAATGCAGACATGCGGCAATTGTAAACCTAGGGTTTTCTATGTCCTATAAATAGATACTCAAACTCTTGTATTAGGTCATGCCTCCTTTCATTAATAAAATTCGGAATTCTTTTTGGAGAGCATCAAGTTGTAAGTTCTTAATTTCTTTTTCTGCCATAGGTTAAATTTCTTATCTGCCCTAGGTAATTTCTATTCCTTGCCCTAGTTAAATTTAATTCCTTGCCCTAGTTAGATAGTTAGATCTTTTATTCTCTGCCCTAGATAAATGTTCTTCAATTCGCTAATGAGCGAGTAGTCTCCTCGCTTGTTAGGGTTAGCTTTGGGGAAGGTTTGAGAGATGAAGATCCATCACCTCTTTCTTGCCCGTCATATATTTTCATAGGACTCCATGCATATATGCACACACCGCTCCCTACGGCACCCTATCCTACGAGGTAGTGGTGATACCGTAGTATAAAGGCCCGGTTGCGCGTGTTTTCCATGAAGGTTAGGGTAAAGATTGATAAAGGAAGGACAAGAACTTAGAGGAAGAAACATCTTTCCAAATGGTTCTAATCCCCTTTATTAATAATTACCATAACTCCTAATAGATCTTAATATGGGTATAGAAAGCGGTGAGATTTATTGACTTTCCAAACTTAAGCTAAACCTAACCCTATCAAGATTTAGATCTAGATTAATTTAGTTTTTAGATTTAATTGATCCATTCACACCGTTTGGAATTAACTCGTAAGAGCAACTAGGAAATTCACAACATCCCTGTGGACCGACCCGTACTCACCGGCTAGCTACCAAGCGACGCCGTTCTTGATTGCGATTACTAGATATTTTTTTAGACGAATCAAATAGCGCCGTTGCCGGGAATGGCGTGTTATTTTCTTTTTGCAATTTCGGGTTAATATAAAATTAAAAAAATCAGAAAAACTGAAAAATCAGAAAAATATAAAAATTCATCATCTTTTATTTTGTGAAGGGTATTTTTCGTGTGAATTTTTGCAGGACTGCAGAACAAATTCGGATCTGAAAATCTACAGAGATCAAAACAGAAAACAGACGATCCTAACAACAGAAGATTACAAAGACAGAGGAGCATAAAAAATATGGGGAGCCAAACCGACTAGACGACCGCGGATACGCGGCTTTAACCACGTTCGGACCGCGAAATCGCTGCTGAGAGGTGACGTCATCATCTCCAGATTTTTCTCGGGATCCCAGCAGTCTAGAAGACCACGGAACCGCGGTGGGATGCACGTTTTGACCACGGAAGGGCGGCGCCGTGGTGACGTCAGCAAGCTAAAATTGCACTGTAATCTCCCTTTCTCTCTCCTCTGCAATCTAAAATATATCTTCTGAAAAATCTCCTGCAGAATTCTTCGTGCTTAAAAATCTTCCCCCTTCCAAATAACAAATCTTGTGCAGGATTCTTTGCGCCGCGCTTAAAATACAAAATTGATTGCAAGTGATCTTTTCTGTTGTGCATACCTTTATCAAAAATCTTTTTGCAAAAATTTCCAAATAAAGAGAAAAAGGAAAAAAGGAAAAAAAAAATTTACAAGACTTGCAAATTTTGCCGCTAAGAACTCCTTGCACCACCTACCTACTTTCTCTTCTCTTTCTTCTATCATAGGTACCCCATATCAGAAATCTCTTGCCGAACTTTGGTATCCCGAACCCAACTTTGCTTCGTACGTCAATTGTTTCGGTCGATTTAAGGAAGATCCCTCCATGCCCAAAATTTCTTTGAAAGATCAAATAAAAGCGTCTAGGAGAAACAGTTCGACGTTGCAACCCATTTTGTGTCAACCATGTCAACCTTCACCACCTTCATACGTTGATACCATTTTTTCAAGTCCTGTTGTAACTCCTAAACCGATATCTATTGCTGAGCATATTGCACAATCTCGTAGCCGATCTTTCACTCCTCTCCACACATCTAGTTATAGGGATCAACAAGTACATTCACCTTATTATACAAATGTTGATCCTACTCCTGTCCAACCATCCAATTCCTACCAGTCCTACCCGACTTTCCCACCATCACTAGACATTGCTTCTACACAGTCATTTGGGAGTTTCAAGTATCCAAACAATTTCGAATCTTTTACCAAAACCCCTTCACAACCTATGTCTAGTTTAGAACAGTCGTTGGAAGCTTATATTTCAGCAACAAACAAAATGATTAGGAATGTGGATGCGTCCATTGCCGCCCTTATACAACCTAGTGAACCGGGAGCTAATTTCCAACTAGCTTCAAATTTTTCAATGTATGAGGAGGCGGTTGGACAGAGTGAGAATTTGAGAGGATTTCTAAATCAAATCTACCCATACCCAATTGAAGCCCACAACTCCGGTTTTCCATCGATTGTCCCAAATGATTCACAAGTTGAAAATAAAACATCTAACGAGTTGTGTGACTTTGTAGTGCTTGATTTGCCAGATTGTGAAGAATCCCTTTCGAGTGAAACCACACCTAATCCTTTTGAACTTTACACCTACACTCTAGAACCTAAATTGATAAATATCCATGCTTTTGATGAGGTGTCAGAAAAAATTGATTTTCACTTGATTGAGGATATAAACGCCGGGAATATTTTGGATGATGAACCCGTAGATTTGATTAAAATTTTATGTCCAATTCATCATCCCGAGTCATTAAATGTTTCTCCCGAACTTCATATGCGTCTTGATTTCGATGATAATGGCATAGATGAGCTAAATTTTGAGGAGAATTATGAGGATAGTATTGAGGAGAGTATTGAGGATGATATTGAGGTTGAACCATTTTTGTTTGATGTGTCGGATTTTCCAATTCATCCTCCTGAACCTTTAACTGTTATATCACCCTCCCTCATTTCCATCGTTCCGACCACGCAAAAGATCACGCTTGACGACTGTGAGCTTGAAAAATTTCCCTTTGAATCTGACACAGTTCTCACAGCGAGTGTTTCACTTTTTCGGACAATGTTGAAGACTCACCGCCCGAGTTTGAGTCCTTTGAAATTTCAGATGAGTTAGTTGAACCATCAGACTCGGTTGCTTCCAGTCGTTTCGAACCATTGATGGAATCTTTTTAATTCGAGACAGTTTACTACAGTGAGAATGAGACTATCCCTAATTCACTCCCTTTCGTCCTTCCTATCGTTCCGACCGTGCAAGAGACCGTTACGCCTTCATCTCCAATACCAAATTCGACGTACCCATGTTTGCTCACGAATCTTGAGGGAGTTAATCTCATTTTTCCGCGGGTTGATAGATTAGCACAATCGCTCTCTACACATCGGCCATTACAAATTGTGCTAATTTATACGCTCCATCCCTACCCTCAAGTTCGTATTCCCACCTTCTTTGGTTCTTCTAATCTTCCTTTAATAATGTTGAGTGTTGATGAATCACAATCCAATATTTTGAGTTCGATGATTTTCAATTGGACCTTCGATGAAAGTTTCGAAGATATTTTCTCCGACGAACTCTCATTCTTAAATGATACGGTCTTTGTGATTAATCAACCTCCACTCGAAGAAGTAGAACCCCTACCATTTCTTTTTCCCCTCCGCCATTCTCCTCCACCGAGACCGTATACTGCTTCTATCTCCACACGGTCTCGTGTGCTTCTCATTTCTTTTCTTTACACTCCATTTTTTCACCAACTCGACCTTTATCATGATAAGATTTTTGAATGGTTGGTACTAACTTTTGGTCTTTGTAAGGCCTTGTATAGTTTGATTTTTCTCCTCCCTAACTCTGCACTTTAACGCTGTTTTACTTAAGTTTGGGGGGAACCTTGTTGTATATATTTTTTTTTCTTTTAACAATAAAAAATAAAAAAATTTATAAATAAATAAACAGGGGAGTTCCGACATTTTGACCCTCTTGGTGTAGCATGACAGTGAGGACACTGTCAAGTTTAAGTTTGGGGGTATGCTCGGTAAGCCTTCTTCCTTCGCATTCATTTGCATATTTTTTCATTTGCATACTTATTTTAAAACCCATAAAAAATTGAAAATTTCAAAAATTATAAAAATTAATGTATTCAATTTTGGCCGTATTTGACTTAAGTTTGACAAATAGGTTAACTGGTTAGGAACAACTAGATCTTAGACTTAGTAAATTAAAAACCCTAAAAATAACCTTTCTTAAAGTTTAACGGTAGAAAGTATATGTCTTTGTAGTTTATTTAGAAATAGGTAAATTTTGAGTTCACTTCTTGGGCTAAGTCAAAACAAAAGAAAAGTATTGATATTTTTATTAGAGTATAAGTTTGAAAAATAATTCCTAGCTTAAGTCTAGATTCTGAAAATGTATACCCTACAAATTGCACAAACACGCACTTTGAAACTTGGAATAGTAGAAGAGACCTTGAAATGCTCTTGTCTAAAATCCTTAGTATGATGGAAAAAAAATATAAAAGTGTGAATAAAGAAGAAAAAAATGAACACTGGTTTTTGTAATTACTTGAGGCTGCAAAAATAGAAAAAAATATTTAGCAAGGGTGCTTCATCACCTAGTGCCTTAGACCAACTGGTTTGGGAGTCACTGCTAAAAAGCCTTAGGTGTTATAAGACTAGGAAGTACGCTTTAAAGTGCAAACACATTTTGTAATCGGTCGTTGGTATCTCAAGAAATATTAACAGTCGCATGAAGGATGTATAAGCAAAATTCATTTAAAAATTCACCAATTAATAAGTACTTTGGAAAACGGACAAGAGTATGATTGCTTGATTTGAATTTCCAAGTGTAGGGGTGATTTAAACACACACGTAGGGATATGTGATTGGAGTTTAGATGAGAGAAAGGAGTGAAGAATAAAACTTGTATCTTTAGTAATGTTGATAAAAATTCCTAAGTGGAGATGGAACCCTAGAAGGAAAACTTAGGAGATGCCGAAAGCTAAGTAGGTCTGTAGGACATATATAATTTTAAGTTAAATGTTGAGGAAGTGTGAAGAATATGGGTGGATAATTTATGAGTCGAAGATAATAGAATTCTTTGTTGGAAAACCTAATTGGAGAATAAAAGTCGAAAAGCCGAATTGTTAGGATTTTGTGGGTAGTATCCGCTGAAAACCCTCAGGAGACAACACTCCTCCTACTAGGGACACCTAGAGGTTTAACGGCTTGTTGCACGAGCTCAGTGCAATCGCGTTTCCCTGCGAAAGTGAGGTTAGGATTTTTGTCGAGAATAAAACTAAGTTTGCTCGAGGACGAGCAAAAGATAAGTTTGGGGGTATTTGTTCATACCATTATATTACATTATTATATTCCCCATTCTTATGTATTTTACAAATAAACATGTGCTTTTGACCCATGTCTGCTACATAGTACAGGTTACAGGTTCTTGGGAGAAAAACAGTGAAAAAGATAAAAGACGATACAAAAGTGAGACTTTAACCAACAAATAGAAGAACCTTGATCAAGCCTACACAAAGATCAGCTTACAAAGTACAAAGACAGCGCAAGGTCCAAGATTACAAAGCGAACGATTAAAAGTCCACTGCAATTGTTCACTGGGAGATTTGGAAGAAACCTAGAAACCATTTTGATAAAAAAAATACTAAAGAAATAGGAAGTCCAAGAAGCCCAGAAGCAGCCCACAAAGTTTCAACAGAGGATTTTCTTATTGGGCCGAGGAACCGCGGCCTAACCCCTGCTGTGGCCGCGGTTCCGCGGCCATTTAAAGCCCAAAGAAGATAATTTTTTTACCAAAATGTGTTGCGGCGCTGAAAAGTCTTCCTAGGGGTATTCTTGTAAATGCAGACATGCGGCAATTGTAAACCTAGGATTTTCTATGTCCTATAAATAGATACCCAAACTCTTGTATTAGGTCATGCCTCCTTTCATTAATAAAATTCAGAATTCTTTTTGGAGAGTATCAAGTTGTAAGTTCTTAATTTCTTTTTCTGCCCTAGGTTAAATTTCTTATCTGCCTTAGGTAATTTCTATTCCTTGCCCTAGTTAAATTTAATTCCTTGCCCTAGTTAGATAGTTAGATCTTTTATTCTCTGCCCTAGATAAATGTTCTTCAATTCCCTAATGAGCGAGTAGTCTCCTCGCTTGTTAGGGTTAGCTTTGGGGAAGGTTTGGGAGATGAAGATCTCTCACCCCTTTCTTGCCCGTCATATATTTTTATAGGACTCCATGCATACATGCACACACCGCTCCCTACGGCACCCTATTCCACGAGGTAGCAGTGATACCGTAGTATAAAAGCCCGATTGCGCGTGTTTTCCATGGAGGTTAGGGTAAGGATTGATAAAGGAAGGACAAGAACTTAGAGGAAGAAACATCTTTCCAAATGGTTCTAATCCCCTTTATTAATAATTACCATAACTCCTAATAGATCTTAATATGTGTATAGAAAGCGGTGAGATTTATTAACTTTCCAAACTTAACCTAAACCTAACCTTAGCAAGATTTAGATCTAGATTAATTTAGTTTTTAGATTTAATTGATCCATTCCCACCGTTTGGAATTAACTCGTAAGAGCAACTAGGAAATTCACAACATCCCTGTAGACCGACCCGTACTCACCGGCTAGTTACCAAGCGACGCCGTTCTTGATTGCGGTTACTAGATATTTTTGAGACGAATCAGGGGGTGTTATACGCCATCCACCCGACTTCCCCCGTAGATATAAATCTACTCACCAACTTATCGAGATCATCGAATCCACGATTTTTATGTCCGTCGACTCTATCTCGGAAACCTTCACGATTGTAACTATAATCGTAGTTATGAAATATCGGCGTAAATATCATATCGAAATCAAACAACAAGCTAAGCATCCGTAGGTTAGAATTTACAGCTCACTTACCCCAAAAACAAACAAACGACCCTGAAATTAACGTATGAACCTCAATATTTCAGTCGCAGTACAAAATACGAAAAATCCGTATCGGAATATCGGAAACTTAATAAAACCCTTATTAAAACATTCACAGATTTCTCTGTAAGAATACTTGAACAAATCAAACAATACATAACTCATAAAATACCAAACTAAAGCTACAGAAGAAAAACCAACACCAACCAGCCTAGGGGGGCCGGCAGCGCCGGAAAATTTGTGAATGTCGCCGGACTTGGTAGGAAGTTTAGAGCTCGGGCTTTAAGTGTAGTCTCCTAGTGGTCTCATGATACTTATGGTATTGTTTGTTTTTCTACTGGTTATACCTAGTGGTTCCAGATTCAAGTTCAGTAGGCTAGATATCACAAAAAAACTGTTTTCCTATACTGCACACTAAAATCAGCTATCAAACAGAATTGAATATGCAAAGAAGGAAGGAGATATACTTATAGAGTGGTAGTACAAGAAAATCCTGCTCAAGAAGTGTGTGTGGAAGCATCAAGCTTTTGTAGAGGCTCTAGCTTGATGATATGCACTACTTTGAGGAGAGGGTCAAGGTTTTACTCTTTGGATGTGATGAACACTTAGAATTATTTTTGTTTGGAGTTTGAATAAACATATGGTTCAGTTTGAGGAAGGATTAAGAATTTCTAAGTGTTGAATAAGAATAAGGTTTAGGATTTGTGTAGAGAGAGCATGAGGTGGAGGGTTGTAAAGTGGATGTGTCATGGAGGAAGGAGGAGGTGTAAAGTTGAGAAGAAGGAGGTGGAGGGATGTGAGCATGTTGAGGGTGTGTTGAAGGTGAGGGTCTAACCTAGGTTAAGAAATATCAATCATTAAAAGAATTATCAAAATATCAAAACCTTTCATGTTACAATTTAAATCCATATAAAATAAAAGATATGAAATGATTAATCTATCACTTAAATGTCATTAGCTTAATGTAAAATACAATGTCATGTTAAAATAATTAAAATATCATTTTTATGATATCACACACTTTTATTCATATTTATCGAAATAATTACATTTTTCGGATATAATTCTGATGCCCAATTTCATAAGCGATATCATTTTGTAAACTTATTAAATTCATATTAAAATTTATAAACTAATATTTATAATTTTCTAAAATATTACACTAACCATTGACCCAAAACCCTAACTTAATCCCTAACCCCCTAATTAACTACCCTAACCACTGACCCTAACCCAAACCCCCAAAACCTAACCCGGCCTTAACCTCTAACCCTAAACCTAATTAAAACCCTAGCACCAGCAACAATTGCAGCATCAATCAACACCAACCAACAAAATTTAATTTTAGGAGCAAAAGTTTTAAATTTATTGAAAAAGAAATAAAATTGAACTGGGTTATACTTACCTCTTCAAGACAACGGAGAAGAGAGAGCTCGAGAAGCGACAAGATCGGGGCTGGGCTACAGCGTCGACCGCGAGCGGCGACGGCCAAGCGGCAGAGGTGAGGCAGTGAAGGTTTCAAATAGCCTCGACTATGAAGGCAAGTAGGCATGGTCTTTGACGGGGCTCGACGGCGAAGGCGGGAGAAAATTTGGGGGGAGGGAAAAATTTTGGGAGAAAATGAAAATGACGGCTTGGGAGAAAATTAAGGGGGGTTGGGATTTATTACAAGTGGAGTGTAGAGCCCTCCACTCATAAATATTTAGTCACGATGATACCCGTGAATAAATCATAGAGAACCATGACATAAATGGTCACTGTTTAGACCGTGACCAATTTCTCGTTACTGTAAGCACCTTTTGTAGCAGTGCATGCAGTAGAACTTCAACTTGGTACTCTTGATCTATTATTTTTTATGATGGGAAAACTTAAGTTTTTCCCTAGATCTTAGATTTTGAGATCAAAATCCCTCCATGAGAATATAATTTCTTGTTTTAGAAGCGATTTGTCACAAAGATCTTTGATCTAGAGGAAGAACAAAAAGTTCTTATAAGAACTATCCCTCTTTTAACGAAGAAAATAGGTCAAAAGGAGAATTTTTCTCCATAGTTTATATAGGGTTTTGAGAAAAAGGGAGATGATTTTCTTTGGTGAGAACTAAGTCTCGTTTTTGCCCTTATGGAGGGTTCTCTCTTTTTTTTCTTTTTTTTCCCAGTCACATATTCTCCTATATTTAGGAGATGAGCATGATCAATTAGTTTGAGAAAATCTTTTATTTAGAGATCTCAATTGATCACATGATCAAGTGGTGATGTTTTGACACCATTGGATTCTTGTTCCAAGGGTTCTCTATTTAACATAGAAAATCTTTCTCATTTTTTTAGAAAGATTAGGGAATTATTTCCTAAAGATAGAAATTATTTTCTATCTGAAGCAAGCGTTTCAAATACTTGGTGGCTTGCGCCACTTACCTTACACGTGAGGCGCGACCCAAGGTGCTGGCATCAACATCATATGCATTACATGTGAGGCGCGACCCAAGGAGCTGGCATCGGCGTCACATACATTGCACGTGAGACGCTTGTGTCAAGATTGGCTATGGCTCAGCTTGCGCCGAAAATGGCATTGAAGACGAGGTATTGAGCTTAAACTTAAAGCGCTATGATTTGGGTGGGAACAAATGCCCCCCACCGCTGCTCCCACATGCATTGCACATAGGTTCAATGGTGTCCTGCCTTAGAACCGTCGGATCCTCCTAAGGATGCGTGGAATCCGAACCGATCCCACATCCCTATAAATAGAGCATTAGACTCTAGGGAGGGTTGCACCTCCATTTTTTCTTCTCTTGAGAACTTAGTTTCTCGTCTTAGAGCTTTTTCTCTGCTTTGAAGATTAGTTTTCACCTTGAAAAGTCTAATCACTAGACTTGTCTTGTCGAAATTATAGTGAGCACCCAATTTTCAAAAGTTTAATCTCTATTACTTGATTTTAAGCACCCCTTTTGGGATTTTTGGAGTATAGGCTCCAGTGAGCACGGACTTCATGGCTCCAACTTTGTGAGCCGCCATTTTTGCTCAATGGGGTCACTTAGCTCTGAAGTTAATGACTCCACGATTTGAACTCATAGCAATTTTGCTGACGTTTCTCCTGTTTTCTTTTCAGGTAACATGGTTAGTCGGATATATTCCATCGGGCAAATCATTTCTAATGCCGATATTCACTCTTATGAACCAGGATACTCTGCTACCCAGTGCAACGCCGTATTGTGTCGCTTTGAAGACCACAATGGGTGATTGCTTCCACGCCGCTCTGCCATGTTGCAAATGATCTTTAAAGCAATCAGGAACGCTTTATCGGGGTTCTTTGAGGCGATGACGCTCCACGCACTTGATGAAGCCGAAGACAACATGCACTCAGTTTATCTAATGGGTCTAATCTCAAAAAGGCGAAGAGAAGATGCCATCACGCTTCTGCATCAGATTTATCAACAAAAAGCGATAATATCCTCATACGAGAGGATGGAGGATATAAGTGGCAGCCCCGAAGCTTTTCTTCATGAACAAGTGCATAAGAAGATGGTAGGCGATGCTTGGGAAGTTTTGCTTGATTTTATCTTTGAATTCATCAATCCTTGTATCAACGCTACTATCTTGCCATTGTAAACTTTGAATGATGAAATGAACTTTATTTTGAATGTTTGCCTTTTGTGATCTATCTTTTGACGTATATATGTAAAACACCTTTTGTTCGCGAATTGCACTTTTTTCTGCGTATGCTGAAATGTTTTTTTTAGTTTATTTAATCGTCCCGAAGCGTTCAGTTTACCCTCTTTTTAGGCATGGATAAACTCATACTGACGTTAACATACCCCGTTAGTATAAAGGGCCGTCAGGTTTGTCGTACTAGGTGTAGTCCGTCGCACCGTTGCTTTGACTGACTTCTTCTCGATTTGCATTCCTTCAAAATGCTATTCGAGTAGCTGTGCACTCGCTGTATTCACAGTCCTTTCTGAGGCAGGATACGACGTCTTAAGTGAAAGTATGTCTTAGCACCTCTACTATGTTTCTACAAGCATCAAGTATGTAATTTTAAAAAATCTAGTGTGCTAAGTTATACTAAACAAGAATCAAACTAGAGAATTAGGATTTTGAGTAAAGCAAATAAGTTCTACATTAAGTGAAGAGGGTTTACAACCTTTGTAGATCGGTCCTTCACTTCTAAAGCTCCAAGTAGTAGTCCCTAGAACTTTTTCTTGACTCCACATAATGAAAGGAACGAGCTTGTTTTGATGTCTTCGATGCCGAAGATGATCCACCTTGAAGTCTCTCTTATTCAAGCTCACTCTTCACTAATCAAGCTATTAGTGAAGCAAACAGCCTAAACTAATGGGCTAGAAAAATGTAGGTTGATGAAGTAGGAATTTTGCTCACTTATTTTTCTTCTTTTTCTTTTCTTTTCTCACCTCAAGAAATATCTAGAGAGGATGTGAAGAAGAAGATGGTGATGAACTTGGATGAGAGAATGAATCATTGACTTGAGATAAGATTGGGATGAATAAATATCTAAGAGTAAAACAAAAATAAGGAGATGAGTCAGGGCTTCTTAATGCTTCTCCAAGCATCCAAAGCCATGACTCATTTTCCTCATTTTCTATTTTTCTTTAAGATATAAATCATCCCATTTATCTTTAGTCTAGTGTGATTCTCATACATCCTAGTTCTATGCATTATCAACCATGATACAATAATTAATTCATATATAAATATATATATATATATATCACATATATATTATTATATATAAAGAGAAGAAAATCTAAAGTGGGCTAATATTAGTTTATATATATATATATCAATCAAATTATTAAATCAACACTTGATTCAATAATCCGGTTATATCATATATAACCGACTAATATCATTTATATATGTATATCAAAACATTAAATCAACACTTGATTCAATTATCTGATTATATCACATATAACCGGCTAATATTCAATATTAGATATTAAATCAACAATTGATTCAATAATCCGGTTATATCATATATAACCGGCCAATATCAAATATATATACATAAATCAAATTATTGAATCAACACTTGATTCAATAATCCAGTTATATCACATATAACCTAACCGATCAAATATCGCTAGATTAGAATACGGTATCACATACTCGTATTTAATCAAGCTCCTGCACATATTTCTATGTGTGCCCTAGTTCGTTTCGCTTGAGCTAGGAAACCTCTGTGTGGGACTCTAAAGACTCGTCAATACGCCAGCAGTAGGTAATGATCACATCAGATACCCACAAGCCGTCAGCGGTACTAGCTGGACGTAATGGCTACCCAGGTATTGATCGAATAGAAGATCAACAAGCAAACTTGTCCAAACACCCGTAAAGCCTATAAGCAACACTTACCGTACAATCCGTTCACTTCGTCTGATATGTCGCATATCGAGTATGGGGGGTAGAATCGTCAGACTCCACTAACTTGATAAGTCATGCCGATATGTGGCCTATAACCTTTCGAGAAACTAATGATAACACTTACCAGTAAATCTCATCAGCCCTGGCCAAGGACTTGCTGTTATAGCTAATCGAGTATAGCGCAACATCAACTCCCAATACCGAGAGAGACGAAACACCTCCTATCGCTCACTGCCTCCATGTGACTTGGGATTGTACCCAAAATCCACTTGTTTGCACGACTCCTTTGAGTCATGGTAGGGAGTAAATTAAAGCATAGTAGGAACCACACAAGACACTATGATGATCTCGGGTCTACAGACTAACCTATACAAGTGTTACCAAAAAACTGCTATCTGACGATAAGTATGGTACCATCTAGGAGTTCTCAGCGAGTCCTGTTCGGTGTACCCATTCTTTAATGAGCACTTGTGTACAATCTTTAATGTCAAACACCAATGGTTGTGAGATCAACCATCGCCCCATACAGGGTCAAGAAACGTACGCACTAGTCTACTCTAGAATATCGATGCCCTGTCTCGATATTCTCTCGACTAGGAACTGTTAAAGAATGTGCTTACGGACTACACAAGCCCCACTAGTATGTTCTGCATCATAGTCCTTGTAGTCAAGCCTGCATCCTAAGGGCTTTATCATCATATATCAGAGAGACAGAATAATAAAACAAGTGTACATATTAAGATAAAGAGCAACCAGATAGTATACTATCATGTCGAGCAAGAAAGTACTCTATATATATGTCCAAGCATCCACTATATTATACAATAATGGCCGCTAGGGCATACATATTCCTAACATCAAGTAATCTTCCTAGGCTAATAGCTTCATATTGCCGTCAGAGAATTCAGCATTAGGCGTCGCCATGGCACTTTATCTTGAGGTCAGACTCTTTTTGAGTCCCAAAGAAGTCATAACTGCACCCTTCTGAGGTAAGATGATATCTAATGGTCTTTAGGCATGTATGTGTTGTCATCGAGACTTGGAACTAGAAATTTGTCGTCACTTTGCTTTTGCTTTAGCTCTTTTGAGCTTTTATGACGTCGCGTCTATTCCCTGCTGGAGCAAAAGAGATGTCCAGATAGTCTTTAGATTGTATGTATTATCGTTAAGACTCCATTCTTTGTTCGGTCAACATGTATTGCTCCTTTTTCATTTGTTTGTGCCCGTGGATTGTATACAAGAGTCGGGATCGAACTACTTATAAGGAAGAAAAATTTTCTTTTCTTTTTCTCTTTTTTTATATCCGCGATAGCTCTAGCATTTCAACTTTTCTTATCGCGAAAGTTACGATTACCCAATCATTTCGGCTATTTATTCACGGTCTTCCAATCATTTCGGCTATTTTTATTTTTTTACTCGCTGATTTTTATTGCGAGTTGCCCAATCATTTTGGCTTTTTCTTCTTTTTTTATTTCTTATTTTAACGACTTAGGGGTCGAGAGTTTGGACTTCTGGCTGGCATCAACGTTGCTAACTATGAAGCACGTATGCCAAGATCAATTCATCATTTACATTTTGAGAAAACTTAAAAGTTGGGTTTTAGGTCGGCATCAGCACCGCTAACACTGAAATATAGTGCCAGGACCGACTCATCATTTGCCTTTTCCCGTTAGACAATAGTGGCTTAGAAGAAAGGTTTAGATCCCTGCTAACTAAAGCTACTTTCAACTTTATGAGTCATAAAGGTCAGATAAATGAATTTTCTCCCTACGAGTCGAGAGGATCCCGTTGGTGTATTTCTTCTTTAGGAGTCATAGGGGCCTCCAAGTGTCTTTTGTCTTGCAAGTCGTAAGGATCTCATAAGAGTGTTTTCACTTTGCAAGTCGAGAGGATCTCGCAAGTGCCGTTCGTTGTCGATGGGACTTTGTTGAAACACGTATTTTGTTCCCGTAGATTGTATACAAGAGTCGGGGAGTTTGCGCCCTTTCTGGTTTTCACAAACTCGCGGGCAGTCCTGTTGCTTTTACTCGTGCAGCCCTTTCGGGTTTTCATCCATGCCCATCTTTCTTGTGGACGTACCCTTTATTTTTGCACCATTCTCCTCATGGGTCATGAGGATATATGAGTGGGTATTCTCCTCGTTGGTATCTTGGTTGGCCAACAGAGGAGATCTTGAATGTGATTTTATTGCTGATAGCCCATGGATTGTATATGGTGGTCAATTTGGAAACTAACAGTAGGGATAATCAATTTCACAAAATCATTATGGGGTAGGCGTAATCATACATAAACGATTACTTGAGAATGTAGTTGAGATTAGAAGAAAAGATGATAGAATTTTACTAGTTAGGCTTATTTTAGGTGGGGCAATCATTAATGTTATTAGTGTTTATACACCGCAAATAGGGCTTGATGATGGTAATAAACGTCGGTTTTGGGAGGATTTAGACGAGATAGTACAAAGGATACCCAGTAGAGAAAAGTTATTTATTATGGGTGATCTCAATGGACGTGTAGGTTCCAATTGTAGTGGGTTTGATACTATCCATGGAGGTTTTGGTTTTAGACAGAGGAATGAAGCAGGTAACTCGATTTTAGATTTTGCCTTGTCTTATGATTTGATCTTGGCAAATACTTGGTTTAGGGAGAGAGAGTCTCACTTGATCACCTTTAAAAGTGGATCAAGTACTAGTCAAATAGACTTTTTCTGACTAAAAGGATAGATAGAGATTGTTACATCAATTGTAAGGTGATACCAGGTGAGAGTGTAATCATTCAATATAAACTTTTAGTTCTAGATGTTCGGTTTAGAAAAGGGCCTAAGAAGATTATACGTAAAGTAAAGCCTAAAATTAAGTGGTGACAACTGAAGGAAGCTAACAGAGAAGCCTTTATAGATCGTGTAGTTCAAAGGACTGATTGAAAGTTCGAAGACGATTCAAACACAATATGGAACAAGATGGCTAGTTGCGTTAAAATGGTAGTTAGAGATCTATTTGGTCAGTCGAGAAGTGGTGTTCTACCATTTAAGGACACGTCATGGTGGAATGAAAAAGTAAAAACTGCTATTAAAATCAAAAGAGATTTCTATAGATATTTGGAGAAAAACAAAGATGTAGAGAGATTTGAGAAGTATATGATAGCTAAAAAGAAGGTTAAAAAGCTATTCGGGAAGCCAAACCTAAGGTCTACAGAGGTGTACGAGAAGATGGGCACCAAGGAGCCTGAAAATGATATATATAGGATTGCTCGGATGAGAGAGAGGAAGACTAGAGATTTATGTGTGATGAAGTGTGTCAAAGATAAAGATCAGTATATTTTAGTTCGAGATGAGAATATCAAGAAGAGATGGAGAGATTATTTTGACAAATTATTCAATGAGAGATTTGCTAAGGATTTGGATGGACTTGTCATTCAATCTCAAGATATAAACTATGATTTCATGCGTAGAATAAGAATATATAAGATTATAAAGGCTTTGAAGAGGATGAAATCAAAGAAATCGGTTGGTCTAGACGGAATTCCTATTGATGTATGGAGATACTTAGGAGAGATAGACGATAGATGGTTGACAGATCTATTTAATAAGATTTGGCAAACTAAAAATATGCCCAATGAGTGGAGGAAGAGTACCTTTGTACCTCTCTACAAAAATAAGGATGATATTCAAAGTTACTCAAACTATCGTGGAATAAAACTCATGTGACACACCTTGAAGATTTGGAAGAGATTGATTGAACACAGACTAAGACAGAATGTTAATATAACATAGAACCATGGGTTCATACCCGGACGATTGACGACAGAGGCTATTCATTTGTGTCGTCAACTTATTGAACGTTTTCAAGAGAGAAGGGATTTGCATATGGTTTTTATTGACTTAAAGAAAGCTTACGACAAGATACCTAAAAACGTATTATGGCGGACAATGATAAAGAAGGGAGTCCCAATCAGGTATATTGACATAATCAAGGACATGTATGATGGAGTAGTGGCAAATGTAAGCACTTACGACGGCCTAACGAGAGATTTTTTTATCACAATAGGTTTGCACCAAGGATCCGCTTTAAGTCCATTCTTGTTTGCCATACTGATGGATGCGCTTACTAAAACTATTCAGGATGAAGTATCTTGGTGTATGTTATTCGTTAGTAAATGAGACGAAATCAGGGGTTAATGCCAAATTGGAGTGGTGGAAGCAAACGTTGGAATCTCGAGGGTTTAGATCGATTAGATTCAAGACAGTATGTATGCAATGCAAATTTAGTAAACAGAGAAGTCGAAATCATAGTGGTATAATATTGGATAGGTAAAAGATAACACTGAGTGATCAGTTTAAATATCTAGGTTCCATCATCCAAAAGAATGAGAACATTGATAGCGATGTCAACCACAGAATTCAAGATGGTTGGTTAAAATGGAGGAGTGCAACGGAGATTTTGTGTGATCGTAACTTTTCCTTAAGGTTGAAAGGAAAATTTTATTGAAGCGTCATTCAGTCTGCCTTATTATATTGTACATAATGCTGGGCTCCTAAGAAATATCATGCACAGAAAACTCATGTAGCGAAGATACACATGCTTCGTTGGATGTGTGGCAACACTAGAAAGGGTACGATGTGAAATGAGTATATTCGTGCAAAAGTTGGTGTAGCATCCGTGAAGAAGAAGTTGCAGGAAAACCATCTAAAATGGTACACACACGGAAGCACCGGTTCGACGAATGTATATTCTCGATTTAGGCCAAGTCAAAAAAGCGAAAGGGAGACCGAAGAAAACGTGGATGGAGGTGATACGAAAAGCTATGGGTGTTAAAGGTCTTAATGAAAGTATATTGTTCGATAGGAGTGAGTCGAGGTGGAGGATTCATATGCTCGACCCGACGTGATTCTCATGTTGGTTTATGTAGCCCACCCTATATGTTTGGGATAAAAGGCTCAGTTGTTGTTATTGGTTTTTGGTTGGTGTGGAAATAGAAATTTGTTTTTTGTCATAGAAAATAAAAAAATTACTAAACAAAATAGTGAAAAGACTAAAATTTGAAAAATATTCCTTTTCTGAAATCTTTCTTGCAACACTTTTACAGACGTTACCTTCTGAATAAATGTAGATAAATTTGATCCGAATTTTACTAACTAAACTAACTTTAAGGCAAATCGCTAAAAGTGGTCACTTGGCTTCTTTTATATGTAATTCAAATTTGAATCCAAAGTTAATAAATGCACTTCTTACTAATCGCAAATAGTTAAATATATGATAAATTTTGCAAGTTAAACCCCCTTAAATAGTTCAATATTCAGTTTATTGATAGATCTGATGTGTATTTTGTTTTTCATTTGCAGTTCATGTAGAGATGGAACATATTTTGCAGTTTGCATTCAAAGGAATTAGCTTATAATAAGGTTTGAGATGCTTAAAATTTCCATTTGAAAAGTGTTTTTCCCAATTTGAATATATATTATTGAACCCAACTTCCATATATTGAATTTATTCATTTATTTTCAAGAAGAGGATGCATTATTCGTTCTTTTGTTCATAATGTAGTTCATAAAGAGGGTTGATCGATCACAAACATTTATCTTTTTTCTTTTTTCAGGTTAATCAGTGGATATCGCCTTGGTTCATTATAAAGATAATAATGAAAAGAAACTCATGAGCAGTATTTTTCTTCTTCTTTTTTTCCGTCTTGCTCGTCTCTTTTAATTTCTTTCCTTTTCGTCTGGACCTTTTATTTCGAAGAGAAAAGTTTTATGACGTTTTCTAATGCGAATAGTCTCCCAGTCTTATGACTACTTGACAAATTAAAGGGCACTTTTCAATTTCCCAGTTTGTTGTAATTAAATACATTTTCCGGCAGACTTCTGCCCTTTTCCAGCTTTGCCACATATATAATTTGTAGGATATAATTAGTATTTCATTCCATAATTGTTATGGGAATTTTTTCTGGAACACCCCAAATCCTGTTTTACTTCAATAAGACACCCTATGTCTATGATCCAAATGTTTGAGTATTAGTTCTTTTCAGTGATTTTAGGTGCAATAATTAACTTGTTGTCAAGTAACAAACTTGTTGTTAACTAGTTTGACCTTCAAACACGTAAGTTTTATAAAAGGAAATTTGTTAGGCTAAATTGCATAAAATACACATTTTCCCTAAAATACCCCTAACTTTCTAAAATCTATATTTTACCCCCTTCAACTTTTATTTATTTCCAAAATTTCTTCCATTTTAAATATTGAATAAAATCATATCTTTTTTCATCCCTTCCTCATTTCAATTAAAATATTTAAATTAAAGACATTTTGGAAACAAATTAAGTTGAGGGAAGCTAAGTACAGGTTTAAAAGGTTAGGGTTATTTTTTGCCGGTGGGGTATTTTTTTTTAAACGAAGGAAAAACGCCTCCCGTTTGTTTCATTAAACGATAATTTAACGAAACTACATCAAAGTTCTTCAAAAAAAAGAAGATAAAAGAAGAGAAAAACAGAGGATGACGCATCCCTGTAAAAAAAACTACATACAAATCTTATTCTCACTAAAAGAAAATAGCAAGCGCTTCTCATATAAACTATCTATCAGAACTGTTATCGCTTACGGTTGACCATCTCCATGCGCTGTCTCGTCCTCCAAAACAAAGGGAGCTGAATTTCCCTAGCCAGCTATTGAGCCCTCATTCTCTGCCACAACTCTTGCCTTTTTCTTGACCCTCTTTGCAGCCCACCTCACCAG
The DNA here is from genome assembly GCA_030015575.1 of Agapanthus africanus. Lineage (NCBI taxonomy): Eukaryota > Viridiplantae > Streptophyta > Magnoliopsida > Asparagales > Amaryllidaceae > Agapanthus > Agapanthus africanus. The sequence continues at coordinate 693,564,232 of CM057342.1, read as the reverse complement.
AATTCAATGATGGTTTCAGTCACATTTAGAATATTCAAAATATATTTCTTAGAATTATTAAAAATTCTATTATTCCTTTGAAGCCAAATATTCTGGTGGGTTATTTTTGTGAAATTTTCTTAAATTTTTCTCTAAAATTGTGAAAAAAAGACACATGGACGAACGGACCTTTTGGGTTCTAGTTATAATTGTAGGGGTAAATTGTCAAAAAGGTCCCGGTCCACTTCAAAAGTGTAAAAACCCTGGGCCCAATTAAACCCCCATTGTATTAGTTGAATGTAATATCTAAAAAGTTGCATGTAATAACTAAGCGGTTGTCTGTAATATCTAAGAAGTTGGAGGGAATCAAGACCTAAATGAAAAGTAGCTCAGGGGATTTTTCCATAAAGATTTTGAATAGTAGGCCCTTCTCAACAATTTCAAAACTATTAAGGGTTTTAGACAACTCTTGAACGGCCGTGGGCTTCTTGAAAATTTACCCTAACTGTAGAGGTGAGGTTTTCCAAAAAGTAAGAAATAAGACAGGCCAATACATAAAACCCCAATTTTATTTTATTTTTGAAACCCGGCTGTAAGCTAATCCAAGCACACACCGCGCTCAAGCACACAACACATACGCACTCAGAGGACCCATGAATTTGTCCCGAAAACGTAAATTTATGGCCACTTCCTCTTCTTTTACGGGTTCAAACCCTGCACTCTCCCTAAACGAAACCAGTGAAAGTGCCATGCCAATTGAGCAATTGCTCATTGGTATATATAAAACCCCAAATTTCATTGGACATTTCCACATGCACATGTCCAAAATAGCAGCTTAATCTATCCAGAAGAAACCCCAGAAAGAAAATAACAAGCCTGCACTACAAAGTCCTTCATTTGAATTGAATGGGCAGCTTGGTCCCCTATATCTTCACTGTTAGCATCTCTCTTTTTCAAAAAGAAAGATATCTTCAAACCGCATCTCCTTTTCCCTCCATAAATACTTTCTCAACATCTGAAGCCAAGTGCTCATATATATATTATTCCGATGTCGAAGAGAGAAACGAAGCAGCCGATGAAGGTGAAGATTATCGAGACACGCTTCGTCGAGACCGACACGGCTCGGTTCAGGTCGGTGGTGCAGAGCTTCACTGGCAAGGATTCTGTGGTGATTGATGATAATGGTGAGGGGTTGAGGAGAGAGAGAGTGAGAGGAGAAGGAAGTGGAGGAGGAGAGGAGGAGAGAGGAAGGTGTGAGATCAATTGAGTTGATGACATCAATGGAGTGAGTGTGTGTGTATTATTTTGCATGTTGCTGGGTTGAGAAATTATTCGGTGTGCCGGCTATATATGCCCGGTCATGAGAAAAAGAAAGAGAAATAAGAACAAGGCCGGACCTTATGAACCTGCCCGAAGGGTACCTGATGATGCTCAAGAACTGTAATTCCCTAGATCGTGACACATGGCGGATGACGTGTCACACGCGTAAACCAATTGGGCCCTGAGGGCCACGAATAAAGAGCCAGTATGCTACAGTTGGGGGCTTCCCTCCAACCCTGTCTCCAAAGTTGTACTCCACTCCTTTCCCTCCAGCACTTCAGCAGCCAGGTCAAGTGTCCCTTTGCTCTATTCCGAGCAAGACGGGCCCGAGCCTCCTTGGCTCTTCCGGCCCGTCTCCGAGCTACCACAGGACCAAGATGGCCTCGGCCTCCTCGGCCCTTCCGACCCGTCTCCGAGCTACCACAGGACTAAGATGCCTCGGCCCTCCCGCTCGTTCCCGAGCTCTCCCGCCGAGGCCATCTTCCTCGGCCCCTCCGACCAGCTCCACCGCTCACAGGCGTAACCGCCGCTCTGCGAATCTCGCCATGCGCGGATTCTCCGCCAGCAACATCCCACGTTCCACGCCTCTGCGATCCCCATTAATGGGTGATCCGCTCTCTACGCGGGCGTGACATCGGAGCATAACTGCCGGCGAGATTCTCGCGCCTACTGCTGCGTGCTATCACCACTATATAAACCCTCATCACAGAGGGGTCAAGTAAGCCATTCTTTACACTTTTGCGCCGTTACTCTGCTCGGATCTTATCACTAACTTGAGCATCGAAGGGTCCTCGGTGGTACCAAACCACCCCGGGATTTCTTTGCAGGTACTCGGCAACAACTCTCTCATCTCATCTCTTCCTCCAAAAACCCATTGAGACCAGCACGCGAAGGAAGATAATCAACCAAGTCCACCAGGAGATCGACGGAAGACAACATCTGGCGGAGACCCGAAAAGGATCTCCATCAGTTGGCGCCGTCTGTGGGAAACGAAACTCCACAAAAAACAAAGTTGGCCTTCCGATCTCCATCCCCATGGAAAGCGATCACCCTGAAGATCCAGATACCAGCAGCCGCCTCCCCCTCACCGGAGGCGCAGGTGAACCTCCTCCGGCGACTGTCATCAACACCCTCGCCGGCCGAATAGACCGACACCCCCTCCATTGACGGGGTCACACAGAGGGGGCTCGCCACGGCGGCTCGAGGGCCACCTCGCCCAAGGATCTAAGCCCTCACTAAGAGGCAGCCCAGCAGCTACCCTGCTCGGCTATCCCTGGCGGGTAGCTTCCCTACCGCAACGCCAGGGATCAGAAAATCCTCCTAGAGGCAGTCGAGCCCGAGAATCCTTCGCTCGGCTATCCTTGGCGGGTAGCTTCCCTACCGCAACGCCAGGGATCAGAAAGTCCTCCCGGAGGCAGTCGAGCCTAAGAATCCCTCACTCGGCTATCCCTGGTGGGTAGCTTCCCTACCGCAACGCCAGGGATCAGAAAGTCCTCCCAGAGGCAGTCGAGCCCGAGGATCTCTCGCTCGGCTATCCTTGGCGAGTAGCTTTCCTACCGCAACGCCAGGGATCAGAAAGTCCTCCCAGAGGCAGTCGAGCCCGAGGATCTCTCGCTCGGCTATCCCTGACGGGTAGCTTCCCTACCGCAACGCCAGGGATCAGAAAGCCCTCTCAGAGGCAGTCGAGCCCGAGGATCCCTAGCTCGGCTATCCTTCAGGACAAAAGCCCTCGCCAAAAGGCACCGGGCAGTAACCCTGCTCGGCCAAGGGTCCTTGGTAGGCTTTTTACAGCCCTATAGCTCTTCCCGCGCCAAGAACCAAAGTCCTCCCAGAGGCAGTCGGGTCCTTACTCGGCTATCCCCGGCTGGTAGCTTCCTACCACAACCGACAGGGATCAAAGTCCTTGCCAAGAGGCACTGGGAAGTAACCCTACTCGGTCCCCGTCCTGAAGGATTAGAAAGCTTTCCCAAAGGCAGTCGAGCCCGAGGATCTCTCGCTCGGCTATCCCTGGCGGGTAGCTTCCCTACCACAACGCCAGGGATCAGAAATCCTCCCAGAGGCAGTCGAGCCCGAGGATCCCTCGCTCGACTATCCCTGGAGAGTAGCTTCCCTACCGCAACGCCAGGGATCAGAAAGTCCTCCCAGAGGCAGTCGAGCCCGAGGATCCCTCGCTCGGCTATCCCTGGCGGGTAGCATCCCTACCGCAATGCCAGGGATCAGAAAGCCCTCGCCAAGAGGCACCGAGCAGCTACCCTGCTCGGCCGCCCTTCGCAGGCCTCGAACGGCCCCTCCAGTGTTGCTCATCCATCCTTCGCAGGCCTCTCACGGCCCCTCCAGCGTCAAGGATCAAAGCCTTCGTTAGGAGGCGCCGAGAAGCTACCCTGCTCGGCCATCCTTCGCAGGCCTCTCACGGCCCCTCCAGCGTCAAGGATCAAAGCCATCGCCAGGAGGCGCCGAGCAGCTACTCTGCTCGGCCATCCTTCGCAGGCCTCTCGCGGCCCCTCTAGCACCAAGGATCAAAGCCCTCGCCAAGGGGCACTGAGCAGCTACCCTGATCGGCCATCCTTCGCAGGCCTCTCACAGCCCCTCCAGCGTCAAGGATCAAAGCCCTCGCCAGGAGGCGCCGAGCAGCTACCCTGCTCGGCCATCCTTCGCAGGCCTCTCACGGCCCCTCCAGCGTCAAGGATCAAAGCCCTCGCCAAGAGGCACCGAGCAGCTACCCTGCTCGGCCACCCTTCGTAGGCCTCAAACGGCCCCTGCAGTGCTGCTCGGTCATCCTTCGCAGGCCTCTCACGGCCCCTCCAGTGTCAAGGATAAAGCCCTCGCCAAGAAGCACCGAGCAGCTACCCTGCTCGGCCATCCTTCGCAGGCCTCTCACGGCCCCTCCAACGTCAAGGATCAAAGCCCTCGCCGGGAGGCACCGAGCAGCTACCCTGCTCAACTATCCCCGGCTGGTAGCTTCCCCACCCCACAATGCCAGGGATCAAGCCCTCACCGCGAGGCCGCCGAGTTCCTTCCTGCTCGGCGCATCCCCAGCGGGCATCCTCCTGCCCATCAGACGCTGATGGTCTGAAGCCCTCGTCGCGAGGCCGCCGAGTTCCTTCCCGCTCGGCGCATCCCCAACGGGCATCCTCCTGTCCATCAGATGATGAAGATCCCAAGCCCTCATCGTGAGGCCACCGAGTTCCTTCCTGCTCGGCGCATCCCCAGCGGGCATCCTCCTGCCCATCAGACGCTGATGGTCTGAAGCCATCATCGTGAGGCCTCCGAGTTCCTTCCTGCTCGGCACATCCCCGGCGGTCATCTTCCTGCCCATCAGATGCTGAGAATCTCAAGCCCTCACCGCGAGGCTGCTGAGTTCCTCCCTGCTCGGCGCATCCCCAGCAGGCATCCTCCTGCCCATCAGACGCTGTAATGGTCTGAAGCCCTCATCGCGAGGCCGCCGAGTTCCTTCCTGCTCGGCGCATCCTCAGCGGGCATCCTCCTGCCCATCAAATGCTGAGGATCTCAAGCCCTCATCGTGAGGCCACCGAGTTCCTTCCTGCTAGACGTATCCCCAGCGGGCATCCTCCTGCCCATCAGACGTTGATGGTATGAAACCCTCTTCGCTAGGCCGCCGAGCCCCTTCCTACTTGGCGCATCCCGGCGGGTAGCTTCCTACCCAACAAAAGACAACTGATTGCCCGGGGACGCATCCCAATGAAACCTTAGGATGGAGCTCACCCCGAGCGGCCCGGCAGTCCACTCCTGACCCGACCAGCTGGTTGGTCAGGACAGGAGTGGGGGGCTAATGATGATGCTCAAGAACGGTAATTCCCTAGATCGTGACACATGGCGGATGACATGTCACACGCGTAAACCAATTGGGCCATGAGGTCCACGAAGAAAGAGCCAGTGTACTACAGTGGGGGGCTTCCCTCCAACCATGTCTCTAAAGTTGTACTCCACTCCTTGCCCCCCAGCACTTCAGCGGCCAGGCCAAGTGTCCATTTGCTCTATTCCGAGCAAGACGGGCCCGAGCCTCCTCGGCTCTTCCGGCCCGTCTCCGAGCTACCACAGGACCAAGATGGCCTCGGCCTCCTCGGCCCTTCCGGCCCGTCTCCGAGCTACCACAGGACCAAGATGCCTCGGCCCTCCTGCTCGTTCCCGAGCTCCCCCGCCGAGGCCATCTTCCTCGGCCCCTCCGACCAGCTCCACCGCTCACAGGCGTAACCGCCGCTCCGCGAATCTCGCTATGCTCGGATTCTCCGCCAGCAACATCCCACGTTCCACGCCTCCACGATCCCCATTAATGGGCGATCCGCTCTCTACGCGGACGTGACGTCGGGAGCGTAACTGCCGGCGAGATTTTCACGCCTGCTGCTGCGTGCTATCACCACTATATAAACCCCCATCACAGAGGGGTCAAGTAAGCCATTTTTTACACTTTTACGCCGTTACTCTGTTCGGATCTTATCACTAACTTGAGCGTCGGAGAGTCCTCGGTGGTACCAAACCACCCTGGGACTTCTTTGCAGGTACTCGGCAACAACTCCCTCACCTCATCTCTTCCTCCAAAAACCCATTGAGACCCGCACGCGAAGGAAGATAATCAACCAAGTCCACCAGGAGATCGACGGAAGACAACATCTGGCGGAGACCCGAAAGGGACCTCCATCAGTACCCAAAATTCTCCATCTCTTATCTCTCTCTCCACACCCGGTACACCGAATAATTTCTCTGGCTGTGGTTTGTTGGATGGTGTGTTTGGTGGCTTGACTGAACTTCTTTGGGGTCATGACTTGATTTATAAACCCTGTCAATGTATTCTTCTGACTGGTGTTTGGTAGTATATACTTTAAAGTTGGGAAGAAATATTTATGACTTTATGTTGGAACTTTGAAGTACATGATATATAATATCAATAGAGCAGAAGTTTTTCCTAAATCCTAAAGTAACAGTTATCAATTTATTTTTTGAATAATAGTCCTTAACATGATAAAGTATGTACCTTGACCTGTTTTTCTAGTTTACACACTTTTGTATTGCCTCTTCTTTCTAGGCTGAGAACTGAACTTTATGGAGGCTTTCAAGTTTAAGCTGGAGTTTCTCCGTTTGCAGGGGCTCTTCTCCGTACCGGGATTGGCACATCTAACTTCTTGCTCAATAATTAGACTTTACTATTCTTTTGAAGTTTTCGACCAATTTAAATCGTTATCGATAGTTTATTTACTGAAAATTCACATACTGCTCGTAATGGTGGTCATGATCTTTGCTGATGAGGACCTTCTCTCCTATTTCTGTAACTTGCAGCAGATGACGGCAATTGGTTCCCTTCTCATTCTATATCATCCGTCTAACTATCCTTTACTATAATATAAATTATCTCACATGAGCGTTTCTATTTTCTTTTATCTTTCATTTTTCTTTTACAAACATGACGTGGAAGAGGCTGGTAATTGATGTCATTACACTAACATGATACATACAAACAGAAAAGCAAAATGCTAGCGGCGGAAGAATCTCAGCAATAGGATAAAGTATTTTACAAATTAATATAATCTATTTAAAAATATTTCTTTTAGTATTTTAACCGTTATGACAAAAAGCGTATATGCCATAAAATAATACAATGTATGTTATTATTTAAAATATCTTTACATTAATATGTCTCGACATGGATGTAAAACGGATCGGATATAGGTGTTCCATATCCGTTCGCGGTAGTCAAAGACAGACTCAAATATAAATACAGATAGTTATCAAAAATGAAAAATTATTATCCGGCAAAAATTAGATACGGATGCATATACACATATAAAATAAATATCGAAAAAATATGCCATGTGAAATCAAACATTACAACTATTGATATCGGATACGGATAAGGAGCTAATATAGGAGTTACCGTCTAGATATCCATGCCAGTTGGCGGATACATAGATATGGATAGTCGATATTACGGAGTCGGCCTTGGTTATTGGTTTCTGTTCACATCCTCACATCCCTACATCTCTACTTTCCTTAAAACAATGATGGACATATAGAAGCACAAAGTAACCTAGAGATGGACATGACACAAGTTGCCATATTAATTGTACCCTTGTTGTAAACATTAATGTATACAAATATCCGAAAGCATCAGACAAATACCAAGAGCAATCACTCGAGACAAGTGATTTTTTTTTTTTATAGTTTCCATCGACCAACACAAAGTCCTCCCGCTACAACAATTTCCGCCAAAAATTTGTCCCAAAACCTACACAAACACCTATATAAACTTAACACCAGCCCCCTTCACTCAATCACGACACACAACCAAAACATATAAACAAAAAGTTTCAAAAAAATCAAGAAACAGTAATGGCAGAGAGGGAGGGAGCCGCCGTCAAGAAAGGCGCCGAAGAAGGGATGAAGTTCGCCCTCTCGCTCCTCGAGGAGTTCCAGCTCCCGATGGGCCTCCTCCCGCTGGCCAACGTCGTCGAGGTCGGCTTCGTCCGAGCCACGGGCTACATGTGGATCGTGCAGCAGAAGAAGGTCGAGCACAACTTCAAGATGGTGAGCAAGCTGGTGAGCTACGACACCGAGATCACCGGCTTAGTCGGGAAGAAGAAGATCAAGAAGCTCAAGGGTGTTAAGGCCAAGGAGCTCATGCTTTGGCCCCCTGTCAATGAGATTGTTGTGGATGAGGCTGCAAATGCTAAGATTCACTTCAAGAGCTTGGCTGGGATCATAAAGACTTTCCCTGTTGAGGCCTTTGCTGCTGGGCAGTAGAGATTAAGTCGCACGGTTGCTTATATTTATTATTATTAGTATGATTATGTGTTGGTTAATGGTTTAATTATGTGTTTGGCTTTCGAGTTTTAAGTGTGTTTGTGTTTTGCCCAAGGAAAGGCTGTGGCCAAGCTTTTGATGCAAGGGGCTTTTTATTGGAATAAATGTCATTAGGTGTCGCTATTTATTTATTTTGGCACTAGACCCGTGAACCTTAACCTAAATACACAACGCACACATAACATACACACATCCAGAGGACCCATGAATTTCCCCAAAAGCGTTAATTTATCACCACTTCCCTTTAAGACCACTTTCCCTCCAGAGGTTCCTGGGTTCGAACCCCCACTCTCCCCAAAAGAAAAATGCCCACACCGACTGAGCTATCGTTCATTGGTTTTGGGTGTTGCTATTGATTTGCTTTGTTTGTGGAGAATTGATTTGACTATAGATGCATATGGTTAATGCATTTTCCATATCAGGTAAAGCTTTCTAAAATAAAGATATGCTTATTTTATACACAACAAAATTAATTTCAACATAACTGGCTTAAAAGGGAACAAGTCTTCTTCTATATGCAAAAAGCAAATCAATATTGATTTCAAAGAAAAAGCAACAAAAAACAAAATTTCAAAAACCAAAGGAGGTACTGGCTAATTCACATTCTGTCTGATTGAAATTCTTCCAATATTTCCAGAAGCTCAAAATCAACTGCTAATCTCTTGAGATGCAGAGACCAAGTTATTCATAAAATTACCAAGATAAATAATCCATCATAAAACTTAACAATGTTCTTCTACAATACTAATACTAAACTCACCTAAGGCCGACCTCTCAAAAACATCCCTGTGAATTTCCAATTTTATCCTTTTGACTCAATTGCTAGCTTGCCTTAACTCAGGGCGAACGAAATCCGCATTAGCTGGCACTGAAATATCCACAGTCGGCCTCAGCTGCGCACAAACCTCAATTGCACCATGAACCGGGTCAGATAGAAAGATGCTGATGAGATCTTGGTTGATCGGTGTTCTGTTGTCGACGGTAACAAATGCCTGTTGCATGAGGATGTAGTCGAATCGTGGTGCCCACTTTCGAGAACCCAACCTTGCGGTTGTAGAGCAGTTGTCCACCATGAAGGAGACACCTCGAGCGTGCATGAAGGGGTTTAGGGAATCTACAGCCTCGACCACGCTCTCGTTGATGATCTCAGAGTAGGAGTGTCCCTTCTTTCTTAGGACCTCAATCTGTGGGTTAGTTTGTAACAATGAGAGAAGTTTCAGTGAACTTCTTATGAGAACAAACACATCGATCGGAAACTAAGAAATTTAAAGAAAAACCAAGCAATTGTTGACTAGTTGCTCCAGTCAGGTTTCATAAAGAATGAAAAAGAGGTAGGAAAATGCAGATATTTGAACTAAGCTTTCAGCTGAGATATTCTTCCCAAGAGACATGGTTACTTAAATTCCCCCACCCTCGATGTACATAAATGAATTGCCTTCCTTTTTCTTTTATACTATAAATAAATTAAATGAAGCGGATAATGCAAAAAAAAAAACATAGTCAAAAAACTGTTTCCCCTGTTAGGATTCTGAAAGAAAGTGAAAAAAAAAAATGAGGATTATGCTGATAACTTAAGTTTAACTTTAAGCTGGGCTGGGATAAATTCTTCTAAAGGTAATGTTTCCTTCTCACCTGACGAGTACACAAATCGAATATCATTTTTTTAAAAGTTCTATTCCATCCCAAATAACACTAGTTAAGTAAGAAGGGAACAACAACAACAACTGAGCCTTTTAAGTAGGAAGGGAAGTGCCAAAAAAAATGCTCGTGTTTAATTACTGAAAGTAAATGGAAGATTGATGAATTGATATGTATTCCTGTATGTGACAGTAAGATTCCACATTTGAAGGCAGCAAAATGAAAATATCGCATTTTTAGGCAACCAAGAAGAGCCTTAAGGCACCTAAAAATGATGAGAAAGCGAAAACGTACCTGAGCCATCATTAGGGCTACAAAGACCCCCGCAGTAAAAGGATGCAAAGGGCCCAAGTCACCTTCAGGTCGAACTGCACGAACTCGCTCACCGACTTTCCACATTCGCGTCTGATCAATTTTGCCCATTGGGAAAGCTGGAAGCCCCTCCTTTTCCTGTCATTGAAAAGTTAAAGGTGGCTGGAGTTTTCAAAAGTTATCTAAACTTTCACAGTACCATCATAATTAAAACTTGTAGGGCTTAACTTTTAGTGTCGGATAGCATCAGCTATCACAGCTCAAAAATTGAGATAGCTGCACCAATCTGAATCTGATCCTAGATCTTTTCCTTTCTTGAGTTTGGAAACGTTTGGCTTCTGAGGTCTAATTTGTTTAACAATGATATCTCTATAGCTTTCGCATCCAAAAAATAGATATTTATAGCTTTACAGCCAAAACAAGAGGTTTCCTACAGCCCACGGCCAAAATATATTTTTAATTAAAAATCAAAATTTCGACACTTACATGAAATCTTCGCCCAGCCAATACAACACTACGGATCTCACTTCCACAGGCGACATCCTCATAGCACTCGTAGAGTATATCCATGCAAGGATAAAATGATGCACTATATGCAGCATTGAACTCTTGCTTCCCCTCCTCGGACAACGAATTATACACAGAGAGCATGCCCTGAAATAATTGATCACTTAGTCCCATCCGCTAAATCGATGAACTTTTAGTAATTAGTTTATACCTTTGTGGAAATTGTTCTTGATATAATTCCTGTAACACACTCAACAGTGTTTTTGTATGCCAGCTCCTCGCTCATCCCGTTCTCTGTATACCTTCTGAACAAAGCCTCCACGATTCCATGAACAGCACCAAGCAAAATTCCTATTAAAAAAGTAGTCAGCACAGCTTAACTGAGAAAAAGAAAAAAGTTGAAGGCATATTGGCAAAGCAATTAGCTCACCCCGCTCGCCGAAGATATCACTTTTGTACTCCTGCTCTAATGTAGTGGCAAATGTGAAGGGAGATCCTAAAGCAATTGACCATCCTAGAGCAACATCTGTAGCCCTGCCATCAACATCCTATTGGCCAAGAAGAACAAGGTAACGTAAGGCTAAAATAGCATTCACAAGTCGCAGTTCTAGCTTGAACCCAGCTGGTCATAATATATGAAGTTATAAGTGAGCTTACGACCAAAAATAACTCAAACTGCCTTTTGTTATAAAGTTGAGCTGCCTAGCTAGATTCTCAGTGAGTCCAAATTATATATATGAAAGAAGCTTGAACATAGCAAGCTAGGCTAATCTATTCATTTATAACTTATCTGAAAATTACGAAAAATATCTAGTAAAACTAGATATGATATATTAATACCTGGTGAACGGCGAAACTGGCGTTGATTCCAGCACCATTAATCTCCTTTCCCTGAACATAGAGCCTTCTTACTGATGGGCCCATTCCTTTGGGGCATACAGCAACAACACCAATGTTTTTGGGGAAATCAAGACCAAGGGACTGCAAGTGACCCAGAAGAAAACCATGGGAGAGCCCCAGGATGCTGTTTGGTTTCATGTGAGAGAACACGTTCTCGTAATTGTCTGCCTGCATCATTAAAAAGGAAAGAGTTTTAAAACTTAAATTAACACTCTCCTGAAGAATGTAGCAAGGATTAGGATACGGATACCGGACTCGATACGAGCTGGATTCACGGATTCCCAATTTTCCAAAAACCAAGGATATGATTCATTAGGATACGCTAAGTTTTTGTTGTATAAACTATATATCCGTACCAAAAAACTTTGTTGGATTAGCAAATCTAAACTAAAAGGCACATCTATTATTTTTGGTCTATAGATAGTTGATGTTTTAGTCAGTTGTCCATGCTCACTACATCTAGTACATAATATAAGTTATAGAATGCGCCTATAAGAGTTACACAAGTATTCTGGACGAATCCAAAAGTATCCGTATCCGATATGGATAAATCTCCTCGACAAGTAATCCATGCTACATAACTGAAGGGATCTTTTCTCTTAAATCACGAGTGTCCCAACAGCAATTACACATGAAACCATCTGAGAACTCATTACAGCAATTTGAGAACAGTTTTATGTGCTTGCAAGAAATGAGCTTGGATGACAATCTGGACTTGTATAACCAATTCTGTTAAAGTATTGTTTTGAAATTGACAAACTATGAAAGCCATTTCCTTGGGCTGCAATTTTCTAGTGTTCAATGCAAGAAGGTAAAAGGAGGGGTGGAGACGTCGGGCATACCAGCGATTTCCATTTTTTGAGTAGGCAGCCCCATAATAAGGAATTATCACCCAAATTTTCTTGTAAATCAAAATAGCAGGAAAATATCTCATCTTTATTTTTGAAAAAGAAGACCCTACTTATTTTCACAATCGTTGTGTGCAACATGTAATACCCTGGCTCCGAATTTGAAGTATTAAATTGAATTCTTATCGTCTAAGGATTTGCGACTTTTTCGATACATGTATTTTGTAATAATGTGAATTTAAGAAATTATATGTATTTTGTATGATCTATTTTACTTATTGATGCAAATTATAATAGTTTGAGTGGTTTATGGAATATTTGGAGTATTAACATAAATGATACACATAGAAGATTAGAGAGGAGCTTTTTGCAAAGAAAAAAAAGAAAAGAAATTAAGATGTGAGGACATGTGCCCCCCATGTCCCTCCTTGATAGAGAGAGAGAGAGAGGTGAGTTGGTGGGGGGAGAGGGGTTTGATTCTCTCCCCATCAAAAGAAAGTGAAGGAGCAAAATTGGAGGGAAAGAGATGGAGAGAGAATTATAAAGAGAAAGGAAAAGAGAAAAAAGAAGAAACTAGAGAAAAATTGTAGAAAAGAATTGGAAAAGATTTTCAAGCCCATTGAAAGTATTCTTCAACCCGTTGAATCTGAGATTTTACTGATTCATATGATATACCCATGTTTTTCTTACTTTATAATTTGAGAAAGCAATATTGATATGTTGACATGCTTTGAAAGAAATTATTATAAAGGCTAATAGTTATATATAGAACAAGGCCACTACCGGCATCACCCGAATAGAAATCACTCATACCTTGTTGGTTTACCGTATGAGGTCACTGTCATGTAATCTCCTATGTTCACTCTTCATGGACGTCTCCATTGAGACACTAATACTCAGGGTAAACGATTTCACTGGCTAGGATCCATAAATCAACTACCCCATCGGTTATCTAGATAGGTTTGAACAGTGTCCATAAGCCTAGAGTAATTCATATAATCACTTATCAAATAATTCTATAAATATTATTCTTATAATCACTGGTCAATTAATTCTCAAGAGACAATATCATATAGTCAATTTTAATTCATAATATACTTTCATATAGGAAATCCAAATCTATGAAATACAATAAACAGAATATTTGGAAGCCATTTCATACCAGAAAACCAATTGAGTACATTAAGTAAACTTTTCTAGCCAATGATCATGAAATCATGTAGTCATATAATCATGGAAGAAAATTTATAATAAAGCCTTATTTCTAATCCATGAAAGAAACTAGTTTATACTTCTCTTTAAGAATAAACCGTAACTTGCAATCTGCCGTGTCACACTATAAAGTAGACCATTTGTTTCTAAAATTAAGACCATGTAATCTCTATCATTATATATAGAATTGATCAAGTATTTATATATATCCATTAGCCTTTATAAGAATTTCTTTAAAGCATGACAACATATCAATATTGCTTTGGTAAATTATAAGATAAGAAAAACATGACATATCATATGAAATAGTAAAATCTCCGGATTCAATGGTTTGAAGAATGCCGACAATGGACTTGAAAATCTTTTCCAATTTTTTCTATAATTTTCCTCTAATTTCTTCTTTCTCTTCATTTTTCTCTTTTCCTTTCTCTTTATAATTCCCCCTTCATCTCTCTCCCTCTAATTTCTCCGAATCCACTTTCTCTTGACGGGGAGAGAATTAAACCCCTCTCCCCACCAACTAACCCCACTCTCTCTATCAATGGGGCCATATGGAGGGTCACATATCCTCACATCTTAATTTATTTTCTTACTTTTTTGTTTACAGCCTCCCCATAATCTTTTATTTGCATCATTTATGTTAATAATCCAAATATTGCATAAACCCCTCAAACTATTATAATTTGTATAAATAAATAAAATAGATCATACAAAATACACATAATTTCTTCAATTCACATTATTACAAAATACATGTATCGAAAAAGCCGCAAGTTCTCAGGCGATAATTCAATTTAATACTTTAATATTGGAGTCGGGGTATTACAATCTTCCCTCCTTAAAAGAATTTGTCCTCGAAATTCGCTAAAATGCTAAAATATTTAGCATTGCATATTGTTCGAGTCATCATTTATCCATTAACCTAAAACAAAAAATTTCAATATCATGATAATTGGATCAATCCTCAAACTACTGAAACATCATCAAACTAATGAACCATCATCGATGTTCAGCTTCTCTTACAAATTTGACTTCTTCATAATATTTAACATAAGGCAATGTTTTCAACTTATAGTCCTTGATATAAAATAATTTCTCTTCTTATAGTCTCATCCAATACTTGATCATAAAACAAATCTTGACTCATAAAGCTTGTACCAAATGTTCACTTGTTCAACATCTCTGAAAAACAATGGTGTGATTGGATGAGTTCGCGTCACAATAAGTATGCAACAAGCCATAGAGACTAGGTTTTTTATGCAACATGACGAATTCTATTATCATATAATCTTTTAGTCATGCATTTCAATAGTAAAGTACACATGCTTGTATATAGTCTATAATATTCATATGGAGTCTTTAAAATATACAATCATAACATACTAGCCATGGATTCCACCTATATTCTCGCCGACACTATCCAACAAGTATGTGTACTTTATTATTGAAAAGCATGACTAAAAGATTATATGATAATAAAATTTGTCGTGTTACATGAAAAAACTACTATATAGGCTTGTTGAATACTTATTGTGACGTGAACTCATCAAAATCACCCCGTTGTTTTTCAGAGGAGTTGAACGGGTGAACATTTGGGACACGCTTTCTAAGTCGAGATTTGCGAGGGTATGACTTCAGTTTTATGATTTTGAGAAGTTATGGTATTGTATAATATGGGTTTATTTATAAGGATATGGAGACTGGATTATAAGATGTGCAGCTTACTAAAAGAAAATCGACTCAGGAAGCAAGACCCAAGATATGTGATTTTGGACCGATGAGATTTATTTGACGAATTTTAATGGTCGACAACAAGGTCACACTCCGAGATCCAACCGAAATATGTCATTGCTATGGGAGCCTTTGCTATTACATGAAAGATGTTCGGTATTGATTCTTATAGTACTGTTCGAGGAGTCGATAAGTTAATTTCTATGGATGTCTATTTATCGGGCTGCCCGCCTAAACCAGAAGAATATAAATAAAAAATCTTTGATGGTAAAACACTGGTCTAGGTTACGCGATAGGTGCCTCTACTCTCTTCCTTCCATTCGAAAATGAAAGGGAAACCCTTTAACTTGTAGGGGGCTCTAGAGGTGTGTTGTTAAAAGGACGCCTCGAACGAGCCAGATGTGGTCATGTGCATGACGCGAAGATGTCACAGGTGTATATGGATACTTCCATTGATTGTTAGAGGAGTAACTCACCTTTAGCAGGAACGGACGGCTCCTGGTCTCAGGGCGTGACACAACATGCACAAGTCAAATTACATGCTAAAAATAATTAATAAGAAAAATGCGACAAACACTTATCTGAAATTATCAAGGTTATAAAAAGCGCTAGACTGAGCTGAGTGGTTAAGTACCGCCTAGCGCCCAGCGGCCTATGCAGTTTTTTTAATTCTAATTAAAATTATATTTAATATATATTATATACATATTGAAATTTCAACAGTATATTGACAGTTCAACATATAAAACAGCAACATATTGAAATTTCAACAGTAGAAACAAAAATATATTGATAATTCGGCATAATAATCAGTAACATATTGATATTTTAATAGTAAAAGTCAGCAAAAATAGATTTTGAGCTATATAATTCAAAAATTATTCAAAAAAAGAAACAATATTGACTAGTTTTTATTTCATTAAGTGTGTGTTTTGGTCAAGTACGGTGAAAAGAGAACCCCGACCCATGATACTTCAAAAATAACTAAATTTTATTCCATTAAGTGGATTGGATCCACTTAGGAGTCGGCTTAAGCGGTCTTAAGCGCTTGCTTAATTAATCCGCCTAGGGCTGAATCGGAGCGGTTTAGCACCACTTCCGCCGAAGCTGAATCGGAGCGGTTTAGCACCGCTTCCGTCTAGGCGGCCGTTTTTTAGAACACTGGAAATTATGTAGAACAAATTTACTGACAACTAATAGCAGATGTGACAAAGAAATAGAGATCACAAATCTCGAGAATTACATAGTATCAGTGCTAAATTCAAGAACCATGAGATATAAACAATACATAAAAAAGATAATGACTATAATCCTGATTCAACTAACATTAGGATCCTGAAGAAAGACGCAAAATAAAAAACTGAGCGAATGTTGTTGATTCCAAGAAAATGGAAAACTCACTAGGGCTAGCAAGCATACATTTACAGGATACGAGAGAAAAAATAAAGAGAGTTAAAGCAACATAAAGTGATCTTTGCAAAGATATGAATACACTTTTAAATGCCTACAATTTTATGGTTGGTATCTGCTAACCTGTGCGGCATCTGAAATCAATAACAACACAAGATCACTGCCTGAAACAGTTTCCCAGATGTCGCCCAAGGTTCCATTCTTTTCAGTAAATCCAGCAGCACGTGCTTCATCAAAAGATCGAGAACCCTTCCTCAGCCCAATCTGCAAACACAAGCAATAGAAAATTTGGTGACAAAGTAAAAAAGATTAAACCAAAGATAAAATGTAGAAAGGCATGATATCATGGGATTGTGCAGCCAATAGCCAAAGTTCAAATGACACCTAGGGAAGTTTGTATCATATAACATTCAAAGCCAAATTACTAAAAAGAGAACAATAATGAGGTGAGAGATGGGAGGAGGAGGAGTTTATTTATTTATTTTTATTTTTGTATGCCGGAGGGGGGGGGGGGGTTAATTTCCTGATTAAAGGCACAAATACAGAAAATTAGAAAATGGACGGTTTTCATAAATAGATAATTAGGCTGACCTTCACAACAATGTCCGACTTAGCCTCAACAAGTGAATCCCTCAGATTTTGTGCTTGAGCAGGACCCTGCATAGATCAATAAAGAACATCTGAATCTGATATTAACTATGCTAGTGGAGGAAAAAAAACCAACTGCAAATATATAATAAAACGGTCATCAGAGACCAGATAAGAGAAGTTCATACAGAGACAGGTTATAAGAAATTAAGCGAAACAAAATCAATTTTTGCAACAAGAAAAATGTCGTGCAGGCTAATGGATAAATTAAACAAATGTCTCAACATAATAAATTATTTACAGTTGAATCAGATAAGGGAATCAAATATCAGCCATACCGGTCGATATATCATTTTGGGACTCCTAGCGATACGATAAAATTAGCATAATATCACCCAATATATTGGCCGATATGACATATCTCCTATCAACGATATCCGCTATATGAAGCATTTCTCCGATACATTTCCGATATCCGATATTTAAAACACTACAGAAAAATGGGTGTAATTTCGACGGGAAATTTTTTAAGATTTATTTCGACGGCATCTTCCCGTCAAAATAGGCCAAAATATTTGAACTTTTGTTGACTTCGGTCAACAGTTATTTCGACAACTAAATTCCGTCAAAATATAGTTGACCGAAGTCAACAAAATTTCCCCGTGACCTTCTCCTCATTCTTCCCTTGCTACATTTTATTTTCCCCCATTTTTTCATTTCGCTCCTAAAATTTTTCACCCACTCAGCTCCGATCCCCCATCCTCTACCCCTCCGAGCCATCCAAAAAACTTCACCGGCCATCCAAAAAATCTCCTCTGGCCTCCGATCAGCCCTCCACCCACCTCCTCGATCATCCAAGACCCTTCGTCGACGATCGACGATCTCCCCCGGCCGCTTCCTAGCCTCCTCCTCTCTGACGATCTCCCCCGGCCGCCTCCTAAGCTTTTCTTCGTCGAAGATCTACCCCGGCCGTCTCCTAGCTTTCTCCTCTCCAAGCACCTCCGGCCTCCGCCTCCGATGCCGGTGAGTTGGTTTATTAATTTGTTTAGGTTGTTTGAAATTTGTTAAATTCAAGTAATTTTAGGGTTATTGTTAAAACTAATTTTAGGGTTAGGATTAATTTTATGAATAATTTTAGTGTAAGGATTAATTTTAAGTTGAGAATAAGGGTTAATTTTAGGGTCTGGGATAATTTTGGGGTTAGTGTTAGGGATAATTTTGGGGTTAGTGTTAGGGTTAATAATTTTGGGGTTAGGGTTAATTTTGGGGTTGGTATTAGGATTAATTTTGGGGTTAGGATTAATTTTGGGGATGGAGTCAAGTTAGTTTATTTGTTGAAAATTTTAGATTTAGAGCTTGGGTTAGATTGTTAATTTTAGTTAATTATAGTTAGGAGTGTGTGTATGTGTATTGTTGTTGTTATTGATAAAGAATGAAAACATATGTAACTAAAAATTTGTGTGATTGTAGGGCTGACGTGAGCGCGATTGCTCATGTTTCTTCATTTTTTATATACGTCAGTCTCCGGTACACAACTTTATCACTTTTAATTCTTAAATACTAAAATTAGTCTAAGTCACCATACCTAGATTAAGTCATCAATTAAATATTAATTAAACCGAAAACATAGATACTTAACATGCCATAAACCAATTAGCCATATACATGTTTTCTTTCACGAGTTTAAAATTAATTAATCATCATTTCTTAAACAAATAGTCAATGTTGGGATCTAATATGGATGTGTGTATCCTGTGTGTAATATATTGTTTATGGAAATATGATTGTGTGAGAGAGTGTGAGACTTACCTTTATGTAATTTTCGTTGTATGGATGTGTGTTTATTTTAATGAATGCAGATTTTTCGTTAATAATATCAATTGTTTGAGAACTTACCATTCAAACTGAAAATTCCAAAACCTTAAACAAAATAGTTAAATAACCAACAATACTGAAACGATAACCATCAAAACCAATCTAATTAAGTGCATGATACTCGATAATGAAAAAAAGTAAACCGATATACATCATCATCGAGTATCTTATATTGAAAAAATATCGCGACTTAGAACCCATCTATCAGTTATATGCGTACGGTTATTTTCGTGACATAAAATTACGCGTGCGTTGCCAACCTCGAACGTTAATCGTTTTTCGTTGACAACCATCTCATAGTTTATATGACGAGAATACTAGTCGTGCTATAACGGATAGATTTGTCCCGTTTTGGACAAGTTAAGAATGTATAACGTATACACTTCTCTACATACTTATGCTTTTCATTCGTTTCGAGATGAGTTTCGTCAATACTGACAATATTGAGATGTTTATTTCTTCTATTGCAGTGTACTCGAAGAACAGCGGAGATGTGCTGCCGAAATTTTCTCAAAGCGAATGAAAGCATAAGTGCAGAGAGTGTATACGTTATACATTCTTAATGGGATAGAAACCTTACTCCCGACAGCCGTTACCCATTGACATCCAAAATAGAAGCGTTAATATTATTTTCAGCCATGATAAATCATTCAAATGTATTTCCGAGACATTGTTATCATTATCTTTTTTGTTTATAACCATCTCGTTCTTAGCTTTCTCACCGTGGCTTAGAATTGTTAATATCGTGTATGATTTTAAAATGTTTGTTATAATATAATAATTAATTGTGAACTATATTAGATTTTACGTATCAGACAAGAATGGATAAGACTTGGATAAATAAGAACAAGTTTCGCTCTGAATTTAAAATCGGTGTAAAAGAGTTTATGCAATTCTCGTCAAGAGTGGGTGGTAGTCGGATCCCCTGTCCCTGTAGAAAATGTTGTAATGATAGAAGTGATAGTCGAGAGACGGTTCGACTGCATATACTTGCTAACGGATCCTGTGAAGGTTACACTATCTAGCACTTGCATAGAGAGATCGTGGACTATAGAATCGGTGCACATCGTCTCTTACCGCCACCTATGAGAACCCCATCAACCACCGGTTTAAATGATATGATAGACGGGTTATATGATGGCATGAACGATGATACCCCTACAGATGATACAATTTCAGATTCCGAATTTGATAGTTTTTTTAAAGTATATGGAGGATGCTAAGAAACCACTTTACGAGGATACGACAATGACGAAGTTGGATTGGATGGTTCGCATGTTTCATCTTAAATGCAAAAGTTTATGGAGCAACAAATCGATCGATGACTTTCTAAAGATAAAGGAGGCTTACCTGAATTCCGATCTCCCTGCAAATTTACAAGAGATGAAAAAGATTTTTGCCGATATTGGTTTCAGTTATCAAAAAATCGACGCATGTCCAAATGACTGCATGTTATTCACGACAGATGATGACAGGAACTTAAATAAGTATAGAACTTGTAAGGAATCGAGGTGGATATTACCTAAAAGGCCGCCGAGGGATGAGAAGTCAATTCCGAAAATTCCTGTGAAGGTGTTGCGCTTTTTTCTATTAAGAAAAGACTACAGAGATTATTTCTGCCGTCTAAAACCGCCAAACATATGACATGGCATGTAGATGATCGCACGAAGGATGGAGTCTTATGGCATCGCGCTGATGGTGAAGAGTGGCAAAGATTTGACGCTCAATTTCTAACGTTCGCTGTGGAAGCTCGTAATATGAAACTTGGATTATCGGCTGATGGATTGGAGCCATTTAAAGGAGGTGTATCTCACAGTGTATGGCCCATTGCACTAGTAATTTATAACCTCCCGCCGTGGATGAGTATGAAACAATCTTACATCCAACTCTCTTGGTATCGATATCGATGTTTATTTGAAGCCGTTGATCGATGAGTGGAATGAGCTGTGGAAGACCGGCATCGTTATTTATGATGTCCACAAAAAGGAGAGATTCACTGTGCGCGGCGTTGCTTTGGACAATAAACAATTTCCCGGCATATGCTATGTTGTCGGGATGGAATACGAAAGGTCTTCGTGCTTGCCCCTGTTGTCAAGAAAACACCGTCTGTGTAACGCCAGCAAATCAGATTTTCTGTTACACTAGACATCGTCGTTGGCTAGATGTTGATCATCCTTATCGACACAATAATCAAGTTCAATGGTGAGCAGGAGAATCGGCCCCCTCCTCCTGAGCCAAATGAGATAAAGGCGTTTGTGGATGTAGAGCACATCAATATTGTTTTTGGTAAGAAACATAAGCATACTATTCTGAATGAGATATTAAATAACTGGAGAAAGAGATATATATTTTATGATTTGTCGTATTGGCGTTTTCTTAATCTTCATCATAACTTGGACGTCATGCACATCGAGAAAAATGTCTATAAGCTCTTACCTGGTACCCTGTTGAATACCAAATTCAAGATCAGAGACACATCGGCGATACGACAATGGTTTGCTACAAAGAATTTGCGGCCAGAATTGCATCCAATTTTGAAAGAGAATGGTAAATGGGCTATTCCACCAGTAAAGCACACGATGTCTGATAATGAGAAGTTGAGTTTCCTTAAGGTACTTAAACAAGTAAGGGTACCAGATGCATATTCTGCGAACATTAGTAAATGCGTAAACTTGAAAAAGAAAACTCTCGTCGGCCTGAAAAGTCACGACTGTCATGTGATCATGCAGCAATTGCTTTCCATTGCTGTTAGGGCGTTACCAGACAACGACGCTGTATCAGTTGTGATTAATTTGTGTCATTTCTTTAGAAAGTTATGTTCCAAAGATTACTCGGCAAACGATTTTAGAACCCTAGAGAATAAAATACCTCGCATACTTTGTAGAATGGAGATGTTTATGCCTTCTATTTTCACCGTAATGTTGCATCTCACGGTTCACCTTACTCAAGAGACATGTTTAGATGGTCCCGTGAATTATCGGTGGATGTATCCGTTCGAGGGGTAAAACTTATATAACTCTTTGTTGTTCATAATAAATCGAATATTTATAATAAAACGAATTAAATTTGTTTGCATCCGTCGGGTTCATGTACAAAATAAAACGGTACATCCGTAACAGGAGTCGGCCTGAAGAGTCGATTGCCGAATGGTTTCTCGCAAAGGAATGTATGACGTTCTGTTCTATATATCTAGAGGGTGTTGACACTGCATTTAATAGGCAGAGACGTAATGAAAACATGATTGACAATAGACCTATAATATCCGTCTTCCGGGCCCAAGGAAAGGAACTAGGTAAAGAGAACTCGGATCACACTGCATCTAGCAGGTCGGCATGATTCACCGTTACGTTTTATTTAACTGTTCAGATGTGAACAGTTTTATCGAGTAAATATTTATTACTTTTTTCTTAACATAATTATAGAATATCTTCAAGTCAAAATTAAATGTTTATTTGCGATATATACAGCATTTTGGAATGCACAATACCGTCCACCTACTAAACGAACTCGGCAATGGAATATCGAAAAGGAGCGACATAAACACTTTTCCGCTTGGTTGAAAGCACGTGTAAGTTGTAAACTATAAAAATTAAACAACTCATATATATATATATATATGAATACACATAATTTAATCTGTTTTATCCTAATAGGTTGAAAGAAATCCCAATGATAGACATGTTTCAGAAAATATAAAAGCTCTAGCATACGGTCCAGATGAACAAGCTAAGTACCTCTCCGGTTACGTTATTAACGGGTTTAGATTTCATACCAGAAAAAGAGATCAAAATAAAAAGTTTCAGAATTGTGGCGTTTTTGTCACATCCACCATTACTGGATATTCATCTTCTACATATTCAAATCCAACCACGGAAAAATTGGACTATTATGGGGTGCTTAAAAAAATAATTTCGATGCGTTATCATGAATAGGCAGTTGTCATGTTCAAGTGTCCGTGATACGATATCCATCGTGAACATACTGGGTTCAAAGTTGAAAATGATCTATTTTTACTCAATTCATCATAACTCGCTTTTGATGAAAAATCTTATATTCTTGCCAGCCAAGCTCGTCAATGCTTTTATGTCGCAGACTCTAGGGATGCACAATGGGATGTTGCTGTTGTGACAAATCCACGAGGCTATTACAACAAGGGTAAAAGTGATGTAAGCGAGATTAATTGTCCTACAATCCCGGTTATACAAGATGATGTTATTCTTATCAAATTCAACAGCGGTTTATTAAGAACAGACATAGAGCCAGAGATAGTCTCTGATGTGCTATCGGCGGTTGTAGAACCAGAAGTCTAGTTAAGACTTTAAATATCTTGATATATTAACTCGCTCTTGTATATGTTGGGTTATGGCAGAGCCCTGGCTATCAAACCGTGGCCAATTACGGAACAAAAAATTTCAAAACTGGCGGTATCACAATCCGCTACCCGGATCTACCATGAACCCTAAACTAGCAATATACAAATAGGAGTTAGAATGGTTATACCGAATTGATCCGTATCTTTCGGTCTTCAACCACCTTCCCAAGCTCCTAGAGGCCACCATGATCTAGCTTGATCTTCGGTCTCCCTCCATCGAAAATGATCCACCTGAGAATTTGTATTCTGAGCTCCTACCTCAATAGCCGAGATAACTAGAGTACCTAGTTCGCTAAACTAGATAATCTAGAGGATGTAGAGTGTGGTGATGGATTAATTTGTCTCCAAACACCCTAGGTTTTTCAACACATTAGACTTGAAGGGTGGAGGTAGAAGAAGAAGCTTGAGGATGAGAGTGAGAGGCTGCTCAAGAAAAATGGCCAAGTGTTTTTGTTTTGTTGTTGTGTTGTGTGTTGTGAGCAATAATTGAAGCCATCCAATAAATATCTCAAGCCTCCAAAATATCACACAACAAACAAAAACAAGCATGCTAGAATAGTAACCATGAGTCACTACTAAGCCATGCTACAATAAATGCAAACCACACCTCATCTTCTCAACCCCATTTAACCATTTAATTCTAAATGGTTAAAAACTAAATGAGGTAGCATCTTCTAGAAGCACCTTATAATAAATTACAAGAATGCCCATCATCCGTATATACATACCCGTATCCGTATTCCGAAAAATACGAATACAAAGAGACGAAAATAATCCAACAATATGATACTAGAATCCGGCTTAAACCAAAGCCACCGGTATTATCCGTCTGAATCCTGATACGTGCACAAGTGCACGTATATGATCAAATCCTGCCGTAAAACCATACGGACTCTACATTGTTTCGCCCGAAGCAGGGAAACCCTCTGTGTGGGACTTTAAAGACTCGTCAATACACTGACAGTGGGTTTAACCACAAACACGTCAGCGGCACTAGCTGTACGTAAGGGCTACCCAGGTATTGAACGAAAGGGGGGCCGATGAGCAAACTCATCCGAACCTCTACTAAGCCTATCCATGACAATATCCGTACAGTCCGGTCTGTTCGTCTAAGAGTATCACATATCGAGTCTAGAGGGGTGGATAAAGTCAGACCCCTAATAACGAGACATTTCGTGTCGGTATGAAGCCCATCACCAACTGAGAAACTACTGATCCAAATCAGTAATTCTCGACTATCTTGGCCAAGGATTTCTGGTGATGGCCACACGTGCACTGCGCGAGATCAACCCCAATACCGGGAGAGACGAATCCCCAACGATCCGCTCAATGCCTCCATGTGGCTCGGGACTGTACCAACTAAAACCTGTTTGCACGACTCTTTTGAGCCGTGGTAGGATAGTAATCAAAGCACAGTGGGAACTCACACGAGAAAAATGACGATCTCATGTCAATGGACTAACCTGTACACATGTCACCTGAGAACTGCTATCTGACAATAGGTATACTACCAACTGGCAGGTTCCCGGCAAGTCCGTCCAGTGTACTCATAACCCAATGAGCACCTGTATACTATCTTAGGTGACAAACTAACACCAATGGCTTGTGAGGCCTAGCCACCGCCCCTCGTCGGGGTCTCGATCAGTATATACTAGTGTACTCTGGAGTATCGATGCCCAGTCTCGAAACTCCCATGACTAGGGACATTTAAGGATGTGCTTATAGACCACCAAGCTCCCACGTATATGATCGCCATCATAATGCTGGTAGTCAAGCAAGAATCCTGTGAGCTCTATCAACATGTAATAGTG
Organism: Agapanthus africanus; assembly: GCA_030015575.1. Lineage (NCBI taxonomy): Eukaryota > Viridiplantae > Streptophyta > Magnoliopsida > Asparagales > Amaryllidaceae > Agapanthus > Agapanthus africanus. The sequence goes on along the minus strand of CM057342.1, from coordinate 693,538,916 downwards.
ATCTGTAATACCACATAAAGCGTGTACATGATGATAAAGACAAACCCGATAGCATACTATCATCCTGAGTAAGACTGTTCTATCCGTATAGGTCCTCCCTCAATCATCGCAATCGCGTGCCTGTGATTCAATAATTGACTTGAGGGCACTATAGCCAACAATCTCCCACTTGCACTTAAGGCTAATTATTGCGGTGTCGCATACTCACAGCTCGTGTGATACCGAACACCCAGCTTCTCTACTAATCAGTCTCGCAAAGCTCGTTTGTGAAACTATTGTGTTCGAGAAATAGCCTCAGTGAGTGGATCCGCTCCAATGTCTCTTTCTATCTCTCTCTATATCTCAACTTCGCGGAGAAAGGCCATCTTCCGAAATGAGCAGTACCTGTCTTAGAATTTGTTTGGATATCTGATGGGACTCAGTTCATAAATGAACTCCAAATCCAACAAACTTCTTAAACCGTATTGTCCACTGAACTTAATCAGTATTCTACGCCATGCCTTCCATAGTATTCGCTTGGACCACCTGTCCAACATACTGTCCCTCAAAATAAGGAAAACTATAATTCAGACAGCCACTCTGTTATCCAGGTCATCTTGGAAGCCTGAAATGATAATTGTCTCCCGAAGGAGGCCACTGTTACCATATCCCAAGAACATCCACTTATGTTCATAACTACTTCCCAATGTTTCTCCAGGATTGGATTAATATGTGCTTATTACAACTAGTGCAAAAGCAAAATCTGATGTGGTACTCGACATCTCATGATTGACTCAATTGCCTAACCAAGTGATATGCCTATCATGCGCAACTCCCTCTCCCCAACAGTCTGTAAGACATCTCTTTAGAGAGGGTGACTATCATTTGAGGGTACATCACCACGGCAAGAGTCGTCCATTCTAAAACACTTTAGAATAATGTCAAAGTACCCAAATTAGGAAACTTCCCAAATCTGGATCTAAAACCATAGATCCAGTCACTAGAATTCCTGATATTATATCCATATCCTATATGGAGAAACCACTTGTGACAACCACAGTATATAACCGATCGTAGTATAGAAAGATCCCTCCCTATCAAGTGCATGTCATCCAAATACCTGGACATCACTCTCTACCACCTTCTTATCAGATCCATCTTCTATTCTGATGAAGTCAAAACCTATGACTGTCGCATCAAAAATAAATGATCTATTTCCGCTATAGCTGCTTTAGTCTATAAATAGACATAAACAACTTGCCCACTATGCTTCCGCTGCTCCCACTGACTACAACCACCTTCTGGCAGAGTCATATACACGTGCACTTCTAAAGCTAATTTAGAACGATGTTATACTCATCCTTTTGCCATGTCTCATAGTCTAGAACAGCAGCAATAGCAAGTCTGTGTAAACAAGAACCTCCCTGTCACCGTCTCTAAGAAGACCGAAATACCTCTCGGGTGTCTGAGGTTACCCACCAAATCTGCGGAGTGACTAATGGAATGTCGTATCTAATTGAATTTTTAGGTTCTATTAAATTTTCAGTAATCGTTTGTGATTCTAGAATCACTTCAAGTTCTACCATACACCCACTAATGTTTTCTGAAAAGAATCCATTTTACTAAAACTGATGGCGAGTCAACAATATAACTATTGATCTTCATGATGGTAGAAAGTTAACCCTCGTCAAAGCTCGGCATAACCCACAAACTGCCATTACTGAAACATGCCTAGAGTTTATCCGGATTCTGATTTTAAGCATCAGCCGGACAACTCCATATACCTTAATATCGTTAAGATATGAATCCATTCTATATACCATATAGAAACAAATGTACTAATTCAAATGGAATCAGATTCAAGAATCATGCAACTGTTTCCAGTGCATATCAACCAACTGGAAGGAGGACAAGCATTATTACTCATCTAGAAATATATCTACATATGAGTAACCTGAAAGAGGAGCAAGTTCTCAAAACCATTACTTATAACGGAATACCAAACACAAGTATCTAAATCTTCGATCACCTTGAAGAATCCTGATACTTGCAACAATGGTTCTCTACTTTATTCTTATACCTATAACTTCTCAAAATTTGGACTCTGTAATTCAATGAAATACTTGTCTAAAACTAGAGAAGTCAAAAGTAAAGAGAATAATATAGTACGAGCACCAACCCTTTGTCTTGCAACATATGGTTCTCTACTTCATTCTTATAGTTATATCTTCTCAATATCTAGACCTTGTATTTCAACGAAATACTTGTCTAGAACTGGAGAAGTCATGAGTAAACAGAATATAGTACGAGTACCAACCCCTTTGTCCTAACGGATATCGGACAACATACAATACTTTGTATAAGTTCCCTGAGTTCAATAACTCAAACCATGTGCATCGTAGGTTGAAAACTATGCTATGGTTAAGAAGAATTACACCGCTGTTGAATGCACTTTACCTAATCGCCAACTGATATAGGCAAATGTCATAGACATAATATCAAAAAGTTATATCTCACTTTATAAAATAAACGTACAGGTATATCAGTTGAAATTGGTGCATAACGGATATTCAAAACCAAATATTCAAAACCCAGGTGATTTCCTCAAATATCACCAATTACAAAGAATTCCGATATACGGAGGATCTAATCACGCAATTCCCAATATCTTACTCCCACTCACCATCTGTAACGCCATACAGATATGAGAATCAAATCTGGTAAATACATACCGTGGAGTTAGAATCTAATTGGGAAAACAGTTTTCACTTAACATCGCACAGTAAATCTGAAACATGAAAATGTTTTGAAGGGATAACCGGGTATTCCTAGTAATGCCTCTTCCACTATCCGGGTATTGCTAGTATTACTTCTTCCACTATCCCGATTCATGACAGTAACCATATACTTCCTTACCCTCACTCCAATCCCTTTATATGTCTTTACTTATTACCTTCTGTACACCACACTTAGACTAATTGATTTTCTTTCTTCCCTACCCTTTGGCACCAGCCTGAGCTTTGAAAGAAGACTGTCCAATAAACCCAATAGGTGTACTCTCTTAATACCAGGAACCCTCGCAACCTGAGAGAAGGTGAAGAGAAAAGACAACTGAATAATCCTATTCTATTTCTTCTGAACCAGAATCCATTCTCGAATTGGAACAAGTTTCTCCAAGTTCGTATGTAACTATACGATGGCATATCCAAGCAATATGAATGTTCGTAGTGATACGAAGTGTTCTGAAGAAATTCAAAGGTAAAATAGGAGTGGCATGGGTATACGCGGTTTTGTCGTGAATGATAGCAGTCGCAATTTCCTTTTGCTCTTATTCTAATCCATTTCTATGTCTTTACTTATTAACTTCTGCACACCACACTTAGGCTAATTAGTTTTCTCCCTTCCCCATCTTTCGGCACCTGCCTATGGTTTGGAAGAAGACTATCCAATAAGCACAATAGATGTACTCTCCTAATTCTAGGAGCCCTCGCAACCTGAGAGAAGGTAAAGGGAAAAGACAACCGAATAATCCTATTCAATTTCTCCTGAACCAGAATCCATTCTCGAACTGGAACAAGTTCCTTCGTGTTCGTATTCGTATGTAACTATACGATGGATTATCCAATAAATATGAATTTTCGTACTGACACGGGGTGTTCTGGAGAAATGCAAAGGTGATGTAAAAGTGGCAATGATATATGCGACTCCGTGATAATCCAAAAGCTAAAGTTTTTAAGAAGGTTCGGTTTAACTTGGTTCATGAGTTTTAGTCTAGGGTCGGGCCATGGTCGCTGTCAAAGAGAGAGAAAAGAAACACTCAGCGTGCACTCTAACTTAGATCAGAATGGTTAATCACTTTATCTAATCAGGATGGCTCACACTGTTTTCTCGAATTCTCTTTCAAACCCTAAAAGGTGAATTAATCGGGATCATCTAAAATCACCCAAGGAGTAGCACCTACTCATCAGTGGGAATCGGGATCCAACTATCATCGCATGATAACTTGATGGAAGACACTCAAGTCACCACACTCCAAAAAGTATGTGCATGCCTGGCAAGTTTCCTGTATGTTTGAAACTTCCGATGTGAATTTTACCCAAAGCAGCTTATGACCTTGACTAGGTCAACATATCATAAGTTGCAAGTCAAGTTCAACCCGTCATTATCCTGGATTAATTAGACCTACCCGTACGAGCCCTTGACTAGGTCAACATGACCGTACGACTGTCCTAACCAATCGCATATCCATGCAGCAGAAAAATACTACAGAGCTACCGAACACTAAGCCTTGACTAGGTCAACATACGTAGCACGAATACTAAGCAATACTAATCTGAAATGACAGAAGGGCTACGACTGGTTTTTGCGAAAAACCTTTAACGTAATAAACTTGATGTCGTCGAAGGAATCCAAGTGGTTTTACAAATATACAGTGGCGCAAACTTTTTGCTAAAGAGTTTCACTCCCGGTGAAGGGATCCCGGCTCTTTCCTCATCGAATGAGGTGCAGGATATTCCAAACTGAATACCACGATGCAAAGCAAAAGAATCGACTGTAGTGAAGTTATTATACTGACGCAAACTTTTGCTCAAGAGGTCACTCCCGATGAAGGGATCTCGGCTCTTGCCTCGTCGAATAAGATGCTGGATATTTATAACCGAATATCGCTGTGCAAAGCAAAAAGAAACGTCTCTAATGTCAGTTTTTAAAAACTTGGTTCCAACAACATCATATAGATTTGTTTTCCTTGCATTGATCAAAATCAACGAAGTCCCATCAATTAAACACGTCACACCACAGAAAGGAACGAAAATAAAATATATGTATATGACATCCGCATTCGCCACTGGACCCCGTCATCACACGTTAAGTTACTTAACTAACGGCAGAGCGGGAGCTGGACTAGCGCGGGTGCAAAACATATACAACATCTACTAATATATATATGAATATATATAACATTCGTCTCAGGCATGATATAAAGCAACATCACAGAATCTCAGCCAACAACATAGAGTGGTGGATAATCCTGGAGCCTCGGGTTTCACTTGAGCCGCAAATGAGACCCGACGTTTCATGTCGTGTGGATAGCCTGTGCAATGAAAATCTAGACCCCTACGCGTGTGGCAAGTTACCCGCCAATCCCAGAAGCGAGGCAACCCAATCAACAACGTGAGTGGGCCACCCAGCACTTCACGGAATCCGGTAACTTGGGCACCCTTCCGTGGGTCAACCTATAACCCTACGAGTGCGGCGAATAGCCCGTAGATTCTAAAGTAAGGCCCTCTCCATCTCAACGCCATAAGATGTGGACCTATTGTCTTCTAAAACCCGGCTATTCGTGCACTCCACCGCAGGGTAATTCTAGTACAGAAAAGAAAAGAAATATGTACAAGGTTAACATCGACCTTAACCCGGTCGTGCCCCAAACAAATAATATACAAACTGGCAGAGACGACAGTCCACATGTCGGACGTTCGCCCCGCAATATCAAATATACAAATGAATCTAAACTGTACCACTATCATTGCACCATTGGCTATCCAGCATGACGATCCAACCACAACCACAGCATAACACAGAACATCAACATGAATGTCATGTTCGCAAACCCGTCTAAAAGACATATAGTAATTAGACGAGTTGTACCGCTCTAATAACATTCACGGTCGCAGATAATAATATATGTACTGAAAACTTACGCATTTAAAATTTCGATCGACAAAAACTTTCTGTATTGGCCCCAGGTGCAATCCAGTACTCAAACAAATCTGGCCCAAAAACAAAATATACCAAAAATCACAATTACATGTAATAGAATGCCGGAAAAAATTTTGTGCACACTTGCCACTAAACGACCGCGGAACCGCCGCAAATAGGCACCAAATGCGGCGGTTCCGCGGCGGATTGAAAAGATCATGTGCCCAAATTTTTTCTGTGCTTCTAAAAAAGCCTGCATGGATTTTTAAGGCTCTGGAAATAATTTTTTGAACAGTTTGAAAAATCAACAGAAACTTGAAATATTGGAATCGTAATTTCGGGAATTTTGCTCGATCGATCTTTTGAGCACGTAAGAACAAGCTAGTTTAGGGTTTAAGGGTTGGCTCTGATACCATATTGGGTTATGCAAGCGTCCTGGCCATCAAACCGTGGCCGATTGCGGAACAAAAATTTTCAAAACTGACGCTAACACAACCCGCTACCTGGATCTTACCATGAACCCTAAACTAGCAATATACAAATAGAAGTTAAGAATAGTTATACCGAATTGATCCGTGTCCTTCGGTCTTCAACCACCTTCCCAAGCTCCTAGAGGCCACCATGATCTAGCTTGATCTTCGGTCTCCCTCCATCGAAGATGATCCACCTGAGAATTTGTATTCCGAGCTCCTACCTCAATAGCCGAGATAACTAGAATACCTAGTTCGCTAAACTAGATAATCCAGAAGATGTAGAGTGTGGTGATGGATTAATTTGTCTCCAAACACCCTAGGTTTTTCAACACATGAGACTTGAAAGGTGGAGCTAGAAGAAGAAGCTTGAGGATAGGAGTGAGGCTACTCAAGAAAAATGGCTAAGTGTTTTTGTTTTGTTGTGTGTTGTGAGCAATAATTGAAGCCATCCAATAAATATCTCAAGACTCCAGAATATCTCACAACACACAAAAACAAGCATGCTAGAATAGTAACCATGAGTCACTACTAAGCCATGCTACAATAAATGCAAACTACAGCTCATTAACCATTTAATCCTAAATGGTTAAAAACTAAATGAGGTGGCATCTTCTAGAAGCACCTTGTAATAAATTACAAGAATACCTCTTATCCGTATATGCATACCCGTATCCGTATTCCGAAAAATACAAATACAAAGAGACGAAAATAATCCAACAATATAATACTAGAATCCGGCTTAAACCAAAGCCACTAGTATTATCCGTCCGAATCCTGATACGTGCGCAAGTGCACGTATATGATCGAACCCTGCCGTAAAACCATACTGTTTTTACATCGTTTCGCCCAAAGCAGGGAAACCCTCTGTGTGGGACCCTAAAAACTCATCAATACGCTGGCAGTGGGTTTAACCATAAGCACGTCAGCGGCACTAGCTGTACATAATGGTTACCCAGGTATTGAACGTAAGGGAGGGCCGACGAGCAAACTCATCCAAACTCCTACTGAGCATGTCCGTGACAATATCCATACAGTCCGGTCTGTTTGTCTAAGAGTATTACATATCGAATCAGGAGGTGGATAAAATCAGAACCCTAATAATGCGACATTTCGTGTCGGTATGAAACTCATCACCAACTGAGAAACTACTGATCCAAATCAGTAATTCTCGACTACCTTGGCCAAGGATTTCTGGTGATGGTCATCCGTGCACTGAGCGATATCAACCCCTAATACCGGGAGAGACGAATCTCCGACGATCCGCTCGCTTCCTCTATGTGGCTCGGGACTGTACCCAACTAAAACATATTTGCACGACTCCTTTGACCCGTGGTAGGATAGTAATCAAAGCACAGTGGGAACTCACACGAGACAAATGACGATCTCAGGTCGACAGACTAACATGTACACATGTCACCTGAGAACTGCTATATGAAAATAGATATACTACCAACTAACAGGTTTCCTGCGAGTCCGTCTAGTGTACTCATAACCCAATGAGCATATGTATACTATCTTAGGTGGACAAACCAACACCAATGGCTTATGAGACCTGGTCACCGCCCCTCATCGGGGTCTCGATCAGTATACACTAGTCTACTCTGGAGTATCGATGCCCAGTCTCGAAACTCCCACGATTAGGGACATTTAAGGATGTGCTTATAGACCACCCAGCTCCCACGTATATGATCGTCATCATAATGTTGGTTGTCAAGCAAGAATCCTATGGGCTCTATCAACATGTAATAGTGATCTATAATACCACATAAAATATGTATATGATGATAAAGACAAACCAAATAGCATACTATCATCCTGAGTAAGACTTTTCTATCCGTATAGATCCTCCCTCAATCATCGCAATCGCGTACCTGTGATTCAATAATTGACTTGAGGGCACTATAACCAACAGTATGATACTCATAACTTAAGTAATATGAAATTTACAATTTATTGCATCTTTCTTTCCTCATATTATTTCATACATTTTATCTTTTTCCGTATATTATTTCCGCATATTATCTTCTACAATTTCGAATTCTAATGTACAGGGATTTTCAAGTTAATTTATATTATTTCCGCATTTCATTTTTTCCCCTGCATATTATTTCTACCATTTATTGCTCATGTATGATATTCTTTTCAGCAATAATTTTCATTATTATTTTTTTATCTAATATATTAAACTATATTCCGTGAAGTTTTAGATATATCAGGTTCAGATAGCAGGACCGATCAGTCTGCCAGAGATGAAGGGCAGTCCACTCAGAAAAAGAAACGGACTGGGAGAGAACCCACACGGGCCAGTGATATATGGAGGAGGATGCCACATGCTCCTGGCAAGCCGATTGTATACCTTACGTTCACAGGAGACGTGACAGGAGCCAGTAAAGAAGGGAAAAAATGATGTCGATGGTGAACAGTGAGGACCGCATGCCTCATTTGTTGAAGGACGAAAATGACGAATGGGAGGTCTTAGATTGGGGCAGTGAAGTGTTAGGGCTAAAAAAACAAGTCGCTATATGGGAGATGGTGGTTAGATTTCTTTATATAATTCAATACTGCACTTTTTTTATATGCACACATGTACACACATACGCGTATATCACAAACACACACATATATACATACACATTTATTGAATTACTATAAAAATACCCATACAATGATGAATTATCCCATTTTGCAGGCTCGGTGCGAATTCCGATGGGTTGGCGTAGAGAGCCCCCGGGGGTTTGCGATGAACGCACGGTTTATGATAAGATGTGTAGTCATATGACGAAGAATTGGAGAGGCCATAAGAACAAAACATTTAGAAAACTTGAAAACTGCGCTTCACCGGATGAGATGTATTCGATTAAGCCGAATCCAGATTGGTCCGACAAATACTGGGATGCCTTGGTCGATAATTTCTTGTCCGGAAAGTTTAGGGTATGTCTTTGACGATACTTTTTACTATTTTATAGCAACCCAATAAACAATATTTGGTGTACCTGCAGGAGAAGAGCAAGCGAGGAAAAGTATCTCACGCTCAGCTGCACGATGGTTATAGAGGTGGGAGTAAGTTCCCAGCAGGTTGCCATCGAATACGTAAGTATCGTATTTGATATTAATATATTAAAATTATCTTAGAAATTTATGTATGAACTTTCTAAATGTTATATGCAGGAAGAAAGTCATGGTGGAGAGTCCCTTGATCGTATCGAAATCTACCGGGCTCAATTTGTACGGGACGACGGCACGCCTGTATCAATTGAGGCACATGAGATATATGTAAGACTCTACATATGCCGAACTTCTTAATTATTTCAGAATAATTATTGTGTAGCTTTTAAAATAGCAGTAATACATTTCCTCTACAAACAGGCGGCGATGGCGGCTCAGAGAGATCGATTGATCCAGGCGATGGATGCGGAGCAGGATCACCCGGTTGATGACGCGTAGAGAACATTCCTCATAGATAAGGCTTTCACGGCGTTTAGGCTGGATCGTCACGGGAGAGTACAGTGTGTGTCTTTCAAGATCACTCCGCGTCAGTATGACACTTCTTTCCAGCCGACCGAGCATCCACCTCCTAGGTTTCAGCCGACAGACGAGTCGCCTTCGGAGATACCGATACAGACCGGGCTGCTAAGACCATGACGCCTGTGTTACATGGATCACTCCAGGAGCGGACGCCGGAATCAGGCGGTTCCTCACGCCGATCGACTGCCGCTCCCGCTCCCGCTCCCACTGTCGTCTGCTGGCTGGACTCTCGAGCAGAGGCTTAATCTTATCGACGCGTACGTCCAGCCTGGAAGGCCCACACCTCCGGTAAGTTTGATAATCTTACATATATACACACATATGCATATATCATACACACAATCATACATACACACACATACACGCACAAGCATACACACACATGCATACATACACAGACACAAACACATGCATACACATGCACATATCACATACACACGTCCATACACATACACACACATGCATACATACACGCACAATCATACATACACACATACACACACATGCATACATACACACAGACACACACACATGCATACATACGCACATATCACATGTCACATACACACAATCATACGCACACATGCATACATACGCTCATATCACATACACACATGCATACACACACATGCATACATACATACACGCGTGCGTGTGCACACGTATGCATACATACACACAGAGACAAACAGGTGCGCACGCGCACACAAGCATACACACAAACAAACACGCGCGCGTAAGCATACATACACACACGCACACAAACAAGCGCACGCGCACACACACATTTGATTAATATAAAATTTCTAAATTAATTCATGTATTTTAAACTTTTAATCGCAAGGGCTTTACCCAGAAAATCCATGAGCGTCTCCTTCGTGATCGACTCTCTCGTCCCGTGTTCGTCCTCCAATGATTTTTTATTTCCCACTTTTGTAAATTTATGATGTTAATATTATAAAGGAACGCGTAGTATGTATTGTAATCGTATTTGGATAATTGATATTTGAATGGAATGGAATTTGTATTAGAATCGTTATTTGAATGGAATGGAATCGTTATTTGAATGAAATAGATTGTATTGGGGATTTTCTTGGCTCTTTCAAATTTTTTAACCGTAATCCACCCTATTTCAACGGATGTGGCATGTCGAATTAGACTATTTCGATGGCAATTTACCGTCGAAATATAAAAAAGAATTTTTAAATGATTTCTGAAACAATTTTTTAACTTAAAAATTTATATACTTCGACAGAAATTACCCGTCGATACAAAAATTATTTTGACGGGAATTAGCCATAGAAATAGTTTTGATTATTGCGACGCACTTTAACCGTCGAAATAACATATTGTGTATTGCGTCGACGTTCTTTCGTGGCTATTTGGTGTCACCTGACGAAATAGACCTATTTCGACGGTAAATTGCCGTCGAAATAGGTGTCTATTACTATAGTGAAGCCGAATCAGATGAAAATAGGACTGTATAAGCTTGTGCATGAACACCACGCAAACTTACATGATATTATGGTGGTCATGAAAATCCACTCCACCCTCCATGGAACTATATTTAAGTACGAAATCCATCTTTGCCAGTATTATCTGAGATTTTATCTTCTGTAAAGTATTGGTCTGTAATGAAAATGTTGAGGCCGCTGCACATATGTTCATGAAGATATGAAGCATGTAAGACAAATATTATATGAAAACAATAGTATTGAATACTTGAGGTATTCCTTTTCATTGACCTAGTAAATTCATTTCACAAGTTTTTGTCAAAGGGCACATTCACATTCGCTTTCAAGTATTCACCATTTGGAATGATAATTATTAGTTCCATATTTTAATATAAATATGAAACAATTGCTGAAACAATCAGAAAACTTTCCAACATTATCATAGAAGCCAACACAGAGTTACATACATCAAATAATTTTTAGCTCGACACCAAAGACTCTATTACAAGCAGCTAAAGACGATCGTATGCATTTATCTGCTGGTTTTATCTCCATGAACATAGGTTTCAATCATTAAGCAATCTCCCAAAATATGTCAAACTTCACAACATGCAAAATGTGAACTTTATTTTTAATCGTGGAATCAGACTACATATGGATCCTATATAAGAAATTAGACAAACTCTTACAATTTCAATAAATTAGGATAAAAAAGAGTTGTTGTTTTTTTTTGTCACCTGCGATCCCCAGCCAATAACCCCAATCTGCTTGATCCCTTTAAACGCTTCCGGCAAGAAATGGAACAAATCCCTTCCTCCTCTCACAATAAACTACCAACAACAAAAACATAAAAATCAAAACTTTGCACAAAAAGTAAAACAAGTCAAAGATAAAAATGTTTAGAAATGGGATGAAAATGAGAGGGAAACCTCTTCATGGCCAGCGAGAGTGACCTTCTCCTTCTTGAAGACAGAGGTCTCGAAGTCGAGAGTAGGCAGCGGGCTCCCAATCGAAGGCGCCAACGACACCATGCGAGCTCCGATGGCACCGCGGCCGCCATTGGAGCGGATCTGGGCCAGGGTTTTGGATTTGAGACTGAAACCTAGGGTTTTGGGAAAGGATTTTAGGGTTTCGGAACGAGATGGAGCGGCGATCGATGCGGAGAACGATGTTTTGGTCGCCGCCGCCATTGTCGAGCGCTGATGATTGAGGGTTTGATTTTGAGAGGGGAGAGGGAGAAATGAGTGCGGGGGCGGTTGTGAATTTATAGCTTCAGATAGTTTTAGGGTTTTTCTTGTATTATTTTGTAAATCCGTGAAAAGTAGAAGATGAGTTCCCTAGACTCGTGTCTTGCGACAACAATGTTGGCGTTATGTTTGAACGCAACCCATCATATTAATGGTTTGTTTCTATATGACCTCGTAGCACACACATAATATACAAGGCCTTTGACTTTGACTCGAACTCGAGTACTCGATCCGAACTCATCCAAAAATCAGTATCATATCTTGCTACACAAATTAGTTTCATAAAGAATCTCGGATCAATCGCATACAATAAACATACAGCAGATTAGATGACCTTATCTATCAATACAGCCGGTTTCAAAGCGACAAGAAATTAACCATAATATATTAATTATCTCCTCAACCAATGGCACCTCACCCACAAGATCACAAAGCAAAGGGCCCTATACCCACAAACAAACCCAACCATGACCCCAACGCTGGTCCATTTTGTTGACTCAACCAACCCTTGCTCCCTCAAGAACATCCCTCCGTCAACAACACACACCCCTCCCTGATCTCTCTCCACACAACTCCCTCTCTCTCCTCCATACTCATTCACCATGAACCCTTCAAATGGGTACCTAAACAAGCTCAAGTAGTACATGAACTCCCAATACTTCGGAATGTTCTGTTTGGCGATGAAATACCCTGAGAACAGGAAGAATGACCCCATGAACCCCGCGATGAGCGAGTTCCCCATGATGAAGTTCGGTACCAGCGCGCTGAAACACGCCACAAACGAGTTCGCCATCATCATCACCATCCAAACGACCATGGTAAAGTAGAGGAACGCGTCGAGCTGGGGTTTCAGACCCACCAGCCAGTACACCGGCGCGCTGTACAGAACTGAAGCGACCAGAAGAAACGGTATGAATACTAAAGCGTTGGCGATCACGTAAGACGAGACGCGGTACGCCCCTCTGGATGTCTCCTTGGTCAAGATTTTCCGCTCTTGTAGATATACCGGAAGCCCTTCGGTGGTCGAAGACAGAAGGAACGTCAATGAGAACGCGAAAAAACCGAGCCTGGATTGGATGTTCTGTACGTTCATGAATATCGTCCCCAGACCGAAACCGGCTACGATGCACTGCAGCATTCTCACGGACGACAGCTGTTTCGTCCTCAGCACGTTCTTGAAGAACCGTTCCGTGAGAATCCTGATCTCGCCGAGCTGCGAGTTTGTGTAATAAATCCTGTCTTTCTTCGGGGATACATTGATAAAGCACTCCGTCGTCGTGCTACTCGTGTCTGATAATTCGCTTGTTGACATGGTCTCTATCGTGTCCATAGCGAATTCTAACACGTTGACATGTTGCGGAATGCACTGTCCTGACTCTGTCAGCCTCTTCTCCAACGAGGCAACCGACCCGAAATGCTTGACGGATCCGTCCGCGAGCAGCAGTACCCGGTCGAAAAGATCCAAGATCCGGAACCCGGGCTGGTGGATGGTCAGAATTACGGTTTTGCCGTGGAGGGCCGCCATCGATTTGAGCAGACTGACGACGTGGAGGGCGCATTTGGAGTCGAGGCCGGAGGTGGGCTCGTCGAGGAGGAGTATTTGCGGGTCGTGGACGAGCTCCGACCCGATAGAGACCCTCCTCCTTTCCCCGCCCGACAAGGACCCGATAAGGGACCCAGCCACGTGGTCGAGGGCGAGGTCTTTCAGGATGGTGTCGGGTTCGGGTCGGGTAGAACGGAGGCGGGCGGAAAACGATAACGATTCGCGAACCGTTAAGAGAGGGAAGAGGGAGTCTTCTTGGGTGACGTAAGCGGAGAGACGGCGGAGGGAGGAGAGGGAAGTCAAAGGGGAGGAGTTGAGGAGGAGCTCCCCGGAGAGGGAGGCTGAGGAAGGTGCTGCGCCGGCGAGGACGGAGAGGAGGGAGGTCTTACCGGCGCCGCTCGGGCCCACGATGGCAAGGAGCTCGGCCGGGAGCGCCGAGCACGTGACGTCCGAGAGGACGGCACGTGAGGAGGGCAGGGTGAGGGAGAGGGAGAAGGCGTCCAGACGGTAACGGGGTTTTCGGGTAACCGTAACCGGCAGGGACATGACGATGATCAGAAACCGCGACGACCAAGAAATTACAACCTTCCAAATAGAAACCAGCTCGCACTGTGGGTGTGTTTTGAAGTTGTGAATGAAAAATGTGAATTGAGGGAGATGAGCTAACGTTACCAAACTTATATAGTTTGGACTTATAGGAGTGAGTTATAATTTCATGATGATCTTCATGCAATAAGATTGGTGTGAGTTGTACTTGTATTGATTTGGGTGTGAGGCTTTGCACAGGGGAGTTGGGACTGTGGAGGAAGTTTGGTGATCATTGAGTTGACTAGGTAATTGTGTGATGCATGCATGTTTGTTTGGCTCCATAAGGGGCTGTTTGGTTGCAGGATTATGGAATTTGGATTCCAAAACTAGTACGGTTGAAATTTCTGGATTTGGTAATTTGTTGTTTGGTTGGTTTTGGATTTGTAGATCTGGATTTGTAGATCCTTGTAATCTTTGTTTGGTTGTTGGAAAAAAAATAGGATTTGGATTTGAGGATTTTAGAGAGAGATAGAGAGAAAGAGGATTGTTAAATAAATAAAGTGCATGGACCCCATCTAAAAGTACAATGAATAGTGCCAAATCCTTGAGAATCCATGAAAATTTTTAGGATTCATGAATCCTTCTTTTGTGGTGGGCCCCTCATATAAAACAAAGGAATCCTAGAAATCCTAATCCTGCAACCAAACACAAAATTGTGGAATCCTAGGATTCCACAATCCAAAATCCAAATCCAAACCCATAATCCTGCAACCAAACAGGCCCTAAGCGTTCCAACTCTCAGGTGGCTGCTATAACATTAAATAAAAAACAAACAACAAATTTCAATGTGCATGCATGGGTAGGAAAAGGTCGGAAAAAATACAAATTCTATAAATAAATTATTTTTGAAAGGCCATAATGGTTAATTATTTCTTTATTAGCGGATGAGTTCGACGAGGCCGTAAGCATATCTTCATTTCTTTTCATTATTTAATTTATTTTTGGAAAGTTATAACCTTGATTATCCCGTGATTTGAAAAATCCATTGAATAACACATGGATCGCATCCTAATTCCTACTCACTTTGCTGGTTCTTCTTCGACGAAATTCTTTAGTTAATATTGAATAGAATTTTTTATTCAGTTCTTCTTTTTCAGTTTTTGTAATAAGCGGGTTGTTATTATTTTTAGGTTAAATTTCAATTTATTACCATGAGTTATAGGCGCTTTCTCCGAATGATATCATAGACTTTCAAAAGTATCAAAAAACTTCCCTGACAGCGTTCACGGAAAATTATAAAATTACCAAAGCATCCCTCTGTTTTTTTGCAAATATAGTCTTTTTTATTATATGAGAGATACCCCCTCTTTTTTTTGGCAAACACGGTCTTTTTTATTATATGAAATCTTTTTTATTATATGAGAGAGGTGTTTTGCCAAAATACCCCTCCTTTTTTTGCAGATATAGTCTTTTTTATTATATGAGACGGACATTTTGATAATTTTGTAATTTTCCGTTAACGCCGTCATGAGGGTTTTTTGATACTTCTGAATGTTCATGGCATTAATCAATCATTTTGAAAATTCATAGTATCATTTGGAGAACGTGCTTATAATTCATAGTAGCAAGTTGAAATTTAGCTTAACTTTTATGCTTAAAATTCTAAGGGATAGCAAATCAAAAGAAATATGGGAAGAGCGAATTACAAAAGCAAATCTAAAAAAAAATAGTTTTATCAAGGAATTGGAAGAGGAACGTAGAAGTTAATAAGACAAATATGTACTATTTTTTGGTATTAATTGAAAAATCAAAATCCTGCTTATTTTCAAACATTGCAAATAATGTACATGGCCTGGAGATAAAGGCCAACGAGGCTAGACACACAAAGAGCATCATATATGGCTAAACTCTAAGATTAATTTAAACCTTGTTTCAATAATTACATCATTAGCAAGCAAAACATGGTGTGATTAAAAATGATTAATCAAGCACCGTTTGCGGCCATTCAACTTGCTTAGGGTTCATGCATCTAATTAATTAATGCCTTATTGCAGTGACCCCCAATGCAATTGAACAGCAACTAATGATGTTGGCTATGTAAAAGTTTTACCAAGCAGCTTGACACGGTTGTGATGACCCCTTTCCGAGTTATAAATAAACTAGTATTTTGCATGTGCGATACACATCTGTATTAAAATAAATATTTGATACGGATATTATCAAGTCTCTACCGCTCTTTGAAAATATTTACAAATATATGTTAAGTCTATAACATTCTTTATTATCTTTGACTTAAAGGTTTTTAAAATCTTTATCTTTACTGTTATAACTAGAAGACTTTAGATGATGTCATTAATCAACAAAATAGAAATAGAAAAATGAAAAAATTCCGTCAGACAAACTAGAGAATCGGGGATGTCCATCTCATCCACCGCAAAAGAAAAAAATAAGAAGATGAAAAGTCAAAAACTCATTTTATCTCCCTCATTCATTGCACATTTTCTCTCATTCTCAAAAGTCCAAAAAAGATACATGCTTTAAAATTTTATACATAAACCCTTATATATTTGTTATTTTGTATAATTCATAAATTTCTAAATCCTAATATTACCACTAACCGCATTCATTTAATCTAAATTTAAAAAAACTATAAATATCTTTAGAAATTTTCATGTAATTTCCATGATAAAAAATTTACATACGTTTTCAGTATATGTTGTTCAAAAAATACACATGTGCATGGCACGTGCTGTTGGATATAGGTGCCCTCAAAACAATTATTGTAGTTGTAGAAATGTAATTACTGAATTCGAGTAGGGCATATACCAAGAACAATCTTACTTGAGATGATAGTACGCTATCTGGTTTGTATTTATCATGCATTTACTTGTTATAACGTATCACTGTTACATGATGATAAAGTCCCTAGGATCATTGCTTGACTATCAAGATTATGATAGGGATCATACTAGTGGGGCCTGAGTACTCTATAAGCACATCCTTAAAAGTCCCTAGTCATAGGAGTATTGAGATTGGGTATCGGTACTCCAGCTTAGACTAGTGTATACGTTTCATGACCTTGTACGAGGCGATGGCTGATCCCATAGCCATTGATGTTTGACACCAATGATTGTATGCAGGAGCTCATTGGATGGGTTACACTGGACGGACTCAACGAAAATTCCTAGATGGTATTATACCAATCGTTAGATAGCAGTTCTTTGATGACATGAGTACATGATAATCCTTAGACCCAAGATCGCCAGAGTGTCTTGTGTGTATTCCTATTGTACTTAGATTACTACTCTACCACTGTCATGCTCCGCTTCCCAGTAGACGGAAACGGTGACGTGGCAGACCGCAACATATTTACTAAGAAATAAATACGTTAAGCGTAATTAAACAATATATAAAATGTACAAGAATGAAAAGAGTATTAAAATAGAACAACAACTTTATTTACATTCATCTTTATATACAACTATTTGAAAATGAAAAGATATAATGATATAAAGCGGTGCCTAAACAATGGCATACAAGAAATGAAAGTACAAGGAACTAGAAGTCAGGCTGTGCCGCAAGCTGATCTAAGTCCTCCTGATTAGGCTCGATCTCCTGAAAGTCCTGTTCTCGTGACAAACATTCCAAAGAAAGAAATAGAAAGAAATGTCGTCAGCAAACTAGCGCTCGGTAGGTCCGAAAAAATGAAAGAGAATATAACGAGTAATGTGAATGAACAGGTAAGTTATACAGATATATGAGGGTTATTATAACGTGGTTGTTTGTAGCTTGATACAGAAGATATTCATGTATACGAGAGGAGTCCATCTTACCCCGTGGACTATGGTAACATATAATACAAGGCCCCGTCATAACCCACGGGACAACAGGAAGAGAATTCATGTAGGTGTATTTTATGTGATCTCTCGTGTCACGATATACGTTCCGTACCAATCTACCCCTTTATCCCCGCGTAATATGTTGTATAGATTATAATTAGCAGACTTGCTGAAACCGTGGATACAAAATGTTCAAGTATTCATGTGATGTAGTCAAATATTCTAGTATTCAAGTCAAGTTATAAGCATGGTTCGGTCAAGTCAAGTCAAGTTATAACCATAGTTCGGTCAAGTCAGGTCTAGTATACATATTTGATATTGATATTTGAATTCAAGTATTCATGTTCATGATCAAGTATTCATGTTTGATATTGGATTCAGATTTGAATTGGACTCGGACTGAGTCAAACACTTGTAAACAGATTTAGCTCTTGAATTAGGTTCGGGGGTCATCGGTAACTGCTGCACGTGGACGACAGGATTTGTGTCTTTTTCCAAGAAAATTAATATTGATAACTCCGTTAAGTTATCTATCTTAAATAGACAAGCACTCACTTTCTCCGGCTCCCTAGAGCTCAAGAGAATTGATCCCGCTTAAACGTATATTTACTAAAGTTCTTAAATAATGTTTTATATATCTCGGGGGGTTATGAAAAATATTTTTAATATAATTAAAAAGTCAACCTCGAGGGTAATTAGTATTATTTAGGGATTTCATGAGTATGGATTTTAAGTATTGGATATTTTAGTGATGATTACTTAGTTTGGAAAGTTCATGGTATTTTATTGCAAAATTGACTTTTCGGTATCTTGATGGCATTTTATTGTCATTTGTTAATCCTTTCATTTAAAAAAAATATAGATTTATTATATTTTGAAAATATTGATTTATAATTTTATATAATTTTAATTTTAAAAAAATAATTTTATTTTATTTAGAAAATTCGTATTTCTTAAAAATCGTATTTAAATCCCTTCGAGATCGAATGTTCCGAAAGGAACTTTGCATCTCGCTCTATTAACCCAAGGATGTGCGATAATCCGTACCATCCATTAGCGGGTCCCCTAAAAAGGGTTGTAGATGCGTAATCGCAAAAGATAGGAAATACCGCTTTAAAAGAAATCCGGTTTTTAAAGTTATGTGGTATTTTATTGTAATACTGTACTTCGTAACGAAAATACATTCAATGAGTATCGTGCTATGAAACCAAGTATGCGAATGGGGTAGGTTGTTACCCCATGAAATTTTTCTAAGATATTTTTTTAACAAATACTAAAAGAGGTGTTTATAAAGTTTAAAATATTTTAATGAAAAAGTGCTACTATTGTTATTTTACATGAGAATTTTTGATGAAATTTGATTCTAAACATTAGGGTTTAAGGTTACAAGTGATGTAGTAAAATTAGATTGGCTAAATTGTAAAGGAAAATGGAGTTATATGTTTTAGAAAAGAAGTCGGTATTAACTCCACTTTTACCGATAAAAATTTGAGAAGGAATTTCAATACAAAGGAAGAGATTTAGAAGGGGCTCACAGTTTAGAAACTTAGGAAAAAGGATGAGGAAAAGGAAGAGGGTCTTCGTGGCATCGCGGGAACTCCGGAATTGATTTCGATCTTCGCCGGAAGTTTCTTGCTTGCTAACTCCTCTTTACTCTAATTGTACTTAAAAACTTTTTGAGAGAATTTTGCTATAATTTTCAAAATTGTGCTGAGCTAAGGTAGGGGATGGTATTTATAGTGGAGAATTAGGGTTTGGGAATTAAAATGGTGGATTAAAAAGCATTAAAATGATGTTTAATTGTGAAATGAAATGTCTCTGTGTAATTGCAAGGAAATCAAACAGTGCAGGGGAGTTAGAGGTAGGTGAAGAGGTGTGTGTGCAAAGCCCGGGGTTCAATGGCCTTGTCTTAGCCATCGGTGCCGGCCTTCTTGATCTTTCCATCGGTCGATCTAGGGCTTCTGGCATCGAGATTTGTGCCATGTGTATTATTCAGAGTTTACTCCATTTTCCACATGTTTGATTTTTCTGAACTTTTCATTTTCCCGTGTATTACACGTGCAATCTTTTGGGGTTCCAAAAAGTAAAAAAAATCAGTAAAAAATAATGTCTCTGATGGGAATCGAACACAGAGGATACGTTACAGCAGTGCAAGGCTTTACCAGTGAGCTACAAGTTGTTTCTTGCTACTATTTAACAAAAGTAATTTATAACTCAAACTCAGGCAATAAAACTCATTTCTTATATTAACAGTAAAATTTCTGTATAAGATTTTAGAGTCGTTACAACCACGGCTTTAAAGAGTCGTGCAAACAGGTTTTAGTTGGGTACAGTCCCGAAGAATATAGAGGTGGTGAGCGATCGAGGGAATTCGACTCTCCCAGTATAGAGAGTTGATGTCGCACTATGCACAGCTGACTATGACCATAAGTTCTTGGCCAAGGCATACAAGATTTACTGATAAGTGATATCAGTAGTTTCTTAGATGGACATGAGCTTGACGTCAGCATGACTTGTCGGGTTATTGGGAGTCGGACGGTTTCCACCACCCAAACCCGATATGTGATAGTCTTAGACAAAGAGACCGGACTATTCAGTGAATGTCACTGATAGGCTCTAGTAGTGTACGGACGAGCTTGCTTGTCGACCGGCTTTTTCGTTCAATACCTGGGTAGCTGTTATGTACAGCTAGTACCGCTAACACGCTTGTAGGTTAACCCGGTGAGGGTTTATCTGAAAGTGTATCGGATCAATCAGTTATGATTCTGAGCTACTGCCAGCGTATTGTCAAGTTTTTAGAGTCCCACATAGAGGGTTTTTCCGTTCCAGCGAAATGATGTAGTGTACGTACGGCGATGCGTGCGGGGTCTAGTTAAACATGTGTATATGATACTACATGTATTAATTAGAAGGATGATACTAGCCGGTTTTTGATTGAACCAGGTCATTAAATCAATTGTTGATTTAATGATATTACTTATATATGATGATTCATATGTAAACTAGTATTATTTTTTTTATTCTCTTTTAATATGTTACATGTGCATGTTTCATGTCATGTACATATTATGTTTTTCGTATAATTAGATTATACAAATTTTCTTATTCTCTTTATTAGCCATATGAGTTAGTGGAAACATATATGCTTACCCACACTCATTTGGATGACATGTGTAAGAGGAGAAAGGAAAGGTTGTATTAGAATGAGAAGTGTTCTCATTTCAAAAAAAAAAAGAGAAGAGTTCTCATTCTAATTTTCTCTTCTGCTCTCCCTCAACATTTTGTGTGAACTCTTGAGAAATGGTTAAGGATAATAAGAAAGATCAAAAGGAGAGTAAAATTTTATTCTACATCTCTTACTCATTTTATCCAGCAAATAGAGTGAGTGAGTTTCATTAAGTTCTTGAAGATGAAGTTAGAACATATGGCCTTCGCGTGGATCATCTTCGATAAAGCTGATCGGAAACCAAGCAAGATCCGGAGCGCTGCGGAGCTTAGCCAGAATCCGGAATTCAACCATTGGAGCAAATGAAGGCGCTTCAATGATTGTGCATTCCTAACCCCTTCTCTTTAGTTTTTGCAAACTACTTATGTCTATAGTAGTATTCTTGGGTTAGGGTGGCTCTTGTTCGATCGGAATTTCCGTTTTACGCTTCCGCAAATTTTCTAAAAACCGTCCAGCGAGCACGACCCACCATACACGTTCAAATTACCAGTCATCTTCAACTAAAAGTATTTAAAATATTTCTGGAATTTTTCTTTATGATGTTAACATATACCTACACGTATCACATGTGTCATAATAAGTTGACACGTCATTGTTGCTTAGGCGGCGGCAAATTAAAAAGTTATTTTTTTACGTGCTTTCTACACTCTTTGGCATTATCTCTATCTCTACTATTATAGGGCAAAAGAAATGGGGGCATTTTATTTAGAAATTGACCGATGATGTGGCTTCCTATTTTTTCAAAGAAATCAAAAAAAAAAACACCGGTGTTTCATATACAATGACATAATTAAATACCACGTCATTATTATTTTACAGGTGCGATGCATGTGCCACGTCATTATTATTTTACAAGTGCAGTACACGTAGTTGTAGGGTGTTTTTCGTCACCCCATTGAAATGGGAATACGCGCGCGCTTGTCAGGCGCATTACAGATTCCCCCTGCCTAGGATAGGCTGGGATTTATTGATTGTGGGGATCCGAATCTCCGGCAGCCGCGGACTAAGCTGCCGTTAATTACCCCTCGCCTTTAAAGCAAGAGAACCTCCGATTGACGGGTAAAACTGGTCATGCGAATTCAACGTGCAGTGTTGTGTTTTGAAGGGGTTTTGGATATATCGGGGGCCCCGCAGAGTTTTTACGGGGGTCCCGCTACCCGGATAGCGGGCTGGGGGTCAAGGGGGCTAGCAGCCCCCTTGCCGGATGTGGAGCAGCGCCCCGTTAGAAATTTTTTTCTAACAGGGACAGTGTCGTGGAGTATGTGTGTATGTGTGCGTATATATATACATATATATAAAAATAAAAAAAAGGAAAAGGGCATCCAAAAAATGCGTGGGAAAAAGCGCCAGCGCTTTAAGCGCAAGAGCGCTAGTGCTCTACGTGCCAGGCACGTGGGCACTCGGACGCTAGCGCTTTGGACGCTCGGGCGCTAGCGCTGTCGGGCGCTAGCGCTTTGAGCGCTAGCGCCCCACGTGTCAGCACGTGGGCGCTCGGGCGCTAGCGCTTTGGGCGCAAGGGCGCTAGCGTTTTGAGCGCTAGCACGCCACGTGTCAGCACGTGGGCGCTCGGGTGCTAGCGCCCCACGTGTCAGCATGTGGACGCTCGGGCGCTAGTGCTTTGGGCGCTAGCGCTTTACACGCAAGGGCACTAGCGCTTTGAGCGCTAGCGCCCCACGTGTCAGCACGTGGGCGTTCAGACGGCAAAATGGACTTGGTCCCTGCAATGGGAGTTGTACTCCCAGAAAGGAGCGCTTATTATTCTGTGTGTGTGTGTGTGTGTGTGTGTGTGTGTGTGTGAGGAGTTAAACTCCTAGGATATTTTGAAGCTGATGAAGGGGCTTTTCCCCTTAAGCCCTAGTTCTTTCCCAAAGTGGGGTTTCTGGAGATGGGTCTCCTTCATCTTCCTGTCGTTTGGCCGGATCTTGGAGAAAGGGGGCGAGACTTAAAAATCTTCCCTTTTTGAGATTTAATGACAGATCCAAGTTCCCCTTTGTGGGTTTTGTGGTGAAAAACTATTTAGTTTTGGAAAAGGAAAAGTAAAACTCTTGATTTAATTCGAAAGAAAGAAGAAGGTTTAGAACCTTCAGAAAGGGAAAAGAGGCGCAAACCTTAAATTTTGAGGGGAATGAAAAAAGTCTATATTCTATTCATCATCATGTTGCCTTATATAGGCTTACAAATTTACATATAGCCCCTTGGGTTTTACAAAATGGCATTTTGCCCATCACATGTCTCATGTGCTATTTCTTTTTACACACAAGTCACGGGCTTTACAAAAATTTGGCTTTATGCCCATTTTGCATACATTCATGCATAAAAAATTACATAAAAATTATTTATTACATGATCTGTATTTTGGCATAGAGGAGGCTGGCCGCGGGCTCGACTTGGACATGGGCCCGCTTGACCTGGGCTTGGGCCCACCTGGTTTGGGGTTGACCTTGACTTTGACTCGGTCAACCGGGGTGCAAATTTTGACCCCAACAAAGTGCCTCCCATCAATAAATGCACACCGCACATTTGAGTTGTGTGCATAAAATTGATGGATCTTGAAGCTGGACTTCGAGGTGGAATATCAGTCCGGGGGCGGAGCATCATCCCAGGAGCATAATTTCGGGGATCGGAGCACCATTCCAAAGGGCGGAGCATGATTCCAGAGATCGGAGCATCATTCCAGAGGGCGGAGCATGATTCCAAGGATCGGAGCATCATTCCAAAGAGCGGAGCACGATTCCGGGGGACGGAGCATCGTTCCGAAGAGTGGAGCATGATTCCAGGGATTGGAGCATCATTCCGAAGGGCGGAGCATGATTCCAGGGATCGAAGCATCATTCCGAAGAGCGGAGCATCATTCCAGGGACCGGAGCATCATTCCGAAGGGCGGAGCATCATTCCAGGGATCGAAGCATCATTCCGAAGAGCGGAGCATCATTCCAGGGATCGGAGCATCATTCCGAAGGGCGGAGCATGATTCCAGGGATCGGAGCATCATTCCGAAGGGCGGAGCATGATTCCAGGGATCGGAGCATCATTCCGAAGGGCGGAGCATGATTCCAGGGATCGGAGCATCATTCCGAAGGGCGGAGCATGATTCCAAGGATCGGAACATCCTTCCGAAGGGCGGAGCATGATTCTAAGGATCGGAGCATCCTTCCGAAGAGCGGAGTGTGTTTCCAAGGGGGTCGAAGCATAATTCCGACGAGCGGCATACATTCTGATCGGAGCATAATTTCGATGCAGGGGTTGATTCCCAGGCGAAGCATAATTTCGACAGGGAAAGAAGATATTCCAAGGCGAAGCATAATTTCGACACGGGGTACATTCTGAGACGAAGCATGATTTCGACACAAAGCTTGTTAGTCGAATTGATTCCGAGGCGGAGCTTAATTCCGATGGGGAAGGAAGGTACACCGAGGCGAAGCATGATTTCGACACGGGGTGGACATTCTGAGACGAAGCATGATTCCGACATAGAACTTGCTGGTTGACTTGATTCCGAGGTGGAGCATAATTCCGACGAGGAGGTCGTTGGTTGATTCTGAGCCGAAGCATAATTCCGATAGGGAAGGCAGATACACCGAGGCGAAGCTTGATTTCAACACGGGGCACACTCTGAGACGAAGTATGATTCCGACGCAGAGCTTGCTGGTTGACTTGATTCCGTGGTGGAGCATAATTCCGACGAGGAGGTCGTTGGTTGATTCCGAGCCGAAGCATAATTCCGACAGGGAAGGCAGATACACCAAGGAGAAACTTGATTTCGACACGGGGCACACTCTGAGACGAATCATGATTCCGACGCAGAGCTTGTTGGGTGACTTGATTCCGAGGCGGAGCTTAATTCCGACGGGGAGGTCACGGCTGATTCCGAGCCTAAGCATAATTCCGACAAGGAAGGCAGATACGCCGAGGCGAAGCATAATTTCGACACGGGGTAAATTCTGGGACGAAGCATGATTCCTCCGCGGAGGTTGTTAGTTTGATTTGATTTGGGTTGACATCGGTATCGCTATACTGGAATATGGTACCAGGAGTGAATCATCATTTGCCATGAGTGGATTTGAGGATTTCGGTTTTGGTTTGGCATCTGCATTGCTGCATTGGAATAATGCCAGGAGCAACTCATCATTTGCCCCGGGAGGACTTGGGAACTGGTCTTTTTTGTTTGGCATCGGCATCGCTACACTGGAATATGGTACCAGGAGCGAATCATCATTTGCGTTTGCTTATTAGGAAACGATGGCTTAGAAGACAGGTTTTAGGTCCCTATCACCTATGACTTTTCAATTTTGTGAGCTGTAAGGGTCTCACAAAGCATTTTCTCCCTACGGGTCGTAAGGATCCCGTAAGCGTATTTTCTCCTTAGGAGTCGTGGAGACTCCCAAGTGTATTGCTCCTTTGTGAGTCGTAAAGATCTCACGTGGGAATTTTCTCCTCACAAAGTCGAGAGGACTTTGCGAGTGCATTTCATCTCTTTTTCACGAGTTTGCGCCCTTTCGGGTTTTCACAAATTCGCAGGCAGTCCTGCTGTTTTTACTCACGGAGCCCTTTCGGGTTTTCATCCGTGCCCATTTTGCTTGTGGACATACCTTCTTTTTTTCTTCTCTTTTTTTTTGAATCTTCCCCGCCGGTGGGACTTTGAATGTGGTCTCGCCGGTAGGACTTGGGTGAGATTGGGATCGTTTTACGCCCGTGGATTGTATACGGTTTTGCAGGATGTATGTGTTGGGGTAAAAATTTGCACCCCGGTTGACCGAGTCAAAGTCAAGGTCAACCCCCAAGCTAGGTGGGCCCAAACCCAGGTCAAGCGGGCCCATGCCTAAGTCGAGCCCGCGGCCAGTCTCCCCATACCAACAACAAAATCATGTAATAAATAATTTTGTATGTAATTTTATACATGAATGTATGCAAAATGGGCATAAAGCCAATATTTTATAAGACCATGGCTTATGTGCAAAAATGAAATGGCACATGAGCCATGGGATAGGCAAAATGCCATTTTGTGAAGCCCAAGGGGCTATATGTAAATATGTAAGCCTATATAAGGCAACATGATGATGAATAAAACAAAACAATTTTCATTCCCCTCAAAAAACCTAGGGTTTGTGCCTCTTTCCCCTTTTCTGAAGGTTCCAAACCTTATTCTTTCTTTTGAATTAAATCAAGAGTTTTACTCTTCCTTTTCCAAAACTAAATAGTTTTTTCACCATAAAACCCACAAAGGGGAACTTGGATCTACCATCAGATCTCAAAAAGAAGAGATTTTTAAAATTCCACATCTCTTGATCTTCAAGATCCGGCCAAACAAAGGAGGAAGAAGGAGACCCATCTCCAGAAACCCCACTTTGGGGAAGAACTAGGGCTCAAGGGGAGAAGCCCTTCATCAGCTTCAAAACATCCTAGGAGTTTAATAAGTGCTCTTTTCTGGGAGTACAACTCCTATTGCAGGGACCAAGTCCCTTTTGCTGCTCGAGCGCCCACGTGCTGACACGTGGTGCGCTAGCGCCCAGAGCGCTAGCGCTCTTGCGCCCAGAGCGCTAGCGTTCTAGCATCCACGGGCTGACACGTGGAGCGCTAGCGCCCAAAGCGCTAGCGCTCGAGCGTCCACGTGTTGACACGTGGCGCGCTAGCGCTCAAAGTGCTAGCGCTCTTGCGCTCAGAGCGCTAGCGCCCACGTGCTAACACGTGGCGTGCTAGCGTTCGGTACGTTAGCGCTCTTGCGCTTAGAGCGCTAGCACCCAAAGCGCTAGCGCCCGAGCGCCCACGTGCTGACACGTGGCGCGCTAGCGCTCGGCGCGCTAGCGCCCGAGCGCCCACGTGCTGAAACGCGGCGCGCTAGCGCTCGGCGCGCTAGCGCTCGGCGCGCTAGTAGCGCTCTTGCGCTCAGAGCGCTAGCGCCCAAAGCGCTAGCACCCGAGCGCCCACGTGCTGACACGTGGCGCGCTAGCGCTAGCGCCCGAGCGCCCACGTGCTGACACGTGGTGCGCGAGCGCTCAAAGCGCTGGCGCTGGCCCCACGCATCCTTTGGATGCCTTTTCCCCTTTTTTTATATATATACGCACACACATATATATACATATGTATACATATGTACACACACACATACTCTACGACACTGTCCCTGTTAGAAAAAAATTTCTAATGGGGCGCTGCCCCGCACCTCGTAAGGGGGTTGCTAGCCCCCTTGACCCCCAGCCCGCTATCCGGGTAGCGGGACCTCCGTAAAAACTCTGCGGGGCCCCCGATATATCCAAAACCCCTTCAAAACACAACACTGCATATTGAGTTCGCATGACTAGTTTAACCCGTCAATCGGAGGTTTCCTCGCTCCAAAGGCGAGGAGTAATTAATGGCAGCTTAGTCCGTGGCTGCCGGAGATTCGGATCCTCGCAATCATTAAACCCCGGCCTACCCTAGGCAGGGGGAATCTGTAATGCGCCTGACAAGCGCGCGCGTATTGCCATCTCAATGGGGTGACGAAAAACACCCTACAGATTCTGGCACGCCCGGTGGGACCTATCTCTCCTCCCATATTTCGGGTTAAACGTTCATGCGAACTCAATCAATATACATATCTATATTTATACTAACATAATGCTCTTTCATGCATGATTTTCAAGCAATCACCTTTCAACAATGTCTCCGAAGATGAACTCAGCTCCCGTCTCCTACACGATGAAGATAGACTCCAGGACGGTCCTTCCGGCCAGTCTCGGGCGACAATGGGAAGAGCCGCTGCTACCATTCGGCTCTATTCTGTTCGTGTCAGCTAACGCCATCCCAGCTCCTCATGCTCCCGTAACAGTCAAACCAGCCCCGAAAGGTAAGAGGCCAAATGTGGTGGTCTCGAAGGCGCCCCAACTCAAACACAAGTCGGTGTTTGAACGACTCTCCTTGGCCCCAGCTGGGGGCAAGGCCATCAACACCAACAAAGTAACAAGGCGTCTCGAGCAAGCTCTGGCGGTGCCCCTGACAACTGCTAGATCGGGTGTCTTCTCTAAGCTCCCCGCTAATCGACTCACGGTGGCTTCCCAGGAAACAGATGCCCGCCAAGCCCTTAAAATTGAGAAGCTAAGGCAGAAAAGGCTCAGATATAGAGTCAACAAAAGGGCTAGGGTTCCTGCTAGGCTGAACCTCATGAGGTTCGAGGAACAGGGTTACCCCGCCAAAGATGAGGAAATGGCTGGATATGTGGTCCACACTGTCTACATGGTGGGCACACGCATCAAGAGGAAGGACGGGGCCACCACATCTCAAATCCAATCTGGCTTGAATGTGGTTGCCGCTTCCCAAGAACAGCCGCCTCCGCTGGATGATGAAAACCCTCTCGATGAGGATGATAGGCAGAAAGACCTTTCGGTCCATGAGGCGTTGGGCTCGGAAAGTGAAGATGAGCCAATCTTCCGTCCCAAGAATGCAGAGCAGCAACTTCTCCAAGAGCTCCGAAAACAGCTCAAAAGCAAAGACAAGGAGATGGCCAAACTTTACTCCAAAATTGACGACTTGACGAAACGTCGTCTTGCAGCTCACGGCCCGACTTGCCTCTCAGCCGCCCAATCAAGCGCAGGGCTCTGCTCGTGAACCGGGAAACTGTGTCCCAACGCAGCTGACGCCTATTCCCTCAAATCCAAAAGTGGGCGAACCGCATGAAAATCAGTCGCATCCTATCTCGGGAAATGTCTTGGCTACCGATGACAGTAGCCCGCTAACTCAAGATCAAATCATGCATTTGGTTGCCAGCAAAGTCAAAACACTGGTAGCTGAAGCTGAAGCGCAAAAAGATGTTAGCAGTAGTGGGAGACCATATCCTGCTCAATATGATCTGGTAGAATTTCTTAGCGGCTATGTCATCCCTAAATTCGGAAGATTTGATGGGACGGAAAATGCGAATCAGCACATCGCCCACTTCAAAGCCTCATGCGGGAATACTGGGGGCAACGATGCGCTTCTCCTCCGCCAGTTCGTTAATAGCTTGACCGATGTTGCTTTCGACTGGTACGCGAGCATACCGGATGGCTCCATTACTACTTTCGTCCAAATGGAATCTTTGTTTCGACAAAGGTTCATGAGCGTCAGTGATAAGATCACCATTGCCGAGCTCGTAAGGACCAAGCCCAAGAACAACGAAAGCAGCACGGATTTTATAACCCGATGGCGCAATCTCTCCGTTAAATGTGAACCGCCGATAGAGCAGGACCAATCTGTCAGTCTCCTTGTCGGAAATCTCAACAATTGGATGGCCCCGTTTCTATGCACCGCGGGTCTCAAAACATTCCAAGAGCTGACCAGGAAAGTTCAAATGCTAGAGCGCTCAAAGCAGGAGTCCTCCTCGGATTCCCAAAATAACAATAGGTCCTGGAGAAACCGAAAGGACGATAATCGCAAAGGCGGAAATTCCGACGATTCTGAATCTTTCAATGCCTCGGCCAACCGAAATAAGCAAGGGTTGAGCGGGCCTAATGCTAACCAGCCTCGGAAGCCGGTGTTCGGAGAGAGAGGAGAATCTCCACTAAAAGAGAAGCTGGATAAGGTCTATTCCTTCAGGAGGGACAAAATCCGCAAAATATTCAAAGACGCCCTGAGGAACGGTCTATAACTGCCAGAGTCAAAAAGACCGCAAGAAGCGAATATGACCGACGACCCCAAATACTGTCCCTATCACAGAGTGATAGGTCATGCCATTGAGGACTGTTTCGTCTTCAAAGATTGGGTCGAAAAGCAATACAAGGCAGGAGAGATAGAACTGTCTAAAGGCGTGTTAACAAACAGTCCAGCTGCGACCGCCAATTTCATACAAACGGAGACCGAAGTTCTTCGTGAAACTCATTCTCTCAGACATCTGCCTTTCTCTGAAAACAGCATCGACCACCACGTCATTAAACTGGGAACGACCGACCACCACGTCATTAAACTGGGAACAATCGACCTCTATGTCGTTAAACTGGGAATGTAAAAAAATGTGTAAATAAAAAATGTGTTAATAAAAAAAAGAAAAGCCGAAATAATGGGGCAACTCGTAATAAAAATCAGCGAGTAAAATAAAGATGAAAAATAAAGCCGAAATGATAGGGCAACCGCGAATAAATAGCCGAAATGATAGGGCAATCGCGACCTTCGCGATAAGAAAAGCTGAAATGATAGAGCAATCGCGGTAAAACAAAAAATATATACAAAAACAACAACAACAAAAAAAAACAACGGCGAATGATGAGTCGCTCCCGGTACCATATTCCAGTGCAGCGATGCAGACGCCAACCAAAATTCAAATTCCCAAAACTCTCCCGGCCCTACGGTTAGTCCCCAAATTGACTACCGTATACAATCCACGGGCTCAAATAATTCTCAGCATACCCATGCCCCACCGCAACCACCAGTTACGTGGCAGGTCTCCGCCTTCGGAATTATGCTCCATTGAGAAGTCCCACTCATGTGTCCTCACGATACATGAGGAGAACAAGCCTTTGTGGGATCCTTACGACTCACAAAGGAAGAACACACTTGGGGGTCCTCACGACTCCTAAGGAGAAAATGCACCTACGGGATCCTTACGACTCGTAGGGAGAAAATATTTTATGGGACCCTTACGGCCCATAAAATTGAAAAGCCTTAGGCGATAGGGATCCAAACCTGTCTCCTAAGTCATCGCTCCCCAATTCCCAAGTGGCGAATGATGAGTCGCTCCTGGTACCATATTCCAGTGCAGCGATGTAGACGCCAACCAAATTCCAAATCCTATACCCCAATTGCGAATGATGAGTCGCTCCTGGTACCATATTCCAGTGTAGCGATGCAGACGCCAACCAAATTCCAAATCCCATACCCCAATGGCGAATGATGAGTCGCTCCTGATACCATATTCCAGTGCAGCGATGCAGACGCCAACCAAATTCCAAATCCCATACCCCAATGGCGAATGATGAGTCGCTCCTGGTACCATATTCCAGTGCAGTGATGCAGACGCCAGCTAAATTCCAAATCCAAATCCCCAAGTGGCGAATGATGAGTCGCTCCTGGTACCATATTCCAGTGCAGCGATGCAGACGCCAACAAAGTCCCGAAATTTTTATGGCCCTACGGTCTGGATCATACATCCTGCAAAACCGTATACAATCCATGGGCATAAAACAATCCCAATCTCTCCAAAAATAATAAAATAAAAAATAAAAAAAAGGTATGTCCACAAGCAAAATGGGCACGGATGAAAACCCGAAAGGGCTCCGTGAGTAAAAACAGCAGGACTGCCGGCGAGTTTGTGAAAACCCGAAAGGGCGCAAACTCGTGAGAAAGAGATGAAATGCACTCACAAGGTCCTCTCGACTTTGTGAGGAGAAAATTCCCGCGTGAGATCCTTACGACTCACAAAGGAGCAACACACTTGGGAGTCCCCACGACTCCCAAGGAGAAAATACACTTACGGGATCCTTACGACCCGTAGGGAGAAAATGCTTTGTGAGACCCTTACGGCTCACAAAATTGAAAAGTCTTAGGTGATAGGGACCTAAAACCTGTCTCCTAAGCCATCGTTTCCTAATAAGCAAACGCAAATGATGATTCTCTCCTGGTACCATATTCCAGTATAGCGATGTTGATGCCAAACAAAAAAAAAAACCAATTCCCAAATCCTCTCATGACAAATGATTCGCTCCCGGTACCATATTCCAGTGTAGCGATGCTGATGTCAATCCAAATCAAATCAAACCAACAACCTCTACGGCGGAATCATGCTCTGTCCCAGAATTTACCCCGTGTCAAAATCATGCTTCGGCTCGGAATCAACCAACGACCTCTTCGTCGGAATTATGCTTCGCCTCGGAATCAAGTCAACCAGCAAGCTCTGCGTCGGAATTATGCTTCGTCTCAGAATGCACCCCGTGTCGAAATGATGCTTCGCCTCGGTGTATCTGCCTTCACTGTCGGAATTATGCTTCGGCTCGGAATCAACCAACGACCTCCTCGTCGGAATTATGCTCCGCCTCGGAATCAAGTCAACCAGCAAGCTCTGCGTCGGAATTATGCTTCGTCTCAGAATGCACCCCGTGTCGGAATGATGCTTCGCCTCGGTGTACCTGCCTTCCCAGTCGAAATTATGTTTCGTCTCAGAATCAAGTCATCCAACAAGCTCTGCGCCGGAATCATGATCCGTCTCAGAATATACCCCGTGTCGAAATCGATGCTTCGCCTCAGAATATTTGCCTTCCTTGTCGGAATTATACTTCGCCTAGGAATCTACCTCTGCATCGAAATCATGCTTCGGTCAGAATGTCTGCCGCTCTTCGGAATGATGCTCCGATCCCCTGGAATCATGCTCTGCCCATCGGAATGATGCTCCGATCCCCTGGAATCATGCTCCGCTCTTCGGAATGATGCTCCGAACCCTGGAATCATGCTCCGCTCATCGGAATGATGCTCCGATCCCCTGGAATCATGCTCCACTCTTCGGAATGATGCTCCGATCTCTGGAATCAAGCTCCGCTCTTCGGAATGATGCTCCGAACCCTGGAATCATGCTCCGCTCTTCGAAATGATGCTCCGAACCCTGGAATCATGCTCCGCTCATCGAAATGATGCTCCGATCCCCTGGAATCATGCTCCGCTCATCGGAATGATGATCCGATCCCCTGGAATCATGCTCTGCCCTTCGGAATGATGCTCCGATATCTAGAATCATGCTCCGCTCATCGGAATGATGCTCCGATCCCTGGAATCATGCTCCGCTCTTCGGAATGATGCTCCGATTCCTGGAATCATGCTCCGATTCTTGGAATCATTCTCCACTCATCGGAATGATGCTCCGATCCCTGGAATCATGCTCCGCTCTTCGGAATGATGCTCCGATTCTTGGAATCATGCCTCTACTCTTCGGAATTATGCTTTGACTCTTCAGAATGATGCTCCGACCTTGGAATTATGCTCCGCAAATCGGAATGATGCTCCGATCCCGGGGAATCACGCTCCCCGAGGGATACTCCGACCTTGGAATTATGCTCCACGAATCAGAATGATGCTCCAATTCCTGGGAATCATGCTCCCCAGGATGATGCTCCGCCCCCGGAATGATGTTCCACCTCGAAGTCCAGCTTCAAGATCCATCAATTTCATGCACATAACTCAAATGTGCGGTGTGCATTTATTGATGGAGGGCGATTTGTTGGGGTAAAAATTTGCACCCCGGTTGACCGAGTCAAAGTCAAGGTCAACCCCTAAGTTAGGTGGGCCCAAGCCCAGGTCAAGCGGGCCCATGCCCAAGTCGAGCCCACGGCCAGCCTCCCCATGCCAACAACAAAATCATGTAATAAATAATTTTTTATACATGAATGTATGCAAAATGGGCATAAAGCCAATATTTTGTAAGCCCATGGCTTATGTGCAAAAATGAAATGGCACATGAGCCATGGGATAGGCAAAATGTCATTTTGTAAAGCCCAAGGGGCTATATGTAAATATGTAAGCCTATATAAGGCAACATGATGATGAATAAAACAAACACTTTTCATTCCCCTTAAAAAACCTAGGGTTTGTGCCTCTTTCCCCTTTTCTGAAGGTTCCAAACCATCTTTTTTTTTTTTGAATTAAATCAAGAGTTTTACTCTTCCTTTTCCAAAACTAAATAGTTTTTCACCATAAAACCCACAAAGGGGAACTTGGATCTACCATCAGATCTCAAAAAGAAGAGATTTTTAAAATCCCACATCTCTTGATCTTCAAGATCCGTTCAAACAAAGAAGGAAGAAGGAGACCCATCTCCAGAAACCCCACTTTGGGGAAGAACTAGGGCTTAAGGGGAGAAGCCCTTCATCAGTTTCAAAACATCCTAAGAGTTTAATAAGTGTTCTTTTCTGGGAGTACAACTCCCATTGCAGGGACCAAATCCCTTTTGCTGCTCGAGCGCCCACGTGCTGACACATGGTGCGCTAGCGCCCAGAGCGCTAGCGCCCGAGCGTCCACGTGTTGACACGTGGCGCGCTAGCGCTCAAAGCACTAGCGCTCTTGCGCTCAGAGCGCTAGCGCTCTTGCGCTCAGAGCGCTAGTGCCCGAGCGCCCACGTGCTGACACGTGGCGCGTTAGCGTTCGGTGCGCTAGCGCTCTTGCGCTCAGAGCGCTAGCGCTCAAAGAGCTAGCGCCCGAGCGCCTACGTGCTGACACGTGGCGCGCTAGCGCTCGGTGCGCTAGCGCTCTTGCTCTTAGAGCGCTAGCGCCCGAGCGCCCACGTGCTGACATGTGGCGCGCTAGCTCTCGGTGCGCTAGCGCTCTTGCGCTCAGAGCGCTAGCGCCCGAGCGCCCACGTGCTGACACGTGGCGCGCTAGCGCCTGAGCGCCCACATGCTGACACGTGGCGCGCTAGCGCTAGCGCCCGAGCGCTGACACGTGGTGCGCGAGCACTCAAAGCGCTGGCGCTAGCCCCACGCATCCTTCGGATGCCTTTTCCCCCTTTTTTTTATATATACATATATATATATATATATACATATGTATACATATGTACACACACACATACTCCATGACACTGTCCCTGTTAGAAAAAAATTTCTAACGGGGCGCTGCCCCGCACCCCGCACCCCGCAAGGGGGTTGCTAACCCCCTTGACCCCCAGCCCGCTATCCGGGTAGCGGGACCCCCGTAAAAACTCTACGGAGCCCCCGATATATCCAAAACCCCTTCAAAACACAACACTGCACATTGAGTTCGCATGATTAGTTTAACCCGTCAATCGGAGGTTCCCTCGCTCCAAAGGCGAGGGGTAATTAACGGTAGCATAGTCCGCGGTTGCCGGAGATTCGGATCCCCACAATCATTAAACTCCGGCCTACCCTAGGCAGGGGGAATCTGTAATGCGCCTGACAAGCGCGCGCGTATTCCCATCTCAATAGGATGACGAAAAACACCCTACAGTATGATCCAGACCGTAGGGCAGGAAAAATTTCGAGATTTTGTTGGCGTCTGCATCGCTGCACTGGAATATGGTACCAGGAGCTACTCATCATTTGCCATTGGGTATGGAATTTGGAATTTGGTTGGCGTCTGCATCGCTGCACTGGAATATGGTACCAGGAGCGACTCATCATTCGCCATTTAGGGATTGGAATTTAGAATTTGGTTGGCGTTTGCATCGCTGCACTGGAATATGGTACCAGGAGCGACTCATCATTCGCCATTTAGGGATTGGGATTTGGAATTTGGTTGGCGTCTGCATCGCTATACTGGAATATGGTACCAGGAGCGACTCATCATTCACCACTTGGGGATTGGGGAGCGATGGATTAGGAGACAGGTTTAGATCCCTATCGCCTAAGGCTTTTCAATATTATGGGCCGTAAGGGTCCCATAAAGCATTTTCTCCTTACGAGTCGTAAGGATCCCGTAGGTGCATTTTCTCCTTAGGAGTCGTGAGGACCCCTAAGTGTGTTTTTCCTTTGTGAGTCGTAAGGATCCCACGAAGGTTTGTTCTCCTCATGCACCGTGAGGACACATGAGTGGGTCTTCCCAATGGAGAATAATTCCAAGGACGGAGACCAACCGCTGGACTGGTGATTGCAGTGGGGCATGAGTGTGGTGAGAATTATTTGAGCCCGTGGATTGTATACGGTAGTCAATTTGGGGACTAACCGTAGGGCTGAAAGAATTTTGGGAAAATGGGTTTTGGTTGGCGTCTGCATCGCTGCACTGGAATATGGTACCAGGAGCGACTCATCATTCGCCTTTTTTTTACCGCGATTGCTCTATCATTTCAGCTTTTCTTATCGCGTAGATCGCAATTGCCCTATCATTTTGGCTTTTATTCGCGGTTGCCCCATCATTTCGGCTTTATTTTCATCTTTATTTTATTCGCTGATTTTTATTGTGAGTTACCCCATCATTTCGGCTTTTATTTTTCTTTTATTTACACATTTTTTTGTTTATTTACATATATATATATATATATATTTTACATTCCCAGTTTAACGACTTAGAGGTCGATTATTCCCAGTTTAATGACGTGGTGGTCGACTGTTTCTAGTTTAACGACGTGGTGGTCCTCTTTGCTTATCCCAGCTACTTGAATTTTGATCTTGGCGGAGCTGTGTTGATGACCGTAGCTCTATGGCTTGCCGATACATCCGAGAATTGTGAGGTTTTTCCAAGCTTGTATTGGTCCTCTGTCCAATCTTTGGAAACACAGCAGTCTTCAATGGTATGACTCACCAGTCTATGGTATGGGCAGTATACGGGATTGCCGGTCATATTCATTTCATGTGGCCTCTTCGGAATAGGCAATTGCAGACCGTTTCTTAGGGCGTCCCTGAATATCTTGTGGACTTTGTCCCTTTTGAAGGAATAGACCTTATCCAGTTTCTCTTTCAGAGGCGATTCCCCATCGGTGTATGTATCGGAGGGACTGGAGGTTGATCGCGGCCGTTTTCGCGAAGGTGCCCCGCTCTTAGGTTGAAGGGGGTATCAGTTGGCTACCTCCGGATATCAATCCCTGGCTCATGAACCAAAATTTGATTCTGCTGTAATTGCAATCAGGCGACTTGGGTCGCGAGATCTGCCGCGACGTTTGCCAACTCATCAACCTTAGACTGTACCTTGGCTAACTTCTCATCCCTGTCCTGAAGCTGCCTCTGAAGCCATCGGAATAACGCTTGTTCTGTAGTTCCGGCTATGACAGCCGGGTCATCTTTATTGCCTGAGCTCAATTTCACAGGAACCATGGGCTCCTCTGGCTTATCGGCCTGAGGGGGCTCTTCATCACTTAGATTGAGCTGATACTGGGTAGCGTCAATCATATCATCACCATGGCTGTGAAGAAGAGGAGGATTCGTTTCTTCATGTCCGATCATGTAGACAGTGCGAACTACATACCCAGCTATCTCTTTATCTTTGGTGGCTGATTTCGCGGAGCGGTCTGGGCTTTGGAAATTCATAAATTTTAACATGGCCAAAGCCCTAGCCCTTTTGTTGGCTCTGTATCTGAGCCGCTTCTGCTTCAGCTTCTCTGCCTTGAGCGCTTGGCAGGCTTCTGCTCTTTGGGAAGCCGCCATAGGCTGAGTGATGGGGAGGCTTGAGAAGACACCCAATCGAGCAGTTGTCAGAGGCGCCGCTGGAGCTTGCCCGAGATGCCTTGTTGCTTTGTTGGCCTTGCCCCCAGCTGGGGCTAAGGAAAGTCGTTCAAACACCGACTTGCGTTTGTGTTGGGGCACCCTTGCTACCATGACATTCGGCATTTTCCCTTTTGAGACCGGTTTGTCTGTTACCGGAGCTTGAGGATCTGGGACGGCGTTAGCTGACACGAACATAATAGAGCCAAATGGTAGCGGCTCCTCCTCCCATTGTCGTCCGAGACTGGCCGGAAGGACCGTCCTGGAGTCCATCTTCATCCTGTAGGAGACGTGAGTTGTGTCGAGAGCTGAGCTGATCCTTGGAGACATCTTTGCTGCGTCCGAAGATTGCGATTGGAGAACGTTAACCTGCATAAAAAAACATGATTTTAGTACAGGCAATTGATATGCATATTAATTGAGTTCGCATGAAAGCTTAACCCGAAATATGGGAGGAAAGATAGGTCCTACCGGGCGTTCCAGAATCTGTAGGGTGTTTTTCGTCACCCCATTGAGATGGGAATACGCGCGCGCTTGTCAGGCACATTACAGATTCCCCCTGCCTAGGGTAGGCTGGGATTTATTGATTGTGGGGATCCGAATCTCCGGCAGCCGCGGACTAAGCTGCCGTTAATTATCCCTCACCTTTGAAGCGAGGGAACCTCCGATTGACGGGTTAAACTGGTCATGCGAACTCAACATACAGTGTTGTGCTTTGAAGGGGTTTTGGATATATCGAGGACCCCGCAGAGTTTTTACGGGGTTCCCTCTATCCGGATAGCGGGCTGGGGGTCAAGCGGGCTAGCAGGCCCCTTACGCGGTGCGGGGCAGCGCCCCGTTAGAAATTTTTTTCTAACAGGGACAGTGTCGTGGAGTATGTGTGTATGTGTGTGTATATATACATATATATAAAAATAATAAAATGAAAAGGGCATCCAAAGGATGCGTGGGAAAAAGCGTCAGCGCTTTGGGTGCTAGCGCTTTAAGCGCAAGAGCGCTCGCGCTTTGAGCGCCAGCGCCCCACGTGCCAGGCACGTGGGCGCTCGGGCGCTAGCGCTCTGAGCGCAAGAGCGCTAGCGCTTTGAGTGCTAGTGCCCCACGTATCAGCATGTGGGCGCTCGGGCGCTAGCGCTTTGGGCGATAGCGCTTTGGGCGCTAGCGCTTTGAGCGCAAGGGCGCTAGCACCCCACGTGTCAGCATGTGGGCGCTCAGGCGCTAGCGCTTTGAGCGCAAGGGCGCTAGCGCTTTGAGCGCTAGCGCCCCACTTGTCAGCACGTGGGCATTCGGGCGGCGAAAGGGACTTGGTCCCTGCAATGGGAGTTGTACTCCCAGAAAGGAGCGCTTATTATTCTGTGTATATATATATATATATATATGAGGAGTTAAACTCCTAGGATATTTTGAAGCTGATGAAGGGGATACTCCCCTTGAGCCCTGGTTCTTCCCCAAAGTGGGGTTTCTGAAGATGGGTCTCCTTCTTTTTCCTGCCGTTTGGCCGGATCTTGGAGAAAGGGGGTGAGACTTAAAAATCTCCCTTTTTTGAGATCTAATGACAGATCCAAGTTCCCCTTTGTGGGTTTTGTGGTGAAAAACTATTTAGTTTTGGAAAAGGAAGAGTAAAACTCTTGATTTAATTCGAAAGAAAGAAGAAGATTTAGAACCTTCAGAAAGGGAAAAGAGTCACAAACCCTACATTTTGAGGGGAATGAAAAAAGTCTATATTCTATTCATCATCATGTTGCCTTATATAGGCTTACATATTTACATATAGCCCCTTAGGCTTTACAAAATGGCATTTTGCCCATCCTATGTCTCATGTGCTATTTCTTTTTACACATAAGCCTTGGGCTTTACAAAAATTTGGCTTTATGTCCATTTTGCATACATTCATGCATAAAAAATTACATAAAAATTATTTATTACATGATCTATATTTTGGCATGGAGGAGGTTGGCCGCGGGCTCGACTTGGGCATGGGCCCGCTTGACCTGGGCTTGGGCCCACCTGGCTTGGGGTTGATCTTGACTTTGACTCGGTCAACCGGGGTGCAAATTTTGACCCCAACAATAGTTAAGTTAATAAAGAAATCTATCAATAAAATTTTGATAATTACATGCAACGCATATTAAAGATAGAGAAAAATCAAAGTGCATGCTTGCGCTGGACATTGAATCGGTGTTTTACTGTTTACCATCGGAAACTAGACTAAAAAGCGGGGAGCGCGTCCAGCCTAAATCTGGGGGCAGATGCTATATATAATATATCCATCCACCTTTCCGAAAAATACCAAGTTGATTTATGGTATTGTATATCGGAGGTTTGGATGGATACGACCGTTGTAGCAGACTTATCAGATTTCTTCTCAATGATGAGGAGTTTTTGATTGTGGGGAAGATTTTTCCTGCAGGCGCAAAACCCTGCAGTTAATTACGTATCGCCAGGAGAAAACAACTTTCTCTACTCTAGAAATCTTCATGTGTCGTGTTATAATTTGTTTATTTTGGGTTGCCTTTGGATTGTATACGGAGACTAATTTGTGTTGTCGCCCGCAGGGCGCGGATTAGTCCAAATCCGTACATAATAGATTTGGGGTGAACTTTGGTAGCATCTCTCATACGAGGTCCATCAGTTCAAGGGATTTTTGTTTTCATCTAAGAATCGTTAGTCTTGATATAGGCTAAGATCGACTTAGATTTCGACTAAGGACCGTTAGTCTTATATGAGACTTAGGTCAACTTAAATATTTTAATTAAGGGTCGTTAGTCTTGTTGTAGACTAAGATAAACTTAAATATGAAGTATAAGCTTCTATACTAAATGTATATTAGCTAAATATTCAAGTTATGGCTAGCTGGTTAAGTGCGCATATGCATTATAGAGTGCGCACGTGCTTCGCATGGATCATTCATGCTTTCCCTTTTGGGGGGTATACATGAGTATAGAATGCGCATGCATGTGGTTCACATATGAGCTAGATATGAATCTGTATGAAATGCGGATCTGAATAGGATGCGCACTTATATAGGGTGCGCATGAATATGGGATGCGCATGCATATATCACGTGATGCGCACTTGATTAGGTTTAAGTAGTGCGCATTTGCATGATGCACAAGTTAATGTGGACAATATCCTCCACATGCGCTCACGTGTATATCACGTGATACACAGATCAATAGTTTATACCCTAAACCACGGTGCGCACTATAATGCAGAAAGTTTTGGTTTTCAAAGAGATTGGGATCTCTGTTGTTTGATTTAAAGTGCATTCATATAGCACATTTAAATTCAATGAAAGTAAAAACTTTCAAGAGAAGAACCAGTTTCGATTTATGTTTTTGTTATCATCTTTTAACAAAGGTTTTATCCAAAGTCTTGAATCTTAGAATAGATCTCTCATGAAAAGCAATGGCTTTTTTTGTATGAAAATGATAAACTCTAAGATCGTTTGATTTTTGTTTTAGAGAAGCACCGGCTTCATTATGAAAAGCACTAGACTTTATGAGAAAAGAAGATCCTCTTCTTTTATTTGATTACTTAGTTAGCTAGAGTTTTCTTCTCAAGGAGCTTCGATTCTTTTTGCAGGGAAGATGAAGAGAACAAAAACGAGAAGAACAGAGTTCCAAAAAAAAGTCATCTCCTTCATTGTGAGGGGGTTTCTATTTATAGGAGAAGAATCGTTAGGGTTTGTTCCTAACAATCAGATGAGTTTTTATCTCAATTTGATTTTAGTTGATCTATATCAATTTTTGGATGCATGCGCACCATTGGATCATTGATCCAAATATTAATTTTTCTTGATTTGTCACGTTTTTTTATTAACAAACAGTATTAAATTGATTTATATCAATTTAGGGTGCTTGCGCACCATTGTATCATTGATCCAAATATCAATTTTGTTTGATTTTATTAATTTTGTTAATTGATAGAAGATTTTCTTCTAAAGATGGCTTAACCAAGTACATGCGCACTGATAATGCAAGTGCACGTGCTTTGCCTGTATTCGCATTGCATGCGATGGCCTTTACCATGCGCACGTGCCTTGCACGTTATTACACCTCACGTGATGGCCTTAAGCCATGCGCACGTGCTTTACACATGTCGCATCGCATATATTGGGTGAACCCTAAAATGGGTGCGAACAAATGCCTCCTACGGACTGTGCGCACGTGTCTTGCACTTACATATAGCGGTATCAACTTGCAAACCGTCATATCTGCTCTAAGATCTACAAGAAATTGAACCAACTTCAAAATTCTATAAATAGGGGCTTCCTCCCATAAACGAAACTGCGCCTCCTTTCTTTTCTTTCTAAAATTTTTTAAGAACTATTGTTCTTCTTTAGAGCTGATGCTCTTCAGCGAAGCTTTTGCTTTCCCATTTCTTTTGATTTGATAAGTAAAACCTGTCCCATCAAAGTAAAATGTGTAATCGAAGGTTTTGCTTCCTTTAAATAGTACGCATCCTTTTGGTTGCGCATCTATTACTTTAAAAAAATCTTTTGATTTTCATGGGACGTGCGCACCTTTTTGGGCTACGCACCCCTTAATTAATGAAATCCTTTGGATTTTTGTAGGATGTGCACACCTTGGTGGGTTGCGCATTCTATACTCAGAAAAATCTTTATATTTTTTCATAAGACGCAAGTTCTAAGTCTTGATTCTTCCCATGATAATTTTTGTTTTGTGAACTAACGCTTCTTGGTTTTTAGGTACTATGGTCGGTCATTTGTACGACATCGGGGATATCATTTCTCATGATGATATTTATTGGTACGAGCCCGGTTATTCTGATACTTAATGCGAGGCCATACTCTGTCGTTTGGAGGATCACTATGGGCGATTGCTCCTACGTCGGTCTTCTCTTATGCAGCTGCTCTTTAACGCGATTTGGAGGGCTACACTCGGGCTTTTTAGGGCGATGCCGCAACATGCATTGGATCAGACCAAGAATAAAGTGCATTCGGCCTATATGATAGGCTTACTTCCTAAGAACCGGAGAGATCGTTTGAGAGATATCTTGCGCCGGATCTACCGGCAAAAAGCGATCATATCCTCGCATGCCAGAGCAAAAGATACTGGTGACAACCCTAGCGCTTGCGTTCATGAATGGAGGTGCAAAGAGAGAGAGAATGCTGCTTGGGATATCTTGCAAAACCTTGTTTTTGATTTCCATAGTCAGCGTGCTAGTGACAATCTCTTGCCCCTGCTATAAACATTTTGCGAATTCTTGTATATGACTAGTAGCTTGTATATGGAATGCAGTCTTTTTCTTTTATATCCATATGATTAGTCTAAAATATTGCACATTTGAATGAACATTTGCCCTACTATTGTTAAGTGCTAAAAGGTGTTTATTGTAAATATAGAACATCTGAGGGTTTATTTGTAAAAAGTTTATTATCATATGTTTCTACATTATAATTAACATAATGAGGGAAAATATATGCATATAATATTTAAATGAAATCTTAGTAATTAAAATATGCATATCATATTAAATATTTCTAATCAATATTTTTAAGATATTATATCATTTAAATGGTTAGGATAATATCTTAAAAATACCAAATACTACTAACACTATGATTTGAGATATTGTGCAGATATTAGCTCAGGTTTGGAATCCAAATAAGAGATCCGAGTCAAATCGGGATATCGAAACCGAATCTGCCAAAATTTAGAAGCAAATCGAGAGGTCTAGCAATGGCAGAGACTCAGAGTATTATTTTCAGAATCTATACATCAAAAAGATCTCCAAATATCAACACAGAAGACCAGAAAAAATCCCAAAACTTGATTCCACCAAGTTGCGGCGGAACTGCCGCCAAATATGGCTATATGCGGCGGTTCCGCGGCTATTTGATAGCCCTACGATGTGATATTTGGTGGTTTGGATGTTAACTGCATATATTCTTATATGAAATCTAGGGTTTCTGGTTTGCGAGACTATATAAGGGACCAAGAGCTGTACATTGAAAATCATCACCGAAGAGATCAAGAGATCCAAGAGATCCACGTATCCAAGTGATCATCATCTATTCATCTACCTCCAACAAGAGAGAGATCTAAAGCAAACTAGGGTTCTTGTATTCTACTTTCTAAGGAGAATTGTAAATGCAATAGTTGATTA
This sequence comes from Agapanthus africanus, assembly GCA_030015575.1. NCBI lineage: Eukaryota > Viridiplantae > Streptophyta > Magnoliopsida > Asparagales > Amaryllidaceae > Agapanthus > Agapanthus africanus. The sequence goes on along the minus strand of CM057342.1, from coordinate 693,495,197 downwards.
ATAAAGGTAGTGTTTATTATTATTCTTTTCGTATTTAATTTCTGCACTTACTTTTCTGCATCTTCATTATTATTTCATTCTTCAACCTTTCTCCTAAATTTTTAACCATGAGCGAGTAATTCTTAATTTGCTAGGGTTTGTAGGATAGGGTAGAACAATGGATGAGAAAAACTTTTAATTTCTTTTATACATTTTAAAGTTTATAAACTTTAGCAAAATAAATGTTAACATCCTTATCGAGCGCGCTACCAATTTATTGATAGTTAACCACGATTTGATATTGGTTTAACACTTATTTTGTTAAGGGCTAGACATGAATAGAGATCAATGTAAGGACAAGGGTTAATAGTGGGGAAACCCTAGTTTCATCCAAGAAACCCTAATCTACATTCATCACTATCGATCTAGTTTTAAACTATTAAAATATAAAATGAGTCATTTTTAATTATTCATCCATTACTACTAAATCCTATGAACCCTACAAGCTTTTTCTTTATAAATTCTATATCCGTAACGACAAACAATTATCCTTCTTTTATCAACTCGTCTAAAACAAGGAAAGAGTTCACGTTTCCGTACGGATGACCTGTACTCATCGCGGCTAGCTACTAGCGACACCGTCTTGATTGCGGTTATTTTCAAACACACTTTTGCACGATCAATCACCACACTTCTTCTTTTTGTTCTGATATAGCTTAGCTTAGCTTATTTACTGGTCTCGGAGCGTTAGTTTATTCTTCTTTGATGAATTTTTGCCTAAACCGCATCTTTCATCAATTTTGGCTTATGGATTAAAGACACTCCCCTTTTTAGTACAAGATGTATTCCTTATTTTGATGATATAAATAAAAGAATGACGTTCTTTTAGGTCACACTTTTTATCACTATGCTGAAATCACCTGGCTTATTTTATGTACTCGTCTCGAGGCGTTAGTTTATTCTCTTTTGATAAATAAACTTGGCCTAATGTTAAATATACATGACCCTTGTTAATACAAGAGTCCGTTAGATTTTTGGTACTGGGTGTAGTCCATCGCACCGTTACGTTTGTTGATTTCTTCTCAACTCATGTCTACTCTGGTCGCTGTTTCGAGTAGCTACGCACTAGCCATATCTCCTATCCAAGCAGATGCGAGGATACACCATCTCAAGTAAATTTCTTAGGTGAATGTATAGATAGCCGTCGGATGATTCAGCGTTAGGCGTCACCATAGCGCTTTACCTTGAAGTTAGGCTCTATTTGGATCCCCCAGGAAGTCATTACCGCACTTTTTCAAGATGAGTCGACGTCCATGTTAGTTGTATGTATGCCCTAGAGGCCATTATTGTACATGAGATGTATATGATAGTGGATGCTGGGATATATATAGGGAGTACTTTCTTGCTCGACATGATAATACACTATCTGGTTGCTCTTTATCTTAACATGTATACTTACTGTCTCTTTGTTACATGTCGATAAAGCCCTTAGAATATGTACTCGACTTCCAGGATTACGATGCAGATCATACTAGTGGGGCCTGGATAGTCCATGAGTACATCCTTCAATGTTCCTAGTCGTGGGAATATCGAGACGGGGCATCGATATTCCAGAGTAGACTAGCATATATCTTCTCGACCAATGTGATGGGCGATGGATGATCCCATATCCATTGGTGTTTGACATCAGAGATGGTATACTGATGCTCAGTGCAGACTGGGTATATTGAACGGACTCGCCGAGAACTCCCAGATGGTATTATATCTCACGTCAGATGGCAGTTCTTTGGTGACACTGGTACAGCTTAGTCTGTTGACCCGAGATCGTCATAGAGTCTTGTGTGTCTCCTACTATGCTTTGATTTCCACCCTACCACGGCTCTACTGATTCGTACAAATAGGTGGTTTTTGGGTACAGTCCCGAGTCACATGGAGGTAATGAGCGATAGGAGGGGATTCGTCTCTCCCGGTATTGGGGGTTGATGTTGCGCTATGCTCGACTGGCCATAACTGGAAATCCCTGGCCAGGGTTGATGTGATTTACTGGTAAGTGTTATCAGTAGTTTCACGCTCCTTATGGACTTTACATCGGTATGACTTATCAAGCTACTGGGGTCTGACGTTTACCACCCCTAGGTGAGATATGCGACATATTAGACGAACAGACCGGACTGTACGGTAAGTGTTACTCATTGGATTCACAGGAGTGTGAGCAGGCTTGCTCGTTAATCTTCTGATCGCTCAATACCCGGGTGGCCGTTACATTTAGCAGACCGCTTGCGGCTTGTGGGTGTTTGATATGATCACCACATACTGCCGGCGTATTGACGAGTCTTTAGAGTCCTACACAGAGGTTTCCTGGCTCAGGCGAAACGAAATAGGAGCACGTATGTGATATGTGCGGGACCGAGAATAATACCAGTATGTGATACTGTATTCTATTCTCGCGATTTGTATCATCGGTCGGTTATATTTGATATAGCCGGGTTACCGAATCAAGTGTTGATTCGATATATTGATACACTTGATATTATTCGGTTATATGTGATATGATCGGATCATTAAACCAAGTGTTGATTTAATAATTTAATGTATAATTATATATATGATATATTACTTTACATTAACTAGTATTGGTTCACTTAAGATTATTTTCTCACTTGATGTGCACAAAGTGTATATATATGATATATATATTGATGTACATGAATTGTGTCATGCTAGATGCCACATGCAACTTGTATGTATGAGACTTACACCATGACCATGATAATGTATTTGGATTTTATTTATTTTGGTAATTCAAATATAGTGGAAATTGGTCATGGTTGCAAGCTTGTAGAAGCTTGTGGATTCCATTAACTTAGTCCACTAATTTGTCTCACCTAAGATATTTATTAACCAAACCATTATCTAAAATCATGGTTAAATCTCTACAAAGGTTAGTATATGATGCTAACTTACCCATGGTTGCAAATAACTTCACTTGAGTTTTCATTCTCATTCTTTTTCTTCTTCTTTTTCTTCATCCAAAAGAAAAAAAAGCTTTCTAGTTTTTTTTAAGTGAAGAAACAAAGTGAGAAAAATAAATCTAAAGTGAACCCACTTCCTATTTCATCATCCTCTACTACTTGCCATTTAGTTTAGGGTGTTCTCTTCACAAAGTTTATGACCAAGTGAAGGGTTAGTTTGGGTTTGAGTCTCCTCGACGTAGATCATTTTCGGCCTCGAAGACTACGAGCAAATCCGTTCATTTCTCCAAGGAAACCATCACTAGAGTCCGGGAGCTCGATGGTCGCAGCGAAGGGACGTCAACACGAAGCTTTAGAAGTGAAGGACCGGATCTACAAAGGTTGTATTCTAGTTCACTTCTCTTTGTAATGTTAGATTACAAGTTTTTGTTACCCTAGTTTTCTAGCATAATTCTTAGTTTGATTGCTTAGCACCCCCCTTGATTTTTTTGTTGTGGCATGTGTGATACTTGCAAACCCTAGGCTAGGTGCTAAGGAATCCCAACAGTCCAATGGTCTTTGGGCTTACATGTATAGTCGTTGAGACCCGTTTCTTCCTTTAGAAAAATATAGCAAAACACGCCGCTCTTTTTCATATATTTGTGCCTGTGGATTGTCAACAGAAGTCAATACTGACATATCTATAGGGCATAAATTTTTTTTATATCGTTTTCTTTTTTTATTCTCTACGATACTCTATCATTTCAGCTTTCTTATCGCGAAAGTCGCGATTACCCAATCATTTCGGCTATTTATTCACGGTGCCCAATCATTTCGGCTTTTTCATATATTTTACTCGCTACTTTTTTTATGAGTTGCTTCATCATTTCAATTTTTTTTACTCGCTGATTTTTATTTTGAGCTGGGGACTTGGAATCTTATACCAGCTTTAGCATCAGTATCGATACAACTGAAATATTGCCAGAAGCGACTCATCATCCGTCGTTGCCTATTGCACAAAGGTCGCTTAGAAGACAGATTTAGATCCCTACCAACTAAGGCTTTTTGACTTTATGAGCCGTAAGGGTCTCATAAAGGTATTTCTCCCTATGAGTTAAGAGGATCTTGTAGGTGTATTTTCTCCTTATGAATCATGGGGATTCTTAAGTGGTATCTTCTCTTGTAAGTCCGAAGGATCTTATAAGAGTATTTTCTCCTTGCAAATCGAGGGGACTTACAAGTGCCGTTCACTATGTCGAGAAATATCACTCGCTTTTGGTGGGACTTGGTTGAGAATATATTTATTTACACCTGTGGATTGTATACAAGAGTCGATATTGGACCACTTGTAGGGAATAATTTTTATGGGGTTATAATGGCTTAAGAAACAGATTTAGATCCCTGTAACTTAAGACTTTTGAATTCTATAAGCCGTGAGGGTGTTATAGAAGTATTTCTCCCTACGAGTCGAGAGGATCTCATAAGTGTATTTTCTCCTTAGAGATCGTGAGGATTCCTAAGTGTGTTACTCCTTTGTGAGTCGTAAGGATCTCACGCGGGGATTTTCTTCTCATAAGGTCGAGAGGACTTTGTAAATGTATTTTCCTTTCTTTTCATGAGTTTGAGCCCTTTCGGGCTTTCACAAGCTCGCCGGCAGTCCTGCTGTTTTTACTCACGGAGACTTTTCGGGTTTTTCATCCGTGCCCGTTTTACTTGTGGACATGCTATTTTTTTACGACCGCATCGTTAGTGGTGCTTCCTCAACAGTAAGACTTCAGATGTAGCCTTGCGGTGGGACTTGGGAGAGATTTGGATCATTTATGCCCGTGAATCGTATACGGTGATCAATATGAAGATTTATCATAGGGAAACACATTAGTTTAGGGACATTGCGGTCCATAAGGGACATAGATCGTCCGTGCCTGTGGATTGCATACAGTTGGTTATATGATCCATACCGTAGGGCCAGGTGTATTCGAGGTACCATCATCCGGTAGGGCTTTCAAAGTTTTGGTCTTGGGAAGATAGTGATAAGTATAAAATATTGCACATTTGAATGATCATTTTCCCTATTATTGTTAAGTACTAAAAGGCGTTTTTTGTAATTATGGAACATATGAGAGTTTATGTGTAAATAGTTCATTATCACATGTTTCTACATTATAATCAACATAATGTGGGAAAATACATGCATATAATAGTTATATGAAATATTATGATTAAAATATGCATATCATATCAAATATCACTAACCATATTCTTAAGATTTAATATCATATAAAATGGTTAAGGTAATATCTCGAAAACACCAAATATTACTAACACTTTGATTTGAGATATTATGCAAATATTAGATCAGGTCTGGAATCCAAGAGATCCGAGATGTCGGAATCAAATCTGCCAAAATATGGAAGCAAATCGTAAGATTTAGCAACGGCAGAGATTCAGAGCATTATTCTCAAAATCCAGATATCGAAGAGATCTCCAAATGTCAACACAAGACAGCACAAAAAATCCCAGAACTTGATCTCACCAAAGAGCCACGGTTGGGTGGCAAAATCACATTATTCGCGGCGGATTCACGGCGCATCTTGTGTAAGTCTACAATAGCGCCCCGGCTGTCAATCCGAGGCCAAATGCGGAATAAAAACTTTTTAAAAAACCGGCGCTATCATAGTTTTTCACCCGGATCGAACCATTAACACAAACTAGCTAACTAGAAAGATGATAGAAAGGCTATACCGATCGATCCGTGTCCTTCGGTCTTTAGCTACAATACCTAGCTCCTCGCGGCATCTCCGATCTCCGGTCTCCTCATCGGAAGGGCACCATGTCAAGAAGTCTTTTTACGGGCTCCCGCTTCAAACCGAAGCAACTCGGACATGAAGTTTGCTAGTCGACATGTCCAATGTGATGTGATGTAGAGAATGTGTGTGATAACTTTGTCTCAAGCATCCATTGATTCTCAACACATGAGAGTGTATGGATGGAGATTGAAGATGAAGCTATGGTGGAACTTGTGAGCTAGAGGAATAAGAAGAAGAAGAGGCTTTTCTTTTCTCTTGTGTTGAAATGAATTTTGAGAGCCATAGAATAATCTCAAGAGTTAACCCAAGAGTTAGTGGCTGTCCACTCTCTCTCCACCTCTCATTTCAACATAATAAACAATCACTAATATGACATTTGCACAAGAAATAAGACCATGAGTCACCAATGAAGCACATGTCTCATTTAATGCACAAAATCATCACTCCCACCCACAATTTCCACCATCTAAACATTAATCCAAATGTTTAGTCCAACAACAAGATTTGGCATCAACTAAAGTAAACTCGTGACGGATCACAAGAATACCCCTCACCTGTATATACATACCTGCATCCGCATTCCGACTGAATGCGAATGCAATGAGACTAAAGTAATCCAACAAATCTAATACTAGGATCCGGCTTAAACCAAAGCCCACCAGTATGATCCGTCCGATCATGATCCGTGCACGAGTGCACGTATATGATCGAACCCTGCCATAATACCATACGGCCTCTACAACGTTTCACCCGAAACTTGGGAAACTATCTGTGGGGGACTCTAAATACTCGTCAATACGCTGGCAGTGGGTTTAACCACAAGCACGTCAGTGGTACTAGTTGTACGTAACGGCTACCCTTGTATTGACCAAAAGGTAAGTTGATGAGCGAACTCATCCAGAACCCTACTGAGCCTGTCAGTGGCAATATCCGTACAGTCCAGTCCGTTCGTCTATGAGTATCGTATGTCGGGTCAAGGGTCTGGTAAACGTCAGACCCCCAAAAGCGGTACAAGTCGTGTCGGAGTGTACCCCAGAACACCCTGAGATACTACTGGAATACCTACCAGTAAATCTCACTTGCCTTGGCCAAGGAATTCGTGTAATAGCTCTCCTAGACACAGCGCGATCTCACCCCCAATACCGGGGGAGACGAAACCCCTGCCGATCCGCTCACTGCCTCCATGTGGCTCGGGACTGTACCCAACTAAAACCTGTTTGCACGACTCCTTTGAGCTGTGGTAGGTTAGTAATCAAAGCACAGTGGGAACTCACACGAGACAAATGACGATCTCAGGTCGATGAACTAACCTGTACACAGGTCACCAGGGAACTGCTATCTGACGTTAGGTATAATACCAACTAGCAGGTTCCCGGCGAGTCCGTCCGGTGTACTCATAACCTAATGAGCACCTGTATACATCTTAGGTGAACCAACTGACACCAATGGCTTGTGAGACCGGCCACCGTCCCTCGTCGGGGTCTCGACTGTATACACTAGTCTACTAATGGAGGATCGATGCCCAGTCTCGAAACTCCCACGACTAGGGACCTTTAAGGATGTGCTTATAGACTACCCAACTCTCATGTATATGATCGCCATCATACTGCTGGTAGTCAAGCAAGAATCCTAAAGGCTCTATCAACGTGTAATAGTGATCTGTAATATCACCTAAAGCATGTACATGATGATAAAGATAAACCAGATAGCATACTATCATCTTGAGTAAGACTGTCCTACCGGCATAGGTCTTCCCTCAATCATTGAAATCACGTGCTTGCGATCCAATAATTGACTTTGAGGGCAGTATATCCAACATCTTGTGCCGTAGGATCTGAGATTTTGGAAGTTGGATCGTATCAGCATAAATCACAGATGCTACCTAGGGTTTCTAATTTTTGTGACTATAAATAGGACCGAGAGCTTCACATCTAAAATCATCAATCTGAAGTGATCAAGAGGTCCAAAGCGATCTACGCATCCAGGAGATCATCATCTAGTCATCTACCTCCAACAGGAGAGAGAGCGAGAGCAAAACTAGCGTTCTTTGTAATCTACTTTCTACGGAGAGTTGTATGAAATAGTTGATAAAGATAGTATTTTTAGTTTATTTCTTTTCGCATTTAATTTCTGCATCTTAATCATGTTTTCATTCTTTAACCTTTCTTCTAGATCTCAAACTATGAGTGAGTAATTCTTAGCTTGGTAGGGTTCATAGGCTAGGGTAGATCAATGGATGATAAAATCATTTAACTTCTTTTAAACATTTTAAAGTCTATAAATTTTAACAAAATAAATGTTAACATCCTTATCAGGCGCGCTACCAATTCATTGATAGTCACGACCACGATTCGAGATCCGTTTAATACTTGATTTGTTAAGGGCTAGACATGAATAGAGATCAATGCAAGGACAAGAGTTAATAGTGGGGAAATCCTAGTTTCTTTCAAAAACCCTAATCTACATTCATCCCTATCGATCTAGTTTTAAACTATTAAAAGATAAAAAAGTCATTTTTAATCATTCATCCATTGCTACCAAGTCTTATGAACCCTACAAGCCCTTTCTTTATAAACTTTACATCCGTTTCAAATTAGATCTACAACCAATCAACCAATCTTCAATCAACTCGTCTAAAGTAAGATAAAGATTCACATTTCCCTATGGACGACCCGTACTCATCGCAGCTAGCTATTAGCAACACCGTCTTGATTGCGGTTACTTTACTAAACACTTCTTTAAAACAGATCAATCAAATGGCACCGTTGCCGGGGAAACGGTCGTAATTTTTTTCTTGCTATTCGGGTTGAATTCTTAAAATCCATACCATAAAATAAACAAAACCGCATTTTGTGTATCTAACGATTATTGTACGAGTTTTGCAAGGAAATCGGAAGTAACTGGAGCAGAGTAACAGAGATTCAGAGACTTTCATCGTAGCCCAGAGGAGTAGAGGGGAGCACTGAAGAAATTTTGGCAACCAACCCTACCAAACTGTGGCGGAAACAAGCATTTTGCGGCGGAAATGCGGCGGAGTGGAGGAGTTGGGCCCCTAAAATCTTCAGGTAAATTTCTAATATCTTTCTCTCTCCTTTAAAAATCTAATATTCTGATTTTTACTGCAGGATTCTTTGCAAAAAGCGCCGCCCAAAAATCTTTTTGCGTGTTTTGATATTAGTTTGTTTGTGCATATCTTAACCGGATATTAAGGGGCAATAACCCAAATTCAGATTAGGTAGGGATTTCATCACCCTTCCTAGGCCACATAAATAAAAAAACGAGCATATTTTCACCCTACATTAATTAAAAAAATATCTAGATCAAGCCTTTAAGGACCGTTGCGTTCAATTAGGACAGAGGAGGGTCATGGGTAATCTATCGCTTATTCGCATTTTTCTTATGGTGTCTAGGCAAGTGTGACTAAGGAAAGTGGTTACTTAATTAGGCTCGCTATTTCGGTGATTCGTATAGCGGATACCTCCCACTTATCTGGCACTTACCTGGCCACAAGAGCGATAAAAAGGTGGTAGAGGATTGATCCTGTGACTTGTCCTCTGGAAGTCTAGGAGCGATCTAGTGACTTGACCTAGGTGGCCCTAGTTCTAGAAATTGATTGTACATTTTTGTGATTTGTTGAGTCAAGCCTCACGTCCGACACTTTTTCAAAACAAAGTTCTCACACACGCTGCCACATGCGTTAAACCCGCTTAGTGCATGATCTGCCGGACACGGGATTCTAGTGTCTGTCTTGTCCGCATTTTTTCTATCAACTCCGAAGTCGGTACTTCTTCATCTTCTTTTTCCCCTCCACCCACCACATCTTCCGAAATGGACGGATCTCCATCGGGATTTAACGATACCACCATGCCACCACCCGTAGGTGCGCAGAATCCACCATGCATCTTTCTTTAAGAAAGATGATACCTCATGCGTGGACCCCTTCCTACTTGTCTGTCTCTTCCACTGGCCAATGGGGATAATTTCGAAATTAAACCCCACTTCATCAAATTGTTGCCCAAATTTCACGGGCTTGAATTTGAAGATGCATTCGTTTTCATAACCAAATTCGAGAACGTATGTGCGATGATGAGTACTACCCAACTATCATAGGATGCTATACGATTACGTCTTCTCCTTTTTACCGTGTACGACCTAGCAGAAAAATGGCTTTATAGCACTGCCGCACATACTATCGCCAAATAGGATGAATTCGTTATAGCATTACTTAAGAAATTTTATCCCAATCATAAAACCGCCCGTGTTCGAAGCGAGATTACCACTTTACCTAACTTCCCAACGAACCATTTTAGAAATACTTTGAACGGTTTAAACATCTTCTTGTCCAATGCCCTCATCATGGAATCGATATATGGCAACTTTGCCGAATTATATATGAAGGTATTAATCCAGCGACAAAACAGACATTTCATGTCTAAAGGTGATGGCGAAGCATAGCAATTCCTCGAAGATCTTGCCGAACAAACATTACAGTTGGAAAGCGTTAAACCAACCTCATCTTCATCTAGGGCAGGCATCCATCAGGTCGATATTTCCATCGCAGTAAAAGCCGAAATGGCCGTGATACAAAAGAAACTCGAAGCTATAGAAAAAAAATTCTCGTCAACCTCCCTAAACCAAGCCACGCTCCCCAAAACCGTGTGTGGTTGCTGTTCTGACCCATCACATTTAACGGAAGAATGTCCTTTGAATCCTCCGTTTCAAGGTCAAGAACAAACTAATGCTGATTTTCAGCAACGACCTAGAAACGATCCCTATTCCTCTACATATAATCAGGGATGGAGGAATCGCCCTAACTTCGTTTGGAGCCAAAACCAGTCTCAAACTCAAAATCAGTTCCCAAGCCAAAATAACTTTCAAAGGCTTCCCTCACAGCAACAGCAGCCACCACAATAAAGTTGGCACCCCTTTCAACCACAATCTTTTCAAAATCCGACCAACAACTTTTCACCTTATAATAATTCTTTTCCAACGGCCGGTACCGATAAAACCTCTGCACTCGAACGAAATTTAGAAACGTTCATTAAACAATTTACAAAAATGACGGCTAATTTAACATCTTCTATCCAAACGTTAGGGCAACGCACTGCTTCCCATGGTGAAAGCATTAAATCGATAGAAGTATAACTTGCACAGTTAAATGCCGTGATGAGTGAGACAAAGAAAGGGAAACTTTCATCTCAACTTCTACCAAATCCCGGCCACTCACAAAGCACAAACATCGCCTTTAACCAACAAAATCATAAAGTGAGTGCCGTAACTACGTTGAGATTAGGAAGAGTGCTGAATAATAATATCAGTAAACAAGTTGATGATGAATCAGATGAAACCCCGGCTGCTACTTCTAATCCTACTTTGTCTAGTCCACCATCTTTTCTAAGTCTATTCTCCGTTTTCTACTAGGCCCGAACCCTCATCCTACTTCCTTGAAGGAATTACCATCTACGACCATCCCAAATCCAATTTTGGAATCCATTCCATCCCCACAAACTTCTCCTAAGTTGGACCCAACCCTTATTAATAAAGCTCATTTTCCAAACAGGCTAAGGGCCAACAGACCAAGTCCCCAAATGGAGAAGACCGTGGACATTTTAAAGCAAGTTAACATAAATATTCCTCTCCTAGATGTTATCAAACAAGTTCTGTCCTATGCGAAAATCTTAAAGGACTTGTGCGCTAGGAAGAGGAAAACTCAAGTACCTAAGAAGGTTTTCTTAGCAAGTAATATGAGCAATTCTCTTACCCAATTGGTGCCCACGAAACGTAAGGACCCCGGTTGTCCTACAATATCTATAACTATTGGGGGTAAAATTATCAATCGTGCTCTACTCGATTTAGGTGCGAGTGTTAACTAACTTCCGTATTCTGTTTATAAGCAATTAGGGATAAGGGAGTTGAAACCTTGCATTGCACTCTCCAGATGGCTGATCGATCTATCACCCACCTTAGGGGTGAGCTAGAGGATGTGTTAATCAAAGTCAGGTGTTTGCCGACGAAAACAGAGACGAACCGGGATGGATCGTCCTTCCTGAATTTGGGGGCAGATGCTATTTGGATTTATCCGTCCATCTCTCCGAAGATGCCAAGTTGATTTATGGCACCGTATATTGGAGGTTTGGACAGATGCGGCCGTTGTAACAGACTTCTTCAGATTCCCCCTCGTTTGCGAGGGGTTTTTAATTGTGTGGACGCTCTTCCCTGCAGGCGCAAGCCCCTGCAGTTAATTACGTTATCGCATCACGATAACCACTTTCTCTTGCTCCGAAAGTTCACTTCATGTCGTGTGTGTTTTTTTTGTTTAGGTTGCCCGTGGATTGTATACGTAGAATAATTTATGTTGTCGCCCATAGGGCGTAGATTAGTCCAAATCCGTATATCATAGATTTGGGTTTGTTTTATTTAAAGATCGTTAATCTGGTTTGAGATTAAGATTGACTTAAATGTATGTGAGCAGTTGGGGCTCGGTTAGTCTTTTGTTATGGATACGTTAGTCCAATTTGAGACTAAGATCTACTTAATAAGGTTTTAGAATCATTTTTGTTTCAGATCCAACAAGAGAGCATTTGGGCTCTGTTGTCTTAGTTTAAGGACATTTCGGTCCATTATCGCCATTTTGGGGGCGAAGTTATAGTTTGAGAACATCTCGATCTGTTGATCACCATTTTGGAGGTGAGATTTTAGTTTAAGGACGTCGCGGTCCGTTGATCACCATATTAGAGGTGAGAGTTTTAGTTTAAGAATATCTCGGTCCGTTGATTATCATTTTGGAGGTGAGATTTTAGTTTAAGGACGTCTCGATCCGTTGATCACCATTTTGGAGGTGAGATTTTAGTTTAAGGACGTCTCGGTCGGTTGATCACCATTTTGCAGGTGAGAGTTTTAGTTTAAGGACGTCTCGGTCCATTGTCCATCTTGCACGCACGTATATTTGTTACGTGACAGGATGAACGACGATGATTTGGGATGCACCCAGTTTGGGGTGCAGTTTGATTTGAGGTGTGCACGTCAGTTTGGAAGTGCACCAAAGAATTGTTGGTTGTCGGGACCCGCCACCTCTTTGAGGTGTGCATGTCAGTTTGGAAGTGCACCAAAGAATTGTTGGTTGTCGTTGAGGAATTACAACGACATACATCAGAGGTGTGGAGAGAAGTACCCTTGGACCAATTCCCGTATTTGAGAGAAAAAGGAGTTAGTGGTAAACCCGGAAATCATTAGTCATATTTTGAGACCAAGATTTCCTCGAGAGGATATGGGATAAGTATCGTTTTGGATATCATCAGTTGGAAGATCAATAGTCGTATTTGGGACTAAGGTCATCTTGGGAAGTCATGAGCACATGGGCTCGGATGGTCCGAATCAAGGAGGTTCTATCCTAGAGGGGACCTAGCCAATTTGGGCTTGGTCCATTCAGTTTTTGTTGAAAAGTGCTAAGCACTTGTTTGGGCTCTGTATAATCAGTCCCCTTTTTGTATAAAGAGTGCTGAGCACTTATGTATGTTCTGACGCTCACATATAATCATATGGGCTTTTAATCATGGGGATTGCCCAATAAGTGTTAAACACTTTACCCTTTTTGTCTTTGTATGGAGTGCTAGGCACTCTTTATGGCGCCCATGTGAGAAACATGTGAGGCACTGGGCGCTGGGCACTCTCCCTTTTTTTTGTGGCGCCCACATGAGAGACACGTAAGGCGCTGGGCGCTGCCCAATGAGTGCTAAGTACTCTTCTCTTCTGTGGCTCCTACGTGAGGAACACGTGGGGGCGCTGGACGCCGCTCATTGAGTGCGAAGTACTCTTTCTTCTGTGGCGTCCACGTGAGGTGCTGGGTGCTGAGCACCGCTCATTGAGTGCTAAGCACTCCTTTTCCTTTTTTTGCGGCGCCCACGTGAGGGGCACGTGAGGCGTTGGGCGCTAGCTTTTTCCTTATATGCTTTGTTTTGAGTAATTCGATTTCCTAATTTTTTTCTGAATCTTTGATCCTCAAGAACAAGTTCTTCCCGATGAGAATTAAATTCTCAACTTGTGGGAGACTTGTATTGTGGATCTCAGATCTGGAGAAAGAATTAAGTTCTTTTAAAAGGGTTAAACCCTTCAATAGGTAAATGAGATGTTTTGATCTCTCTTCTTTTTATTTACCTAGGGTTTTCTTTTTCTAAGAAGGGAGACCTTCTTCTTTCTTCCTTTTTGAAGCTTTCTGCTTTGTTTTTTAGAGGCTTAGGGGGGGTTCCTCCTCTTTAGACTTGAAGTCTTGGGTCTTTTATATAGTAGAGACAAGTTTGTTGATTAGTTGAAAAAATCTCTCATTAAGAGATTTTAATTGATTTGGGGATTTTTATCCACCATTGGATCTTTGATCCAAGGGTTTCTGTTTTACAGAATAAGATTGGAGAAATATTTTCCCCTCCACAGAATTTATTCTGTAAAACGGTGATTTTTTAATCACCGTTGGAATTTTAATCCAGCGGCTCTCTGTTTTACATAGCCAATCCTTCTTGTTTAGAAAGATTGAGGGAATATATCCCGAAAATAGAATTTTATTCTATAATTTAATTTGGGGAATGTTTTCTCCTGACAGAATTTAATTCTGTATTTCTGATGATTTGTCATCTCCGTTGGATCCTTGATCCAACGGCTCTATTTAACAGAGAGTAGAATTTAATTCTATCTGGACGCCGACGCTCACGTGTTGTGCACATGAGCGCTAATTAAGATTTTAATTCCTTTATGTGCTTTGCACATCGGCGCCCACGCAAGGAGCACGTGTGACGCCAATATAAGAGTTTTTAACTCTGGCGCTGGCGCTCTCGTGGAAGGCACGTGAGACGCTGCCTCTTAAATTTTGAACAGAGCTTTGCTCTTATTATTGGGGGAAACAAATGCCCCCCACCGTTGCGCTCACGTGGCTCACACGTGAGTGCAACGGTGGCACCTTTTCCACCGTTTGATCTCCTGGAAAGTTGAACTGTCTCTTAAAGTTTTATAAATAGGGCCTTCGGCCCTTGAGATGGTTGTTGTTTATCTTCTTTCTAACCTTCTTCTATCTTGAGAATTTAATTCTTCTTTCAGAGCTCAGATTATGTTCAAAGAAACTCTTTTAGAGTCAAAACTCTGTCAAAGTTTTGGTAAGAACCATGACCATGTCCTAATGTTTGAGGAATTTCTCCATGTCTTAGGGTTTTTAACCCATTAACAGAGCTTTGCTCTTCTTTTTGCAATGATCTCTTAGAGATCTAAAAAAAAAATTACTTGAGTAAATCGTAGATCTTAACGATCTTTTAGGGTTTTACCCTGTTAGAAATTTTGTTTTTTGAAGGTTATTTGGAATTTAATTCCCTTTCTCGAGTGGAGTTCTGGGATGTTATCCCATTGTTCTACAGAGCTTGGCTCTGAAGAATTTCTTATGGGAATTTTATTCCCTTCATAATTTCTTGATAGATTTGAAATCTGTTTGCAGAACATAGTTTTCGAGGGAGTTCAACTCCAGAGTTTAACGATGTTTTCTTATTGATTGAGAATCCTTTTGGATTATATTTTTTAATGAGTGGCTGCCTCATCATTGATGGGGCGTTACCCTGATTTTGTGGGGGGCTCTATCCCTTTCTTTTTGAACTGCGATGCGGTACAAATTGAAGTGTAAAAGAATGCTAAAGTCTTGAACATTGTGCCAATAGTTGACCCATCCCTTTTATGCAGGTACTATGGCTTTCGATTCATCCTTTCCCTTCGTTCATTCGGAGAGTGCCTTTGCCGACACGCCCATAGATCGGAAAGTCTTCGCACTTATCCGAGACCATGGCCCAGATAGTCTCTTCATCTGTGGGGGTCATGGTATAGTCAAATTATTCGGGTCGGTGTAGTTTTACTTGCATAGCGCCTTCAGAGCCAATCTCGGTGATCCATTACGCTGACTCGCCGCCGGTGACCTTCGCAGTAGAAGATATCAATTGGATCTTGGAAGGTCGTCTTCAGCCTTCTATGGCTTCAATACTAGTGCAGCCGCCGATGGCCTTGGATATTTTGGGGCGACGCATATGCCAGGGAGAGTCGTGTCCTTGGGGGCAATTATATGATAGGAGTGACTCGCCGTCAGTCGGCCGGCTATCTAAAGTGGGCCCGATATACCCTGTCGGCCAAGAAATCGCTGTTATTAAAGACCGGGTTGTATCCCGCGATCTACGCGTCCCTCTTTTACAACCACGCTCCTCATGTGTGGTGGATCAAATCCTTTTTGGAACAATTGAACATCCCGACCCATACCTTTCTCCTATCAGATCGGGAGGTTTCGATTTCATTTGAGGAGTTTGCGGAGATCTCCGGCTTACCTGTCAGAGGGGAGCACTATGAGGAGCTACTTCCCCCCGATGAGTATGTCATTGCCAGCAAATTAGTGGTGATGGGCCTTACTCTGGAGAACGCCGTTCAACATCAATTCCTAAGCTTGATTAAGGTGTTGAACATGTACGAAAGTTTATTCCTGGAGTCGGGCGGGCATGGAATTGGCTTCGCAGATTTTATCGCCCGCTTTCTTCGTCCGGAAGTTTTGTCTAAACAGGCTGCGAAATTCGCCAAACTTGACGACCCATTCGGGTTTGGTTCAGATAACTTGCTGACTGCAGAGGTGGATTTAAAGAAATTCTTTATTCTGGATACTCCAGTCGTCCCCTTTGCAGAGATTGCTACCCCGGATGTTGATGAAGAGACGTTCTTTCTGGGGTTTATGGGCTTATGGCTGAGTTGGTTGATCTCCAAGGGATCGAGGTGTGGCTTTGGCCTAGGAACGCCGGTCCTATCAGCAATCCAGACATATTCTGAGGACAGTATCAGCTGATCTGGAAGATGGTTGATCTCCAAGGGATCGAGGTTAGGAGAGTTGACGCGAAGGATAACACGGCGGATCCACCCACAGAGGCCTTCCTTAGAGAGACTTTTATGGGGCGTTGAGTATGAGATACTACAACAAATGGCCTTAGTGCAAGTGGGAGATTGTTAGTTATATGTATGCCCTAAAGGCCATTATTATACATGTGATGTATATTATAGTGGATGCTTGGACATATTAGGGAAGACTTTCTTGCTCGACATGATAGTATGCTATCTGGTTGCTCTTTATCTTAACATGTACACTTATTGTCTTTCTATTATATGTTGATAAAGCCCTTAGGATGAGTACTTGACTATCAGGATTTTGATGCAGATCATACTAGTGGGGCAGAGGTAGTCGTTAAGTACATCCTTCAAATGTTCCTAGTCGTGGGAGTATCGAAACAGGGCATCGATATTCCAGAGTAGACTAGCGTATACGCTTCTCAACCCATATGATGGGCGATGGATGATCCCATATCCATTGGTGTTTGACATCAGAGAATGTATACGGGTGCTCAGTGGAGACTGGGTACACTGAACGGACTCGCTGAGAACTCCTAGATGGTATTATACCTATCGTCAGATGGCAGTTCATTGGTGACACTGGTACAGGTTAGTCTGTCCACCCGAGATCGTTATAGAGTCTTGTGTGATTCCCACCGTGCTTTGATTTCCACCTTACCACGTTCAAGAGATCGTGCAAAACGGTGGTTTTCGGTATAGTCCCGAGTCACATATAGGCAATGAGCGATAGGAGGGGATTTCGTCTCTCCCGGTATTGGGGGTTGATGTTGCGTTATGCTCGATTGGCCATAACAGGAAATCCCTGACCAGGGTTGCTGAGATTTACTGGTAAGTGTTATTAGTAGTTTCTTGAACCGTTATGGATCTTGCATCAGCATGACTTATCAGGCTATTGGGGTCTGACGTTATACTACCCCCAGACTGTGATATGAGACATATCAGATGAAGAGACCGGACTGTACGGTAGTTTTACTGATTAGATTCGCAGGATTATGAGCAGGCTTGCTTGTTGATCTTCTGATCGCTCAATACCCAGGTGGCCGTTACATTTAGCAGACCGCTTGCGGCTTGTGGGTGTTTGATATGATCATCACCTACTGCCGGTGTATTGACGAGTCTTTAGAGTTCTACACAGAGGTTTCCTGGTTCATACGAAACGAAGTAGGAGCACATATGTGATATGTGCGGGACCGAGATTAATACGAGTATGTGATACCGTATTCTATTCTCCCGATATGTGAAATCGGTCGGTTATATGTGATATAGCCGGGTTATCAGATCAAGTGTTGATTCGATAAGTTGATACATTAGATATTAGCCGGTTGTATGTGATATAGCCGGATTATTAAATCAAGTGTTGATTTAATAATTTAATGTATATTTATATATTTGATATATTGAATTACATTAACTAATATTAACTCACTTAAACATTTCTTTTTCTCACAAGTGTACACTTAGTATATATGTGATATATATTAATGTACATTTTATTTGTGTCATGCTTGATGCTGTTGGAGATAGTGCCCTCAGAGTCAATTATTAGGTCACAGGTACGTGATTGTAATGATTGAGGGAGGACCTATCCCGGTAGGACAGTCTTACTCGAGATGATAGTATGCTATCTGGTTTACCTTTATCATCGTGTACTGCTTTAGGTGACCTGACACGTCGCTATTACACGTTGATAGAGCCCCTAGGATTCTTGCTTGACCACCAGCAGTATGAGGGCGATCATATAAGTGGGAGCTGGGGGTCTATAAGCTTATCCTTAAAAGGTCCCTAGTCGTGGGAGTTTCGAGACTGGGCATCGATACTCCATTAGTAGACTAGTGTATACAGTCGAGACCCCGACGAGGGGCGGTGGCCGGTCTCACAAGCCACTGGTGTCAGTTGGATCACCTAAGATGTATACAGGTGCTCATTGGGTTATGAGT
The DNA here is from genome assembly GCA_030015575.1 of Agapanthus africanus. Taxonomy (NCBI): domain Eukaryota; kingdom Viridiplantae; phylum Streptophyta; class Magnoliopsida; order Asparagales; family Amaryllidaceae; genus Agapanthus; species Agapanthus africanus. The sequence goes on along the minus strand of CM057342.1, from coordinate 693,476,618 downwards.
ACACCGGACAGGACTCGCCGGGAACATGCTAGTTGGTCATATACCAGACGTCAGATGGCAGTTCCCTGGTGACATGTGTGCAGGTTAGTTCATCGACCTGGGGATCGTCATTTGTCTCGTGTGAGTTCCCACTGTACTTTGATTACTACCCTACCACGGCTCAAAGGAGTCGTGCAAACAGGTTTTAGTTGGGTACAGTCCCGAGCCACATGGAGGCAGTGAGCGTATCTTCAGGGGTTCGTCTCTCCCGGTATTGGGGGTGAGGTCGTCCTGTGTCTAGGAGAGCCATTACACAAAGTCCTTGGCCAAGGCAAGGAGATTTACTGGTAGGTATTCCAGTAGTATCTCAGGGTGTTCTGGGCTACACTCCGACACGACTTGTACCGCTTTTGGGGGTCTGACTTTTACCAACCCCCTAGGCCCGCCATGCGATGCTCATAGACGAACGGACCGGACTGTACGGATATTGTCACTGACAGGCTCAGTAGGGTTGTCAGGCTGAGTTCGCTCACAGACATCCCTTTTAGTCAGTACCTGGTGGCCCGTTACGTATTGGCTTATACCTCTGACGTGCTGGTGGTTAAATTCACAACCAAGGTGTTGACGAGTCTTTAGAGTCCCCCACATTCAGTTACTCAGCTTTCGGGCGAAAGGTTGTAGAGGCCGTATGGAGATATGGCAAGGTCCGATCAGATACGTGCGGTATTGCACGGATCAGGATCGGACAGTTTGTACTAGTGGCTGTATGGTTATATGGCAGGGTTCGATCAGATACGTGCGGTATTGCACGGATCAGGATCGGACAGATATTACTAGCCGGCTTTGGTTTAAGCCGGATCCTAGTATAGTACAGTGTAGATTTTGTCTCATTGCATTTGTATTTCGGTCGGAATACAAATGCGGGTGTGTATGCACAGTATCGGGGTTTTCCTGTAATTTATTACGGGACCAGTTTTCTGGAGTTGCCAGTTTGCTTTCCGTTTCGGCCAATTTCCATTGTTCCGTTCATTGGCCGAAGATTGGTGGAGGAGGGTTTATTTGCATTGTTGCAAATAGGCATTTGTGGAGGGGGTTCTTTGCATCTTTTGGCATCATGATGGTTTTCATGATGTGCACCATCATTGACTTCTCCTTCTCATGATGGATTGACTTTGTGGACTTGATGGTTGTGGTTGTGTGTGGTTTTTGCTTGTAATCATATTCTTTCATGATGCCCTCTTGCATGATTGATCCACTCACTCCCTCATTGTATTGCTCTCTCATTCACTCCCTCCCTCACAAGATAGTGGCCGGCCACATTTTGAGGTGGGCTGTCCAAAATTCTTAGTGGGGATATGTTGTTCATTTGATGCACCAAAAACCCCCAAGCTCCTCCACATTTTGTTCTTGTTTCATCCCTCCACCAAATGGCACCTCCTTAACCCCAAAATGAGACATGGATCTCTACACCACTCATTCTACAGTAAATCTTGGGCACGTCGAGTAGCCGGCTTCGTACCCGAGTTGCCTCGGCATTGAGGTGGGAGCCCGTAAACAAAGTAGGCGATGTGGTGCACTTCCGGCGACGAGGAGGAGACAGGACTTTCCGCAGGAGATCGGGACCATGACGAGAAGACCGGAGGACTTGGATCGTCGGTATATCTCTATTCCCTTTCTTTTAGTTAGCTAGGACTAGTTAATGGTTCGATCCGGAGTTTAGTGCGCGGTGGTGCCGGTTTGCAAAGTCCGCAAAATTAAAGTTTATCACCGCTTCCGCATTTGGCCGTCGGATTGACGGCCGGGGCGCCGCCGTGCACTTACAGTGGTATCAGAGCCTCCCCATTAACTTAGTCTAGCTTTGTGTAATGTGTTTTTCAGTTCCGATCGATCGAAATGTCCAAAAACCCGTATTTGCTCACGACAGTTTTCTGTTGAAATTTTTTGGTCCCCAAAATTTTTTCAGGTTGTATAAAAGTACTGTACAGGAAGACTTAAGACTTCTGGAAAAATCCGACACCATGATCCTCTGGTTGGAGCGTGGAACCGCGGCCAAAACCTACTTGTGGCCGCGGTTCCGCCGCACAGTAGAGGAGTCAGTGGGCCGGATCTTTTCAGTGGGCCTCTGGGATTATTTTTGGGGTTTTTGAACATTAAAATTGGGCCCATATTTTCTGTAACTGCTACAGTTTTGTTTTGGGGCCCACTTGTTAATATTCGATCGGTCGGATATTTTAAACACATTTTTCACAGTATTTACATTATATCTGCGACCGTGAATGTCACTTGATCGGTAAATCCGGTCTAACTGCTATAGCCCGGTTAGACGGATTTGCGAACGTGACTTTCACGTTGATGTTTTGTTTTTGCTGTGATGTTGCGGATCGGTCGTGGGGGATAGCCTGGATGCAATGTTAGTACAGTTTTGTTGTATTATGTACATTTGATATTGCGGGGCGAGCGTCCGACATGTGGACTGCCGTCACTGCCTGTTTGTATTATTCTTTTGGGACACGACCTGGTTGCGGTCGATGTACCCGTTGTATGTATATTTTACTTTCTGTACTAGGATTGCCCCGCGGAGGGGTGCACGGATAGCCGGGTTCTGGAGGGCAACAAGCCCGCATCTCATGGCATTGAGACGGAGGGGGCTTCACTCTAGGATTGGCGGGCTATTCGCCGCACTCGTAGGGGGTACAGGTTGACCCAGGAGGGGTGCCCAAGTTACCGGATTCCGTGAAGTGCTGGGTGGTCCATTCACGGCGCTGAAAGGGGCTGCCTCGCTTCAGGTTTTGGCGGGTGACTTGCCGCGCCCGTAGGGGTCTAGGTTTTCATTGCACAGGCTATCCACACGACCAGGGGAACGTCGGGTTTCAGCAGTGGCTCTGTGAAACCCGGGGATCCCAGATATCTGTATTGTTTCTGTGATGCTGTACATTTCTGTGATGTTGCATTTTTATTCACGCCTTGAGCGAATATAATATATTGGTATATATATTAGTAGATGTTGTATATGTTTTGCATCCACGCTAGTCCAGTCCCCGCTCTGTCGTTAGTTAGCTAACCTAACGGGTAATGACGGGACCCAGTGGCGAATGCGGATGGCATATACGTACATCAGTATATTTTCGTTCTTTTTGGTGTGATCAATTGATGGGACTGCATTGATTCGGATCAATGCAAGTTTAAAACAAACCTAATCTGATGTTGTTGGAACACTTTTTAAAAAGCTGTTATTGCAAGGACGTTCACTTTTGTTTTGCATCGCGGTATGCATTTAGAATATCCTGCTCCTCAGTCGACGAGGCAAGGGCCGAGATCCCTTCACCGGGAGTGACCCCTTGGACAAAAAGTTTACGTCAGGGCATTAACTTCACTATAGCCGATTACTTTTGCTTTGCACCGTGGTATTCATTTGGAATATCCTGCACCCCATTCTACGGGGAAAGAGCCGAGATCCCTTCACCGGGAGTGACCTCTTTAGCAACGGTTTTCGTCACTATATTTTCAAAAAGCTATCAGTTCCTTCAACGATATCAAGTTCTTTACGTTAAAGGTTTTCGCCAGAAACCATTCGTAGCCCTCCGTCGTTTCAGACGGGTAGCACGTAGTATTCATGCTATGTTTGTTGGCCTTCGTCAAGGCATAGTGTATGGTAGCTGCTTGTTGCCTTTCTGCAGCATAGATAGATGCGTTGGTTTGGGACAGTCGTATAGCCTTGTTGGCCTTCGTCAAGGGCTTGTGCGGGTGGGTTCAAATCAACCTGGAGAATGACGGGTAGAACTTGACATGTGACTTATGATTTGTTGGCCTTCGTCAAGGTCATAAGAGCATGGGGCAAAAATCACATCGGGAGTTTCAAAAGAACTGAAACTTGCCAGATATGCGCATACCTTCTGGAGTGTGATACCGTGAGCGGATTCCGTCACGTTATCATGCGATGAGAGTTGGATCCCGATTCCCACTGATGAGTTAGCTTACTCCTCTGGTAACCCCGACTAATTCTTCTTTCAGGTTTGGAGGAGAATTTGAGGTACAGTGGGAGGATTCCAGATTAGATAAATTGGTGACCATTCTGATCTAGGTTAGAGTGCACGCTGAGTGTTTCTTTTCTCTCTCTCTTTGGCAGCGACCATTGACCCGACTCTAAGACTTTGACTCAGTGACCAAGTTGACCGAACCTTCTTAAACACCGGCTTTTGGATTGTCAGAGTTGCAAACCTCATTGCCACTCCTACTTTTACCCTTTTCTCCAGGACACCCCGTTTTACTACGAACGTCCACTTCCATTGGACAAAACCATCGTATGGTTAGATACGAACTCGAAAGAATTTATTCGAGGATGGTTTCCGGTTCTGGAGAAAACGGATAGGATTATTCAGTTGTCTTTTCCTTTTACCCTCTCTCAGGTTACGAGTACTCCTTGGTTTAGGGGTAGTACACCTATTACGCAAATTGGATTGTCTTCTTCCAAACCTTAGGCTGGTGCCGACCGGTAGGGAATGAAGAAAACCAATTAGCATAACGATGGTGTGCAGAAGGTATTAAGTTCAGACAAAGCAAGGGATTAGTAAGAGGGCAAAGTAAATTGCAACAGATATTCACGACCAAACCAAGTATTTCGTTACCACTCCCACATCACCTTTGTATTTCTCCAGGACACTCCGTATCACTACGAAGATCCACAGTTTATTTGGATACTCCATCGTATGGTTATATACGAACTCGAAAGGAACTTGTTCCAGCTCGGGGATGGATTCTGGTTCAGGAGAAATAGGAATAAGATTTATTCAGGTGTCTTATATCTTCACCCTCTCTCATTGCGAGTGTTTCTAGGATTGGGACAGTACACCCATTATGCTTATTGGATAGTCTTCTTCCAAACCATAGGCTGGTGCCGAACGGTAGGGAAGGAAGAAAACCATTTGGCCTAAAGGGGTGTGCAGAAGGTAATGACTAAAGACATATGAAGGGATTTGGAGAGGTGGCAAAGAATTATACGGTTACAGTTGTGAATCTGGATAATGGAAAGGGCATTACTAGGAATACCAAGATACCCCATCGAAACATTTCAATGTTTCAGTTTCACTGTGTACTGTTAAAGGAAAACTGATTTCCCAGTTAGGCACTTGCTCCAGGGTATGTATTTACCAGGTACGATTCTCACATCTGTATGGTTTTACAGATGATGAGTGGGAGTAAGTTATTGGGAATTGGGTAATTATCCTCATTATATCGGGATTCGTTGTAATCGGTGATATTTGAGGAAATCACCTGGGCTGTTTGCCGGTTGGCAAATATTTGGTTTTGAATATCCGCAGTTATGCACCAATTTCAAATTGATATATCTGTACGTCTATTTTCATAGAGTGAGATATACCTTTCTGAAATTATGTCTACGACATTTACCTATATCAGTGGATGGTTAGGTAAGGAGCATTAAACAGCGGTGTAATTCTTCTTAACCATAAGTACAGTTTTCAACCTACGACACACAGTAAATGAGTTATCAGACTCAAGGGACTTATGCAGAGTATTGTATGTTGTCCAGGGTCCATCAGGACAGAGGGGTTGGTCCTCGTACTATATTCGGTTTACTTATGACTTCTTTAGTTTTTAGACAGGTGTTTCGCGGAAACACAGGGTCTGAATTTTGAGAAGTTATAGGTATTTGAATAGAGTAGAGAACCAGGTGTAGCAAGTATCGGGATTCTTCAAAGTGATCGAAGATGTAGATACTTGTCAATGGTATTCAGTTGATAGTAATGATTAAGAGAAATTGCTTCTCTTTCAGGTTACTCATAATTGGAAGCATTCCTAAGTTGGGTAACGCTGATCAGGCCTTCTTCCATTTAGTTGACATGCACTGGAGACAGCTGCATGATTTGAATCTGGTTCAATTAAATCAGTGCCTCTGGTCCTATATTGGATATAGAACAGTTCGTATCTTAACGATGTTAAGGTACGGGGAGTTGTCCGGATTATGCTTAAAACCAGACTCTGGATAACTCAAGGCACGTTTCTGTAATGGCTGTTTGTGGGTTGACCCAGGCTATGACGCGGGTTGACTTTCTGCCATCTGGATGAACAATAGCAATATTGTTCTAGACTCGCCACAGTTTTATTAAAAATGGATTTTTTTTTCAGAAAACAGTAGTGGGAGTATGGTAGAACTGGAAGTGATTCCAGAACCACAAACGATTACTGAAGATTTGATAAGGAACCTAAAGATTCAATCCGGTTTGACATTCCATTGGCCACTCCGCAGATAAGGTGGGTAACTTCAGGCACCCGAGAGGCACTACGGTAGCCTCAAGGACGGTGACAGGGAAGTTCTTGTTTACCCACAATTGCCATTGCTGTTGTTCCAGGTTACGAGACCCGGCGGGAGGATGAGTATAGCGTCGTTCTAAACCAGTTTTAGAAGTGTACGTCTATATGACTCTGCCAGAGGGTTGTCGTAGTCAGTGGGAGCAGCGGAAGCATTGGTGGACAGGTTGCTTATGTCTATTTATAGACTAGAGCAGATGTAGCGGAGATAGATCATCTATTTCTGACGTGACAGTCATGGGTTTGACTTCATCAGAATAGGGGATGGATCTGTTGAGAAGGTAGTAGGGTGTGATATCCTGGTATTTGGATGATATACACAGAGTAGGAAAAGAAACTCCTACACTACAATCGGTTATACTTTGGTCGTCACACAGTGGTTTCTCCACAAAGGAAATGGATTTTATATCTGACATACTGGTTACTAGATCTATGGTTTTAGATCTAGATTTGGGTGGTTTCCCAATCAGGGTACTTGACAGCATTCTAAGAGTATTTAGGATGGACGACTCCTGGCACGGTAGTGTACCTGCAGGTAATGGAGTCACCCTCTCCAAAGGTGTCTTACAGACTGAAGGGGAGAGGGACGTGCATGATTGGCAGATCACTTGCTCAGGCAATTGAGTCAATCGTGAGATGTCAAGTACCACACCAGATGTTGTTCTTGCACTAGATGCAATAAGTTGACATTAATCCAATCCTGGAGAAACGGTTGGAAGCAGTTTTAGAACATAAGTAGATGTTCTAGGGATATGATAACGACAGCCTTATTCAGGAGACAGTTATCATTCCAGGCTTCCAAGGTGACATGGACGACAAGGAGGTTGTCAGAGTTATAGTTTTCCTTCTGATGAGGGGCAGTATTTTGGACAGGTGGTCCAAGGCAATACTGAGGGAGGCATGGCGCGCAGGATACTGATTAAGTTCAGTTGACGATACAGTCTAAGAAGTTTGGATTTGGAGTTCATTTATGAGCTAGGTCCCATCAGACATCCAGACATATTCTGAGACAGGTATTGCTCTTTTCGGGAGATGGCTTTCTCCGCGAACTTGAGATATAGAGAGACATAGAAAGAAACAACTAAGCGGATCCACTCACTGAGGCTATTCCTCAAACGCAATAGTTTCGCAAACGAGCTTTGTGAGACTGACTAGTAGAGGAGTTGGGTGTTCGGTATCACACGGGCTGTGAGTATGCGACATCACAATAATTAGCCTTGGGTGCAAGTGGGAGATTGTTGGAGATAGTGCCCTCAGAGTCAATTATTAGGTCACAGGTACGTGATTGTAATGATTGAGGGAGGACCTATCCCGGTAGGACAGTCTTACTCGAGATGATAGTATGCTATCTGGTTTACCTTTATCATCGTGTACTGCTTTAGGTGACCTGACACGTCGCTATTACACGTTGATAGAGCCCCTAGGATTCTTGCTTGACCACCAGCAGTATGAGGGCGATCATATAAGTGGGAGCTGGGGGTCTATAAGCTTATCCTTAAAAGGTCCCTAGTCGTGGGAGTTTCGAGACTGGGCATCGATACTCCATTAGTAGACTAGTGTATACAGTCGAGACCCCGACGAGGGGCGGTGGCCGGTCTCACAAGCCACTGGTGTCAGTTGGATCACCTAAGATGTATACAGGTGCTCATTGGGTTATGAGTACACCGGACAGGACTCGCCGGGAACATGCTAGTTGGTCATATACCAGACGTCAGATGGCAGTTCCCTGGTGACATGTGTGCAGGTTAGTTCATCGACCTGGGGATCGTCATTTGTCTCGTGTGAGTTCCCACTGTACTTTGATTACTACCCTACCACGGCTCAAAGGAGTCGTGCAAACAGGTTTTAGTTGGGTACAGTCCCGAGCCACATGGAGGCAGTGAGCGTATCTTCAGGGGTTCGTCTCTCCCGGTATTGGGGGTGAGGTCGTCCTGTGTCTAGGAGAGCCATTACACAAAGTCCTTGGCCAAGGCAAGGAGATTTACTGGTAGGTATTCCAGTAGTATCTCAGGGTGTTCTGGGCTACACTCCGACACGACTTGTACCGCTTTTGGGGGTCTGACTTTTACCAACCCCCTAGGCCCGCCATGCGATGCTCATAGACGAACGGACCGGACTGTACGGATATTGTCACTGACAGGCTCAGTAGGGTTGTCAGGCTGAGTTCGCTCACAGACATCCCTTTTAGTCAGTACCTGGTGGCCCGTTACGTATTGGCTTATACCTCTGACGTGCTGGTGGTTAAATTCACAACCAAGGTGTTGACGAGTCTTTAGAGTCCCCCACATTCAGTTACTCAGCTTTCGGGCGAAAGGTTGTAGAGGCCGTATGGAGATATGGCAAGGTCCGATCAGATACGTGCGGTATTGCACGGATCAGGATCGGACAGTTTGTACTAGTGGCTGTATGGTTATATGGCAGGGTTCGATCAGATACGTGCGGTATTGCACGGATCAGGATCGGACAGATATTACTAGCCGGCTTTGGTTTAAGCCGGATCCTAGTATAGTACAGTGTAGATTTTGTCTCATTGCATTTGTATTTCGGTCGGAATACAAATGCGGGTGTGTATGCACAGTATCGGGGTTTTCCTGTAATTTATTACGGGACCAGTTTTCTGGAGTTGCCAGTTTGCTTTCCGTTTCGGCCAATTTCCATTGTTCCGTTCATTGGCCGAAGATTGGTGGAGGAGGGTTTATTTGCATTGTTGCAAATAGGCATTTGTGGAGGGGGTTCTTTGCATCTTTTGGCATCATGATGGTTTTCATGATGTGCACCATCATTGACTTCTCCTTCTCATGATGGATTGACTTTGTGGACTTGATGGTTGTGGTTGTGTGTGGTTTTTGCTTGTAATCATATTCTTTCATGATGCCCTCTTGCATGATTGATCCACTCACTCCCTCATTGTATTGCTCTCTCATTCACTCCCTCCCTCACAAGATAGTGGCCGGCCACATTTTGAGGTGGGCTGTCCAAAATTCTTAGTGGGGATATGTTGTTCATTTGATGCACCAAAAACCCCCAAGCTCCTCCACATTTTGTTCTTGTTTCATCCCTCCACCAAATGGCACCTCCTTAACCCCAAAATGAGACATGGATCTCTACACCACTCATTCTACAGTAAATCTTGGGCACGTCGAGTAGCCGGCTTCGTACCCGAGTTGCCTCGGCATTGAGGTGGGAGCCCGTAAACAAAGTAGGCGATGTGGTGCACTTCCGGCGACGAGGAGGAGACAGGACTTTCCGCAGGAGATCGGGACCATGACGAGAAGACCGGAGGACTTGGATCGTCGGTATATCTCTATTCCCTTTCTTTTAGTTAGCTAGGACTAGTTAATGGTTCGATCCGGAGTTTAGTGCGCGGTGGTGCCGGTTTGCAAAGTCCGCAAAATTAAAGTTTATCACCGCTTCCGCATTTGGCCGTCGGATTGACGGCCGGGGCGCCGCCGTGCACTTACAGTGGTATCAGAGCCTCCCCATTAACTTAGTCTAGCTTTGTGTAATGTGTTTTTCAGTTCCGATCGATCGAAATGTCCAAAAACCCGTATTTGCTCACGACAGTTTTCTGTTGAAATTTTTTGGTCCCCAAAATTTTTTCAGGTTGTATAAAAGTACTGTACAGGAAGACTTAAGACTTCTGGAAAAATCCGACACCATGATCCTCTGGTTGGAGCGTGGAACCGCGGCCAAAACCTACTTGTGGCCGCGGTTCCGCCGCACAGTAGAGGAGTCAGTGGGCCGGATCTTTTCAGTGGGCCTCTGGGATTATTTTTGGGGTTTTTGAACATTAAAATTGGGCCCATATTTTCTGTAACTGCTACAGTTTTGTTTTGGGGCCCACTTGTTAATATTCGATCGGTCGGATATTTTAAACACATTTTTCACAGTATTTACATTATATCTGCGACCGTGAATGTCACTTGATCGGTAAATCCGGTCTAACTGCTATAGCCCGGTTAGACGGATTTGCGAACGTGACTTTCACGTTGATGTTTTGTTTTTGCTGTGATGTTGCGGATCGGTCGTGGGGGATAGCCTGGATGCAATGTTAGTACAGTTTTGTTGTATTATGTACATTTGATATTGCGGGGCGAGCGTCCGACATGTGGACTGCCGTCACTGCCTGTTTGTATTATTCTTTTGGGACACGACCTGGTTGCGGTCGATGTACCCGTTGTATGTATATTTTACTTTCTGTACTAGGATTGCCCCGCGGAGGGGTGCACGGATAGCCGGGTTCTGGAGGGCAACAAGCCCGCATCTCATGGCATTGAGACGGAGGGGGCTTCACTCTAGGATTGGCGGGCTATTCGCCGCACTCGTAGGGGGTACAGGTTGACCCAGGAGGGGTGCCCAAGTTACCGGATTCCGTGAAGTGCTGGGTGGTCCATTCACGGCGCTGAAAGGGGCTGCCTCGCTTCAGGTTTTGGCGGGTGACTTGCCGCGCCCGTAGGGGTCTAGGTTTTCATTGCACAGGCTATCCACACGACCAGGGGAACGTCGGGTTTCAGCAGTGGCTCTGTGAAACCCGGGGATCCCAGATATCTGTATTGTTTCTGTGATGCTGTACATTTCTGTGATGTTGCATTTTTATTCACGCCTTGAGCGAATATAATATATTGGTATATATATTAGTAGATGTTGTATATGTTTTGCATCCACGCTAGTCCAGTCCCCGCTCTGTCGTTAGTTAGCTAACCTAACGGGTAATGACGGGACCCAGTGGCGAATGCGGATGGCATATACGTACATCAGTATATTTTCGTTCTTTTTGGTGTGATCAATTGATGGGACTGCATTGATTCGGATCAATGCAAGTTTAAAACAAACCTAATCTGATGTTGTTGGAACACTTTTTAAAAAGCTGTTATTGCAAGGACGTTCACTTTTGTTTTGCATCGCGGTATGCATTTAGAATATCCTGCTCCTCAGTCGACGAGGCAAGGGCCGAGATCCCTTCACCGGGAGTGACCCCTTGGACAAAAAGTTTACGTCAGGGCATTAACTTCACTATAGCCGATTACTTTTGCTTTGCACCGTGGTATTCATTTGGAATATCCTGCACCCCATTCTACGGGGAAAGAGCCGAGATCCCTTCACCGGGAGTGACCTCTTTAGCAACGGTTTTCGTCACTATATTTTCAAAAAGCTATCAGTTCCTTCAACGATATCAAGTTCTTTACGTTAAAGGTTTTCGCCAGAAACCATTCGTAGCCCTCCGTCGTTTCAGACGGGTAGCACGTAGTATTCATGCTATGTTTGTTGGCCTTCGTCAAGGCATAGTGTATGGTAGCTGCTTGTTGCCTTTCTGCAGCATAGATAGATGCGTTGGTTTGGGACAGTCGTATAGCCTTGTTGGCCTTCGTCAAGGGCTTGTGCGGGTGGGTTCAAATCAACCTGGAGAATGACGGGTAGAACTTGACATGTGACTTATGATTTGTTGGCCTTCGTCAAGGTCATAAGAGCATGGGGCAAAAATCACATCGGGAGTTTCAAAAGAACTGAAACTTGCCAGATATGCGCATACCTTCTGGAGTGTGATACCGTGAACGGATTCCGTCACGTTATCATGCGATGAGAGTTGGATCCCGATTCCCACTGATGAGTTAGCTTACTCCTCTGGTAACCCCGACTAATTCTTCTTTCAGGTTTGGAGGAGAATTTGAGGTACAGTGGGAGGATTCCAGATTAGATAAATTGGTGACCATTCTGATCTAGGTTAGAGTGCACGCTGAGTGTTTCTTTTCTCTCTCTCTTTGGCAGCGACCATTGACCCGACTCTAAGACTTTGACTCAGTGACCAAGTTGACCGAACCTTCTTAAACACCGGCTTTTGGATTGTCAGAGTTGCAAACCTCATTGCCACTCCTACTTTTACCCTTTTCTCCAGGACACCCCGTTTTACTACGAACGTCCACTTCCATTGGACAAAACCATCGTATGGTTAGATACGAACTCGAAAGAATTTATTCGAGGATGGTTTCCGGTTCTGGAGAAAACGGATAGGATTATTCAGTTGTCTTTTCCTTTTACCCTCTCTCAGGTTACGAGTACTCCTTGGTTTAGGGGTAGTACACCTATTACGCAAATTGGATTGTCTTCTTCCAAACCTTAGGCTGGTGCCGACCGGTAGGGAATGAAGAAAACCAATTAGCATAACGATGGTGTGCAGAAGGTATTAAGTTCAGACAAAGCAAGGGATTAGTAAGAGGGCAAAGTAAATTGCAACAGATATTCACGACCAAACCAAGTATTTCGTTACCACTCCCACATCACCTTTGTATTTCTCCAGGACACTCCGTATCACTACGAAGATCCACAGTTTATTTGGATACTCCATCGTATGGTTATATACGAACTCGAAAAGAACTTGTTCCAGCTCGGGGATGGATTCTGGTTCAGGAGAAATAGGAATAAGATTTATTCAGGTGTCTTATATCTTCACCCTCTCTCATTGCGAGTGTTCCTAGGATTGGGACAGTACACCCATTATGCTTATTGGATAGTCTTCTTCCAAACCATAGGCTGGTGCCGAACGGTAGGGAAGGAAGAAAACCATTTGGCCTAAAGGGGTGTGCAGAAGGTAATGACTAAAGACATATGAAGGGATTTGGAGAGGTGGCAAAGAATTATACGGTTACAGTTGTGAATCTGGATAATGGAAAGGGCATTACTAGGAATACCAAGATACCCCATCGAAACATTTCAATGTTTCAGTTTCACTGTGTACTGTTAAAGGAAAACTGATTTCCCAGTTAGGCACTTGCTCCAGGGTATGTATTTACCAGGTACGATTCTCACATCTGTATGGTTTTACAGATGATGAGTGGGAGTAAGTTATTGGGAATTGGGTAATTATCCTCATTATATCGGGATTCGTTGTAATCGGTGATATTTGAGGAAATCACCTGGGCTGTTTGCCGGTTGGCAAATATTTGGTTTTGAATATCCGCAGTTATGCACCAATTTCAAATTGATATATCTGTACGTCTATTTTCATAGAGTGAGATATACCTTTCTGAAATTATGTCTACGACATTTACCTATATCAGTGGATGGTTAGGTAAGGAGCATTAAACAGCGGTGTAATTCTTCTTAACCATAAGTACAGTTTTCAACCTACGACACACAGTAAATGAGTTATCAGACTCAAGGGACTTATGCAGAGTATTGTATGTTGTCCAGGGTCCATCAGGACAGAGGGGTTGGTCCTCGTACTATATTCGGTTTACTTATGACTTCTCTAGTTTTTAGACAGGTGTTTCGCGGAAACACAGGGTCTGAATTTTGAGAAGTTATAGGTATTTGAATAGAGTAGAGAACCAGGTGTAGCAAGTATCGGGATTCTTCAAAGTGATCGAAGATGTAGATACTTGTCAATGGTATTCAGTTGATAGTAATGATTAAGAGAAATTGCTTCTCTTTCAGGTTACTCATAATTGGAAGCATTCCTAAGTTGGGTAACGCTGATCAGGCCTTCTTCCATTTAGTTGACATGCACTGGAGACAGCTGCATGATTTGAATCTGGTTCAATTAAATCAGTGCCTCTGGTCCTATATTGGATATAGAACAGTTCGTATCTTAACGATGTTAAGGTACGGGGAGTTGTCCGGATTATGCTTAAAACCAGACTCTGGATAACTCAAGGCACGTTTCTGTAATGGCTGTTTGTGGGTTGACCCAGGCTATGACGCGGGTTGACTTTCTGCCATCTGGATGAACAATAGCAATATTGTTCTAGACTCGCCACAGTTTTATTAAAAATGGATTTTTTTTTCAGAAAACAGTAGTGGGAGTATGGTAGAACTGGAAGTGATTCCAGAACCACAAACGATTACTGAAGATTTGATAAGGAACCTAAAGATTCAATCCGGTTTGACATTCCATTGGCCACTCCGCAGATAAGGTGGGTAACTTCAGGCACCCGAGAGGCACTACGGTAGCCTCAAGGACGGTGACAGGGAAGTTCTTGTTTACCCACAATTGCCATTGCTGTTGTTCCAGGTTACGAGACCCGGCGGGAGGATGAGTATAGCGTCGTTCTAAACCAGTTTTAGAAGTGTACGTCTATATGACTCTGCCAGAGGGTTGTCGTAGTCAGTGGGAGCAGCGGAAGCATTGGTGGACAGGTTGCTTATGTCTATTTATAGACTAGAGCAGATGTAGCGGAGATAGATCATCTATTTCTGACGTGACAGTCATGGGTTTGACTTCATCAGAATAGGGGATGGATCTGTTGAGAAGGTAGTAGGGTGTGATATCCTGGTATTTGGATGATATACACAGAGTAGGAAAAGAAACTCCTACACTACAATCGGTTATACTTTGGTCGTCACACAGTGGTTTCTCCACAAAGGAAATGGATTTTATATCTGACATACTGGTTACTAGATCTATGGTTTTAGATCTAGATTTGGGTGGTTTCCCAATCAGGGTACTTGACAGCATTCTAAGAGTATTTAGGATGGACGACTCCTGGCACGGTAGTGTACCTGCAGGTAATGGAGTCACCCTCTCCAAAGGTGTCTTACAGACTGAAGGGGAGAGGGACGTGCATGATTGGCAGATCACTTGCTCAGGCAATTGAGTCAATCGTGAGATGTCAAGTACCACACCAGATGTTGTTCTTGCACTAGATGCAATAAGTTGACATTAATCCAATCCTGGAGAAACGGTTGGAAGCAGTTTTAGAACATAAGTAGATGTTCTAGGGATATGATAACGACAGCCTTATTCAGGAGACAGTTATCATTCCAGGCTTCCAAGGTGACATGGACGACAAGGAGGTTGTCAGAGTTATAGTTTTCCTTCTGATGAGGGGCAGTATTTTGGACAGGTGGTCCAAGGCAATACTGAGGGAGGCATGGCGCGCAGGATACTGATTAAGTTCAGTTGACGATACAGTCTAAGAAGTTTGGATTTGGAGTTCATTTATGAGCTAGGTCCCATCAGACATCCAGACATATTCTGAGACAGGTATTGCTCTTTTCGGGAGATGGCTTTCTCCGCGAACTTGAGATATAGAGAGACATAGAAAGAAACAACTAAGCGGATCCACTCACTGAGGCTATTCCTCGAACGCAATAGTTTCGCAAACGAGCTTTGTGAGACTGACTAGTAGAGGAGTTGGGTGTTCGGTATCACACGGGCTGTGAGTATGCGACATCACAATAATTAGCCTTGAATGCAAGTGGGAGATTGTTGGAGATAGTGCCCTCAGAGTCAATTATTAGGTCACAGGTACGTGATTGTAATGATTGAGGGAGGACCTATCCCGGTAGGACAGTCTTACTCGAGATGATAGTATGCTATCTGGTTTACCTTTATCATCGTGTACTGCTTTAGGTGACCTGACACGTCGCTATTACACGTTGATAGAGCCCCTAGGATTCTTGCTTGACCACCAGCAGTATGAGGGCGATCATATAAGTGGGAGCTGGGGGTCTATAAGCTTATCCTTAAAAGGTCCCTAGTCGTGGGAGTTTCGAGACTGGGCATCGATACTCCATTAGTAGACTAGTGTATACAGTCGAGACCCCGACGAGGGGCGGTGGCCGGTCTCACAAGCCACTGGTGTCAGTTGGATCACCTAAGATGTATACAGGTGCTCATTGGGTTATGAGTACACCGGACAGGACTCGCCGGGAACATGCTAGTTGGTCATATACCAGACGTCAGATGGCAGTTCCCTGGTGACATGTGTGCAGGTTAGTTCATCGACCTGGGGATCGTCATTTGTCTCGTGTGAGTTCCCACTGTACTTTGATTACTACCCTACCACGGCTCAAAGGAGTCGTGCAAACAGGTTTTAGTTGGGTACAGTCCCGAGCCATATGGAGGCAGTGAGCGTATCTTCAGGGGTTCGTCTCTCCCGGTATTGGGGGTGAGGTCGTGCTGTGTCTAGGAGAGCCATTACACAAAGTCCTTGGCCAAGGCAAGGAGATTTACTGGTAGGTATTCCAGTAGTATCTCAAGGTGTTCTGGGCTACACTCCGACACGACTTGTACCGCTTTTGGGGGTCTGACTTTTACCAACCCCCTAGGCCCGCCATGCGATGCTCATAGACGAACGGACCGGACTGTACGGATATTGTCACTGACAGGCTCAGTAGGGTTGTCAGGTTGAGTTCGCTCACAGACATCCCTTTTAGTCAGTACCTGGTGGCCCGTTACGTATTGGCTTATACCTCTGACGTGCTGGTGGTTAAATTCACAACCAAGGTGTTGACGAGTCTTTAGAGTCCCCCACATTCAGTTACTCATCTTTCGGGCGAAAGGTTGTAGAGGCCGTATGGAGATATGGCAAGGTCCGATCAGATACGTGCGGTATTGCACGGATCAGGATCGGACAGTTTGTACTAGTGGCTGTATGGTTATATGGCAGGGTTCGATCAGATACGTGCGGTATTGCACGGATCAGGATCGGACAGATATTACTAGCCGGCTTTGGTTTAAGCCGGATCCTAGTATAGTACAGTGTAGATTTTGTCTCATTGCATTTGTATTTCGGTCGGAATACAAATGCGGGTGTGTATGCACAGTATCGGGGTTTTCCTGTAATTTATTACGGGACCAGTTTTCTGGAGTTGCCAGTTTGCTTTCCGTTTCGGCCAATTTCCATTGTTCCGTTCATTGGCCGAAGATTGGTGGAGGAGGGTTTATTTGCATTGTTGCAAATAGGCATTTGTGGAGGGGGTTCTTTGCATCTTTTGGCATCATGATGGTTTTCATGATGTGCACCATCATTGACTTCTCCTTCTCATGATGGATTGACTTTGTGGACTTGATGGTTGTGGTTGTGTGTGGTTTTTGCTTGTAATCATATTCTTTCATGATGCCCTCTTGCATGATTGATCCACTCACTCCCTCATTGTATTGCTCTCTCATTCACTCCCTCCCTCACAAGATAGTGGCCGGCCACATTTTGAGGTGGGCTGTCCAAAATTCTTAGTGGGGATATGTTGTTCATTTGATGCACCAAAAACCCCCAAGCTCCTCCACATTTTGTTCTTGTTTCATCCCTCCACCAAATGGCACCTCCTTAACCCCAAAATGAGACATGGATCTCTACACCACTCATTCTACAGTAAATCTTGGGCACGTCGAGTAGCCGGCTTCGTACCCGAGTTGCCTCGGCATTGAGGTGGGAGCCCGTAAACAAAGTAGGCGATGTGGTGCACTTCCGGCGACGAGGAGGAGACAGGACTTTCCGCAGGAGATCGGGACCATGACGAGAAGACCGGAGGACTTGGATCGTCGGTATATCTCTATTCCCTTTCTTTTAGTTAGCTAGGACTAGTTAATGGTTCGATCCGGAGTTTAGTGCGCGGTGGTGCCGGTTTGCAAAGTCCGCAAAATTAAAGTTTATCACCGCTTCCGCATTTGGCCGTCGGATTGACGGCCGGGGCGCCGCCGTGCACTTACAGATGCCACATGCTTCATGGGTGTATGAGACTCACACCATGCTTATGATAATCCTAGGGTTTTTATTTATCCAAGTAATTCAAAATAGTTGGAAATTTGTCATGGCTAGAAGCTTGGAGAAGCTTATGCTAACCATTGACTTAGTCCACTAATTTTGTTTTACTTGAAGATATTTATTAACCTAACCATTATTGTTAGCCATGGTTGTTGGGATCGAAATTTACACCCCGGTTGACTAAGTCAAAATCAAAGTCAACCCTAAGCCAAGTGGGCCCAAGCCCAGGTCAAGTGGGCCAATGCCCGGGTCGAGCCCGAACACGAAGCGTCCGGCCTTTCGCCATGCCAAAATAAAAAAATTTGTAATAAATAATTTTGGTGTATTCCTTTTTTTTTATTTTTTTGAATAAATGTAAGAAAAATGGGCATAAAGCCAAATTTTTGTAAAACCCATGGCTTATGTGCAAAAAGAAATAGCACATGAGGCATGGGATGGGCAAAATGCCATTTTGTAAAGCCCGAGGGGCTATATGTAAAGTATATAGCCTATAAAGGTAAAGATAATGGAAATATCTCAGGATCTTTTTTTTCTCTCTAAAAAAAATCAAGGTCTGTGCCTCCTTCTCCTTCCTCAAGGTTCTAAACCTTTTTCTTTTTTTTGAATTAAATCAAGAGTTTTACTCTTTCTTTTCCAAAATTAAATAGTTTTTCACCACAAAACCCACAAAGAGGAGCTCAGATCTTCCATTAAATCTCAAAAGGGGAGGTTTTTAAGATCTCACCCCACTTGTTCTTCAAGAACCGGCCAACAAAGAAGAGGAAGAAGGAGACCCATCTCCGAAAATCCCACTTTGGAAAAGATCCAAAGCTCAAGAGAAGATCCCAGGCTTAAGAGAGAAGAACCTCTGATGATTTTTAGCGAGTTCAACTCCAAGACCCAAATCCTCAAAGGAGTTTAACTCCTAATCCAGACCTTCAGGAGTTTAACTCCACTCAAAATCCTCTTTTTGGAGTTTAACTCCTATTTCCGGGGTAAAAAACCCTCTTTTCGCTAGCGCCCAAAGTGCTAGCACCCGAGGGCACAAAGCGCTAGGGCCCGAGCGCACAAAGCGCTAGGGCCTGAGCGCCCACGTGCCGGGCACGTGAGGCGCTAGCGCCCAAAGCGCTAACGCCCGAGCGTCCAAAGCGCTAGCGCCCGAGCGCCCACGTGCCAGGCACGTGAGGCGTTAGCACCCAAAGCGCTAGCGCCCGAGCGCCCGAGTGGTAGCGCCCGAGCGCCCACGTGCCGGGCACATGAGGCGCTAGCGCCCAAAGCGCTAGCGCCCGAGCGCCCATGTGCCGGGCACGTGAGGCGCTAGCCCCCAAGTGCCCATAGCGCTAGCGCTCGAGCGCCCACGTGCCGGGCACATGAGGTGCTAGCGCCCAAAGCACTAGCGCCAGCGCCCAAGCGTCTAGCGCTAACCCAAGCGCCCAAGCGCTGGCGCTCACGCGTCCTTTGGACGTCTTTTTCCTCTCATTTTACATGTACTCCACACTAAAAACACCTCCCCCGTTAGAAAAAATTTCTAACGGGGCGCTGCCCCGCACCCCGCAAGGGGGTTGCTAGCCCTCTTAACCCCCAGCCCGCTATCTGGATAGCGGGACCCCCATAAAAACTCTGCGGGGCCCTTGATATATCCAAAACCCTTTCAAAGCACAACACTATACATTTAGTTCGCATGACCTGTTTGACCCGTCAATCGGAGGTTCTCTCGCTCTAAAGGCGAGGAGTAATTAACGGCAGCTTAGTCCGCGGCTGCCAGAGATTTGGATCCCCACAATCAATATACCTCAGCCCACCCTAGGCAGGGGGAATCTGTAATGCGCCTGATAAGCGCGCGCGCATTCCCATCTCAATGGGGTGACGAAAAACACCCTACAGATTCTGGCACGCCCGGTGGGACATTTCTCTCCTCCCATATCTCAGGTCAAGTGTTCACACGAACTCATTTAACATATATGCCGATGTTTGTACTGAAATAATGTTTTTTTCCGTGCAGCAATCAACTTTCAACGACAATGTCTCCTAAGATGGATCCAGCCTCTGATGCGACCCCGATTCCGTACGTAGTCAAGATCAATACTCGTATGGTTCTCTCCGCAAGCCTCAGTCGATAGTGGGAGGAACTGCCCCGCCAGTTTGGTTCCGTCATCATCTACCCGCCGAAAGCGCTCATATGGAAGAAATCCCAGCAAAATAGGTGGCCAAGCCGGTCTCAAGGGGTAAGAGGCCAAATGTTGTGATCGCTAAGGCACCACAACCGAAACTTAAAACGGTGTCTGAACGACTCTCTGGTGCTCCAGCTAGGGGCAAGACTTCCGGTACAAAGGGCAACATCAAACGTTGCGGACGAGCTCAGGTGATGACTCCAACAAATGCACGATCGAGCGTCTTCTTTGGCCTCTCTATCACTCGGTCTACGGCGTCTTCCCGAAGAGCCGAAGTCTGCCAAGTGCTTAAAACAGAAAAGTTAACGCAGAAGTGGCTCAGGTATCGAGCCAACAAGAGGGCCAGGACTTCGGCCATGTAGAATCTTGTGAGGTTCCAAGAGCAGGGTTACTCCGCGACGACAACTGAGTCGGCCGTAAAAATCAGCAATTCCTTGGAACCTCTGAAGTGGGTTCAGAAAAATGCTATGACCGCCAGAATCAAGAAGACAGCGGTCCGAACGTTGCTACGAAGCGACGTGTCCCGGCCCCAACAGAAAAAGTATGACACTGTCTCTTCAAGAGTCTATCAGGTGCTCTGTGCCGCGCGAAAACAACGGGGCAAAACCAAAAAGGAAGTGTCAGTACCATTCAAGAATCCGGCCAGGCCAGCCGCCTTCAATCGACTGCCCGTTACCGAAACAAGGGGGTCAAGACAGCGATCAGTGAAATTAGCCGCCGATAACAAAAAGATGGCTGGATATATTATCCATACGGTCTATATGGCAGGTGGGCGCCCCAGCGACAACCTTCGCAGTAAAAGAAAGGATGGGGCCACTACATCCCAAGCCCAATCTGGCTTGAATGTGGTCGCCGCTTCCCAAGAACAGCCGCCTCCGCTGGATGATGAAAACCCTCTCGATGAGGATGATAAGCAAAAAGACCCCTCCGTCTATGCAGAGTCAAGCTCGGACAGCGAGGAAGAGCCGACTTTCCGCCCCAGGACCGCGGAGCAAGAGCTGCTTCAAGAGCTTCGAAAACAGCTCAGGAGCAAAGATAAAGAGATGGCCAAGATCTATTCGAAAATTGACGACCTAACAAATGTTGTGATACAGCTTACGGCTCAAATTGTTCGAGCGCCTCCCAATCAAGCACAAGTCGCTACTCATGAGCCGGATGATGACAATCCGAAGCGGTCGATGCCGTCCTTTTGGGTCCAAGATTGGTCGAGCCGCACGAAAGCCGTCCACATTCCGCTTCTGGGGACGCCTTGGCCCCAGATAACACTATCCCGCTAACACGAGACCGGATAATGGATTTGGTCACCAGCAAGGTTAAAACATTGGTGGTCGAAGCTGAAGCTCAGAAAGAAATTGGCAGTAGTGGGCGGCCATATCCCGCACAGTACGATCTGATCGAGTTCCCAAGCGGCTCCGTCATTCCTAAGTTCGGAAGATTTGACGGGACGGGAAATGCAAATCAGCACGTCGCCCACTTTAACGTATCATGCAGAAATACAGTGGTCAATGATGCGCTCCTTCTTCGTCGTTTTGTCAACAGCCTGACCGGTGTCGCTTTCGACTGGTACGCGAGTATACCAGACGGATCCGTTATTACCTTTGCCCAAATGGAGTCTCTGTTTCGGCAAAGGTTCATGAGTGTCAGTGATAAAATCTCCATTGCTGACCTTGTGAGGACCAAGCCGGGGAAGAGTGAAAGCAACACCGAGTTTATCGCCCGATGGCGTAATCTCACAGTCAAGTGCGAACCGCCGCTGGAGCAGGACCAGTCCGTCAGCCTTCTCATTGGGAACCTCAGCAATTGGATGGTCCTATTCTTGTGTACAGCAGGCCTCAAGACGTTTTAAGAGCTAACCAAGAAAGTACAAATGCTGGAACGCTCGAAGTAAGAGTCTACTCCGGACTCTCAGAGAGACAAGATTTGGAAAAGCAAGCGGGACGACAACCGTAGAAGCGAGAGTTCCAGCAATACCAATGTCTTCAATGCGTCCGACAATGAAGACAAGCGAAGGGCAGGCGATTCAAAAACCAACCGGTCTCGAAATCCATTGCTGGGAGGAGATGGGCCTTCCCTAGAGGAGAAAAAGAACAAGGTTTACTCTTTCAGAAGGGACAAGGTCCGCAAGATATTTAAAGATGCCTTGAACAACGGTCTACAATTGCCGGAGTAGACCTCAAGAAGCAAAAATGACCGACAATCCCCTGTATTGCCCGTACCACCGAGTAGTGAGCCATGCGATCGAGGATTGCTATATCTTCAAGCACTGGGTCGAGAAGCAGTACAAGGCTGAAGAGATCGAACTGTCCAAAAGTATGTTGGTGAACAATCAAGTTGCAACCACCAACTTTATACAGACAGAAGCTGAAACCTTCTGGGAGCAGACAGCCGAACCCGCTGCCCTGAGAAATGAAACCGACTCACCGCATCCTCCTTGGAGTAAGCACATATCTAATAAGACGAAGAAGATGCTAAAGCTACTTCAGAAAGAGCCCAGGACGGAATGGGAAGGGCAGAAGAAGCCCACCATTCCAGCTGCCAATTCGGCCCAATCAGGCTCAAAATCCAAAAAGCTCAAGAAGAAGAAAAGTGCAGCTCGACGCGAAAAGGAGTCTGCAGGGAGATTGACCATTCAAAAATATATCGATTCCCTCGAAGACTATGAACAGCAGGAAAGAACTCTGATTCAATTGAAGGAGTTCCCCCTGTAGAAGCGGCTGAAATTCTGGAGGAGTTAGAACTCCAATGAAGAGATCCCTATAGTGACTTGCTATGCCATCCATCTTGGCAGTGACTCTGAGGAGAAGCTCTGTTTTCCCGAAGAAGACGAGGAGCTCGCCACAAAGGCCAACCAAATCCAGCTTAGAAGCGGCAGGGCTCTACCGCCAAATCAGGGAAACGCCCCAAAAGGAAAGGAAAAACAGGTGGCTAATGAGGAAGATGGCAGAAAGCCGGCTAATGAAAACTCAAGTCCTTCCTCAGTGGACTACAATGTCTGGGCTCATCTCCGAAAGCTCCCGTCTCTCCTGAGCATCTACGATGCCTTGGTCCTATCTAAAGAGCCTAGAGATGTTCTCATTCACGCTCTACAAAATCCCAAGCGGTATCAGGCTCGCTTTGCAGAAATTAATATGAAAAAAATCCAGTATGCTCTACATGCCGCCGCAATCACGTTTAAGGATGAAGACTTACTACTGGGAACGACTGAGCATAATCGGCCGCTTTACGTGACCGGGTACAATGATGGAGATCAGATTAATCGCATATTGATTGATCCGGGATCCTCAGTAAACATCATGAACTTGCGGACTCTGAAGAGTTTGTCAATGGACGTCCGACACTTGTTAAGGGAAAGGATTGTTATTCAAGGCTTCAATCAAAACTGCCAGAAAGTTCTGGGGTCTATAGCTTTGTCAATCAAATTTGGGGATCTGCAAACTGAAGCTAAAATATACGTGATCGACGCTGACACGTCTTATAAAATTCTCTTGGGACGGCCGTGGCTCCACGATTACGGCATCATTCCGTTAACTCTCCATCAATGCATGAAGTATACTAAAAATGGCGAAGAAAGACACATTGACGGAGACATCCAGCCGTTCGGTGTGCATGAAGTCCGATATGAAGATTCTCGGTATTTCATGAACCACCAAAATGCTAAGCTACAACTGACTGAGGATAGAACGGCCCCAAGAATCAAAAGCAAATCTGAGCCGACTGTCACTTTCAAAAGAAAAAACGCCCAAGTGCGCCCGCGTTTCGGTAGTGACACTGATGAGTCCAACGCTGGAAGTCCGTCCTTCCGTAAAACTCGCCCTCGTTTCGGTAGCGATATGGACGAATCCGATACTGAAAGCCCATCTAGCAGCAAAGTCCGCCCTCATCTTGGCAGCGACACTGAAGAGTCGGAGGAAGAGGACCTGCCATGCAACAGCTGTGCAGATTGGACCCTCATGCAGCAAGCGAAACTATGAGAGACCTTCGAAATTGCAGAAGGGTCCCTGGCCATCACAAGGGTGCCGGAACGGATGTGCAAAGAGCTCGATGCATTGTCAGTCTCTACCGTGGACCAGCTGAAAACTTTCTACGTTCCCAGGAGGAAAAGTGGACAGAAGGGCATCCTGTTTTATGGGTCAAACCCCGTTGTGCACCCGGACAATTTTTCTGTCGCGTGCCTTCCCTATTAGAGAGGCATAAGAGCTGTCCTCGATCCCAGATACTATGAACCCGAGATGCGGGAATATTTCAAAAGGTGCGGATGCCGGTTATATCAAACGGAGTCCGAAGCAATGTTTTATGAAGGGCTATGGCATCCTCCCCAGGTCCGAGCACTCATCGATAGACGGATTCCAGATAGACGGGGCGTAGACTTCATTCAATCTGATTCCAAAGCATGCTACATGATCCATGTTGGTGAAGCCAGTGAAAGATCAAATGATGATGACGAGATAGCCGAGCCAGAAGAAGCTCCTCAAGAGCTCGAAGATGGCGGACAAGCAACCTTTGACAAGCTAACCGAGATTGACTTAGGAACGCCAGACAATCCAAGGCCGACCTACATCAGCTCACTCTTGTCAGAGAAAATGAAAGAGCAGATAATTGCCCTGCTGCATGAGTTCGTCGACTGCTTCACGTGGACATACAAAGAAATGCCTGGCCTTTCCCATGAGGTAGCCGTGCATAAGCTGGCTATTTCTCCAGATGTCAAGCCAGTCAAACAATCTCCTCGAAGAATGAGAAGGGAACTGGAAGAAAAGGTCATCGACGAAACCAAGAAACTCATCGATGCCGACTTCATCAGGGAAGAGAAATATGCGGAATGGATTGCATGCATAATCCCAGTGAAGAAGAAAAATAGGCAGATCCGAGTTTGTGTCGATTTCAGGGACCTCAACAAGGCTTGTCCTAAAGACGACTTCCCGCTACTGGTCATGGAAATAATGGTTGATGACACCTCAAATTACGAGCTGTTCACCTTTATGGATGGCTCATCTGGATATAATCAGATCAAGATGTCGCCTGAGGATGAGAAACACACAGCATTTCGAACCCCGATCGGAATATACTGCTACAAAGTGATGCCGTTCGGACTGAAGAACGCAGGTGCTACATATTAAAGGGCAATAACCAATATCTTTGATGACCTAATCCATAAAGTCATCGAATGCTATGTTGATGATCTGGTCGTCAAAACTAAAGCCAAGGCCGACCATATCCAAGATCTTAGGACCATTCTCACCAGACCGAGGGAATACGATCTGAAGATGAATCCTCTAAAGTGCGCTTTTGGCGTGTCATCGAGAAAATTCCTAGGCTTCATAGTCCGACATCGAGGGATCGAAGTTGACCCATCAAAGATAAAGGCCATCATGGAGATGCCCCTCCAAAGAGTCTGACGCAGCTAAGATCTTTTCAAGGCAAGCTTGCTTATTTACGGAGGTTTATCTAAAATTTATCGGGGAGATGTAGGCCCTTCTCAAAGCTCATGAAGAAAGGAGCTCCTTTTGTCTGAGATGCCGAATGTCAAGAAGCGTTCGAAAGCATAAAACAATACTTGTTGCACCCTCCAGTGCTGGCCACTCCCGTTCCAAATAAACCGCTGATTCTCTACACTGCCACGCTAGACGAGTCATTCGGTGCGCTCCTTGCCCAAAACAACGAGGAGGGAAAAGAAAATGCCCTCTACTACCTCAGTCGAACTTTAGTTGGGGCGGAATACAACTATTCCCCGATTGAAAAGCAATGCCTTGCCCTGATATTCGCTGTGAAGAAGCTGAGGCACTATCTGCTTGCTCATCGGGTTATGTTGATCTCTAAGGTCGACCCGCTCAAACACTTAATGACCAAGGCAAGCCTAGCCGGCAGAATGGCAAGATGGGCTGTCATGCTGCTTGAGTTTGACATAGTTTATACTCTTCAGAAAGCAGTAAAAGGGCAAGCTCTCGCAGACTTCCTTGCTGCTCATCTCGTATCAGAGGGGTCACCGCTTAATTGCGAGCTACCCGACGAACAAGTGCCGCACCTCGAGGAAGATGAGCCATGTTGGGAGCTCTACTTCGATGGAGCCTCATCAATGGGGACCTCCAGCAAATCAAGCATCCTGGAGATAAAAGCAGGGATAGGATTGGTGTTCATCACGCCATCAATGGGAACCCTACAGCGTTCTTTTGCTCTCACCGAGCCTCGCACAAACAATGAGGCCGAGTATGAAGCTCTGATAGCTGGTTTGGAGCTCGCCATGGAAATGGAAATCCTTTGGCTACGAGTCTACGGTGATTCCCAGCTTGTCGTCAACCAAGTAAGCGACGACTATAAGATATACAAACCCGAGTTAGCTCGGTACAGAAGCCGAGTGGTGGAACTCATGAAACGGTTCACTCACATTGAACTAATGAGAGTCCCTAGAGCGTTGAACGGAAAAGCCGACATACTCGCTCGCCTAGCTAAAGAGCTGGCTGATCCTAACATGGACGAAATTCTAATCACAGTCAGAAACCGGCAAATTCTGCCTCCAGCCACTTTGCGTGAAGAAGAAAGCGTAAAACAATAGAACACTCCTGCCGAAGAAGCTTTGATCATCCAAGACGAGCCCAATTGGAGAGAACCCTTCATAGAGTACCTCCGATATGACAAGCTGCCCGAAGGAAAATCTGCGAGGATTCAGTTGAAGAAGAGAGCTCTCCGATACGTGTTTGTAAATGACACTCTATACCGCAGGTCATATGACCAACTCAGGCTCACGTGTTTGTCATTGGCCGAAGCCCAAAAGGTCATGAAAGAAGTTCACTCAGGCGTCTGCGGGGCTCACTAGTCCGGCCCCAAAATGCGGCTTTAGATCAAACGGCTAAGATATGACTGGCCCACTATGATAAGGGATTGCGAAGAGCATGCAAAGAAATGCCATCTCTGCCAAATCCATGGTAATTTCATTCACAAGCATCCCAATCCGTTGCATCCTACGGTGGCGTCGTGGCCCTTCGAAGTTTGGGGCACCGACATAGTTGGTCCAATTGATCCTCCATCATCCAAAGGCCACCGGTTCATACTGGCTACAACAGACTTCTTATCCAGATGGGCTGAAGCTGTCCTGCTAAAAGAAGTCAAGACAGAAGATATTCTAACATTCTTCCAGCATAATATTCTATACCGCTTCGGTACGCCAAGAAGAATCATTTCTGACAACGGGCCTTCTTTCAAGAGCTTCAAAGTCTCAAGGTTCACTACTCAGCACAAGATAGACTGGAGATATTCCTCCATCTATAATCCAAGAGCCAATGGGCTAGCCGAAGCCTTCAATAAGACTCTATGCAAGCTCCTGAGGAAAAATGCTTCAGCCAACAAGAGAGACTGGAATCTCAAACTTCACGAGGTGTTGTAAGCATATCGTACCATGCACCGTACTCCAACTCAGTCCACTCCATACTCATTACTCTTTAGAGTGGAGGCGGTCCTCCCCCTCGAAGTCGAAGTTCTAAGCTTAAGAATGGCCGTTCAGCACGAGTTGACGGAGGAGGAAAACATGCTCCTTCGGCTTGAAGAGCTCGACGCCCTCGAAGAAAAGAGGCTCACGGTGCAGCAAGATCTTGAGCTATACCGAGCCCAAATGTCACGGGCCTATGACAAGATAACTCGTCTCCGCGCTTTCAAGAAAGGTGAATTGGTGTCGGTCCTCAAAAGACCGATCATCCCCAATCGACATGCCAAAGGAAAATTCGAGCCAAACTGGGAAGGACCATACGTTATCAAGAAAGTGTTTGACGGAGGATACTACTAACTGATAAATGCCGAGGGAGAAAGGCCCATGCCACCCATCAATGGCCGATATCTCAAGAAATACTACGCGCGAATGCTCCAAGTCATAGGCGAATTGAGCACACCAGCCCTACAGTCTAGATCATACATCCTGTAAAACCGTATACAATTCACGGGCTTAAACGACCCCTATCCCTCCCAAGTCCTGCTGCTGAGAATACTTTTAAAGTCCCACCAGCGACAAAAAAAAACGGTATGTCCACAAGCAAAACGGGCATGGATGAAAACCCGAAAGGGCTCCGTGAGTAAAAACAGCAGGACTGCCGGCGAGTTTGTGAAAACCCGAAAGGGGCAAACTTGTGAAAAGAGATAAAATACACTCGCAAAGTCCTCTCGACCTTGTGAGGAGAAAATCCCTGCATGAGATCCTTATGACTCACAAAGGAGCAACACACTTAGGGATCCCTACGATTCCTAAGGAGAACATACACCTATAAGATCCTCCCGACTCGTAGGGAGAAAATACTTTTATGAGACCCTTACGGCTTATAAAATTGAAAAGCCTTAGGTGATCGGGATCTAAACCTGTCTCATGAGTCATCGCTCCCCAACGGGCAACGGTAAATGATGAGTCGCTCCTGGAATTTCGCTTAAGTGTTAGCGGTGCTGATGCCGACTAAAAACCCAAATCCCAAGTTTTCCCAACGGCAAATGATGAGTCGCTCCTGGCATTTCGCTTCAGTGTTAGCGGTGCTGATGCCGACCAAAAACCCAAATCCCAAGTTTCCCAAACGGCAAATGATGAGTCGCTCTTGGCATTGCTTCAGTGTTAGCGGTGCTGATGCCGACCCAAAAACCAAATCCCAAGTCCTCCCGGGGCAAATGATGAGTTGCTCCTGGTATTATTCCAGTGCAGCAATGCTGATGCCAAACAAGATCCAAATTCCAAGTCTCCAAAAGGTGAATGATGAGTCGCTCCTGGTACTATATTCCAATGCAGCGATGTAGACGCCAACCAAAATCCAATTTCTCAAAATTCTCCCAGCCCTGCGGTTGGTCCCCAAACTGGCTACTGTATACAATCCACGGGCTCAAATAATTCTCATCATACCCATGCCCCACCGCAACCACCAGTTACGCGGCTGGTCTCCGCCCTTGGAATTATGCTCCATTTAGGAAGACCCACTCATCTGTCCTCACGATACATGAAGAGAACAAACTTACGGGATCCTCACGACTCGTAAGAAAACACCTTTGTGGGATCCTTACGACACACAAAGGAAAAACACACTTGGGAGTCCCCACGACTCCTAAGAAAATTGTACACCTACGAGATCCCTTCGACTCGTAAGGAGAAAATGCTTTTATGGGATCCTTACGGCTCATAAAATTGAAAAGCCTTAGGTGATAGGGACCTAAACCTGTCTCCTAAGCCATCGCTCCCCAACAGGAAAAAGGCAAATGATGAATTGCTCCTGGCACATGTGCTTCAGTGTTAGCAACGCTGATGCCTACCCTAAGACCAAAATTCCAAACTCCAATCCAATAGACCCCTAAGTCTTTAAACTGGGAATAGATGACCTCTAAGTCGTTAAACTGGGAACAGATGACCCCTAAGTCGTTAAATTGGGAACGAGGGAAATCTCCTCATGGCAAATGATGATTCTCTCTTGGTACCATATTCCAGTGCAGCGATACTGATGCTAAACCAAAAACAAAATCCCCAAGTCCTGTCATGGCAGACGAGGATTCGCTCCTGGTATCATATTCCAGTATAGCGATGCTGATGTCAACCCAATTCACATCAAATCAGCACCGACCGTCCAAGTCGCAAAAAGTGTAGCATCGACTATCCAAGTCGCTAAAAGGGCAGCACCGACCTTCCAAGTCGCAAAAAGGGCAGCATCGACCGTCCACGTCGCTAAAACGGCAGCACCGACTGTCCAAGTCGCAAATAGGGCAAAACCGACCGTCCACGTCGCTAAAATGGCAGCACCGACTGTCCAAGTCGCAAAAAGGGCTGAACCGACCGTCCTGTTTCCCCCAATCAGAGCAAGGCTCTGTTTGAATTTCAAAATTCAAAAATTGAAGCAATGCTTCAAATTCCGTGCGCTGCACGCAACGCGCCACGTGTCAAAAGCTGACATGTCAGCGCAGCGCCCAAGGCAGCGAGCCCAATCAGAGCAAGGCTCTATTTAAAACAAAATTAAAGGAAGCAACGCTTCAGTTGCGCAAGCGCTGCGCTGCGCGACACGTGTCAGCGCAGTTGCGCGAGCGCAGTTGCGCTGCGCTGTGCGCTGTGTGACACGTGTCAAGCGCTGGGGAATTTGTTCTAAACAGAATTAAATTCTAGTAAGATCTTTCTGTTCTTGTTAAAACAAGAAGATTGTCTTCTGTAAAACAGAAGCCCTTGGATCAAAGATCCAACGGTGGGGAAAATTTCCCAAATCACTCAGAGAAAGATCTCTTTAACAAATTTAACAAATTTATGGGCACTATATAAAGGCCCCAAGACCCCAATTCAGAGGGCATCAAGAACAGAAGAACATCATCAAGAACTTCAAAACAGAGAGAGCTCTGAAGAATTTTGAGAAGAATTCAAAAAAAAAAGAAAAAGGTAAAAACCTTTATAAAAGAGAAGAATTTCTTCTGAATAGATCATTGATCTAAGAACAAGATCAATGATCTTCAATAAAAAAATATAAGTAAATAATAACAGTGCCTTGCACTTTTTTATGAACCATTGGTTATGGAATCTTAAAGATTCTTTTCTTGAATCCAAAATTGGATCAAGTTATTGAAACAGTGCCTTGCACTTGCAAAAACTGCACTGTTGCGCTCCTGGGTTGGCGCAAGCCACCAGGGAGCGCCACGTGTCAGCAGCGCAACAGCGCAGCGCACTGATGCAGCGTACTGCACTGTTGCGCTTGCGCTCACCAGAGCGTGACACGTGTCACCTCCACAAGCGCTTACGCTCATTAATTGGTGCAAAGCACCTGACAGGCCACTGTCAATTTAATTAATGCACTGCATTATTTATAGAAGGGCCAAACCCAATTAAAAAGGGGCCTAACAGGCTAAATTAAATGCAATGCATTATTTTAAAGAAGGGCAGAGCCCAAACAGATGCTCTGCATCATTTATAAAGGGACAGAGCCCAAATCAAAAAGGCCTAGCAGGCCAGAATAAAATGCAGTGCATTATCAAACATGGGCAAAGCCCTAGCATAAGCCTAATAGGCCAAAGATAAAAACGTCGAATATATTCAACTGGACTTAGCCCAATCATGGCCGTAAGTCCTCAAACTAAATTGATAGAGCAAGATTGCTCTCTTAAATTAATTTACAGCCGGTTCAAGGGTACATCTCCGAACTCCTCTGACATCTATCGTTGTAATCCTTCAACGAGGTGACGGGTCCCGACGACCACACATCGACATGGACTGTGAGGTCCTTAAACTCATGGACTTATGCGTCCTTAAACCAAAATACGGACTGTGGGGTCCTTAAACCCACGGACTTATGCGTCTTTAAACTAACGGACTAATGCGTCCTTAAACACAGCCATATGGACTGTGGGGTCCTTAAGCCCATGGACTTATGCGTCCTTAAACTACCTTTGGACCACTATGTCCCTAAACTGGCAGTGGACCACCATGTCCCTAAACTGGCTATGGACCACTACGTCCATAAACTGGAACAATAGAGCCCCCAAACGCTCTTTTGTCGGATCTAAACGATCCCGTTTAAGTTGATCTTATCCTCAAATCTGGCTAACGTATCCTTAAACATTCAATCGGACTACATATTCCCTAATCAACTTTGGTTCAAGGGTACATCTCCGAACTCTTCTGACACCTGTTTTTATAATCCTTCAACATCGTCAGAGAGGTGACGGGTCCCGACGGCCATATATTAAATGGACCACTATGTCCCTAAACTGTAACATTAGAGCCCCTAAATGCTCTTCCGTTAAGTTGATCTTAGTCTCAAATAGGACTAACGTATCCTTAACGAACGTTTAAGTTGATCTTAGCCTCAATATGGCTAACGTATCCTTAAACTAAAACCCCAAACCCAAATCTAAGAAAATACGGATTTGGACTAATGCACGTCCTACGGGCGACGGCATAACTTAGTCTCCGTATACAATCCACGGGCATCCACGAACAAAACAAACACACACGACACGAAGTGAAATTTCTGGATAAGGAGAAAGTGGTTACCGCGATGCGGTAGCGTAATTAGCTGCAGGGGCTTGCGCCTGCAGGGAAGAGCGTCCCCACAATCAAAAACCCCTTAAGCGAGGGGGAATCTGACGAAGTCTGCTACATCGGCCGCATCCGTTTAAACCTCCGATACACGGTGCCATAAATCAACTTGGCATCTTCGGAGAGGTAGACGGATAAAACCAATTAGCATCTGCCCTGAATTTCAGGCTAGACGTCCTCATGTCGTCGCCGTCTTTCGGAGGGGAACAGATTCTGTCACGCTCGGTGGGACCTTTTCGTCTTTCCACTCCACACTTCATGTGTCGTCTTCGCGAACGAATCGCGGTTTGTTAAGGGTTGCCGTTGGATTTCAAGTTACTAAGATTTGGTCTTTTGCCTGGCGCAGAAATCAAGCATCAATGGCCTCCAACTGCTCGAGCTGTTCAAAGTGCCAATGCAACCGACGCTCCACCTCACCTGGAGGTGTAGGTTATGAGCCTCAAGCGGCCTCCATCCTTGCCATGCCGGTAGAACAGGTGACCCAGGCCACCACCGGCCTGTTTTTCGGGACCATGATCCCGCCTGCAAGCTTCACCATGCCAGTGCCTGCACCAGAAGCGAACAA
The DNA here is from genome assembly GCA_030015575.1 of Agapanthus africanus. Classification (NCBI taxonomy): domain Eukaryota; kingdom Viridiplantae; phylum Streptophyta; class Magnoliopsida; order Asparagales; family Amaryllidaceae; genus Agapanthus; species Agapanthus africanus. Next base: position 693,444,095 of record CM057342.1, on the reverse strand, counting down.
GAAGTCGGTTTTCAATCGGCTCACTGCTACAACGACCCCTTTCAACGGGTCGTCCAATATCAAATCAACAGCCTCTGTCTTTGCCAGGTTGAGCCAGAACCCTGATGGGCCCGCCAAGAAGCCCATGAACCCTGAAATGGCCGTCCCGAGGAAGACAGCCACCCCTACTCCTGAAGTCGTCAAGACGGTTTCTCCTGTCAAAGAGTCAGTCTTTTCAAGGCTGTCTATTCCGGCTCTTGCCCCTGCTCGAGGATCTGTCTTTGACAGATTGAATATCGCCACTCAAAAGACAACATCAGTCTTTAAGAGGCTGGCACCGGCAGCACCTCATTCAGACAGGGGGCAAAAAGAAGCTGTCTCTATCGCCGAGCCAGTCCCAACGGCTCGTCATGCTCGACGTCGCCATTGGCGACGAGTAAGGAAGGCAGGGGCAACTCCCCCTCAGGGCTAATTCCACCTGCTCCAATGGTGGAAGTTAATGCTGCTGTTCCAACTGGGAACAACTTTGAACCGCTGAGGAGGGTACGTAAGAACTCTCCGACCGCCACACTGAAAGATCTCCTCCACCTGCGGAGAGGGTTCCGGAAACGAAGCTAGAGCAGCCCCCTCAACGGCTGTCCTCCAAAATATACAAGGTCTGGCGGAGGGTTCAAGACTCCGTAATTGACCAAGATCACTCTCGTCAACAAAAAAGGGCGAAAGCGATGGAAGAAAAGAGACGTCCGATCAAACAGCAAAGGACGATAGTCACCAGGGTGCCCACTGCAACGGCCCCCTCAACTTCAACGGCCCACAAGAGAAGGAGGCCGGAGAAAATCCCCGCTCCCGCAGCAAATGCCAAAGGCGGCGAGCCTAAACGCCCTAAGTCCGGGGGCATTGTAGTCCATACTGTATACATGGCATCGGGAAAGGAGGACAGCCGTGCATCTACAGGTCATAGACCGCTTACACGGTCAGTGACCAAAGCTCAGGAGCAACAGCAGAAGCTCCAGGAAATGATGAATGCGATGGCCGCACTCACTGGGCCAAAAGATAGCCCCGAAGCGTTATCTGATCAACGCCAGGAGCAAGAAACTGACGCTGAATTCCTTCGTCGGGTATTGGAGAAGAAGGATAAGGAGGCTGCTGAACAAGCAGCCAATATAAAGCGAATGGCCCTCCTGTTCCAGGACATGGTGGGAATGATGATTCAACAAGATCCTCCTGCCGAAGATCCTCCGATCATCCTTGAAGACGATGAGGGAGAAACGTCAAATCCTCCACCAGTTCTGTCAACAGCCAAGGAGGAGACAATCTCCAAAGCTGACTTGGACGAATATATAGCTCAGCAGATCCGGGTTCATCAGGCGATTGAGGCAGCCGGTCAGGTCGTAAAAACGGGGCGACCATATCCAAGCTGGTATGACCAGATCAAGTACCCGCCGGGCTATACAATACCAAAATTCCATGTGTATAAGGGGACTGGCAATCCCCACCAGCATGTTGCCCAGTTCAGGGCGCTTTGCGGCAACACTGGCGGCGATGATAAATTGTTGCTTCGCCAGTTCGTTGGTAGCTTATCGGATACAGCATTCGAGTGGTATTCCGAGCTCCCGAACGACTTTATCAAAATCTTTGCAGAGATGGAGCTGCTGTTTACCCAGTGTTTCACGAGTGCCAGCGAGCGTACCCCGATAACGGCATTGATTAATGCCAGGGTGAAGCCGGGCGAGACGTGGGTCCAATATGCGATACGGTGGTGGAACTTATGGTCAAAATGCGAGCAACGCATTGAATAAGCGCCAGCAGTGGGTATGTTTGTGGGAACCCTCGATCCGCAGGCGACCATATCCCAATTTTGTTAGTTATATGTATGCCCTAGAGGCCATTACTATACATAGGATGTATATTGTAGTGGATGCTTGGATATATATAGGGACGACTTTCTTGCTCGATATGATAGTATGCTATCTGGTTACTCTTTACCTTAACGTGTACACTGATTGTCTCTCTGTTACATGTTGGTAAAGCCTTTAGGATGTGTACTTGACTACCTGGAATATGATGCGGATCATACTAGTGGGGACATGGTAATCCATAAGTACATCCTTCAAGGTCCCTAGTCGTAGGTGTATCGAGACGGGGCATCGATATACCAGAGTAGATTAGCTTATACCTTCTCGACCCATATAGATGGGCGATGGATGATCCCATATCCATTGGTGTTTGACATCAGAGATGATATACGGGTGCTCAGTGGAGACTGGGTACACTGGACGGACTCGCCGAGAACTCCCAGATGGTATTATACCTTACGTCAGATGGCAGTTCTCTGGTGACACTGGTGCAGGTTAGTCTGTAGACCCGAGATCGTCATAGAGTCTTGTATGATTCCCACTGTGCTTTGATTTCCACCTTACCACGTCCAAGAGGGCGTGCAAAACGGTGGTTTTTGGGTACAGTCCCGAATCACATGGAGGCAATGAGCGATAGGAGGGGTTTCGTCTCTCCCGGTATAGGGAGTTGATGTTGCGCTGTGCTCGATTGGCTATAACAGGAAGTCCTTGGCCAAGGCTGTTTTAGCGATTTACTGGTAAGTATTACCAGTAGTTTCTCAACCCGTTATGAGCCTCATATCGACACGACTTATCGAGTTATTGGGGTCTGACGTTTACCACCCCTAGACAAGATATGCGACATATCAGACGAACAGATCGGACTGTACGGTAGTGTTACTGGTTGGATTCACAGGAGCATGAGCGGGCTTGCTCGTTGATCTTCTGATCGCTCAATACCCGGGTGGCCATTACATTTAGCAGACCGCTTGCGGCTTATGGGTGTTTGATATGATCATCACCTACTGCCGGCGTATTGACGAGTCTTTAGAGTCCTACACAGGGGTTTCCTGGCTCAAGCGAAACGAAATAGGAGCGCATATGAGATATGTGCGGGACCGAGAATAATATGAGTATGTGATACTGTATTCTATTCTCGCGATTTGTGACATTGATCGGTTGTATGCGATATAGCCGGGTTATCGGATCAAGTGTTGATTCGATAAGTTGTTACTATTGATATTAGTCGGTTATATGCATATGACCGGATCGTTAAATCAAGTGTTGATTTAACGATTTAATGTATAATTATATATTTGATATATTACTTTACATTAACTAGTATTGGTTCACTTAAGATTGATTTTCTCACTTGTTTGTGCACATTGTTTATATGTGATATATGCAAGTGTACATGTTCGTATCATGCTTGATGATACAAACAAGTTAAGTGTATGAGAACTAAACCAAATCAAGGTTAAATTAGGGTTTACTATTTTCCTATAAAATAACAAAAGAATTGAGACTTTGGTCAAAGTTATCAAGCTTCATGAAGCTTGATAAGCATTGACAAAGTCAACCCTTTTGTCATTTTTGTAGGATATTAGTTAACCCAACCTTTAACATAATACTTTGGTTAATTCTCTACATGAGTTAAGCATGAGGGCTTAACTCAACCATGGTGCCATTATTTATTGGATAAGTTTCATTTGGATATTGAGATATGATTCTTTCTTCTTCTTCATCTTCATCAAGCTCACAAAAGCTTGCTAGCTCCAATGGTGCCATGAGAAAAAGAGTGAGAAATCTAATCCTAAAGTGAACCCACTTCCTATTTCTTCATCCTCTACCACTTGTCATGTAGTATAGGGTGTTCTCTTCACAAAGTTTTTGACCAAGTGAAGGAATAGCTTGAGTTTGAGTCTCCCCGACGTAGATCATCTTCGGCCTCGAAGTCAATGACCTAGCCCGATCATTTCTCCGACGAAACCATCACTAGAGTCCGGGACCCGATGATCGCAGTGGAGGGACGTCAACACGGAGCTTTAGAAGTGGAGGACCGGATCTACAAAGGTTGTATTTCCATTCACTTAGTAGCAAAGTTGTTTGCTTGCATGTTCTTTCGCCTTACCTCTAGTAATCGATCTAGTTTAGGGTTTCTCGGCACCGGAAAATTTTAATTTGGCATGGTTGATGCCTTGTGGAACCTCTTGAGTGTGCCTAGGAACCCTACAGTGGTATCAGAGCCTAGCTAGAGCATTAGGCGATGTGCTAACGAAGTTAAAACCCCGATCGAACCCGGAAACGCAAAACTAAACCCCTCTCTTTACATTTTTCAAAATCTGGGGTTTTTCTGAATTAAAAATGCCCAAAAAATTCAGCAGGGTTTTTTAAGAATTGTCGTGAAAAACGAGCCCCTAAGGCCTCCACATGGCCGCGGAACCGCGGCAATAAGCCACTTTGTGCGGCGGTTCCGCGGCAAGAAAGGGGAATTAGGGACGGGTGTTTGCACAGTAATTCTAGTTTCTGCTTATATATTTTCTGGGTATTATTTTATTCTGGCTCAAGTGTTGAGTATTTTGGGGTTTATTTTGTATTCGTCGATTCGATCGGGATATTTTAAATTCGTTATGTTTTCCGGATATTTTTAGAACATGTTAAAAAGTTCGACCGGATATAAATACCCACTTTTTCCCCTGCCGGAAAATTTCCAGGTGTTAGATTTTTTCGTAGTTTAAGAACGTTCTAAGTAGTGCAAGTAACGCGATGGACCCTCTAGAAGACAACAAACCTTAACTCGATTATGTGACCGTCTTGAACTGCCTTTTGAACCTTAGGGTTTGGGGCAGTACGGCGTGCCACATGTGAGGCGTTGGCTTGGCCCTTCTACGGCTGGACTGTTGGTACTGTGGCATGAAATGGATGTTTTTGAACTTATTTCAAGAGTTGATCTGTTTCGGGAAAACTTGGGTGTTTGAATGTTCGATTGGAAAGTTTAACATTTTCTATTTATCTGGAATGTGATACAATATTTGGAATCCACAAGTAGTTATGAGATAACTGATTTGGATGTTATAAACATAGCACTTTAGTCTCTCTTGATCGGTTGCCACGGAATTTTGATGTGATCAAAAGTCCTTCGCAATCACGTAGCGTACGCGGATACTCGCCGGTAAACTTAATAGACAGCCATGCCCCATAGCCCCGACCAAGTGACTGTAGGAGAACCCCATCGCCAAAAGCATCCGTTCGGGTGCTCGCGGCAACGGTGTTCCACCTTAGTGCACTTCGTCGAAGGCATCCGGGGGTGCGGCCGTCTACTAAAGTTTGCGACGAGCATTCGATCAGTTTATCGGGAATCTTGTTGAATTGCCCGACTAGATATTGAAAAGTGTTTTCGATATTGAGACTAAAATGCGGGGTTTATAATTGTTAGGCATGCGATGTCTAAGGAATTCATTGGTTAGGCATGCGATGTCTAAAGAGTTTGCGGATTCCAACTGTTGTAGTTTTACACTTTCTTTTCTGCGACCGTAAGTGTAATATGTGATATCGCCGGTTTCGTTGCTATATGTCAACGACAATTGGGATACGCATGTTTACTTACGTTGATGACATTTGATGTTATGTGTTGCTGGATATGTTATATTGGATCGTCGTGTTTGAATAGCCGGGGTTTTTATGTGAGATGAGTGTTTTTCATTTTCATTCATGTAAAAACTTGTATGTAATATTCTTTTATTGGGGCACTTCCAGGTTGCGGAAGATGTCACCGTTGATGTATATTATTTACTTTTCCGCACTAGGATAGACCCAAGGAGGAGAGCACAAGTAACCGGGTTCTGGAGTCCAGTGGGAGACCAACTCGAGGAGTCGAGTCCGGGTCTCCTAACTCTAGAATTGGTAGGGTTTCTTGCCGCTCTCGTAGGGGTCTAGGGGTGTGGGTTTGGCTATTCATCGCGACCGTGGAATCCGTGTTTTATACTGGCTCGTATTGAAAACACGGACGTCCTAGTATATCCAATGTTTCATATGTTTCTTCTGCTGCAATATCTGTGATGTGATCATTTGATATGTTGTGATAGATACAGTATATAGTATATATGATATATTATATAGGCGTTACTTATGTTTTACACCCGCGCTAGCCCTGCCCCGCTCTGTCGTTAGTTACCTAACCTAACGGTGCACGAGGGGACATCGAGGCGAATGCGGATGGCATAAGTGTACGTCGTATTTATCTGTGATGTTTAGGTGGTTTAAATGATGGGACTTCATTAATGTGATTAATGAAAGAAAATAAACCTAAGATGTTGTGGAATCGAATTTTCAAAAACTGGTAGCTACGGTTCTTGCTTTGCATCGCGGTGTTCCTTGTAGAACATCCTGCACCTTATTCGATAAGGAAAGGGCTGAGATCCCTTCACCGGGAGTGACCCCTTTAGCAATAACTGGCAGATGCTACAACCCTCGGTTTGTCTTTTGATTGCTTTTGGAATTTTTTGCTTTGCACAGTGATATATATGATATATCCTGCACCTCATTCGACGAGGAAAGGGCCGACGATCCCATTACCGGGAGTGACCCCTTTAGCAAAACTAGAAAAGCCTCAAAAACACTCCATTTCAAAATCATTAGATTCTACAACGATATCAAGTTCATTACGCAATAGGTTTTCAGAAAAACCTGTCGTAGCCCTCCGTCATTTCAGATAAGTACTAGTTAGTATTCGTGCTGCGTTTGTTGACTATGTTAAGGCGTAGTGTGCGGTAGCTGATTAGTGCTTATCTGTATAAGCATATGATGCGATTGGATTAGGGTAGTCGTGCGACTTTGTTGTATATGTTAAGGGTCGTGCTGGTGGGTTTAATTCAATTGGGAAATGACGGGTTGAACTTGACTAGCACTTATGATTTGTTGACTATGTTAAGGTCATATAGCTGCTAGGGGCAAAATATTATCGGGAATTTTAAGTGTTGAAATTTGCAATGAGATTGCATACCTTCTATGAGATAGTTGGATCCCGATACCCGCTGCGAGTAAGAGTTACTCCTGGGAGAGTTTTACACATTACAATTAGCCGATCAAGTAGGTGTCTAGAAAGGAGTCAACGGGGTTACGCCTCTGGGAAAACGAGGTTTACATTAATTAGGTTCGTACGAAAGCACGGGGGACCTCCCTCAAAGTACCGACACTGGCCTGGCTGAAAGATTGGCGAACTTGTAGCGTGTAATTAATCCCGGCTAGTCTTTCCTTTTAGGGTTTGAATGAAGATTTGATAAAAACAGTGGGAGCCATCCTGATTAGATAAAATAATAACCAATCTGATCTTGCAAGAGCGCACACAGAGTGTTTTCTTCTCTCTCTCTCCAGGTAGCGACCATGTCACGCCTTAATCAAGATAATAAAACGGATATATTGACCGAACCCGCTTGTTATACTGAGCTGGGGAACGTTGGTCCCGCTCCAACTTATAATTGTTATAAGACAGAGCAAGAAATTGGGAATTACCAGAATTCCCGTGCCGCCTAAACGAAGAAAGTGCATGCTGATGCATCATCTTCGGGTGTATTCATTACAGAGAACTGTTTCTCAGTGTCCTTTACGTCCTGGGTATGAGATACCGAATCAGGATCCCGCATATGTAATATGTTATATGTTACATGGGCTACAGAAAGGTAGAGAACTGAGAACGGGTGATAAGTTTCATGAGACAGAAAACGGTGCAAGTGTTGTAGCCAGGTCTGTTGGTCACTGTCACCCTGTATTACCAGAATACATTGATTCTGAACAAATGTTATTAGATACCGAACCTGATATACAAAATCATATCAGTCTCTTTATTTAGATAAAGAAGGATATAATTTTGTATTGATTGGATAATGTTTTGAACACTTCCTAAATCAAGAGTTGATCGGTTCAGGCACGTTATCTAAAAGCATTAACGTTCTAAATCAAACCACAGTTCTTAGTATATAGAACACACACAAGAGGAAGAGTTCAGAAATGAATGAATCCTTCTTGAGGTATTATAGACTAGGTCATATCAATGCGACCCGACTAGCTGAAGTTACATATAGATGCATATTTAAATTAGTTTGAATTTACATCTTGTGAAACTTGCCAGTCATGTCACAGAGATAAGATGACCATAGCTCTGTTTATTAGAAACAGAGAAAGAGTTAGTGAACTCTTGGGATGATACATATTGATGTATGAAGGTCCCCTGTCTACAAATGCCAAGACCGGTTCTTTGTACTTCATTACCTTCTCTGATGATCTCTCAAGATTTAGACATATGTTCCTGTTGAAACACAAGTCCGAACCTTTTGAGATATTCACAGAATATAAGTTAGAAGTAGAGAACCAAAAACGGGTATAAGTATTATGTCCTTTAATGTGATCAAGGAGGAGAATACTTGAGCACAGAATTCCCGGACTATTCTAAGAATAAGATTCTCTCTCAGCATTACTCCTCCGTATACACCATAGCACGTCGGTGTGTCAGGACGGAGCAATCACACCCTATATGATATGGTGCACTCTATGATGAGTACTACTGAGTTTCCTATTTCTTTTTAGGGAGTTATGCACTTATGAAGTTGCATACCTATTGAATAGGGTTCCGATCAAATCAGATGCCTACCATTTCATATGAGATATGGAAAGGGAAGAGCCCATCTCTTAAGTCAGTTAAGATTTGGGGTTGTTCGGCCTGTGTCTAAAAAGCAAAATCCGGACAAGCTCGAGGCAAAGTCAACTCTGTAGAAGTTTGTTGGATATCCCAGGCATACGCAAGGGAATATCTTCTACCTAACCGAGCAACAAAAGATGTTTTGTTACTCAGCATGCCACCTTTGTGAAAGGGAATTTCTTGTGAAGAAATTAGTGGTCATGAGGTAGAACTGGAAAGAGTTCCAGCTATACAAACTGCAGCTGATGATTTGGTAGAACCAACGGATTCAATAGAAACCAACGAACCTCAGCCTCTCCGCCGATCTAGTAGGGTTCCTCACCTACCTGAGAGAAAATTCGGTTTCTCTATGACAGTGGGAGCAAGGATTGCATCATGAGATGATGACCCAACTAGTTTCGGGCTGGCCATCGGGAGTATGACTCTGTAAAAATGGCTGGATGCTTAGCGATCTGAGATGGAATCCTTATACACCAACAAAGTATGGACTTTGGTTGCTTAATCTGAAGGGTTAAATCCCCATCAGGAGCAAGTATATCTTGAGAAGATTACTTGGTGTACATGGAAAAGTTGAGACTTTCAAAGCTAGACTTGTTAAAGGTTTGCATCATTGACCAGCTATGGATTGTGATGAAACCTTTTCTAAGTACCTATGCTTAAGTCCATCCAGATCCTACTTGCCACGGCTACATACCATGACTACGATATCTGGCGGTTGGGTGTCATGACTGCTTTTCTAAAATGATGTTTTAGAAGAAAGCGTCTATAAGTACACAGCCAGAGGGCTTCGTAGACAGTGGGAGCAGCGGAAACGTGTACAAGATGCTTTATAGGATAAAGCAGGCATTGCGGAGTTGGAACATCTGTTTTGATGTGGTAGTCAAAGAGTTTGACATCATCAAAATGGTAGATGAACCTTGTATATACAAAAAGGTAGTAGGGAGTATGCTGGTGATCCTCGTAGAGTACGTGGATGACATACTCTTGATAGGGAAGGAGTTTCCTATGCTACGCTCGGTCAATCTCCGCTTATCACAAGGATTCTCCATATAGGATCAAAGTGATACCTACTAAATCCTGGGTTTTGGATCTATGAGATAGATCTAATTGGATGTTAGGATACTCACTAGTTGTAGTGAGATGGTATCAATTGATCCTGGGGAGAATCACTGGAAAGGTTCCAGGGTGATAAGGACGACTGAATGTCAGTCACAGGCATTGTCTTTACCCTCAATAAAGGGACGGTATGTTGGAAGAGTTCCAAGCTAGATACCGTGGCATACTAGACGATAAAGGCTGGATACATCGCTACCAAAGATGCTACCAAAGAGGAAGTCTGGGTGTATATTAGTTCATGAGATGAACTTCGTTCCTCCCATTGTGTGACAATGGAGTTGTGGCTTATGCCTAGGAGCGCCCGTCCCATCGGTGATCCAGACATATTCTTAGGCAGTATCACCTGATCGTGGAGATGGTTGATCTCCAGGGGATCGAGGTTTGGAGAGTAGACTCAGAGGACAACACGGCGGATCCACTCACAGAGGCCTTTTCCCAGAGAGAGACAATTATGGGATGGTTGAGTATGAGATACTACAACCACTGCTATCACATGGCCTTAGTGCAAGTGGGAGATTGTTAGTTATATGTATGCCCTAGAGGCCATTACTATACATAGGATGTGTATTGTAGTGGATGCTTGGACATATATAGGGATGACTTTCTTGCTCGATATGATAGTTTGCTATCTGGTTATTCTTTACGTTAATGTGTACACTGATTGTCTCTCTGTTACATGTTGGTAAAGCTCTTAGGATGTGTACTTGACTACCTGGAATATGATGCGGATCATACTAGTGGGGACATGGTAGTCCATAAGTACATCCTTCAAGGTCCCTAGTCGTGGGTGTATCGAGACGGGGCATCGATATACCAGAGTAGACTAGCGTATACCTTCTCGACCCATATAGATAGGCGATGGATGATCCCATATCCATTGGTATTTGACATCAGAGATGATATACGGGTGCTCAGTGGAGACTGGGTACACTGGACGGACTCGCCGAGAACTCCCAGATGGTATTATACCTTACGTCAGATGGCAGTTCTCTGGTGGTGCAGGTTAGTCTGTAGACCCGAGATCATCATAGAGTCTTGTGTGATTCCCACTGTGCTTTGATTTCCACCTTACCACGTCCAAGAGGGCATGCAAAACGGTGGTTTTTGGGTATAGTCCCGAATCACATGGAGGCAATGAGCGATAGGAGGGGTTTCGTCTCTCCCGGTATAGGGAGTTGATGTTGCGCTGTGCTCGATTGGCTATAACAGGAAGTCCTTGGCCAAGGCTGTTTTAGGGATTTACTGGTAAGTGTTACCAGTAGTTTCTCGACCTGTTATGAGCCTCATATCGACACGACTTATCGAGTTATTGAGGTCTGACGTTTACCACCCCTAGACAAGATATGCGACATATCAGACGAACAGACCGGACTGTACGGTAGTGTTACTGGTTAGATTCATAGGAGCGTGAGCGGGCTTGCTCGTTGATCTTCTGATCGCTCAATACCCGGATGGCCGCTACGTTTAGCAGACTGCTTGCGGCTTGTGGGTGTTTGATATGATCATCACCTACTGCCGGCGTATTGACGGGTCTTTAGAGTCCTGCACATTGGTTTCCTGGCTCAAGCGAAACGAAATAGGAGCGCATATGAGATATGTGCGGGACCGAGAATAATACGAGTATGTGATACTGTATTCTATTCTCGCGATTTGTGACATTGATCGGTTGTATGCGATATAGCCGGGTTATCGGATCAAGTGTTGATTCGATAAGTTGTTACTATTGATATTAGTCGGTTATATGCATATGACCGGATCGTTAAATCAAGTGTTGATTTAACGATTTAATGTATAATTATATATTTGATATATTACTTTACATTAACTAGTATTGGTTCACTTAAGATTGATTTTCTCACTTGATTGTGCACATTGTTTATATGTGATATATGCAAGTGTACATGTTCGTATCATGCTTGATGATACAAACAAGTTAAGTGTATGAGAACTAAACCAAATCAAGGTTAAATTAGGATTTACTATTTTCCTAGCAAATAACAAAAGAATTGAGACTTTGGTCAAAGTTATCAAGCTTCATGAAGCTTGATAAGCATTGACAAAGTCAACCCTTTTGTCATTTGTGTAGGATATTAGTTAACCCAACCTTTAACCTAATACTTTGGTTAATTCTCTACATGAGTTAAGCATGAGGGCTTAACTCAACCATGGTGCCATTATTTATTGGATAAGTTTCATTTGGATATTGAGATATGATTCTTTCTTCTTCTTCATCTTCATCAAGCTCACAAAAGCTTGCTAGCTCCAATGGTGCCATGAGAAAAAGTGTGAGAAATCCAATTCTAAAGTGAACCCACTTCCTATTTCTTCATCCTCTACCACTTGCCATATAGTATAGGGTGTTCTCTTCACAAAGTTTTTGACCAAGTGAAGGAATAGCTTGAGTTTGAGTCTCCCTGACGTAGATCATCTTCGGCCTCGAAGTCAATGACCTAGCCCGATCATTTCTCCGACGAAACCATCACTAGAGTCCGGGACCCGATGATCGCAGCGGAGGGACATCAACACGGAGCTTTAGAAGTGGAGGACCGGATCTACAAAGGTTGTATTTCCATTCACTTAGTAGCAAAGTTGTTTGCTTGCATGTTCTTTCGCCTTACCTCTAGTAATCGATCTAGTTTAGGGTTTCTCGGCACCGGAAAATTTTAATTTGGCATGGTTGATGCCTTGTGGAACCTCTTGAGTGTGCCTAGGAACCCTACAAATTTATGATGTTCTTCAATCCGACTACCTTCCAGGCACTAATCAACAAACTGGCCCAAATGGACCAGATGGGTCATAGACCACCCCCTCCGAAGCCGGACTCTCGAAACGAGAAGGTGAAGGGAAAAGCGATCGTTGTTGCTAATGCTCAACAACAGCCAAGCAACTTGAAATCGGCTGTCCGTCAAAATAATATGCGTCCGCGCATGCCCCTTGAGGAGAGGCTAGGACGTCCTTACTCGTTTTCCCGAGATAAAACGAGAAGACTGTTTGAGCTAGCATTGCGCAACCGACTCATAAATCTGCCGGATCCAAGACGTCCGTCGCAGCCGAATGATGTCAATGACCCCAACTACTGTCCTTATCACCGAGTGTTGGGTTATCCGATCGAGGATTGCTACGTCTTCAAGAATTGGATTGAAGACCAGTACCAACAGGGCAAGTTCGCGTTGTCCGACAGATGGAAGGTGAATCCGCCTCAGCCTCACACCCCTAAAAGGATGAATACGCCGGGGGCAATGTGCTCTCTCGTTGAAGAAGCCCCATGGGAGGTTGTGCTATCAGCCAAGACAAAGAGGATGCTAAACGATCTTCAAACATGCCCAGCAATCAGGTGGAAGAACCCGTTGGAACCTCAGATCATTGAAAGGATGTTGAAGCCGCGTCCAACTCCAAAGACCGATAGTGGTGGCCCAAGCACTCACAACCAGCCGTCAAAATCTTCAAAGAAGAAGAAAAAGAAATCCAAGAAGCACGTAAAGCCTGGCGACAAGCGCACAGACTTACAAAAACAAATTGACGCGCAGGAAGAATACAACCAGAAAGAAAGGACTCCCATTACACTCCAAGAATTCCTCAATCACGTCTTTCAAGAGGAAGATGAGGGAGAAAGTTCGTCGGATGAATCCGAAGACTACGTGGCAAGCTGTCATATGATCTCCCATTCGTTTACAGATGATGAGGAAACTCTTTGTGCTGAAAAGCTGGGGGCAGATCCTAAACCGGAAATTCTGGGGCCATCAGATGAAACAATTGACGCATTCCTCAATGAAGCTCTTTTAAAAAGTAAAGCTGATCGGGAACGAGAGGCGGTCATATTTGAAAGGGCCAAGCGCCAGCGCCTTGACGAAAGAGCTGAGACACTCATGCTGAAGCAAAATACACCCACTGCGGATAAAAGCAAATTCAAGACGAGGAAAAGGTTTGCTAAAGCCGTGTCAATGGGTATGAAGCTACCATCCTCTGAAGGAAGCATTACTGGTGAAGCGGAAATGCACCCCTCCTACTGCTTGTATCATCGGAAGATTTCGCACCCCACTGAAGAGTGCAAAGCTTTCGATAGATGGTGGCGAGGATATGTTGCTCACCGACAGCATTTTAAGCGGGAAAAGCGTAAAACTCGTCGGGAGCAGAAAGGTACGACCGAGAGGCTTAACAGAACCACCGGCGATTGTCGCATGGTTAACGCCGGGGGATCACAAGTGCTCACATTCGGGAGTGATTCTGACGAGGAGCTGGCCCTTAGCCCCCTCTTTAAAGAGTCCACTTCGGGAAAAGAAGAAGAGCAGAAGGTCTGTGAAAATATCCGACTGCGTAATCGGATGCTACCCGAAAAGAATCTCGGACCCTCAAACAAGAAAGATAAAGGGAAAGAAAAGGTCTCTGAGGATATTACCCTAGATGACCAAGTCATGGAAGAGCTAGCCGCCAAGGACCCGCCAAAGAAAAATAAGGTGGATTACAACGTTCTAGCGCATCTGAGGAAGCTACCCTCGCAGCTCAGCATTCTTGACGCCCTTTTACTATCAAAAGAGGTGAGGATTCGTTAATTAAGGCACTACAGGAGCCGGAGCAATTCTAAGCTTTCCTGGCTGAAGAAAAGATGAAGGATGAATTGCAGGAAGTGCACACGGCCGATGTCACTTTCGGCGATGAAGACCTTCTCCTTGGGACATGCGAACACAATCGCCTCCTCTATGTCTCAGGATACTGCCATGATATAAAGATAGGCAAAATCCTGGTCGATAACGGGTCGTCTGTTAATCTACTTAACGTGCGGGTGTTAAAAGAAATCTGCATGAGCGTCCAGCACCTTGCTCGGGACAAGATCACCATCTCCGGGTTCGACTCCCAATCATCAAGAACTCTTGGGTCTGTGATACTGACGCTACGCTTTGGGCTACTCATCACGGACATTAAGTTCCACGTCATAGATGCCAAGACGTGCTATAATGCTCTGCTCGGCCGACCATGGTTACACGAGTACAACATCATCCCCTCTACACAGCATCAGTGTATGAAATATTTTAGGGATGGTCTCGAGTATACCGTGACGGGAGAACTGAATCCGTTTTCCATGAACGAAGTCCGCAAATATGAAGATGCCAAATACTTCTTACCGGATTTCGAAGACACGGAGAGGTGTCACAAGCCGGAGAACAAAGCTAACGCTACCATCCCTGTCTTTGGCCGTGATACCGAGGAGGAAGAGGAGATAGTTTATTCGGGTCCACCCCAATACAACAAGCCGGGACCATCTGCTCCTACATTGATCTTTGGTAGTGATTCGGAAGATGAAGTCCATGCTGTGTTCTCTGCTCGGCCTTCAATACAAACATCCGCTGACGAAGAGCAGAGTCTGCAAGTCGCCTTGGTTACACTTAAACATCATAGAGAACTGGATGCGCTCGATACCTACACTGTAGAGGAGCTGCGGACGTTCTATGTCCCTCTCAGGCGAAAAAGCGAAAAGGCAATTCTATTCTACCGCTCGGTGGAAACCAAAGTGGAGAAAGAAATCTGGCACGGTGCGGATCCTACGCTTGACAGGCTTCAGCCCATCCGTCTACCCAAATATTATACAGAAGGCTTGAAGAGGCTGCTAAAGCGCCAAAGGATACCCTTCAAACAGACCGCTCGAAAAGCTAAATTCTATGACAGGGTCTGGAACGTCCCCGGAACTCAGCACAAGCTGCCTAGGGGGAGGATGGAAACAATCGGGCTCAGATACATTCGGTCTAAGAAACGAGAGCTACTCCGCGACTGTTACGTCGTACATGACTTTAATGAAGAAGCGGATGCTCAATGGGGGGACGCTAATCCTGAACCAGTAAAAGTTCCTGATGCAAAGGTGCCCAGTCCGTCGTTCGAAGAACAAATGGACAAACTTATAAGGGAGGCTGGTCAAAAAGTCCGAGACGACCACAACCGCGAAATGACCATCTACGAGAAAGCCAAAACGCAACGCCTCCTCCAACAGGCCGTGAAAAATGAAAATGCCACCCCCTGTCAACCTATTATAAAAAAGGCTCGACGCAGAGGCAGAAACAAGTCGAAAAGCGAAAAAGGCGCTCGACAGCAACAAAGCGGGACTAAGAAGCTATGCAAGCGGGAATCGAGCGGTCCAGATTTGTCCCTTATGAAGAAAATGAGTCGAGCATACTCTTTTCCTCGAGACAAGACGAAGAAGATACTTGACCGAGCTATAAAATACCAGATGCTTACACTGCCGGAGTCCAAGCACCTCGAACAAGCAGGCGAAGTCTCACACCCAAATTATTGCTCTTATCACCGAGTAATAGGGCACCCTCTCGAGAACTGCTTCACCTTTAAGAATTGGGTCGAAGATCAGTATCAGCTCGGCAAGTTCGCTCTGTCTGACAACTGGAGGGTAACGCCGCCACAGAAGCACGAACCCAAAGCCATGAAAGCAGAACCAACTCCATATTGGTCTTGGAAGCGAATTCGTACTTGTCATATGATAACGATATCGAAGGAAGAGCCCGAGAACACGGATGACCTTCCCTGGTGCTTCAAAAATAGCAACGATGAGGTGATCTCAGAATTTCCACCAGCACCAAAAGAGTTGGAGGATGGGATACATACCACTGCAGATAACCTCAAGAAAATTGAGTTGGGAATAGTGAACGACCCGCGACCGACATTCGTTAGCGAGTTGCTATCTGAAGAAAGAGTGGCTGCGTTAAAAGACGTGCTTATGCAGTACAGAGATTGCTTCGCGTGGAACTATTCCGAAATGCCAGGACTAGATCCAGAAATTGCTGTGCATAAATTGGCGATATCTCCGGACGTCAAGCCGGTCAAACAAGCGCTAAGAAGAATGCGGCTCGAGCTTGAGATGAGTATCAATGCCGAGGTCAAGAAGCTAATCGACTCTGGCTTTATCCAGGAGGTTCAATACCCCGACTGGATCGCCAACATCGTCCCGGTGATGAAGAAAAATGGGATAGTGCGTATATGCGTGGACTTCCGGGATCTCAATAAAGCCTGCCCGAAGGATGATTTCCCAGTACCAGTCACTGAGCTGATGATAGACAATACATCCACTCACGAAGTTTTCTCCTTCATGGACGGCTCATCAGGGTATAATCAGATAAAGATGCATCCCGATGACCAGAAGCACACCGCTTTTCGGACTCCTCTGGGAATATTCTGTTATAAGGTGATGCCCTTCGGTCTAAAGAACGCCGGCGCTACTTATCAGAGGGCCATGACGAAGATCT
This sequence comes from Agapanthus africanus, assembly GCA_030015575.1. NCBI lineage: Eukaryota > Viridiplantae > Streptophyta > Magnoliopsida > Asparagales > Amaryllidaceae > Agapanthus > Agapanthus africanus. Next base: position 693,427,227 of record CM057342.1, on the reverse strand, counting down.
TCGATGACCTTATACATGAAATCGTCGAATGCTACATCGACGACCTCGTGGTTAAAAGAAAATCGTACGAGGAGCATCTCGAGCATCTCAAGACCGTATTTCAACGCCTTCGACGATACAACTTGAAGATGAATCCTCTCAAGTGCGCATTCGGAGTTTCCTCGGGCAAATTCCTGGGATTCGTCGTCCGACACCGAGGTATTGAGATAGATCCGTCGAAGATTAAGGCAATCATGGAAATGCCTCCGCCTAGAACTCTCAAACAGCTACGATCTCTTCAAGGAAAGCTCACATATATTCGACGATTTATAGCCAATCTTTCAGGCAAGTGCCGTCCTTACAGTCATCTGATGAAGAAGGGAACCCCGTTCGTCTGGGATAAAAAATGCCAAGGTGCGCTAGACGAAATCAAGCAGTACTTGCAAAATCCGCCAGTGCTGGCTGCTCCGGTCAAGGGAAAGCCCTTCATTCTCTATATGACCACCCTCGAAGGTTCTTTAGGCGCATTATGGGCACAAGAGAATGACCAGGGGAAAGAAAGAGCACTCTACTACTTAAGTCGAGTCCTTCTGGGGGCAGAAAGCAACTACTCTCCCATTGAAAAACACTGTCTGGCATTGATCTTCACGATAACAAAGCTCAGGCACTATGCATTGGCGCATGAAGTCCGCCTCATCTCGAAGGTGGACCCTCTTAAGTATTTAATGTCAAAGGCCATATTGACGGGGCGACTCGCTAAATGGGCCTTGCTCTTGATGGAGTTCTCGATAACGTATCAACCTCTCAAGGCAGTGAAAGGCCAAGCCATTGCCGATTTTCTCGCTGAGCATCCGGTACCTGCTGATTCTCCTCTGAATTGCGATCTGCCAGGTGAACATGCGTTTGACGCGATCGACGGTGGTGATACCCGATGGGAGCTTTATTTTGATGGAGCATCTTCCATGAAGAAGCGTAAACAAAGTACCCTTATAATCAAATCAGGGGTAGGCCTCATCTTCGTGACTCCACAAGGAAGGATTATGCGCTTCGCTTTCTCCTTGACAGAGCCGAGGACGAACAATGAAGCCGAATATGAAGCTTTGATAGCAGGCCTCGAGATCGCCATCGACATGGGAATTGAAAACCTCCTCATATATGGAGACTCCCAGCTGGTCGTCAGTCAAGTAAATGGCGATTACCAAACGTGCAAACCAGAGCTGGTGAAGTACGGCGAAAAGGTGCAACAAATGTTGACCCAAATCCCCTCCTACACTTTGGAAAACATACCGCGTGCGGAAAACAGCAAAGCGGACGCATTAGCCAAACTCGCTAAAGAACTGGCTGACGAAAATCTCGATGTCGTCAGAATTGTGGTACAAAGCCGTCGGGTGCTTGCCCCAGCAGAAATATCTTCGGAATCACTCGAAGGAAAGGGAGCGACTGAGCAGACGACCCTGCAAATAAAAGACCGAGAAAAGGCTGAGGATTGGAGAGAAGTCTTCATAGACTACTTCAAATACCGTCGAACGCTCGAAGATGCGTCCTCAAGACATCAGCTTATGAAACAAGCTCTGTCTTTCGCCTTCGTTAATGATACTCTGTACAAGAGGTCGTTTGATTCTCTATGGTTGAGATGTCTAGGACCCGACGAAGCAAAAAGAGTCGTTCAGGAAGTTCACGACAGACTCTGCGGTTCTCACCAGACGGGCCCGAAGATGAAGTTGAAGATCAAACGAATGGGCTACTACTGGCCTATGATGATTCAGGACTGCCTCGAATATGCGAAGCAATGCCACTCGTGTCAAATCCACGGGGACTTCATCGGCCCCATCGAACCAGCATCGTCGAGGGGACATCGTTTCATCCTGGCGACGACTGATTACTTCTCTAAATGGGCAGAAGCAGTACCGTTGAGGGAAGTGAAGACAGAGAATATCCTCCATTTCTTCAAGGCGCACGTCATTTACCGGTTTGGAACTCCGCGACGGATCATCTCCGATAACGGGCCAGCCTACAGAAGCCACAAGATCAGTCGCTTCGCGCAGCAGCATAATATAAACTGGAGATATTCCTCAGTTTATAACCCGTGAGCTAACGGTCTAGCTGAAGCCTTCAACAAGACCTTGACAAAGATCATAAAGAAGACAGTGTCCCGAAATAAGGACTGGCATGAGAGGCTGCAAGAAGCTCTTTGGGCGTATCGAACTACGTTCAAAATGGCCACGAACACAACGCCATACGCGTTGGTATTCGGTACGGAAGCAGTACTCCCCCTCGAGATAGAGTTACCCTCTCTACGAGTGGCAGTCCACTACGAGCTGACGAACGAAGAAAATGCTCACCTTCGGCTTGAGGAGCTTGATGCCCTTGACGAAACACGGCTCATAGCGCAACAAAATCTGGAAGCTTATAAAGCAAAGATGACGCGCTCATATGAAAGATTAACCCGGCCGAGGACATTCTGCCAAGGCGAACTCGTGCTAGTGGTCAAAAGGCCTATGATCCCCAATCGCGCCAAACGGGGAAAATTCGAGCCAAATTATGAATGCCCGTACATCATAGACAAGGTCTACCAGAGTGGAGCCTATCTACTCATGGATATGCACAGTGAAAGGCCTTTTAGGCCAATAAACGGTCGCTTCCTAAAGAAATACTACGCTTAATGAGCCATAGCCTAGGTCAATGATAGATGACGACGACTATGTCCGCTCGCTATCTTCCTAAGCTCAAGCTCTATAGGTAGTAGTCGGCCTTCCCCTCAACGGACCGAAATGTCCTTAAATTAACAACGGACCGAAACGTCCTTAAACTAACAACGGACTGAAACGTCCTTAAACTAATGACGGACCACTACGTCCTAAAACTAGCTGTTGACCGAGAGGTCAATAAACTACGGTGGATTGAAACATCACAAAGCCGATATAAAAAAAAAGATAAAAAAATAATAAACGGTATGTCCATAAGCAAAATGGGCACGGATGAAAACCCGAAAGGGCTCCGTGAGTAAAAACAGCAGGGCTACCGGCGAGTGTTCGTGAAAACCCGAAAGGGCGCGACCTCGTAAAAAAAAGAGAAAAAAAAGATGGTATGTCTATAAGCAAAATGGGCACGGATGAAAACCTGAAAGGGCTCCGTGAGTAAAAACAGCAGGACTACCGGCGAGTGTTTGTGAAAACCCGAAAGGGCGCAACCTCGTTAAAGGACACTTACAAGGTCCTCTCGACCTGGTAAGGAGAAACCACCCGCGTGGGATCCTTACGACTCACAAGGGAGCAACATACTTAGGGATCCCCACGACTCCTAAGGAGAAAATACACTTGCGAGATCCTCACGACTCGTAAGGAGAACTCTCTTATGGGACCCTCACGGCTCATAAGATTTGAAAGTCTTAAGTTACAGAGATCTAAACCTGTGCTTAAGCAACCCCCACAACCTTCGATATTGCCCTACAAGTGGTTCAATACTGACCCTTGTATACAATCCACGGGCGTGAATAAACATTTCCCTAACCAAGTCCCACCCGTGACTGGGGATATGTACGCATGATGAACAACCCTTATAAGGCCTCTCGACTTACAAGGAGAAAACCCTCTTGTAGGATCCTTACGACTTACAGAGGAATATACACTTAGGAATCCCCACGATTCCTAGGGAGAAAACACACCTACAGGATCCTCACGACTTGTAGGGAGAAATACCTTTGTGAGACCCTGACGGCTCATGAAGTTAAAAGCCTTAGTCGATAGGACCCTAACCCTATTCGCTAAGCCACCTTTGTTCGACATCGACAAAGGCAAATGATGATTCGCTCCTGGCAATATCCCAGTTGTAGCGGTGCTGATGCCGGAATCGGTGTCTAATTTCAGGTTTACGGCGAAAAGCCAGTAGGCCGCACATGCATACGAAATAGCCGAAATGATGGGGCAACTTGCAATAAAAAACAGCAAGTAAAAACGTATGCACACAAAATAGCTGAAATGATTGGGCAACTCGTAATAAAAAGCAGCGAGTAAAAAATAAAATAAATAGCCGAAATGATTGGGCACCGCAAAAAATAGCCGAAATGATTGGGCAATCGCGACCTTCGCGATATAAAAGCTGAAATGATAGAGCATCGCGGAAATAAAACAATAAAAAAAAATATGATAAAACTTTTGCCCTACAGTTGAGATCACATCGATCCCTGTATACAATCCAAGGGCGCAAACAAAGAGGGAACCACACCTTCCCAACAGGCTCCGCCAGAAAGCAAAGCCAAATCTCGACGGTTCACCAACAGCCTAGAGACAATCGTGACATTCGTCTCGATACAGCAGACGCAGTGCCAGTAAATGAAGCGAAGATCAAATTCCTAGCTTTACGGTTTTGACGGTAACTTATATAAAACCTGAAAGACCACCACAGATCAGTTCAACTTCCAGGGAAACCAGTGTCCTTGGCAAATTCCTCAATTCAGGGAAACTAGCGTCCTTGATGAGAGCCTCCTGATTCGCGTCGGCCCACAAAGAAACCAGTGTCTCCGCAGGAATACTCCGATTCGTTTCAACCCCGAAGAAACCAGTGTCTTCGGCAAAATCCTTCGACTCAGGGAAACCAGTGTCCTTGATGAGAACATCCTGATTCACGTCGACCCGCAGAGAAACTAGCGTCTCTACAGGAACACCTCGACTCGTTTCAACCCCAGGGAAACCAGTGTCCTTGGCAAATTCCTCAATTCAGGGAAACTAGCGTCCTTGATGAGAGCCTCCTGATTCGCGTCGGCCCACAGAGAAACCAATGTCTCCGCAGGAATACTCCGATTCGTTTCAACCCCGAAGAAACCAGTGTCTTCGGCAAAATCGTTCGACTCAGGGAAACTAGTGTCCTTGACGAGAACATCCTGATTCGCGTCGACCCGTAGAGAAACTAGCGTCTCTACAGGAACATCTCGACTCGTTTCAACTCCAGGGAAATCAGTGTCCTTGGCAAATACCTCAATTCAGGGAAACTAGCGTCCTTGATGAGAGCCTCCTGATTCGCGTCGGCCCGTAGAGAAACCAGTGTCTCCACAGGAATACTCCGATTCGTTTCAACTTCGAGGAAACTAGCGTCCTCGGCAAAATACTTCGACTCAGGGAAACCAGTGTCCTTGACGAGAACACCCCGATTCGCGTCGACCCGCAGAGAAACTAGCGTCTTTGCAGGAGCACCTCGACTCGTTTTAACCCCAGGGAAACCAGTGTCCTTGGCAAACTCCTCAACTCAGGGAAACTAGCGTCCTTGATGAGAGCCTCCTGATTCGCGTCGACCCGCAGAGAAACCAGTGTCTCCGCGAGAACTTCCCGATTCGTCTCAACTTATAAGATAAAGCCTTAGGCAGCAGGGATTAAAAAACTTGTTTCCTAAGCACTGGGACCCTGCAAGTCGGCCTAAAACGGTCTCTTGTATACTATTCACGGGTCTCACTCTCCAAAGTCGAATCTCGACAAGGAGGGAAACAACCGCTTACAAGTCCTCTCGACTCGTAGGAGGGAAAATTCTCTTATAAGATCCTTACGACTTATAAGAGAAAACACACTTAGGAATCCTCAAGATTCCTAAGGAGAAAATCCACCTACGAGATCCTCTCGATCCGTAGGGAGAAAAATCTCTATGAGACCCTCACGGCTCATAGAGTTGAAAAGTCTTAGGCAGCAGATCTGAACCTGCGGCCTAAGCCATCGCTATCTCTTGAAGAAACTAAGGTGCTTACTTTATTATCTGTCAACCATGTTTATTAAGACAGCATGCTGGTAATAAGAGAAAGGGAGAAAGCAGAAGAGCATACAAGACATTGCAAAGAAAAAATGTGTATCTTTATTTATTAATTCAATCAAGTGCAAGGTGAATCGTACAAAAGAATAAAGAATGGATACATCTTATTCGAAAAAGAAAAATTTTACAAGTATAATGATACAAAGGCAGCTACTGGGAAGGAAGCGTCTTAAATAGCCCTATCAGTTGTTCGCGCACTTCCTTCCATGCCTTTTCCTGATCGGCCACCACCGCCAGTTCCGCCTCCACTTGAGCCCGTTGCTGCAAGAAGGATGCAAGCTGCTCCCCAACGGCATGCTGAGCTGCTTCGCGGTCGTGGGCATTACGCTCGGCAGCATCGAGTTTCTGCTTTAGGTTCAGCCCATTTGAGATGCGTTCTAGGAGGCCCTCGAAGATAGCCTGGGCAGCGTTAGCCTCAACCTCAGCACGCAGACGGGCCGTCTCGCTCGAGGTCTCTTGGCATTCCCTCAGCCTTGAAGCCGTTTCTTGTTCCAAGTGGTGGACGTAAGAAGCGCTTTGCTCAATCCACGCTGCTCTTTGATTGCTTGCGGCTAAGGTCTCAGGAGCAGGGCGCATAAACTCCAGTTGATGCAGGCGGGCCTCGATCTCCCTGCAGTGATTAACCCAAGATGCGACGGTGCCTTCATTATGGAAGTTTACGAGTATCACCAGCATTGGGTTAACCGCCGTAGCAAAATCTGCGGCAGACGTAGGAGTCTCGACGTCGAGCTCCTCAATGTAGTCGCTCACCATGCGCAGACTATTCACTGCGCCTTTCGAGGACGGACGTCTCAGGAAAGGGCCTGCCGGCATTATAACGCGAGACTCAAAGGGCGCCGGGATCGGAACAATAGCTGCAAAACAAAATACGATTAGACGACGGTTCAAGAAATAAAAAAAAGAGTCATCGATGCGATAGTTTACTATACCAGCTGTAGCAGGTGGCAAGGCCGGAAGGGCCGGTTGCGCGGCCGATCTTTCATCCCCTCCTTCGATTTGTAGCACTGCAATCAGGATGAGAGAGAGTTAGGAATAATTCCATTACTGAAAAAGAAAGATATCAGTTGGAAACTATACTCACCAGCGCCACTGAAGGAAGAAGCGAGTTCAGATGGGAAGGAGAAGTGTGGGTGCAACACCTGATAAAGATGATCAAAAAGCACTCCTGAAAAGACACAGCAGTACGACTTTAGTACATAAGTTATGCGGCTGAAAGATAAAACTAATAGGTTGAAAATCCATACCTTCCAACATCTTTGATGGTACAAGGGAGGGCTGAGAGGTGACCACCGCCAAGGCAGTAGTTGAAGGCGCTCCCTCGAGCAATGGAGCATCAGCACTGGCTGCACCTGCGTTAAAAAAACAAGGATAAACTTGTTAGAAAGGATTGCAAGATAAAAAAAGGGACTGTAACTCGAAATTTACCTGATGAGCTGCCGGCCGAAACGGAGGCGTCTCCCTCCTCCATTGATACGAGTCCACCTCCCGTGGCCTCGTCACCGGACTCGACAGGGGCTGTCGTCGTACTCGCCCGACCAGGAGACGACAGAGGACCGTAGACGGGGAGAGCAATAATTGGAGCATTGCCAGACTCTTGAGAAAGAGTGGATGGCTTTTCCCCAAGAGTCGTGCCCATCTCACCCGCTACTACTTCGGGCTCGGCGGTCGCCACTGTCTCATCCGCCGTCACCATGGGGTCGCCGGTCTCAAGCGCCTCGTCCGCCGCTACCCCGGGCTCAGTTATAGCGGTCATCTCATTTGCCGCCACCTCAGGCTCGGCATCAACGGCCTTCTCTGGTGCAGCTCCCTCAGCCCCCAGCTCAGGCTCAGCAAGCCTGGCGACATTGCCCACCGTCGGCTCGGGTTCGGCCGGTGCCTCCTCCTCTATCTCCTTGGGTTCGACGGTCTCCGCCTCCCCCTCGGTTGGACTTGGCCCTACATGACAAGATATATAAGAACCGACAAGTTTACAATTCTTACAAACAAATCTCGAAAGATACATTACCTGAAGTGGATTTATCGTTAGCACTCCGAACTGCACGCGCCACCTGTTTGCGAGCAGTGGACAAGGCGACCGGGGGCTCTTCCGAGGGGGTATCAGCACGAGGGACGATGCTTGGGCCCGCTCCCATGGCCAAAGCAGCCCTGCGTGCCTTCGCCTCGCACCTTAGCCGCTTTCTCTCCTCTCGAGCCGTCAAGACGGAGCTCTTCAAAGACTCTTTCATTGAGACGTCCTCGTCTGTGAACAGGGATGTCTCCAAATCCTTCAAGGCATCCCTCGTCGACTTGTCGAGTCGAGGCTCTCGCGGCAGCTCTGAAGAGACTGGGACTTCAGTTTTGGGCCCGGGGAGAGTCCCCGCATCAGCTGGTGCAGCCCCTGCAAAGAAACAAAAAAAAGGGTTAGGTTGGCCATCAGAAAAGAGGATAAAAGCTCAATAAGGCGAGGCGTACCAACGCCCATTAAAACACGCTTCTCTTCCTCCTCCTGGAAGGTTTTTAAAGAGGCAGCGACGGCTTCTTCGGTAGTGACACCTGTTAAAAAGGGGGGAAAGCATTAGTCGAGGATAATGATAAAAATGCTATAAAATGATGAAGAGTACAGCTAATGATTACCTGCCCGAGCGAGTTTATCCAACCACGCTTCGAGTCTGGCTGATCGCTCAGAAGCCGCAATGGCGGCCGCCAGATCAGTGTCTGCGGGGTCTACTGAGAAGCCCTTATTGCTGCCATACTCGCTTATTCCTTCTGTAAGAGGCTCTAAACCGAGGATCGCGTCGAGAGAGATGAGCGACTTCTTCTTCCTCTTCTGCCCACCAGCCCTGGGTGCACCCGAGATCGACTTGCGCTTTGCAGGCACCCTAGGGCGGCGGGTCCCGATATCCGCGCCCACGCCGGACTCCGGTGATACCACGTCTACCGTCTCCACTGGAGCACGGGGCGCTGTGGCACATCCACCGTATCAGGAAGCGGCAATCTACGCGGAGGGCTCAGCACGCGCGATGGCCCAACTCCAGCGTCTTTCAGCAGAGGAATGACGGGGGTTCTTGGCTTCAAAGGAGCCTTGCGATCGCCGCCGGGAGGCGCACCCTTGCGGTCAACCAGCATGCGCTTTTCCATATGTATGACTGGACCCATTGCGTGCGCGTACCAGGCCACGTACGCGTTGAGGACTTTGGGGACGCAGCTCGGCTCGCTGATGAAGAAATAGGAACCCGTGTTAAGCCGCATAAAATGGTGCATTGCATTCCTTATCCCCTCTCGGATAACCACGGGCTTTTCCAAGAAAGCTTCCATCGGGATCCTCTGGTGATAGCTCGATTGCTGAGCAAACCGGTGAGGGTTATACCTCATGAAGAGTGCCGTCTCATTCTGCCAAAACACCAGGTAGCCCGGCCGAATGGAGTAGAGGTGGAGGATCTCCCGAGCCTTCAATATGGAAGCCCCGTCCTTAAAATCATCGCGCAGCGGCACTACCGACTTGGTGGTCTTTGAGCCTATGGTTATGACCTTATCCAAAAAAGAAACCTTCGCTCCGACTAGGTGTGGAAGAAGGAGTAGCCCCCTAGCCTCCCGCGGAGGTGAAACCACGATCGAAGCACCGACTAACCGCATGACTCTTGGGAGTCTGCACTTCTCAAAGAACAGAGGGATCTTGTGAGCGCCGAACACCCTGTGCACATGCATTTCCATCTAAGAGGTGAAGCAGTGCATCGGGAAGTTAGCAGGCTGCACCCCAGGCTCACTAGCGTCCGCCGCTACGCTAAGTCTATTATAAAGGTAAGCCAGCCCAGCGATTCCTACTGACAACTGCAAACCAGCCACCATCCGATGCGCTGGGTAGAAGACAGATGGCCGCATGTGGCGCGGGTGCATGGGGAGCGTAAAGCTGCACAGCCACAATCCTAAGAACCCTACAAAAAAGGTTTCCTCATCCATGCCCGGGACGGCGATCTCTGACAAGGGCATGACGGCGGCACCGGGGAGATAAAAGTCCTTGTGATCATCCTCCGATGTGGGTCGACGGTCCAAGCCGAAGCCAAAAGGGTCATCAAGCTGGGCGAACTTCTCACTCCGCTCCGATAGGAACTCCGGTCGAATGAAGCGGGCGATAAAATCTGCGAAACTGACTCCCCGGATGCCCGATTCCAAATAGAGCCCTTCATAGATCTCCAGCACCTTCACCAAGCCCAGAAACTGGTGCTGAATAGCGTTCTCCGGCGTCAGATCAAACACCAGCGGCTTGGTGGCAAAGACGTATTCGTCAGGAGGAAGCAGCTCCTCGTAATGCTCCCCCCTCATCGGCAGACCCGAGATTTCAGCAAACTCCTCCAAGGAGATAGAGACTTCCCTGTCCGTCATCAGGAAGGTGTGGGTGGGGATATTCCATTGTTCGATAAAAGCCTTGATCCACCACGTTGGAGGAGAGGGATACTCAAAGAGCGAGACGTAGATGGCTGAGTATAAACCAATCTTCATCAGATGAGCCCTCTTCGCCGATAAGATGTACCGGGCCCACTGCAAATATCCGGCGGGTGGTCGCGGGATCAATCCAATGTTATAGGCCTGTCCCCAAGGGCGTGTTTCACCCTGACAGATTCGCCTCCCTAAAATATCTATTGCCGGCGGCGGCTGCACAGGAATAGCACCAATCGCAGGCTGGAGGAGGTCATCCGAATTCCAATTTTTGACCTCCACGGCATACTTCACCGGGGGTTCATCTGCGTAGGGGAGTGAAGATATGGGCTCAGACAGCGTGGCGGAACTGAAACTTCGGCGACCCTGGATGATCTCATTGTACCACCTACCCCATAGGTGAAGGCTCTTGTGCTCGGGGTCATGATCCTTGATGAGAGCGAGCACCACTCGGTCCACCGGTGCCTGGGGAAACCCTCCCTCCGAGCGAACAAACGGGAATGATAGGTCAGCAGGCATGTTTCCTGTGGAGAGACAAAATTAGCCGTCAGTGTTGTAATTCCAACGCTTGACATTTTAAAAATTTACACCACGCTGCAATGCAGTGGGTAGGGGACCAAATGGGGACCCACAAAATCTAGATGACAGTGCATCATTTAATAAGACAGCCCCATCATTGGATGAGACTGTCAATTAATGAAGAGATCCCCAAGAGAATATTCTCATTAATGGGAAATCCCTAGAGATAAGGAGAAAATCTTCTCTTTCAGAGCAAAGCTCCGTCACAGAGTGACATTTGTCAAACTCTGGTCTTAAGGGAATAAAATTTCCTAAAAAGAGCCTAGCTCTGTGGTAATAATGGAAAGATCCATCAAAAAATTTTAACTCTTGAAAGAACTAAAATTTTGGGATCTTAAAAATCCATGAAAACTTATAAAAAGTTCTCCATTTTTAGATCAAAAAAGATCTACATTTGATCCATGAGCAAAGCTCTGTTCATGGGTTAAAACCCATGAACAAGATCTCTGTAGATCTCTGAACTTTTGAGAGCAAGGCTCTGTTGATGAAACCCCAAAAGGGTTTTCTTTAGATCAAAGATCTATGAGATCAAGGCTCTGTTAATTAAATTAAATTTAATTTTATTTAATTTTACCTAAGATGATTTTAGGTTCTGAACTCTGGAGTTCTTGGGAAGAAACGAGAGCAAGGCTCTAAAATTCTTAAGTAAGAGCAAGGCTCTGAAAATCAAGATTCTTGAAAATGGTAAAAAATTTACCAAGGACCAAGGGTCCTATTTATAGGCGCCTGCGCTCCTTCAATTCACCCGTTGATCCAACGGCCAAGATCTTGCCACCGCTGCACTCACGTACGCGCCATATGAGCAAAACGGTGGGGGGGCATTTGTTTCCCCCAATCAGAGCAAGGCTCTGTTTGAATTTCAAAAATTCAAAAATTGAAGCAACGCTTCAAATTCCGTGCGCTGCGTGCAACGCGCCACGTGTCAAAAGCTGACACGTCAGCGTAGCGCCCAAGACAGCGCGCCCAATCAAAGCAAGACTCTATTTAAAACAAAATTAAAGGAAGCAACGCTTCAGTTGCGCAAGCGCTGCGCTGCGCGACACGTGTCAGCGCAGTTGCGCTGCGTTGTGCGACACGTGTCAGCGCAGATGCGCTGCGCTGTGCGACACGTGTCAAGCGCTGGGGCATTTGCGCCAAACAGAATTAAATTCTAGTAAGATCTTTCTGTTCTTGTTAAAACAAGAAGATTGTCTTCTGTAAAACAGAAGCTCTTGGATCAAAAATCCAACGGTAGGGAAAATTCCCCAAATCACTCAGAGAAAGATTTCTTTAACAAATTTAACAAATTTATGGGCACTATATAAAGGCCCCTAGACCCCAATTCAGAGGGCATCAAGAACAGAAGAACATCATCAAGAACTTCAAAACAGAGAGAGCTCTGAAGAATTTTGAGAAGAATTCAAAAAAAAGAAGGAAAAAGGTAAAAACCTTTATAAAAGAGAAGAATTTCTTCTGAATAGATCATTGATCTAAGAACAGTGCCTTTGTTGGGGTAAAAATTTACACCCCGGTTGACCGAGTCAAAGTCAAGGTCAACCCCCAAGCTAGGTGGGCCCAAGCCCAGGTCAAACGGGCCCATGCCCAAGTCGAGCTTGCGGCCAGCCTCCCCATGCCTACAACAAAATCATGTAATAAATAATTTTTATGTAATTTTTTATACATGAATGTATGCAAAATGGGCATAAAGCCAATATTTTGTAAGCTCATGGCTTATGTGCAAAAATGAAATGGCACATGAGCCATGGGATAGGAAAAATGCCATTTTGTGAAGCCCAAGGGGGTATATGTAAATACGTAAGCCTATAAAAGGCAACATGATGAATAAAAAAAAGGGGATAGACTTTCATTCTCTCAAAAAAAACCTAAGGTTTGTATCTCTTTCCCTTTTCTGAAGGTCTCAAACCTTCTTCTTTCTTCTGAATTAAATCAAGAGTTTTACTCTTCCTTTTCCAAAACAAAATAGTTTTTTACCACGAAACCCACAAAGGGGAACTTGGATCTGTCATCAGATCTCAAAAAGGAGAGATTTTGAGATCTCACATCTTTTGATCTTCAAGATCCAGCTAACGGAGGAGGAAGAAAAAGAACCCCTTTCACTAAACCCAAATAAACACACTCAGGAGTCCAACTCCTCTCTGATTTCTCTCCCGAGAATTTTTTTGGCTAAAAGTCCCTTTTCTCGCCGGCGCTCAAGCGTAGAGCGCCCGCGTGCCAACACGTGGCGCGCTTGCGCTCAAGCGCTCGGCGCTCGAGCGCAAAGCGCCCACGTGCCGACACGTGGCGCGCTTGCACTACAGCGCCCTGCGCTCGAGCGCAAGTCGCCCCGGTGCCGACACGTGGCGCGCTTACGCTCAAGCGCAAGCGCTCGAGCGCAAGTCGCCCCGGTGCCGACACGTGGCGCGCTTGCGCTCAAGCACAAGTCGCCCCCGTGCCGACACGTGGCGCGCTTGCGCTCAAGCGTCAGGCGCTGATGCGCAAAGCGCCCACGTGCCGATATGTGGTGCGCTTGCGCTCAAGCACCCAGCGCTCAAGCGCAGAGCGCCCACGTGCCGACACGTGGCACTCTAGCGCCTGAGCGCACAGCACCTAGGCGCACAGCGCCCAAGGTGCTGCCCCCACGCATCCTTTGGATGCCTTTTCCCCCTCTTTTTATATACATACATATATATATATATGTATATACATATGTATACATATTTACACACACACATACTCCACGACACTGTCCCTATTAGAAAAAAATTTCTAACGGGACGCTGCCCCGCACCCCGCAAGGGGGCTGCTAGCCCCTTTGACCTCCAGCCCGCTATCCGGGTAGCGGGACCCCCGTAAAAACTCTGCGTGGCTCCCGATATACCCAAAACCCCCTTTCAAAACACATCACACGCACATTGCACATTGAGTTCGCATGACCAATTTAACCCGTCAATCGGAGGTTCCCTCGCTCCAAAGGCGAGGGGTAATTAACGGCAGCTTAGTCCACGGCTGCCGGAGATTCGGATCCCCACAATCATTAAACCCCAGCCTACCCTAGACAGGGGGAATCTGTAGTACGCCTAACAAGCGCGCGCGTATTCCCATCTCAATGGGGTGACGAAAAACACCCTACAGCCTTGCACTTTTTTATGAACCATTGGTTCTGGAATCTTAAAGATTCTTTTCTTGAATCCAAAATTGGATCAAGTTATTGAAACAGTGCCTTGCACTTGCAAAAACTGCACTGTTGCGCTCCTGGGTTGGCGCAAGCCACCAGGGAGCGCCACGTGTCAGCAGCGCAACAGCGCAGCGCACTGATGCAGCGCACTGCGCTGTTGCGCTTGCGCTCACCAGAGCGTGACACGTGTCACCTCCACAAGCGCTTACGCTCATTAATTGGCGCAAAGCACCTGACAGGCCACTGTCAATTTAATTAATGCACTGCATTATTTACAGAAGGGCTAAGCCCAATTAAAAAGGGGCCTAACAGGCCAAATTAAATGCAATGCATTATTTTAAAGAAGGGCAGAGCCCAAACAGATGCTCTGCATCATTTATAAAGGGACAGAGCCCAAATCAAAAAGGCCTAGCAGGCCAGAATAAAATGCAGTGCATTATCAAACATGGGCAAAGCCCTAGCACAAGCCTAATAGGCCAAAGATAAAAACGTCGAATATATTCAACTGGACTTAGCCCAATCATGGCTGTAAGTCCTCAAACTAAATTGACAGAGCAAGATTGCTCTCTTAAATTAATTTACAGCCGGTTCAAGGGTACATCTCCGAACTCCTCTGACACCTATCGTTGTAATCCTTCAACGACGTCAGAGAGGTGACGGGTCCCGACGACCACACATCGACATGGACTGTGGGGTCCTTAAACTCATGGACTTATGCGTCCTTAAACCAAAATACGGACCGTGGGGTCCTTAAACCCACGGACTTATGCGTCCTTAAACTAACGGACTAATGCGTCCTTAAACACACCTATATGGACTGTGGGGTCCTTAAGCCCATGTACTTATGCGTCCTTAAACTACCTATGGACCACCATGTCCCTAAACTGGCAGTGGACCACCATGTCCCTAAACTGGCTATGGACCACTACGTCCATAAACTGGAACAATAGAGCCCCCAAACGCTCTTTTGTCGGATCTAAACGATCCCGTTTAAGTTGATCTTAACCTCAAATCTGGCTAACGTATCCTTAAACATTCAATCGGACTACATATTCCCTAATCAACTTTGGTTCAAGGGTACATCTCCGAACTCCTCTGACACCTGTCGTTGTAATCCTTCAACGTCGTCAGAGAGGTGACGAGTCCCGACGGCCATATATTAAATGGACCACTACGTCCCTAAACTGTAACATTAGAGCCCCTAAATGCTCTTCCGTTAAGTTGATCTTAGTCTCAAATAGGACTAACGTATCCTTAACGAACGTTTAAGTTGATCTTAGCCTCAATATGGCTAACGTATCCTTAAACTAAAACCCCAAACCCAAATCTAAGAAAATACGGATTTGGACTAATCCACGTCCTACGGGCGACGGCATAACTTAGTCTCCGTATACAATCCACGGGCATCCACGAACAAAACAAACACACACGACACGAAGTGAAATTTCTGGAGAAGGAGAAAGTGGTTACCGCGATGCGGTAGCGTAATTAACTGCAGGGGCTTGCGCATGCAGGGAAGAGCGTCCCCACAATCAAAAACCCTTTAAGCGAGGGGGAATCTGACGAAGTCTGCTACATCGGCAACATTCGTTTAAACCTCCGATACACGGTGCCATAAATCAACTTGGCATCTTCGGAGAGGTAGACGAATAAAACCAATTAGCATCTGCCCCGAATTTCAGGCTATACGTCCTCATGTCGTCGCCGTCTTTTGGAGGGGAACACGTCCACGTCGCTAAAATGACAGCACCGACCGTCCACGTCGTAAAAAGGGCAGCATCGACCGTCCAAGTCGCTAAAAGGGCAGCATCGACCGTCTACGTCTCAAAAATGGCAGCATCGACCGTCCACGTCGCAAAAAGGGCAGCACCGACCATCCAAGTCGCTAAAATGGCAGAACCGACCGTCCAAGTCGCAAAAAGGGCAGCACCGACCGTCCAAGTCGCTAAAATGGCAGAATCGACCGTCCACGTCGCTAAAAGTGCAGCACCGACCGTCCACGTCGCTAAAAGGGTAGCAACGACCTCCTCGTAGGAATTCTGCTCCGCCTTGGAATCAAGTCAACCAGACACTCCATCTCGGAGACACGTCAAGCATCGACCGTCCATGTCGTAAAAAGGGCAGTGCCAGCTTCCTAAAAAGCGGGAATCAAATCAAGTCGCCTCCACGTGAAAGAAGATCCATCAATTTCATGCACACGACCTACATATGCTGTGTGCATTTATTGATGGGGGGCACTTTGTTGGGATCGAAATTTACACCCCGGTTGACCAAGTCAAAATTAAAGTCAACCCCAAGCCAATTGGGCCCAAGCCCATGTTAAGTGGGCCAATGCCCAGGTCGAGCCCGAACACGAAGCGTCTGGCCTTCCGCCATGCCAAAATAAAATTTTTTGTAATAAATAATTTTGGTGTATTCATTTTTTTTCATTTTTTTTGAATAAATGTAAGAAAAATGGGCATAAAGCCAAATTTTTGTAAAGCCCATGGCTTATGTGCAAAAAGAAGTAGCACATGAGGTATGAGATGGGCAAAATGCCATTTTGTAAAGCCCAAGGGGCTATATGTAAAGTGTATAGCCTATAAAAGCAAAAATAATGAAAATATCTCAGGATCTTTTTTTTCTCTCTAAAAAAAATCAAGGTCTGTGCCTCCTTCTCCTTCCTCATGGTTCTAAACCTTTTTGTTTCTTTTGAATTAAATCAAGAGTTTTACTCTTTCTTTTCCAAAACTAAATAGTTTTTCACTACAAAACCCACAAAGGGGAGCTCAAATCTTCCATTAGATCTCAAAAAGGGGAGGTTTTTAAGATCTCACCCCACTTGTTCTTCAAGAACCGGCCAACAAAGAGGAGGAAGAAGGAGACCCATCTCCGAAAATCCCACTTTGGAAAAGATCCAAGGCTCAAGAGAAGATCCCAGACTTAAGAGAGAAGAACCTCTGAAGATTTTTAGAGAGTTCAACTCCAAGACCCAAATCCTCAAAGGAGTTTAACTCCTAATCCAGACCTTCAGGAGTTTAACTCCACTCAAAATCCTCTTTTTGGAGTTTAACTTCTATTTCTGGGGTAAAAAACCCCTCCTTTCGCTAGCGCCCAAAGCTCTAGCGCCCGAGTGCACAAAACGCTAGGGCCCGAACGCCCACGTGCCGGGCACGTGAGGCGCCAGGGCCTACGTGCCGGGCACGTGAGGCGCCAGCGCCTACGTGCCGGGCACGTGAGGCGCCAGCGTCCTAGTGCCCATGTGCCGGGCACGTGAGGCGCTAGCGCCTAGAGCGCTAGCGCCCGAACGCCTAGAGCACTAGCGCCCGAGTGCCCACATGCCGGCCACGTGAGGCGCTAGCGCCTAAGTGCCCACGTGCCGGGCACGTAAGGCGCTAGCGCCCGAAGCGCTAGCGCCCGAGCGCCCACGTGTCAGGCACGTGAGGCGCTAGCGCCCGAGCGCCCATAGCGCTAGCGCTCGAGCGCCCATGTGCCAAGCACATGAGGTGCTAGTGCCAGTGCCCAAAGTGCCTGCGCCAGCGCCCAAGCGCCTAGCGCTAACCCAAGCGCCCAGCGCTAACCCAAGCGCCCAAGCGCTGGCGCTCACACGTCCTTTGGACGCCTTTTTCCCCTCATTTTACATGTACTCCACACTAAAAACACCTACCCCGTTAGAAAAAATTTCTAACGGGGCGCTGCCCCGCACCCCACAAGGGGGCTGCTTGCCCTCTTGACCCCCAACCCGTTATCCTGGTAGCGGGACCCCCGTAAAAACTCTGCGGGCCCCCCGATATATCCAAAACCCCTTCAAAGCACAACACTGCATATTGAGTTTGCATGACCTGTTTGACCCGTCAATCGTTGGTTCTTTCGATCCAAAGGCGAGGGGTAATTAACGGCAGCTTAGTCCACGGCTGCTGGAGATTTGGATCCCCACAATCAATAAACCCCAGCCTACCCTAGGTTGGATGAATCTGTAATGCGCCTGACAAGCGCGCGCATTCCCATCTCAATGGGGTGACGAAAAACACCCTACAATGGTTTAGTCTCTACATGAGTTAGTGTATGACATAAACTCACCCATGGTTGCTATTCTCACTTCATGAGTTTCATTTTCTTCTCCACTTCATCTTCTTTTTCCACATGAGAAAGCTTTCTAGCTTTTCAAATGGTGAAGAAATATTGTGATAAAAATAAATCTAAAGTGAGCAAAATTCCTACTTCATCATCCTCTACTATATTAGCCATTTAGTTTAGGGTGTTTGCTTCACTAATCTACCATTAGTGAAGAGATAGCATGAGCTTGAGTCTCCTCGACGTAGATCATCTTCGGCCTCGAAGACTTCGAGCAAGCTTGTTCATTTCTTCATGTGAATCCTTACCAGAGTTTGGGTGTTCACGACTTGGAGCGAAGGGACTACTACACGGAGCTTTAGACGTGAAGGACCGGTCTACAAAGGTTGTATTTCTCATTCACTTAGATATAAAGATGTTTGCATGCTTGATTCGTATAATTCTCTAGTTAAGATTCTATGTTAGGGTTCTTTAGTACGGCAAAAATTTGAAATTGGCATGGACGATGCCTCCCGAAACCTTACTGTCGTGCTAGGAAACTCTGCAGTGGTATCAGAGCTAAGCTAGAGAATTAGACGATATCTGTAGGATTACGAAATCGAAACAACTCCGAAACACCGAAAACTAAATCTAGTTTCTATCAAAATTTTCAGAGAGTCTAAATTTTTTTTAAGCAGTTGTAGAATGTTGCATGAGATGTAACATGAACACAATGGAAATTTCAACCCTTCTCGCCGGAAAATGGCCGGCCACATTGCCTGAAAATCCGGCCTGGCCGGTTTTGGGAAGTCTTCTGGGCTTCATATTTTCATCGTGTTCCAGTCTATGGGTTTTTGTATTTCAGGTGTTGCTTGTTTTTGCTAAATTTGCATGTGATGTTATCTTTGTGTAAAGGCAATTCGGAGTGTTTCGTAGTCGTAATTCTAACATCTATTCGGGTTATTTAGATGACGTTAAAGGTTCGAACGGATATCAATAACCAACATTTTCCCTCGCTGGAAATTTTCCAAGAGTTGGATTTTTCAAAGTTTAAAATCTTCAGAAAATCATGCAAGCGATTCTGTGGATCCTCTAGAAGAATGATACCCAAACTTGACTTTTTGGATCGTGGAACCGCGGTCATACCTTAGGGTTTGCGGCAGTTCCGTGGCGACATGAGTGAGGTATGGGTCGACCCTTCTACGGATGGTTCATAGGTTCTGTGGCATGTTCTGGGTACTTTTTAAACTTCGCTCAAGTGTTGAGTTTTTTGGGAAATTTTGGGTGTTTGTTTATTCGATCGAAAAGTTTAACATGTCTAGCTATCTGTGATTGTGATACAATATTTGAAATCCACAATAATTAGTTATGTGATAACTAGTTTGAATTTTATAAATCTAGCAATTTAGTCTCATTTGATCGGTTGCCACGGAATTTTGATGTGGATCAAAAGTCCGTCGCAATCACATAGCGTACGTGGATACTCGCCGGGTAAGCTTACCAGATAGACACGCCCCATAGCCCCGACCAAGTGACTGTAGGAGAACCCCATCGCCAAAAGCATCCGTTCGGATGCTCGCGGCTGCGGTGTTCCGCCTTAGTGCACTTTGCCGACGACATCGGGGGTGCGGCCGTCTACTAAAGTTTCCGACGAGCATTCGATTAGGTTATCGAGAATCTTGTTGAATTGCCCGATTGGTTATTGGAAAGTGTTTTCAATATCGAGACTAAAATGCGGGGTTTATAATTGTTAGGCATGTGATGTCTAAGGAATTCATTTGGTAAGGCATGCAATCCAAACTATGTGATACATTGGTGTTCTCGCCAAAATCTTCGGCCAAGAGCTATTTGTTCCTGTTTACACCGGTTTAAGTTTCGTTTACAGGTATGTGTGAAATCGGGATTATTCACATACGCACATACACACGTCAGAGGAAGAACAGGTGTTAGAAAGGGAGCACTTGGCGGTCAACGACAAAAAGAAAGCATTTAATTGAACATTTTATTCTACGGGAAATAGATCACTATACATGGGATAGAAAGTACAGGGATTCACAAAACTATGAAGAAAATTCTCTAACTCCCTCTCCGCCTTCTCCACCATGGCAAAGCAGCGATATTCACGAAGATTCGCTCCCCAACGGTCAATGCCGTGCCTATCAGCAAAGGCAGACATGATGTCCCGCTGAGCCCGTATCTGGCTTAGCAACCGAACAGAGCGATCCTTCAGAGCCGTGGTAATCAAAAGTGCCTCATGAAAGCACTCAATCTTGTCCTCCGCTGTATCGAGTATCGCTGGAGTCATCTCCGCTGGCTGGGGGGAATATCATCGAGCACGGACAGGAAGACCATCCGGAGCTAAATGGAGCCGATGGGGAGAGGAGATCCTCTACGAGTCGAGAGCTCGTGCAGCACCGTATCGCACTGGTCATCCGTAAGAGCAGGGTTTACCAAGCGGGCAGCAAAACGAGGAACAATTTCCTCAATAGGCACCTCCCATGGCTGTCAGCGAGCATGTGGATGATTACAAGCCATAGCTCTTCTCTGTTAAAACAATTCTCTGAAAGTGAAAGAGAAGAGAAGCGTTACTTCAGATTATGAAGGGAGACATTCAAGTCTGGGCACAGAAAATGTTGTGCATGATAGAACTATTTCCAAGCATTGGAAAATAAAAGTTTGAACGAGGAAAAGCAAAGAAAGAAGGCAAAAAGACACATTCAGTAAAGAGGCAGCGCCTCACGTGCCTTGCACGAGGATGCCGGCGTACAAAAGTTAACACTCTGAGGCAACCCTCACGTGCCTTGCACGAGGGCGCCAACGCCATGAGTTAAAAACTCTGAGGTAGATCCTCACGTGCTTTGCATGAGGGCGCCGACGCCAGAACTAAAAGTTCTCTTCCATTGGATCAAAGATTCAACGGAGATGATAAATTATCAAAACACAGAATTAAATTCTGATTGAGGAAATACTCCTCAAATCTTTCTAAACAAGAAAGATTACTGTAACACCTTGGAATGCGATTAGTGCTAATTAAGCGATAATGCGGGGTTTTAAGGAAAAGTTTACCAAATCGGGTTCCTCACATGTTATAACAATTAACAAATATTTTTATATTATTTGTTATGGCTTGCGCACACATGTGCATGTGAATGTGGGGGTATATTAGTGTTAACCTTGTTTAGCAACTATGACACCTTAAGCTAAACCTTGTCCTAATTAACCATGCCTTAGATATTTTGAGTGAGAAAATATCTATTTACTTTGGATTGAGAGAGAGAGAGAGAGAGAGAGAGAGGTGGCTAGGTGAGTCATGGAGCTTTAATGGAGCATTAATGAGGTGGGGGGGGCGGGGCGGGGGGGGGGAGGGCGGGGGAGAGTGAGTGTAAGGAAAAGATTCACCCTACACTCACCTCTCTTCATTATCCTTCCCTCACTATCTCATTCTTATCTCATTCCATTGGTTTTCATTCTCTCAACTCCCAAACTGAACCCTCACTTCCCTCTTCACAAATCCTTGTAAAACTTCACAAAAATCCATGGAAAACACTTCAAATGTCTTGATTAGCCACTAGGTTGCCTTGGAGCTTGGAAAGCTAGGATTTTTGAGCAAGAGTGGCTAGGTAATGATCTCTAAATTGTTAATTAGGTGTTTTAAAGTTGAATAGCTTATTGGTTACTGTTTAGAACACTTAAGGTATCGTTTCGTGCAAATATCGTATTTTTAATGTCATATTAGAGTCTCTGTGATCTGCTATGACATGGGACTTTTACTGTAAAATCAAACAATGTAGTAGTGTTGTACTAGTGACCCTGAGAATACACCTGGAGTACGAACCCCATCCCATCGGTTTTGGCAGGCGGAAAGAGGGCAAAATCCGGCGACCTTGGATTTTTAGGGGGCTTGGGTTTTGGTTTTTGGAGGGTAGCTGTCTGCAGTGGTTTAGGGGTGTTTGGTACTGTATAATTTTTGAGTATTGACAGTATGAAAAATCTGGGATCACTTGTGCACATAGTCACATAATTCGCGAATTATTCGCCGAATTCGCGAATAATTCGCGAATTCTTGATCAAACGAATTAATCTCCGAATTATTCGTGATTGCCGAACTGGCCGAATTATTCGCGAATTATTCGCGAATAATTCGCGAATTATTCCCGAATTATGTGATAAAACACCGAATAATTTAAAAAACAGCAAATAATTCACAAAATCAAAACCTAGCGTCTCATATATTAATTTATTGCTCGAAATCCTTCCCGAACATTTCCCGAACACTTACCGAATTTTTCCCGAATACCTGCCGATTTTTTCCGAATAATTCTCCGAATCCGAATTTTCGACCTCGCCGAATTATTCCCGAATGACGAATTTGTGACTATGCTTGTGCATAATGTAGTGTTTTGAGTACGTGTGTTATGTTATCCGACACGGTTCGTGATCTTGTGTAGCTGCTACACTTGGGTTATTTTTAGTGTGTCGACACACGTTAGCCGTTAGACGAACACTTATGAGTTGGATTGGAGTTGGTGCGTTGGTCAAACGTAGTGTGTACGTGATATTGATCGATTTCTGAGATTTTTGCACTAGCTACGTTTTGTGTTAATTGGATTGCAGGCGGGGACTTCGGACGCTGCGAAGAAAGGGAAGCAGGTGATTGGATTTACCTAGCCCGCGACTGTTGGTGAGTAGATTTAACATCTACGGGGAATTCGCCCGCATGGCATTATGCGTCTGGGCTAGATATGATATGATATTAGCCGCATGTTATATTGCACATATAGAGATTGTGCATAAAACTTCATTGCATATTATTACTTGTTGTGCTTGGAATTGTACCCTTTGGACACTGCACTATTATTGATGGCTCATGTTGCACGAGCACTGATTGTATACCACTCATACCGTCAATAATTGCTATGACACGCACAACGCCTATACATACGTGATATTGTATGGTTAAGGACATTGAGACATTGATTCATATTCCATTATGCATATGACATATAGCATACCTGTATACCTACATGCTTACACATATGCCTTGCCATGACTACATGCTAGCTACACATATACCTGGAGGGTATTGTACCATTATTGACATGTATATACACATACCTAGCTTGATATAGCTACACATATACCTGGAGGGTATTACATCATTATTGATAGGTAGATACACATATTTTGCTATACCGACATGGTTATGCATACCTGGCTATAGATACATGTTCACCTTTATATGATGTTGCGTTTGGTTCGGAGAAATTAGGAACCGCATGATATATTTAAATAACAGGTTGCAGTTAAATAGCGGTTTTTCCTATATATGCTCATATTACTGTTTCATGTTGCATATATAATATTTCATGGATTTCACATTGATATATGGATTTCATATGATGTTTCTGGATGTTTTACTCCTGTGTATATATATCAGTGGTATGGAATGCTGATATATATACATGTATATATATATCAGTGGTATGGGACGTTGTTATATATGTACACTTATAATATATATATATATATATATATATATATATATCAGTGGTATGGGACGCTGTTATATATGTATACCTACAATATATCATCATAATAACTTGTGCATGTATTCTTATTCATTCCGATATGAGGGGATGATGTGCCCGATATGAGGGGCCGATGTGCCCGATATGAGGAGCCGATGTGCTCGATATGTGGGCCGATATGGGGGCCGATTTGAGGGAATTTGGGGATTTAGATTGTCTTGATGGACACTGGTCCACCACGATGAGAATTCCGTGAGGATGACCTATTTTACCCCGTACTCCGCATTTATTCTATATGCATTGCTTCATGTATTAGTAGTACCTGATAGAGTACCTTTCATGACTGTTGCATATACATATTGTCATACTTATGCTATCAGATTACATGTGATAGATTATCGCTGTTAGTACATACTTGCGATTACTGTATGATATTATTTACTATTCACGAGTTGGAAATTCACCCCCGTTGTGCCGCCGGGTTTTACAGGTTTGATCATCAGAGTGGTCGCGGCAGGACGCCTTATTATCTCTAGTTTTGCGGATACCGCTACTGTTGGCTGTGAAGCCGTTTGCTATAGGTGGGTTGCGGTTATCCGATGATGTACATTGTATATTTCTTGTATCTAGTACTCTCCATCTACCACCTTCATGTATTGACTTAGAGACGAGTTGTGAGGATCGATATTTTATATTCTTTTGACTCTGGTTGTCGGGCTCGTGTGAGCCGGCCTTTTTTATATATGTGGATTATCTCATTTCTTCGCTATGGCGTCGTATATCTGTTGTGGTGGTTGTTTCCGTCGTTGGGCGAGATTTGCTCCCGTTTGGGGATGTTTTACTTTTTCTTATGTTTGTACCCGTTTCGGGGCTAGCTTTTACAAAGGAGGTGCTGCCGAAATTTTTATGAAAAACAAACTTAAGTTTAAAGTTTTGCATCGAGATTTTTTTTAAAAGTGATCTATCTTTCTTTCTTGTAATGGTTTAGATTGCTGGGTTTTTCGGCTTACTTAATTGCGTTACGCCTGTTGACGTTATGTAGTTTAAGTGCCGGTCATGTGCCCAATTTTGGGTCGTGACAAAGTTGGTATCAGAGCAGCTAGGTTTTACCTTTCGGAGTGTAGCATGACCTTGGTATGATGGAGTAGGTTGCTTAAGCAGAGTAACGTAGCGTGCGTATGTTCCGCGGCATACTTACGACACGGTACTCCGCCTAAGTGACCTTAGGACTTATTGCTTGAAATTCCTTCCGTGATATATATATATATATATATATATATATATATATATATCCTTGTGATCCGATTTCTGTGTCCTTATCAAATCCTGTTTCCATTTCTAGCCTTTATGCCGCCGAAGACTACGAGGGCGCAGAGAGAGGCCGCGAGGGCTGAGGTCAGAGTTGACTCGTCTGAGATGAGGACTGACCAGGGCGGTACGCCCGTTGTGCAGGAGCAGATTGTTCCACCTTCGACAGACCATATGGCTATGCAAGGGGCTGGTATGCAGGATTTTCGCCAGATGATGGGGTCATTAGTTGAGTCCATTCGAGCGCAGGGGTACGGGGACCGTGTCGGTGCCTACTGTTCAGGCGGTTGTACCTGCAGCTACGGAGGTGATCACCGTATCATTATCGGAGTTCATGAGGCCGAGGCCTCCAGTTTTCACTGGCACCGATGCAGCTGAGGATCCGTAGTCGTTTATCGACCGGATGGCCAGGATATGTCGTTCACTTAGATGCTCCGATGCGAGATGGGTGGAGTTCACGATCTTTCGTTTGGAGGGTCTGGCCCAGAAGTGGTGCGAGTCCTTAGAGAAGGGCAGAGCCGCAGGTCTTTCTCATATGACCTGGGCTGAGTTCGTGACGGTGTTTCTTGCGCGTTTTCTTCCGCTGAGCGTCAGGGATGCTCGAGCGCGCAGATTCGAGTTGTTACGCCAGACTCAGGGTATGACGGTGGCCGAGTATGATGTGCTGTTTACCGAGCTGTTTGTGTATGCTCTGTATTTGGTGGCTATGGAGGAGATGCGGGTCAAGAGGTTTCTTTGAGACCTGCTTACCCATTTGTTCCTCGCTATCAGCGTTCAGTATTGCGATACCTATACAGCAGTGGTGGACGCAGCCCTGTTGGTTGAGGAGCGTCTTATTGAGATGCGGTTGCTCCGGAACCAAAGAGGGTTCGTACTGGTGTTTCAGCACAGAGGAAGGCGTTTAGACATCGTGACAGTTCCCGTTCAGATACCGGGGGTAGTGGAGGTCCGGGACGAGGACAGCTTTTTAGCTCTTATTCTCGGGGGAGTCAGCAGTTTTCATCTGGATGTTACCAGTGCGGGAGTTTGGGTCATCGGGTTCGAGATTGTACTGAGCCACGCGAGCATGGGGCAGCTGTACCGCAAGTTACCTTACCACCTTCTCCACCGCAGAGGGCGTTGCCCCTTATGCCTGTTGCTGCTCCGCGTCAGACTCTTGTGCAGAGAGGTCGAGGACGCGGTGGTTTTGTGCCGAGAGGGCAGGGTGGTAGAGGCAGAGATCAGCCAGTCGCTGGTAGAGGCCAGGCTCGGGTGTTTGCCTTGACTCATCAGGACGCGCAGGAGTCCAATACAGTGGTTTCAGGTACTCTTTCTGTATTTTCTTTTGAGGCTCATGTTTTGTTTGATCCGGGATCCACCCATTCGTATGTTTCTAGGCACTTCGTGCCGAGTTTAGGCCGAGAGTCATGTTTGCTAGATCAGCCGCTTGTTGGCGATTCTTTTGTCGCGCGTTATGTGTTTCAGTCGTGTGCCGTTCAGATTGGAGATAGAGAGTCGTCCGTCGATTTGATCCTTCTAGATATGTGGGACTTCGACGTTCTCCTTGGCATGGACTGGTTGGCAGCTTGTTATGCATCGGTGGATTGCCGTGAGAAGACGGTCAGTTTCAGTTTTCCGGGCGAGTCTGTTCGGGTTGTGCAGGGGGACCGTGGTGCCGCCCCTCACAGTTTGATTTCTGCCCTTTGCACTACTCGGCTTTTGAGGAGGGGATGTCGAGGATTATTGGCTTTCATTTATGATACTGGACCCATAGTAGGGTCGTTGGACCGGGTTCCTATCATGTGAGAGTTTTCCGACGTTTTTCCCGATGAGTTACATGGTTTACCGCCAGAGCGCGATATTGAGTTTTGCATTGATCTGATTCCTGGCACGGGGCCTATTTCTATACCGCCTTACCGGATGGCTCCGGCGGAGCTTCGAGAGCTTAAAGATCAATTACAAGAATTTCTTGATAAGGGACTTGTGCGTCCGAGTGTTTCGCCGTGGGGAGCTCCTGTGCTGTTCGTCAAGAAGAAGGACGGCAGTTTGAGGCATAGTCACAAATTCGTGATTCGGCAATAATTCGGCGAGGTCAAAAATTCGGATTCGGAGAACTATTCGGAAAAAATCGGCAGGTATTCGGGAAAGATTCGGTAAGTGTTCGGAAAATGTTCGGGAAGGATTTCGAGCAAAAAATTAATATAAAATTAATATATGATAGGCTAGATTTTGATTTCGTGAATTATTTGCCGTTTTTTGAATAATTCGCGAATAATTCGGGAATTATTCGCGAATAATTCGGCAATAATTCGGCGCGTTCGGTGATGGCGAATAACTCACAGATTTAATCGGCAGTCACATAATTCGCGAATTATTCACGAATTCGCCGAATAATTCGCGAATTATGTGACTATGGTTTGAGGTTGTGTACTGATTATTGTCAATTGAACCAAGTTACGGTTCGGAATAGGTATCCTTTACCTCGCATTGACGATTTGTTTGATTAGCTCCAAGGTGCGAAACATTTTTCCAAGATTGATTTGCGTTCGGGTTATCATCAGTTGCAGGTTTGGAATGATGACATTCCGAAGACTGCTTTTCGTACACGCTACGGGCATTATGGGTTTCTAGTGATGTCGTTCGGACTCACCAATGCCCTAGCAGCGTTCATGGATCTGATGAACCGGATTTTCAGGCCGTTCCTCGACCAGTTCATTATTGTGTTTATTGATGACATTCTGGTCTACTCTAGGAGTCGAGAGGGGCACGAGCAGCACTTGAGGATTGCTTTGCAGATATTGAGAGAGCACCAGCTGTATGCTAAATTCTCAAAGTACGCATTTTGGCATGATAGAGTTGACTTACTGGGTCATGTGGTGACGGGAGACGGTATTGTTGTGGACCCGAGGAAGATCGAGGCTGTGCAGCTTTGGCCCAGACCTGCATCTGTGACAGAGGTCCGCAGCTTTTTGGGCTTAGCTAGTTATTACCGCCGTTTCGAGCAGGATTTTTCGAGTATCGCTGCACCGCTGACCGGACTGACCCGGAAGGGGGTTCCTTTTCTTTGGACTGATGCGTACGAGCAGAGTTTTCAGCAGTTGAAGACTCGGTTGACGATGGCACCAGTCCTATCCTTGCCTTCTGGATCAGATGGCTTTGTAGTGTATTGTGATGCGTCTCGAGTGGGGCTCGGTTGTGTGATGATGCAGCATGATAGAGTGATTGCATATGCTTCTAGGCAGCTGAAGAAGCACGAGCAGAACTATCCTACTCACGATCTTGAGATAGCTGCGGTGGTCTTTGCGTTGAAGATTTGGAGACACTACTTGTATGGGGAGTCGTGTCAGATTTTCACGGACTGCAAGAGCTTGAAGTACATTTTCCAGCTGCGGGATCTAAATATGAGACAACGCCGGTGGATGGAACTTGTGAAGGATTATGATTGTGAGATCCTTTATCACCCGGGCAAGGCGAATGTGGTAGCTGACGCTTTGAGTCGTAGGCCCGGGGGTAGCTTGTCCCAGTTGAGCGCAGTTCAGAGGCAGTCTTCTGCAGATTGGCTGACCTTGTACGATGGTAGAGTACAGTTTGGGTTCACTTCCACTGGGGGACAGCTTGCTCATGTCCGCGCCCGTCCGCTTCTTCTGGATAGTATCCGTGAGGCGCAGCCCAGTGATGCCCGTTTGATTGAGATTCTTGAGCTTGTTCGACAGGGTACAGTTTCGGAGTTCATGATTGATGACCAGGGTGTGCTACGTTGCGGGACTCGCTTGTGTGTACCAGATATTGATGGGTTGAGACATGAGATCCTAGAGCAGGCACATCAGTCAGCCTTTAGTGTTCATCCAGGTTCCACCAAGATGTACCGTGACTTGAGACAAATTTACTAGTGGGAAGGGATGAAGCGTGATGTTTCAGACTTCGTATCGAGGTGCCTGACTTGTCAGCAAGTCAATGCTGAGCGTCAGAGACTGGCTGGAGAGTTGCAGGCTTTACCCATTCTTGAGTGGAAATGGGAGCAGATTTCCATGGACTTTGTTGTGGGTCTACCCAGGACCAGTTGGGGGTATGACTCCATTTGGGTGATTGTTGACTGGTTGATGAAAGCGGCTCACTTCCTTCCAGTGAAGACCACTTTCGGTTATGCTCAGTATGCTCAGTTGTACATAGATGAGATTGTGCGTTTGCACGGTGTTCCCATATGCATTGTATCCGACAGGGGCACCCAGTTTACTAGCCGTCTTTGGCAGAAGCATCAGGAAGTTTTGGGTACCCGGTTGAGTTTTAGCACCGCTTTTCATCCGCAGACCGATGGTCAGTCAAAGCGGACAATACAAAATTTAGAGGATATGCTTCGGGCGTGCGTGCTTGATTTTGGTGGCAGTTGGGATCGTCACTTGCCGTTGATTGAGTTCTCCTACAACAACAGTTTTCAGGAGACTATTCAGATGGCACCTTTTGAGGCCTTGTATGGTAGGAAGTGTCGATTGCCGGTCTATTGGACCGAACTCTGTGAGAGTAGGGTTTTGGGACCCCAGCTAGTTCAGGAGACTACGGAGATGATCCAGCTGATTCAGGACAGGATGAGAGCAGACCATTGCAGACAGATGCCGACCGTTGTCGTCGCAGACTTGAGTTCGCAGTGGGAGATCATGTATTCCTGCGGATTTCTCCGATGAAAGGCGTTATGAGATTTGGGAGGAAGGGAAGCTCAGTCCCAGATTTGTAGGTCCCTTTGAGATCCTTGAGCGAGTGGGTTCTGTTGCTTATCGTTTGGCGCTCCTGCCCAGTTTTCCGGATGTTCACCCCGTGTTACATGTGTCGATACTTCGTAGATACCTTCATGACCCTTCTCACATGATTCAGCACGAGACCGTTCATCTTGAGCGCGATCTTTCGTTCACCGAGCAGCCGGTAGTTATATTGGATCGGTAGATGAAGAAACTTCGGTCAAAGGTCTTGCCATCTGTGAAGGTTCTTTGGCGTAGCCCGACTAGTGAGGAGATCACTTGGGAGGCCGAGAGCGAGATGCGGAAGAAATTCCTTCATCTATTTGAAGGTACGCTTGTATGAAATTTTAATTCGGGGATGAATTTTCTTTAGGGGGGGATTGTAACACCTTGGAATGCGATTAGTGCTAATTAAGCGATAATGCGGGTTTTTAAGGAAAAGTTTACCAAATCGGGTTCCTCACATGTTATAACAATTAAAAAATATTTTTATATTATTTGTTACGGCTTGCACATACATGTGCATGTGAATGTGAGGGTATATTAGTGTTAACCTTGTTTAGCAATTATGACACCTTAAGCTAAACCTTGTCCTAATTAACCATGCCTTAGATATTTTGAGTGAGAAAATATCTTTTTACTTTGGACTGAGAGTGAGAGTGTGAGAGAGAGAGAGAGAGAGAGAGGTGGCTAGGTGAGTCATGGAGCTTTAATGTAGCATTAATGAGGTGAGGGGGGGGGGGAGAGTGAGTGTAAGGAAAAGATTCACCTTACACTCACCTCTTTTCATTATCCTTCCCTCTCTATCTCATTCTTCTTTCATTCCATTGTTTTTCATTCTCTCAACTCCCAAACTGAACCTTCACTTCCCTCTTCACAAATCCTTGTAAAACTTCACAAAAATCCATGGAAAACACTTCAAATGTCTTGATTAGCCACTAGGTTGCCTTGGAGCTTGGAAAGCTAGGATTTTTGAGCAAGAGTGGCTAGGTAATGATCTCTAAATTGTTAATTAGGTGTTTTAAAGTTGAATAGCTTGTTGGTTGCTGTTTAGAACACTTAAGGTATCGTTTCGTGCAAATATTGTATTTTTAATGTCAGATTAGAGTCTCTGTGATCTGCTATAACCTAGGACTTTTACTGTAAAATCAAACAATGTAGTAGTGTTGTACTAGTGACTCTGAGAATACACCTGGAGTACGAACCCCATCCTATCGGTTTTGGCCGGCGGCAAGACGGAAAAATCCAGCAACCTCGGATTTTTAGGGGGCTTGGGTTTTGATTTTTGGAGGGTAGCTGTCTGCAGTGGTTTAGGGGTGTTTGGTACTGTTTGATTTTTGAGTATTGACAGTATGCAAAATCTGGGATCACTTGTCCATAATGTAGTGTTTTGAGTACGTGTGTTACGTTATTCGACACGGTTTGTGATCTTGTATAGCTGCTACACTTGGGTTAGTTTTGGTGTGTCGACACACACGTTAGCCGTTAGACAAACACTTATGAGTTAGATTGGAGTTGGTGCGTTGGTCAAACGTAGTGTGTACATGATATTGATCGATTTCTGAGATTTTTGCACTGGCTACGTTTTGTGTTAATAGGATCGCAGGCGGGGACTTCGGACGCTGTGAAGAAAGGGAAGCAGGTGATTGGATTTACTTAGCCCGCGACTGTCGGTGAGTAGATTTAACATTTACGGGGAATTCGCCCGCATGGCGTTATGCGTCTGGGCTAGATATGATATGATATTAGCCGCATGTTATATTGCACATATAGATATTGTGCATAAAACTTCATTGCATATTATTACTTGTTGTGCTTGGACTTGTACCCTTTGGACACAGCACTATTATTGACGGCTCATGTTGCACGAGCACTGATTGTATGCCACTCACACCGTCAATAATTGCCATGACACGCACAACACCTATACACACGTGATATTGTATGGTTAGGGACATTGAGACATTGATTCATATTCCATTGTGCATATGACATATAGCATACCTGTATACCTACATGCTTACACATATGCCTTGCCATGACTACATGCTAGCTACACATATACCTGGAGGGTATTGTACCATTATTGACATATATATACACATACCTAGCTTGATATAGCAACACATATACCTGGAGGGTATTACATCATTATTGATAGGTAGATACACATATTTTGCTATACCGACATGGTTACGCATACCTGGCTATAGCTACATGTTCACCTTTATATGATGTTGCGTTTGGTTTTGGAGAAATTAGGAACCGCATGATATATTTAAATAACAGGTTGCAGTTAAATAGCGGTTTTTCCTATATATGCTCATATTACTGTTTCATGTTGCATATATTATATTTCATAGATTTCGCATTGATATATGGATTTCATATGATGTTTCTGGATGTTTTACTCTTGTGTATATATATCAGTGGTATGGGACGCTGATATATACATGTATATATATATCAGTGGTATGGGACGCTGTTATATATGTACACCTATAATATATATATATATATATATCAGTGGTATGGGACGCTGTTATATATGTATACCTATAATATATATCATCATAATGATCTGTGCATGTATTCTTATTCATTCCGATATGAGAGGATGATGTGCCCGATGTGAGGGGCTGATGTGCCTGATATGAGGGGCCTATGTGCCTGATATGAGGGGCCTATGTGCCTGATATGAGGGCCGATATGGGGGCCGATTTGAGGGAATTTGGGGATTTAAATTGTCTTAATGGACACTGGTCTGCCACGATGAGGATTCCGTGAGGATGACATGTTTTACCCTGTACTCCGCATTTATTCTATATGCATTGCTTCATGTATTAGTAGTACCTGATAGACTACCTTTCATGACCGTTGCATATACATATTGTCATACTTATGCTATCAGATTACATGTGATAGATTATCGCTGTTAGTACATACTTACGATTACTGTATGATGTTATTTACTATTCACGAGTTGGCAACTCACCCCCGTTGTGCCGCTGGGTTTTTCAGGTTTGATCATCAGAGTGGTCGCGGCAGAGCGCCTTATTATCTCTACTTTTGCGGATACCGCTACGGTTGGCTGTGAAGCTATTTGCTATAGGTGGGTTGCGGTTATCCGATGATGTACATTGTATATTTCTTGTATCTAGTACTCTCCATCTACCACCTTCATGTATTGACTTAGAGACGAGTTGTGAGGATCGATGTTGTATATTCTTTTGACTCTGGTTGTCGGGCTCGTGTGAGCCGGCCTTTTTTATATATGTGGATTATCTCATTTCTTCTCTAGGGCGTCATATAACTGTTGTGGTGGTTGTTTCCGCCGTTGGGCGAGATTTGCTCCCATTTGGGGATGTTTTACTTTTTCTTATGTTTGTACCCGTTTCGGGGCTAGCTTTTACAAAGGAGGTGCTGCCGAAATTTTTATGAAAAACAAACTTAAGTTTAAAGTTTTGCATTGAGATTTTTTAAAAAAGTGATCTATCTTTCTTTCTTGTAATGGTTTAGATTGCTGGGTTTTTCGGCTTATTTAATTACGTTACGTCTGTTGACGTTACGTAATTTAAGTGCCGGTCATGTGCCCAATTTTGGGTCGTGACAATTACGCTCTGTAAAACAGAGCACCGTTAAATTAAAGATCCAATGGTGATTAAAAATCACCAAGTTACAGAATAAGCTCTGTAGGGGAAAATATTTTCTCCAATTTTTCTAAACAAGAAAGATTATGCTCTGTAAAACAGAGCACCGTTGGATTAAAGATCCAATGGTGATTAAAAATCACCAAGCTACAGAATAAGCTTTGTAGGGGAAAATATTTTCCGCAATCTTTCTAAACAAGAAAGATTATGCTCTGTAAAACAGAGCATCGTTGGATTAAAAATCCAATGGTGATTAAAAGATCACCAAGCTACAGAATAAGCTCTGTATGGGAAAATATTTTCCCAATCTTGTTAAAAACAAGAATAATAACTTCTGTAAAACAGAAGTCTTTGGATAAAATATCCAACGGTGGATAAAATCCCCAAATCAATTAAGAAATCTCTCAATGAGAGATTTCCTTAACTGAATCAACAAATCTGCCTCTACTATATAAAGGCCCCAAGACTTCAAGTCTAAGGAGGAGGAACCCCCCTAACTTCAAGTTCAAAAAGAAGAGCAAGGAAAAAGAGCTTCAAGAAAGAAAAAAGAATAAGAACTTTCTTCAAGGTAAATAGAGATCATAGTACCTCATCAGCATACCCAAGGGTTCAACCCTTATAAAAGAACATAGTTCTTTCCCTGAATCTGAGATCTATGAGACAAGTCTCCCACAAATGAGAATTTAATTCCCATGGGGATGAATTTGTTCTTGGGGATTGAAGATCCAGGGGAGAACAAAGAGTTGAACTCTTCAGAAAAATACACAAAGAAAGAGACAGCGCCTTACGTGCCCCTCACGTGGGCGCTGCCTAAATAAAGAGTGCTCTGCACTCAGTGGTTGGTGCTCGGCGCCAAGCGTCCCATGTGCTCCTCACGTGGGCACTTCTAAAATAAAGAGTGCTTAACACTCAGTGGTTGGCGCCCAGCGCCAAGCGCCCCACGTGCCCCTTATGTGGGCTCTGCTTAATAAAGAGTGCCCAGCACTCAGAGGTTGGCGCCCAGCACCAAGCGCCGCACGTGCCCCTCACGTGGGCGCTTCTTAACACAAAGCGCTCTGTAAATAGAGCCCAGCACCATAAAGAGTGTTTAACACTCCATAAAAAACAAAAAAAATAGGCTGAGCCTCAGAGCCCATATCAATGCTCAGCATCGCTGCACAGAAAAGGGACCGAGCCCAAACAAGTGTTTAACACTTTATTCAAAAACTGAGTGGGCTGAGTCCAAGTTGACCAAAATTCCCTAATTCAGATCATCCAAGCCCATATGCTCACAATTTTTCTAAATTGATCTTAGTCCCAAACCCAACTACAGATCTCCCAACTTACGTTGGTTCAAAGGTACATCTCTTCACACCTCTGATATATGTCGTTGTAATTCTTCAACGTCTTCAGAGAGGTGGCAGGTCCCGACAACCAACAATTCTATGGACAGTAATGTCCTTAAACTAGCCATAGACCATAATGTCCTTAAACTAGCCATGGACCATAATGTCCTTACACTAGCTGTGAACCGTAACGTCCCTAAACAAAAATGATAGAGCCCAAATGCTCTTTCATTGGTTAAAAATGATCCCGAACCCCCGTTAAGTAGATCATAGTCCAATATTGGATTAACGTATCCTTAACAAATATTTAAGTTGATCTTAATCTCAAACAAGGTTAACGATCCTTAAATCAACCCAAACCCAAATCTAAGAATATATGGATTTGGACTAATCCACGCCCTACGGGCGACAACACAAATTAGTCTCCGTATACAATCCACGGGCAACCAAAAAATAAAACAAACACACACGACACGAAGTGACCTTCTGGAGCAGGAAAAAGTGGTTACTGCGAGGTGGTAATGTAATTAACTGCAAGGGTTTGCGCCTGCAGGGAAGAGCGTCCCCACAATCAAAACCCCCTCACAACGAGGGGGAATCTGACGAAGTCTGCTACAACGGCCGCATTCATCTGAACCTCCGACACACGGTGCCATAAATCAGCTTGGTATCTTCGGAGAGGTGGACGGATAAATCCAAACAACATCTGCCCCCAAAATTCATGCCAGACGTCCTAACGTCCCGATCGCGTCTCTCAGCGGTAAACAGATTCTGGCACGCCCGGTGGGACTCTTTTCCTCTTTCTACTCCACACTTCGTGTGTCATGTTTTTCTGCGATCAGATAATCGCGGTTTATATGTTTGTGGTTGCCCTTGGGTGATGAGATATTGAAGCCGGCATTTCGTCTTTATGAAGAATGGCGTTTGCTTCCACCCTAGCAACTCAGGCTTTATCATATATGGCGGAGTCAAGTATGGGCACTTGCAGCCTCAAATCTCTGTAATCCGGCTCTTCAAGAAATCAACGGGCTTCTATTTGGGTCGATACTCCTACCTCCCACCCTCGGTGTCTCAACGCCGGTGGAGGAAGCTCAAAGAAAGTCTGTCTTCCACAGGCTGGTTCTCTAAGCTACAGCTTTGCCAACGGAATCAGTCCTCAAACAACTGGCACATGCTAAGGACCAAGGTCGACGCAGGTGGAAGAATATTCAATCTCTCAAAGGAAACAGGGGGCAGGCTCGGGAAAATCCTGAAGCTAATCAAATCCCGGCCATAAGAAACGGTCGACGTCGATGTCGGCATCATACAAAATGAGTTTGGGGCAGTTCTCCGTATGGTCCTGTTTCAACCCCAGTGGTGAATATTGTTCCAACTAGGAACATTTTTAAACTGTTGCGAAGGGTCAGACAAAATTCTCCTACCGCATATTGAAGAAATCTCCGCAGCCCATGAAGATCCTACGAGAGCAGAAACCAGGTGTGGAAGCAGGTGAAGGTCTCTGTTGTCAATCGCAACTCTTCCCCGAGATGTCAGCCAAATTCTGACAAATCCCCTTTCAAATACAAGGGGACTCATCCCAAGATGGATCCTGATACAGCGGTTCCTCCCAAAACCAAAGCGGCTTTTCAAAAAAAAAAGAGAGGCCTGATAAAGCTCAAGTGCCCGAAGCAAACTCCAAAGGCCAAAACTCCAAACACCCCAAGCCTGGGGGCATGGTAGTTCATATATTCTATGTGGTGAATTCCAAAGACGAAGTTCGAGTTTCTACTAGTCACCGACCTCAAACTCGGTCCCTGACAAAAGTTCAACTGCAACGTGAAAAGATGCAGGAGATGCTCGCTCAGGCGGCATCAAACGCTAATCCATCGCCTAAGGAAAATCCCGAGGACGCACCCGAAGAAAGAGTAGAGAAGGAGTCAGATATTGATTTCCTAAAGCGCGCTCTGAAAAAAAGAGATGAAGAAGCAGCAGAAATGTCCACTAAAATAAACTATATGGCCCTTCTGATTCAGAATATGGCTTGAATGATGATTCAATCGGAACCACTGGCAGATGAACTCCCGGTAGTCACTCTTAAAGATAAGGATGTCATTTCAAATCCTTTGCAAACCTCATCATCGGCTGAGGAGAAAATGATTCCTACAAGAAAAACTGGACACATATATCACTCAGCAAGTCAAAACTCACTATGCTAGTGAAACATCAAATAGGCTAATCAAGACTGGTCGACTGTATCCAGCATGCTACGATCAAATGTAGTACCCGCCAGAATACATACTTCCGACTCCACATGTTCGAAGCAACCGGGAATCCTCACCAGTACATCGCGCGATTTAAATCCATGTGCGGTAACACTGGAGAGAATGATATACCTCTCCTCTGACAGTTCGTCAGTTGTCTGGCGGGCATTTCCTTCGAATGGTATGCGGAACTCCCGAATGACTCCGTGAATACCTTCGACGAGATAGAAATGCTCTTCTATCGGAAATTCGCTAGTGTGAATAAACGCACTACTGTAATGATGTTGGTCAATGAAGAGGTTAGACCGAGTGAGACCTCGGTTCAATATGTTACCCGATGGCGAAATCTCTGATCAAAATGCGAGCAACGTATCGACGAAGCTGTAACTGTGGGAATTTTCATAGCCACCCTTGACCCAAATTCAAAAGGTGTTCCCATTTACGGCCTTTTTCAAGACGACAACCTTCAAAGAACTCATGGATAAAATGGCTCAATTGGATCAAATGGGTCAAGGCTCTTTCTCATCCGATGATGACGAGTGAAAAACGGAAGCAAGATGGCGTTTTTCACCCACGCTCAACAAAAATAAGCGGCTCTGAAGCAACCTGTCGCCAAAATAGCGACGGCGTGGGTACTCATTCTCCCCGAGATGTACACAGGGGGTATATTTCTCACCGGCGGAAGAATCTCTATG
Source organism: Agapanthus africanus (assembly GCA_030015575.1). Taxonomy (NCBI): domain Eukaryota; kingdom Viridiplantae; phylum Streptophyta; class Magnoliopsida; order Asparagales; family Amaryllidaceae; genus Agapanthus; species Agapanthus africanus. Next base: position 693,389,822 of record CM057342.1, on the reverse strand, counting down.
TAGAATGGTCCTTTATTCTTAAAGGACATGAAGGATATTAAGGGTCTACAGACAGGTCTTATAATCTAGTGGAATACCCCGCTAAAAAAACGGTACGTCCACAAGCAAAATGGGTATGGATGAAAACCCGAAAGGGCGCTGTGAGTAAAAACAGCAGGACTGCTGGCGAGCTTGTGAAAACCTGGAAAGGCGCAATCTCGTCAAAAAAATGGTACGTCCACGAGCAAGATGGGCACGGATAAAAACCCGAAAGGGCACCGTGAATAAAAACAGCAGGACTGCCGGCGAGCTTATGAAAACCCGGAAGGGCGCAACCTCGTTAAAATAAATACACTTACGAGATCCTCACGACTCGTTAGGAGAATCCCCCTGTGAGACCCTCACGGCTCATAGGATTCAAAAGCCTTAAGTTACAGGGATCTGGACCTGTTCTTAAGCTGTAATATCCCCCAAATTGCCCTACAGGCGGTCCATATTGACCCTTGTATACAATCTAGGGGCATGAATAAATATTTCTTTGCCAAGTTCTACAAATGGAAAGAAATATCCTATATGGTGAATAACACTTGTAGGTCTTCTCGACTTATAAGGAGAAAACACTCTAGGAAGATCCTTACGACTTACAAGAGAAGTCATCACTTAGGAATCCCCATAATTCTTAAGGAGAAAATACGCCTATGAGATCCTCATGACTCGTAGGGAGAAAACCCTTCATGAGACCTTTACGGCTCATAAAGTCAAAAGTCTTAATCGACAGGATCCTAACCCTGTCTACTAAGCCACCTTTGTCCAAATCGATAGGGGCAAATGATGATTCGCTCCTGGCACTATCCCAGTTGTAGCAATACTGATGCCTAAACAGGTATCAAACTCTAAGTCAACCTTTCCGGCAAGTGCCGTCCTTATAACCATCTAATGAAGAAGGGCCCCCCGTTCATTTGGGATCGTAAATGCCAAAGTGCGCTGGACGAAATCAAGCAATATCCGCAGAACCCACCGGTACTGGCCGCTCCGGTCAAGGGAAAGCCTCTCATCCTGTACACAACAACCCTTGAAGGTTCTCTAAACACGCTATGGGCACAGGAGAACGACCAGAGGAAGAAGAGAGCTCTCTATTATTTGAGTCGAGTCCTTCTGGGGGCAGAAAACAACTACTTCCCCATTGAAAAACATTACCTGGCACTGATCTTCGTGATAATGAAGCTCAGACACTATGCCTTGGCACATGAAATCCATCTCATATCAAAGGTAGATCCTCTCAAGTATTTGATGTCGAGAGCCATATTAACAGGAAGACTTGCTAAATGGGCCCTTTTCTTGATGAAGTTCTCGATAGTATATCGATCCCTCAAGGCAATAAAAGGCCAGGCCATCACTGACTTTCTCGCTGAGCATCCGATACCCGCCGACTCTCCCTTAAACTGCAAATTGCCGGATGAACACGCGTTTGAAACAATCGATAGGGAGAAAGAAGGGAATGATACCCGATGGGAACTCTACTTCGATGGAGCGTCCTCCTTGAAGAAGCGGAAGCAAAGCACCCCCATAATCAAAGCCGGAGTAAGCCTTATCTTTGTAACTCCACAAGGAGGGATAATGCGTTTTGCCCTTTCCTTAACGGAGCCAAGAACAAACGACGAAGCGGAATATGAAGCTTTGATAGCAGGTCTCGAGATCGCCATTGACATGGGAATCGAGAACCTCCTCATATATGGAGACTCCCAGCTGGTTATTAGCCAAGTAAAGGGCGACTATCAGTTGTGTAAGCCAGAATTGGTGAAATATGGCGAAAGAGTGCAGCAACTGCTATCTCAAATCCCTTCCTACATCCTGGAAAGCATACCACGAGTGGAAAATAGTAAGGCAGATGCGTTAGCCAAACTCGCTAAAGAATTGGTTGACGAAAACCTCGATGACGTAAGGATCATTGTGCAAAACCGCCGGATTCTCGCGCCAGCAGAAATATCTCCGAAGTCGTCTGAAAGAAAGGGAGCGACTGAACAAGCGGTCTTCCAAATAGAGGAAGAAAAGGTTGAGGATTGGAGAGAAGTCTTTATAGGTTACTTCAAATCCCATCGAACGCTCGAAAACGCATCATCAAGACATCAGCTCATGAAGCGAGCTTTGTCTTTCGCCTTCGTCAATGATACTCTATATAAGAGATCATTCGATTGTTTGTGGCTAAGATGTCTGGGACCAGAAAAAGCAAGGAGAGTCGTCCAAGAAACTCATGACGGACTCTGCGGTTCTCATCAAGCTGGGCCAAAGATGAAGCTGAAGATCAAAAGAATGGGTTACTATTGGCCCACGATGATTCAGGACTGCCTCGAATATGCAAAGCTGTGTCACTCGTGCTAAATTCACGGGGACTTCATTCACCAGTATCCGAATCCGCTACACCCAACATTGGCTAGCTGGCCATTCGAAATGTGGGGAACCGATATAATTGGGCCCATCGAACCAGCATCATCCAAGGGACATCGGTTCATACTAGCAAAAACCGATTACTTCTCTAAGTGGGCAGAAGCACTACTGCTAAGAGAGGTGAAGACGAAGAACATCTTCCATTTCTTCAGGACACATGTCATCTACCGGTTCGGCACTCCGCAACAGATTATCTCGGATAACTAGCCAGCCTACAGAAGCCATAAGATCAGCCGCTTCACGCAGCAGCATAAAATAGATTGGAGATACTCTTCAGTCTATAATCCCCGAGCTAACAGTCTAGCCGAGGCTTTCAACAAGACCTTGACAAAGATCATAAAGAAAACGGTGTCCAGAAATAAAAAGGACTGGCACGAGAGATTGTATGAAGCTCTCTGGACTTATCGGACCACGTTCAAGACGGTCACGAATACAACGCCATTCGCGTTAGTATTCGGCACAGAAGCGGTAGTTCCCTTGGAGATTGAGCTACCCTCTCTACGAGTGGCAGTTCGGCACGAACTGACAGACGAAGAAAATGCCCATCTTCGGCTTGAGGAGCTCGACGCCCTTGATGAAACGCGTCTCATGGCGCAGCAAAACATAGAAGCTTATAAAGCAAGGATGACCCGCTCATACGAAAGATTGACTAGGACGAGAACATTCCGCTAAGGCGAACTCGTGCTAGTCTTAAAAAGACCTATGATCCCCAATCGTGCTAAACGGGGGAAATTCGAACCGAACTATGAGGGCCCGTACATCATAGACAAGGTCTACCAAGGCGGGGCCTACTTGCTCATGGATATGCATGGCGAAAGACATTTTTGGCCAATAAACGGCCGGTTCCTTAAGAAATACTACGCTTGACAAGTCACGGCTCAGGTTAATGATGGATGACAACGCTCGTGTCCGCTTGCTATCTTCCTGAGTCCAAACTCTATAAGTAGTATCCAGCAAAACCTCGCCTCGAAATTCCTCGGACCGAGATGTCCTTAAACTAGCTATAGACCGCAACGTCCTTAAAATAGCTGTGGACCGAGATGTCCTTAAACTAACAATGTACCGAGATGTCCTTAAACTAACAACGTCGCCTCTAACACGGCAATAGTGGAATGCAACTCCATAAGTCCCAGCGGTGAGGACTGCAACTCAAATCCTACTGGCAAACGGATGGATCACATGCGGCGAAATATTCTCGAGAGTTTCATCGTGCAAAAAAAAAGAAAAAAGGGGTACGTCCACAAGCGAAATGGGCGCGAATGAAAACCCGAAAGGGCGCCGTGAGTAAAAACAGCAGGACTACCGGCCCCGAAAGGGCGCAATATCGTTAAAGTAAAGACACCTGCAAGGTCCTCTCGACCTTGTGAGGGGAAAATACCTGCGTGAGATCCTTACGACTCACAAGGGAGCAACACACTTAGGGATCCCCACGATTCCTAAGGAGAAATTGCACTTACGAGATCATCATGACTCGTAAGGAGAATTCCCTTTATGAGACCCTCATGGCTCGTAGGATTCAAAATGCCTTAAGCTACAGGGATCCTTACCTGTTCTTAAGCCATCACATTCCCCAAGTTGCCCTACAAGCGGTTCAATATTGACCCTTGTATACAATCCACGGGCACAAATAAATGTTTCCCCCATCAGGTCCCACCAACGACGAGGAATGTCCTCATGTGGTGAACGACACTTGTAAGTCCTCTCGACTTATAAGGAGAAAACACTCTTGTAAGATCCTTATGACTTATAAGAGAACACACACTTAGGAATTCTCACGACTCCTAAGGAGAAAACATACCTACGAGATTCTCACGACTCGTAGGGAGAAACACCTTTATGAGACCCTTACGGCTCATGAAGTCAAAAGCCTTAGTCGACAGGATCCTAACCCTGTTTGCTAAGCCACCTTTGTTCGAATCGACAAAGGCAAATGATGATTCGCTCCTGGCAACAATCCCAGTGGTAGAGATGCTGATGTCTAAATCGGTATCAAATTCTAAGTCCTTTCACGGCAAATGATGATTCACTCCCGGCAATATTCCAGTCGCAGCAATGCTGATGCTAAGATTGGTATTAAATCTTGAGTTCCATACTTGCCATAAAAATCAGCGAGCCAGCATATGAAATAGCCGAAATGATAGGGCAACTCGCAGTAAGAATCAACGAGCAAAATGTATGCATATAAAATAGCCGAAATGTTTGGGCAACTCGTAATAAAAAGAAGCGAGTAAAAAGAAAAAACAACCGAAATGATTGGGCACTACGAAAAAATAGCCGAAATGATTAGGCGATTGCGACTTTCGCGATATAAAAAGCTGAAATGATAGAGCACCGCGGAAAGAAACAAAAAAGAATAAAACTTTTTGCCCTGCAGGTGAGTCCACATCAACCCCTGTATACAATCCATGGGCACAAACGGAAAGGTAACCACATTATCCCACCAGGCTTCGTCAAAAGGAAGCCAGATCTTAATGGCTACATCTACAGCCTAGAAATCAACAACAACGTTCTTCCTCCCTCCAACAGGATACAGGCGCGGCGTCAACAAACGGAGCCATGGCAAAGTCCTCTAGTTCCAAATCTCGACGGTTCATAGACAACCCAGAGACTACCTTGGAGCCACGGTAAAGTCCACTAGTTCCAAATCTCGACGGTTCACAGACTGCCTAGAGACTACCTCGGAGCCATAGCAGAGTCCCTAGTTTCAAGTCTCGATGGCAGCATTCATAGCCTAGAGATCAACAACAACGTTCTTCCTCCCTCCAGCAGGATACATGTGCGACATCAACAAATGGAGCCATGGCAAAGTCTCCTAATTCTAAATCTCGACAGTTCATAGACAACCCAGAGACAACCTCGACATTCGTCGCAATATTGCAGACACAATGTCAACCAACGAAGCAAAGGAAGATCCCTAGATTCAGGGTCTTGATGGCATCTCAAATGAGACTTAAAAGACTATCGGAGACCATCCCACTCCAGCGCGGAGTGGTCATGACTCATCGGGGCTCCCAAATTGAGCCTAACCTTAAGTAAAAAGCGGCATGGAATATCCCTAGCGCTTGCTCTTCCGACGGTAATATCACCTGGAAGATTACTTGAAGACGTCTTGTCCAGCCCCTAAAGGGATCAGAGACATGACAGTCGCGGGGATACTCAAATAACAAGATTGTATACCGGGGAATACATCGGCCAACGCGACGGTACGACGGGTAGAAAAGCCTAGTACCACAGGCCCTAACGGACTTCTATTAGCAAGACGTTAGGACATCCTTGCGAGAACTTCTCGATTCGTCTCGACTCGTAGGGAAATTAGTGTTCCTGCGAGAACTTCTCGACTCGTCTCGACTCGTAGGGAAAAGACTTAGGCAATGAGGATAACGACCTATTTTCTAAGCACTGGGGCCCTGCAAGTCGGTCCAAGATGGACTATTGCATACTATTCACGGGCCACACTCTCCAAAGTCGAATATCGACAAGGAGAGAAAAAACCACTTACGAGTCCTCTCGACTTGTAAAGGGGAAAATTCTCTTGTGAGATCCTTACAACTCTCGAGTGAAAACACACTTAGGACTCCTCACGACTCCTAAGGAGAAAATACACCAACGGGATCCTCTCGACTCGTAGGAAGAAAAGTCATTATGAGACCCTCATGGCTCATAAAGTTGAAAATTTTTAGGCAGCAGATCATAACCCTGTTTCCTAAGCCATCGCTGCCCTACAAGGAGGTCAAGATGGACTATCCATGGGCCATATTCTTCAAAGTCGAATATCAACAAAGGGAAAAAAACCACTTACGAGTCCTCTCGGCTTATAAGGGGAAAAATTCTCTTTTGAGATCCTTACGACTCTCAAGAGGAAATGCACTTAGGAGTCTTCACGACTCTTAAGGAGAAAATACACCTACGGGATCCTTTCGACTCGTAGGGTGAAATAACCTTCTTGAGACTTTTATGGCTCATGAAGATGAAAAAAGTCTTAGTCTACAAGGACCCTAAACTTGTCTCCTAAGCCCTCAATTTTATGATCATGCATAACTCTGCACTACTTCACCCACGTACATACTTACGTGGGCAAAGTAGTGGGGGGCATTTGTTCCCGCCAAAATCTTCGGCCAAGAGCTATTTGTTCCTGTTTACATCGATTTAAGTTTCGTTTATAGATATGTGTGAAATCGGGCTTATTCATATACGCACATACACACGTCAGAGGAAGAACATGTATTAGAAAAGGAGTACTTGGTGGTCAACGACAAAAAGAAAGCATTTAATTGTCTACAGGAAATAGATCATCATACATGGGATCGAAAGTACAGGGATTCACAAAACTATGAAGAAAATTCTCTAACTCCCTCTCCGCCTTCTCCACCATGGCAAAATGGCGATCTTCACGAAGAGTCACTCCCCATCGGTCAGCGCCGTGCCTATCAGCAAAGGCAGACATGATGGCCCGCTGAGCCCATATCTGGCTTAGCAACCGAACAGAGCGATCTCTCAGAGCCATGGTAATCAAAAGTGCCTCATGAAAGCACTCGATCTTGTCCCCCGCTGCATCGAGTATCGCCGGAGTCATCTCCGCTGGATGGGGGGAATATCATCGAGCACGGACAAGAAGACTGGAGCAATGAGGAGAGGAGATCCTCTACGAGTCGAGAGCTTGTGCAGCACCGTATCGCATTAGTCATCCGTAAGAGCAGGGTTCACTAAGCGGGAAGCAAAACGAGGAACAATTTCCTCAATAGGCACCTCCCATGGCTGCCGGCGAGCATGTGGACGATTACAAGACATAGCTCTTCTTTGTTAAAACGATTCTCTGAAAGTGAAAGAGAAGAGAAGCGTTGCTTTAGATTATGAAGGGAGACATTCAAGTTTGGGCAAAGAAAATGTTGTGCATGATAGAACTATTTCCAAGCATTGGAAAAGAAAAGTTTGATCCAGGAAAAGCAAAGAAAGAAGGCGAAAAAACAACTTCAGTAAAGAGGCAGCGCCTCACGTGCCTTGCACGAGGGCGCCGGCGCCCAAGAGTTAACACTCTGAGGCAGCCCTCACGTGCCTTGCACGAGGGCACCAGCGCCAGGAGTTAAAAACTCTGAGGCAGCGCCTCACGTGCCTTGCACGAGGGCGCCGGCGCCAGAACTAAAAGTTCTCTGCTATTGGATCAAATATCCAACGGTGATGATAAATCATCAAAACACAGAATTAAATTCTGATTGAGGAAATACTCCTCAAATCATTCTAAACAAGAAAGATTACGCTCTATAAAACAGAGCACCGTTGGATTAAAGATCCAATGGTGATTAAAAATCAACATGCTACAGAATAAGCTCTGTAGGGGAAAATGTTTTCCCCAATCTTTCTAAACAAGAAAGATTATGCTCTGTAAAACAGAGCGCCGTTGGATTAAGGATCTAATGGTGATTAAAAATCACCAAGCTCCAGAATAAACTCTATAAGGGAAAATATTTTCCCCAATCTTTCTAAACAAGAAAGAATATGTTCTGTAAAACAGAGCACCATTGGATTAAAGATCCAATGGTGATTAAAAAATCACCAAGTTACAGAATAGGATCTGCATGGGAAAATATTTTCCCAATCTTGTTAAAAACAAGAAAAATAACTTCTGTAAAACTGAAGTCTTTAGATCAAAGATCCAACGGTGGATAAAATCCCCAAATCAATTAAGAAATCTCTTAATGAGAGATTTCCTTAACCGAATCAACAAATCAGCCTCTACTATATAAAGGCCCCAAGACTTCAAGTCTAAGGAGGAGGAACCCCCCTATAAACTTCAAGTTCAAAAAGAAGAGCAAGCAAAAAGAGCTTTAAGAAAGAAAGAATAAGAACTTTCTTCAAGGTAAACAGAGATCATAGTATCTCATCTGCATATCCAAGGGTTCAACCCTTATAAAAGAACACAGTTCTTTTCCTGGATCTGAGATCCATGAGACAAGTCTCCCATAAATGAGAATTTAATTCCCATGGGGATGAATTTGTTCTTGGGGATTGAAGATCCAGGGGAGAACAAAGAGTTGAACTCTTCAGAAAACTACACAAAGAAAGAGACAGCGCCAAGCGCCTCACGTGCCCATCACGTGGGCGCTGCCCAAATAAAGAGTGCTCTGCACTCAGTGGTTGGCGCTCGGCGCCAAGCGCCCCATGTGCCCCTCACATGGGCGCTGCTAAAATAAAGAGTGCCTCGCACTCAGCGGTTGGCGCCCAGCGCCAAGCGCCCTACGTGCCTCTCACGTGGGTCCTGCTTAATAAAGAGTGCTTAGCACTCGGCGGTTGGCGCCCAGCGCCAAGCGCCCCACGTGCCCTTTACGTGGGTGCTGCTTAACATAAAGTGCTCTATACATAGAGCCCAGCGCCATAAAGAGTGTTTAACACTCCATAAAAAACAAAAAAATTGGGGTGAGCGTCAGAGCCTATATTAATGCTCAGCATCGCTGCACAGAAAAGGGACTGAGCCCAAACAAGTGTTTAACACTTTATTCAAAAACTGAGTGGGCTGAGTCCAAGTTGACCAAAAGTCCCTAATTCAGATCAACCGAGTCCATGTGCTCACAATTTTTCTAAATTGGTCTTAGTCCTAAACCCAACTACAGATCTCCCAACTGACGTTGGTTCAAAGGTACATCTCCCCACACCTCTGATATATGTCGGTGTAATTCTTCAACGTCTTCAGAGAGGTGGCGGGTCCCGACAACCAACAATTCTATGGACCATAATGTCTTTAAACTAGCCATGGACCGTAATGTCCTTAAACTAGCTATGGACCATAATGTCCTTAAACTAGCTGTGGACCGTAACGTCCCTAAACAAAAATGATAGAGCCCAAATGCTCTTTCATTGGTTCAAAATGATCCCGAACCCCCGTTAAGTAGATCATAGTCCAATATTGGATTAACGTATCCTTAACAAATATTTAAGTTGATCTTAATCTCAAATAAGATTAACGATCCTTAAATCAACCCAAATCCAAATATAAGAATATAAGGATTTGGACTAATCCACGCCCTACGGGCGACAACACAAATCAGTCTCCGTATACAATCCACGGGCAACCAAAAAATAAAAAAAACACACACGACACGAAGTGACCTTCTGGAGCAGGAGAAAGTGGTTACCGCGAGGTGGTAACGTAATTAACTGCAGGGGCTTGCGCTTGCAGGGAAAAACGTCCCCACAATCAAAATCCCTTTATAACGAGGGGGAATCTGACGAAGTCTGCCACAACGGCCGCATCCGTCTAAATCTCCGACACACGGTGCCATAAATCAGCTTGGCATCTTCGGAGAGGTGGACGGATAAATCCAAACAGCATCTGCCCCCAAAATTCAGGCCAGACGTCCTAACGTCCCGGTCGCGTCTCTTGGCGGTAAACAATTGGGTTTTTGATGTCTAAGGTGGTTGCGGATTTCAATTGTTGTAGTTTTTCACTTTCTTTTCTGCGACCGTAAGTGTAATATGTGGTGTATCGCCGGTTTCGTTGTTATATGTCAACGACAATTGGGATACGCATATTTACTTACGTTGATGATATGTGATGTTATGTGTTGCTGTGATCTGTTATATTAGATCGTCGTGTTTTGAATAGCCGGGTTTTTTTTATATGAGATAAGAGTTTTTATTTTCATTCATGTAAAGACTTGTATGTAATATTCTTTTATTGGGGCACTTCCGGGTTGAGGATGATGTCACCATTTATGTATATTATTTTCTTTTCCGCATTAGGATAGACCCAAGGAGGAGAGCACAAGTAACCGGGTTCTAGGGTCCAGTGGGAGACCATCTCGAGGAGTCGAGACCGGGTCTCCTAACTCTAGAATTGGTAGGGTTGCTTTCTACTCTCATAGGGGTCTAGGGATGTAGGTTTGGCTATTCATCGCGACCGTAGAATCCGTGTTTTATACTGGTAAAACACGGAATTCCTAGTATATCCAATATTTCATATGTGTTCTTCTGCTGCTGATATTCTGTGATGTGATCACTTGATATTCTGAGACGAATGCTTATATTATATATATGATATATAATAAATATTGTTGCTTTCGTTTCTTTTGTGATACTTAGGAAGCAAAATTGATGGGACTTCATTAATGAGATCGATGAAAGAAAAGAAACCTAAAAATATTGCAGAATCTTGTTTTAAAAACTGGTAGCTCTAGTTCTTGCTTTGTATAGCGATATTCCTTATGGAATGTCGAGCACCTTATTCGATAAGAAAAGAGTCGAGATCTCTTCATCGGGCGTGACCTCTTTAGCGAAACTGACAGATGCTACAAACCACTCGGTTTTTTCTTTTGATTGCTTTTCTAGTTCTTATTTTGCATAGTGGTATTTATGAAATATCCTGCATCTTATTCGATAAGGAAAGAGCCGAGATCCCTTCACCGGGAGTGAGCTCTTTAGCGAAACTAGTAAAAGCCTAAAAAACACTCCTTTTCAAAATCACTCGATTCCGCAACAATATCAAGTTCATTACACAAAAGGTTTTCTTAAAAACCTGTCGTAGCCCTTCATCATTTTAGGAAGTAGAATACTTAGTATTCGTGCTATATTTGTTGACCATAATTAAGGCGTAGTGTGCGGTAGCAAAGTGATATCTTCCTACAGCATATGATGCGATTAATTAGGACAGTCATGTGACTTTGTTGACCATAGTTATGGGTCATGTGGGTGGGTCTAGTTAATCACGAAATGACGGATAGAACTTAGCTAGTGCTTATGATTTGTTGACCATAGTTAAGGTCATAAGTCACTTGGGGTAAAATATTATCGGGAATTTCAAGTGTTGAAATTTGCAATGAGATTGCATACCTTCTATGAGATAGTTGGATCCTGATACCCACTGCGAGTAAGAGTTACTCCTGGGAGAGTTTTACACATTACAATTAGCCGATCAAGTAGGTGTCTAGAAAGGTGTTAATGGGGTAACGCCCCCGGGAAAATGAGGTTTATTTTAATTAGGTCCGTGCGAAAGCACGGGGAACCTCTCTCAAAGTATCGACACTGGCCTGGCCGAAAGATTGGCGAACTTGTAGGGTGTAATTAATCCCAGATAGTCTTAACTTTTAGGGTTTGAAGGAAGATTTGATAAAAACAGTGGGAGCCATCCTGATTAGATAAAATAATAACCAATCTGATCTTGCAAGAGCATACGCAGAGTGTTTTCTTCTATCTCTCTCTCTCCTGGTAGCGACCATGTCACGCTTTAATCAAGATAATAATATGGATACATTGACTGAACCTGCTTATTATACTGAGCTAGGGAACATTGGTTTCGCACTATCTTATAATTGTTATAAGTCTGAGCAGGAAATAGGGGAATACCAGGATTCTCATGCCACCCAATCGAAGAAAGTGCATGTTGATGCATCTTCTTCGGGTGTGTTCGTACCGAGAACTGTTTCTCAGTATCCTCTACGTCCTGGGTATGAGATACCGGAACATGATCCCATATATGTAATTTGTTACATGGGCTACGGAAAGGTAGAGAACTGGGATTGGGTGATATGTCTCTAAGTGTTAGAGAATGGTACAATTGTTGCAGCCAAATAAGTTGGCAAATATCACGTTGTATTACCAAATGGTAAATACATAGATTCTGAATGAATGTTATTACATACCGAACCTGATATACAACATTACATCAGTTTCTTTATTAAGTTAAAGAAGGATATAATTCTGTATTGCTGGATAATGTTGTGAACATTTTCCTGAATCAAGAGTTGATTGGATCAGGCACGTTATGTAATGGCATATACGTTCTAAAGCAAACCATAGTTCAAAGTATATAAAACACACACAAGAGGAGTAGTTCAGAAATGAACGAATCCTTCTTGTGGTATTGTAGACTAGGTCATATCAATACGACACAACTAGCTAAGTTACATAAGGATGAATATTTGAATTCGTTCGAATTTTCATCTAATGATACTTGCCAGTCTTGTCTCAAAGGTAAAATGACCAACACTCCATTTACTGGAAACAGAGAAAGGGTTATTGAACTCTTGGGACGCATACATGATGATGTATACTGTCCTATGTCTACAAATGCCAGGCTTGGTTCTTCGTACTTCATTATATTCACTGATCATCTCTCAAGATTCGGACATATGTTCCTGTTGGAACACGAGTCTGAAACTTTTGAGAAATTCAAGGAATATAAGCTTGAAATTAAGAACCAGACGGGTAAGAAGTTTTAAAGTCCTTCGATGTGATCGAGGAGGCGAATACTTGGGCATGGAGTTCCTAGATTTTCTAAACAGAGAATAGGATTCTCTCTCAGCTTACTCCTTCGTATACACCACAGCACAATGGTGTATCGGGGCGGAGGTATCGTACCCTATGAGATATGGCGCGCTCTATGATGAGTACTGCTGAATTACCTGTTTCCTTTTGGTGTTATGCACTTGAGAAGCTGCATACTTATTGAATAGAGTTCCATCCAAATCAATGCCTACCACTCTATATGAGATATGCAATGGGAAGAGACCATATCTTAAACATGTTAAGATATGGCGTTGTCCGGCCTATGTTGAGAAGCAAAATCTGGACAGGCTCGAGGAAAAGTCAGTTCTGTAAGTTTATTGGATATCCCAAACATTTGCGAGAGAATATCTTCTACCACTCTGAGGAGCAAAAGGTGTTTTGTTTCTCAGCATGCCACCTTTTTAGAAATAGGATTTCTTATGAAGAAATTAGTGGTCATGGGGTAGAACTGGAAGAAGTTCCAGCTGGACAAACTAACAGCTGATGATTTGGTGAAACCAAAGGATTCAATAGTCTTCAATGAACCTCGGCCTCTCAGCGAATCTGGTAGGGTTCGTCATCCACTTGAGAGATACTACGGTCTTCTCGGTGAAAGCAGGAGCAAGGATTGCATCATGGTAGATGATGGCCCAACTAGGTTCAGGCAGGCCATCATAAGTGGAGACTTTGTGAAATGACTGGATGCTATACAATCAAAGATGGAATCCATGTACACCAACAAAGTATGACTTTGAATGTTGCACCTGAAGGGGTAAAACCCATTAGGAGCAAATGGATCTTGAGAAGATTCTTGGTGTAGATGGAAAAGTTGAGACTTTCAAAGCTATGCTTAAGTCCATCAGGATTAAAGCAAGTATCGTGGAGTTGGAACATCTGTTTTGATGTGGCAGTCAAAGAGTTTGACTTCATCAAAAAGGGTAGATGAACCTTATGTATATAAGTAGGTAGTAGAGAGTAAGGTTGTCTTCCACGTATTGTACGTAGATGACATACTCTTGATAGCAAATGGTTTCCTATGCTACACTTGGTCAAGCTTCTCTTATCACGTGGATTCTCTATGGAAGATCTGGATGATACCTACTACATCCTGTGGTTTATGATCTATGGTGATAGATCTATGTGGATGTTGGGAGTGTCCAAAATCCAGCTACATTAACACCGTGTTAAAGGGGTTTAGTATGGTAGATTCTGAGCGTGGTGGTTCGCCCACTCACTCAGGAATCGCTCTCTCCAAAAGATGTCTTGCAAGACTGATTTGGAGAGAGCTCGCGTGTAAGGGATACCCTATACTTCGGCACTAGGCTCTATCATACATGCGATGTTATGTACCAGACCGGATGTAGCTAACTCACTAGGTGTAGTGATCAGGAATCAATCGGATCTTGGAAGAATCACTGGACAGCTGCAAAGGACATTCTTAAGTACTTGAGAAGCACTAAAGAAATGTTCTTGGGGCTTTGTAACGGTGAACTCCAGTGGGAGTCCTTTACCAATTCTAGCTTCTAGAGTGATAAGGTCGACTGAAATTCAGTCTCGAGCTTTGTCTTTACCCTCAGTGGAGGGACGATATGTTGGAAGAGTTCCAAGCTAGATACCATGACAAACTAGACGATACAGGATGAATACATCGCTACCAACGATGCTACTAAAGTGGATGTCTGGATAATTCTTGTTCATGAGATGAACATGGTTCCTACCATTGAGCGTCCAATAATTGTTATTGTGACAACAATAGAGTTGTGGATTTGGCCTAGGAACGCCGGTCCCATCAGCAATCTAAACAAATTCTGAGGACAGTATCACCTGATCGGGGAGATGGTTGATCTCCAAGGGATCGAGGTTAGGAGAATTGACGCGAAGGATAACACTGCGGATCCACTCACAGAGGCCTTTCCCTAGAGAGACTTTTATGGGGCGTTGAGTATGAGATACTACAACAAATGGCCTTAATCCAAGTGGGAGATTGTTAGTTATATGTATGCCCTAGATGGCATTATTATACATGTGATGTACATTATAGTGGATGCTTGGACATATATAGGGAGGACTTTCTTGCTTGACAAGATAGTTTGCTATCTAGTTGCTCTTTATCTTAACATGTACACTTATTGTCTCTCTATTACATGTTGATAAAGCCCTTAGGATGAGTACTTGACTACTAGGATTATGATGCAGATCATACTAGTGGGGCAGAGATAGTCGGTAAGTACATCCTTCAAATGTTCCTAGTCGTGGGAGTATCGAGACGGGGTATCGATATTCCAGAGTAGACTACCATATACGCTTCTCAACCCATATGATGGGCGATGGATGATCCCATATCCATTGGTGTTTGACATCAGAGAAGGTATACGGGTGCTCAGTGGAGACTGGGTACACTGAACGGACTCGTCGAGAACTCCTAGATGGTATTATACCTATCGTCAGATAGCAGTTCTCTGGTGACACTGATACAGGTTAGTTCGTCGACCCGAGATCATCATAGAGTCTTGTGTGATTCCCACTATGCTTTGATTTCCACCTTACCATGTTCAAGAGATCATGCAAAATGGTGATTTTTGGGTACAGTCCTGAGTCACATAGAGGCAATGAGCGATAGGAGGGGATTTCATCTCACCCGGTATTGGGGGTTGATGTTGCGCTATGCTGTTCACACCATAATATTGCATTATTATATTCCCCATTCTTATTCTTTTTATAAATAAATAGGTACTTTTGACGCATGTCTGCTACATGTTACAGGTTACAGGTTCTTGGAGCAAAAACAGTGAAAAACACAAAATACGACACAAAAGAAGGACTTTTGACCAACAATTAGGAGGATCTTAGTCAAGCCTAAACGAAGAACAGTTCACAGTCAATAAGGCAACGCAAGATCCAAATTGTCAAGGCAAACGGTTAAAAGATCCATTGCAAAGTGTTCACTGAAGATCTGGAATCAATGTAGAAGCCCAAATGGAAAAAGAACCAAAGAATCAGAAGCCCCAAAAGACCTTGAAGAAGCCCAGAAAAAATGGTCATTCAATCTTGTTAAAGGGCCGCGGAACCGCGGCCCAAGCCCACCATTGCCGCGGTTTCGCGGCCTTCTGGTGCCCTCGCTTCGTGAAATTTTTACATAATTTGGGTGCGGCTCTGAAAATATTTCCTAAGGGCTATTTTTGTAATTTCAGACATGCGAAACAAATGTAACCCTAGGGTTTCCTATTCTTTATAAATAGGAACTCTAATCATTGTAAACTTTATGCATCCTTTTAATAAAAAATTCAGATTTCTTTATGGAGAGCATCGGTGCCTCTCTTCAATTCAGAAATTCAGATCTGACAACCCTGCCTTGATGATTGGAGAAATGCATCTGTAAGTAGATTTAATTCATTGCCCTAGTTTAGATTTTAATTCTTTGCCATAGGTAGATTTATTTCCTCGCCGTAGATAAATTGCTTTGAGTTAGCTTTGGGGAAGGATTTTGAGAGATGAGATCTCTCATCCCTTTCTTACCCATAATATATTTTCAATAGGACTCCATGCAGACACGCATACACCGCGCCCTACGGCATCCTATCCCTCGAGGTAACGATGACACCGTAGTATAAAGGCCCGGTTGCGCGCGTTTTCCATGGAGGTTAGGGTAAGGATCTCTAAAGGAAGGACAAGAACCTAGAGGAAGGAACACCTTCCCGAATGGATCTAATCCCCTTTATTGATAATTACCATAACTCCTCATAGATCTTCATTCGGGTATAGAAAGCGTTGAGATTTACCTGCATTTCCAAACCATCCCTAAACCTAACCCTGGCAAGACTAGATCTAGATAATCGTAGATAGATAGATTTAGATTTTAGATTTAATAATCAATCCAAACACCCTTCAGAATTAACTCGTTAGCGCGAATAGGAGATTCACAACATCCCTGTGGACCGACCCATACTCACCGGCTAGCTGCAATGCGACGCCGTTCTTGATTGCGGTTAATAGATAGTTTTTGACATACGAATCAAATGGCGCCGTTGTCGGGGATGGCGTAGAAATTTCCTTTTTGCGATTTCGGGTTAATCTTAAATTAAAAAAATCATAAAAATATATAAAAAAAAAACCCAAAAACCATAAAAATATATCAATTGTTATTTTTTGGAAAGGGTACTTTGTTGTTTGAATCTTGCAGGAACAATCGAGACAGATCTGGAAATTTCCAGAAAGCAAAACAGAAAACGGGATACAAAAAAAATTTGGAGTCTCGAACGGCCCAAAGTGCCGCGCTTCCGCAGCCAAAACCTACCTTAGGCCGCGGAACCGCGGCAGCCTTGTCGAATCAGAGCATCAAAAGTTTTCTGGGGACTCGTGCTGACTAGACTGCCGCAAAAACGCGGCAGTAACGCGTTTATACCGCGGACACGCGGCCTTTTAGTGTCCTCTGTTCGTGGAATTTGCTCTGTAAGCCTCCTCTGTTCTTCCTCTGTAATTTTCGAAATATCTTTTCTGAAAATTCTTGCAAGATTTAGTGCGTTATAAAAATATTTCCCCTTCCAAATAACAATCTTGTGCAGGATTTTTGCGACTCGCTTAACATAGAAATTGATTGCAAGTAATCTTTCTTGTTGCATATCTTTTCTCGAATATCTTTTTACAACAATTTTTTCCAAATATAGATAAAAAAAAGAAAAAGGAAAATTTTATTACAAAACTTGCTAACTTTTGCCGCAAATAAATCCTTGCACCACCCAACCTTCCTTCTTGTCACCTTTCTTCTTATAACATGGGTACACCACATAATAAATCACTTGCCGAACTTTGGTATCCCGAACCTAATTTTGCGTCGTACGTCAATTTATTCGGTCAATTTAAAGACGATCCTTCCTTGCCTAAAAAATCTTTGAAAGATCAAATGGAGGCGTCTAGGAGAAACAATTTGACTTTTCAACCCACTTTGTGTCAACCAAGTCAACCTTTACCATCTACATATGTTGATACCACTTCTTCAAGTTCTTCTGTCACTCCTAAGTCGATGTCCATTGCTGAGCATATTGCTCAATCTCGCAGCCGATCTTTCACTCCTCTCCACTTATCTAGTTCTAGGGATCAACAAGACTATTCACCTTTTTATCCACATGTTGACCCTACCCCTGCCCAGCCACCCACTTCCTACCAGTCCTACCCGACCTTCCCACCTTCACTAGACACTGTTTCTACACAGCCTGTTGGGAGTTTTGCATATCCACACCATTTTGAATCTTTTACCGAAACCCCCTTACCACCCAAGTCTAGTTTAGAAGAGTCGTTGGAGGCATATATCGCAGCAACAAACAAAATGACTAGGAATGTGGAAGCGTCCGTGGCCGCCCTTATGCAACCTAGTGAACCGGTAGCTAGTTTCCCACTAGCTTCAAATTTTTCATTGTATAAGAAGGCAGTTGGACAGAGTGAGAATGTGAGAGGATTTCCAAATCAAACCTACCCATACCCAATAGAATCCAACAACTCCAATTTTCAAACATGTGTCCAAAATGATGAGTTGTGCGACTTTGTACTGTTTGATTTGCCAAATTGTGAGGAACCCCTTTCGAGTGAAACCGCACCTAATCCTTTCGATCTTTACACCTCCCATCTAGAACCTAAATCGATAGATATCCATGCTTTTAATGAGGTGTCTAAGAAAATTGATTTTCACTTGATTGAGGATATAGACGCCGGGAATATTTCGTATGATGAACCTGTCGATTTAATTGAGATTTTATGTTCAAATCATCATCCCGAGTTATTAAATGTTTCTCCCGAATCTCATATGCGTCTTGATTTTGATGATAATGGCATGGATAGGCTAAATATTGAGGAGAATTATGAGGATAGTATTGAGGAGAGTATTGAGGATAATATTGAGGTTGAATCATTTTTGTTTGATGTGTCGGATTTTCTAATTCATCCTCTTGAACCTTTACCTAAATCACCCTCCCTCCTTTCCATCATTCCGACCACGCTTGAAGACTGTGAGCTTGAAAAATTTTCCTTTGAATCTGACACAGTTCTCACAGCCGATAACACGTATGAGTGTTTCACTTTTTCGGACGATGTTGATGACTCACCGCCCGAGTTTGAGTCTTTTACATTTTCAGATGAGTTAGATGAACCATCAGACTCGGGTGCTTACAGTAGTTTCGAACCATTAATGGAATCTTTCAAGTTCGAGACAGTTTACTACGGTGAGAATGATACTATCCCTAGTTCACTTCCTTTCGTCTTTCCCATTGTTCCGACCGTACAAGAGACCGTTACGCTTTCATCTCCAATACCAAGTTCGGCGTACCCATGTTTTCTTGCGAATCTTGAGGGATTTGATCCCATTTCTCGACGGGTTGATAGGTTAGCGCAATCGCTTTTAACACACCGGTCATCACAAATTGCGCTAATTTATTCACTCGATTTACACCCTCAAGTTCGTGCTTCACTTCTTTCTCTCTTTCGTCATTCTTCTCCCCCACCGAGACCATATTCTACCCTTCTTCCCACACGGTCTCGCGTGTTTCTCATTTCTTTTCTTTCCACCCCATTCTTTCACCAACTAGATCTTTACCACGATAATATTTTTGAATGGTTGGTGCTAACTTTTGGCTTGTGTAAGGCCAAGCTTAAGTTTGGGGGGGCCCTTTTGTATATATGTGTATATATATATATATTTTGTTTTCTTTTTCTATTAAAAAATAAAAAAAAAATTCAAAACATTAAAAAAAAATTTATAAATAAATAAACAGGGGAGTACTGGCATTTTTGACCCTCTTGGTTTAGCATGACAGTGAGGACACTGTCAAGTTCAAGTTTGGGGGTATGTTCGGTACGTCTTCTTCCTTCGCATTCATATGTACATATTTTTGCATTTGCATATTTATTTGAAAACCCATAAAAATTGAAAATTTTCAAAAATATAAAAATTAATGTATTCAATTTTGGCTAATTGACTTGAGTTTGAAAAATAGGTTAACTGGCTAGGAACAACTAGATCTTAGACTTAGTAAATTAAAAACCCTAAAAATAACCTTCCTTAAAGTTTAATGGTAGAGAGTATATGTCTTTATAGTTTATTTAGAAATAGGCAAATTTTGGGTTCACTTCTTGGGCTAAGTCAAAATAAGGGAAGAGTATTGATGTTCTTATTAGAGTATAAGTTTGAAAAATAGTTCCCAACTTAAGTCTAGATTCTGAAAACGTATACCGTACAATTTGCACAATCACGCACCTTGAAACTTGGAATAGTAGAAGAGACCTTGAAATGCTCTTGTCTAAAGTCCTTAGTACGAAGAAAATTAAAAGAAAAAAAAAGTGTGAATAAAGATTAAAATAAAATGGACACTGGTTTTTGTAATTACTTAAGGCTGCAAAAATAGAAAAATATTTAGCAAGGGTGCTTCATCACCTAGTGCCTTAGACCAACTGGTTTGGGAGTCACTGTTAAAAGCCTTGGGTGTTGCAAGACTAGGAAGTACGCTTTAAAGTGCAAACGCATCTTGTAATTGGTCGTTGGTACCTCAAGAAGTATTAACGGTCGCATGAAGGATGTATAAGCAAAATTCAATTAAAAATTCACCAACTAATAAGTACTTTGGACAACGGACAAGGGTATGATTGCTTGATTTGAATTTCCAAGTGTAGGGGTGACATATACACACACGTAGGGGTATGTGATTGGAGTTTAGATAAGAGATAGGAGTGACGAATAGAACTTGTATCTTTAGTAAGAGTTGATAAAAATTCCTAAGTGGAGATGAAACCCTAGAAGGAAAACTTAAGAAATGCCGAAAGCTAGGTAAGTCTATAGAACACATATAATCTTAAGTTAAATGATGAGGAAGTGTGAAGAATATGGGTGGATAATTTACGAGTAGAAGATGATAGAATTCCTTGTTAGAAACTCTTTTGGAGAACAAAAGTCGAAAAGCCAAATTGATAGGATTTTGTGGGTGTAATCCGCTGAAAACCCTCAGGAGACAACACTCCTCCTACTAGGGACACCTAGAGATTTAACGGTTTGGTGCACGTGCTCAGTGCAATCGCGTTTCCCTGCGAAAGTGTGGTTAGGATTTTAGTGAATAAAAATAAGTTTGCTCGAGAACGAGCAAAAGATAAGTTTGGGGGTATTTGTTCACACCATAATATTGCATTATTATATTCCCCATTCTTATTCTTTTTATAAATAAACAGGTACTTTTGACGCATGTCTGCTACATGTTACAGGTTACAGGTTCTTGGAGCAAAAACAGTGAAAAACACAAAATACGACACAAAAGAAGGACTTTTGACCAACAATTAGGAGGATCTTAGTCAAGCCTAAACGAAGAACAGTTCACAGTCAATAAGGCAACGCAAGATCCAAATTGTCAAGGCAAACGGAAAAACATCCATTGCAAAGTGTTCACTGAAGATCTGGAATCAATGTAGAAGCCCAAATGGAAAAAGAACCAAAGAATCAGAAGCCCCAAAAGACCTTGAAGAAGCCCAGAAAAAATGGTCATTCAATCTTGTTAAAGGGCCGCGGAACCGCGGCCCAAGCCCACCATTGCCGCGGTTCCGCGGCCTTCTGGTGCCCTCGCTTCGTGAAATTTTTACATAATTTGGGTGCGGCTCTGAAAATATTTCCTAAGGGCTATTTTTGTAATTTCAGACATGCGAAACAAATGTAACCCTAGGGTTTTCTATTCTTTATAAATAGGAACTCTAATCATTGTAAACTTTATGCATCCTTTTAATAAAAAATTCAGATTTCTTTATGGAGAGCATCGGTGCCTCTTTTCAATTCAGAAATTCAGATCTGAAAACCCTGCGTTGATGATTGGAGAAATGCATCTGTAAGTAGATTTAATTCATTGCCCTAGTTTAGATTTTAATTCTTTGACCTAGGTAGATTTATTTCCTCGCCGTAGATAAATTGCTTTGAGTTAGCTTTGGGGAAGGATTTTGAGAGATGAGATCTCTCATCCCTTTCTTACCCATAATATATTTTCAATAGGACTCCATGCATACACGCACACACCGCGCCCTACGGCATCCTATCCCTCGAGGTAACGATGACACCGTAGTATAAAGGCCCGGTTGCTCGCGTTTTCCTTGGAGGTTAGGGTAAGGATCTCTAAAGGAAGGACAAGAACCTAGAGGAAGGAACACCTTCCCGAATGGATCTAATCCCCTTTATTGATAATTACCATAACTCCTCATAGATCTTCATTTGGGTATAGAAAGCGTTGAGATTTACCTGCATTTCCAAACCACCCCTAAACCTAACCCTGGCAAGACTAGATCTAGATAATCGTAGATAGATAGATTTAGATTTTAGATTTAATAATCAATCCGAACACCCTTCGGAATTAACTCGTTAGCACGAATAGGAGATTCACAACATAACTGTGGACCGACCCATACTCACCGGCTAGCTGCAATGCGACGCCGTTCTTGATTGTGGTTAATAGATAGTTTTTGACATACGAATCATATGCTCAATTGTCCATAATAGGAAATCCCTGGCCAGGATTGCTGAGATTTACTGGTAAGTGTTATCAATAATTTCTCGAACCGTTATGGATCTTGCATCGGCATGACTTATCAGGGTATTAGGGTATGGCGTTATACCACCCCCAGGCTGTGATATGCGACATATCAAACGAAGAGACTAGACTGTATGGTAGTGTTACTGATTGGATTTATAGGAGTATGAGCAGGCTTGCTTGTTGATCTTCTGATAGCTTAATACCCGGATGGCCGTTACGTTTAGCAGACCGCTTGCGGGTGTTTGATATGATCATCACTTACTGATGGCGTATTGACGAGTCTTTAGAGTCCTACACAGAGGTTTCCTGGTTCATGCGAAACGAAGTAAGAGCACATATGTGATATGTGCGGGACCGAGATTAATACGAGTATGTGATACCGTATTCTATTCTCGCTGTAGGGTGTTTTTCGTCACCCTATTGAGATGGGAATATGTGCGCGCTTGTCAGGCGCATTACAGATTCCCCCTGCCTGGGGTAGGCTGGGGTTTATTGATTTTGGGGATCCGAATCTCCGGCAGCCGCGGACTAAACTGCCGTTAATTACCCCTCGCATTTGGAGCGAGAGAACCTCCGATTGACGGGTTAAACTGGTCATGCGAACTTAATATGCAGTGTTGTGTTTTGAAGGGCTTTTGGATATATCAGGGGCCCCGCAGAGTTTTTACGGGGGTCCCGCTACCCGGATAGCGGGCTGGGGGTCAAGGGGGTTAGCAGCCCCCTTGCGGGGTATGGGGCGGCGCTCCGTTAGAAATTTTTTTCTAATAGGGACAGTGTCGTGGAGTATGTGTGTGTGTGTATAAAAAGGAAAGGGCATCTAAGGGATGTGTGGGAGAAGGCGCCAGCGCACCACGTGCCAGGCACATGGGCGCTGTGCCTAAGGGCGCCAGCACACCACGTGCCAGGCACGCGGGCGCTGTGCGCAAGGGCGCCAGCGCACCACGTGCGGCACACGGGCGCTGTACGCCAGGGCGCCAGCGCACCACGTGCGGTACGCGGACGCTGTGCGCCAGGGCGCCAGCACCCCACATTCCTGGCACGCGGGCGCTAGGCGTCAGCAGCAAAAGGGACTTGGTCTCTGCACTGGGAGCTGTGCTCCCGATTTGACTTATGGAGTTAAACTCCTGACAGAGATTAATTTAGGGAGTTAAACTCCAATAGATCTTGAATGGAGTTAGACTCCTAAAAAAATTTAGAAATGATCAAAGGAGGCTGCTTTGTTTCTCTTTTTGGCTCTGGATCTTCCCAAGATGTGATTTCTGGAGATGGGTCTCCTTCTTCCTCCCCGATGTTGACCGGATTTTGGAGAAAAGGGAAGTACGAGATTTTAAAAATCTCTTATTTTTGAGATCTGATGGGAGATCTGAGTTCCCCTTTGTGGGTTTTGTGGTGAAAAACTATTTAGTTTTGGAAAAGGAAAAGTAAAACTCTTGATTTAATTCAAAAGAAAGGAGAAGGTTTAGAATCTTGAGGAAGGAGAAGGAGGCACAAAAATCTTAGATTTTTTAGAGAATGAAAAGTCTATAGATATTTTCGTCATGTTGCCTTTTATAGGCTTACACATTTACATATAGCCTCTTGGGCTTTACAAAATGGCATTTTGCCCATCCCATGTCTTATGTGCTATTTCTTTTTGCACATAAGCAATGGGCTTTACAAATATTTGGCTTTATGCCTATTTTGCTTACATTCATGCACAAAAAATTACATCAAAATTATTTGTTACATGATTTTTATTTTGGCATAGGGAGGTTGGCCGCGGGGCTCGACTTGGGCATGGGCCCACTTGCTTGGGTTTGGGCCCGCTTACTTGGGGTTGACCCTGACTTTGACCCGGTCAACTGGGGCGCAAATTTTGACCCCAACAAAGTGCCCCCTATCAATAAATGCACACCGCGCATATGAGTTGTGTGCATGAAATTGATAGATTCTGAAGCTGGACTTCGAGGCAGAACATCATTCCGGGGGCGGAGCATCCCTCGGGGAGCATGATTCCCAGGGATCGGAGTATCATTCCGATTTGCGGAGCATAATTCCAGGGTCGGAGTATCATTCCGAAGAGTCAGAACATAATTCCGATTTGCGGAGCATGATTCCAGGGATCGGAGCATGATTTCGATGAGCATAACTTCGGGGATCGGAGCATAATTTCGAGATTCGGAGCATCATTCTGCAGAGCGGAGCATGATTCCAGGGATCGGAGCATGATTCCGATGAGCATAACTTCAGGAATCGGAGCATAATTCCGAGGATCGGAGCATCATTCCGAAGAGCGGAGCATCATTCCAGGGATCAGAGCATAATTCCGATGAGCGGAGCATGATTCCAAAGGGGTCGGAGCATAATTCCGACAGGCCGCAGACATTCTGACCGAAGCATAATTTCGATGCAGAGGTTGATTCCCAGGCGAAGCATAATTCCGACAGGGAAGGCAGATACTCCGAGGCGAAGCATGATTTCGACACGGGGTACATTCTGAGATGAAGCATGATTCCGGCGTAGAGCTTGTTGGTTGTCTTGATTCCGAGACGAAGCATAATTTCGACGGGGAAGGCAGATACGCCGAGGCGAATCATGATTTTGACACGGGATACACTCTGAGACGAAGCATGATTCCGGCGCAGAGCTTGTTGGTCGACTTGATTCCAAGGCGGAGCTTAATTCCGACGAGGAGGTCGCTGGTTGATTCCGAGCCGAAGCATAATTCCGACAAGGAAGGCAAATACACCGAGGCGAAGCTTGATTTTGACGCGGGGTACACTCTGAGGCGAAGCATGATTCTGACGCAGAGCTTGTTGGCTGACTTGATTCCGAGACGAAGCATAATTTTGACAGGGAAGGCAGATATGCTGAGGCGAAGCATGATTTCGACATGGGGTATACTCTGAGACGAAGCATGATTCTGATGCAGAGCTTGTTAGTCGACTTGATTCTGAGGCGGAGCTTAATTCCGACGAGGAGGTCGCTGGTTGATTCCAAGTCAAAGCATAATTCCGACAGGGAAGGCAGATACACCGAGGCGAAGCTTGATTTCGACGCGGGGTACTCTCTGGGACGAGGCATGATTCCGGCACAGAGCTTGTTTGTTTGATTTGATTTGGGTTGACATCGGCATCGCTACACTGGAATATGGTACCAGAAGCGAATCATCATTTGCCATGAGAGGATTTGAGGATTTGGTTTTGGTTTGGCATCTGCATTGCTGCACTGGAATAATGTCAGGAGAAACTCATCATTTAGCCCGGGAGGACTTGGGAATTTGTTTATGGGTCGGCATCTGTATTGCTGCACTGGAATAATGCCAGGAGCAACTCATCATTTGCCTTTTCCCGTTGGGGAGCGATGGCTTAGGAGACAGGTTTAGATCCCTATCACCTAAGGCTTTTTAATTTTATGAGCCGTAAGGATCCCATAAAAGCATTTCTCCCTACGAGTCGAAAGGATCCCGCAGGTGTATTTTCTCCTTAGGAATCGTGAGGACTCCCAAGTGTGTTTTTCCTTTGTGAGTCGTAAGGATCCCACAAAGGTTTGTTCTCCTCATGTATTATGAGGACACATGAGTGAGTCTTTCCTAATGGAGCATAGTTCCAAGGGTGGAGACTGGCCGCGTGACTGGTGGTTGCTGTGGGGCATGGATATGATGAGAATTATTTGAGGCCGTGGATTGTATACGGTAGTCAACTTGGGGACCAACCTGTTGGCTATAGTGCCCTCAAGGCAATTATCATAGTCGCGGACTTGTGATTATGATGATTGAGTGAGGACCTATACCGATAAAACAGTCTTACTCAATATGATAGTATGTTATCTGGTTTGTCTTTATCATTATGTTGATAGAGCCCTTAGGATTCTTGCTTGACTGCCAGCATTATGATGGCGATCATATATGTGGGAGCTGGGTCTATAAGCACATCCTTAAATGTCCCTAGTCGTAGGAGTATCGAGATCGGGCATCGATACTCCAGTGTAGACTAGTGTTTACTGATCGAGACCCCGATGAGGGGCGGTGGCCAGGTCTCACAAGCCATTGGTGTTTGTTTGTTCACCTAAGATACTATACAGGTGCTCATTGGGTTATGAGTACGCTAGACGGACTCGCCGGGAACCTGCTAGTTGGTATTATACCTATTGTCAGATAGCAGTTCCCAGGTGGCATGTGTGCAGGTTAGTCTGCCGACCTGAGATCGTCATTTGTCTCGTGTGAGTTCCCACTGTGCTTTGATTACTACCCTACCATGGCTCAAAGGAGTCGTGTAAACAGGTTTTAGTTGGGTACAGTCCCGAGCCACATAGAGGCAGTGATCGGATCGTCGGGGATTCGTCTCTCCCGGTATTGGGGGTTGATGTCGCATTGTGTACGGGTGGCCATCACCACAAATCCATGGCCATGGTAGACGGGGATTACCGATCCAGGATCGATAGTTTCTCAGGAGGTGATGGGTATCATGCCGACACTAAATATCGCGTTGTTAGGGGTCTGACTTTATCCACCCCCTAGACTCGATATGCGATACTCTTAGACGAATAGACCGGACTGTACGGGTATTGCCACTGTCAGGCTCAGTAGGGGTTCAGGATGAGTTTGCTCGTCGGCCTCCCTTTCGCTCAATACCTGGGTAGCCGTTACGTACAGCTAGTGCCGCTGACGTGCTTGTTGTTAAACCCACTGCCAGCGTATTGACGAGTCTTTAGAGTCCCACACAGAGGGTTTTCACGGTTCAGGCGATATGGTGTACATGAGATATGTTGATACATACAGGTGTCCGATTAAATATGTGCACTTGCTGCGCATACTTTAATCGGACGGTTGATAATACTAGCGGCTTAGGATTAAGCCGGATTATTAAATCGGGTTTTGATTTAATAATTTATATATGTATTTGTATATACGTATTCTAGTATTATTGTTCACTATTCGTTTCTCTCTCTCGGCTATTCGTATTTTGGTACGAATACGCGTATGTGTATTTCGATACATATACCGGGAAGTATTCCGTATTTTATACGGAATAGCTTCTAGAAGATGTCACCTCATTTACATGATTTTCCATTTATGGAAATTCATTTGTTTTTTGTAAATGAGGTGGAAAAGGAGGCATGGTCATGGACATGTTGAATGGCATAGGTCAAAGCATGGTTGCTATTATTTTATTGCAATTGACAAATTGGAAATGATATTTTTCTTTTGATGGGAATGAGAGAGGAGGGGCCACAATTTTGGGGGGATTCATTTCATTTGTGGGTTCACATACTCTTACTTTCTCATTAAACAAAAAAATACTTAGCCAAATTTCTTTTGCTCATGCCAAGTTTCATCACCTCCTTCATCTTCATCTTGCATTACTTATTTGAGCTTTGAGGTAGAGAGAAAAATATAGTGACACACTACTACACCCCCACTCTCCATCGCTAGCGACTTTGGAGCGTAGGTTACCTCGTTTGTCGAGATTGGAGCTTGCGCCGTTTCCCTCGGGTGGATCATCGGAGATGGAGGAAGACCGGCGACCAAACATCATCATGGAGCCGCTAGGAGCTTGGAATGAAGACCGAAGGACTCGGATCATCTCGGTATAATGATTCTAACTCTTACTTAGCTCGCTAGTATAGGGTTTAAGGTCGATCCGGAATTCGGGTAACGGTAGCGCCGGTTTAGAAAATTTTTGTTCCGCATTTTGGCCGCGTTTCGACGGCCGGGGCGCTGCCGGGACCCAACAATGGTATCAGAGCCACCCTTTAAACCCCTTACTAGCTTGTTTAAACGTGCTTAAAAGATCGATCGACTGAATTTCCAAAATCACGATTTTATTTTTGTATCTGCTGTCGATTTTCAAAAGTGGTCAAAAATTTATTTGCAGTAGCTTAAAAATCCGTGTAGGCAAATACAAGGCTACAGAAAAAATTTGAGCTCGTGATGTCACTAAAGTGCTGCGGATCCGCCGCACTAACCCCTTTTTGGCGGCGGATCCGCGGCCATTTATTGGCGACGAGCCTTCAAATTTTCACTGTAGCTCAGAGACTTGGAATTGTGATTTTTGTGATATTCTGTTTTGGCCCAGGTTTCAGTAAAGTGTTGTTTTGTTATTGGGGCTAATTTGGAAATTTAGTTGATCGATATTTTAAGTGGGCGTTTAACAGTACATACATTTCTATCTGCGACCGTGAATGTCATTTGATCGGTAAACTCGTCTGATTGCTATATGTCTTTTAGACGGGTTTGCGAACGTGACATTCACGTTGATGTTCTGTGATGTGTTGTGATGTTGGTTGGATCGTCGTGGTGGATAGCAATGGTGCAATGTTAGTACAGTTTTAATTTCATTTGTACATTTGATATTGCGGGGCGAGCGTCTGATATGTGGATTGCCGTCACTGCCAGTTTGTATATTATTCTTTTGGGGCACGACCGGGCTGAGGTCGATGTCACCCTTGTATATTATTTTATTTTCTGTACTAGGATTACCCCACGGTGGGGTGCACGAATAGCCGGATTCTAGAGGGCAACGGGTCCGCATCTCATGGCGTTGGGACGGAGGGGACATTACTCTAGAATTGGCGGGCTATTCGCCGCACTCATAGGGGGTATAGGTGACCCAGGAGGGGTGCTCAAGTTACCGGATTCCGTGAAGTGCTGGGTGGTCCATTCACGTTGCTGAAGGGGGCTGCCTCACTTCTGGTTTTGGCGGGTAACTTGCCGCGCTCATAGAGGTCTAGGTTTCATTGCACAGGCTATCCACACGACAAGGAACGTCGGGTCTCACTTGCGGCTCAAGTGAAACCTGGAGCTCCAGATTATCCACCATTCTGTATTGCTTCTGTGATGTTTCTGTGATGTTGCTTTATATCATGCCTGGGACGAATGTTATATATATATTTATATATACTAATAGATGTTGTATATGTTTTGCACCCGCGCTAGCCCAGTCCCTGCTCTGTCGTTAGTTAAGTAACCTAACGGGTGATGACGGGGCCCAGTGGCGAATGCGGATAGTATATACGTACATTTTATTTTCGTTCTTTTCTGGTGTGATTAATTGATGGGACTGCATAGATTCTTATCAATGCAAGGATAAAACAAACCTATATATGATGTTGTTGGAACCAAGTTTTTTAAAAACTGACATTACAGATGTACACTTTTGCTTTGCATCGTGGTATTCATTTTGTAATATCCTGCACCTCATTCAATGAGGCAAGGGCCGAGATCCCTTCATCGGGAGTGACCCCTTAGGTAAGAGTTTGCGTCAACGTAATAACTTTACTATAGTCGATTCTTTTGTTTTGCATCGTGGTATTCAGTTTGGGATATCCTACACCCCATTCGACGGGGAAAGAGTCGAGATCCCTTCACTGGGAGTGACCTCTTTAGCAAAAGTTTTCGCCACTATATATTTATAAAACCACTTGGATTCCTTCAACGATATCAAGTTCATTATGTTAAAGGTTTTTCGCCAAAAACCAGCCGTAACCCTCCGTCATTTCTTACAAGTATTACTTAGTATTCGTGCTGCGTTTGTTGACTGTGTCAAGGCGTAGTGTGCGGTAGCTAAGTAGTTCTTGTTTGTGGCATATTAATGTGATTGGTTAGGACAGTCGTGCGGCCTTGTTGACTGTGTCAAGGGCTCGTACGGGTGGGTTTAATGCAATCCTGGATAATGATGGGTTGAACTTGACTAGGACTCTTTGATTTGTTGACTGTGTCAAGGTCACTTGGGTCCTAGGGGTAAAAACACATATCGGGAGTTTCAAACATACATGAAACTTGCCAGGCTTGCGCATACCTTCTGGAGTGTGGTGACTTGAGTGGCTTCCATCAAGTTATCATGCGATGATAGTTGGATCCCGATTCCCACTGATGAGTAGGATTACTCCTCGAGTGATTCCGACTAATTCTCCTTTCAGATTTGGAGGAGAATTCGAGGATACAATGGGAGCCATCCAGATTAGATAAAATGATCAACCATTCTGATCTAAGTAAGAGTGAACGCTGAGTGTTTCTTCTCTCTCTCTCTCTGACTGAGACGATGACCCGACCTTTGACTAAAACTCATGAACCAAGTTAACCGAACCTTCTTAAAAGACTTTGACTTTTGGAATGTCACGGTGTCGCATACGTCATTGCCACTTCTATATCACCTTTACATTTCTCCAGAACACCTCGTATCACTACGAACATCCACTTCCATTGGATAAATCCATCGTATAGTTACATACGAACTCGAAGGAACTTTTTCGAGGATGGATTCTGGTTCTAGAGAGATTGAATAGGATTATTCGGTTGTCTTTTCTCTTTACCTTCTCTCAGGTTGTGAGGGCTCCTAGGATTAGGAGAGGGTACACCTATTGAGTTTATTGGATAGTCTTCCTCCAGACCATAGGCAGGTGGCGAACGGTAGGGAAGGAAGAAAACCAACAAGCTTAACTGTGGTGTACAGAAGGTAATAAGTAAAGACATATAAAGGGATTAGAATAATGGCAAAGGAAATGCAATCACCATCATTCACAACGAAACCAGGTATACCCCTTCCACTCCTACATCCACTTTGCATTTATCTAAGACACTCCGTATCACTACGGATATCCACTTCTATTGGATAAATCCATCGTATAGTTACTTACGAACTCGAAGGAACTTTTTCGAGGATGGATTCTGGTTCAGGAGAAAAATAATAGGATTATTCAGATGTCTTTTCTCTTTACCTTCTCTCAGGTTGCGAGGGCTCCTAGGATTAGGAGAGTACACCTATTACGCTTATTGGATAGTCTTCTTCCAAACCTTAGGCTGGTGCCGAAGGGTAGGGAAGGAAGAAAACCAATTAGCCTAAAGAAGTTGTATAGGAGGTAATAAGTAAAGACATAATAAAGGGATTGGAGTGTGGACAGGTAAGTATATGGTTGCTGTCATGAATCAGGATAATGGAAGAGGCGTTACTAGGAATACCAGTTATCCCCTTTTGGAACATTTTCATGTTTCAATTTTACTGTGCGATGTTAATTGATAACTATTTTCCCAATTGGAATCTAACTCCAGGGTATGTATTTACCAGATCATTTTCTCACATCTGCATGTTATTACGGATGGTGAGTGGGAGTAAGATATTGGGAATTGGGTGATTAGATCCTCATTATATCGGAATTCATTGTAATTGATGATATTTGAGGAAATCATCTGGATTTTGCCGGATGGCAAATATTTGGTTTTGAATATCCGTTGTTATGCACCAATTTCAAACTGATATATCTGTACGTTTAGTTTTATAAAGTGAGATATACCTTTTTGATATTATGTCTGTGACATTTACCTATATTGGTTGGTGATTAGGTAAGGTGCATTCAACAGCGGTGTAATTTTTCTTAACCATACTACAGTTTTTCAACCTACGACGCACAGGGTTTGAGTTGTTGAACTCAGGGGACTTATACAAAGTATTGTATGTTTTCCAGTGTCCATTAGGACAAAGGGGTTGGTACTCGTACTATATTGTGTTTACTTATGACTTCTCCAGTTCTGGACATGTATTTCATAGAAATGCAAGGTCCAGATATTCAGAAGTTATAGGTATAAGAACAAAGTAGAGAACCATTTGTTGTAAGTATCAGGATTATTCGAGGAAGTCGAAGATGTAGATACTTGTGTTTGGTATTCAGTTAATAGTAATGGTTTTGAGAACATGCTTCTTTTTCAGGTTACTCATATATGGATGCACTCCTAGATGAGTAATGCTGATTGTCCTTTTTCCATCTGGTTGATGTGCACTGGAGACAGCTGCATGATTTTGAATCTGGTTCCAATTAAATTAGTGCTTTTGTTTCTATATTAGATATGTATAGAATCAATTTATATCTTAACGATCTTAAGGTATAGCGAGTTGTCCGGCTGATGCTTAAAACCAGAATCCGGATAAACTCAAGGCACGTTTCAGTAATGGCTGTTTGTGGGTTATACGGGGCTTTGACGAGGGTTAACTTTCTACCATCAGGAAGATCAATATTTGTATTGTTCTTGACTCGCCACAGTTTTAGTAAAATGGACTTTTTCAGAAAAACAAAAGTGGGAGTATGGTAGAACTGGAAGTGATTCCAGAACCACAAATGATTACTGAAGATTTAATAGAACCTGAGGATTCAATTAGTTTTGACGTTCCATTAGCCACTCTGCAAATTTGGTGGGTAACCTCAGGCACCCGAGAGGTACTTCGGTCTTCTCAGGGACGGTGACAGGGAGGTTCTTGTTTACCCAGACTTGCCATTGCTGCTGTTCTAGACTATAAGACCCGGTAGGAGGATGAGTATAGCGTCGTTTTAAACTAGCTTTAGAAATGCACATATATATGACTCTGCCAGAGGGTTATTGTAATCAGTGGGAGCAGCAGAAGCATAGTAGGCAAGTAGCTTATGTCTATTTATGGACTAAAGCAGGTATAGCGGAAATATATCATCTATTTTTGATGTGACAGTCATAGGCTTTGACTTTATCAGAATAGGAGATGGATCTGCTAAGAAGGTAGTAGAGAGTCATGTCCAGGTATTGGGATGACATGCACTTGATAGGAAGAGTTATTCCTATACTACGATCGGTTATACTGTGGTTGTCACAAAGTTGTTTCTCCATACAGATATGGATATAATATCAGGTTTCTGGTTACTAGATCTATGGTTTTAGATCTAGATTTGGGAAGTATTCCCAATCTGGGTACTTTGACATTATTCTAAAGGAATTTTGGAATGGACGACTCCTGGCATGGTGGTGTACCTGCAGGTGATGGAGTCACCCTCTCTAAAGGTGTCTTACAGACTAAAAGAGAGAGGGGTCTGCATGATTAGCACATCACTTGCTTATGCAATTGAGTTAATCATGAAATGTCAAGTACCACACCAGATATTGCTTTTGCACTAGATGCAATAAGCAGATGTATTAATCCAATCCTGAAGAAACATTGGGAAGCAATTATTGAACATAAGTGAATGTTCTAGGGAAATGATTACGGCAGCCTCCTTCAGGAGACGGTTATCATTTCAGGCTTCCAAGGTGACCTGGATGACAGAGTGACTGTCAGAGTTATAGTTTTACCCTCTTCTGAGGGACAGTATGTTGGACAGGTAGTCCAAGCGGATACCGAGGAAAGGCATGGCGCAGAATACTGATTAAATTCAGTGGACGATACAGTCTAGGAAGTTTGCTGGAATTGGAGTTCTTTTGTGAACTGGGTCCCATCAAATATCCAGACAAATTCTAAGACAAGTATTGCTCATTTCAGGAGATAGCTTTCTCCGCGAAGTTGAGATATAGAGAGATACGGAAAGAAATATTGGAGCGGATCCACTCACTGAGGCTATTTCTCGAACACAATCATTTTCACAAATGGGCT
This sequence comes from Agapanthus africanus, assembly GCA_030015575.1. Classification (NCBI taxonomy): domain Eukaryota; kingdom Viridiplantae; phylum Streptophyta; class Magnoliopsida; order Asparagales; family Amaryllidaceae; genus Agapanthus; species Agapanthus africanus. The sequence continues at coordinate 693,356,233 of CM057342.1, read as the reverse complement.
TTGCGAAACTGATTAGTACAGAAGTTGGGTGTTTGGTATCATACGGGCTGTGAGTATGCGACATCGCAATAATTGGCCTTAAGTGCAAGTGGGAGATTGTTGGCTATAGTGCCCTCAAGGTAATTATCATAGTCGCGGACTTGTGATTATGATTATTGAGTGAGGACCTATACCGATAAAACAGTCTTACTCAACATGATAGTATGTTATCTGGTTTGTCTTTATCATCATGTTGATAGAGCCCTTAGGATTCTTGCTTGACTGCCAGCATTATGATGGCGATCATATATGTGGGAGCTGGGGTCTATAAGCACATCCTTAAATGTCCCTAGTCGTAGGAGTATTGAGACCGGGCATCGATACTCCAGTGTAGACTAGCGTATACTGATCGAGACCCCAACGAGGGGTGGTGGCTAGGTCTCACAAGCCATTGGTGTTAGTTTGTTCACCTAAGATAGTATACAGGTGCTCATTGGGTTATGAGTACACTGGATGGACTCGCCGGGAACCTGCTAGTTGGTATTATACCTATTGTCAGATAGCAGTTCCCAGGTGACATGTGTGCAGGTTAGTCTGCCGACCTGAGATAGTCATTTGTCTGATGTGAGTTCCCGCTGTGCTTTGATTACTACCCTACCACGGCTCAAAGGAGTCGTGCAAACAGGTTTTAGATGGGTACAGTCCCGAGCCACATGGAGGCAGTGATCGGATCGTCGGGGATTCGTCTCTCCCGGTATTGGGGGTTGATATCGCATTGTGTACGGGTGGCCATCACCACAAATCCATGGCCATGGTAGACGGGGATTACCGATCCAGGATCGATAGTTTCTCAGGAGGTGATGGGTATCATGCCGACACTAAATATCACGTTGTTAGGGGTCTGACTTTATCCACCCCTCTAAACTCGATATGCGATATTCTTAGACGAACAGACCGGACTGTACGGATATTGTCGCTGTCAGGCTCAGTAGGGGTTCAGGATGAGTTTGCTCGTCGGCCTCCCTTTCGCTCAATACCTGGATAGCCATTACGTACAGCTAGTGCCGCTGACGTGCTTGTGGTTAAACCCACTGCCAACGTATTGACGAGTCTTTAGAGTCCCATACAGAGGGTTTTCACGGTTCAGGCGATATGGTGTACATGAGATATGTTGATACATACAGGTGTCCGATTAAATATGTGCACTTGCTGCGCATACTTTAATCGGACGGTTAATAATACTAGCGGCTTAGGATTAAGCCGGATTATTAAATCGGGTTTTGATTTAATAATTTATATATGTATTTGTATATACGTATTCTAGTATTATTGTTCACTATTCGTTTTTCTCTCTCGGCTATTCGTATTTTGGTACGAATACGCGTGTTCCCCTCCGAAAGACGGCGCGACATGACGTCTTGCCTGAGATTCGGGGTAGATGCTAATTGGTGCTATCCGTCTACCTCTCCGAAGATGCCAAGTTGATTTATGGCACCATGTATCGAAGGTTTAAACGGATGCGTCCGATGTAGCAGACTTCGTCAGATTCCCCCTCGCTTGAGGGGTTTTTGATTGTGGGGACGCTCTTCCCTGCAGGCGCAAGCCCCTGCAGTTAATTACGCTACCGCATTGCGGTAACAACTTTCTCCTTCTCCAGATGGTCACTTCGTGTCGTGTGAGTTTGTTTTATTTGTGGTTGCCCGTGGATTGTATACGGAGACCAATTTATGTCGTCGCCCGTAGGACGTGGATTAGTCCAAATCCGTGTTTTCTTAGATTTGGGTTTGGGGTTTTGGTTTGAGGATACGTTAGCCATATTTGAGGCTAAGATCAACTCAAACGTTTGTTAAGGATACATTAGTCTAGTTTGAGACTAAGATCAACTTAACGGGATCGTTTAGATCCGACAAAAGAGCGTTTGGGCTCTAATGTTCCAGTTTAGGGACATAGTGGTCCCTTAAATTTATGGCCGTCGGGACCCATCACCTCTCTGACGACGTTGAAGGATTACAACGACAAATGTCAGAGGAGTTCAAAGATGTACCCTTGAGCCAAAGTTGATTGGGGGATCCAGAGTCCAATTTGGGACTAAAGTCTGTTTGAAGGTTTAAGGATACGTTAGCCATATTTGAGGCTAAGATCAACTTAAACAGGATCGTTTAGATCCGACAAAAGAGCATTTGGGGCCCTATTGTTCCAGTTTAGGGACATGGTGGTCCATCGCCAGTTTAGGGACATGGTGGTCCATCTCCAGTTTAGGGACGTAGTGGTCCAATGAATGTATGGCCGTCGGGACCCGTCACCTCTCTGACGACGTTGAGGGATTACAACGACAGATGTCAGAGGAGTTCAGAGATGTACCCTTGAGCCAAAGTTGATTGGGGGGATCTAGAGTCCAATTTGGGACTAAAGTCTGTTTGAAGGTTTAAGGATACGTTAGCCATATTTGAGGCTAAGATCAACTTAAACAGGATCGTTTAGATCCGACAAAAGAGCATTTGGGGCTCTATTGTTCCAGTTTAGGGACATGGTGGTCCATCGCCAGTTTAGGGACATGGTGGTCCATCTCCAGTTTAGGGACGTAGTGGTCCAATGAATGTATGGCCGTCGGGACCCGTCACCTCTCTGACGACGTTGAGGGATTACAACGACAGATGTCAGAGGAGTTCAGAGATGTACCCTTGAACCAAAGTTGATTAGGGGATTTATAGTCCAATTTGGGACTAAAGTCTGTTTGAAAGTTTAAGGATACGTTAGCCATTTTTGAGGCTAGGATCAACTTAAACAGGATCATTTAGATCCGACAAAAGAGCATTTGGGGCTCTGTTGTTCCAGTTTAGGGACGTAGTGGTCCATGTTCCAGTTTAGGGACATGGTGGTCCAATGGTAGTTTAAGGACGCATAAGTCCATGGGTTTAAGGACCCCACAGTCCATGTTGGTGTGTTTAAGGACGCATTAGTCCGTTAGTTTAAGGACGCATAAGTCCGCGGGTTTAAGGACCCCACAGTCCGTATCTTGGTTTAGGGACGCATAAGTCCATGAGTTTAAGGACCCCGCAGTCCGTGTTGATGTGTGGTTGTCGGGACCCGTTACCTCTCTGAAGACGTTGAAGGATTACAACGACAAATATCAGAGGAGTTCCGAGATGTACCCTTGAACCAATGAGTTGGTTGAAAGAGCAGATGTGCTCAGTTCAAGATGATTTGAGGACTTATGGCCAATTTGGGCTAAGTCCAATTGTGTTTGAAATATTGGCTCTCTGCTGGTCCATTGAAGGAGAGGCTTCGCCTCTAGAAACTTAGCCAATTGGGTTAAAACTAGTGTTAAACACTAAAGGTCAACAGTGTTGAACACTGGGAATAAGATTAACAAGTTAGTGTTAAACACTAAAAGATAATCAGTGTTAAACACTAGCAACAGGGCTTTCAAATTAGTGTTAAACACTAAAGCAAATCAGTGTTAAACACTGGTAATCAGAGATTTCAAATTAGTGTTAAACACTAAGCAAATCAGTGTTAAACACTTAGGACAAAGTCTTCAGATTAGTGTTAAACACTAAGGAGAGAGGGGTCACGTGTGGACACGTGAGAGCGCCCTGATTCCCTTTATTTTATTTTGCAGATCAGTGTTTAACTCTTTTAATTCTGGCGGCCATCACGTGTGGGCACGTGATGGAGGCCCCCACTTTGGTATGTTAGAATGCTCATTAGGGGTCACGTGGTGACACGTGAGGGCGCCCTAAATGTGGAGCCAGATCTCCTTTTGGTTTATCCTCAAATCTGCGAACAAGTGTTAAACACTTTTATTTTTATTTTAGAGCATCACGTGTTGGCACGTGATGGGGATCTGTGCGCCAATTGTTAAAGCATTTGCTGAGGGGTCACGTGATAACACGTGAGAGCGCCCAAAGCTTTCATTTCCTTTGCTTTTTCTTTCTGCGTTTTGGGAGTCACGTGGGAGCACGTGATGGCATCAAAAAGTGGGGCCAGATCCACTTTATTTTGTTCTGCAAACAAGTGTTTAACACTTTTAATTTTCATAGCCATCACGTGTGGGCACGTGATGTATACTCATGCCCTGATTTATTAGAACATTTATTAGGGGTCACGTGGTAACACGTGAGAGCGCCCAGAATTGTTTCTGCCTTTGCTTTTGTTCCATATATAATGAGGGTCACGTGGGAACACGTGAGGCTTTGCCTCAAAGCTTTCCTCTTCTCATTTTTAGGGGATCTGTTCAGGGGTCACGTGGGGCACGTGACCCTAGTTCTTTTCATGAACAGAGATCTTTTAAGTCTCCTTATCTTTAAGAATTAAATTCTTATTTAGGGTAAAATCCTAATTTTTGTTTTGGAGGAATTAAATTCCTATTGTGAAAGAATTAAATTCTTATTTAGGGTAAAACCCTAATTTTATCCCAAAGGAATTAAATTCCTATAATTTTGTGACCATTGAATTCTCAAAACTTAATTCCTCTTCTATATTTTGGATCTGCATGGCAGGATCTCAACCGAATGAGAATTAAATTCTCAATTCATGGGGAGATGTGCACTTTGCAGATCCTCCACCAGAGAAAGAACTAAGTTCTTTTCTTTATATAAGAGTTAAACTCTTTTGAGAATTAAATTCTCTTTTTAAGCCTCCATTTTCTTACCTAGGGTTTTTCTTTTGCAGAGAATTAAATTCTCCTCCCTCTGTTTCTTCTCTCCCTCCAAAAGTCCATCCCTTCTCTTCTCTTCTTGGCTCCTATTTATAGGAGAAGGAAAAGAATCAATTTGTTTAGCAAATCTCTCATTGAAAGATTTGATTTGATTGTTGAGAGATTTGATTTATATTTATCATTAATTCTGGGCCTTTAGATCATTCAGTGAATTTTATTCACCGTGGATTTTAAATCCAAAAGATATTCTATTTGTTATCTCGGTTAGATTTAGGGGGAATCTTTCCTTATTTAAGATTTTTCCATAAATTGGTGATTTTTAATCACCCTTGGATCTTTAATCCGACGGTTCCTATAATTCTTTTTCATTTGGAAAGATTTAGAGAAATTTAGAATTTTAATTCTATTTCGAAAGATTTTAGAGAAATTTAGAATTTTAATTCTATTAAACTGTAAGGCTTTCAAAGCCTGTCACGTGCTGGCACGTGACCCTTGGTCACGTGTGAGCACGTGACCCCCAAATTGGTCCCTTTAACAGTCGCTCGTTTATATTGTTGTTTTAACCATCACGTGTCAACACGTGACCATTGGTCACGTGTGAGCACGTGATACCTCATTAGGGTAACTTCTGAGTTTTAATCAGGGAACAGATTTTAGAATTTAATTCTATTCATTATTTTAGAGGCCTTAAGAGCCCATCACGTGTCTGCACGTCGCCCATGATCACGTGTGAGCACGTGATGCCCCATTGGGGTCTTTTCTAAGTTTTTATTATATCTTTTAACTCCTCCAACGGGTTTTTAAAGGTCCATCACGTGCGGACACGTAATGCCTCATAACATTTGATCCCGGATGAATTATGAGGCCCATTATATATCAAATCGAAGGGTTTTTCGAGACGCTTTTGATACCATCAGAATTTATCTGTTTGTCATTCAGGAGTTTGTCAAAAAACAGCCCGGAAGATACTGGTTCCCATTTTCTTAAGCGTATCGCTGCCATTTGATACCTTGGACTCTTTTGCGCAGAAATTTTTTGCGGGAACAAATGCCCCCCACTACTTTGCCCACGTAAGCATATACGTGGGTGAAGTAGTGCAGAGTAATGCATAGCGTATGACCAGTTTCAGGTTGGTATATAACTTTCAGAATCTTGATCTGAGAAGATAACGAGCGGACACAAGCGTCGTCATTTATCATTGACTCAAATCTTGACTCTTAAGAGATATAGTTCCAAACCCTTAACTCCATGAGCCGCACCCCTCTATCTCTTCATATCTTACTCTGGCGTGAAGTAGTTTATATGCTCATGAGTAGCTTTTCCGTTTCAGCGGCATGTAGGTTTGGCAAGTGTGGCTCATAGATGGTCCATCTTGACCTCTTTGCAGGACGGTGATGGCTTAGGAGACAGGGTTAGGATCTGCCACCTAAGACTTTTCAACTTTATGAGCCGTGAGGGTCTCATAAAGACTTTTCTCCCTATGAGTCGTGAGGATCTCGTAGGTGTATTTTCTCCTTAGGAGTCGTGAGGATTCCTAAGTGTGTTTTCTCTTATAAGTCGTAAGGATCCTATAAGAGAGTTTTCCCTCTTACGAGTCGAGAGGACCCATAAACGGTTGTTTCCCTCCTTGTCGAGATTCGACTTTGGAGAGTGTAACCCGTGGATAGTATGTAAGAGACCGTTTTGGGCCGACTTGCAGGGTCCCAGTGCTTAGGAAACAGGTTTTTTAATCCCTATTGCCTAAGGCTTTATCTCACGAGTCGAGACGAATCGAGAAGTTCTCGCAAAGACATCAATTTCCTCACGAGTCGAAACGGATCGAGCAGATCTCGCAAGAATATCCTAACGTCACAGTTAACCTCTGCTCTTTACGACAGAAGTCCGTTAGGGTCTGTGGTACTTAGGGTTTTGGCCGTCGTACCGTCGCATGAGCTGATATATTCCTCGATAGGCAATCATGCTGTTCGAGTAGCCCTGCGACTGCCGTGTCTCTGATCCCTTCGGGGGCTGGACAAGACGTCTTCAAGCAATCCTCCTTGGCAGTTTGACCGTCGGAAGAGCAAGCGCTAGGAATTTTCCATGCCGCTTTTTACTTGAGGTTAGGCTCATTTTGGAGAGCCCCGATGAGTCATAACCACTCCGCGCTGGTGTGGGATGATCTCCGATAGCCTTTCAGGCTTTATATGACTTGCCGTTAAGACCCTGAAGCTAGGAATTTGGGCTTTGCTTCGTTTTGCTGGCATCGCGTCTGCTGTATCGAGACGAATGTCGCGGTTGTCTCTAGGTTGCTGGTGAACCGTCGAGGTTTGGAACTAGGGATTTTGCCGTGGCTCCTTTTGGTGATGTTGCGTCTGCTGTATCGAGACGAACGTCGAGGTGGTGACTACTCCGGATTGTTTCGAGATGATCTCCGATTATCTTTCAGGCTTTATATGACTTGCCGTTAAGACGTTGAAGCTAGGAATTTGGTCTTCGCTTCGTTTGCTTTGTCATGTGCGAATACTGTTGGAGGAAGAACGCTGTCGTGACATCTCGTCTCCTATATCGAGACGAACGTCGAGGTGGTGACCATTCCACGCTGGTGTGGGATGATCTCTGATGGTCTTTCAGGCTTTATATGACTTGCCGTTAAGACGTTGAAGCTAGGAATTTGGCCTTCGCTTCGTTTGCTTTGTCATGTGCGAATCCTGTTGGAGAAAGAACGCTGTCGTGACATCTCGTCTGCTGTATCGAGACAAACATCGAGGTGGTGACCACTCCACGCTGGTGTAGGATGATCTCTGATGGTCTTTCAGGCTTTATATGACTTGCCGTTAAGACGTTGAAGCTAGGACTTTAGCCTTCGCTTCGTTTGCTGGCATTGCGTCCTCTATATCGAGACGAATGTCGCGGTTGTCTCTAGGTTGCTGGTGAACCATCGAGGTCTGGAACCAGGGATTTTGCCGTGACTCCTTTCGGTGATGTTGCGTCTGCTGTGTCGAGACGAACGTCGAGGTGGTGATCACTCCATGTTGGTGTGAGATGATCTCTGATTGTCTTTCCGGTTTTATATGACTTACCGTTAAGACCCTGAAGCTAGGAATTTGGCCTTTGCTTCGTTTGCTGGCATCGCGTCCTCTGTATCGAGACGAATGTCATGGTTGTCTCTAGGTTGCTGGTGAACCGTCGAGCTCTGGAACCAGGGATTTTGCCGTGACTCCTTTCGGTGATGTTGCGTCTGCTGTGTCGAGACGAACGTCGAGGTGGTGATCACTCCATGTTGGTATGAGATGATCTCTGATTGTCTTTCCGGTTTTATATGACTTACCGTTAAGACCCTGGAGCTAGGAATTTGGCCTTCGCTTCGTTTTCTTTGGTGTGTCCGGATCCTGTTGGAGGAAGGACGCTGTAGTGACATTTCGTCTGCTGTATCGAGACGAATGTCGTGGTGGTGACCACTCCATGTGGGATGATCTCTGTTTGTCTTTCCGGTTTTATATGACTTACCGTCAAGACCCTGAAGCTAGGAATTTGGCCTTTTGCATCATTTGCTTTGGCGCGTCCGAATCCTGTTAGAGGAAGGATGCCGTAGTGACATCTCGTCTGCTGTATCGAGACGAACGTCGAGGCGGTGATCACTCTGTGCTTGTGCGAGATGATCTCCGATTGTCTTTCAGGCTTTATATGACTTGCCGTCAAGACCTTGAAGCTAGGAATTTGGCCTTTTGCTTCATTTGCTTTAGCGCGTCCGGATCCTGTTGGAGGAAGGATGCCGTAGTGACATCTCGTCTGCTGTATCGAGACGAACATCGAGGTGGTGACCACTCCGTGCTGGTGCGAGATGATCTCCGATTGTCTTTCGGGCTTTATATGACTTGCCGTCAAGATCTTGAAGCTAGGAATTTGGCCTTTTGCTTCATTTGCTTTAGCGCGTCCGAATCCTGTTGGAGGAAGGATGCCGTAGTGACATCTCGTCTGCTGTATCGAGACGAACGTCGAGGTGGTGATCACTCTGTGCTGGTGCGAGATGATCTCCGATTGTCTTTCAGGCTTTATATGACTTGCCGTCAAGACCTTGAAGCTAGGAATTTGGCCTTTTGCTTCATTTGCTTCGGCGCGTTCGAATCCTGCTGGGGGAAGAACGCTGGGGTGACATTTCATCTGCTGTATCGAAACGAACGTCGAGGTGAAGCTGGAATTTTTCCGTAGCTCCGTTTGTTTGATGATGTTGCGTCTGCTGTGTAGAGACGAACGTCGAGGTGGTGACCATTCCACACGATCTCCAGTCGTCTTTCTGGCTTTATATGGGTTGCCGTCAAGACCTTGAAGCTAGGAATTTAGCCTTTGCTTCGTTTGCTTTGTCATGTTCGAAGCCTGTTGGAGGAAGAACGTTATTGTTGACATTGCGTCTACTGTATCGAGGCGAATGTCACGGTTGTCTCTAGGTTGTTGTTGAACCGTCGAGATCTGGAACCAGGGATTTTGCCGTGACTCCTTTTAGTGATGTCGCGTCTGCTGTATCGAGACGAACGTCGAGGTGGTGACCACTCCACACTGTTGCGAGATGATCTTCGATTGTCTTTCCGGTTTTATATGACTTGCCGTTAAGACATTGAAGCTAGGAATTTGGCCTTCGCTTCGTTTTCTGGCATTGCGTCCTATGTATCGAGACGAATGTCGCGGTGGTGATCACTCTATGTTGATGCGAGGACCAGGATCCGCTCTGGACGTTTCCCACGGGGTCGAAGAGTGACGTTATCCACATTCCACGTGACCAAGAATTTTGCTCTAGATGCTTCACACGGGTTCACTGCCGCGTTAGGCGAGGACTAGGCTCCGCTCTGGATCCTTCGCGCGGGTTCACTACCGTGCTCTGCGAGGACCAGGATCCGCTCTGGACGTTTTCCACGGGGTCAAAGAGTGACGTTATCCGCGTTCCACGTGACCAGAAATTTTGCACTAGATGTTTTACACGGGTTCACTACCGCGTTAGGCGAGGACTAGGCTTCGCTCTGGATGCTTCGCACGGGTTCACTGCCGTGCTCTGCGAGGACCAGGATTCGCTCTGGACGTTTTCCACAGGGTCAAAGAGTGACGTTATCCGCGTTCCACGTGACCAGGAATTTTGCACTAGATGCTTCACACGGGTTCACTACCGCGTTAGGCGAGGACTAGGCTCCACTCTGGATGCTTCACACGGGTTCACTACCGTGCTCTGCGAGGACCAGGATCCGCTCTGGACATTTTCCACGGGGTCAAAGAGTGACGTTATCCGCGTTCCACGTAACCAGGAATTTTGCACTAGATGCTTCACACGGGTTCACTGCCGCGTTAGGCGAGGACTAGGCTCCGCTCTGGATGCTTCACACGGGTTCACTGCCGTGCTCTGCGAGGACCAGGATCCGCTCTGGACATTTTCCACGGGGTCAAAGAGTGACGTTATCCGCGTTCCACGTAACCAGGAATTTTGCACTAGATGCTTCACACGGGTTCACTGCCGTGCTCGGCGAGGACTAGGCTCCGCTCTGGATGCTTCACACGGGTTCACTGCCGTGCTCTGCGAGGACCAGGATCCGCTTTGGACGTTTTCCACGGGGTCAAAGAGTGATGTTATCCGCGTTTCACATGACCAGGAATTTTGCACTAGATGCTTCACACGGGTTCACTGCCGCGTTAGGCAAGGACTAGGCTCCGCTCTGGATGCTTCGCACGGGTTCACTGTCGTATTCTGCGAGGACCAGGACCCGCTCTGGACGTTTTCCACGGGGTCGAAGAGTGACGTTATCCGCGTTCCACGTGACCAGGAATTTTGCACTAGATGCTTCACACGGGTTCACTACCGCGTTAGGCGAGGACTAGGCTCCGCTCTGGATGCTTCACACGGGTTCACTGCCGTGCTCTGCGAGGACCAGGATCCGCTCTGGACGTTTTCCACGGGGTCAAAGAGTGACATTATCCGCGTTCCACGTAACTAGGAATTTTGCTGATAGTATCCGCATTTCACGGGATGGAGGTTTGACTATTGGCGATATGTATACCACCGAGCCATGGAACTGGGAGTTGCCGCTGTTCCGCTTAGCTTAGAGTTGTGTCCGTTGTTACGAGACGAGTGCTGAGATGATCTCTAAGTCATTCGTGGCCCGTCGAGATTTTGCTTCTTCTTATGATGAAACTTGGAGGAGAAGTATGATCCTTTTTTCGTTTGCGTCCCTGCATTGTATACAGGGGTTGATGTAACATCACCTGTAGGGCATAAATTTTATTTTTATTTTATTTCTTTTCCCGCGATGCTCTATCATTTCAGCTTTTATATCGCGAAGGTCGCGATTGCCCTATCATTTCGGTTATTTTTCGCGGTGCCCAATCATTTCGGCTATATTTTTTTTATTTTTACTCGCTGCTTTTTATTGCGAGTTGCCCAATCATTTCGGCTGTTTTTGTATGCATACATTTTTACTTGCTGATTTTGTTGCAAGTTGCCCCATCATTTCGGCTATTTCATATGCATTTTTTTTTGGCTCGCTAATTTTTTTTTTGCGAGTAGGGGATTTGGGATCTGATACCAATCTTGGCATCAGCATCGCTGCGACTGGAATATTGCCAGGAGCGAATCATCATTTGCCGTAAAAAGACTTGGAATTTGATATCGGTTTAGGCATCAGCAGCGCTACGGCTAGGATATTGCCAGGAGCGAATCATCATTTGCTATGAAAAGACTTGGAATTTGATACTGGTTTCGGCATCAGCATCGCTACGACTAGGATATTGCCAGGAGCGAATCATCATTTGCTATGACAAGACTTGGAATTTGATACTGGTTTAGGCATCAGCATCGCTACAACTGGGATATTGCTAGGAGCGAATCATCATTTGCCTCTGTCGATGTTGAACAAAAGTGGATTAGCAAACAGGGTTAGGATCCTGTCGATTAAGGCTTTTGACTTCATGAGCCGTAAGGGTCTCACAAAGGTATTTCTCCCTACGAGTCGTGAGGATCTCGCAGGTGCGTTTTCTCCTTAGGAATCGTGAGGACTCCTAAGTGTATGTTCCCCTGTAAGTCGTAAGGATCTTACAAAAAGGTTTTCTCCTTATAAGTCGAGAGGACTTATAAGGGTTGTTCACCGTATGGACATATCCCCAGTCACGGGTGGGACTTGGTTAGGGAAATGTTTATTCGCGCCCGTGGATTGTATACAAGGACCAGTATTGAGCCGCTTGTAGGGCCATATCGAAGGTTGTGGGGGTTGCTTAAGAACAGGTTCAGGTCTCTGTAACTTAAGACTTTCAAATCTTATGAGCCGTGAGGGTCTCATAAGAGAGTTCTCCTTACGAGTCGTGAGGATCTCGCAAGTGTAATTTCTCCTTAGGAATCGTGAGGATCCCTAGGTGTGTTGCTCCCTTGTGAGTCGTAAGGATCTCACGCGGGTGGTTTTTCCTTACAAGGTCGAGAGGACCCTATAAGTGTCTTTTAACGAGGTTGCGCCCTTTCGGGTTTTCACAAACACTCGCCAGTAGCCCTGCTGTTTTTACTCACGGAGCCCTTTCGGGTTTTCATCCGTGCCCACTTTGCTTATGGACATACCGTTCTTTTTATTTCTTTATTATTTTTTTTATTAATTTTTTTTCTTTGTTTTTTAACGAGGTCACGCCCTTTCGGGTTTTCACGAACACTCGCCGGTAGCCCTGCTGTTTTTACTCACGGAGCCCTTTCGGATTTTCATCCGTGCCCATTTTGCTTATGGACATACCGTTTTTTTTTTGTTTTTTTTTCTTTTTGCACGTCAGCCTGAAGATGCTGCGGGTTGGGAGTAGTTTAACGACATTTCGGTCATTTGCAAGTTTTAGGACATTGCGGTCCGCCGTTAGTTTAAGGACGTTTCGGTCCGCCGTCGCCGTATTTGAGACGCATCTCTAGTTTACTGACTTTTCGGTCTATGGGGCTTTCTCTATGATTGAGCATGATGCCCCCGGCATATCCATCTTTCTCGGAGCATGTGGTTGTGGCGGGTTTACTTTCCACTTTTCGGGCTGCGCGAACTTGCCTTGTTGGTACTGGTCTTCAACCCAGTTTTTGAACACGTAGCAATTTTCGAATGGGTGACCCATTACTCTGTGGTAGGGACAATAGTTAGGATTGTTAACGTCACCTGGTTGCAATGGACGTTTTGGATCTGGCAGAGTGATGAGCCCGCTGCGCACTGCTAGCTCGAACAACTTCTTTGTTTTATCTTTGGGAAACGAGTAAGGACGTTTCAACTTCTCATTGAGGTATCGCGGCTTGTTGTTTTGACGACAAAACGGTCTCGGGTTACTCGACTGTTGTTGAGTGTTGGCAACAAAGGCCGTTTTTTCCTTTTCCTTTCTCATTTCGTTTGCTTCGTCGTTTGCGGGTCCGAGATTCTTTCCGGGTAGCGTGAGATTGTACGGCTGAACGTTCTCGCAACTCTCCAATTCTTTTGTTTTAGAAATGAATTCATTGAAGAGATGGTTGAGGGCGGCTTCTTCGTCAGAATCGCTTCCAAAGGTGAGAACTCGTGATCCCCCGGGCTCGTCCCTATGACAATTGCCGGCAACTTTTTTATGCTCATCTGTCGTATTCTTTTGCTGTCTACGAGCTTCCCGCTTTATTCTATTGACGTGTTGTCTATGAGCGACATATCCTTGCCACCAACACTTAAAGGAGTTGCAGTCTTTAGTAGGATGTGCGATCCTCTGATGATATAAGCAGAAGTTGGGGTGTACGTCCGTTTCATTAAAATGTATACTACCAGGAGAATTTTCTCTAAAAGAGGGCGGCCTCATCCCCATTGATATGGCTTTGGCGAATCGTTTCCTTGTCTTGATCCTGCTTTCATTTGCGGCGGATGTACTTTGATCTGGTGGGAGTGTTTCGACCCTTTTGTCCAGTCGCCGGCGTTTGGCCTTTTCAAATATGGCCATCTCACGCTCCCGGTCGGCTTTACTTTTCAGACGAATCTCATTCAGGAAGGCATCGATCATCTCGTCTGACAGCCACAGAAGTTCTGGTTCAGGATCCGCCCCCGGTTTCTCGGTGCAAGGAGCCTCTTTATCATCTATCAAGGAGTGAGAGATCACATGACAACTTGCTACGTAGTCCTCAGATTCATCTGATGAGTCATCTCCATCGTTTTCGTCCTCGAGGACGTGGCTGAGAAACTCTTGGAGCGTGATTGGAATCCGCGCCTTCTGGTTATACTCTTCCAGCGCGTCAATCTGTTTCTGCAAATCCGTGCGCTTGTCGCCAGGCTTCACGGGCTTCTTGGATTTCTCCTTCTTTTTCGAAGATTTCGACGGCTGGGTGTGAATTCTTTGGCTATCACCACCGATATTTGGAATTGGGCGCGGCTTCAGCATCCCCTTGATGATCTCAGGTTCCAACGGGTTCTTCCATCTAATCGCCGGGCACGTCTGAAAATCATTTAGCATCCTTTTGGTCTTGGCCGAAAGAGCCACCTCCCATGGAGCTTCCTCAACAAAAGAGCATGTTGCCCCCAGTGTGTTTGTCTTCCTAGGAGTGTGAGGCTGTGGCGGGTTCACCTTCCAGTTTTTGGATAATGCGAACTTTCCTTGTTGGTACTGATCTTCGATCCATCCCTTAAAGACGAAGCAATCTTCGATTGGATGGCTTACCGCTTGGTGGTAAGGGCAGTAATTAAGATCGTTGACATCGCCTGGCTGCAACGGACGTTTTGGATTCGACAGATGGATGAGTCTGTTGCGCACTGCCAGCTCGAACAGTCTCCTTGTTTTATCCTGAGGAAACGAATAAGGACGTCCCAGTCTCTCCTCGAGGGATGGGCGTGGACGTACATTGCTTTGGCGGACAACCGGTTTTAAGTTGCTCGGTTGTTGTTGAGTATTGGCGATGAAAGTTGCTTTTCCTTTCCCCTTTTCATTCCGAGGATCCGTCTTTGAAGGAGATGATCTATGATCCATCTGATCCATTTGGGCCAACTTGTCAATCAAGGCCTGGAAAGTAGTTGGCTTGAAGAACATCATGAATTGCGAGATGGTCGCTTGCGGATCAAGAGTGCCCACGAACATACCTACCGCAGGTGCTTCTTCGATCCGCTGTTCGCATTTTGACCACAGATTCCGCCATCGTGTTGCGTATTGAACCCACGTTTCGCCTGGCCTTATCCTGGCGTTGATCAGTGCTGTTATTGGGGTGCGTTCACTAGCACTCGCGAATCTTTGTGTAAACAGCAACTCCATCTCCGCAAATGTTTTAACAGAGTCGTTAGGTAGCTCCGTATACCATTCGAATGCCGCTTCTGCTAAGCTGCCGACAAATTGTCGAAGCAACAGTCTGTCATCGGCTCCAGTATTGCCGCATAAGGCCCTGAATTGAGCGACATGCTGATGTGGGTTCCCTGTCCCTTTATATACGTGGAACTTAGGGATCGTATATCCCGGCGGGTAACTGATTTGGTCATACCAGCCCGGATAGGGTCGTCCAGTTCTAACAATTTGCGCAGCCGCTTCATTCACTTGATGAGCCCGTATTTGATGAGCTATATAGTCATCCAGCGCAGCCTTGGAAATGGTTTCATCTTTGGCTGTTGAAAGAGTCGGAGGCGGATTAGATGTCTCTCCTCTATCGTCTTCAGTAATGATCGGAGGGTCTTCAACTGGAGGGTCCGGCTGTAGCATCATCCCTACCATATCTTGGAAGAGGAGCGCCATTTGCTTTATGTTAGCCGCTTGCTCTGCGGCTTCTCTGTCCTTCTTTTCGAGGACTCTGCGTAAGAAGTCAGCATCAGTTTCTTGTTCGTGACGCTGCTCTGATGATGCCTCCGGGCTTTCTTTTGGCTCGGTGAGTGCGGCCATTGCAATCATCATCTCCTGAAGCTTCTGTTGCTGCTCCTGGGTTTTCGTCATGGATCGGGTGAGCGGTCGGTGACCCGTCAAAGCACGGCTTTCCTCCTTTCCAGAATCCATGTATACGGTGTGCACCACCATGCCCACAGACTTGGGGCGTTTGGGCTTAGCGTCTTTGTGGTCTGCCACGTTTACTGGGGCTTTCTCTGGCCTCCTTCTTTTCTGAGTGGTTGACGTTGAGGGGGCCGCTGTCGTGAGCACCCAAGTAGTCGTCATCTTTTGTGGCTTAACAGGACGGTTTTCTTCCTGCCGGACCTTCAGCTTCTTTTGCTGGGGGGAGAAATTTCGATCAATCACCGAGTCTTGGACATGGCGCCAGACCTTGTAGATTTTAGAGGACAGCCGCTGAGAGGACTGTTCTGGCTTGGTTTCCGCAACATTTCCCACCGGAGGAGGGGATCTTTTTAGTACGGCGGTAGGAGAGTTTCTGCGCACCGTGTTCAGCAATTCAAAGCTGTTCCCAGTTGGAACAGCAGCATCGATCCCCACCGTTGGAGCTGGTGGAGTTATCTCAGAGGGGGAGTTGCCCCCAGCCTTCCTCACTCGGCGCCAGTGGCGACGTCGAGCATGTCGTGCGGATGAGATCACCTCCGTTGTTGGATAAGCTTCTTCATGCCCCCTTCTTTGAGGAAAGACTGTTGTTGGTGCTAGCCTATCGAAGACTGACGCTCGTTGAGAGGCAATGTCTAATCTGTCAAAGACAGACCTCTGAGCAGGGGAAGCAGCTTTGAGGATCTCGCCTGGAGCAGCAACCGGAATGGCCAGCCTTGTAAAATCTGACTTCTTGGAAGGAGGAGTCTTTCCAATGATTTCGTCCGCTTGAGCCGGGATAGCTATCCGCTTTGGGATGGCGGCTTCAAGTATCGCGGGTTTGCAGACATTCTGGCCCAGTCTGTTGAAAACTGAGGTATTGAAGCTGGGCGACCCGTTGAGAGGGGTCGCGGCAGTGGTAAGCCGATCAAAGACCGACTTCTTTGGGGCTTCTTGCAACGTCATTGTGGCATTGAAGCTCAACGGTGGGAGCATGGTCCCGAAGAATAATCCAGTGGTGGCCTGAGTTACCTGCTCCACTGGCATCTTGAAAAGGGAGGCCGCTTGGTGTTAGTTATATGTATGCCCTAGAGGCCATTACTGTATATTGGATGTATATTGTAGTGGATGCTGGGACATATATAGGGAGGACTTTCTTGCTCGACATTATAGTATGCTATCTGGTTGAACTTTACCTTAACGTGTACACTGATTGTCTCTCTGTTACATGTTGGTAAAGCCCTTAGGATGTGTACTTGACTACCTAGACTATGATGCAGATCATACTAGTGGGGACAGATAGTCTATAAGTACATCCTTCAAAGTCCCTAGTCGTGGGTGTATCGAGACAGGGCATCGATATACCAGAGTAGACTAGCGTATACCTTCTCGACCCATACAGATGGGCGATGGATGATCCCATATCCATTAGTATTTGACATCAGAGATGATATACGGGTGCTCAGTAGAGACTGGGTACACTGGACGGACTCGCCGAGAACTCCCAGATGGTATTATACCTTACGTCAGATGGCAGTTCTCTGGTGACACTGGTACAGAGTAGTCTGTTGACCCGAGATCGTCATAGAGTCTTGTGTGGTTCCCACTGTGCTTTGATTTTCATCTTACCATGTCCAAGAGGGCGTGCAAAACGGTGGTTTTTGGGTACAGTCCCGAGTCACATGGAGGCAATGAGCGATAGGAGGGGATTCGTCTCTCCCGGTATAGGGAGTTGATGTTGCGCTGTGTTCGATTGGCTATAACAGGAAATCCCTGGCCAGGGTTGCTGAGATTTACTGGTAAGTGTTACCAGTAGTTTCTCGAATTGTTATAGACCTCATATCGACACGACTTATCGAGCTATTGGGGTCTGACGTTTACCACCCCTAGGCGAGATATGCGACATATCAGACGATCAGACCGGACTGTACGGTAGTGTTACTGGTTGGATTCACTGGAGTGTGAGTGGGCTTGCTCGTCGATCTTCTGATCGCTCAATACCCGGGTGGCCGTTACGTTTAGCAGACCGCTTGCGGCTTGTGGGTGTTTGATATGATCATCACCTGCTGCCGGCGTATTGACGAGTCTTTAGAGTCCTACACAGAGGTTTCCTGGCTCAAGCAAAACGAAATAGGAGCGCATATGAGATATGTGCGGGACCGAGAATAATGCGTGTATGTGATACCGTATTCTATTCTCGCGATGAATGTGTCGAATGGTTGTATGCGATATAACCTAGTTATCGAATCGAGGATTGATTCGATAAGCTGATACATTGGATACTAGTCGGTTATATGCGATATGACCGGATCGTTAAATCAAGTGTTGATTTAATGATTTAATGTATAATTATATATTTGATATATTACTTTGCATTAACTAGTATTGGTTCACTTTAAATGGATTTTCTCACTCGGTTGTGCACATTGTATATGTGATATACTTTTGTACACAAGTTTGTATCATGTTTGATGATACATGCTCACTAGGGTTTGTGTGAAGATTAAACCATGGTTGTAGATTGGTTAGGGTTTTCATTTTCTTATTCCTTTATTTATTTATTTATTCTTTTTGGAAAAATGAAAAGCATAAAGGAAAATGGTGGCTTTGTTTGTTTTCTAGTTGAAGCTTCATGAATCTTTGACCAAAGTGACCATTTTGTCTCATGCTTAACCCTAACCACTCCATTAACCCTAGTTTAATCTCTACACTTGACCATGGTTCATTTTATGATAAGTATTGATTTACTTTTGATTTTAAATTAACTTATCATAATTCTATCATCTTCTTCTTCTTCTTCTTCACTTGAAGAAGCTTGACTTCATCAATGGTGGATTGATGAAATGAGTGAGAAATCCAATTCTAAAGTGAACCCACTTCCTATTTCTTCATCCTCTACCTCTTGCCAAGTAGTATAGGGTGTTTCCTTCACAAGTTTTCACGGCTTGGTGAAGGTGGAGCTTGATCTAGCGATGCCTCGACGTAGATCATCTTCGGCATGGACATCGACGACCTAGCTCGCCATTTCTCCGACGAAGCCGACGCTAGAGCCCGGGAATTCATTTGGACAGCGAGGGGACTTCGTTGCGGAGCTATGGAGGTGGAGCACCGGATCTACAAAGGTTGTATTTCCGTTTAAACTTTAGTTAAGTTGTTAACTAGTTTCATTTTCGCCTAGAAATCTAGCCAACGATCCGTTCTAGGGTTTCTCGGCACCGTTTAAATTTGAAATTGGCATGGTTGATGCCTTGTGAGACCTCATTAGGGTGCCTAGGAACCCTACAGTGGTATCAGTGCCTAGCTAGAGCCTTAGGCGAAGTCTAGACGCAATTTGAAGTCCGATCGAACCGAAAACTAGAACCCAAAATAGCTCTCTGGACTTTTTCCAAATTCTGGGATTTTTCCACATTAAAAATATGCAGAAAACACATCAGGAATATCTAAGAGTTACAATGAAATTCGGCGGCCCAATTCAACTATCCCACCGCGGTTCCGCGGCATGAGCAAGGCTCATGCGGCGGTTCCGCGGCCGTACGGCCACAGTATTTAAATTATTTTGAACAGTAATTCTTAGTTTCCAGTGGTGATTTTTCTGGGAATTTTTAATATTTTTTCAAGAGTTGAATTTTCTGGGGTTGTTTTGGGGATTCGGTGTTTCGATCGGAGTATCAAATTTTGTCTATGTGGCTTTCCGGATAAATTTTAGAATATGTTAAAAAGTTCGACCGGATATAAATACCAAATTTTTCCCCTGTCGGGAAATTTCCAAGTGTTGGATTTTTCCATAGTTTAACGACGTTCTAAGTAGTGCAAGTAACGCGATGGACCCTCTAGAAGACAACAAACCTTAACTCGATTATGTGACCGTCTTGAACTGCCCTTTGAACCTTCGGGTTTGGGGCAGTACGGCGTGCCACATGTGAGGCGTTGGCTTGACCCTTCTACGGCTGGACCGTCGGTACTGAGGCACGAACTGAATGTTGTTAGACTTATGTTTCATGTGTTGATCTATATTGGGAAAACTTGGGTGTTCGACTGTTTGATCAAAAAGTTTAACATTTTCTATTTATCCGGAATGTGATACAATAATTGGAATTCACAAGTAGTTATGAGATAACTGAATGAATGTTATAAACATAGCACTTTAGTCTCAATTGATCGGTTGCCACGGAATTTTGATGTGATCAAAAGTCCGTCGCAATCACGTAGCGTACGCGGATACTCGCCGGGTAAACTTAATAGACAGCCTTGCCCCATAGCCCCGACCAAGTGACTGTAGGAGAACCCCGTCGCCGAAAGCATCCGTCCGGGTGCTTGCGGCAGCGGTGTTCCGCCTTGGTGCACTTCGTCGACGGTATCGGGGGTGCGGCCGCCTACTAAAGTTTAAGACGAGTATTCGATCAGGATGTCGGGAATCCTGTTGAATTGCCCGACTTGATATTGAAAAGAGTTTTCGATTTTGAGACTAAAATGCGGGGTTTATAATTGTTAGGCATGCGATGTCTAAGAAATTCATTTGGTCAGGCATGCGATGTCTGAGGTGGTTGCGGATTCCAACTGTTGTAGTTTTACACTTTCTTTTCTGTGACCGTAAGTGTAATATGTGATATCGCCGGTTTCGTTGCTATATGTCAACGACAATTGGGATACGCATATTTACTTACGTTGATGACATGTGATGTTATGTGTTGCTGGATATGTTATATTGGATCGTCGTGTTTGAATAGTCGGGGGTTTTTATGTGAGATGAGTGTTTTTCATTTTCATTCATGTAAAAACTTGTATGTAATATTCTTTTATTGGGGCACTTCCAGGTTGCGGAAGATGTCACCTTTTGTATATTATTTACTTTTCCGCACTAGGATAGACCCAAGGAGGGGAGCACAAGTAACCGGGTTCTGGAGTCCAGTGGGAGACCAACTCGAGGAGTCGAGTCCGGGTCTCCTAACTCTAGAATTGGTAGGGTTGCTTGCCGCTCTCGTAGGGGTCTAGGGGTGTGGGTTTGGCTATTCATCGCGACCGTGGAATCCGTGTTTTATACTGGCTCGTATTAAAAACACGGACGTCCTTGTATATCCAATATTTCATATGATTCTTCTGCTGCGATATCTGTGATGTGATCATGTGATATGTTCTGTGATGGATACTTTATATAGTATATATGATATATTATATAGACGTTACTTATGTTTTGCACTCGCGCTAGCCCTGCCCCGCTCTGCCGTTAGTTACCTAACCTAACGGTGCACGAGGGGACATCGAGGCGAATGCGGATGGCATAAGTGTACGTCGTATTTATCTGTGATGTTTAGGTACTTAAATGATGGGACTTCATTAATGTGATTAATGAAATAAAAGAAACCTAAGATGTTGTAGAATCGAATTTCAAAATAAAACAGGTAGCTACAGTTCTTGCTTTGCACAGAGGTATATATGATATATCCTGCACCTTATTCGATAAGGAAAGGACCGAGATCCCTTCACCGGGAGTGACTCCTTTAGCAATAACTGGCAGATGCTACACACTCGGTTTGTCATTTAATTGCTTTTAAGTGTTTTTGCTTTGCACAGTGATATATATGATATATCCCGCACCTCATTCGACGAGGAAAGGACCGACGATCCCTTCACCGGGAGTGACTCCTTTAGCAAAACTAGAAAAGCCTCAAAAACACTCCATTTTTAAAATCATTTGATTCTACAACGATATCAAGTTCTTTACGCAATAGGTTTTCAGAAAAACCTGTCGTAGCCCTTCATCATTTCAGATAAGTGCTAGTTAGTATTCGTGCTACGTTTGTTGGCCTGCGTCAAGGCGTAGTGTGCGGTAGCTAACTAGTATTTATCTGCTTATGCATATGATGCAGATTGGATTAGGGTAGTCGTGCGACTTTGTTGGCCTGCGTCAAGGGTCGTGCGGGTGGGTTTAATTCAATCAGGAAATGACGGGTTGAACTTGACTAGCGCACTATGGTTTGTTGGCCTGCGTCAAGGTCATAGGACGCTAGGGGCAAAATATTATCGGGAATTTCAAGTGTTGAAATTTGCAATGAGATTGCATACCTTCTATGAGATAGTTGGATCCCGATACCCGCTGCGAGTAAGAGTTACTCCTGGGAGAGTTTTATACATTACAATTAGCCGATCAAGTAGGTGTCTAGAAAGGTGTCAACGGGGTTACGCCCCTAGGAAAACGAGTTTTACATTAATTAGGTTCGTGCGAAAGCACGGGGGACCTCCCTCAAAGTACCGACACTGGCCTGGCTGAAAGATTGGCGAACTTGTAGTGTGTAATTAATCCCGGCTAGTCTTTCCTTTTAGGGTTTGAAGGAAGATTTGATAAAAAGCAGTGGGAGCCATCCTGATTAGATAAAATAATAACCAATCTATTCTTGCAAGAGCGCACGCTGAGTGTTTTCTTCTCTCTCTCTCCAGGTAGCGACCATATCACGCCTTAATCAAGATAATAATACGGAATATTGACCGAACCCGCTTGTTATACTGAGCTGGGGAACGTTGGTCCCGCTCCAACTTATAATTGTTATAAGACAGAGCAGAAAATTGGGGAATACCAGATTTCTCGTGCCGCCCAAACGAAGAGAGTGCATGCTGATGCATCATCTTCGGGTGTGTTCATTACAAAGAACTGTTTCTCAGTATCCTCTACGTCCTGGGTATGTGATACCAGATCAGGATCCCAGATATGTAATCTGTTACATAGGGCTACAGAAAGGTAGAGAACTGAGAACGGGTGATAAGTTTCATGAGGCAGAAAACGGGGCAAGTGTTGCAGCCAAGTCTGTTGGTCACTGTCACCCTGTATTACCAATACATTGATTCTGAACGAATGTTATTAGATACCGAACCTGATATACAAAATCATATCACTCTCTTTATTAGTAAAGAAATGATAAAATTTTGTATTGTTGGATAATGTTTTGAACATTTCCTATATCAAAAGTTGATCGGTTCAGGCACGTTATCTAAAAGCATTGATGTTCTAAATCAAACAACAGTTCTTTAGTATACGGAACACACACAAGAGGAAGAGTTCAGAGATGAACGAATCCTTCTTGAGGCATTGTAGACTAGGTCATATCAATGCGACCCGACTAGCTGAAGTTACATGTAGATGCATATTTAAATCAGTTTGAATTTACATCTTGTGAAACTTGCCAGTCATGTCACAAAGATAAGATGACCAGAGCTCTGTTTAATGGAAACAGAGAAAGAGTTAATGAACTCTTGGGATGATTCATGTTGATGTATGTAAGGTCCCCTGTCTACACATGCCAGGACTGGTTCTTTGTACTTCGTTACATTCTCTGATAATCTCTCAAGATTCAGACATATGTTCCTGTTGAAACACAAGTCCGAAACTTTTGAGATATTCACAGAATATAAGTTAGAAGTAGAGAACCAAAACACGGGTATAAGTATTATGTCCTTTGATGTGATCAGGGAGGAGAATACTTGAGCACGGAATTCCTGGATTATTCTAAAGAAGAATGAGATTCTCTCTCAGCATTACTCCTCCGTATACACCATAGCACGATGGTATATCGGGGCGGAGCAATCACACCCTATATGATAAGGTGTGCTCTATGATGAGTACTACTGAGTTACCTATTTCCTTTTGGGAGTTATGCACTTGAGAAGATGCATACCTATTGAATAGGGTTCGAATCAAATCAGTTGCCTACCACTTCATATGTGATATGGAAAGGGAAGAGCCCATATCTTAAGTTAGTTAAGATTTGGGGTTGTCCGGCCTATGTCTAAAAGCAAAATCCGGACAAGCTCGAGGCAAGGTCTGTAATGTAGAACTGGAAAGGTTCCAGCTATACAAAATTGCAGCTGATGATTTGAAAGAACCAAAGGATTCAATAGTTACCAACGAACCTCAGCCTCTCCGCCGATCTAGTAGGGTTCCTCACCCACCTGAGAGATACTTCGGTTTCTCTATGACAGTGGGAGCGAGGATTGCATCATGAGATGATGACCCAACTAGTTTCGAGCTGGCCATCAGGAGTGTGACTCTGTAAGAATGGCTGGATGCTTAGTGATCTGAGATGGAATCCTTATACACCAACAGAGTATGGACTTTGGTTGCTATATCTGAAGGGTTAAATCCCCATCAGGAGCAAGTATATCTTGAGAAGATTACTTGGTGTAGATGGAAAAGTTGAGACTTTCAAAGCTAGACTTGTTAAAGCTTTTCGTCATCGACCAGGCGTGGATAATGATGAAACCTTTTCAAGTAGCTATGCTTAAGTCCATCCAGATCCTACTTGCCACGGCTACATACCATGACTATGATATCTGGTGGTTGGGTGTCATGACAGCTTTTCTAAATGATGTTTTAGAAGAGAGAGTCTATAAGTACACAGCCAGAGGGCCTCGTAGACAGTGGGAGCAGCGGAAACGTGTGCAAGATGTTTTATAGGATAAAGCAGGCATCGCGGAGTTGGAACATCTGTTTTGATGTGGTAGTCAAAGAGTTTGACATCATCAAAATGGTAGATGAACCTTGTATAAACAAAAAAGTAGTAGGGAGTATGGTGACGATCCTCGTAGAGTACGTGGATGACATACTCTTGATAGGGAAGGAGTTTCCTATGCTACGCTCGATCAATCTCCGCGTATCACACTGATTCTCCATATAAGATCAAAGTGATACCTCCTAAATCCTGGGTTTTGGATCTATGAGGTAGATCTAAATGGATGTTAGGATTCTCACTAGTTGTAGTGAGACGGTATCAATCGAACCTGGGGAGAATCACTGGAATGGTTCCAGAGTGATAAAGATGACTGAAAGTCAGTCACAGGCATTGTCTTTACCCTCAGTAAAGGGACGGTATGTTGGAAGAGTTCCAAGTTATATACCGTGACATACTAGAAGATAAAGGCAGGATACATCGCTACTTAAGATGCTACCAAAGAGGCTGTTTGGGTGTATATTGGTTCATAAGATGAACTTCGTTCCTTCCATTGTGAGACAATGGAGTTGTGGCTTATGCCAAGGAACGCCGGTCCCATCAGTGATCCAGACATATTCTAAGGCAGTATCACCTGATCATGGAGATGGTTGATCTCCAAGGAGATCGAGGTTAGGAGAGTAGACTCAGAGGACAACACGGCGGATCCACTCACGAAGGCCTATTCCCAGAGAGAGACTTTTATGGGATGGTTGAGTATGAGATACTACAACCACTGCTACAGATGGCCCTAGTGCAAGTGGGAGATTGTTAGTTATATGTATGCCCTAGAGGCCATTACTGTACATTGGATGTATATTGTAGTGGATGCTGGGACATATATAGGGAGGACTTTCTTGCTCGACATGATAGTATGCTATCTGGTTGAACTTTACCTTAACGTGTACACTGATTGTCTCTCTGTTACATGTTGGTAAAGCCCTTAGGATGTGTACTTGACTACCTGGACTATGATGCAGATCAAACTAGTGGGGACAGATAGTCTATAAGTACATCCTTCAAAGTCCCTAGTCATGGGTGTATCGAGACAGGGCATCGATATACCAGAGTAGACTAGCGTATACCTTCTCGACCCATACAGATGGGCGATGGATGATCCCATATCCATTGGTGTTTGACATCAGAGATGATATACGGGTGCTCAGTAGAGACTGGGTACACTGGACGGACTCGCCGAGAACTCCCAGATGGTATTATACCTTACGTCAGATGGCAGTTCTCTGGTGACACTGGTACAGAGTAGTCTGTTGACCCGAGATCGTCATAGATTCTTGTGTGGTTCCCACTGTGCTTTGATTTCCATCTTACCACGTCCAAGAGGGCGTGCAAAACGGTGGTTTTTGGGTACAGTCCCGAGTCACATGGAGGCAATGAGCGATAGGAGGGGATTCGTCTCTCCCGGTATAGGGAGTTGATGTTGCGCTGTGTTCGATTGGCTATAACAGGAAATCCCTGGCCAGGGTTGCTGAGATTTACTGGTAAGTGTTACCAGTAGTTTCTCAAATTGTTATAGACCTTATATCGACACGACTTATCGAGCTATTGGGGTCTGACGTTTACCACCCCTAGGCGAGATATGCGACATATCAGACGATCAGACCGGACTGTACGGTAGTGTTACTGGTTGGATTCACTGGAGTGTGAGCGGGCTTGCTCGTCGATCTTCTGATCGCTCAATACCCGGGTGGCCGTTACGTTTAGCAGACCGCTTGCGGCTTGTGGGTGTTTGATATGATCATCACCTGCTGCCGGCGTATTGACGAGTCTTTAGAGTCCTACACAGAGGTTTCCTGGCTCAAGCAAAACGAAATAGGAGCGCATATGAGATATGTGCGGGACCGAGAATAATGCGTGTATGTGATACCGTATTCTATTCTCGTGATGAATGTGTCGAATGGTTGTATGCGATATAACCTAGTTATCGAATCGAGGATTGATTCGATAAGCCGATATATTGGATACTAGTCGGTTATATGCGATATGACCGGATCGTTAAATCAAGTGTTGATTTAATGATTTAATGTATAATTATATATTTGATATATTACTTTGCATTAACTAGTATTGGTTCACTTTAAATGGATTTTCTCACTCGGTTGTGCACATTGTATATGTGATATACTTTTGTACACAAGTTTGTATCATGTTTGATGATACATGCTCACTAGGGTTTGTGTGAAGATTAAACCATGGTTGTAGATTGGTTAGGGTTTTCATTTTCTTATTCCTTTATTTATTTATTTATTCTTTTTGGAAAAATGAAAAGCATAAAGGAAAATGGTGGCTTTGTTTGTTTTCTAGTTGAAGCTTCATGAATCTTTGACCAAAGTGACCATTTTGTCTCATGCTTAACCCTAACCACTCCATTAACCCTAGTTTAATCTCTACACTTGACCATGGTTCATTTTATGATAAGTATTGATTTACTTTTGATTTTAAATTAACTTATCATAATTCTATCATCTTCTTCTTCTTCTTCTTCACTTGAAGATGCTTGACTTCATCAATGGTGGATTGATGAAATGAGTGAGAAATCCAATTCTAAAGTGAACCCACTTCCTATTTCTTCATCCTCTACCTCTTTCCAAGTAGTATAGGGTGTTTCCTTCACAAGTTTTCACGGCTTGGTGAAGGTGGAGCTTGATCTAGCGATGCCTCGACGTAGATCATCTTCGGCATGGACATCGACGACCTAGCTCGCCATTTCTCCGACGAAGCCGACGCTAGAGCCCGGGAATTCATTTGGACAGCGAGGGGACTTCGTTGCGGAGCTATGGAGGTGGAGCACCGGATCTACAAAGGTTGTATTTCCGTTTAAACTTTAGTTAAGTTGTTAACTAGTTTCATTTTCGCCTAGAAATCTAGCCAACGATCCGTTCTAGGGTTTCTCGGCACCGTTTAAATTTGAAATTGGCATGTTTGATGCCTTGTGAGACCTCATTAGGGTGCCTAGGAACCCTACACTTGGGGCCCATAAGTCACTCCTCCAGCAAGGACCGAGCGATAGTTGCAGTTGCAGGCAGTGCAGTTTGAAGCCATTGATCTTCTGTTTTCTGCATGGAGCAAGACACCAAATCTTAGAACCTCAAATCCACAGGCAACCACAGCAAACCGCGATTCGTTCGTGAACACGACACACGAAGTATGGAGTGGAAAGAGGAAGAGGTCCCACCGGGCGTGCCAGAATCTGTTCCCTTCCGAACGGCGGCCGAGACGTGGGACGTCTCGCCTGAGGTTCGGGGCAGATGCTAATTGGTTTTATCCGTCCACCTCTCCGAAGATGCCAAGTTGATTTATGGCACCGTGTATCAGAGGTTTAGACGGATGCGGCCGATGTAGCAGACTTCGTCAGATTCCCCCTCGCTTGAGGGGTTTTTGATTGTGGGGACGCTCTTCCCTGCAGGCGCAAGCCCCTGCAGTTAATTACGCTACCGCATTGCGATAACAACTTTCTCTTTCTCCAGATGGTCACTTCGTGTCGTGGGTGTTTGTTTTATTTGTGGTTGCCCGTGGATTGTATACGGAGACCAATTTATGTCGTCGCCCGTAGGACGTGGATTAGTCCAAATCCGTATTTTCTTAGATTTGGGTTTGGGGTTTTGGTTTGAGGATACGTTAGCCATATTTGAGGCTAAGATCAACTCAAACGTTTGTTAAGGATTCGTTAGTCCAATTTGAGACTAAGATCAACTTAACGGGATCGTTTGGATCCGACAAAAGAGCATTTGGGCTCCATTGTTCCAGTTTAGGGACATAGTGGTCCATTTAATGTATGGCCGTCGGGACCCGTCACCTCTCTGACGACGTTGAAGGATTACAACGACAGATGTCAGAGGAGTTCAGAGATGTACCCTTGAACCAGAGTTAATTGAGGATTTATAGTCCGATTTGGGACTAGAGTCTGTTTGAAAGTTTAAGGATACGTTAGCCATTTTTGAGGCTAAGATCAACTTAAACAGGATCGTTTAGATCCGACAAAAGAGCATTTGGGGCTCTATTGTTCCAGTTTAGGGACGTGGTGGTCCAAGTTCCAGTTTAGGGACATAGTGGTCCGATGGTAGTTTAAGGACGCATAAGTCCGCGAGTTTAAGGACCCCGCAGTCCGTATCTTGGTTTAAGGACGCATAAGTCCATGAGTTTAAGGACCCCACAGTCCGTGTTGATATGTGGTTGTCGGGACCCGTCACCTCTCTGAAGACGTTGAAGGATTACAACGACAAATATCAGAGGAATTCAGAGATGTACCCTAAACCATTGAGTTGGTTGAAAGAGCAGATGTGCTCAGTTCAAGATGATTTGAGGACTTATGGCCAGTTTGGGCTAAGTCCAATTATGTTTGAAATATTGGGCCTCTGTTGGTCCATTGAAGGAGAGGCTTCGCCTCTAGAAACTTAGCCAATTGGGCTAAAGCTAGTGTTAAACACTAAAGACCAACAGTGTTGAACACTGGGAATAAGATTAGCAAGTTAGTGTTAAACACTAAAGATAATCAGTGTTAAACACTGGGAACAGAGTTTTCAAATTAGTGTTAAACACTAAGCAAATCAGTGTTAAACATTGCCAATAGAGTTTTCCAAATTAGTGTTAAACACTAAGAAAATCAGTGTTAAACACTGAGGACAAAGTCTTCAGATTAGTGTTAAACACTAAGAAGAGAGGGGTCACGTGTGGACACGTGAGAGCGCCCTGATTCCCTTTATTTTATTCTGCAGATCAGTGTTTAACTCTTTTAATTCTGGCGGCCATCACGTGTGAGCACGTGATGAAGGCCCCCGCTCTGGTCTGTTAGAATGCTCATTAGGGGTCACGTGGTGACATGTGAGGGCGCCCTAAATGTGGAGCCAGATATCCTTTTGGTTTATCCTCAAATCTGCGAACAAGTGTTAAACACTTTTATTTTTATTTTAGAGCATCACGTGTTGGCACGTGATGGGGATCTGTGCGCCAATTGTTAAAGCATTTGCTGAGGGGTCACGTGATAACACGTGAGAGCGCCCAAAGCTTTCATTTCCTTTGCTTTTTCTTTCTGCGTTTTGGGAGTCACGTGGGAGCACGTGATGGCATCAAAAAGTGGGGCCAGATCCACTTTATTTTGTTCTGCAAACAAGTGTTAAACACTTTTAATTTTCATAGCCATCACGTGTGGGCACGTGATGTATAATCATGCCCTGATTTATTAGAACATTTATTAGGGGTCATGTGGTAACACGTGAGAGCGTCCAGAATTGTTTCTGCCTTTGCTTTTGTTCCATATATAATGAGGGTCACGTGGGAACACGTGAGGCATTGCCTCAAAGCTTTCCTCTTTTCATTTTTGGGGGATCTGTTCAGGGGTCACGTAGGGCACGTGACCTTAGTCTTTTCATGCACCGAGATCTTTTAAGTCTCCTTATCTTTAAGAATTAAATTCTTATTTAGGGTAAAACCCTAATTTTTGTTTTGGAGGAATTAAATTCCTATCGTGAAAGAATTAAATTCTTATTTAGGGTAAAACCCTAATTTTATCCCAAAGGAATTAAATTCCTATAATTTTGTGACCATTGAATTCTCAAAACTTAATTCCTCTTCTATGTTTTGGATCTGCATGGCAGGATCTCAACCCAATGAGAATTAAATTCTCAATTCATGGGGAGATGTGCACTTTGCAGATCCTCCACCAGAGAAAGAACTAAGTTCTTTTCTTTATATAAGAGTTAAACTCTTTTGAGAATTAAATTCTCTTTTTAAGCCTCCATTTTCTTACCTAGGGTTTTTCTTTTGCAGAGAATTAAATTCTCCTCCCTCTGTTTCTTCTCTCCCTCCAAAAGTCCATCCCTTCTCTTCTCTTCTTGGCTCCTATTTATAGGAGAAGGAAAAGAATCAATTTGTTTAGAAAATCTCTCATTGAAAGATTTGATTTGATTGTTGAGAGAATTGATTTATATTTATCATTAATTCTGGGCCTTTAGATCATTCAGTGAATTTTATTCACCGTGGATTTTAAATCCAAAAGATATTCTATTTGTTATCTCGGTTAGATTTAGGGGGAATTTTTCCTTATTTAAGATTTTTCCATAAATTGGTGATTTTTAATCACCCTTGGATCTTTAATCCGACGGTTCCTATAATTCTTTTTCATTTGGAAAGATTTAGAGAAATTTAGAATTTTAATTCTATTTCGAAAGATTTTAGAGAAATTTAGAATTTTAATTCTATTAAACTGTAAGGCTTTCAAAGCCTGTCACGTGCTGGCACGTGACCCTTGGTCACGTGTGAGCACGTGACCCCCAAATTGGTCCCTTTAACAGCCGCTCGTTTATATTGTTGTTTTAACCATCACGTGTCAACACGTGACCATTGGTCACGTGTGAGCACGTGATACCTCATTGGGGTAACTTCTGAGTTTTAATCAGGGAACAGATTTTAGAATTTAATTCTATTCATTATTTTAGAGGCCTTAAGAGCCCATCACGTGTCTGCACGTGGCCCATGATCACGTGTGAGCACGTGATGCCCCATTGGGGTCTTTTCTAAGTTTTTATTATATCTTTTAACTTCTCCAGCGGGTTTTTAAAGGTCCATCACGTGCGGACACGTAATGCCTCACTTTTGATCCCGGATGAATTATGAGACCCATTATATATCAAATCGAAGGATTTTTCAAGACGCTTTCGATACCATCAGAATTTATCTGTTTCTCATTTGGGAGTTTGTCAAAAAACAGCCCGGAAGATACTGGTTCCCATTTTCTTAAGCGTATCGCTGCCATTTGATATCTTGGACTCTTTTGCGCAGAAATTTTTTGCGGGAACAACGCGTATGTGTATTTCGATACATGTACCGGGAAGTATTCCGTATTTTATACGGAATAGCTTCTAGAAGATGCCACCTCATTTACATGATTTTCCATTTATGGAAATTCATTTGTTTTTTATAAATGAGGTGGAAAAGGAGGCATGGTCATGGACATGTTGAATGGCATAGGTCAAAGCATGGTTGCTATTATTTTATTGCAATTGACAAGTTGGAAATGATATTTTTCTTTTGATGGGAATGAGAGAGGGGGGGGGGGGCGGCCACAATTTTGGGGGGATTCATTTCATTTGTGGGTTCACATACTCCCACTCTCTCATTACATAAAAAAATACTTAGCCAAATTTCTTTTGCTCATGCCAAGTTTCATCACCTCCTTCATCTTCATCTTGCATTGCTTATTTGAGCTTTGAGGTAGAGAGAAAAATATAGTGACACACTACTACACCCCCACTCTCCATCGCTAGCGACTTTGGAGCGTAGGTTACCTCGTTTGTCGAGGTTGGAGCTTGCGCCGTTTCCCTCGGGTGGATCATCGGAGATGGAGGAAGACTGGCGACCAAACATCTTCATGGAGCCGCTAGGAGTTTGGAATGAAGACCGAAGGACTCGGATCATCTCGGTATAATGACTCTAACTCTTAGTTAGCTCGCTAGTATAGGGTTTAAGGTCGATCCGGAATTCGGGTAATGGTAGCGCCGGTTTAGAAAATTTTTGTTCCGCATTTTGGCCGCGTTTCGACGGCCGGGGCGCTGCCGGGACCCAACACAACCGTAGGGCTGGAAGAATTTTGGGAATTTGGATTTTGGTTGGCGTCTGCATCGCTGCACTGGAATATGGTACCAGGAGCGACTCATCATTCGCCGTTTGAGAATTTGGATTTTGGTTGGCGTCTGCATCGCTGCACTGGAATATGGTATCAGGAGCGACTCATCATTCGCCGTTTGAGAATTTGGATTTTGGTTAGCGTCTGCATCGCTGCACTGGAATATGGTACCAAGAGCGACTCATCATTCACCGTTGGGAAAACTTGGGATTTGAAATTTTGGTTGGCGTCTGCATCGCTGCACTGGAATATGGTACCAGGAGCGACTCATCATTCGCCTTTGGGAAAACTTGGGATTTGAAATTTTGGTTGGCGTCTGCATCGCTGCACTGGAATATGGTACCGGGACCGACTCATCATTCGTCTTTGGGAAAACTTGGGATTTGAAATTTTGGTTGGCGTCTACATCGCTGCACTGGAATATGGTACCAGGAGCGACTCATCATTCGCCCTTTTTTTATTACCGTGATTGCTCTATCATTTCAGCTTTTCTTATCGCAAAAGTCGCGATTGCCCTATCATTTCGGATTTTTATTCACGGTTTCCCCATCATTTCGGCTTTACTTTTATTTCTACTCGCTGATTTTTATTGCGAGTTGCCCCATCATTTCAGCTTTTTATATTATATTTTATATATATATATATTATTTTATTTACACATTTTTACATCCCCAGTTTAACGACTTAGAGGTCGTCTATTCCCAGTTTAATGACATGGTGGTCAGCTCTTTTTAGAGAAAGGCAAATGTTTGAGAGAATCAGATTCCCGAAGGACTTCGATCTCCGTTTGTATGAAATTGGCGGTCGCAGCTTGACTGTTTGTTAACACGCCTTTAGACAGTTCTATCTCTCCTGCCTTGTATTGCTTTTCGACCCAATCATTGAAGACGAAGCAGTCCTCAACGACATGACCTATCACTCTGTGATAGGGGCAGTATTTGGGCCCGTCAGTCATATTCGCTTCTTGCGGTCTTTTTGATTCTGGCAATTGTAGACCGTTCCTCAGGGCGTCTTTGAATATTTTACGGATTTTGTCCTTTCTGAAGGAATAGACCTTATCCAGCTTCTCTTTCAGTGGAGATTCTCCTCCCTCTCTGAACACTGTCCTGTGAGGCTGGTTGGCATTAGGCCTGCTCATCCCTCGCTTATTTCGGTTAGCCGAAGTGTTGAAAGATTCAATATCGTCGGAATTTCCGCCTTTGCGATTTTCGTCCTTTCGATTTCTTCAGGACCTATTGTTATTTTGGGAGTCAGAGGAGGACTCCTGCTTTAAGCGTTCCAACATTTGAACTTTCCTGGTCAGCTCTTGGAATGTTTTGAGACCCGCGGTGCATAGAAACGGGGCCATCCAATTGTTGAGATTTCCGACGAGGAGACTGACAGATTGGTCCTGCTCTATCGGCGGTTCACATTTGACGGAGAGATTGCGCCAATTGGGTTATAAAATCCGTGCCGCTTTCGTTGTTCTTTGGCTTGGTCCTTACGAGGTCGGCGATGGTGATCTTATCGCTGACACTCATGAACCTTTGTCGAAACAAAGATTCCATTTGGACGAAAGTAGTAACGGAGCCATCCGGTATGCTCGCGTACCAGTCGAAAGCGATATCGGTCAGGCTATTAACGAACTAGCGGAGAAGAAGCGCATCATTGCCCCCAGTATTCCCGCATGAGGCTTTAAAGTAGGCGATGTGCTGATTCGCATTTCCCGTCCTATCAAATCTTCCGAATTTAGGGATGACATAGCCGATGGGAAATTTTACCAGATCATACTGAGCAGGATATGGTCTTCCGCTACTGCTAACATCTTTTTGCGCTTCGGCTTCGGCTACCAATGTTTTGACTTTGTTGGCAACCAAATCCATGATTTGATCTTGAGTTAGCGGGCTACTATCATCGGTAGCCAAGACATTTCCTGAGATAGGATGCGACTTTCATGCGGTTCGCCCACTTTTGGATTTGAGGGAATAGGCGTCGGCTGTCCCGGGACACCGTTTCCCGGTTCATGAGCAGAGCCATGCGCCTGATTGGGCATCTGAGAGGC
Source organism: Agapanthus africanus (assembly GCA_030015575.1). Classification (NCBI taxonomy): domain Eukaryota; kingdom Viridiplantae; phylum Streptophyta; class Magnoliopsida; order Asparagales; family Amaryllidaceae; genus Agapanthus; species Agapanthus africanus. Next base: position 693,322,526 of record CM057342.1, on the reverse strand, counting down.
AAGTTGGGCCGTGAGCCGTAAGACGACGTTTGTCAAGTCGTCAATTTTTGAGTAGAGCTTGGCCATCTCCTTGTCTTTGCTTCTGAGTTGTTTTCGGAGCTTTTGGAGAACTTGCTGCTCCGCGTTCCTGAGACGGAAGATTGGCTCATCTTCACTTTCCGAGCCCGACTCCTCATGAACCGAAGGATCTATCTGCTTATCAGCCTCACTGGAAGGGTTTTCATTACCTTCCAGAGGAGGCTGGTCTTGGAAAGTGGCATCCACATTCATGCCAGATTGGATTTGAGATGTAGTAGCCCCATCCTTGCTCTTGCTACGCGTGCCCACCATGTAGACAGTGTGGACCATATATCCAGCCATCTCTTTATCTTTGGCGGCTGATTTTGAAGAGCGGTATAGGCTTTGGAAATTCATAAATTTTAACATGGCCAGAGCCCTAGCCCTTTTTTTGGCTCTATATCTGAGCCGTTTCTGCCTCAGCTTCTCTACCTTGAGTGCTTGGCAGGCTTCTGCTCTTCGGGAAGCCGCCATAGGCCGAGTGATGAGGAGGCTTGAGAAAACATCCGCCCGCATATCCGTCGAAGGTATCGCCTGGGCTTGCCCACGACGTCTGGCAACTTCTTTTGTTCTGACGTCTTTGCCCCCAGCTGGGGCCATGGAGAGCCATTTGAATACTGACTCGCGTCTGGGTTGGGGCGCCTTCGAGACCACCACATTTGGCCCCTTGCCTTTCGAGGCCGGTTTGTCAGTTACCAGAGCTTGAAGAGCACGGACGACGTTAGCTGACACGAACAGAATAGAGCTAAATGGCAGCGGCGACTCCTCCCATTTTCGCCCGAGACTGGCCGGGAGGACGGTCCTGACGTCCATCTTCATCATGTAGGAGATGGGAGCTGAGTTCATCTTTGGAGACATTGTTGAAAAGTGATTGCTTGAAAACCTGCATGAAAGAGCATTATTTTAGTATAAATATAGATATGTATATTGTTTGAGTTTGCATGAACGTTTAACCCGAAATATAGGAGGAGTGAAAGGTCCCACCGGGCGTGCCAGAATCTGTAGGGTGTTTTTCGTCACCCCATTGAGATGGGAATACGCGCGCGCTTGTCAGGCGCATTACAGATTTCCCCTGTCTGGGGTAGGCTTGGGTTTATTGATTGTGGGGATCCGAATCTCCGGCAGCCTCGGACTAAGCTGCCGTTAATTACCCCTCGCATTTGGAGCGAGAGAACCTCCGATTGACGGGTTAAACTGGTCATGCGAACTCAATGCGCAGTGTTGTGTTTTAAAGGGGTTATGGATATATCGGGGGCCCCGCAGAGTTTTTACGGGGGTCCCGCTACCCGTATAGCGGGCAGGGGGTTAAGGGGGCTAGCAGCCCCCTTGCGGGGTGTGGGGTAGCTTCCCGTTAGAATTTTTTTCTAACAGGGACAGTGTCGTGGAGTATGTGTGTGTGTGTATAAAAAAGGGAAAGGGCATCTAAGGGATGCGTAGGAGAAGGCGCCAGCGGCCCACGTGCTAGGCACATGGGCGCTGTGCGCCAGCGCCCCACTTGCCTGGCACGCGGGCGCTGTGCGCCAGAGCGCCAGCGCCCCACTTGCTTGGCACGCGGGCGCTAGGCGTCAGCAGCAAAAGGAACTTGGTCTCTGCACTGGGAGCTGTGCTCCCGATTTGACTTATGGAGTTAAACTCCTGACAGAGATTAATTTAGGGAGTTAAACTCCAATGGATCTTGAATGGAGTTAGACTCCTAAAAAAAATTAGAAATGATCAAAGGGGGCTGCTTTGTTTCTCCCTTTGGCTCTGGATCTTCCTAAGATAGGATTTCTGGAGATGGGTCTCCTTCTTCCTCCCCCTGTTGACCGGATCTTGGAGAAAAGGGAAGTATGAGATTTTAAAAAACTCTTATTTTTGAGATCTGATGGAAGATCTGAGTTCCCCTTTGTGGGTTTTGTGGTGAAAAACTTTTTAGTTTTGGAAAAGGAAGAGTAAAACTCTTGATTTAATTCAAAAGAAAGGAGAAGATTTAGAACCTTGAGGAAGGAGAAGGAGGCACAAAAACCCTAGAGTTTTTAGAGAATGAAAAGTCTATAGATATTTTCATCATGTTGTCTCTTATAGACTTACATATTTACATATAGCCCCTTGAGCTTCACAAAATGGCATTTTGCCCATCCCATGTCTCATGTGCTATTTCTTTTTGCACATAAGCCATGGGCTTTAAAAAAATTTTGCTTTATGCCCATTTTGCTTACATTCATGCACAAAAAATTATATCAAAATTATTTGTTACATGATTTTTATTTTGGCATGGGGAGGCCGGCCGCGGAGCTCGACTTAGGCATGGGCCCACTTGCTTGGGCTTGGGCCCGCTTACTTGGGGTTGACCTTGACTTTGACCCAGTCAACCGGGGTGCAAATTTTGACCCCAACACTCGTGATATGTGATATCGGTCGGTTATATGTGATATAGCCGGGTTATCGGATCAAGTGTTGATTCGATAAGTTGCTATATTAGATATTAGCTGGTTGTATGTAATATAACCGGATTATTAAATCAAGTGTTGATTTAGTAATTTAATGTATATTTATATATTTGATATATTAAATTACATTAACTAATATTAGCTCACTTAAACATTTCTTTTTTTCACAAGTGTACACTTAGTATATATGTGATATATATTTATGTACATTTTATTAGTTTCATGCTTGATGCCACATACTTCTTGGGTGTATGAGACTCACACCATGCTTATGATAATCCTAGGGTTTTTATTTATCCAAGTAATTCAAATTGGTTGGAAATTTGTCATAGCTAGAAGTTTGGAGAAGCTTATGCTAACCATTGACTTAGTTTACTAACTTTGTTTTACTTGTAGATATTTATTAACCTAACCATTATTGTTAGCCATGGTTTAGTCTCTACATGAGTTAGTGTATGACATAAACTCACCCATGATTGCTATTCTCACCTCATGAGTTTCATTTTCTTCTCCACTTCATCTTCTTCTTTCTCATGAGAAAGTTTTCTAGCTTTTCAAATGGTGAAGAAATATTGTGAGAAAAATAAATCTAAAGTGAGCAAAATTCCTACTTCATCATCCTCTACTATATTAGTCATTTAGTTTAGGGTGTTTGCTTCACTAATCTACCATTAGTGAAGAGGTAGCATGAGCTTGAGTCTCCTCGACGTAGATCATCTTCGTCCTCGAAGACTTCGAGCAGGCTTGTTCATTTCTTCATGTGAACCCTTACTAGAGTTCGGGTGTTCACTACATGGAGCGAAGGGACTACTACACGGAACTTTAGAAGTGAAGGACCGGTCTACAAAGGCTGTATTCCTCATTCACTTAGATGTAAAGATATTTGCATGATTGATTCATATAATTCTCTAGTTAAGATTCTATGTTAGGGTTCTTTAATACGGCAAAAATTTGAAATTGGCATGGACGATACCTCTCGAAACCTTGCTGTCGTGCTAGGAAACCCTGCAGGTTGTATGCGATACAGCCGGGTTATTAAATCAAGTGTTGATTTAATAATTTAATGTATAATTATATATTTTATATATTAATATACATTAACTAATATTAGCTCACTTAAAAAATTGTTTTCCCTAAATACATTTAAATATATATGTGATATATTAATGTATTTATATATGTGTCATGCTTGATGATACATTGCATATGGGTGTATGAGACTCATACCATACTTAAGATAATTAGGGTCATTATTTATTTAGGGAATAAACAAAATTAGGTGGAAAATGGCTTGCTTTGGATGCTTGTGGAAGTATGTAGAAATCTTGACTTAGTCCACTAATTTTGTTTTACTCTAAATATTTATTAACCTAACCATTATCTTTAGCCATGGTTAAGTCTCTACATGAGTTTATATGAGATATTTTCTCACCCATGGTTGACTACACTTGATCACTTGAGTTTCTTCTTCATCTCCTTCATTGCTCTCTAGCTCTCAAGTGAGAAAAAAAAGAAAAAGAGAAAATTAATTCTAAAGTGAGCGAGATTCCTATTTCATCAATCTATACCAAACTAGCCATTTAGTATAGATTGTTTGCTTCATTAATTCTTCAATTAGTGAAGAGATATCTTGAGTTAGAGATTCTTCGACGTAAATCATCTTCGGTCTCGAAGATCCTTGAGCAAGCTCGTTCCTTTCGCCTAGTGGAGCCTAAGGAGAGTCCGGGACACCACTACTTGGAGCAAATGGACTATTATACGGAGCTTTAGAAGTGAAGGACCGTTCTACAAAGGTTGTATTCCTATTTCACTTAGTGTAAAGTTTGTTTACATGCATTCAATACCCTAATTCTTCAGTTATATCCTTGGTTCGGGCTCGCTCGGCACTCTAGATTTTTAAAATTTCATACTTGATGCATGCCAAAACCTAGTGAGGGTGCTAAGCGAACCCAGCAGTGGTATCAGAGCCAGGCTAGAGCATTAGGAGTTGTCTATACAAAGTTAAAGTGTTCAATCGAATTTCGAAAACCCAAAAAACCATGCTCTCTGGAAATTTTTCAAAAGTTGGAATTTTTCTAATTAAAAATGTTCAGAAAATTGTGCAGGGTTTTATATGAACCCACAAGAAAAATGACGGCCCAACTCGAGTAAACGACTACGGAAGCGCGGCCAAAGCATGCCTTTGGCGGCGGTTACGCGGCACCGTTGGTGAGGCAGGGAGCGTGCCTTCTTGTGTTGGTCTGTAGGTACTTGGGATACTGTCTGGGTATTTTTAACCATGACTCAAGAGTTGAGGTCTCTGGGAATTTTGGGTGTTTGATAAATCGATCGAAATGTTTAATATCGTTTAGATATCTGTGATTTTTGATACAATATTTGGAATCAACAATAATTAGTTTTGTGAAAACTAATTAGTATTTTGTAAATCTAGCAATTTGGTCTCTTTTGATCGGTTGCCGCGGGGTTTTGATTCGGATCAAAACTCCGTTGCAATCTCGTATAGTACGCGAACACTCGCCGGGTAACACTACTAGATAGCCACGCCCTATAGTCCCGACCAAGTGACTGTAGGAGAACCCCATAGCCAAAAGCATCCGTTCGGGTGCTCGCGGCCGCGGTCTTCTGCCTAAGTTCGCTTCGTCGACGGCATCGGGGGTGCGGCCTTCCACTAATGTTTCCGACGAGCATTCGATCAACTGTTGGGAATCTTATTGAATTGCCCGACTGGATATTGAAAAGTGTTTTCAATTTGACACTAAAATGCCAGCTTTATAATGTTAGGCATGAAATTTGGAATATGTGATATTCCGGATTTATGATGTCTAAGGAATTTATTTGGTTAGGCATGAAATCCGAAATATATGATATTTCAGATTTATGATGTCTAAGGTGGTTGCGGATTCCAACTATTGTAGTTTTCACTTTCTTTTTTGCGACCATAAGTGTAATATGTGGTGTATCGCCGGTTTCGTTGTTAATACGTTAACGATAATTGGGATACGCATATTTACTTACGTTGATGACATGTGATGTTATGTGTTGCTGTGATATGTTATATTGGATCATCGTGTTTGAATAGCCGGGGTTTTTTGCGTAAGATGAGAGTTTTTCATTTTTATTCATGTAAAAACTTGTATATAATATTCTTTTATTAGGACACTTTCGGGTTGAGGATGATGTCACCATTGATGTATATTATTTAATTTTCCGCATTAGGATAGACCCAAGGCGGGGAGCACAAGTTACCGGGTTCTAGAGTCCAGTGGGAGACCATATCGAGGAGCCGAGGTCGGGTCTCCTAACTCTAAAATTGGCAGGGTTGCTTGCCGCTCTCGTAGGGGTCTAGGGATGTGGGTTTGGCAATTCATCACGACCATGGAATTCATGTTTTTTTACTGGCTTAATTTAAAACACTGACCTCCTAGTATATCCAATATTTCATATGTTAACTTCTGCTGCAATGTTCTGTGATGAGATCATATAATTGCATGAGACAAATGCTTTATATTATATATATGATATATAATAAACGTTGCTTATGTTTTGCATCCACGCTAGTCCTGCCCTCGCTCTGCCGTTAGTTAACTAACCTAACGGTGTATGACGGGACCCCGTGGCGAATGCGGATGGCATAAGCGTACGTTGTATTTTCGTTTCTTTATCTGTGATGCCTAGGAAGCATAAATGATGGGACTTCATTAATGAGATTAATAAAAGGGAAAGAAACCTAAAGATGCTGTAGAATCAAATTTTCAAAAAGGGTAGCTCTAGTTTTTGCTTTGCATAGTGGTATTCCTTGATAAATATCCAGCACCTCATTCGATAAGGAAAGAGCCGAGATCCCTTCACCGGGAGTGACCTGTTCATATCATAATTTTGCATTATTATATTCCCCATTCTTATTCATTTTACAAATAAACAGGTGCTTTTGATCCATGTCTGCAACATAGTTGCAGGTTACAGGTTCTCAGAACAAAATAGTGAAAATGATGGAAAGACGATACAAAAGTGAGACTACGACCAACAAATGGAAGAATCTTGATTATGCCTACAATTTGAAGAACAAATGAAGATCAATGGATAAGTTCACAAAGCACAAAGGCAGCGCAAGGTTCAAGACTTCGACACGAAGCAAACGGTAAAAGTCCACGACATTATGCACTGTGGAAAACTGGAAGAAAACTAGAAGACAATCTGAGAAACCAATTGAAGAAACAGGAAGCCAAATGTAACCAGAAGCAGCACAGAAGAAATCAGACAAAAAGCCCCCTATATGGCCGCGGAACTGCGGCCAAACATGCCTTCTGGCCGCGGATCCGCGGCCATATGAAGCCCGTGTCGGTATGTCGTTTGACAGTTTGGCGGTGCGTTGACTAGATTTCTTAGGGGCAAATTTGTAAATGCAGATATGTATCGAATGTAACCCTAGGGTTTCTATGATCTATAAATAGAAACCCTAAACCTCTTTTTTGAGGTATGCCTCTTTTCATTGATCAAAATTCAGAAATCCATTGTAATGTTTTGAGAGCATCAAATAAAGTAAGTATTTTTTTTCATTGCCCTAGTTCTTAAATTCCTTTCTGCCTTAGTATAGATTTTAATATCTGCCCTAGTTAATTAGTTTAGCACTTTTTATTAATCTGCCGTAGTTTAGATAGTTAGTCTTTTTAAATTGAAAACTCATAAAAAAAATGTCTTTTATCAATCCCCTAATGAGTGAGTAGTTCCTCACTTGTTAGGGTTAGGAATATGAAAGGTTTGAGAGATGAAAATCTCTCACCCCTTTCTTGCCCATCACATATTAATTCATAGGACTCCATGCATACATACACACACCGCTCCCTATGGCACCCTATCTACGAGGTAACGGTGATACCGTAGTTTAAAAGACCGGTTGTTCATGTTTTCCATGGAGGTTATAGTAAGAATTAAGAAAGGACGGATAAGGACCTAGAGGAAGAAACATCGTTTCTTCCCGATCGTCCTAATCCCCTTTATTAATTATTACCATAACACCTAAATAGATCTAAATTAGGGCATTGAAAGCGGTGGGAAATCTTAAATTTCCAAGCTTAGCCTAAACCTAACCCTAGCAAGATTCTAATCCTAGTTTAAATCAACTTTAGTTTTTAGTGATAATCAACCCAACACCGTTTGGAATTAACTCGTTAGAACAAATTGAGAATACACAAATCCCTGTGGACCGACCCGTACTCACCGGCTAGCTACCAAGCGACGCCGTTCTTGATTGCGGTAATTAATTCTTTGATCACACAAAACTTAGCACAAATCAAATGGCGCCGTTGCCGGGGATGGCGTAGTATTTTCTTTTTGCAATTTCGAGTTAATATAAAATTATAAAAATCATAAAAAACTGAAAAAAAAATATAAAAATTTTATCATCTTGTTATTTTTTGAAGGGTGTTTTGTTTGAATTGTGCAGGATCGCCGAACAAGTTCGGATCTGGAAAAATCCAGAGAGCAAAACAGAAAACCCTAGATCTGAATAATAGAGGATTACCACAACAGAGCAACAGAAAAAGACTGGAGGCCTGATCTTTCTTACCCACCGCGGAACCGCCGCCAGAGGCAGCTTCTAGCCGCTGATTCGCCGCGGGTTGCTGACGTCAGCAACCCGAAATCCCTCTGTAAGCTCCCTTTCTCCTTCTGAACCCCCTTATATCTCCTCTGTAAAATTTTCCTGCAGGATTCTTTGCGCAAAAACTTCTCCTCTTCTCTAATAACTTGATCTTGTGCAGGGTTTTTTGCATCGCGCTAAAAAAAATTGTTTGCAAGTGATTGTGTTTACTGCTTTGCATATCTAAATTGACTTTAAGGGGCTTAAACACCAATCCAGATTGGGTGGGGATTTCATTACCCTTCCTAGGACCCCAAAAATCACATAAAACATATTGCATTGACCATCAAGTTAATTAAAAAAGATTAGACTCAGCCCTAAGGACTTCGCGCTCAATAGGACAAAGGAATAGTTGTAGGCATCGACCGTTGATCATAACCTGACTTTGTGGTGCCTAGGCTAGACAGATAGGGAAAGGTAATTTTAAAAGGCCCGTCTCATGGTGATTCGTGAGCGGATCCCTCCTTTCTCTACTTGTGCTTACCTGGCCACAATTGGCGGTGAAGAGGCGGCTTGAGGTCCTCACATCTTGCCCTTTGGAACAGTTAGGAGCTGTCTAGCTGACCTAGGTGACCCTAGATCTAGGCTTGATTGTGTATGTGTGATTGATTGAACGTGTGTCTAAGCCTTTTATTGAAAATCTTTTTGCAAAAAGCCCCTTATAAAAAAAACACAAAAAGGAAATTTTTTTTACAAAAACTTGCAACTTGTCGCTAAGAAATCCTTGCACCCCACTTACACCCACTTTCTTCTCATTGACGTTTTCTTACCCCCACCTTCTGTTTTTCACCTTTTGACTACACTACCTCTTTAGTGTATGTTCGGTTGGACTAGGGACACTAGTGCCCGCTTAGTCCGTGTCTCGTTAGTACCGACTGACGACGCTTTCGACTCCGAAATCGAAATTCCTTCCACTTCCTTAACTTCACCTTCACATTCTTCTTCTAAGGAGATGTCAGGATTTAATCCTAACAACCCCTTATCCGCGGGATTGATTCCACCTCCGCCCGGTGCGAATAACCCACAACACCCACCTGTTGAAGCGCCCAAACGAATCGCGCTCCAGGATCTTTTCTATCCTATCCTCACCGCCTTACCTACTTGTCTTTCACTCCCACCGGCAAATGGGGACAACTTTGAGATCAAACCCCACTTCATCAACATGTTGCCAAAATTTCATGGACTGGAATCCGAAGATGCCTATATCTTCATAAAAAATTCTAGAATGTTTGCGCAATGATGAAAACAACGCAACTGTCTGATGATGCTATAAGACTACGTGTCATTCCATTCACCTTATGTGACCTAGCCGAGAAATGGTTGTATAGCACAGCATCACACTTGATTAAAAATTGGGAAGAGTTTGTTAAAGCTTTTCTAAAAAGGTTTTACCTACATCACAAGACCGCGAGAATTCGCAATGAGATTATTCAATTTTCCCAGCTTCCTTCCGAACCCTTTTGGAAGTGTTTTGAAAGATTTAAAGACCTACTTGTTCAATGCCCTCACCACGGTATCGAGAATTGGCAACTTTGCCAAACTTTATACGGAGGATTGAACCCAGCAACGAAGCAGTTGTTGGAAACCATTTATCAAGGTCACTTTCTAACAAAATCTAGCGAGGAAGCTTGGCAGTTTCTCGACGATCTTGCTGAACAAACACTTCAGTGGGAAAGCACTAAGACTACCTCATCTGCTGTTGGTCAGTCTAGGGCAGGCATACATCAATTAGATATGTCGATTGCAATGAAGGCCGAAATGACCGCACTTACGAAAAAGCTAGAAGCAATTGAGACTAAAATCTCATCGCCTTCTCCTGCCCCTGCTTTACCCCCACGAACTGTTTGTGCTTGTTGTTCGGATCCATCACATCTTACTAAAGAGTGTTCTTACAATCCACCTGTTCAAGGACAAGATCAATTCAATGCTGCCTTTCAGTAAAGACAAAGAAATGATCTATACTCTTCGACTTATAATCCTGGTTGGAGGAGCCACCCAAATTTTGCTTGGAATCAAAATCAACAATTCTAAGGAAACAACAACTTTCAAAGGCCTCCTCCTCCACAACAATAAGCACCTCCACAAACTCAATACCAGCAACCTTTCCAACCACAACCTTACCCAAACCAAATGAACAATTTTGTGCCTAACAACTCTTATCCTCAAAACAATTTTGTTCAACCAAACAATGATAAGGTTACCTCGCTAGAAAGAAGTCTAGATGCGTTTCTAAAACAATCTACACAATCTGCAGGAAGGTTGGAGACTTCCATTCAATCTTTGGTGGACAACAGTGCTTCACATGATCAAAGTATCAAATCAATTGAGGCCCAAATTGCACAACTAAATGCTGCGTTGAGCGAGCGAGAAAAGGGAAAGCTTCCATCTCAACCATTGCCAAATCCCGGTCACGCACACAATGCACATGTTGCATATGAGCAGCAAAATCATAATGTAAATGCTGTGACCACGTTGAGATCTGAAAAAGTGTTGCACAATAACGTGGGTATTAATAATGACACCCCTGCCGGTGGTTCTTCTTCATCTTCTTTTTCTTCTTCTTCATCTTCTTCGTTAGAGCCTATTCTTCATTCTTCACAAGGCTCTACTTCTTCTACTTCGAACGGACCCACTTCTCACTTCACGAACACACCAACACGGGGATCCGTTCCAACTCCGCAATCTACTCCACAAACGTTGGACTCAACAAATTTTCAAAATGTTCCTTTTCCAAACAAGTTGAGATCCAATAAACCAATTCCACAAATGGAGAAGATTGTAAAGTTGTTCAAACAGGTTAGTATAAACATACCTCTCTTGGATGCAATCCAACAAGTTCCGTCCTACGCAAAAATCTTAAAGGACTTATGCACCAAGAAGAGGAAGTCACAAGTACCAAAGAAAGTTTTCGTGGCTAGTGCTGTAAGTGATGCTCTTGTCCAATCTTTACCCCAAAAAGCTGTCCTACAATTTCGATAACAATTGGGGACAAGAACATCAATAGAGCACTATTAAATCTTGGTGCTAGTGTCAATTTGCTACCATATTCAGTATATGAACAATTAGGCGTTGGAGAGCTTAAACCCACTCATTGTACTCTCCAAATGGCCGACCGATCCATCACCCATCCTAGGGGTGAGTTAGAGGATGTGTTAATAAAAGTAGGGGACTTCATTTTCCCCGTTGACTTCATTGTTATGGATACAAAACCTGTAGCTAACCCCCGGAGTCAAATTCCGGTGATACTTGGTCGACCATTCCTTGCGACTTCTAATACGGTGATCAATTGTCGAAATGGTTCAATGAACATATCTTTTGGAAATATGACAATTGAACTCAACATATTTAAGTTGGGGAATCAGCCCTCCGAGCCTAATGCTAGTATACTTGATGTTTGCTCGATCCATGAGATCACGCAGGAGGACTGTGAGCTCGAAAAATTTCTGTTCGATCACAGCAGTTTTGACGCCTCTAGTGCGTTCCTCCTAGAATCTGACACAGCCTTCACGCCGGAAAATGATTACGAGTGTTTCACCTTTTTGGACGATTTTGAAGATTCACCACCCGAGTTTGAGTCTTTTGATTTTTCGGATGAGTTAGTTGAACCATCCGACTCGGTTGCTTACACTCGATTTGAACCATTGATGGAATTCTTCGAGTTTGAAACAGTTTCACCAATGTTACCTTCAATTGTTTCACCTCCAAAACTCGAACTAAAGCTTTTGCCGTCTCACCTTAAATATGCTTACCTAGGTGAGAATGAGACCCTTCCCGTTATCATATCGGCCTCTCTAGCTCTCGAGCAAGAGAAAGCCCTTTTAATGGTCTTACAAAACAACCGGCAAGCTTTTGGCTGGACTATGGCGGACATCAATGGGATTAGTCCCCTCATAGTTGAACATCATATACACATGATGGATGATGCCAATCCAGTTAGGGATCCACAAAAACGCCTCAACCCCATTATGAAGGAGGCGGTCAAGAAGGAGATTGTCAAATGTCTTGATAGTGGTATCATTTACCCTATCTCGGATAGCTAGTGGGTTAGCCCCATTCATGTTGTCCCTAAGAAATCAGGCATAACGGTCATAACAAATGAGGCGAATGAGTTAATACCTACTCGCACCCAAACTGGGTGGCGAGTTTGCATTGACTATAGAAAACTCAATGCCATGACAAGGAAAGACCACTTTCCTTTACCTTTTATTGACCAAATGCTAGAACGATTGGCTGGGCACGAATTTTACTGCTTTTTGGATGGCTATTTCGGCTATAATCAAGTCCCTATTGCCGAAAAGGATCAAGACAAGACCACATTTACTTGTCCTTTCGGTACTTTCACTTACCGTCGCATGCCCTTTGGGTTATGCAATGCACCCGCTACATTTCAGCGGTGTTTGATGGGGATCTTTTCAGACATGGTTGAAAATTTTTTGGAGATCTTTATGGATGATTTCTCCATTTTTGGTGACTCCTTCGATGAGTGTTTGCTGCACTTAGACGCTGTTCTTACCCGCTGTAAGGATAACAACCTCACCTTAAATTGGAAGAAGTGCCACTTTATGGTACGAGAAGGCATTTTCTTAGGACATGTCATCTCGCAAAATGGCATAGAGGTTGACAAAGCCAAGATTGAAGTCATTTCCAATCTTCCTCCTCCTAAATGCATCAAAGACATCCGAGCCTTCCTTGGCCATGCCGGTTCTTATAGACGGTTCATCAAGGATTTTAGCAAGATAGCTAGACCCTTGACTCTTTTATTGGCCAAGGACATAAATTTTGATTTTGACTCAACATGCATGAAAGCGTTCGAGTCATTGAAACACTCACTCATTTCTGCGCCCATTCTTTCATCTCTCGACTGGACGCATCCATTTGAAATTATGTGCGATGCATCTGATTTCGCCATCGGTGTTGTTCTTGGACAGCACATTAATAAGATGCCGCACGTAATTTATTACGCTAGCCGAACATTAAATGAGGCCCAACTGAATTACACAACAACAGAAAAAGAATTTTTAGCCGTTGTGTTTGCACTTGAAAAACTCCGGCCTTATTTAATTGGCTCTCCTGTGATTGTGCACACGGACCATTCAGCTCTTCACCACCTTTTTGCGAAGAAGGATGCTAAATCGCGGCTAATACGTTGGATTCTCTTGCTACAAGAGTTTGACCTTATCATAAGGGACAAAAGAGGATGTGAAAATGTAGTTGTCGACCATCTTTCACGACTTCCTTCCTCGCCTACACTTGAAATTCCAATTAAAGATGTTTTTCCCGATGAGCAACTCTTGACCGTGTCATGCGAACCTTGGTTCGCTGATATAGTAAACTATTTGGCCGCCGGACTGATACCTAAAAATTGGTCAAAACAGGATAAACTCCGGTTCCTATCCCAAGTAAAACATTTTTACTGGGATGAACCGTATCTCTTTAAATACTCTTCCGACCAAATCATTCGTCGGTGTGTACCTAAAAACGAGTTTAAGAGTGTGCTGTCCTTTTGCCACGATCAAGCGTGTGGCGGGCATTTTGGCCCCAAGAAGACAGCAGAGAAAATCTTGCAGTGTGGTTTCTACTGGCCACACTCTTTAAAGATGCATATGAATACTGCAAGACATGCTCCCGGTGCCAACACTTGGGCCGGATATCGCGGAGAAACGAAATGCCGCTCCAACCAATTTTGGTTGTGGACATTTTTGATGTTTGGGGAATATACTTCATGGGACCATTTCCCAATTCCTTTGGGAATATGTATATTCTTTTGGCTGTTGACTATGTGTCAAAATGGGTCGAGGCTGTGCCTAGCCGAACTAATGACAACAAGGTTGTCGTTCGATTTCTTAAAGAAAATATCTTTTCTCGGTTTGGGCACCCTCGAGCAATTATAAGTGATAATGGATCTCACTTCTGTAATTGGACTTTTGAGTCCTTAATGCGCAAATATTCCATTACTCACAAATTGTCAACACCATATCATCCCCAAACTTGTGGGCAAGCCGAAGTTTCGAATTGGCAGATTAAACAAATCTTGGAGAAAACGGTTTCTAAAAACCGTAAAGATTGGTCACACAAACTGATTGATGCACTATGGGCATTCCGTACTACATACAAGACCGATCTTGGTATGTCTCCATATCGGCTTGTTTATGGGAAGGCTTGCCATCTCCCAGTTGAAATTGAGCATAAGGCATTTTGGGCGATTAAAGAGTTGAATTTATCGATGGGAGATGCGGGCAGCAATAGAAGGCTGCAACTGAATGAACTAGATGAGCTGCGGGATGAGGCCTACGAAAATGCGGTAATTGTTAAAAACCGAACAAAGGTGTTCCATGACAAACACCTTATGCGCAAAACTTTTAAACCCGGCCAACAGGTTTTGCTTTATGACACTCGGTTACACTTCCACCCCGGCAAGCTCAAATCTAGATGGAAAGGGCCGTTTTAGGTACGCACCGTATATCCGCACGGTGCGGTGGACCTAGAAAACCCGGAGGACGGTACTTTGTTTAAAGTGAATGGACATCGACTCAAACCGTTCCTCACTGCGGACCCGTCGGAGGAGCTCCTATTTTTGCAGGAGCCGATTTACATTGACTGGTCTTCCTCCATTTTACCCCCAAGTTTTTGATCATCTTGCCAAAACTTTATTTCAAACAAGTTTGGGGGTATGTATCATTTGTAAATATATAAATAAAAAATAAAAAAAATGGAAATTTTTTTTGGGTATTTTTGTAAATCTACAGATTAAATAAATAAAATAAAATTTTTATTTGCAAATAAATTTCTCTTTTTAGAGGGGTTTATTTGCAAATATCCATCATTTTCCCCTATATAAAGAACCCGATCCCCCCTGTTTTCAACAACCCTAATTTTCATCTTCTAAAACCCTAGCGCCGCCGCCTCTTGAAGTTCTGCAGAGAGATCCCGTCACCGTGCCGCTGAACGCCGCTGAAGCCCGATCCTAACCGCGTTTCCGCCGCGCAACAGTGCCTTCACCCTCTGAAAATTTTAGAGGAGGTTCGATCTCTGTACCCATCTCTGTTTTTATTTTTCTGTAGATCAGTAGCTACCTCATGGCACATAGTATGCAACTTGAACGAGATTTTTCACAAGTATTTTCACATGAGGTGTACGGTAGTTATTTTGCGAACGAAATAGAGCGTAGGGGTTGGAACTATTTAATATATAATCACCCTAATGCTTATGCACTACCGGAATTAGTCACTCGTTTTTACGAGTGTATGGAGGATGGGTGTCTCACCCAATTTGGGTTTATTAAATTGCAATGGGGTGATCGGGAAATTATCATTGATAGGGACATTATACACGAAGTCATACTAATCCCTCGCATGCCCGCACATGACCAACCATTGCAATTTGAGGATTACATGCTCCTGATGGGCAACGATTACTCAAGGGAGCCGCAGAAGGGTATCCAAGCGAGAACCCTTTTCGCGAATGTTTTGACTGTGTGCCGATGGGCACAAAATAATATTTTCGGAAGCTCCCACAACACAACATTTTTTACACCCTCCCTGCATATTGTGCACACCCTTATGACACGAAACCCCCATTTCGACATGTGCACAGCTTTGCTAAACTCTATAGGTGCGGGCAAACGAGCCGCAAATTACCCTTGTCCCATGCTGGTTACACAACTCTGTCGATATTTCCTTCCCGTGGAGGAGTTCAAATTTTACATGCATGGAGGCATACCTGTCAGGCCTCTTATTGAGGGCGTTTCTACGTCTTATTCTCGATTGACAGATGTATGGTCGAGGACTGAACTGGCGGAGCACGTGCCCGCTCGCACACCTAGCTCTAGCTCGGCCGCGAGCGAAGGAGAAATGACCTCTCTAGAAGATGCACAGTTGATGCAGAGAGCTGTGAGGGGCATAGAGGAGTTGAGGGAGACATTTAGGGTGACATCGAGGGAGCACGACTGTCGGTTGATGGAGGTTGAGCAGGGGATTCGAACCTTGTTAGCTAGGGCTGAGCGTTCACGTTCACGCTCGAGAGCGCGGCGTGGGGCCGAGCAGTGAGGGCACTGTTTTCGTTAAGTTTGGGGGAGTTGGTGGTTGTATATAGTTATCTTTTGCATTGCATATTTTTTTTAAATTTTGTATATATTTTTCTTTTTTCTTTTGCATGTTTAAATTCTGTATTGCATCCTTATATAAAAATCATAAAAATTGAAAAAATAAAAGATAAAAAAAATATAAAAATATAAAAATCAAATAAAAATTGAAAATTTTGAAAAATTATAAAAATTATAAACATTCAATTTTGGCCTTAATTGACTTGAGTTTGACAAATAAGTTAACTAGCTAGGAACAACTAGACCTTAGACTTAATAAATTAAAAACCCTAAAAATAACCTTTCTTAAAAATTTAACGGTAGAAAGTATACGTCTTTGTAGGTTATTTAGAAATAGGCAAATTTTGAGTTCACTTCTTGGGCTAAGTTAAAATAAGGGAAAAGTATTGATATTTTTATTAAAGTGTAAGTCTGAAAAATAATTCCTAAGATTAAGTCTAAATTCTGAAAATATATACCCTACAATTTGCACAAACACGAACCTTGAAACTTGGAATAGTAGAAGAGACCTTGAAATTCTCTTGTCTAAAGTCCTTAGTACGAAGAAAAATAAAATAAAAATACAAGTGCGAATAAAGAGATAAAAAAATGAACACTGGTTTTTGTAATTACTTAAGGCTGCATAAATAGAAAAAATATTTAGCGAGGGTGCTTTATCACCTAGTACCTTAGACCAACTGGTTTGAGAGTCACTGCTAAAGTCTTAGGTGTTACAAGACTAGGAATTACGTCTTAATGTGCAAACACATTTTGTAATCGGTCGTTAGTACCTCAAGAAGTATTAACGGTCGCATGAAGGATGTGTGAGCAAATTTCATCTAAAAATTCACCATTTGATTTGAATTTCCAAGTGTAGGGGTGATATATACACACACGTAGGGGTATGTGATTGGAGTTTAGATAAGAGATAGGAATGAAAAATAGGACTTATATCTTTAGTAGAAATAATAAAAATTCCTAAGTTGAGATGGAACCCTAGAAGGAAAATTCAAAAGATGCTAAAAGCTAAGTAAATCTATAAAACATATATAATCTTAAGTTAAATGATAAGGAGGCGTGAAAAATACGGGTTGATAATTTTTGAGTCGAAGATAATAGAGTTTCTTGTTAGAAAACCTAATTGGAGAATAAAAGTCGATAAGTCGAATTGATAGGATTTTGTGGGTAGTATCCGCTGAAAACCCTCAGGAGACAACACTCCTCCTACTAGGGACACCTAGAGGTTTAACGGCTTGTTGCACGAGCTCAGTGCAATCGCGTTTCCCTGCGAAAGTGAGGCTAGGGCTTTTTCGAGAATAAAACTAGTTTTGCTCGAGGACGAGCAAAAGATAAGTTTGGGGGTATTTGTTCATATCATAATTTTGCATTATTATATTCCCCATTTTTATTCATTTTACAAATAAACAGGTGCTTTTGATCCATGCCTGCTACATAGTTGCAGGTTACAGGTTCTCAGAACAAAATAGTGAAAATGATGGAAAGACGATACAAAAGTGAGACTACGACCAACAAATGGAAGAATCTTGATTATGCCTACAGTTTGAAGAACAAATGAAGATCAATGGACGAGTTCACAAAGCACAAAGGCAGCGCAAGGTTCAAGACTTCGACACGAAGCAAACGGTAAAAGTCCACGACATTATGCACTGTGGAAAACTGGAAGAAAACTAGAAGACAATCAGAGAAACCAAGTGAATAAACAGGAAGCCAAATGTAACCAGAAGCAGCAAAGAAGAAATCAGACAACAAGGTCCCTATATGGCCGTGGAACTGCGGCCAAACATGCCTTCTGGCCGCGGATCCGCGGCCATATGAAGCCCGTGTCTGTGCGTTGTTTGACGGTTTGGCGGTGCGTTGACTAGGTTTCTTAGGGGCAAATTTGTAAATGCAGATATGTATCAAATGTAACCCTAGGGTTTCTATGATCTATAAATAGAAACCCTAAATCTCTTTTTTGAGGTATGCCTCTTTTCATTGATCAAAATTCAGAAATCCATTGTAATGTTTTGAGAGCATCAAATAAAGTAAGTATTTTTTTCATTGCCCTAGTTCTTAAATTCCTTTCTGCCTTAGTATAGATTTTAATATCTGCCCTAGTTAATTAGTTTAGCACTTTTTATTAATCTGTCATAGTTTAGATAGTTAGTCTTTTTAAATTTAAAACTCATAAAAAAATGTCTTTTATCAATCCCCTAATGAGTGAGTAGTTCCTCACTTGTTAGGGTTAGGAATAGGAAAGGTTTGAGAGATGAAAATCTCTCACCCCTTTCTTGCCCATCATATATTAATTCATAGGACTCCATGCATACATACACGCACCGCTCCCTATGGCACCCTACCCACGAGGTAACGGTGATACCATAGTTTAAAAGACCGGTTGTGCATGTTTTCCATGGAGGTTAGGGTAAGAATTAAGAAAGCACGGACAAGGACCTAGAGGAAGAAACATAGTTTCTTCCCGATCGTCCTAATTCCCTTTATTAATTATTACCATAACACCTAAATTGATCTAAATTAGGGCATTGAAAGCGGTGGGAAATCTTAAATTTCCAAGCTTAACCTAAACCTAACCCCAGCAAGATTCTAATCCTAGTTTAAATCAACTTTAGTTTTTAGTGATAATCAACCCATCACCATTTGGAATTAACTCGTTAGAACAAATTGAGAATACACAAAATCCCTGTGGACCGACCCGTACTCACCGGCTAGCTACCAAGCGACGCCGTTCTTGATTGCGGTTATTAATTCTTTGATCACACAAAACTTAGCACAAATCATGATCTCTTTAGCAAAAGCTAGCAGATGCTACAACCCACTCAGTTTTGTCTTTTGATTGCTTCTCTAGTTCTTGTTTTGCATAGTGGTATTCCTTGATGAATATCCAGCATCTCATTTGATGAGAAAAGAGTCGAGATCCCTTCACCAGGAGCGACCTCTTTAGCAAAACTAGCAAAAGCCTAAAAACACTCCTTTTAGAAATCACTCGATTCTACAACGATGTCAAGTACATTACGCAAAAGGTTTTCTTAAAAACCTGTCATAGCCCTCCGTTATTTCATATTAGTGCTATTTAGTATTCGTGCTACGTTTGTTGACTATGTTAAGGCGTAGTGTGCGGTAGCTAATTAATGCTTATCGGCAACTATATGATGCGATTGAATTAGGGTAGTCGTACGGCTTTGTTGACTATGTTAAGGGTCGTACGGGTGGGTTTAATTCAATCAGGAAATGACGGGTTGAACTTGGCTAGCGCTTATGATTTGTTGACTATGTTAAGGTCATAAGTTGTTAGGGGCAAAATATTATTTGGAATTTCAAGTGTTGAAATTTGCAATGAGATTGCAGAGCTTCTATGAGATAGTTGAATTCCGATACCCACTGCGAGTAAGAGTTATTCCTGAGAGAGTTTTGCACTTTATAATTAGCCGATCAAGTAGGCGACTAGAAAGATGTTAACAGGGTTACGCCCCCGGGAAAATGAGATTTATTTTAATCAGGTCCGTGCGAAAGTATGGGGAACCTCCCTCAAAGTACCGACATTGGCCGGCCGAAAAATTGGCGAACTTGTAGGGTGTAATTAATCCCGGCTAGTCTTACCTTTTAGGGTTTGAAGGAAGATTTGATAAAAATAGTGGGAGCCATTCTGATTAGATAAAATAATAATCAATCTAATCTTGCAAGAGCATACACAGAGTGTTTTCTTCTCTCTCTTTCCAGGTAGCGAGTGACATGCCTTAATCAAGATAATAATATTGATATATTGACTGAACCCGCTTGTTTTACTGAGCTGGGGAACGCTGGTTCCTCTTTATTTTATAATTGTTATAAGTCTGAATAGGAAATAGAGGAATATCCGGATTCCCACACGACCCAAACGAAGAAAGAGCATGTTGATGCATTTTCTTTGGGTGTGTTCGTTACCGAGAACTGTTTCTTAGTACACTCTACGTCCTGGGTATTAGATACCGGATCGGGATCCCACATATGTAATATGTTACATGAGCTAAAGAAAGGTAGAGAACTGGAAAAAAGTGATCATTCTCTAAAAGTTGGGAATGGTGCAAGTGTTGCAGCCAAAACAGTTGGTGATTATCACCTTGTATTACCAAATGGTAATACATTGGTTCTGAATGAATGTTATTACATACCGAACCTGATATGCAACATTATATCAGTTTCTTTATTAAGTAAAGAAGGATATAATTTTGTATTACAGGATAATGTTATGAACATTTTCCTAAATCAAAAGTTGATTGGATCAGGCACGTTATATAATGGCATATACGTTCTAAATCAAACCACAGTTCTCAACGTACAGAACACACATGAGAGGAAAAATTCAGAAATGAACGAATCCTTCCTATGGCATTCTAGACTAGGTCATATCAATGCGACACAGCTAGCTAAGTTGCATAGAGATGGATATTTAAATCAGTTTGAATTTACATCATATGAAACTTTCCAGTCACGTCTCAAAGGTAAAATGACCAAAACTCTGTTTACTAGATACGGAGAAAGAGCTACAGAACTCTTGGGACTGATACATAGTGATGTATGCGGTCCCATGTCTACACATGCCAGGAATGGTTCCACATACTTTATTACATTCATTGATAATCTTTCAAGATTCGGACATGTATTCCTGTTAAAACACAAGTCTGAAAGTTTTGAGAAATTCAAAGAATATAAGTGCGAAGTAGAGAACCAAACGGGTAGAAGTATTAAAATCCTACGATTTGATCGGGGAAGAGAATAATTGAGCACGGAGTTCCTTGATTATTTAAAAGCATGGGATTCTCTCTCAACTTACTCCTCCGTATACACCACAGCACAACGATGTATCGGAGCGGAGAAATCGCACCCTATTATATATGGTGCGCTCTATGATGAGTAACACTGAGTTACCTGTTTCCTTTTGAGGTTATGCACTTGAGAAGCCTCATACCTATTGAATAGAGTTCTAACCAAATCAGTGCCTATCACTCTATATGAGATATGGAATGGGAAGATACCATCTCTTAAACGAGTTAAGATATGGGGTTGTCCGGCCTATGTTGAAAGGCAAAATTCGGACAAGTTCGAGGCAAGGTCAGTTCTGTGTAAATTTGTTGGATATCCCAAACATTCGCAAGGGTATATCTTCTACCACTCTGAGGAGCAAAATTGTTTTGTTTCTCGGCATGCCACATTTTTAGAAAAGGAATTTCTTATGGAAGAAATTAGTGGTCATGAGGTAGAACTGGAAGAAGTTCCATCTAGACAAACTAACAGCCGATGATATGGTAGAACCGGAGGATTCAATAATTCCCGAAGAACTTCAGCCTCTCCGCAGATCTAGTAGGGTTCCTCATTTTCCTGGGAGATACTACGGTTTTCTCAATGATAGTAGGAGCGAGGATTGCATCATGGAAGATGATGACCCAACTAGTTTCGAGCATGCCATTACAAGTGGGGACTCTGTGAAATGGCTGGATGCTATGCGATCTGAGATGGAATCCATATACACCAATAAAGTATGGACTTTGGTAGTTGCACCTGAAGTGGTAAAACCCATCGGGAGCAAGTGGAACTTGAGAAGATTCTTGGTGTAGAAGGAAAAGTTGAGACTTTCAAAGCTAGACTTGTAGCAAAAGGTTTTCGTCAACAACCAGGTGTGGACTATGATGAAACCTTTTTCTTAAGTGGCTATACTTAAGTCCATCCGAATCCTACTTGCTATTGCTGCATACCATGACTATGAAATCTGGCAGATGGATGTCAAGACCGCTTTTCTAAATGATGATTTAGAAGAGAGCGTGTACATGACACTGCCAGAGGGCTTCATTGACAGTGGGAGCAACGGAAAGGTGTGCAAGTTGCTTAAATCAATTTACAGATTAAAGCAGGCATCGCGGATTTGGAACATCTGTTTTGATGTGGCAGTCAAAGAGTTTGCTTCATAAAAAACGTAGATGAACCTTGTATATACAAGAAGGTTGTAGAGAGTAAGGTTGTCTTCCTCGTATTGTATGTGGATGACACACTCTTGATAGGAAATGATGTTCCTATGTTACACTCGGTCAAGATCTACTTATCACTAAGTTTCTCCATGAAGGATCTGGGTGATGCCTCTTACATCCTGGGAGAAACACTGGACAGCTGTGAAGAACATTCTTATGTACTTGAGAAGCACTAAAGAAATATTCTTGGTGTATGGTAATGGTGAACTCCATGTCGAGTCCTTTACCAATTTGAGCTCCAGAGTGATAAGGTCGACTGTAAGACAGTCTCGGGTTTTTTCTTTACCCTCAGTGGAGGGACGGTATGTTGGAAGAGTTCCAAGCTAGATACCGTAGCAGACCAACGATAAAGGCTGAATACATTGCTACCAACGATGCTGCCAAAGAGGCTGTCTGGATGAAGATGTTCATGAGATGAACTTGGTAAGGTTCCTACCATTGTGATGACAATGGATCTGTGGTTTTGGCCTAGGAACTCCGGTCCCATCAGTGATCCAGACATATTCTTAGGTAGTATCACCTGATCAGGGATATTGTTGATCTCCGAGCGATCGAGGTCAGGAGAGTTGAGACGAAGAATAACACGGAGAATCCACCCACGAAGGCCTTTCCCTAAAGAGACTTTAAGGGATGTTGGGTATGAGATACTACAACAACTGGCCTTAGTGCAAGTGGGAGATTGTTAGTTGTATGTATTCCCTAGAGGCCATTATTATACATGATTGTATATTATAGTGGATGCTTGGATATATATATATGGAGGACTTTCTTGCTCGACATGATAGTATGCTATCTGGTTACTCTTTATCTTAACATGTATACTTGTACTGTCTCTTTGTTATATGTTGATAAAGCTCTTAGGATGTGGACTTGACTGCCATGATTATGATGCAGACCATACTAGTGGCGCCAGGGTAGTCCACAAGCTCATCTTTTAATTGTTCTTAGTCGAGGGAGTATCGAGACGGGGCATCGATATTCCAGAGTAGACTAGTGTGTACGATTCTTGACCCTATATGGGGCGATGGTTGATCCCACAACCATTGGTGTTTGACATCAGAGAATGTGCACAGGTGCTCATTGGAGAATTGGTACACTGAACAGGACTCGCCGAGAACTCCTAGATGGTATTATACCTAACGTCTGATAGCAGTTCTTTGGTGACAGTGGTACAGGTTAGTCTGTAGACCTGAGATCGTCATAGAGTCTTGTGTGATTCCCACTGTGCTTTGATTTCCACCTTACCACGTTCAAGAGAACGTGCAAAACGGTGATTTTTGGGTACAATCCCGAGTCACATGGAGGCAATAAGGGATAGGAGGGGTTTCGTCTCTCCCGGTATTGGGGGTCGATGTTGCGCTGTGCTCGATTGGCCATAACAGGAAGTCCCAGGCCAGGGCAAAAACTGAGATTTACTGGTAAGTGTTATCGGTAGTTTCTCGACCCGTTATGAGCCTCACATTGGCACGACTTATCAAGTTATTGGGGTCTGACGCTTACCACCCCCAGACTAGATATGCGACATATCAGACGAAGAGACCGGACTGTACGGTAGTGTTACTCATTGGATTCACGGGAGTATGAACAAGCTTGCTTGTTGATTTTCTAATCACTCAATACCTTGGTGGCCGTTACGTCTAGCTAGTAACGCTGACGGCTTATGGATGACTGATATGATCATCACCTACTGCCGGCGTATTGACGATTCTTTAGACTCCTACACAGAGGTTTCCTGGCTCAAGCGAAACGAAGTAGGGCACATATATGATATGCGAGGGACCGAGATTAATACGTGTATGTGATACCGTATTCTAATCTCGCGATATAGGTTATATGCGATATAACCGGATTATTGAATCAAGTGTTGATTCAATAATTTATTAAATGATATTAGTCGGTTGTATGCGATACAGCCGGGTTATTAAATCAAGTATTGATTTAATAATTTAATGTATAATTATATATTTTATATATTAATATACATTAACTAATATTAGCTCACTTAAGAAATTGTTTTCTCTAAATACATTTAAATATATATATGTGATATATATTAATGTATTTATATATGTGGCATGCTTGATGATACATTGCACATGGGTATATGAGACTCATACCATACTTAAAATAATTAGGGTCATTATTTATTTAGGGAAAAAACAAAATTAGGTGGAAAATGGCTTGGTTTGGATGCTTATGGAAGCATGTAGAAAGCTTGACTTAGTTTACTAATTTTGTTTTTCTCTAGATATTTATTAAGTTAACCATTATATTTAGCCATGGTTAAGTATCTACATGAGTTTATATGAGATATTTTCTCACCTATGGTTGATTACACTTGATCACTGAGTTTCTTCTTCATCTCCTTCATTGCTCTCTAGCTTTCAAGTGAGAAAAAAAGAAAAAGAGAAAATTAATTCTAAAGTGAGCAAAATTCCTACTTCATCAATCTATACCAAACTAGCCATTTAGTATAGATTGTTTGCTTCACTAATTCTTCAATTAGTGAATAAGGTAGCTTGAGTTAGAGATTTTTCGACGTAGATCATTTTCGGCCTCGAAGATCCTTGAGCAAGCTCGTTCCTTTTGCCTAGTAGAGCTTAAGGAGAGTCCGGGACACCACTACATGGAGCAAAGGGACTACTACACGGAGCTTTAGAGGTAAAAGACCGATCTACAAAGGTTGTATTCCTATTTCACTTAGTGTAAAGTTTGTTTACATGCATTCAATACCCTAATTCTCTAGTTATATCCTTGGTTCGGACTCGCTCGGCACTCTAGATTTTTAAAATTGTATACTTGATGCGTGCCAAAACCTAGTGAGGGTACTACGCGAACCCAACAATCGGTGGGTGACGCAAGTGTTACGACAGCCCTTGTCGAGTCAGGGGATGAAGCCGTGGGTGCTGAATCCATTCTCCCAATGGAAACCGAAGAAGCCGTTACGATCAGTGACGCTTCGGGCACGGTTTCGGTTTCTGATCCGTCAGGTGCTCCTTGGGTTATTATCTTTAAGCTTTTAATCCTGCTAAGCATCTCTGATGATATTTCTTTTGTCCTGAGCATAGGCGCAGTAGACCTTGAAGCTATACTGGTTGAATACTTGCCGCCGGTCATTGCTCTGACTGCCATGGTTCCACCCCTTTCTTCGGTGCCTCTCTGAATTCTGGAAGGCGATGATTTCTCATTTGTTTGCTTCAGTATACATACCACTTTTCTGTACCGACCATTTATTGTTGCAATCCTGCAGGAGTGCTCTTTGATCGCTTACACCAGGTGTTAAGCCCGCATTTTGCCTTCCTATCGGCATTCGTTCCTCCTTCCAGCATTGGTTAGTATAATCCTTGCTTAGTTTTTTTCTCACTAAGCTTTCCCCATATTGCTCATAGTACCACAGCTCGAGGGAGGAAGTGAAGGCATAGCCGAGTCTCCTGTGCTCCCTGTCGTGCCTCCGTTAATAGATGGTACGGTAGATCTCTTCCATCAGCCATCCTCTTTATATATATATTTTTGTTAAATCGAAATCTGACCCTCATTCGTGCACGATTCATTTTGCAGCGATTACACCCGCTTCGGTTCCTTTCGAGTCCCGCATTCGCCTACGGGGCCTTTTGCCAAACGTCAATCTTCTAGGGGCGCGATGACGAGCAAGCGGATGTTAAGCGAATTTATCGAGGATCTTGATGCTGAGGCTCTCACCTCCGTTGTGGATTTTTCTGATGAAGTTAACTCCGTGTTGATGAAACTTGTGAATTTCCACAACGAAGATCTCGTTCGCTTTTGGGTTGATCATTGTAAGAAGATCGAGGCTTGTTTGCATGAGGTTGAGCTCAAGCGTCTTGCTACTGAGATACTGACCTTGAAGGCTCAGCGGGTCACGTGGATCAAGCAGGGTGCCAATTTCATTCAACATTTTGATCAAAAGTTGGCCTTGAAGCGGAAAGAACGGAAGATGGCTTCTGGCGAATCTATCAAATTGCATGCCCAGCTTGAAGCGAATGCCGCGCAGCTGCAAGTTATCTTCGAAAACCTCCGACAATGTATTTCTGATGGGGTGGCGCTGAAGCAGAAGTTGGACTTTACCGAGCGGGGCGTGCAAGATTGCGAAGTTGCCAAGCAGGAAATCACTGCGAGGCTTTCATCATGCTTGCAACAACGGGCTCAAATTGAAACGGAATTGGCCGCAGTAGAAGCACATGAGGAGGAGCTGCGGGGAGCGAGTGAGCGGGTTGCTAACTTGTTGAAAGCCCCTCCTTCCTAATTGTAACTGTATTCCTGTTTTTGCATTAATTGTATCTCTTAAACATTTTGATTCATGAATAAGAATATAAATTTTTTCTTTGCATTCGCTTATCTGTGTCTTGATGTGGCGCTAATTAGTTTATTTACTCATTTCGAAGTTTGTAGTTTATTTACTCGTTTCGGAGTTTGTAGTTTACATACTCATTTCGGAGTTTGTAGTTTATTCACTCATTCCGGAGTCTTTAATTTATGGACTCATTTCGGAGTTTGTAGTTTATTCACTCATTCCGGAGTCTCTAATTTATGGACTCATTTCGGATTTGTTTAGTTTCCCTCCCTTGGGCATATAGGAAAACTCGTCCTAATGTTATAGATAACCCATGCTCTTTACGACAGAGGTCCGTTAGGTTTTGTGGTACTAGGGTTTTTAGTCCGTAGTACCGTTGCGTTGGCTGATGCATTCCCCGATATGCAGTCTTTATGCTGTTGTTCGAGTAGCCCTGCGACTGTCGTATCTCTGATCTCATTGGGGGCTGGACAAGACGTCTTCAAGTAATCTTCTTAGGCAGTTTGACCATTGGAAGAGCAAGCGTTAGGAAATTTTCCATGCCGCTTTTTACTTGAGGTTAGGCTCAGTTTGGGAGCCCCGATGAGTCATAACCATTCCGCACTAGTGTGGGATGATCTCTGATAGTCTTTCAGGTTTTATTTCAGTTACCGTCAAGACCCTGAAGCTAGGAATTTTGCCTTCGCTTCATTTTGTTTTGGCTATTTTGGAGCCTTTGTTGACATTGCGTCTGCTGTAACGAGAAGAATGTCGGGATAGTCATTAGGTTGTTTTGTGAACCGTTAAGACTTGGATCTAGGAATTTTGCCATGGCTCCATTTTGTTTCGACCCAGGAGTCTTTGTTGACGTCGCGTCTGCATCCTGCTGGAGTGAGAGGGAACGCCGTTGTTGAAATTGCGTCTGCTATAACGAGACGAATGTCGGGATAGTCTTTAGGTTGTTTTATGAACCGTTAAGACTTGGAGCTAGAAATTTTGCCATGGCTCCGTTTTGTTTTGACCCTGGAGTCTTTTTGGACCACTACTAAAATATAGGGTTGCCCCTACGGATAACGAAATCAGTAGGGGCAGATTTAGTTTGGCCCTATGGACTAATCCGTAGGGCCAAAAGGTTGCCCCTACGGTCCTTACATATTAATTTAAAAATATTAAATCATAAATTGTTGTTTGCCCCTACGGAGCCGCAAACCAAGAACCTACGGACTTATCCGTAGGGGTATCTAAATAGGGATTTAATTAAAAAGGAACAGATCGATCCCTACGCTGATTACCTAAATATTATTTTCCCATCGCGCGCGAACCCAAAATCCCCAAACCCTCGTTCCCGCCGATCGCCTGTGTTTCGTCTCCGTTCTCGTCGTCGCCAGCACAGGCCGATTCGTTGTCGCCACCGCCTGGTTCTTCCTCATCTCCGTTTTCGTCGTCGCCTCCTTTCGTCGTCGCCTCCGATCGATCGTCGCCTCCACTGCACAGGTTAGAAAATCTTAAATTAAACAAATTTTTGATTATTTTAGGGCTAGGGTTCATGGTTTGGGTACCGATGAGGCATCGGTTGGGGTTAGCGTTAGGGTTAGGGTTGGGGTTGCGGTTGGGGCTGGGGCTGGGGCTGGGGCTGGGGTTGCGGTTGCGGTTAGGGTTGGGGTTCGGCAGGGGGTTGCGGTTGGGATTGGGGTTGGGGTTAGGGTCAGGGTTGGGGTTCGGCGGGGGTTGGGGCTGGGGTTGGGGCTGGGGCTGGGGTTAGGGTTAGGGTTAGGATTGGGGTTGGGGTTAAGGTTAGAAACCACTTCTTGAAATTATTGATAGCAAAGCTTAATTCATCATGATTATTTGATTCATAATGCCATTTCCAGCTTTAGTTAGTATGTTCATTTTGTTATTGCGGTAACGATACAAGCCCAGTCGGGTTTGATTCAAATCCAACATTTCCGTGATTTTTCGCAAGCCTGATCGAATCTGATCAGACCATTACAAAATTAACCACAAATTTTTTTATCAGATATGGGCTTAGCTTTGATAAAATGTTGTGGTTAACGGCGATAATGACTACGAGTAGACTTAAACGAACATACATAGAGTCTATTAATAACGAATCAGAGCATGATGGAAAAGAAAAACGGATTCATACAGACGACATCAAAGTTTCGGAAAAGGGGTTGTTGTTCTTGTTGAACAAATCATTGATGAAAGACGCAACTATATATTTAGACTACTCAATTGATTTAAGAAAAAAATGTGGAATCAATATGCCTGATGGATACGAAGCATACTTAATAGTTTTGTAATATAAGGAGCTCTGTAAATTATAATGTTATCCAATTTAGGAAGGATTAATTAGCCATATATAGAAAGATGGAGGACTTGTTCAATTATTTATAGAAGGAATTTCTTCTAAATAAATTTGTGAAAATATATAACATAGTTTACAGCTTTTACACCTTTCAATAATGTTCATACAACGTGACATGATATTTTCTTCTTGCTATTGTACTAGTGATCCAATTTCAAACTAACCTTCAGAATTTGCATTCTAATAATAGAGTTATAAAATTGTTGCCTTTTTAATATTGAAGATGCATTGATATTGAGTAGAGGCTTAAAAGTTTCCTAGAAATCTTGACGGATATGATGTTTAAATATCGTTGTTCGTACCAGAAAAACATCATGATTATTTGATTCATAATTTGTAACTTCTTGACATTATTGATAGCAAAGCTTAATTCAAACAAACGCATCATTAGAGAGTGATTCAAGATGTTCAAGTTAAAACCAATATATGATACTCGATGATAATATGGAACTTTCATATTCTCATCGATACTCATATATGAAACTAAAAGCGCCACTTAGTCCCCGTCTATCGGTTAACATACGTTCGATGTTCGTCGTGACATAGAACTATATGAAGGTTGTTAAATATCGGACAGTATAGCTCGATACTAACAACCGCCGTATAGTCTATGTGACGAGAAGATTCAATCGTATGATAACCGATAGATTTGTCCCGTGTGGACAAGTTAGGAATGTATAAAGCAAACACCTTCATTCACTTGTGTTTTCATCCGTTTCGAGATATTTCGTCGGTACCTTTCCGCTGGTTCTCCGTGTACAAAGATAGATTAGATGTTCATTTCAACGTTGTTTCACAGCTTTGAAATGATTATCTATTCTATTACAGTATACTCGGAGAACAGCGGGGAGGTGCTGCCGAAATTTACTCGAAACGGTTGAAAGCACAAGCGAATGGGTGTTCGCTCTATACATTCTTAATGGGATAGAAGCCTTACTCCCGACAGCCGAAACACACACACACAACAAGAATACACAACAAACGCATCATTAGAGAGTGATTCAAGATGTTCAAGTTAAAACCAATATATGATACTCGATGATAATATGGAACTTTTCTATTCTCATCGATACTCATATATGAAACTAAAAGCGCCACTTAGTCCCCGTCTATCGGTTAACATACGTTCGATATTCGTCGTGACATAGAACTATACGAAGGTTGTTAAATATCGGACGGTATAGCTCGATACTAACAATCGTCGTATAGTCTATGTGACGAGAAGATTCAATCGTATGATAAACGATAGATTTGTCCCGTGTGGACAAGTTAGGAATGTATAAAGAAAACACCTTCATTCACTTGTGTTTTCATCCGTTTCGAGATATTTCGTCGGTACCTTTCCGCTGGTTCTCCATATACAAAGATAGATTAGATGTTCATTTCAACGTTGTTTCACGGCTTTGAAATGATTATCTATTCTATTACAGTGTACTCGGAGAACAGCGGGGAGGTGCTGCCGAAATTTACTCGAAACGGTTGAAAGCACAAGCTAACGGGTGTTCGCTCTATACATTCTTAATGGGATAGAAGCCTTACCCCCGACAGCCGAAACACACACACACAACAAGAATACACAACAAACGCATCATTAGAGAGTGATTCAAGATGTTCAAGTTAAAACCAATATATGATATTCGATGATAATATTGAACTTTCCTATTCTCATCGATACTCATATATGAAACTAAAAGCGCCACTTCGTCCCCATCTATCGGTTAACATACGTTCGATAATTTATTCTTTTCAATGACAAACGCACACACAAATCATATACACGGATTTTCTCCTTTGTCAGTAACTATCCCGTTCTTAGATTTCTCAATATAGTCACCATAACCTACAATTTATATGTTATACAGTCTAACATGGCCCATGAGTACGTCAGAGTTAAGGACTGGATGTATGTGGATTGGCAACAACGTATGCAATCTAAGTTTGTCGCGGGAGTTGCTGCTTTTATTGAATTTGCACGTGCACATAATAAGATCGTGATAGAGAAGATTCTCTGCCCGTGCGATAGATGTGGCAATAAGTACTGGCAGAAGGTAGAATTGGCAGAGCTTCATATCGTAAAATATGGGTTTACTAGACTTTATACAACTTGGAAATATCACGGGGAAGGAGAAGAACGCAGTAATACGGCAGAAGAAGAAGGAGAACACGATAATGCGGCAGCAGAAGAAGGAGAAGACGGTAATGCGGCAGAAGAAGAAGACAGTAATTTATTTGCATCAGAAGAAATGGAGGATATGGTAGAGGCTGCCCTAGGTGAATCTATTCGTACCGAAGATAACATTCCTTCCGGTCAAGGACCGCATGCGGATAAATATGAAAATTTCATGAATGATGCTAGAAAACCAATTTATGAGAATGCAAAGTATTTCACCCTCTCATGGTTCGTCCAACTTTTCCAGATTAAGTGCATAAATGGATGGAGCAACAAGTCAATCACAATGCTTCTTTCGTTCTTGAAAGATTCTATGCCCCCGGGAAATAACGTGCCCGACAGCTGGTACGGAGCCCAGAAGATGATGTCTGATTTGGGTCTTGGAAAAAGTGCGAGAAGATTCAAGCATGTCCTAAAAATTGCGTGTTGTACCGGAAAGAGAATTCAGCTTTAAAAGAGTGTCCAACATGCGGAGAGGCCATGTATAAACCGAAATATTCTGATAAGAAGCCTGATATACCTGCCAAGATAGCACGATACTTTCCCATAACACAGAGGCTACAGAGGCTATTCAGGTGCAAGAAAACAGCCGAGGCAATGATTTGGCATCACCGTGCTCCTCCAAGTGAAGATAGAAAAATGAGCCATCCAAGAGATTCACCGGCATGGAAGGATTTCGATAGGAGGCATGCAATATTCAGTAGCGATCCTCGCAATGTCCGGCTCGGACTGGCTAGTGATGGCTTCTGCCCATTCAACTATATGGCTGGAAGTCACAGCACATGGCCCGTTGTAATGATAATTCTGTCGCCTTGGTTGGCTATGGACCAATCATACTTTATGATACCTCTTCTTATTGACGGACCAAACTCACCGGGAAACAATATCGACGTCTATCTCCGACCTCTGATCGAGGAGTTAAAATCTTTGTTCATTGATGGTGTAGAGACATACGATGCAAACACAAATACAACCTTCATACTGCGTGCGGCTTTAATGTGGACAATTAATGACTTTCCTGCGTATGGAATGCTATCAGGTTGGTCCGTACATGGTCACAAAGCATGTCCTCATTGCTATCAACACACAACATCGAAATTCTTGAATTTTAGCAGGAAGGTTTGTTATTGCGGCCATCGACGTTTCCTGCCTCTAGACCACCCCTACAGGTTAGACACTGTTCACTTTGATGGTCATCAGGAGCTTCTTGGACCTCCAGCCCCATTGTCCGGAGAGGACGCGACTGCTCAATGGGATGGTTACAATAATGTGACCTTCGGGATGGATCCGACGAAACAGGTCAAACCACCATTTTGGAACAAGTTAAGCATTTTCTTCGAGCTTCCGTACTGGTCAACAAATTTAGTGCGTCATTGTCTGGACGTTATGCATATAGAGAAGGGAGTATCAGAGCACATACTCAACTTGCTTCTTTGTAAAGACGGGAAATCGAAAGACAACCTGAATGCTCGGATGGATCTACAGGAGTGGGGAATACGAAGTGAATTGCACCCTAGACCGGTAGTGGGTAAACCAGGTAAGTTTGTACTTCCCAATGCCGATTATCATATGTCACAACCGGAGAAGAAAAGATTCCTGCAGGTGTTGTATGATTTGAAAGTTCCCACAGGTTTCTCAGGATCATTCAGCAAGAAAATAAAAATTGTTAAAGGCAAGATCGATGGGCTGAAAAGTCATGATCGCCATGTTATCGTGGAGCACCTTCTTCCAATAGCCCTCAGGATTTCTCTCCCCGAATCGGTTGGTCTAGTAATCAACGACCTATGTTGTTTTTTCAGAGAGTTATGTGCTAAAACACTGGAAGTTGTGACGCTGGATAAACTAGAAAATTCTATTGCGTTGATACTTTTCAAGTTTGAGCGTATTTTTCCACCGTCATTCTTCGATATCATAATACACTTTCATCTTGCAACTGAGGTTAAGTTAGCCGGACCGGTACAATATCGATGGATGTATCCCGTCGAGAGGTACGTATAATTTTTCGTTTCGCGCAATTTTTAAAATTATTGTTGTCCTGTATGCCCGTATTTATTTATTCAACATATTTTCTTTAGGTACCTTTACACTCTTAAAAAGTATATACGCAATAAAAATCGACCAGAGGGTTCTATCATGCAAGGTTATCTTCTTGATGAAGCAACCACATTTTGTTCCCGCTATCTGGACGAGAACATTGAGACGAGACTTAACCGGCCTCGAAGAATTCAAGACGGGCCATATGGTAAAGCCGATTATAAGAGGGTAGACACTATATTTATCAACAAGATATATCGGGTTATCTTTCTTAATTGCGCATGTCTTGAACAAATTAGAGAGTAATTTTTTTTGGATTAATTGTTATATTTGTGTTTGTGTGTGTATGAAATGATATAATATTAATGTCACCATTATTTGTTGAAAACAGAATTCATTTTAACGAGATACGTGAGGGGCATCCTGATTGGAACGAAGAACGATTGGAAAAATATCATCAGGATAATTTTTGTGATTGGGTCACAGATCTTGTAAGTTATTCGAATAACATTTTATTGCTATCAGTTTTAATCTAAACTTATATCATTATGTATTTGTCGTAAAATTTGTTTTGTTAGATCCAAAATTTGTTTTGTTAGATCCACGATCCGAACTTGTCTGCATCATTTAAGAGTGATTCAAGATGTTTAGCTCAATTTCCTAGTATGGAGGTTGCATATTATAAAGGATTTGGTGTCCTTGGATACAAATTCGAAGTTAAGGACATAGAAACATCTAGAACCGCTCAGAATAGTGGGATTGCGACGGTAGGATCGGACGGTGTGATTTATTATGGGTACTTAAATTGTATACTCGGCATCCACTATCCCGGACGATCAGAACCTTTTTATATATTCCAGCGTACTTGGTACGATACGCGAACCGATACGGATAAGTGGAGAAGCAATCTTGGGACTTGGAAAGATGAATATGGATTGACCAGTGTGAACACACTTCGATTTTACGATCAGGAAGATCCGTTTATCTTTCCGAACCAAGCATTCCAAGTATACTACTCACAGTGTTTGAAGCATCCGGGATGGAGTGTTGTATGCCGTTGGAAACCCAGGGATGTCTACGATGTCCCAGAGTTCGAGGACAGCGATGAGGATGAAGAAGAGAGAAGGCTTAGAGTGCTCCGACTGTCTGTTTCGAAGGACGGGTTGTCTTTGGCCGATCATGAAGTTACGTGGGTTAGAAATGACACCGATGATGAAATCCAAGTAGATATGTATAATGCGCCCACGAAACGAAAAAGGTTATCAGTAATGTTATATTATTACTTCACATTTACGATCTATACATATATAGTCAATACTTGTAATGATTGTCTAATGCGTCCACGAACCGTTTATCTAGATTTGATGACGATGACGGAAGCAGCGAGGGGCGGCAGGAGCTCCAACCGCGGCACCGGCAGAGACAGAGGCAGAGGCAGAGAGGTTCTGCCGCCCGGAGAGCTGCGTAGGGAGCTTCAGAGGGTCGGTCTTGCACCCAGATCGGAGACCCCTTCGGATGTCTCCTTCCGTGTGGACTTTGACACACCTCCAGGTATATTGCACGCATATCCATTTTGAATGTAATATTATAGATATCCATGCATGTTCATGTCAAAATTACTTATATTGTCAATGTTTAATTGTCTAGTTGTTGGTAATGCGTCCACATCAGGGACAGAAGCCACTCCCTCTCCTCCAGGTATGTTTATATATCATATAGTGCATGTATATTGATTTAGAATGCTATATCATAAATATACACACATTCCTTTTGCTCTTACTTAGATAGTAATTTTTTTTATTGTCTAGCTGTAGGTGGTGACACTACCGCACCTGCGGGTATGTTTATATATCCTATAGTGCATGCATATTGATTTAGAATGTTATATTATTTATCTACACATTCTTTTTGCAATTACTTATATAATCTATTTTTAATTGTCTAATTATAGGTGGTGCGTCCACATCTGACGCAGGGGCCACTCCTGCCACTTCCATACCCTCTGCATCGTCTGTAGGTTAGTATGAATAAATATAAAATATTTATTCATTTTACATATCCTCTATAGAATAAATATGAACTTCATGGAAATTTAGCGTCAATGTTTATTTTCTAGTTGGAGGGGATGCGTCCGCATCCGGGACACCGGCTGTTCCTCACCGGAGGAACTATCGTCCCGCTCGTGCTGCTGCCCGGGCCCAGGCTCGTGCTTTAGTCACCGGAGGTATATATCACACTTCAATTTTCGTTTAACCTTGATTTCTTAATACAACTTTGTCTTAATATTGATTGTCTTGATATTTCTTGCAGACGGAGGGCCTCCCCATCCCCAGAGGGGGACTCAAGGCCCGAATCAGTCCCATAGGCTGAGGCTTGACAGAGCTAGGGTGGAGGCAGCATTCCCCCTCTTTTTTACCCTTGATTATCGCTATACCGGTCCTCATGTCGAGAGGTTCGGCCGGTATATGGGGGATGAGAGCCGGCTCGTGAAGAACTATCCAATTCACGTTG
This sequence comes from Agapanthus africanus, assembly GCA_030015575.1. NCBI lineage: Eukaryota > Viridiplantae > Streptophyta > Magnoliopsida > Asparagales > Amaryllidaceae > Agapanthus > Agapanthus africanus. Next base: position 693,286,931 of record CM057342.1, on the reverse strand, counting down.
AGTGGGGCGACCAGCACCGGCGCTCATTCGCCCTCTTGTTTGATCAGGCTCGGGTATTAATATATATTTTCATTTGATTTATCCAATATATTTATTATTAACACTTGCAATCTAATAACAATGTTTTTTTTCGTATTTTCAGTTGGATTACGATTTTCAGCCTGTACCCGACCCTGATCACCCTGGGAGGGTGCTCGACCTTCATGCTCTGTACAATGGCCTGATGAAGAACATGCAGACCAAGTTCCGATACAACAGGAATGAGCTGAAGGCCGACTGCTACTCCCTGTGGATGGCGACCCCCGAGGCAGAGAGAGCGACCTTCCTATCTACTCCGGCCTTTGCGAGAGTCGACGTAGAGACATGGCCTCTATTGTACGAATATTTCGACTCTCAACGCAAACAGGTATGTATTTTAAATGTAATTCATTGTTTAGTATATAATTTATTTTTTTGTGTTCCTTAATTAGAAAACTAAATGTGAATGTGTTGTGCAGAAACAGGCCGCTCAAAATATAGAGAATAGGAAGTCGGCGAAGAGGGGTCGCCCCACTTAAACAGGTGGCTCGAGGAATATTACTCGAGCCATGGAGTTATCGGTAAATTACAATAGACCGGCCTTTGTGATATAATGCAATATTAAGAGTTATTTTCTAATATATCTAATATTAAGAGTTATTTTCTAATATTGCAGACAGCTCAGACCCTGACGCAAGGTGGTACACCGAGCGTGCTGTCCGCATATCTTGCCGTCCACGGCACCTCGACAGATCCCGCTACGGGCGAGCTTCGATACCCTGACGTCGCTACACAGGAGTATTGCGTAAGTGTTAATATTTATTCAACCCCTATTTGAAATTTTAGTTTTGGAAGGTTCAAATTTAAATGATATACTTATATTTTACTGGTTAATGTGGGTGTAGGAGCGGGTTGTTGAGCAGGCCGAGGCATCGGGGATCGATTTTACCAGACAGAGCGATCCGATGCTGCTGACCCCAGTCCTGGACGCCGCACACGGAGGGCACCACGGAGGTTGGGAGAGAGGCCGGGGACTGGGCTCTAGCAGGGCCCATATGAGGTTGGACTCCACCCCGGCGGTTACTTCCTCCGTCTCCAGTGAGCGACATGTCCAGCAGGAACTGGAGAGCTTGAAGGCCACCGTTCAGGAGTTGAAGGAGATGCTGGTATGTATACTACTTAATAGTAAAATATCATGTCATATTATAGATATCAACATATCCAATATTAGTACGTAGCCTGAGCTTATTTGGTTGTAGACTTAGCTTTGATTAATCATACATACATATCTAATTAAAATAAACTACGGTTTTCCAAACTAGATATCCAAATAGGGTTTCGAAATAACTTGATAATGATACGAATTCGAATAATACACAGTTCTTACTCGCTTATTACACACGTTAGGTCCAGACGCGACAGGGTACATCGGCCGAGCCTCCACATGCATCTCCTTCGGCTGCGGCTCCGCAAGCCACTACATCGGCTGCGGTTCCGCAGACAGCTCCTATAGCTCCACCGCCCGCTCAGACTCCTACAGCCGCGGCTCCGCAAGCCACTACCTCGACGGCGGCTGCGCAGACCACATCGCCAGCTCCACAGCCCGCTCAGACTCCTGCACGCTCCGCATTGCATGATTTATTGACCGAGGAGCAGGCGCGCCAGATTCTGGCGTTTATCAGAGGTGGAGCTGGACCGAGCTAGGGTAGATTTTTGATTCTTATATTTTAAACATGTATTTATTTATATGATACATATTGTACTACATTTTGGACGATATTGATATTGGTGGTGTTTGCGTGTTTATATTGATATCATATTCTGCTTTTTGGTTTCTTTTGTATATTATGCGTGAGATGTGATTATGAATACTGCGATATATGTTCTGCATGATGATTAATTTTATATATGATCGATGTATATATTATTATGCACAGGGCGAGAAAAAAATAGGCAGCCCTTTTTTTAAAAAAAAACCCTGATAATATGTACCTACGGATTTCTCCGTAGGGCCCTTCATTGCCCCTACGGATTAATCCGTAGGGCCCAACTATGTACCTACAGATTTATCCGTAGGGGCAAAATATCAGGATACCTGATATTTTGCCCCTATGATCTCAGTATCAGGGGTTAAGCTTGCCCCTACGGATATATCCGTAGGGGCAAATAAATGCCCCTACACAGTTATCCGTAGGGGCAAAATATCAGGAATCCTGATATTTTGCCCCTACGGATATATACCTACGCACTTATCCGTAGGGGCCATTACTTGGCCCTACGGATATGTCCGTAGGTAAACCTAATCTATTTTATAAAACCGTAAATAAAATAAATTTTTTGCCCCTACGGCCTATTCCGTAGGGCAAACTGGACCTACACATAACTCCGTAGGGGCAAATTTTAGTCCGTAGGGGCAAATTCAAGGCTTCGACTTGCACCTACGGCGTTTGTACCTACAGGGTATTTTCTTGTCCCTACGGATATATCCGTAGGGGCAACCCTTATTTGTAGTAGTGGACGTCGCGTCTGCATCCTGCTGGAGTGAGAAGGAACGCCATTGTTGACATTGCGTCTGCTGTAACGAGACGAATGTCGGGATAGTCTTTAGGTTGTTTTATGAATCGTTAAGACTTGGAGCTAGGAGTTTTTCCGTGGCTCTGTTTTGTTTTGACCCTGGAGTCTTTGTGGACGTCGCGTCTGCATCCTGCTGGAGTGAGACGGAATGCCGAACTGATTTCTAGACTGTGGTTGCCACCGTCGAGATATGGTTCTCCCTTTGACGGAGCCTGGTGGGAAAATATGGTTTCCTTTTTCATTTGTGCCTATGGATTGTATACAGAGGTCGGTGTAGACTCACCTGCAGGGCCAAGGAAATTTTATTTTATTTTATTCTTTATTTCCGCGATGCTTTATCTTTTCAGCTTTTCATATGACGAAAGCCGCGATTGCCCAATTATTTCGGCTATTTATCGCGGTGCCCAATCATTTCGGCTATTTTTATATTTTTACTCTGTGCTTTTTATTGCGAGTTGCCCAAACATTTCGGCTATTTCATATGCATATATTTTTTGCTCGCTGATTTTTATTGCGAGTATGGAACTTAAGATCTGATACCAATCTTGGCATCAGCATCACTGTAACTGGAATATTGCCAGGAGCGAATCATCATTTGCCGTGAAAGAACTTAGAGTTTGACACCTATTTAGGTATCAACATCGCTGCAACTGAGATATTGCCAGGAGCGAATCATCATTTGTCGGTGCTGATTTGAACAAAGGTGGCTTAGTAGACAGGGTTAGGATCCTGTCGACTAAGGGTTTTGATTTTATGAGCCGTAAGGGTCTCATAAAGGGTTTTCTCCCTACGAGTCGAGAGGATCTCATAGGTGTAGGTTCTCCCTAGAAGTCGTGAGGACTCCTAAGTGATATTTTCTCTTACAAGTCGTAAGGATCTTACAAGAGTGTTTTCTCTTGACAAGTCCAGAGGACTTATAGGTGTCGTTCACCATATGAGGACATTCCTCGTCATTGGTGGAACTTGGTGGGGGGAGATTTTTTATTTGTGCCAGTGGATTGTATACAAGGGTCAATATTGGACCGCCTGTAGGGAAACTTAGGGAATACGACGGCTTAAGAACAGGTTTGGATCCGTGTAACTTAAGACTTTCAAATTCTATGAGCCGTGAGGGTCTCATAGAGGGAGTTCTCCTTACGAGTCGAGAGGATCTCGTAAGTGAAAATTTTACGAGATTGCACCCTTTCGGGTTTTCATAAGATCGCCGTAGCCCTGCTGTTTTTACTCACGGCGTCCTTTCAGGTTTTCATCCGTGCCCATTTTGCTTGTGGTCATACCATTTTTTTAACCGAGATTGTGCCCTTTTGGGTTTTCACAAGCTCGCTGGTAGCCTTGCTATTTTTACTCACGGCGCCCTTTCGGGTTTTCATCCGTGCCCATTTTACTTGTGGACATACCGTTTTTTTTGCGGTGGTGTTTAGGAGTGGCTTTGTCGCTGAAGTAGCTGCACAGTTGATAGAACTTGAGTTGAGATCATTGCTATCAAGACTTTGATTGCAATATGGATCTCAAGAGACTGTATCGTTATATCTGGGGCGACGCACTAGTTTAGGGACGTTCCGGTCCATTATTAGTTTAGGGACATCTCGGTCCATTGTTAGCTTAGGGACATTTCGGTCCATTATCACCATTTTTTAGGTGAAGCTTTAGTTTAAGGGCATTACGGTCCGTTGCCACCATGTTTGAGGGGAAGTTTTTTCGAATGCCACTTAGAGTTTTGACTCATGAAGATAGCGAGCGGACACGAGCATCGTCATCTATCATTGACCTAAGTCGTGACTCGTCAAGCGTGGTATTTCTTGAGGAATCGGCCGTTTATTGGCCGTAAAGGTCTTTCGCCATGCATATCCATGAGCAAATAGGCCCCACCTTGATAGACCTTGTCTATGATGTACGAGCCTTCATAGTTTGGCTCGAATTTTCCCCGTTTTGCACGTTTGGGGATCATAGGTCTTTTGACGACTAACACGAGTTCACCTTGGCAGAATGTTCTTGGCCTAGTCAGTTTTTCGTATGAGCGCGTCATCCTTGCCTTGTAAGCTTCTAGGTTTTGTTGCGTCATGAGGCGAGTTTCATCGAGAGCGTCGAGTTCCTCAAGCCAAAGATGGGCATTTTTGTTATCTGTTAGCTCATATCGAACCTCTACTCGGAGAGAAGGGAGTTCTATTTCCAAAGGGAGTACCGCTTCAGCGCCGAATACTAACGCGTATGGTGTTGTATTCGTAGCTGTCTTGAATGTCGTCTGGTACACCCAGAGAGCTTCGTGCAGTCTTTCGTGCCGGTCCTTTTTGTTTCCGGACACCGTTTTCATTATAATCTTGGTCAAGGTCTTGTTAAAAACTTCAGCTAGACCGTTGGCTCGGGGATTATAGACATAGGAGTATCTCCAGTCTATTTTATGTTGTTCTGCGAAGCGGCTGATTTTATGGTTCCTGTAGGCTGGTCCATTATCCGAGATTATCCGTTGCGGAGTGCCGAACCGGTAGATGACATAAGTCTTGAAGAAATGGAGAATATTCTACGTCTTCACTTCTCTTAGTGGTATTGCTTTTGCCCATTTAGAAAAGTAATCGGTCATGGCCAGTATGAACCGGTGTCCCTTGAATGATGCTGGTTCGATGGGGCCAATTATGTCGGTTCCCCACATTTCAAACGGCCAGTTGGCTACCGTTGGGTATAGCGGATTTAGATGTTGGTGGATGAGGTCCCCGTGAATTTAGCATGAGTGACATTACTTCACATATTCGAGGCAGTCCTGAACTATTGTGGGCCAATAGTAACCCATTCTTTTGATCTTCAGCTTCATCTTTGGCACAGCTTGATGAGAACCGCAGAGTCCGTCGTGAGTTTCTTGGACGACCCTCTTTGCTTCTTCTGGCCCCAAGCACCTTAGCCACAGACAGTCAAGCAACCTCTTGTATAGAGTATTATTGACGAAGGCGAAAGACAGAGCCCGTTTCATGAGCTGATGTCTTGACGACGCGTTTTTGGGCATTCGATGGGATTTGAAGTAGTCTATGAAGACTTCCCTCCAATCCTTGACCTTTTCTTCGTCTTTTATTTGAAGGACTACTTGTTTAGTTGCTTCCTTTCCTTCAGACGACTCTGTTAAATCCCCCGAACATATTTCTGCTGGCGCGAGAACCCGGCGGCTTTGCACAACGATACTTACATCATCGAGGTTTTCATCAGCCAGCTCCTTAGCAAGCTTGGCTAAGGCATCTGCCTTGCTATTTTCCGCACGCGGTATGCTTTCCAGGATGTAGGAGGGGATTTGTGTCAGCAGATGCTTTACTCTCCTACCATATTTTATCAACTCTGGTTTGCACGTCTGATAGTCGCCATTTACTTGGCTAACGACCAGCTGGGAGTCTCCATATATGAGGAGGTTTTCGATTCCCATATCAATAGTGATCTCAAGACCCGCTATCAAAGCTTCATATTCAGCCTCGTTGTTTGTTCTTGGTTCCGTTAAGGAAAGGGCGAAACGCATTATCCCTCCTTGCGGGATCACGAAGATGTGACCCACCTCGGCTTTGATTATAAGGGTGTTACGCTTCTACTTCTTTATGGAAGATGCTCCATTTAAATAGAGTTCCCATTGGACATTATTTCCTTCCTTCTCCCCTTCGATTGTGTTGAATGCGTGTTCATCTAGAAATTCGCAATTTATGGGAGAATCGGCTGGTATTGGATGCTCAACGAGAAAGTCGGCGATGGCCTGACCTTTCACTGCCTTAAGGGGTCGATATGTTATCGAGAACTCCATCAAGAGGAAGGCCCATTTGGCGAGCCTTCCTGTTAGTATGGCCCTTGACATCAGATATTTGAGAGGATCTACCTTTGATATGAGATGGACCTCATGTACAAAGGCGTAGTGCCTGAGCTTCGTTATCGCGAAGATCAGTGCCAGACAATGTTTTTCGATGGGGGAGTAGTTGTTTTCTGCCCCCAGGATAACTCGACTCAAATAGTAGAGAGCTCTCTCCTTTCCTTGATCATTCTCCTATGCCCATAGCATGCCTAGAGAACCTTCAAGGGCCGTTGTGTACAGGATAAAGGGGCTTTCCCTTAACCGGAGCGGTCAGTACCGGCGGGTTCTGCAGGTATTACTTGATTTCGTCCAGTGCACTTTGGCATTTATGATCCCAAACGAACGGGGTCCCCTTCTTCATTAGATGACTGTAGGGACGACATTTGCCGGAGAGGTTGCCTATGAATCGCCGGATATATGCAAGCTTTCCTTGGAGAGACCGCAGTTGTTTGAGAGTTCTTGGCGTGGGCATTTCCATAACCGACTTGATTTTTGATGGGTCTATTTCGATGCCTCGGTGTCGTATGATGAATCCTTGGAATTTGCCTAAGGAGTCTCCAAACGCGCATTTCATAGGATTCATCTTTAGATTGTATTTCCGAAAATGCTGGAACACTATGTTCAGATGTTCCCAGTGCTCCTCGTACGATTTGCTTTTCACCACAAGGTCGTCAATATAGCATTCGACAATCTCATGTATGAAGTCATCGAAGATCTTCGTCATGGCTCTCTGATAGGTAGCGCCTGGGTTCTTCAAACCGAAGGGCATCACCTTATAGCAGAATATGCATAGCGGAGTCTGGAAGGCGGTGTGCTTTTGTCGTCAGGATGCATTTTTATTTGATTGTAGCCTGAAGATCCATCCATGAAGGAGAAGACCTCATGAGTGGACGTGTTATCGATCATCAGCTCAATAACAGGTACTGGGAAGTCGTCTTTCGGACAAGCGTTGTTAAGGTCCCAAAAGTCCACGTAGACGCGCACTGTCCCATTTTCCTTCATCACTGGAACAATGTTGGCAATCCAATCGGGATACTGAACTTCTTGGATGAAGCTGGAGTCAATTAGTTTCTTGACTTCGGCATTGATACTCATCTCGAGTTCGAGCCGCAATCTTCTTGGCGCATATTTGACTGGCTTGACGTCCGGCGATATAGCTAGTTTATGTACCGCTATTTCTGGATCTAGTCTCGGCATCTCGGAATAGTTCTGCAATGCAGTCTTTATATTGCATGAGTACATTTTTTAAAGTAGTCACCTGCTTTTTAGATAGTAGCTCACTGACGAACATTTGCCTCTTATCGTTTACCGTTCCCAAGTCAATTTTCCTTAGATTTTCTGCCGTGGTGTGTATCCCATCTTCTAGCTCTTTTGGCGCCGGTGGAAATTCTGAGATCACCTCGTCATCATCCTCATCTGCGAAGCATCTGGAAGGGTCATCCATATTCTCGTGGTTCCCCTCTTTTGAGAATGTTATCACGTGGCAGGTACAAGTTCGTTTCTATGCTCGATGTTGATCCGGCCCTACTCTCGCAATATAGGTTGCTTTTGGCTCATGCTTTTGCGGTGGGGTTACCCTCCAACTGTCGGATAGAGCGAACCTGCTTTGTTGATATTGGTCTTCGACCTAGTCTTTGAAGGTGAAGCAGTCTTCAAGGGAATGACCTATTGCTCGTTGATAGGAGCAATAATCCGGATGATGGATCTTGTTTATTTGTTCAGGATGCCGAGACTCAAAAAGCATCATCATTTGATACTTCATGACAAGGTTGAATATTTTCCTTGTCTTGTCTTGAGGGAAAGAGTATTCCCGATATAAATCCCCGTTTCCATTCTAATAAAAGTTTCCTATTCTCTGATTTTCAGTAGTTTCTCTTCTTTTCCTTCATATTTCGAATTGGGTATTAAGCTTAATATTTATATTTTTCCAAACCCTAAAAGTTAAAACCCAAGATTTAAAACCAAAGCCAATTAAACTAAAACCCTTACTAATTTTTCCAGCCCTCACTTTTTCCCCAGCCCTCACTATTTTTCCCCAGCCCGTTAAAATTCCTCAGTCTACATTCTTTTTTAAATTCCTTACTATTTTCCCCGTCCCGTCCCCTTTAAAATCTCTCAGCCCAAACACATTAGATTTCTTATTAATATTAAAAAAAAAAAAAAAGCCCCGGCCCGTTCCTCTCTCAACCCTCAGCCCACTTCTTTTTTAAAAAAAAGAATTGTTTTTTTTTTACCAAACCCAACTCTTTCCATTTCCTCAACTCACCCGCTCCACTGTTCATCTCCTCCTATAAAATTCCCAACGGTAACCTTCCGTGACTCGCGCGCGCGATCCCAGTTTCTCGCCGCCCCTCGCGCCCCCGCTTCTGCCGTTACACCCACGTTTTTGTTCAACCCCGTCTCCAACTCACCCCTCATCTCTCCCTCTACATTCACCGAGCACCCAAACCTCCCACAACCCACTGCAACCTCCACCCTCGACGACGACGATGAACTTTCCTCCGATCCCCTTCTGCATCACCTCACGTCTCCTCCACCAACCTCCTCCCTCCACGATTCCTCCTTCATCAACTTCAGCCCCTTCACACCCACTCCTCTGCACACAAACCCATTTCACCCGAGCCAACCGCCGCCTTACACTCTCGACGCCGACGAGCCCCCGCCACTGCACCTTAACCACGTCGTCGACCTCCACCTCCTCAGCATCGTCACCATCACCATAATTCCCTAGCCCCACTGCTCAACTTTTCCCTCTCTCCAAAACTCCAAAACCCATTTTCCAAACAATTTCCCTCACTGTGAACTCCACTGTGCACGTCACCGGAGCGACCATCGCCGACATCGTCGACCCCAGCAAGTCCCAGGCCAACCACGGAGCACCATCTCCGCTTCCAGTAAGCACTTGACGGCTCCGGCGAACTCCGACGTCAAACCCGTGTCTCGAGCCAAGCTCGCGCGAACTTGTTTCGCGGCGTACAACGCACGTTCGCGACATCGTTGCTGTCGTGCGACCCCGAGGCGTTTTCCAGGCAAGTATTTACTTGCTTCATGCTAATTTAGTGGTGTTACAAACATAAATCACATAGTTATTAAACTTACCGATTACCGATGTATATCATGACCTAAGTGCTCGATGTTAGATCCCAATGGAAATGATTGTTTATTTTGACGGAGACTGATATTTTCTGTTGGCCCATAGAAGTATAAATATCGTGTATGAATCTCGCTGGAAAATACGATTGTTAGTGACAAAAATCGATACTCCCAAACATGTCGTTAAAACTAATATTTTCTCGTATCTGAAAATGAATAAAATCACCATAAATTACATATATGCTGGAAAGATGCGTTCGAGGGCTTAAATCGAAGCCGACTCGACGAAATTTAACCCGATGTAAAATTCTAATGATTTCTGTTCTGTAACCGTGATGATAATTGGATCGGAATGCGACTCTGGACTGCTGTCCAGAGCGTTTCTGATTATTGTGTTCTGTCCTAAGACCTGCGTCACTGTGTTTTCTGAAGACGTATGTTGCGGAAACCTGCAGTAGATTAAAGATAATTCTGTTAGCTAAATAAAACAGGCGGTTCCATTTCGTTTCATCGCTTTTTACTATTTTAAACTATATTTAAAAGGGAAGAACATATAACTGTCCAGAACAGATTCTGAAATGACACCCTGAGGTTAAACTGTGTATAACTTTCAACGTATAGATGCGATTGAGAATCCGTCTGTTGCGTTGAATACTTTATCGGAAACCCTAAATTTCATTTAACTATAACATCGCTAAATTCTGAGCCCAACTGGGTGCAATTCGTGTCGCGAAACGGACGTTCAGTTCTGAAACTGAATTTCCAGCCGCGAGCACTTAAAATGGAATAGCTATATCTTGAAAACCGGAATCTCGATTGAACTGAAACAAATTTTGATGGATTGCTGACTGAGTGTTCTAATTATCTTACTTGTATCATTTTGCTGAACTCTTAACATATTGATTTATACAAATTAGTTTAGTTAATGACATGCATGTTGATTCATAACATATAGAGCTTATTGGTAGCATACAATACATATATCATACCCTTGCCATATACTCAGTGTTAGTGCGTGTGGACATTGCATTATCGTGCATGATAGATGTTGGTCTAGGAGTGACGAGTACACCAATGGAAAGTGAATATTCGTGACAGTGATTGATACAGTGAACATTGATAAAACCGTGCCTTTGGTATACTTGTACACAACTAGATCAAGATCATAAATAGTGTAAACCTGGGGAAAAAGAGGAAATCAAAGTGGAAAGAGTATCGTATTTAGCGGGACCGTGTTTAGAGGATGATCATTCGAACTGTGATACTGATACGTGTAGGAATAGGATCTAGCGATCCGGCTGACAGGGTTATGTCCCGGGCATGTGGGCCGATGTCTCGGGTATGTACGAGACTCCTGTTAAACATGATCCTCCTTCCACTATGTGATTTCAAACATGACCTAGAGACCGACAGGGACACAGAACATATTCTGCATCATATAGTGACACAGTGATTACTTGCATTGTTCTTATACCAGTATTACCACATTTATCTGTTTCATCTTATTATAATAATATTATTATTGTGTCGCTCTGACGACCTGAGTATGCATGCTCAGATCCCGCGGGAGGACCAGCACAGGAGACGGATCTACCCTTCGAGTTCACAGAGATATAGTCTGGTGTACTCCCTATCTTTACTGCTTTCCTTAGAGTGATCGTGAGATTGAACTTGGTTAGTTATTGTTCTTATTATCTGTAATTTGTGAACAATGGAATTTTAATGTAATAAATTAGTGATGTGATTCCTTTAATACTGTGCTTTATTTACTGATTACCATGCAGTGCTAGAAGCCGAAGTGTGACTACGGCGGGATGATTCCTTGACCGTACGAGCATTGCTGGCCTAGTCATCCCTCGTTTTCCGTATTTGGGAAGCGGGGCGTGACATGGTTTAGTTGGTATCAGAGCCTGTGTTTAGTATCAAGGGATAACATTAACTAAGCTGTATTACGTTATTCTTATTTCACTGCTCTTGAATCTGATCCTATCCTTTTGAATCTTCCAGTGATATGACATCCCCGAACGACCCCTCCTCGGACTCCAGCTCTCAGGACCGCACGGAAAGAATACTTAGTGCACTGACCACTCTTGCGGAAGCTAAGGAGAGAAAGACAGATTTGCTTACTGAGGGACTCAGGGCGATTACCGCCGCAAGAGGACCCTCCGCACTCATTACCGCCCCCGAGGGCGCTACTCCACCAGCTTATCAGGCTAGGGCTGGTACCGTATCAGACTTCCGACGGTTACACCCAGCTGCATTCACAGGGCTAGCTGAACCCCTTGAGGCTGAACAATGGCTGGTGAACATGGAAAATTTATTGACAGCAGCCAGGATTCCAGAGGAAGACAGAGTGGACGTAATAAAGATTCAATTAGAAGACGAAGCCCGTACATGGTGGTCGGTGGAAGAAAGCAGACTTGATGAGCCGATTGAATGGAGCAAGTTTAAGGAGTACTTCTTAGATCATTATTTTCCTCCCACAGCCAAGGCAGAAATGGAGGAAATGTTTATCCTTTTAAAGCAGAATGGACGCCCAGTGGACGTATATGCGGCAGAGTTCAATCATCTGAGCCGCTTTGCTCCATACATGGTCAAATCAGAGGCCACCAGGGCCAGACGCTTCCTTCAGGGGTTAGATTTCGAGTTGCAGCAGTTGATTGCTTCGTTGGATTTGCAGACTTTCGCACAGGTACTCAACGCGGCGAGAGTTCAGGAGCAATTGATTAACAAGTTCAGAAGACCCCCAGTCGTTCCAGCACGTACCCACGCGCCTTCTCGAGGAGCCATACCGGTTCACAGAGCAGGAACGACACAAATGAAACGCCCGTTCGTACCACAACATCGCCCCCAGAGACAGGGCGTGACTTGCGGCTATTGGGGTAGAGGAGGACATACTCAGAAGGACTGTCGCCGTGCCAAGGGACAGTGCTTGATTTGCGGTTCGAGTCAGCACAGGATTAACAGTTGCCCTGAGCGAGCAGAGATACAAGGAGGTACTGGACCGCCACAGCAGAGGCCGCAAGAGCAGAGACAACCATTTACAGGTCGCGGTCAGGGACGGGCTTTCACCTTGACCGCCGAGCAGGCAGAGACGTCAGGAGATGTGGTTATAGGTACTCTACTCGTACATTCCTTGCCAGCTAGAGTACTATTTGATTCGGGAGCATCGCATTGTTTCTTGTCTGAGCACTTCACTAACACACACTCAATACCACATGAACCACTAACCAAGGGATGGGAAATTCATACGGGTAATGGCATTATTATATCTAGTCGAGAATGTAGATTATGCCCAGTTGTAGTGTGTGGCAGGGAATTCTATGCGAATTTCCTTTTGATCGGGACAGGCAGTTACGACGCAATTCTCGGGATGGATTGGATGAGCACTTTCCATGCAGTTATCGACTGTCGGGCAAGGAAGGTGATCTTCCGCATCCCTAATCACCCGGAGTTTACTTTCGAGGGCGGAAGCGAATCTTTGGAGCCAGCTAAGTACAGAGCAAAGCCTAAGGAGCTGACAGCTATGGAGATTGATAAGAGCCCAGTTCCAGAAATTGTTCGGGACTTTCTGGATGTATTTCCCGAAGATTTACCAGGTCTACCACCTCCTCGAATTTTGGAGTTTTCGATCGATTTGATTCCAGGTACAGTCCCAGTATCCAGGGCCCCATATAGAATGGCACCAGTTGAGTTGGCGGAGTTGAAGAAGCAGGTTGAAGAACTTTTGGAGAAGGGATTTATTCGGCCAAGCGCTTCACCGTGGGGTGCACCAGTCCTACTGGTAAAGAAGAAGGATGGATCGCTGCGAATGTGTATAGATTATCGAGAGCTGAACAAGGTCACAATAAAGAACAAGTACCCAATACCGCGCATTGACGACCTATTTGATCAGCTAAGTGGAGCCAAGGTTTTCTCGAAGTTGGACCTCCGTTCTGGATATCATCAAATCAGAGTAGCAGCCGAGGATGTATGCAAGACGGCTTTCAGGACCCGATACGGACATTACGAGTTTCTTGTGATGCCGTTCGGTGTTACCAATGCCCCAGCAATATTCATGGATTTAATGAACAGGGTGTTCGCAAAATACTTGGACACGTTCGTCATTGTGTTTATCGACGACATACTTGTCTACTCGAAGACCTGGGAAGAGCATGCTGAGCATTTGCGCACGGTCCTACAAATTCTTCGGGAAGAGAAGCTATATGCGAAGCTGAGCAAGTGTGAATTCTGGCTCGACAAAGTTCAGTTTTTGGGACATATTGTTTCGGGCGAAGGCATCTCGGTGGACCCGGCGAAGATAGAATCTGTCAGAGATTGGCCGACGCCGAAGTCAGTAGCAGAGATCAGGAGTTTTCTGGGATTGGCAGGTTATTATCGGAGATTCGTCCAAGATTTCTCAAGAATCGCGGAACCATTGACGAGGCTGACACGGAAGGATGTTCTGTTTACGTGGACAGAGGAGTGCACTCAGGCATTCGACACACAAAAGCAGAAGTTAACCACGGCGCCTATTCTTACTGTACCAGATGATTCAGGTGGTTTGGTGATACACAGTGATGCCTCAGGGAAGGGATTAGGCTGTGTCCTAATGCAGCACGGCCGTGTGGTTGCTTACGCCTCTCGACAACTGAGGAACCACGAGAAGAACTACCCCACGCACGACTTGGAGTTAGCTGCGGTAGTATTTGCATTGAAGATTTAGAGGCACTATCTGTTGGGTGAGAAAGTGGAGGTGTATACAGATCACAAAAGTTTGAAGTATGTTTTCACTCAGAAGGAACTAAATATGAGGCAGCGCCGATGGCTAGAGCTAATGGCAGATTATGACTTGGACCTTCAGTATCACCCGGGGAAGGTCAATGTTGTACCAGATGCGCTCAGTCGCAAACCAGCGGTCATGATGTTGACCGATCAGAGGAGCATTATTGAGGATTTCCAGAGACTTGCACTTGAGGTCGTTACACCGAACGCACTCAGTCAACTTTGGCAACTACAGGTGCAATCTTCCCTGGTGGATCGCATCAAGATTGCACAAGCGGATGATCCCCAATTGCAAAAGTTCAGAGAGCAAGTGAAAGCTGGACTGAGAACGGATTTGATTATACATGAAGATGGCTCTCTGAGATTCGGTAGCAGACTCTGCGTACCTAAAGGAGATGTTCGAGAAGAAGTTTTGGCTGAAGCACACAGTTCAGCTTATTCTGTGCATCCAGGAGGTACAAAAATGTATCAGGACCTAAAGCAGCACTTTTGGTGGAACGGAATGAAGCGGGAAATTGCGAGGTTCGTATCCAGGTGCTTGGTAAGTCAGCAGGTGAAGGCGGTACATCAGAGGACAGCAGGATTGTTACAACCATTATCGATACCTGAATGGAAGTGGGAGCACATTACTATGGATTTTGTGACGGCCTTACCACGGAGCCCTAGAGGCAATAACGCCATTTGGGTTATCGTCGATCGCCTCACAAAAGCTGCACACTTCCTACCTTTCCGAGTGGGACAGTCGATAGAATCATTGGCAGAAAGATATATGCAGGAGATTGTGCGACTTCACGGTGTTCCAGTCAGCATTGTGTCAGACCGGGACACGAGATTTTTGTCGCATTTTTGGAAGAGCTTACAGGAGAGTTTGGGAACCCGCCTTAAATTCAGCACAGCTTATCACCCACAGACGGATGGACAATCCGAGCGTACGATTCAGACGCTCGAGGATATGTTAAGAGCCTGTATGTTGGACTTTCAGGGTTCCTGTGAGGACCATCTGCACCTAGTCGAGTTCTCTTACAACAATAGTTATCAGGCTAGTATTCAGATGGCTCCTTTTGAAGCACTATACGGGCGGAAGTGTCGATCCCCAGTATGTTGGGATGATGTGGGAGAACGAAGATTACTGGGCCCCGAACTCATTGTTCAGACAGTTGACAAGGTCCAAATGATCAGGCAGCGTATTAAGACGGCTCAGGATCGACAAAAGAGTTGGGCATATACCAGCAGAAGGGCAGTAGAATTCGAAGTCGGAGATCATGTGATCTTAAAGATTTCCCCTACTCGTGGAGTTATCAGATTCGGAAGTCGAGGAAAGCTTAGTCCCCGTTTTATCGGACCTTTTGAGGTGCTAGAGCGAGTAGGAGAGGTGGCCTATCGACTGGCCTTGCCTCCATCGCTAGCTGGTGTGCACAATACCTTCCACGTGTCACAGTTGCGGCGTTATGTTCGGGATGAGAGTCATGTCCTGGACCATTCAGAGCTAGTTTTGGGTACTGACTTATCGTACGAGGAGCAGCCTACTACCATTCTCGACCGCAGAGAGAAAGTGCTGAAGAATAAGGTCATTCCGTTAGTCTGAGTGTCTTGGGGCGGTCGTTCCCTAGGAGAATCCACCTGGGAGCGGGAGGAAGATATCCGTGATCGTTATCCACATCTCTTTGTTTAGTACATTTTCTTATATCTTTGTTAAATTTCGAGGAAGAAATTTTTGTTAAGGGGGGTATGATGTAAATCCCCGTTTCCATTCTAATAAAAGTTTCCTATTCTCTGATTTTCAGTAGTTTCTCTTCTTTTCCTTCATATTTCGAATTGGGTATTAAGCTTAATATTTATATTTTTCCAAACCTTAAAAGTTAAAACCCAAGATTTAAAACCAAAGCCAATTAAACTAAAACCTAAACTAAAACCCTTACTAATTTTCCCAGCCCTCACTTTTTCCCCAGCCCTCACTATTTTTCCCCAGCCCGTTAAAATTCCTCAGCCCACATTCTTTTTTAAATTCCTTACTATTTTCCCCGGCCCGTCCCCTTTAAAATCCCTCAGCCCAAACACATTAGATTTCTTATTAATATTTAAAAATAAAAAAAAAGCCCCGGCCCGTTCCTCTCTCAACCCTCAGCCCACTTCTTTTTTAAAAAAAAGAATTGTTTTTTTTTACCAAACCCAACTCTTTCCATTTCCTCAACTCACCCGCTCCACTGTTCATCTCCTCCTTTAAAATTCCCAACGGTAACCTTCCGTGACTCGCGCGCGCGATCCCAGTTCCTCGCCGCGCCTCGCGCCCCCGCTCCTGCCGTTACACCCACGTTTTTGTTCAACCCCGTCTCCAACTCACCCCTCATCTCTCCCTCTACATTCACCGAGCACCCAAACCTCCCACAACCCACTGCAACCTCCACCCTCGACGACGACGACGAACTTTCCTCCGATCCCCTTCTGCATCACCTCACGTCTCCTCCACCAACCTCCTCCCTCCACGATTCCTCCTTCATCAACTTCAGCCCCTTCACACCCACTCCTCTGCACACAAACCCATTTCACCCGAGCCAACCACCACCTTACACTCTCGACGCCGACGAGCCCCCGCCACTGCACCTTAACCACGTCGTCGACCTCCACCTCCTCAGCATCGTCACCATCACCATAATTCCCTAGCCCCACTGCTCAACTTTTCCCTCTCTCCAAAACTCCAAAACCCATTTTCCAAACAATTTCCCTCACTGTGAACTCCACTGTGCGCGTCACCGGAGTGACCATCGCCGACATCGTCGACCCCAGCAAGTCCCAGGCCAACCACGGAGCACCACCCCCGCTTCCAGCAAGCACTTGACGGCTCCGGCGAACTCCGACATCAAACCCGTGTCTCGAGCCAAGCTCGCGCGAACTTGTTTCGCGGCGTACAACGCACGTTCGCGACATCGTTGCTGCCGTGCGACCCCGAGGCGTTTTCCAGGCAAGTATTTACTTGCTTCATGCTAATTTAGTGGTGTTACAAACATAAATCACATAGTTATTAAACTTACCGATTACCGATGTATATCATGACCTAAGTGCTCGATGTTAGATCCCAATGGAAATGATTGTTTATTTTGACGGAGACTGATATTTTCTGTTGGCCCATAGAAGTATAAATATCGTGTATGAATCTCGCTGGAAAATACGATTGTTAGTGACAAAAATCGATATTCCCAAACATGTCGTTAAAACTAATATTTTCTCGTATCTGAAAATGAATAAAATCACCATAAATTACATATATGCTGGAAAGATGCGTTCGAGGGCTTAAATCGAATCCGACTCGACGAACTTTAACCCGATGTAA
Organism: Agapanthus africanus; assembly: GCA_030015575.1. Taxonomy (NCBI): domain Eukaryota; kingdom Viridiplantae; phylum Streptophyta; class Magnoliopsida; order Asparagales; family Amaryllidaceae; genus Agapanthus; species Agapanthus africanus. Next base: position 693,269,340 of record CM057342.1, on the reverse strand, counting down.
AATTCTAATGATTTCTGTTCTGTAACCGTGATGATAATTGGATCGGAATGCGACTCTGGACTGCTGTCCAGAGCGTTTCTGATTATTGTGTTCTGTCCTAAGACCTGCATCACTGTGTTTTCTGAAGACGTATGTTGCGGAACTCTGTAGTAGATTAAAGATAATTCTGTTATCTAAATAAAACAGGCGGTTCCATTTCGTTTCATCGCTTTTTACTATTTTAAACTATATTTAAAAGGGCAGAACATATAACTGTCCAGAACAGATTCTGAAATGACACCCTGAGGTTAAACTGTGTATAACTTTCAACGTATAGATGAGATTGAGGATCCGTCTATTGCGTTGAATACTTTATCGGAAACCCTAAATTTCATTTAACTGTAACATCGCTAAATTCTGAGCCCAACTGGGTGCAATTCGTGTCGCTAAACGGACGTTCAGTTCTGAAACTGAATTTCCAGCCGCGAGCACTTAAAATGGAATAGCTATATCTTGAAAACCGGAATCCCGATTGAACTGAAACAAATTTTGATGGATTGCTGACTGAGTGTTCTAATTATCTTACTTGTATCATTTTGCTGAACTCTTAACATATTGATTTATGCAAATTAGTTTAGTTAATGACATGCATGTTGATTCATAACATATAGAGCTTATTGGTAGCATACAATACATATATCATACCCTTTCCATATACTCAGTGTTAGTGCGTGTGGACATTGCATTATCGTGCGTGACAGATGTTGGTCTAGGAGTGACGAGTACACCAATGGAAAGTGAATATTCGTGACAGTGATTGATACAGTGAACATTGATAAAACCGTGCCTTTGGTATACTTGTACACAACTAGATCAAGATCATAAATAGTGTAAACCTGGGGAAAAAGGGGAAATCAAAGTGGAAATAGTATCGTATTTAGCGGGACCGTGTTTAGAGGATGATCATTCGAACTGTGATACTGATACGTGTAGGAATAGGATCTAGCGATCCGGCTGACAGGGTTATGTCCCGGGCATATGGGCCGTTGTCTCGGGTATGTACGAGACTCCTGTTAAACATGATCCTCCTTCCACTATGTGATTTCAAACATGACCTAGAGACCGACAGGGACACAGAACATATTCTACATCATATAGTGACACAGTGATTACTTGCATTGTTCTTATACCAGTATTACCACATTTATCTGTTCCATCTTATTATAATAATATTATTATTGTGTCGCTCTGACGACCTGAGTATGCATGCTCAAATCCCACGGGAGGACCAGCACAGGAGACGGATCTACCCTTCGAGTTCACAGAGATATAGTCTGGTGTACTCCCTATCTTTACTGCTTTCCTTAGAGTGATCGTGAGATTGAACTTGGTTAGTTATTGTTCTTATTATCTGTAATTTGTGAACAATGGAATTTTAATGTAACAAATTAGTGATGTGATTCCTTTAATACTGTGCTTTATTTACTGATTACCATGTAGTGCTAGAAGCCGAAGTGTGACTACGGCGGGATGATTCCTTGACCGTAGAAGCATGGCTGGCCTAGTCATCCCTCGTTTTCCGTATTTGGGAAGCGGGGCGTGACACCCGACCCATCTTCTTGATAAAGGATGGGCTCCAACCACATTTTTCTTGATAGCATGGCTTCTTAGATATACCCTGTTGTTTGTGAACGTTGTTTGCGCTCGTTGTCCTGTTTTTGTCTCTATTTCAGGATTTTTCCTTCTTACGAGGACATACAAAGAGCCGGGGATGGAAGGCGTTGTAGTCTTCTTTCTCTGCGGACTGCTGGTTGAGGCGTTGCGTCCTGGCCTTTTCATAAATAGCCATTTCGCGACTGTGGTTATCCCGAATCTTTTGACAGGTTTCTTTTACTAGCTTGTCAACTTGTTCTTCGAACGATGGACTTAATGTTCTTAGAGCGATATCTTGTTCTATTTCAACGTCACGGCTATTTGAAAGAGCGTTCACTTCTTCACCAGAGCTGTTTATGACGTGGCAGCTATGAAATCGCTCTCGTTTCTTAGACTGAACGTATCTGAGCCCAGCTGTCTCCATCTTCCCGTTGGGTATCTTTCGCTGAGTCCCGGGAATGTCCCAAATCTTGTTGTAGAACTGAGCTTGTCGAGCGGTTTGTTTGAAGGGTACGCCTTGGTATCTTAATAGCAGTTTCAATCCCTCTGCGTAATATCTGGGCAGACGGTTTGGTTGAAACCTATCAAGCATAAGATCGGCACCATGCCAGACTTTTTCTCTACTTTAGTCTCCGTAGATTGGTAGAAGAGGATCGCCTTTTCACCTCTGCGCCTGGGAGGGACGTAGAAAGTCCGCAACTCTTGTACTCTGTATGTATCAAGCGCATCAAGTTCTTTGCAATGCCGTGGTGGAACTATGGTGATTTGTAAACTCTGATCAGCTCCAGTAATGGTTTGTGTTGACAGGCGAGTGGAGAACACAGTGTTGGTCTCGTCCTCAGATTCACTGCCGAAGACCAAAATAGGAGCAGATGGGCCGGGCCTGTTGCCTTGGGGTAGCTCCCAACTCCTCTGCATTGCTTTCCGACGCCGAAGGAGCTTCTTCGACATTTGACGACGAATGAGAAACCATGTGGCAACTTGCTACATAATCTTCGATTTCTCCCGACGAGTCATTTCCCACATCATCGTCACTATCTCTGTTCTCATGTATATGGTTGAGAAACTCTTCGAGGGTGACTGGGATCCGCGCCTTCTGGTTATACTCTTCCAGCGCGTCAATGTACTTTTGCAGGTCCGTGCGCATGTCATCAGGCTGCACGGGCTTCTTGGTCTTCTTCTTTCCCTTCGAAGACTTTGAAGGCTTGACCTGGGTGTTTTGCCCATCGTTAGCTGTTTTCGGTGTGGGACGCGGTTTTAGCATCCACTCAATGATCTTGGGCTCCAGCGGGCTTTTCCACCCGATCGCCGGACATGCTTGAAGATCCTTCAGCATTCTTTTGGTTTTAGCTGAAAGGACAACTTCCCATGGAGTGTTGGCTATAGTGCCCTCAAGGCAATTATCATAGTCGCAGGCAGGTGATTATGATGATTGAGGGAGGACGTATACCGGTAGAACAGTCTTACTCGAGATGATAGTATACTATCTGGTTTGTCTTTATCATCATGTACAGCATTAGGTGGTTTTACAGATCACTATTACATGTTGATAGAGCCCTTAGGATTCTTTCTTGACTACCAGCATTATGATGGCGATCCTATACGTGTGAGCTGGGTGGTCTATAAGTACATCCTTAAATTTCCCTAGTCGTGGGAGGTTCGAGACTGGACATCGATACTCCAGAGTAGACTAGTGTATACTGATCGAGACCCCGACGAGGGGCGGTGGCCAGTCTCACAAGCCATTGGTGTTAGTTTGTTCACCTAAGATATATACATGTGCTCATTGGGTTATGAATATACCGGACGGACTCGCCGGGAACATGCTAGTTGGTATTATACCTATTGTAAGATAGCTGTTCACAGGTGACGTGTATACAGGTTAGTCTATCGACTTGAGATCGCCATTTATCTCGTGTGAGTTCCCACTGTGCTTTGATTACTGCCCTACCATGGCTCAAAAGAGTCGTGCAAACAGGTTTTAGTTGTGTACAATCCTGAGCCACATGGAGGCAGTGAGCAGATTGTTAGGGGATTCGTCTCTCCCGGTATTGGGGGTTGATGTCGCGTTGTGCACAGGTGGCCATCACCAGAAATCCTGAGCCAAGGTAGTCGAGAATTACTGATTCGGATCAGTAGTTTCTCAGTGGGTGATGGGTTTCATACCGACACTAGGCGTCGCGTTATTAGGGGTCTGACTTTATCCACCCTCTAGACTCAATATGCGATACTCATAGACGAACGGACCGGACTGTATGGATATTGTCACTGTCAGGCTCAGTAGGGGTTTAGGATGAGTTTGCTCGTCGGCCTCCCTTTCGCTCAATACCTGGATAGCCGTTATGTAAAGCTAGTGTCGCTGACGTGCTTGTGGTTAAACCCACTGCCGGCGTATTGACGAGTCTTTAAAGTCCCATACAGAGGGTTTCCCTGGTTCGGGCAAAACAATGTAGAGGTCGTATGGTTTTACGGCAGGGTTCGATCATATACGTGCACTTGTGCACGGATCATGATTCGGACGGATAATACTAGTGGGCTTTGGTTTAAGACGGATCCTAATATTATATTGTTGGATTATTTTCGTCTCATTGTATTCGTATTCTTCGGAATACGGATGCGGGTATGTATATACGGATGAGGGGTATTCTTGTAATTTCTTTCAAGATTACTTTTAGAAGATTACACCTCATTATGTTTTAAACCTTTTTAGATTAAAAGGTTATTGAGGTGGAGGATGAGGTGTTTATTGCATTTTTTAGTTGCATGACTTAGTAGTAGCTTATGGTTACTATTCTAGCATGCTTAGTTTTTGTTTGTTGTGAGATTTTTATTGACTTAAGATATTTTGGATGACTTAAGATTTTTTGGAGACATGGGATATTTATTTGGATAGCTCCATTATGTCACCACACACTCACAACACACAAAAACACTTAGCCATTTTTTCTTGGGTTGCCTCTCACTCTCATCCTCAAGCTTCTTCTTCTACCTCCACCCTTCAAGTCTTACGTGTTGAGAAACCTAGGGTGTTTGGAGGCAAATTAATCCATCACTATACTCTACATGCTCTAGAATATCTAGTTTAGTAATCTAGATACCCTCGTTACCTCGGCTATTGAGGTAGAAGCTCGGAATACAAATCCTCGGGCGGATCATCTTCGATGGAGGGAGAGTGGAGATCAAGCTTGATCATGGATGCCTCTAGGAGCTTGGAAAAGTGGTTGAAGACCGAAGGACACGGATCAATTCGGTATAACTTTCTAAACTCCTTTGTAAATTGCTAGTGTAAGGTTAATGGTCGATCCGTAGGATAGGGTTGTGTTAGCGCCAGTTTATAAATTTTTGTTCATCATTTGGCCATGGATTGATGGCCGGGGCGCTAGCATAACTCAACACGGAGCTTCTTCCACAAACGAACATGATGCCCCCGGCGTATCCACCTGTTTAGGTGCGTGCCTCTATGGTGGGTTCACCCTCCAGTTCTCAAAAAGCGCAAATTCCCCCGTTGATACTGGTCCTCGATCCAATTTTTGAAGACATAGCAATCCTCAATGGGATGGCCCACCATTCGGTGATAGGAGCAGTAATTGGGATTATTGATATCACCGGGCTGCGGTGGACGTTTTGGGTCTGGCAAAGTGATGAGTTTGTTGCGCACTGCCAGTTCGAACTGCCTCTTTTATCATAGGGAAACGAGTATGCACGTCCTAGCTTCTCTTCCAGGTATTGGCGCGGGCGTGCGTTATTTTGGCGAGCAACCAGTTTTGGGTCACTCGGTTGCTGTTGAGTGTTGCCAACGAAGGCCGCTTTACCTTTACCCTTTGCATTCCGAGGTCCATTTTTGAAGAGGAAGGTCCGTGGGCCATCTGGTCCATTTGGGCCAACTTGTCGATTAGAGCCTGGAAGGTGGTTGGCTTAAAGAACGTCATGAACTGGGACACAGTCGCTTGAGGATCCAGAGTCCCTATGAACATGCCTACGTCAGGAGCTTCTTCGATGCATTGCTCGCATTTTGACCATAGGTTCCGCCACCGAATTGCGTATTGAACCCATGTCTCTCCTGGCTTCACCGTGGCATTGATTAATGCTGTGATCGGGGTGCACTCGCTTGCGCTGGCGAACCGCTGCGTGAACAGCAATTCAATTTCTGTGAATGTTTTGACGGAGTCATTTGGGAGCTCCGAGTACCATTCAAATGCCGTTTCTGCCAGGCTGCCAACGAACCGGTGAAGCAACAATTTGTCGTCCCCTCCAGTATTGCCGCATAAAGCTCTGAACTGAGCGACGTGCTGGTGCGGGTTGCATGTCCCTTTATACACATGGAATTTGGGAATCGTATATCCTGGCGGGTATTTGATTTGGTCATACCATCCCGGATACGGTCGCCCAGTTTTGACGACTTGGCTAGCCGCTTCACTTGCCTGATGAGCTCGTATTTATTGAGCTATGTAATCATCAAGGGCAGCTTTAGAGATCGTTTCCTCCCTGGCTGTTGATAAATATAGAAGATGGTTTGATGTTTCCCCTTTGTCATCCTCGATGACTATCGACGGGTCTTCAGCTGGAGGTTCTGGCTGGATCATCATTCCAGCCATATCTTGGAACAAAAGTGTCATCTGTTTTAAATAACAGCCTGTTCCGCGACCTCCTTGTCTTTTCTTTCTAGCACCCTTTGCAAGAACTCTGTATCGGTTTCTTTCTCTTGGCGCTGTTCAGATGCTGATTCCAGACTTTCTTTCTGTTCGGTGAGTGCTGACATTTTGATCAGCATCTCCTGGAGCTTTTGTTGTTGCTCCTGAGCCTTTGTTAACGACCGAGTTTGCGGTCGATGACCCACGGAAGCACGACTTTCCTCTTTCCCAGAAGCCATGTAAACCATGTGCACGATCATGCCCCTAGACTTGGGGCGTTTGGATCCAACACTTTTGGAATTTGCCGCCGGTGATGGGAGATTCTTCGGCCTTCTCTTTTTGTGGGAGGTTGAAGTTGAAGGAGCCATTGCAGCAGGCGCCTGTGTGAAAGAAGTCCTTTGTTGTATGCTGGAGGGATGATTTTCCTCTTGTCGAACATTCATTTTCTCCGGTTGACGAGAGTAGTTCTTATTGATCACAGAATCTTGGACTTTCCGCCGGACTCTGTGGATTTAGGAGGACAGCCGCTGAGGAGGCTGCTCCGGCTTTGCCTGCGTCATATTTTCAGCAGGAAGTGGAGATTTCTTCAACACTGCGGTTGGGGAGTTCTTCCGCACCCTCTTTAGTGGTTCAAAGATATTCCCGGTTGGAACAGCAACGTCAACTTCCACCATTGGAGCTGGTGGAGTAAGTCCAGAGAGGGAGTTGCCCCCAGCTCATCTCACCCGGCGCCTGTGGCGGCGTCGAGTGTGTCTTTCAGATTTGGGTTTGATTTGAGGTGTGCATGTCAGTTTGGAAGTGCGCCAAAAATTTGTTGGTTGTCGGGACCCGCCACCTCTATGAAGACGTTGAGGAATTAGAACGACATATATCAGAGGTGTGGATAGATGTACCCTTAAACCCAGAAATCATTAGTCATATTTTGAGACTAAGATTTCCTCGAGAGGATGTGGGATAAGTATCATTTTGGATATCATCAGTTGGAAGATCAATTGTTGTATTTGGGACTAAGGTCAGCTTGGGAAGTCATGAGCACATGAGCTCGGATGGTCCGAATCAAGGAGGTTCTATCCTCGAGGGGACCTAGCCAATTTGGGCTTGGTCCATTCAGTTTTTGTTGAAAAGTTCCAAGCACTTATTTGGGCTCTGTATAATCAGTCCCCTTTTTGTACAAAGAGTGCTGAGCACTTATGTAAGTTCTGACGCTCACATATAATCATGCGGGCTTTTAATCATGGGGATTGCCCAATAAGTGTTAAACACTTTACCCCTTTTTGTCTTTGTATGGAGTGCTAGGCACTCTTTATGGCACCCATGTGAGAAACACATAAGACGCTGGGCGCTGGGCACTCTCCTTTTTTTATGGCGCCCACGTGAGGGACACGTAAGACGTTGGGCACTGCCCAATGAGTGTTAAGCACTCTTCTCTTCTTTGGCGCCCACATGAGGAACGCGTGGGGTGCTGGACGCTGGACGCCGCTCATTGAGTGCGAAGTACTCTTTCTTCTATGGCGCCTACGTGAGGAGCACGTGAGGAACTGAGCGCCGCTCATTGAGTGCTACGCACTCATTTTCCTTTTTGTTATGGCGCCCATGTGAGGGCACGTGAGACGTTGGGTGCAAGCTTTTTCCTTATATACTTTGTTTTGAGGAATTCGATTTCCTAATTCTTTTCTGAATCTTTGATCCTCAAGAATAAGTTCTTCCCGATGAGAATTAAATTCTTTCTTAACTTGTGGGAGACTTGTCTTGTGGATCTCAGATCTGGAGAAAAAACTAAGTTCTTTTAAAAGGGTTAAACCCTTCAATAGGTAAATGAGATACTTTGATCTCTCTTCTTTTTATTTACCTAGGGATTTCTTTTTTTGAGAAGGGAGATCTTATTCTTTCTTCCTTTTTGAAACTTTCTGCTTTGTTTTTTAGAAGCTTATGGGGGGGGGTTCCTCCTCTTTAGACTTGAAGTCTTGGGTCCTTTATATAGTAGAGGCAAGTTTGTTGATTAGTTGAATAAATCTCTCATTAAGAGATCCTAATTGATTTGGGGATTTTTACCCACCATTGGATCTTTGATCTAAGGACTTCTGTTTTACAGAACAAGATTGGGGAAATATTTTCCCTTGCACAGAATTTATTCTGTAAAACGGTGATTTTTTTAATCACCATTGGATTTTTAATCCATCGGCTCTCTGTTTTACAGAGGGCAATCCTTCTTGTTTAGAAAGATTGAGTGAATATATCTCGAAAATAGAATTCTATTCTATAATTTAATTTGGGGAATGTTTTCTCCTGACAGAATTTAATTCTGTATTTCTGATGATTTATCATCTCCGTTGGATCCTTGATCCAACGGCTCTGTTTAACAGAGAGTAGAATTTAATTCTACCTGGGCGTCATCGCTAACGTGTTGTGCACGTGGGCGCTAATTAAGGTTTTAATTCCTTTATGTGCTTTGCACATCGGCGCCCACGTGAGGAGCACGTGCGATGCCAATATAAGAGTTTTTAACTCTGGTGCTTGCGCCCTTGTGGAAGGCATGTGAGGCGCTGCCTCTTAAATTTTGAACAAAGCTTTGCTGTTATTATTAGGGGAACATCGGGAAATTTACATTCCCTATGGAATTTTTAGTCATAGATACATAGCCTGTAGTGAACCCACGAAACCAAATTCCGGTGATTCTAGGTCGACCTTTCCTAACAACTTCAAACGCAATAATCAATTGTCATAACGGTTCAATGAGCCTGTCCTTCGGAAAGATGACAATTGAGCTTAACATCTACAAGTTAGGAAGTCAACCCTACGAACCCTATGCTCAGGTATGTTCTGTCGAAAAGATAGCTTTCGACAGTAGCGAATTGGAGGGCCTTCACGATACCGATCCTACTATTTATTATACACGTGAAGACCCTTTTGTCGACAAGTCCACACCTAAATCCAAGCCCTTTGACTTGTCGAATGATTTAGTTGAGCTATCCGAGTATCATAACTTCCTTTTCGACGAGACCATCATTCGGAATATCGATGGAAGTTTTGAAGACATTTTTGTCGAAGAACTCGCATTCCTAGAAGACTTGGGAGTTGTGATGAATCAACCCCCACATAAAGAAGTTGAACAACCACCCCTTCTTCCTATCAAGAACGAGAATGCGAGTAATGCACCATCACCATTACGTCTCTATCAACTGAAACGTAAACATGATCGATTACGCCTCCTATCTCCCCACTTCTTCACATCTATGATTTTCCACCAACCATGGTGTTACATTGATAAAATTTTCGAATGGTTGGTGTTAACTTTTGGTCTTTGTAAAGTTTTGCATAGACCAATAACTTTACCCCCTCTCTTATAATTTTAAAATGCTTAATACTTTTTTTTACTCAATTTTTTTTGGGGAGGGGGGAGAAAAATATTTTGGCTCTTGAAAGAAAATAATTTTTTTATAAAATTATGATCCAAAAATAAGTTTAGGGGGAAGTTTTCACTGTCATTAGTTCTTGTCCCCGTTACTAACTTTTCCTCCCTAGTTTACAAGTTTTAAGCTCAACAGATAATATCAATGAGGACACTACTGCAAATAGGTTTGGGGGAGATTTGTGCTTATTCACACATCATTTTTCATTATACTAAATAATAGCACAAATTTTTTTGATAATAAAAGTTAGAAAGTGAAAAATAGATTTGACAGATAGGAAGAGATTTAAGAAAAGCAAGAAAATTAGATGTTTTATAACGAAGCTAGTAATAGGTAATCATGAGTTGTTGTCCCAAGTGTTAGTAAGATGAAGAGAATCACTAATCTGAGGATAGAAATAAGTCTGAAAAATAGTCCCTGTTATTGAGTCCAGACATCTGAACGTTGATACCCTACTATTTGCACTTGCATATATCTTAAAACTTGGGATAGTGGAGAATACCTTGAAATGCTCTTGTCTAAAAACCTTAGTATGAAGGAAAATAAATATATAAACAAAAAATATAAATGAAAAAAAAATGGTGAAGAAAAATGAACACTGGTTTTGTAATTACTCAAGGCAGCATAAAAAATATAGCGAGAGTGTTTTATCACCTAGTGCCGTAGACCAATTGGTTTGGGAGCCATTGCTAAGCCTTAGGTGTTGCAAGACTAGGATATTGCTAATTACGCCTAATTGAGTGAGCACATTTGGTAATCGGTTGGTTAGTACCTTAAAAAATATTAACGGTTGCATGAATAATATGTGAGCAATTCCATCTGAAATATTCACCGACTAAAAATTACTAAGGAAGATAGACAAGGATAAGATAGCTTGAATTGAATTCTCTAAGTATAGGGATGCCTTTTACACACACGTAGGGTTATATGATCGATATTTGGAAGAAAGATAGGGAGGAAGACTAAAGGCGAAGTTTTATTGAGAGATGATGTGATTTCTGACATTTTTTCATGACTATTAAGATAGGGCTCATAATTACTAAAAATCTAGTGTAGTTTGAAACTCTTATCTTCAAATTCTTTCTTTTACATGTTCTTTATTTTTGTATGTAACTTTCATGATCCCTCTTTTATTATGGGATTTTGTCGGTGTAATCCGCTGAAAACCATCAGGAGACAACACTCCTCCTACTAGGGACACCTAGAGATTTAAAGGCTTGTTGCACGTGTTTAGTGCAATCGTGTTGCCTACGAAAGTTTGCTAGGTGTTTCTTTTTTTTTCTTCTTATTAACTAGTTTGCTCGGGACGCTCAAAGTCAAGTTTAGGGGTATTTGATTAGTATAAAATATTGCACATTTGAATGATCATTTTCCCTATTATTGTTAAGTACTAAAATGTGTTTTTTGTAATTATGGAACATATGAGGGTTTATGTGTAAATAGTTCATTATCACATGTTTCTACATTATAATTAATATAATGAGAGAAAATACATGCATATAATATTTATATGAAATATTATAATTAAAATATGCATATCATATCAAATATCTCTAACCATATTCATAAAATTTAATATCATATAAAATGGTTAAGGTAATATCTCGAAAACACAAAATATTACTAACACATTGATTTGAGATATTTTACAAATATTAGCTCAGGTCTGGAATCCAAGAGATCTGAGATGTCGGAATCAAATCTGCCGAAATATGGAAACAAATCGTAAGATTTAGCAACGTCAGAGATTCCGAGCATTATTCTCAAAATCCAGATATCGAAGAGATCTCCAAATGTCAACACAATATAGCAAAAAAAATCCCAGAACTCGATCCCACGAAAGATCCGCCGTTGGGCGGTCAAATCACATTATTCGCAGCAGATCCGCGGCGCATCTTGGACCGTAGGATATGAGATTTTGGGAGTTGATCGTATCAGAATATAATCACAGATGGTACCTAGGGTTTCTATTTTCTGTGACTATAAATAGGACCGAGAGCTTCACATCTAAAATCATCAATCCGAACTGATCAAGAGATCCAAAGCGATCTACGCATTCAGGAGATCATCAGCTAGTCATCTACCTACAACAAGAGAGAGAGAGAGCAAAACTAGGGTTCTTTGTAATCTACTTTCTACGGAGAGTTGTATGAAATAGTTGATTAATAAAGGTAGTATTTTTAGTTTATTTCTTTTCGTATTTACTTTCTGCATTTTATTTCTGCAACTTAATCATGTTTCCATTTTTTAACCTTTCTTCTAGATCTCAAACTATGAGTGAGTAATTCGTAGCTTGCTAGGGTTCGTAGGCTAGGGTAGATCAATGGATGATAAAATCATTTAATTTCTTTTAAACATTTTAAAGTCTATAAACTTTAACAAAATAAATGTTAACATTCTTATCGGGCGCGCTACCAATTCATTGATAGTCATGACCACGATTCGAGATCCGTTTAACAATTAATTTGTTAAGGGCTAGACATGAATAGAGATCAATGCAAGGACAAGGGTTAATAGTGGGGAAACCCTAGTTTCTTCTAAAAATCCTAATCTATATTCATCCCTATCGATCTAGTTTTAAAGTATTAAAAGAAAAAATGTCATTTTTAATCATCCATCCATTGCTACCAAATCCTATGAACCCTACAAGCCCATTCTTTATAAACCTTACATCCGTTTCAAATTAGATCTACAGCCAATCAACCAATCTTCAATCAACTCGTCTAAAGAAAGATAAAGGTCACGTTTTCCTGCGGATGACCCGTACTCATCATGGCTAGATATTAGCGACACCGTCTTGATTGCGGTTACTTTACTAAACACTTCTTTAAAATAGATCAATTAAATGAGGACCGAGATCTGATTGATCTGTTTTAAAGAAGTGTTTAGTAAAGTAACCGCAATCAAGACGGTGTCGCTAATAGCTAGCCGTGATGAGTACGGTTCGTCCGCAGGGAAACGTGAACCTTTATCTTGGTTTAGACGAGTTGATTAAAAATTGGTTAATTGGTTGTAGATCTAATTTGAAATGGATGTAAGGTTTATAAAGAAAGGGCTTGTAGGGTTCATAGGACTTAGTGGCAATGGATGAATGATTAAAAATGACTTTTTTTTTCTTCTTTTAATAGTTTAAAACTAGATCGGTAGGGATGAATGTAGATTAGGATTTTTGGAAGAAACAAGAGTTTCCCTACTATTAACCCTTATCCTTGTATTGATCTTTATTCATGTCTAGCCATTAACAAATCAAGTGTTAAACGGATCTTGAATCTTGGTCGTGACTATCAATTAATTGGTAACACGCCGGATAAGGATGTTAACATTTATTTTGTTAAAGTTTATAGACTTTAAAATGTTTAAAAGAAGTTAAATGATTTTATCATCCATTGATCTACCCTATCCTACGAACCATAGCAAGCTAAGAATTACTCACTCATAATTTGAGATCTAGAAGAAAGGTTAAAGAATGAAAACATGATTAAGATGCAGAAATAAAATGCAGAAAGTAAATGCGAAAAGAAATAAACTAAAAATACTACATTTATTAATCAACTATTTTATACAACTCTCCGTAGAAAGTAGATTACAAAGAACGCTAGTTTTGCTCTCGCTCTCTCTCTTGTTGGAGGTAGATGACTAGCTGATGATCTCCTGGATGCGTGGATCGCTTTGGACCTCTTGATCAGTTCGGATTGATGATTTTAATTGTGAAGCTCTCGGTCCTATTTATAGTCACATAAATTAGAAACCCTAGGTACCATCTGTGATTATATGCTGATACGATCCAACTCCCAAAATCTCAGATCCTACGGCCCAAGATGCGCCATGGATCCGCCGCGAATAATGTGATTTGGCCGTCCAACCGTGGCTCTTTGGTGAGATCAAGTTCTGGGATTTTTTGTGCTGTCTTGTGTTGACATTTGGAGATCTCTTCGATATCTAGATTTCGAGAATAATGCTCTGAATCTCTGCCGTTGCTAAATCTTACGATTTGCTTCCATATTTCGGCAGATTTGATTCCGACATCTCGGATCTCTTGGATTCCAGACCTGATCTAATATTTGCACAATATCTCAAATCAAAGTGTTAGTAATATTTAGTGTTTTCGAAATATTACCTTAACCATTTTATATGATATTAAATTTTAAGAATATGGTTAGAGATATTTGATATGATATGCATATTTTAATTATAATATTTCATATAAATATTATATGCATGTATTTTCCCTCATTATGTTAATTATAATGTAGAAACATGTGATAATGAACTATTTACACATAAACCCTCATATGTTCCATAATTATAAAAAAACACCTTTTAATACTTAACAATAATAGAGAAAATTAGCATTCAAATGTGCAATATTTTATACTAATCAGATAGCGAGCGGACACAAGCGTTGTCATTTATCATTGACCTGAGTGCAAATATTTAAGCATAGCATTTCTCGAGGAATCGACCGTTTATTGGTCGAAAAGGTCTTTCTTCATGCATGTCTATCAGCATGTATGCTTCACCTTGATAGACATGTTCTATAACGTAAGGGCCCTCATAGTTGGACTCGAACTTCCCACCTTTAGAATGGCTTTGATTATGGAAGAGTTCTTCTTTTGCTTCTTCATACAGGACGCTCCATTGAAGTAAAGCTCCCATTGGAACTCATTTTCTTCTTTCTCCTCTTCGACTGCGTCGAAAACATGTTCATCCGGTAGCTCACAGTTTAGAGGAGAATTGGCGGGTACTAGTTGTTCCGTAAGGAAATCGGCGATGGCTTGTCCTTTCACAGCTTTGAGGGGTCAATATGTTATCAAAAATTCCATCAGTGGTAAGGCCCATTTGGCGAGCCTTTCCGTTTGCATGGCCTTTGACATCAGATACTTTAGAGGATCCACTTTCGATAATGATGGACCTCGTGTGCCAAGGCGTAGTGTCTGAGCTTCCTTATTGCGAAGATCAGTGCCAGGCAGTGCTTTTTCGACGGGGGAGTAGTTGCTTTCTGCCCCCAGAAGAACTCGACTTAGATAGTTCAGAGCTCTTTCCTTTCCTTGATCATTTTCTTGTGCCTATAGCATGTCTAGAGAACTTTCAAAGGCCGTTGTATATAGGATAAGAGGCTTTCCTTTAACTGGAGCGACCAATACTGGTGGATTTTGCAGGTATTGTTTGATTTCTTCCAATACATTTTGACATTTCTGATCCCAAACGAACGGGGTTCCTTTCTTCATCAGATGGCTATAGGGACGACATTTTCCGGAGAGGTTGGTTATGAATCGCTGGATGTACACGAGCTTTCCTTGGAGAGATCACAGTTGTTTGAGGGTTCTGGGCGAGGGCATTTCCATAATTGGCTTGATCATTAAGGGATCAATTTAGATACCTCGGTGGCGGATAATGAAGCCTAGGAATTTGCCTGAGGAGACTCCAAACATGCACTTTAAAGGGTTCATCTTCAGATTATATTTCTGAAGACGTTCGAACACGATCTTCAGATGTTCCCAGTGTTCCTCATGAGATTTGCTCTTAACCACAAGGTCATCGATATAGCATTCGACGATCTTGTGTTTGAGGTCATCAAATATCTTCGTTATGGCCCTTTGATAGGTAGCTCCGGCGTTCTTCAAACCGAAGGGTATCACCTTATAGCAGAATACGCCCAACGGAGTCCAGAAAGCGGTATGCTTCTGGTCTTCAGGATCCATCTTTATTTGGTTGTATCCTGAAGATCTATCCATGAAGGAGAAAACTTCATGGGTGGATGTGTTATCGATCATCAGCTCGATAACGGGCACTGGGAAGTCATCTTTCGGGCATGCCTTGTTGAGGTCCCGAAAGTCCACATAGATGCGAACCGTCATATTTTTTTCATTACCGGAATGATATTGGCGATTCGGTCGGGATATTGAACTTCTTGGATGAAGCTGGAGTCGATTGGTTTCTTGACTTCGGCGTTGATACTCATCTCGAGTTCAAGTCGCATTCTTCTTGGTACCTGTTTAACTGGTTTCATCTCTGGTGATATAGCCAGCTTGTGCACCGCTACTTCTGGATCTAAACCCGACATTTCGGAGTAGTTACAAGCGATGCAGTATTTGTACTGCATAAGTACATCTTTTAACATGGCTACCTGTTTTTCAGACAGCAGTTCACTGACAAACGTCAGACTTGGATCCTCCTCCATCCTTAAGTTGATTTTTCTTAGGTTGTCTGCCGTGGTGTGTATCCCATCCTCCATCTCTTTTAGTGTCGATGGAAATTCTGAGATTTCCTTGCCATCGTCTTTGTTTGTGAAGCATCCGAAAAGGTCAATCATATTCTCGTCCCCTCCCTCTCTTGAAAGCGTTATCATATAACAAGTACGAGTCGGGTTCCATTTTTGCGGTCGAGCTGGTCCCAATCTGATAGTATAGGTCTTCTTTGGCTCATGCTTTTGCGGAGGATCTATCCTCCAATTATCGGATAACATAAACCTGCGTTATTGATATTGGCCCTCCACCTAGATCTTGAACATGAAACAGTCTTCAAGGGGGTGACCTATTGCTCAGTGCTTGGAGCAATAATCCGAGTGATGAACTTCATTTATCTGTTCGGGGTGCCAAGACTCCGGAAGCGTCATCATTTGGTGCTTCATGACAAAGCTGAAGATCTTTTATGTCTTGTCTCGAGGGAACGAATATTTTCGACCCATTTTCTTCATAAAGAACAGGCTCCAATCGAATTTTTCTTGATTAGACGGCGTCTTGGACCTGCTTTGTTGTCCTTGATTGTTGTTTGCATTCTTTGCCTTATTTTTGTTTCTTCTTCGGGATTTTCCCTTTTTCACAGGAGTACACATGTCACGACCCGAATGTGGCACGTGACCGGCACTTAAATTACATGACATCTAAAGACGTCGACGCGGTTCAAGTAAGCCGAAACCCGGAATCTAAACCCTTTTGAAAACATTGGAGGTGAAGTTTGAAATAGTCATCAGATGAGATCAGGTTAAAATAAACATTTAAGTTTAACTAAGTATGTTTGAAAAGGCATCTATGACGTTTTGAAATTCGAAAGCACTGTCACGACCTGAAGGTACGGAATGTGACTGGCACTTAAATTACGAAATGTCTCAAGGCGTAACGTAGTCTAAGTAAGCCAAATCCCAGAAATCTAAACCATTTAAAAAAAAGTAGAGTTTAGGAAAAACTTAACTAAAAAGTGATTTTAGAAAAATAAAGTCATATCAAAAGCATTTTAAAATATCAAGTTTTCTCGAAAATTTCGGCAGAGTTTCCTTTGTAAATACTGACCCCAAACGATTACAACACATGAATATATACAAGTAAAGAATAAAAACATCCCCAAGCGGGAGCTAGCTCTTCGCCAATGGCGGAATCACAACCACATGCAATATATATATATATATATATATATATATATATATATATATATATATATATATATATGATCACCATGCAAAATAAGCATATAAAACATGAAAATAAGAAACCATCACGTCGGCTCAAGTGAGCTCGACACCAGAGAAACAACATATATGCAAATCTCACGGTCACACATCTAAGTCGCATATACAATGGTAGAAACAATAGGTACGGTAGATGGAGTATACTAGATACAAATGATACACAAAATGGGAATAAAAGTATCCTCACAACCCAACCACGAGCAAAGCCGCAAGTCCAAGCAAAAGAAGCAAAAGAAGAAGTGCGCCCGCAGCTACTATGCTGACGGGTCGGACCTGCAAGATACTGTGGCACAACGGGGGTGAGTTGCTAACCCGTGAGTAGTAAGTAATATCTAACAAGCCTATCGTAAGCATGCATGCAAATGCTTCACACCTTACATATATCAATATGATGTGATGCACTAGTATGAAAGCAACATGGATGCATAATCAAACACGAAACCTGAACATGTCTGGTATGAGAAAACCTTTATTCTTATCTTAGAAAAGCTTCTGTGCAATAAACTGAAGTATCATCAATGAAATCAACAGAAAATCCGTGTCCCGCATCGACACAATATATATATATATATATATATATATATATATATATATATATATATATCCCAATATCTCAATATCTCAGGCTCCGTCAGTCCGGATCAGCCCATATTATCAAATCTAATGACTACGGTCGGTATCCTTCGGATATCCGCCGCGCCAGACATCACCGGTAGGTAGTCTGCCCCTGCCAGGCTCATCGTCATCCCCACAAAAACACTCCCGTCCCGGGGTACCATACCGGATCCACCATGTACCCGAGACGGTTCATCCTACTCCTCGAATCGGGTCTTGAAAACCAACAAAAATCAGGAAAAATCATGGTGGACTACACATACATCATATCACGAGAAAACTGCATCTTGCATTTTTTAAAATGATAATTAGTTTATAAATTCTTGTGGTTTCCCCCAAAAAATCCAGAAATATCATAAGTACAGAAATCCTCAAGAAGAATCACGATATGTAAACATGTCGGGGAAGATGAATGTCTAAGATATCGACAACATACGATGCGATGCATGACTAGAAAACTATGTATGAAAGATGATGCAATGAGTTATATACATATGACTAGCAATCCTACGTATTCATCCTGATGAAATGAATATACAACTATCAGTTTACATATCACATGTGATGCAAATGTTTTTTATGCTAATCTAAGCAAGTTCTAAAGTGTTCGTGGCATAGCAATTACCAAAGGCGTGTGTGTATTCGCATGAATAGTGCACGTGCAGCATGAACCAATGGTAATGGTGCAAGTGTCCTAGGTAGTGACATCATATGTAAAAGATGCAATGCATGATATGAATGGTTTGAAGCTATGCATATAGATGCAAGAACTACTAATAATCCTAATCACCGGGCAACGCATAAAGATGCAAGAACTACTAATAATCCTAACTATCGGGCGTCTTGTGCCATCCAGATGATCCCCCCATAGATGTGTACACCTACTCACCAGGACACCTCGGCTAATCTGATCCGATCTCAGCCTTGTCTTTCCGCGCCATATCCGACGCCTCTGCACCCGATCCTAGAATCGTACACAAGTAAATAAAAGAATAGATATATAAATAGTCGCGGACACAAACAATACAAGTCAACCAACGTGCACCAACTAGACGCGCACATACTTAGTGCACAAAAAGCGCTCGCGACAACGCCACAAACCACAACTAGAGTCGCTATACGTGACAACCACCAAGCCTAGAACCCGATCGCACTAATCATGCATTCACAACACACTAAATATTTTAGGGAATAGGTTATAGATCATTCCAACCCCAAACTTACTTAAAATTGATTTATTCTAAAAACCTTGTAAGCAACAATTAACCATTTTAGTGCAAATCTAGATGTTTTAGCAAATCTAGTAGCCACAATTTCACTTAATATCTTAATTAGGCCATACCATTATTAACTAACTTTTAATCGCCTACTTTAGATTAATCATGAAATTAGTTTGAAAGAATGTTTAATTAGGATAATTGAAAAGTAACAATTAGTAAATTAACAACTAGATTAAAATTTTCAAGTCTTAAGATGTTAAACCACGCATTGCAACCATAATCATGTGATAAAAATCCTAACTTGATCCCAAACCCTTCTTTTGAAAACTAAATCTTGAAATTAAAACCATATTTAAACACCTAAATAAATTAGATTGAAAATTATACCTCAATAATCATGAGATCTAACTTGCAACATAGCCTCCCTAAATACTTTCTTGCTCCAACATCAATGCTAGATTAGGCCAAGGAAAATTGGGTGAAGATTTAATGAGGAATTAGCGAGACTTTGTATGGATTTTTGATGCAAAAATGAAGAATTTTAGAAGTGAAATGAGGTGGAGAAAATGGGAAAGGGCAGCAGGCCAAGGCTTGGCCAGAATTAAGAGAGGGGAGAGGTGAGTGAGGTGAGAGTGATGTCAAGTCAAGAAAACCCCCCAATTACACATCTATTAACTCATTTCCTAATTATAATTATTTCTAATTAACCCTAGACCTCTCTAGAACCATGGAGAACAACTAAGGAAAAGAACATGTTACTAACTAGCTATTTAGTTATCATGGTGCACAAGTGTATAATTAACCCATTCTAAATTGTAATTAACACTAATTAAATGTATAAGTGAAAACTTAAAATAATATTTAAAATAATTAATTAAGAAAAATATTTAGGTAAACTAGCAATTTATAAGTGACCAATTAAATACCAAATACTAGCAATTACATAGTTAAAATAAATGTATTTACGTCTATATGGAAAAATAATTATATCTTGGTTTTTACGGAAAACAAAAGTTATATTACCGATTATCGGAAAATTAACGTAAACGATTTTTAAAACGTTACAATTTTCCCCCTTTAAACAAATTCGGTCATTGAATTTAAAATCTAACTACGCGTACCTTTCAAAGAGATGGGAAAATTTCTTCCGCATCTCGTCCTCGGATTCCCACGTGACCTTTTCACCGTTCGGGCCATGCCAAAGAACCTTTATGTACGGTATGACCTTCGATCTCGATTTCTTCACTTGCTGATCCAGAATGACTACCGGCTGCTCGGTGAAAGAAAGATCGCGCTCAGCAGAATTGTCTAATACTGAATCACATGAGAGGGGTCATGAAGGTACTTGCGGACCATTGATATATGAAACATGGGGTGAACATCTAGAAAGCTGGGTTGAAGAGCCAAACGATAAGCAACTGCGCCGATACGCTCGAGAATCTCAAAGGGACCCACATATCCGCGATTAAGCTTCTCTTTCTTTTTGAATCTCAACACGCCCTTCATCAGAGAACCTTCAAGAAAACATGATCTCCAATGGAGAACTCAAGTCTACAACGGCGTCTATCAGCATTAAACTTCTGCTTGTTCTAGGCCGCTCTCATCCTATTCCGAATCAACTGGATCTTTTCGGTCGTCTCCTGCACAACCTGCGCCCCAAAACACTGCTCTCACTAAGCTCTGTCTAACAAACGGGCGATCGACATCTCCTCCATATAACGGCTCAAAGGGTGCCATCTGAATCTTCTCCTGGAAGTGTTATTATAGGAAAACTCTATCAAGGGCAAGTGGCGATCCCAACTGCCACTGAAAACTAGAACGCAAGCTCGGAGCATATCCTCAAGAGTCTGAATAGTCCACTCTGACTGACCGTCGGTCTGCGGATGGAAAGCTGTACTGAAACTCAATCGGGTGTACAAAGCCTCCTGAAGTTCTGCCATAGTCGGCTGGTGAACTGGGTGCTTCTATCGAACACAATACAAGTCGGAAGGCTGTGTAGTCGCACAATCTCATCAACATACATCTGAGTATACTGAACGAATTCGAAAGTGGTCTTGACTGGCAGAAAATGAGCTGCTTCCGTCAATCGGTCTACTATCTCCCAAATAGAGTCATACCCTCAACTGGTCCTGGGTAGATCCACAATAAAATCCATAGAAATCTGCTCCCATTTTCACTCCGGAATGGATAAAGGTTGTAACTCTCATGCCGACCCCTGATGCTCGGCCTTGACTTGCTGACGGTCAAGCATCCTGAAACAAAATCAGTGACATCTCTCTTTATCCCTTCACACTAATAGACTTCTCTTAAATCATAATATATCTTGGTAGAACCCGGATGAACACTATATACTGAACGATGCACCTCGTCAAAAATCTTGCATCTCAGTCCCTCGGAATCTGGCACACATAGTCGAGCCCCAAATCGTAGTACTCCCTGATCATCGATCACGAACTCTGAATCTCTGCTCTGTTTAACCTGCTCCATGATCTCTGACAAACGAACGTCATCGGACTGTGTCTTATAGATACGATCAAGAAACCGTGGACGTGCACGGATATGCGCAAGCTATCATCCGGTCGACGTAAACTCGAACTGTATTCGGCTGTCACATAGAATCTGCTAATATGCTGTCGACTGCATCTGAACCGCGCTCAACATGATAAGCTACCTCCGGGCCTCTAACTCAAAGCATCTGCCACAACATTCGCCTTGCCCGGATGATATAGAATCTCGCCGTCGTAGTCTTTCACTAGCTCCATCCAATGGCGCTGTCTCAAATTTTGATCTCGCTGCTGAAAGATGTACTTTAAGCTTCTTGTGGTCCGTAAATATCTAGCACGACTCGTCGTATAAGTGGTGTCTTCAAATCTTGAGTGCAAAAATCACCGTAGCCATCTCTAAATCATGAGTGGGATAATTATGCTCGTGCTTCTTCAACTACCGAGAAGCATCACAATAACCAACAAAACTGCCTGAACCTGAAGGCAAAAATAATATTGGTGCCGTAGTTAAACGAGTCTTTAACTGCTGAAAGCTCTGCTAGCATGGCTTGGTCCAAAGAAAAGAAACTCCCTTCCGGATCAACCCGGTCAACGATGCAGCTGTATGAGAAAAATCCTCTACGAAACGTCGATAGTATCCGTCTAAACCCAAAATGCTGCGAACCTCCGTCACTGGTACAGGCTTGGGCCAGTGCTGAACGGTATCGATCTTCTTCGGTTCCATACATATACCATTCTCTCGTAACTATGTGACCCAAACAGTTAACTCCATACAACCAGAAATCACACTTGGATAATTTATCGAATAGCTGGCGCTCCCTCAGAGTCTGCAACGAAATCCTAAATTACTGTCCAGGCTCCACTCGGCTCCAAAAGTACATTAAGACGTCCTCAACGAACATGATGATAGATTGATCAAGAAACGGCCTGAATATTCGGTTCATCCAATCCATACAGGCTGCTGGGGCATAGGTAAGCTCGAACGACATCACCAAGACTCATAACGCCCGTAACGTGTGTGAAAAGCAGTCTTCGGAATATCATCCTCTCGAACCCGCAACTAATGGTAACCCGACCGCAAATCAATCTTCAAGAAATGTCCAGCACCCTGGTGCTGAACAAACAAATTATCAATGCGAGGTAGGGGATATCTGTTCCACACAGTCACTCGATCCAACTGATGATAATTGATGCACCAACTTAAACTGCCGTCTTTCTTCTTGACGAACAGGACAAGAGCTCCCTAAGGTGACGCACTCGAATGAACAAGACCTTTATCCTACAAATCTTGCAATTGATTCTTCAGTTCCTTAAGCTCCGCCGGGTCCATCCGATATGGCGGTATAAAAAAAGGCTCCATGACGGGAATCAAGTCAAAGGAGAACTCAATATCGCGCTCTGGCAACAAACCAAGCAACTTGTCAGGAAAGACATCTTGAAATTCCCTCAAAATCGGGACCTGGTCTAACGGGACCTCTACGGCTCTAACATCATAAACATATGCTAAGAATCCCTGACATCCTTTCCTCAAAAGCTGACTAGCGCGAAGAGAAGAAATCAAACTGGAAAAGGCGATGCTACGGTCTCCCCGAAAAAAAGAACTGGCTTACCTGGAAAACTAAATCTGACTGCCTTCTTACGGCAGTCCACGGATGCATAACACGTGGCTAACCAATCCATGCCTAGAAAAACTTCGAAGTCAAACATATTGAGAAGAATCAAATTGACAGAAGAATCCCTATCTCCGATGCGAACAAAACAAACACGAACGAAAAGCATATCGAGCGACAAAAGACTAGCCTACGGGAGAAATCACCACAAGTAGTTTATTTAGCAAGGACTACTATTGGCTAAACCTTGATACAAAATATGTGGATACCATTTCAAACGACACCAGAAAGAAATACACATCGGAAGAAAACACCGAAAGAATACCTGTCAGAACGGCGTCTATCTGACCGCCTTTGAGCTGGCATACCGGTACAAATCCGCTTTGGTCCAGAAATGACCGAAGTCTCAGAAATGCGCTTTTCTAGCAGTAAAGCCGCATCCATAGCAGCGACGTAAGTGTCGAAAGGTTGGGCACCAAAAGCAAGAAATAACTGCATGTCCAATCCCCATACAAACCTCTTTATCCGTTTCTCTTCAGTGCCCACCAGGTAAGGAGCATATCAGACCACTGAGTAAACTGAATGTCGTACTCGGACACTGTCATCCCTAGAGTCTTGTGCAAAGGCTCGAAACTACGAGCTCGGGCATTTCGAACGTTCTCCGGAAGGAAACGAGCAAGAAATACAGCTGTGAACTCATCGCAAGTCATAGGAAGTAGATCTGTAGCTCGGCCTCTCTCAATTGACTCGCACCACGTATGAGCAAGACCATCTAGATGAAAAATCGAAAGCTCAACACATATCTCATCAGAACATCTCGGTGAACGACAAATTCTAGCCATCCTGTCGAGGATTGTCTACGGATCCTCCGCTGCATCTGTGCCGGTAAAACTGGAGGCTTCAGCCTCAAAAACTCCTGTAAGGATACAGAAATAATCTCGGTAACAACAAAAGCAGCTGCCTGAGCAGCAGGTAAAATCACAGTCCCCGCAGTATGAGGGGCATCATCGGCTCTCGGAGCTCGGCTAACCTTAACTAACAATCCAACCATCTGTCACAAGTCCTAAATACTCGACTCTAGCCTAGTTATTCGGCCTAAAGAAGGAGGACCACCCTGTTCCTGAGGGGTAGGCGTACCGCCCTGATCGGTCCTCATCTCAAACGAGCCTACTCTAATCTCATCTATGGCGGCAGCCCTCTGGCCCTCATAGTCTCTGGCGGCATAGTAGCTGGAATGAGAAACATGATCGATAGGAACATTGCGATCGAAAAAAGAGGATATATGGAATCAAGGAAGGAAATACAAGCAAATATATATATCCTAAGGTCACTTAGGCGGAGTACCGTATCGTAAGTAAGCCGCGGAACATACATACGCTACGTCACTCTACTTAAGTCACATACTCCATCTACCAAGGGTCATCCTACACTTAGAAAGATAAAACCTAAGGCTCTGATACCAACTTTGTCACGACCCAAAACTACGGAACATGACGAGCACTTAAATTACGAAACATCTTAAGGCGTAACGTAGTCTAAGGAAGACAAAGCCCAAAAATCTAAACCATTTAAAAAAAAGTAGAGTGAAGGAAAAACTTAACTAAAAAGTGATTTTAGAAAAATAAAGTCATATCAAAAGCATTTTAAAATATCAAGTTTTCTCGAAAATTTCGGCAGAGTTTCCTTTGTAAATACTGAGCCCGAATGGGTACAACACATGAATATATACAAGTAAAGAATAAAGGCATCCCCAAGCTGGAGCTAGCTCTTCAACGATGGCGGAATCACAACCACACGCAATATATATATGATCACCGTGCAAAATAAGCATATAAAACATGAAAATATGAAAGCATCACGTCGGCTCAAATGAGCTCGACACCAGAGAAACAACATATATGCAAATCTCACGGTCACACATCTAAGTCGCATATACAATGGTAGAAACAGTAGGTACGGTAGATGGAGTATACTAGATACAAATGATATACAAAGTGGGAATAAAAGTATCCTCGCAACCCACCTACGAGCAAAGCCGCAAGTCCAAGCAAAAGAAGCAAAAGAAGAAGTGCGCCCGCCGCTACTATGCTGACGGGTCGGACCTGCAAGATACTGTAGTACAACGGGGGTGAGTTTCCAACTCGTGAGTGGTAAGTAACATCTAACAAGGCTATCATAAGCATGCACGCAAATGCGTCACACCTTATATATATCAATACGATGCGATGCACTAGTATGAATGCAACATGGATGCATAATCAAACACGAAACCTGAACATGTCTGGTATAAGAAAACCTTTATTCTTATCTTAGAAAAGCTTCTGTGCAATAAACTGAAGTATCATCAATGAAATCAACAGAAAATCCATGTCCAGCATCGACACAATATATATATATATATATATATATATATATATATATATATATATATATATATATCCCAATATCTCAATGTCTCGATATCTCGATATCTCAATATCTCGGGCTCCGTCAGTCCGGATTGGCCCATATCATCAAATCTCACGACTACGGTCGGTATCCTCTGGATATCCGCCGCGCCAGACATCACCGGTAAGTAGTCTGTCCCTGCCAGGCTTATCTTCATCCCCACAAAAACACTCTCGCCCCGAGGTACCGTACCTGTCACGCCCCACTTCCTAGTATACGGGTAGAGAACGCGACGAGGCCGCTACGTATTTACTCTGAAGTAAACACACTAAGCGTATCTAAGCAATATAAGAAAAATGCATAAGAGACAAAGACAATGGATATAATTGAACAGCAACTTTATTTATTAAACATTCTGTTTACAATACAACTGAAAAGTAAATAGATGGAATGGAAAGCAATGCCTAAACAGTGTCATAACAAAAATACAGAATGTAAATGTGTAAAAGGAATCTAAAGCTCTGGGTCGAAAGCTAGCTGGTCCAGATCCTCGCTGGTGGGCTCAATCTCCAGTGAGTCCGAATCACTTGACGACATTCCAAAGAAAAGAAAGAGAATGTCATCAGCGAACAAATCACTCGGTAAGTCCCAAGGGTAAGTAGAGACAGAATAGACAGAAAGAGAATGCAACTTTTAAAGCTGTATTATATTGTTAACGCTGTTGTTTGTAGCTTGGTATAGAAGAAGCCAGTGTATACGAGAGGAGTCTCACTTTCCCTAGATACTAAGGTATAAGGAGAACAAGGAACCGTTCAGTCATGGTATAACAGCATTTGAATTCAGGTTAGGTGTATTATGGTTACAGTCTCATGCCACTTTTAACACCTTCCGTACCATTCTACCCCTTATGAACCCCGCAATGTCTTACTTGTATTGTTTGTATTGTATTGTCTTGTAAATTGAATTGTATAGATGGATGACTTGCCAAAATCATGATATTAGTAATGGAACGGATATAATGGATGAACATGTAAATGGAATATATCCATGGTTCGGGTCAGTCAATATAGATTGATAGATTGAACAGTTTGAATATATGGATTCATGGATTCATGTTGAATAGTAGTTTGATACTTGAATTATATTCAAGTCAGATTGATTATATTGAGACTCAGTCTAAGTCAAACAATTAGAAAAGAAATTGAAGTCCTGAATTATGTTTTGGTGTTATCGGTAACTGCTGCACATGGACGGCAGGATTTGTGTCTTTTTCAAAGACAGTTACCGTATTGATAACACCGTTTGTTAAGTTGTCTATCTTAAATAGGCAAGCATCCATATCTCCGGCTCCCTGAGGCTCAAGAGACTGGTCCCGCTTAAACCTATGTTTACTAGGGTCCTTATTGTAATTTAGTATAACTTGAGAGGGTTTTATGTAAAAATAATTTTATATAATTTTCAGAATACACCTCAAGTATTTTATTAACGTCTTTAGAGTTTTCATTGATTTATATTTTATCAATGTGACATTTCTAGTGAAATAAACCTAATTTCATAATATATGGTATTTATTTGTAATATTGGACTTGTATGGTATTTTCTTGTAAATGAGATGTTTTTCTTGAATTTTGGAAATGTGGAATATTATAAATATTAAAAAGAGATATTTTGATATTAATTACATATATATATTAAAAATATAAGTTTTATTTATAATAAAAATCACATTTTCTAAAGAAATTTGTATTTTAAATCTTTCGAGATCGTATGCTCCTTGCGGAGGTCTGCATCTCACTCTACTAGACCCGAGGATGTGAGATAATCCGTACCATACCGAACGGGTTCCTCGAAATGAGTTGTAGAGGCGCATTTCTAAAGATTTGTTAAAATACACTTCTTTGTAGAAAAAAGGTTTTATAAGTTGAAGGTGGTTATATGTAAAATCGTATTTTCCCAAATCAATATTCCTAAATTTCATCGTGCTATATTAGATATGTGTGTTGTGAGGAGGTAGGTCATTACCTCGTGAGTTTTCTAATATAATACGGTTTAAAAAGTTCAAGTATGTCGAAATGAAACATGAAGGTATTTTAATGTAAGGTTGCGATAAAAAATGCATATAACAATCTTTTGTGATGAAACTTGTTAAAGATGTTTATTAATGTTTAATGAATAATATATGATGATATGAAGGTATCTTGATTAATAAAAATTATAGTTTTTAAAGAAAACCGAATCGGAAGTCGAATTAACTCCGTTTCCGTCAGGTTTTAGTTTTGAATGTTTTTAGAATAGAGAAAAGAAGAAGAATTAGGGACTTACTGGTTATTAGACTAGAAGAGAGAAAGAGGAAGATGTAGGAGGTGCCGGTGCGTCTTTTCGTCGTCGGAAGTTCTTCGGAGTTTCGCCCTTTACTAACTCCACTTACACACAAAAGACTTGGGATTTTTTTCTTGAGAGTTTGGGCAGTGAATTGGGAGTGAGGAGGGGTGATTTTAGGTGTGATATTTATAGGAAAAAAATAGGGTTTAGGGTAATGAAAGAGTGTATTTTTGTATTAAAATGGATTAAATGTGTGTTTTAATTTTCTTTGTAAATGTGCAGGGAAATTAAATAAAACAGGGGTTATGGGGGGAGTTCAAGGGTCGCATAGGTTAAAAGAATTTAGGATTTAGGCTGAGTCAGGCGAGTCGCTGGCTCAAGTCGGCCGAGTCGGGCCGCGTCTCCTTGCCACGTTATCCCAACACTTGGTCTTGACTCGTGGACCCGTTTGTTTATTCTGTAACTTACCCTATTACGTGTAGTGCACATGTAGACTCTTGGGCTTCTAAAAGTTCAAAAGAAAAATAATTAAAAATAATGTATGGCTGATGGGATTTGAACTCTGGTATTTTGGTTCAGCAGTGCAAGGTATTACCAATGAGCTACAAGCTCTTTCTTGCTGTTCAAAAGCAAATCAAACTTATAAGTTGTGCTCAGGCTCAAGTACCCCTTCCTGTATTTTTGAAAAAAAATGTACAGAAAGTTTAGGGTTGTTACAGTACCGGGTCCACCATATACCCGAGACGGTTTATCCTACTCCTCGAATCGGGTCTCAAAAACCAACAGAAATCGGGAAAACTCATGGTGGAAGACACATACATCATATCACGAGAAAACCGTAACTTGAATTTTTTAAAATGATAGTAAGTTTATAAATTCTTGCGGTTTTCCCCCAAAAATCCAAAAATCTCATAAGTACTGAAATTCTCAAGAAGAATCACGATATGTAAACATGTCGGTGAAGATGAATATCTAAGATATCGATAACATACGATGCGATGCATGACTAGAAAACTATGTATGAAAGATGATGTAGTGAGTTATATACATATGACTAGCAATCCTACGTATTCATCCTGATGAAATGAATATACAACAACCAATTTACATATCATATGTGATGCAAATGTTTTTGATGCTAATCTAAGCAAGTTCTAAAGTGTTCGTGGCATAGCAATTACCAAAGGCGTGTGTGTGTTCGTGATTTGTCTCAAAAAATATCTAGTAACCGCAATCAAGAACGGCGTCGCATGAAGCTAGCCGGTGAATACGGGTCGGTCCACATGGATGTTGTAATTTTCCTAAATGTTCTTACGAGCTAATTCCGATGGGTGTCGGATTGATTTATTAAATCTAAAAACTACCAAATTAAGTTATACTAAAAATTATCTAGATCTTAGTCTTGCTAGGGTTAGGCTTAGGGGAAGTTGAGAGATTAAAGGTTTCCTCACCGCTTTCAATACCCTATTTTAGATCAATTAGATGTTATGGTAATTATCAATGAAGTGGATTAGAATCTTTTGGGAAGGTGTTTCTTCCTCTAGGTTCTTGTCCTTCCTTTATCGATCCTTACCCTAACCTCCATGGAAAACACGCGCAACCGGTCCTTTATACTAAGTATCACCGTTACCTCGAGGGGTAAGGTGCCGTAGGGAGCAGTGTGTGCGTGTATGCATGGAGTTCTAATTCTTAGGTGTGAAGGGGTAAGAAAGGGGTGAGAGATCTCATCTCTCAAACCTTTCCCTAAGGCTAACCCTAACAAGCGAGGAGACTACTCGCTCATTAGGGGATTAAAAGACATTCTAAATTAAAAGAGAACTAAAGCAAAGAAATAAAAGTAACTTACTAATTTTTATTGATGGCTCTCTCCAAACATCAACACAGTACAGATCTGAATTTGTGAATTGAAAAGAGGCATCCCTCATACAAGATTTAGAGTTCCTATTTATAGAGGATAGGAAACCCTAGGGTTACAATGACTCGCACATATGCTATTATAAAAATACCCCTAAGAAAAGACCTAGTCAACAATATGCGCACTGCCAAAAAACTCCGCGCCGACACGGGCATAACCCGGCCGCGGAACCGTGGCCCGAGGCTAGGTTTGGCCGCGGTTCCGCGGCCAAAAGAGGGAGTCGCGTGTTGCAACTTCTGGGTCTGGCTTCTATTGAATTGTGATTCCTGTTTCTATATGTCCTTTTCCAATTGGGCTTCTAGGTCTTCTCCAGATCTCTAGTGAATAATTGCAGTGGACTTTTAACCGTTCGCTTTGTAATCTTGGACCTTACATTGCCTTGTAGTTTGTGAATTTTATTTTTGATGTAGGCTTGATCAAGAGTCTTCTGTTTGTTGGTCAAAGTCCACTTTTGCATCGTCTTTTCGTCGTTTTCACTGTTTTCTGTCCAAGAACCTGTAACCTGTAATATGTAGCAGACATGCGTCAAAAGCACCTATTTATTTATAAAACGAATAAGAATGGGGAATATAATAATGCAATATTATGGTGTGAACAAATACCCCCAAACTTATCTTTTGCTCGTCCTCGAGCAAACTTTTTTTTTATTCTCTACAAAAGCCTAACTGCCCTTTCGCAGGGAAACGCGATTGCACTGAGCTCGTGCAACAAGCCATTAAACCTCTAGGTGTCCCTAGTAGGAAGAGTGTTGTCTCCTGAGGGTTTTCAGTGGATACTACCCACAAAATCCTATCAATTAGGCCCATTGACTTTTATTCTCCAATTAGGTTTTCTAACAAGGAATTCTATTATCTTTGACTCGTAAATTATCCACCCATATTCTTCACACTTCCTCATTATTTAACTTAAGATTATATATGTTTTATAAACTTACTTAGCTTTCGGCATTTCTTAAGTTTTCCTTCTAAGGTTCCATCTCCACTTAGGAATTTCTATCAACGCTACTAAAGATACAAGTTCTATTCTTCACTCCTTTCTCTCATCTAAACTCCAATCACATATCCCCACGTGTGTGTATAAATCACCCCTGCACTTGGAAATTCAAATCAAGCAATCATACCCTTGTCCATTGTCCAAAGTACTTATTAATTGGTGAATTTTAAACGAATTTTGCTTACACATCCTTCATGCGACCGTTAATACTTCTTGAGGTACCAACGACCGATTACAAGATGTGTTTGCACATTAAAGCGTACTTTCTAGTCTTGCAACACCCAAGGCTTTTTAGCAGTGACTCCCAAACCAGTTGGTCTAAGGCACTAGGTGATGAAGCACCCTCGCTAAATATTTTTCTATTTTTTTAGCCTTAAGTAATCACAAAAACCAGTGTTCATTTTTTTTATTCTTTATTCACTTTTTCTTTTATTTTCATTGTACTAAGGACTTTAGACAAGAGCATTTCAAGGTCTCCTCTACTATTCCAAGTTTCAAGGTGCGTGATTGTGCAAATTGTAGGGTATACATTTTCAGAATCTAGACTTAAGCTAGAAATTATTTTTCAAACTTATACTCTAATAAAAATATCAATACTTTTCCTTCGTTTTGACTTAGCCCAAGAAGTGAACCCAAAATTTGCCTATTTCTAAATAAACTACAAAGGCATATACTTTCTACCGTCAAACTTTAAGGAAGGTTATTTTTAGGGTTTTTAATTTACTAAGTCCAAGATCTAGTTGTTCCTAGCCAGTTATCCTATTTGTCAAACTCAAGTAAAATACGGCCAAAATTGAATACATTAATTTTTATAATTTTTGAAATTTTTCAATTTTTATGGGTTTTAAAATAAGTATGCAAATGCAAAAATATGTACAAATGAATGCGAAGAAAGAAGACTTACCGAGCATACCCCCAAACTTAAACTTGACAGTGTCCTCACTGTCATGCTACACCAAGAGGGTCAAAATGTCGGCACTCCCCTGTTTATTTATTTATAATTTTTTTATTTTATTGTTAAAAGAAAAACAAAAATATATACAGAAAGCCCCCCCAAACTTCATTTAAACAATGTTAGACATTACTGCCAAACTTTGCATAGACCAAACGTCAACACCAACCAGTCGAAAAATTTATCTGTAAAGAGTATCGGTTGGTAGAAGAATATGTTGTACCGATCCAAAAAGAATTGAGGAAGATAGAAGTGGTGGTATGGAAAGTGTGGAAGTGAATAGATAGGAGGTGGTGATGAATCAAAACGAGAAGGTGAATGATCAGCAATCAGTGGAATATTGGCATTCTCGTAGCTTATTAAAAGAAATGGGGGTGGTTCAACTTCTAAGGGAGGAGGTTGACTAACCACACTATCCCCAAGATATTTCTGTGGATCCTTTATCAACTTGGCATCATCCATCATATGCATATGATATTCAATTATGAGGGAACTAATCTCCTCGATGTCCGCCATAGTCCAACCGAAAACTTGCCGCCTATCTTGTAAGACCATTAAAGAGCGTTCTCTTGCTCGAAGGCTAGAGAGGCCGATATGATAATGGGAAAGGTCTCATTCTCACCTATGTAAGCATATTTAAGGTGAGACGGCAAGGGCATGAGTTCGAGTTTCGGAGGCGAAAGAATCATAGGTAAAATTGGGGAATCTACCTCGAACTCAAAGGACTCCAACACAGGTTCGAAATCACTGCAAACAACCGATTCGGATGGTTCAACTAACTCATCCAAAAATTCGAAAGATTCATATTCGGGCTGTGAGTCGTCAAAATCATCCGAAAAAGTGAAACTTTCATAATCAATATCGGTTGTGTCAACTGTGGTGGATTCAAGGAGGGACGCACTAGTGGCGTCAAAACTGTTTTCATCAAATAGAAATCTTTCAAGCTCACAGTCCTCCTGCGTGAATTCGTGAATAGAGCAAACTTCTCGTGTACTAGTTTTAGGCACGGGGGGCAGACTTCCTAACTTGTAAATATTGAACTCACTAGACGTCTTCCCGAAGGATAGAGTTATGGAGCCATTGCGACAATTTATTACGGCATTGGAAGTGGCCAAAAATGGTCGACCGAGGATCACCGGAATTTGGTTCCGTGAGTTAGCAACAGGTTGTGTGTCCATAACAATAAAATCAACGGGAAATATGAAATCCCCAACTTTGATCAACACATCCTCTAACTCACCCCTAGGATGGGTGATTAATCGATCAGCCATTTGGAGAGTACAACGAGTGGGTTTTAACTCTCCAACCCCTAATTGCTCGTACACGGAGTAGGGAACCAGGTTAACACTAGACCCAAGATCTAAAAGTGCTCGATTGATTTTCTTATCCCCAATTGTTATTGAAATCGTAGGACAGTCGGGGTCCTTTCGTTTTTGGGGTAAGGGTTGAGATTGGTTAATAGCATTGCTCACTGCACTAGCCACTAGCACTTTCTTATTTTCTCTTTGAGGTGCATAAGCCCTTTAAGATTTTCGCGTATGAAGGGACTTGTTGGATTGCATCCAAGAGAGGTATATTTATGCTAACCTGTTTAAATAACTCCACAATCTTCTCCATTTGTGCAGTTGGTTTATTGGGACTCAACCTGTTTGGAAATGGAGCATTTTGAAAATCTGTTGAGCCCAAAGTCTGTGGAGTAGAATGTGGAATTGGAACGGATCCCAGTGTGGGTGTGTTCGTGAAGTGAGAAGTGGGTTCGTTCGGATTAGAAGAAGAAGAGCCTTTTGAAGAATAGAGAATAGGCTCTAGCGGAGGAGATGAGGGTGAAGAAGAAGAAGGAGAAGAAGGAGAAGATGAAGATGGAGAAGAAGAAGAAGAACCACCGACGGGGATGTTATCACCAATACCCATATTATTCTGCAACACTCTTCCGGATCTCAACGTGGTCACCGCATTTACATTGTGATTGTGATATGCGTTTTGTGTGTGACCGGGATTTTGCAATGGTTGAGATGGAAGCTTTCCCTTTTCTCTCTCGCTCAACGCAGCAATTAATTGTGCAATTTGTGCCTCAATAGATTTGATGCTTTGATCGTGTGAAGCATTGTTGTGCACTAAAGACTGGACGCAATTTTCCGATCTTGCTGCGGATTCTGTAGATTGTTTGAGAAACGCATCTAGATTTTTTTCTAGTGAGATAACCTTATCATCATTTGGTTGAACCAAATTGTTCGTTTGGTTTGTATAAGGTTGTGGTTGGAAAGGTTGC
Source organism: Agapanthus africanus (assembly GCA_030015575.1). Lineage (NCBI taxonomy): Eukaryota > Viridiplantae > Streptophyta > Magnoliopsida > Asparagales > Amaryllidaceae > Agapanthus > Agapanthus africanus. Next base: position 693,235,414 of record CM057342.1, on the reverse strand, counting down.
TAGTTTTGAGTTTTTTTGGGTGCTTGTTGTTGTGGAGGAGGCCTTTGAAAGTTGTTGTTTTCTTGGAGTTGCTGATTTTGATTCCAAGAAAAATTTGGGTGGCTCCTCCAACCCGGATTGTAGGTCGAAGAGTAAGGATCATTTCTTTGTCGTTGCTGAAAGGCAGCATTGACTTGATCTTGTCCTTGAATAAGTGGATTGTAAGGACACTCTTCGGTAAGGTGTGATAGATCCGAACAACAAGCACAAACAGTTCATGAGGGTAAAGCAGAGGCAGGAGAAGACAATGAGATTTTGGTCTCAATGGCTTCTAGCTTTTTCATAAGTGCGGCCATCTCGGCCTTCATAGCAATCGACATATCTAATTGATGTATGCCTGCCCTAGATTGACCAATAGAAGAAGATGAGGTGGTCTTTGTGCTCTCCCACTGAATTGTTTGTTCACTAAGATCCTCGAGAAACTGCCACACTTCCTCACTAGATATGGTTAGAAAGTGACCTTGACAAATGGTTTCTAGCAACTGCTTCGTTGCCGGGTTCAATCCCTCGTATAATGTTTGGCAAAGTTACCAACTTTTGATCCCATGATGAGGGCATTGAACGAGTAGGTCTTTAAATCTTTCAAAACACTTCCAAAATGGTTCGGAAGCAAGCTGGGAAAATTGTATAATCTCATTACGGATTCTAGCAGTTTTGTGATGAGGATAGAACTTTTTAAGAAAAGCTTTCACAAACTCGTCCCAATTTCTAATTGAATGTGATGCTGTGTTGTATAGCCACTTCTCGGCTAAGTCATATAAGGTGAAAGGAATAACCCTTAGCCTTATAGCGTCATCACTTAATTGGGTAGTTTTCATCATGGCGCAAACGTTTTGGAATTTATTGATAAAGATATATGCATCTTCGGATTCCAAACCATGAAATTTTGGCAGCATATTGATGAAGTGGGGTTTTATTTCAAAATTGTCCCCATTTGCCGGTGGGGGTGAAAGACAGGTAGGTAAAGAGGTGCGGACAGGGTAGAAGAGATCCTGGAGCGCGATTCGTTGGGGCGCTACAACAGGCGGAAGATTCGGGTTATTCGCACCTAACGGAGGCGGAATCAGTCCCGTGGGTAAGGTGTTGTTGGGATTATATCCCGACATACCTTCGGAAGAAGAATTTGAAGGTGGAGGTAAGGAAATGGAGGGAATTTCGACTTCGGTGTCGAAAGGTTCGCATGCAAGGGATACCCTATGCTTCGGCAGTAGGCTCTATCATGTATGCGATGTTATGCACCAGACCAGATGTAGCATACTCACAAGGTGTAGTGAGAAGGTATCAATTTGATCCCGGGGAAAACCACTGGACAGCTGTGAAGAACATTCTTAAGTACTTGAGAAGGACTAAAGAAATGTTCTTGGTGTATGGTAACGGTGAACTCCAGGTGGAGTCCTTTACCGATTTGAGCTTCCAGAGTGATAAGGACGAGAGTAAGTCGGTCTCGGGTTTTGTCTTTACCCTCAACGGAGAGGAGGTGTGTTGGAAGAGTTCCAAGCAAGACACCGTAGCAGACTCGACGATGGAGGCTGAATACATCGCTGCCAATGATGCTGCCAAAGAAGCTTTCTTGATGAAGAAGTTCATTGCTAAGCTTGGTGTGGTTCCATCCAGTATCCAATACTTGTGTATTGTGATAACAATGGAGTGGTGGCTTTGGCTAAGGAACCCAGGTCCCATCAGAGATCCAGACATATTATGAGGCGGTATCACCTGATCAGGGAGATGGTAGATCGTCGGGAGATCGAGGTCAGGAGAGTTGACACGAAGGACAACGTATGGGATCCACTCACAAAGGCCCTCCCCCAGATACAATTTGAGAGACGTTTTGGGATGTTGGGTATAAGATACTACAACACATGGCCTTAGTGCAAATGTGAGATTGTTAGTTATATGTATGCCCTAGAGGCCATTATTGTACATGTGATGCATAATATAGTGGATACTTGGACACACATATATATATATATATATATATATATATAGGACTTTCTTGCTCGACATAATAGTATGCTATCTGGTTACTCTTTATCTTAACATGTTGACTGGTATTCTTTATTGTCTTGCTCTCACATGTTGATAAAGCCCTTAGGATATATACTTGACTACAAGGATTATGACGAGATCATACTAGTGGGGCCAGGGTGGTCCACAAGTATATCCTTTAATCAGTTCCTAGTCGCAGGAATATCGAAACCAGGGCATCGATATTCCAGTGTAGACTAGTATGTACGTTTCTTGTCCCTTAGAGGGCGATGGTTGATCCCACAACCATTGGTATGTGACATCGAAAATTGTACACATGTGCTCATTGGAGAATGGATACACCGAACAGGTCTTGCCGAGGACTCCTATATAGTAGTATACCTATTGTCAGATAGCAGTCCTCTGGTGACACTGGTAAGGTTAGTCTGTAGACCCAAGATCATCATAGATTCTTGTGTGGCTCCCACTGTGCTTTGATTTCCTCCCTCCCACGGCTAAATGGAGTCATGCAAACAGATGGATTTTGGGTACAGTCCTGAGTCACATGGAGGCAATGAGCGATAGGAGGGGTTTCGTCGCTCCCGGTATTGGGGTTGATGTTGCGCTATACTCGATTGGTTATAACTAGAAGTCCCTGGCCAGGGCTGCTGCTGAGATTTACTGATAAAAATTATCAGTAGTTTCTCAAACCGTTATAGGCCAGACATCGGCATGACTTATCACGTTACTGGGGTCTGACGTTTACCATCGCTAGACATGATATGCGATATATCAGATGAAGAGACCGGACTGTACGGTAGTGTTACTGATAGGCTTCATGGAGATTATGGATTAGCTTGCTTGTTGATCTTCATATCGCTCAATATCCGGGTAGCTGTTACGTCTAGCTAGTACCACTGACGGCTTGTAGGTGATTGATGTGATCATCACTTACTGCTGGCGTATTGACGAGTCTTTAGAGTCCCACACAGAAGTTTCCTGGTTCGACCGAAACGAAGTAGGGCACATATGTTGATATGTGCGTGGGCCTAATTAAATATGAGTATGTGATACCGTATTATAATCTGGCAGTTAACTGATGTCGGTCAGGTTATATGTGATATAACCGGATTATCGAATCAAGTGTTGGTTTGATAATGTGATATTCAGATTAATGATATTAGTCGGTTATATATGATATAACCGGATTATTAGATCAAGTGTTGATTTAATAAAGTGATATATATTATATATGATATAATTATATCTTAACTAATATCACTAGCCCACTATTTGCTTTATATATATATTAATGTATATTTGATATAAATATAAATATACATATTATTATATGAAGTATGGCATGTTTTTCTATTTTAAGAAAATAGAAAAATGAGGTGTAAATTGTGGAGATATTTGTGGAACGAGCAATCTATGGGTTTTATTATTTGTATATTAGTCTTGACTTACTATTCAAGCATGGTTGCAATTTAGAATTGCAATTTTATTCCATGCTTGAATAAGTGAGGAAAGAGAGAGCCGTTTTGAGCTTACACTCATCATTTTTCATTCTTCATGCCTTAGCCATTTTCTTGAGCTCTTGCTTTCTCTTGCTCTCTACAATTTTCTTCACCTCACTTCCAAGTTCAAACCCTCATATGTGATGTGAATCATTGAACTTTTGAAAACCCTAGTGAGAAAATTAAACCCCTACTTTACCATCACACATTAGATTAGCAATTTGGTGTGGAGTGTTGCCTTCAATAATAAGATTAGTGAAGGGTTAGCTTGAGCTTGTGGACTTCGGGTGGATCGTCTTTGACGCAAAGATCACGAAGGAGGTTCTTTCATCTTGAAGAGGAGCCTAGTGGAGTCGCGTGGACCACAACCCGGAGTTATTGAAGAGAAGGCCTCGAACTACAAAGGTTGTATGCTCTTTTCTTCTGCTTAGTTCATCACATCATCAAAGGCAAACCCTAATATTCTAGTAAAGTTCTTGTTAGTCTAACTTAGCACCTAATAAAATTAAAATTTGGCATGCTTGATGCCTCTAGAACCTCATGGTGGTGTTAAGGTCGACTTTCACAGACTTGATTCTACAGTCCCTCCCTTTTACCTATGCCCAGTTTATCTTGACCTATGGTATCTAGGGTTTCCAATTTGCGGGCTATATAAAGGACCAAGGGCTAAAGTTAAGAATCATCACCTTTAACATGAAGCAAATCACCGTCAAAGAACAAGTGATCAACGATAGGTCCGCGATTCGACATGATAAAGCGACGTGAATATCGACGGAACATCTACTTCCTACGAGGCAGAGATCGAGAGCAACTTCTTCTTGTAATCTAAACTCGAAGGATTTGTACTTGTAATGTTGATTAATAAAAGTAGATCATTAGATTAATTATTTCGCATTTAATTTATGCATTATGATTTCCTTCTCTATCCTTTCTTCTTCTATCTCCATCATGCGCGAGTAATTTTTCACTTGATAGGGTTCGTAGGATTAGGGTAGAACAATGGATGAGGAAATATTTTAACTTCTTTTAAGTCTTATGAAATTTATAAACTGTAGCAAAAGAATCGTTAACATTCTAATCGGACGCGCTATCAATTTATTGATAGTCTTGACTACGATTTGAGATTAGATTAACAATTCTTTTGTTAAGGGCTAGACATGAATAGAGATCAATGAAGGGACAAGGGTCAAAAGTGGGGAAACCCTAGTTTCTTCTAAGAACCCTAATCCTCATTCATCACTATCAATCTAGTTTTAAATCTATCAAAAGATAAAAGGAGTCATCTTTATTAGTCATCCATGACTACTAAATCCGATGAACCCTACAAGCCTTCTTTATATATATTCTACATCCATGTTTAACATAGATCTAGAATCTATCCTCCTTTCTTCTTTTATTCTAATCAACTCATCTAAAGCAAGATTAAAAGTTCCACGCATCCCTGCGGACGACCCGCTTTGTTTATTGGGGAATCTTCCTCTTCGAGATTCAAGACGAAAGCCAAGGAAGAAGAAAAGGCCCCCACCAAGACGAAAGGCGGTGTCAGTAACGTACATGGGAAGGGCATGGCAAAAGTTGTGGGGACAGCAGTAGAAGGAAGAATGCTTCTATTGTCACAAAAAGGGCTATTGGAAGAAGGACTGCAGGGTATGGAAAGCCCAGAACCAGGATGCGAAGCAAGTTGTGGCTTCGGCTTTAGTTATGTTTGTGATTGAAAACTGTATGTCGATCAACTCTACTTCCTGGGTATTGGATACCGGATCAGGATCTCATATTTTTAATTCATTGCAGGCATTGAGAAGCCGTAGAGTTTTGAAGGCGGGTGATATGACCCTTAGGGTTGCTAACGGAGCGAGCGCGGATGCTGTGTCCGTAGGGGAATATCAGTTAGGATTGACAAGTGGACATGTTTTGGTTTTGTGCAAATGTTTTTGTGTACCTAGTTTGACTTGTAATATCATTTCTGTATCTTTATTATCTAAAGAAGTTTATGATTTTACATTTGTAAGCGATTTCATAAACATCCACCTTAATCATGGTTTAATTAGGTCGGGTACACTAAACAACGGTATATACGTATTAAACCAACACCATGTTTTTAACGTCCAGAACACACTTAAAAGAAAGTCTCCAGAATTAAATCAAGCTTTCTTACGGCAATGTAGACTAGGTCACATCAATAAAACACGGTTGACGAAGTTGCATAAAGTGGGATATTTGGATCCGTTCGAATATCAATCTTATGCAACTTATCAATCATGTCTCAAAGGAAAGATGACAAAGACTCCGTTCACGGGACATGGGGTAAGAGCGAGCAAGCACTTGGGACTCATACACAGCGACGTGTGTGGTCCAATGTCTACACATGCAAGAAGTAGTTATTCCTATTTCGTTACTTTTACGGATGATTTCTCAAGGTATGGATATGTATTCTTAATGAAACATAAATCCGAGGCCTTTGAGAAATTCCGGGAATATAATATTGAAGTGGAAAAACAAACTGGCAAAAGTATCAAGACACTTAGATCTGATCGAGGTGGTGAATACTTAAGTGCAGAGTTCCTGGATTACTTAAAAGAGAATGGAATTCTCTCTCAGCTTACTCCTCCATACACAGCTCAACACAATGGTGTATCGGAAAGGCGGAACCGAACCCTATTGAATATAGTACATTCCATGATGAGTAACGCTGAGTTGCCACGATCTTTTTGGGGCTATGCACTAGAATCAGCTACATATCTTTTGAACAAGGTTCCTACCAAAACTGTGCCTACCTCACCATATCAGATGTGGAGTGGAAAGAAACCCTATTTTCAGTACCTGAAAGTATGGGGATGTCCAGCTTTTGTAAAAAAGCAGCATGCAGACAAGCTCAAGGCACGCTCAATACTGTGTAAGTTTGTGGGATACCCGAAGAAATCCAGAGGGTGTCTTTTCTATTACATAGAGGAACAAAAAGTCTTTGTTTCTCGGCATGCCCACTTTTTGGAAGCTCAATTTTTAGAAAAAGAGATAAGTGGAAGTGCAATAGAACTGGAAGAAATTCCAGAACCACAAGCTATTACTGAAAGCATGGTGGAACTAGAAGTTTCGAAAAAACCGGATTAGGATTAGTAGGCAATCTCATCCGCCCGAGAGATACTACAGTTTTCTCATAGACAGAGATAGAGAGGATTGCATCATCGACGATGATGAGCCAACTAGCTTCCAGCAAGCCATTCATAGCAGAGACTCGGTAAGATGGCTAGATGCAATGCGAACCGAAATGAAGTCCATGTACACCAACAAAATATGGACTTTAGACATTACTCCAGAAGGGGTAAAACCCGTAGGCTGCAAATGAATCTTCAGAAAGAAGATTGGTGTAGATGGACAGGTTGAAACCTATAAAGCTAGACTTGTTGCAAAAGGTTTCGTCAAAGACCTGGTTTGGACTATGATGAAACCTTTTCTCCAGTGGCTATGCTTAAATCCATTTAGATCCTTCTTGCCATTGCTGCCTTCCACGATTATGAAATTTGGCAGATAGACGTAAAGACCTCTTTTCTGAATGGAAATTTGGAAGAGTGTGTTTATATAGATCAGTCGGAGGGTTTCATAGAGAGTGGGAGCAGCGGAAGAGTGTGCAAGTTGCTTAAATCCATTTATGGATTAAAGCAGGCATCGCGGAGTTAGAACATCTATTTTGATGAGACGGTCAAGGAATTTGACTTTATCAAAAATCCAGATGAACCATGCATCTATAGTAAGATTGTAGTGAGAGCTGTGGAATTCCTCGCCTTGTACGTGGATGATATTCTCTTGATAGGAAATAACATTCTTATGCTACAATCAGTCAAAAGATTCTTGTCACAAAGGTTCTCCATGAAGGACCTGGGTGATACCTCCTACATTCTGGGGATCCAGATCTATCTGATAGATCTAAACGGATATTGGGATTTTCACAGTCCAGGTACATCAACACCATACTGAAAAGATTTAGTATGGAAGATTCAAAGTGTGGTTGTTCCCTCATAAAAAAAAGGGGAAAGTAAGAAAGGGGAAACTCCCCGCTATTCGAGTCTCACGTGTTAAACACGTGAGCGCCTATATGCAAAGCATATAGGCGCTGCAACTAAACTACTGATAGGCTAAACAAGCCCCATATGTTAAACACGCGAGCGCATATATGCAAAGTATATAGGCGCTGCAACTAAACTACTGATAGGCTAAACAAGCCTCACGTGTTAAACACGTGAGCGCCTATATGCAGAGCATATAGGCACTGCAACTAAACTACTGATAGGCTAAAAAGCCTCATGTGGTAAACACATGAGCGCCTAACATGATAAACTGCTAAAAGGGCTAAATTAAGTCCCACATGCTAAACACGTGAAGACATCTCCTTGCATAAAATTAAATTCTACTTAATGAACCGTTGGATCAAGGATCCAACGGTGATTAAACAGAGAATTAAATTCTATTGGGAAGAATATTTTCTTTTAAACAGAGAGTTAGTTAATCAAAGATCCAAAATATTTTTTGTATCTTTCTAAACAGAGAAAGATTATAATCTGTTAAAACTGGGCACCCTTGGATTAAAAATCCAATGGTGGTTAAAATGTCACCTCTTGATAGAATTTTATTCTGTATATGGGAGAATATCCCCCAATCTTGTTAGAAACAAGAACGATATATTCTGTAAAAAAAAAAAGAAGTCTTTAGATCAAAGATCCAACGGTGGGTAAAATTCCCCAAATCAATTCTGAGACCAATTAAATCAATTGGGATCTTTCAATGAAAGATTTCCTCAGAATTAAATAAATTTCTCTCCACTATATAAAGAACCCGAGACTTCAAGTCTCAGATGGACAGAGACACACGCAGAGAGAGAGAGAGAGAGAACTCCCCAGAGGCTTAAAAAAGGAATATACAATGAGCTTTTGATGAACAAGAGAATTTAATTCTCAAAGAAAAGACTTGCTTCTTTAAAATACTAGGTAAAAAGAAAACACCTCTGTTTTGCCTCTCTAAGGGTTTAACCCTTCATATAAGAACTCGGTTCTTTCCTCTGGTTGAGATTTGCAAAAGTAAATCTCCCCACAAATTGAGAATATAATTCTCATCGGGATGATTTTGCTCTGCAAGATTCAAAACTTAGGGGAAAAGAACTAAGTTACATAAAAAAGGGGAGAAGAAGAACGGGAACATATAGAATTTAATTCCTCCAAAAATTAGGGTTTAACCCTATATAAAGAAATTAGTTCTTCAATAAAAAAAACAGTGATCCAAGATCTCCAAGGCCAAATCGTTGGTGATTAGCACTATTTCGAAGCCTCACGTGTTTCCCACGTGAGTGCTTCAAATGAACAGAGAGAACAATCAAAACTGCCTTACGTGTTTTCCACGTGAGTGTTAAAGCACCCCAGTATAAAAAAAAACAGCCGCGTGCTTTGCACGAGAACTCCAACCAAGTGCTTAGCACTTATAAAAAAAGGAGGGGAGATAAAACCCGAAGGGCAGCGCCCATATTCGGGATGCCACACATGTGTCACGTGAGCGTCATAAACTCTAGTGTTTAACACTAGTCCGGCACCCATATTTGGGATGCCCCACGTGTGTCACATGAGCCTCATAAAACTCTAGTGTGTAACACTAATCCAGCGACCAAGTGAAACGCATGTGAGCACAGTATTCCTCAATGCTTAGCACTGTTGGGTAATTATTGAAACCCAATCTCAGCCCAAATTGTCTAAGTTTCCTGAGGATTAGACCTCTTTGGTACTAAAACAACCGAGCCCATTTTTCTCATGTTTTCCCAAGCTGACCTCAGTCTCAAGAATGACTAGGGGTCTCCCATTGATGATATCCTAAATGATATTCATTTTATGTCTCCTAAGATAATTTTAGTTTCAAACATGACTAATATTTCTTAGGTCTAAAACAGCCCATTTTCCCCTCAAATACGGGATTTGGTTTTAAGGGTATATCTCTCCACACCTTTGATATATGTCGTTGTAATTCTTCAACGTCTTCAGAGAGGTGGCGGGTCCCGACAACCAACAATTCTTCAGTGCATTCCCAATCTGTCCAAACCGACATGCACACCTTAAATTAAACCGCACCCCATACTGGGTGCATTCTATATTACCCTTATTCATTCCGTCACGTAACAAATATACGTGCGTGTAAGATAAACACAATGGACCACTATTTCCTTAAACTGGCAATGGACCGAAATATCCCAAAACTAATATTCGCCTCCAAAATGGTGATAATGGACCGAAATGTTCTTAAACTAATATTCGCCTTCAAAATGGCGATAATGGACCGAAACGTCCTTAAACCAAAACAATAGAGCTCAAATGCTCTTTTGTTGGATCTGAAATAAAAATGATCCTACAATTCATTAAGTGGATCTTAGTCTCAAATTGGATTAACGTATCCTAAACAAAAAAAACAAATCGAGCCCCAAATGCTCATGTACATTTAAGTCGATCTTAATCTCCAAAAAGATTAACAGTCCTTAAATAAAAACCCCAAATCTAAAATATACGGATTTGGACTAATCCGCGCCCTACGGGCGACAACAAAAATTAGTCTCCGTATACAATCCACGGGCAACCTAAACAAACAAAAACACACACGACACGAAGTGAACTTCCGGAGCAGGAGAAAGTGGTTATCGCGATGCGGTAACATAATTAACTGTAGGGGCTTGCGTCTGTAGGGAAGAGCGTCCCCACAATCAAAAAACCCTCGCAAACGAGGGGGAATCTGATGAAGTCTGCAACAACGGTCACATTCGTTCAAACCTCCGATATATGGTGCCATAAATCAACTTGGCATCTTTGGAGAGGTGGATGAATAAATCCAAATAGCATCTGCCTCCAAATTCAGGCAAGACGATCCATCCCGGTACGTTTCTATTTTCGGCAGTAAACAGATTCTGGAACGCCCGATGGGACCTCTTCCTCTTTCCATTCCACACTTTATGTATCTTGTTTCGCGAAAAAAATTGCAGTTTGCTATGGTTGCCTTTGGATTTGAGGTACTAAGATTTGGTGTCTTGTTCCCGTATAGGAAAAAGGATAATGGCTTCCCGCTCCACCCTAACTGGAGGAGTGACATACGGGCCCAATGCGGCCTCCATCTTTTCAATGCCGGTGGGGCAGGTGGCTTAAGCCACTACTGGATTGTTCTTCGGGACCATGCTCCGCCGGCAAGCTTAAGCTCCCCGGTGCTACCACAAGAAGCTTCCAAGAAGTCGGTCTTCGATCGACTTGCAACCACCACGGCCCCTCTCAACGGGTCGTTTAAGTCTGCCACCTCTGTCTTCAACAGGCTGAGCCGAACCTCAAGCGGGCCCGCAAAGAGGCTCGCGATACCTGAAGGGGCTATCCCAAAACGGATAGTCCTCCCAACTCCTCCGGCAGGCGAAGTCGTAAAAAGTGATTCCCCTACCAGGAAGTCAGCCTTCGAAAGATTGGCCATTCCTTCTCAACGGACGTCAGTCTTCAACAAGCTGGCACCAGCAGCAGCCCCTCACCAAAGCTGGGGGCATGATAAAGCCGCTTCCACAACTGAGATAGTCCCGTCTGCAAGACACGCTCGACGTCAACACTGGCGCTGAGTGAGAAAGGCTGGGGCAACTCCCCCTCTGGACTCACCCCACCAGCTCCAATGGTGGAAATTGGCGCTGCTGTTCCAACCGGGAACAACTTTGATCTGCTTGGGAGAATGCGCAAGAACTCTCCAACCGCGGTGTTGATGAAATCTTCCCTACCTGCTGAAAACATGACACAGGCAAAGCCGGAGCAGCTCCCTCAGCGGCTTTCTTCCCAAATTCACAGGGTCTAGCGGAAAGTCCAAGATTTTGTGATCAACAAAGACTACTCTCGCCGACTGAAGAAAATGAAGACTCAGCAAAAGGAAGACCATTCCCCCACCATACAGCGAGGGACTTCCTCTACACAGGCGCCTGTTACAACGGCTCCTTCAACCTCGACCTCCCACAAAAGGAGGAGGCTGGAGAAAATCCCACTGCCCGCGGCAAATTCTAAAGGCGACGGACCCAAATGCCCAAGTCAGGGGTATGATCATACACACGGTTTACATGGCTTCCGGAAAAGAGGAAATACGTGCTTTCGTGGCTCATCGACTGCAAACTCGGTCGTTAACAAAAGATTAGGAGCAACAACAAAAACTCCAGGAAATGCTGATCAAAATGTCAGCACTCACCGGGCAGAAAAAAAGCCCGGAATCGGCATCTGAACAGCGCCAGGAGTAGGAGACCGATACAGAGTTCCTGTGAAGGGTGCTAGAAAGAAAAAAAAGGAAGCCGCGGAACAAGCTGCTAATATAAAGCAGATGGCGCTTTTGTTCCAGGACATTTTTGGGATGATGATCCAGCCAGAACCTCCAGCTGAAGATCCACCGATAATCATTGGAGATGACAGAGGGGAAACATCAAACCTTCTTCCAGCTCTATCAATAGCTAGGGAGGAAACGATCTCCAAGGTTTCTCTTGATGATTACATATCTCAACAAATACGAGCTCATCAAGCGAATGAAGCGGCCGGCCAAACGGTCAAAAGTGGGCGACCGTATCTAGGCTGGTATGACCAAATCAAATACCCGCCGGGATATACGATCCCCAAATTCCATTTGTACAAAGGGACAGACAATTCTCATCAGCACGTTGCTCAGTTCAGAGCTTTGTGCGGCAATACTGGAGGCGACGAAAAATTGCTGGTTCGCCAATTCGTTGGCAGCCTGTCAAAGACGGCATTCGAATGGTACCTAGAGCTCCTGAATGACTCCATCAAAACATTCACCGAGATGGAACTGCTGTTCACACAGCGGTTCGCCAGCGCAAGAGAGTGCACCCTGATCACAGCATTAATCAATGCCAGGGTGGGGTCAGGAGAAACATGGGTCCAATATGCGATCTGGTGGCGGAACCTATGATCGAAGTGCGAAAAACGCATTGAAGAATCTCCTGCCATGGGTATGTTCATTGGGACACTAGATTCTCAAATGACGGTGTCTCAGTTCATGACGTTCTTCAAGCCGACCACCTTCCAGGCTCTGATCGACAAACTGGCCCAAATAGACCAGATGGGCCATGGGTCTTCCACCTCAAAAATGGACCCTCGAAATGCCAAGGGTAAAGGGAAAGCGGCCTTCGTTGCCAACACTCAACAGCAACCAAGTGACCTGAAACTGGTTGCTCACCAAAACAATGCATGTCCATGTCTATCCCTGGAAGAAAGGCTAGGACGCGCCTACTCGTTTCCCCACGACAAGACGAGAAGACTGTTTGAGCTGGCAGTGCGTAACAAAATCATCACATTGCCAAACCCATGACGTCCACCGCAACCTGGCGATGTCAACAATCCCAACTACTTTTCTTATCACAGAATGGTGAGCCACCCAATTGAGGGTTGTTACATCTTCAAAAACTGGGTTGAGAATCAGTATCAACAGGGGAAGTTCGCACTTTTTGAGAACTGGAGGGTAAATCTGCCACAGAAGCAGGCTCCCAAAAAGGTGGATACGCTAGAGGCATCATGCTCACTCGTGGAAGAAGTTCCATAGGAAGTCGTCATTTCAGCTAAAACTAAAAGAATGCTGAAGGATCTCCAGGCATGTTCGGCAATCAGGTGGAAGAGCCCGCTTGAACCGGAAATCATTGAAGGGATGCTGAAACCGCACCCCGTACCAAAAACTGTCAACAAAGGGCAAAATCCCCAAGTCGTGCCTTCAAAGTATTCAAAGAAAAAAAAGAAGACTAAGAAGCCTGTGCAACCTGTCGAGTATAACGACAAATGCATAGACTTACAAGGGTACATTGACGCGCTGGAGGAGTACAACCAGAAGGCACGGACACCGGTCACCCTCGAAGAGTTTCTCAAGCATATTCTTGAGAACGAAGAGAATGACAACGATGAAATAAATAACTCATCAGAAACTGAAGACTATGTAGCAAGTTGCCACATGATTTCTCATTTGTCGTTAAATGACGAAGAAGCTCTCTCGGCGTCAGAAAACAACACAGAGGAACTGGGGGAAGTATCGGCATCAAAATCCCCAGAGCTGTCAGAAGACCCAATCGATACGCTATTAAACGAAGCCTTTCGAAAGAGTAAAGCTGACCAAGAACGCGAAACAGCTATATACGAAAAGGCTAAGCGTCGGTGTCAGGATGAAGAAGCTTCGGTAAGGATGAGTCTTAAAGTACTCCAACCAAGCCAAAGCACGCTTGCCACAAACAAGAGCAGGATCAAAGCAAAGAAGCGGTTCGCCAAAGCCCTGTCAAAGGGAATGAAGCTGCCCCCTCTTGTGGAAAACACTCCCGGGGTCATATGCCTCGACGAAGCGGATATACATTCAAACTATTGCCTATATCATCGGAGGGTCACCCACCCCACCGAGGAATGCATTGCCTTCAAGAAGTGGTGGTAAGGATACGTTGACCATCAACAACACTTCAAGAGGATGAAACGCGAAGCTCGTCGACAACAAAGAAGTTCGACAAGTGCGCGTGAGAAAATGACTGGCAACTGTCATATGGTTGATACTAGTCGGGAAAGCAAAAAATCTCCAAGTCCTTACCTTCGGGAGCGATTCTGAGGAAGAAATGACCCTCGGCCCTCTCTTCAAGAACTCCACCTCCGAAAGATAAGAGGAGGAGAAGAACAGTGAGAACATTCAGCTACATAACCATACACTACCTGAGAAGAACCTCAGATCTATATACAAAGGTTCGGACAAAAGAGACAAGGGGAAAGAAAAAGTCCCTGAGGAAATCACCCTTGATGATGGAGTCGCTAAAGAGCTCGCAGCCAACGACCCACCTCGGAGAAACAAGGTGGATTACAATGTCCTAGCATATCTGAGGAAGATGTCCTCACAACTGAGCATATTGGATGCTCTCCTCCTGTCCAAAAAGGTACGAGATTATCTGATCAAGGCATTGCAAGAGCCCGATCAATTTCAAGCTTTCCTCACAGAAGAAAGGATGAAGAACGAGTTAGCAGAGGTTCACATGGCTGACATCACATTCAGTGATGAAGATCTCCTCCTCGGAACGTGGTACCATAACCGCCCGTTATACGTCACCGGGTATTGCCATGACATCAAGATAGGCAAAATCCTTGTTGACAACGGGTCCTCTATCAATCTCCTCAATGTGAAGGTGCTGAAAGAGATTTGCATGAACGTTCAGCACCTGGCTCGGGACAAAATTACCATTTCCGGGTTCGATTCACAGTCATCACGGACGCTCGGGTCTGTAATACTGACGTTACGCTTAGGACTGCTCGTCACTGACATTAAATTTCATGTCATTGACGCCAAGACTTGCTACAACGCTCTGCTCGGCAGGCCTTGGTTACACGAGTACAATATCGTCCCTTCTACACAACACCAGTATATGAAGCATTTCAAAGACGGCCTCGAGTACACCGTTACAGGGGAGCTAAATCCATTCTCTGTTAACGAAGTCCGAAAATATGAAGACGCCAAGTACTTCCTACCAGATTTCAAAGACACGGAAAGATGTCATAAGCCGGAGAATAAACAAAAAGCCGTTTTCACCATCCTGATCTTTAGGAGCGATACCGAGGAAGATGAGTAAATAGTCTACTCGGGGCCACCCCAATGCAGCAAGCCCAGACCATCTACTCCTATTTTAGTCTTTGGCAGTGACTCTGAGGACGAGGCCAAAGCCGTATTCTCCACTCGCTCGTCAGTACAAACCGTTATTGGAGCTGATCAGAGTTTACAAATCACCATGGTTCCGCCATGGCATTACAAAGAACTTGATGCGCTTAATGCATACAGCGTACAAGAGCTGCAGACTTTCTAGGTCTCTCCCAGGCGAAGAAGTGAAAAGGAGATCCTCTTCTATCAATTTACGGAGACCAAAGTGGAGAAAGAACTCTGGCATGGTGCCAAGCCTGTGCTTAATAGGCTTCAACCAATCCATTTGCCCAGATATTACGCAGAGGGATTGAAAAGGCTTTTAAGATGCCAAGGTGTACCCTTTAAACAAACCACTCAACAAGCACAGTTCTACAACAAGATCTGGGATGTTCCCGGGACTCAACGAAAGATGCCCAACGGGAATATGGAAACAACCGGGCTCGGATACGTTCGGTCCAAGAAACGGGAGCGATTCCATGGCTGCCGCGTCATAAATAGATCCGGTGTAGAAAGGAATGCTTTTCCAGATAGCTGTGACGTTGGAATGGAGCAAAAGCCCACTATAAGAACGTCAAGTCCGTCGTTCGAAGAACAAGTTGACAAGCTAATAAGAGAAACCGGTCAAAAGATTCAGGATGATCACAGCCGGGAAATAGCTATTTACGAAAAGGCCAGAACGCAGTGTCTCAATCAGCAGTCTGCGAAAAGAGATGATTACGTCGCCCTTCACCCTCAGCCCGCTGTACGTTCTCGCAACAAGAGAAAAGCCTAAAACGGGGGCAAAAACAAGGTGAAGAACGAGAATGACATTCTAAAACAGCAAAGCAAATTCAAGAAGTCACGCAATCAAGAAAAAGTTAGCTGATACCCGTATTTTATGAAGAAGATGGGTCGGGAGTACTCTTTCTCTCAAGACAAGACAAGGAAAATATTTAACCTTGTCATGAAGCATCAAATGATGACGCTCCCGGAGCCTCGGTACTCCGAACAGATAAATGAGGACCATCACCCGGATTATTGCTCATATCATCGAGCAATAGGACATCCCCTCGAAGACTGCTTCACCTTTAAAAACCGGGTCGAAGACCAATATCAACAGGGCAGGTTCGCTTTATCCGACAGCTGGAGGGTGATCCCACCGCAAAAGCATGAGCCAAAGAGAACTTATATCGCGAAGGTAGGACCACCTCAGCACCAAGAATGGAAGCAAACTCATACTAGCCACATGATAACACTCTCAAAGGAGGGAGGGCATAAGAATATGGATGACTTCTTTAAGTTCTTCGCAAATGAGGACGAGGAGGAGGTGATCTCAGAGTTTCCACCAGCACCAAAAGAGCTGGAAGATGGGATACATACCACGACGGATAACCTAAGAAGAATTGACCTAGGGGCGAAAAACGAGCCAAGGCCCATGTTCGTCAGTGAGCTGTTGTCTAAAAAATAGGTGACCACACTAAAGGACGTGGTTATGCAATATAAAGATTGTTTCTCATGGAACTATTCCGAGATGCCGGGACTAGATCCAAAAATAGCGGTGCATAAACTGGCTATATCGCCAGACGTCAAGCTAGTCAAACAGGCGCCAAGAAGAATGCGGCTCGAGGTCGAGATGAGTATCAACGCCGAAGTCAAGAAACTAATTGACTCCGACTTCATTCAAGAAGTTCAATATCGCGACTGGATTGCCAACATTGTTCCAGTAATGAAGAAAAATAGGATGGTGCACATTTGCGTAGACTTTTGGGACCTAACCAAAGCTTGCCTAAAGGATGACTTCCCAGTACCAGTTACCGAGCTGATGATGGATAACACGTCTACCCATGAGGTCTTCTCCTTCATGGATGGATCTTCAGGGTATAACCAAATAAAAATGCATCCAGAACACCAAAAGCATACCACCTTCCGGACTCCGTTGGGCATGTTCTGCTACAGGGTAATGCCTTTCGTTCTGAAGAACGCTGGCGCTACCTATCAGAGGGCCATGACGAAGATCTACGATGAACTCATACACGAGATTGTCGAATGCTATATTGACGACCTTGTGGTGAAAAGCAAATTGTACTAGGAACATTTGAACATAGTGTTCCAACGTCTTCGGAAATACAATCTGAAGATGAATTCTTTAAAATGTGCGTTTGGGGTCTCTTCGGGCAAATCCCTAGGATTCATCATACGACACCGAGGTATCGAAATAGACCCATCAATGATCAAAGCGATTACGGAAATGCCCACGCCGAGAACTCTCAAACAACTGCGGTCTCTCCAAGGAAAGCTCGCGTATATCCGGCGGTCATAGCCAACCTCTCCGGAAAATGCCGTCCCTACAGTCATCTAATGAAGAAGGGGACACCGTTCATCTGGGATCATAAGAGCCAAAATGCACCGGACGAAATTAAGCAATACCTATAAAATCCGCCTGTGTTGACCGCTCCGGTTAAGGAAAAACCGCTTATCCTATACACAACATCCCTTGAAGGTTCTCTGGATGCGCTATGGGCACAGGAGAATGACCAGGGAAAGGAGAGAGCTCTGTACTATTTGAGTCGAGTTCTCCTGGGGGAAGAAAACAACTACTCCCTCATCAAAAAGCATTGTTTGTCACTAATCTTCGCGATAAAGAAGCTCAGACACTACGCCTTGGCACATGAGGTCCATCTTATATCAAAAGTGGATCCTCTCAAATATCTAATGTCTAAGGCCATACTAACGGGAAGGCTTGCTAAATGGGCCCTCTTCCTGATGCAATTCTCGATAACGTATTGACCTCTCAAAGTAGTGAAGGGCCAGGCCATCGCCGACTTTCTTGCCGACTCCCCCTTAAATTGTGAGTTACTGGATGAACATCGTTCGATGCAATGGAAGAAGAGAATGATTCCCGATGGGAACTCTACTTCGATAGAGCAACTTCCATTAAAAGTCAGAATCATAACACCCCCATAATCAAAGATGGGGTAGGTCTCATCTTCGTGACTCCGCAAGGAGGGATACTGCGTTACGCCTTCTCCCTGATGGAGCCAAGGAATAATAACGAAGCTGAATATGAAGATTTGATAACAGGTCTCGAGATCGCTGTTGACATGGGAATTAAAGACCACCTCATATATGGATACTCCCAGCTCATTGCCAGCCAAGTAAATGGCGACTATCAGACATGCAAGCCAGAACTGATCAGGTATGGTGAAAGAGTGCAACAACTGCCGACACAAATCCCCTCCTAAATCTTGGAGAGTATACCGCGTGCGGAAAACAGCAAAGCGGATGCATTGGCTAAATTAGCTAAAGAATTGACCGATGAAGACCTCGATGACGTAAAGATCATCGTGCAAAGCCGCCGGGTTCTCGCGCTAGCAGAGATACCTTCGGAGGATTTAACAGAGTCATCCAAAGAAAATGAAATGACCAAACAAGCAGTCCTCCAGATAGAAGATGTAGAAAAGATCAAGGATTGGAGGGAAGTCTTCATAGACTATTTCAACTCCCATCGAACACCCAAAAATGCGTCGTCAAGATATCAGTTCATGAAACGGGCTATGTCTTTCGCTTTCGTCAATGATACTCTATATAAGAGATCGCTTGACGGTTTGTGGCTAAGGTGCTTGGGGCCAGGAGAAGCAAGGAGAGTCGTTCAAGAAACTCACGACGGACTCTGGGGTTCTCATCAAGCCGGGACAAAGATGAAACTGAAGATCAAAAGAATGGGTTACTATTAGCCCACAATGATTCAGGACTGCCTTGAACATGCGAAGCAGTGTCACTCATGCCAAATTCACGGGGACTTCATCCACTGACATCCAAATCCACTACATCCAACGGTAGCTAGCTGGCCGTTCGAAATGTGGGGAACCGATATAATCGGCCCTATTAAGCCAGCATCATCCAAAAGACACCGGTTCATACGGGCAACGACCTACTACTTTTCTAAGTAGGCAGAAGCAGTACCACTAAGGGAGGTGAAGACGGAGAATATTCTCCATTTCTTCAAGACATATGTCATTTACCGGTTCGGCACTCCGTGATGGATAATCTCGGATAATGGGCCAGTCTACAGGAGCCATAAAATCAGCCGCTTCGCAGAAGATGTTAGTTGTATGTATGCCCTAGAGGCCAGTATTGTATAGATGATGTATATTATATTGGATGCTTGGACATATATAGAGATGACTTTCTTGCTCGATATGATAGTATGCTATCTGGTTGCACTTTATCTTAACATGTATACTTGTCTCTTTATACTGTCTTAGAGTTACATGTTGGTAAAGCCCTTAGGATGTGTACTTGACTACCTGGACTATGATGCCGATCATACTAGTGGGGACATGGTAGTCCATAAGTACATCTTTCAAGGTCCCTAGTCGTGGGTGTATCGAGACAGGGCATCGATATACCAGTGTAGACTAGCGTATACGCTTCTCGACCCATGAGATGGGCGATGGATGATCCCATATCCATTGGTGTTTGACATCAGAGATGGTATACGGGTGCTCAGTGGAGACTGGGTACACTGGACGGACTCGCCGAGAACTCCTAGATGGTATTATACCTCACGTCAGATGGCAGTTCTCAGGTGACACTTGTGCAGGTTAGTCTGTAGACCCGAGATCGTCATAGAGTCTTGTGTGATTCCCACTGTGCTTTGATCTCCACCTTACCACGTCCATGAGGGCATGCAAAACGGTGGTTTTTGGGTACAGTCCCGAGTCACATGGAGGCAATGAGCGATAGGAGGGGTTTCGTCTCTCCCGGTATTGGGGGTTGATGTTGCGCTGTGCTCAATTGGCCGTTACAAGGAAGTCCCTGGCCAGGGCTGATCAGAGATTTGCTGGTAAGTGTTACCAGTAGTTTCTTGACCCGTTATGAGCCTCACATCGGCACGACTTATCGGTTATTGGGGTCTGACGTTTACCACCCCTAGACTTGATATGCGACATATCAGACGAGGAGACCGGACTGTACGGGAAGTGTTGCCGGTTGGCTCGACGGGAGTTGTAGCAGCTTCGCTTGTTCTCTTCTGATCGCTCAATACCCGGGTGGCCGTTACGTTTAGTTGACCGCTTGCGGCTTGGGGGTGCTTGATATGATCATCACCCACTGCCGGCGTATTGACGAGTCTCAGAGTCCCACAATGGAGTTTCCTAGTCCAGGCGAAACATTGTGGTGCGCGTATACGATATTCGCATGGACCCGATTAAAATACGCGTATAGGATACCGTATATTGATCGGGCGGCTTGCTTTTGGTTAGGGTCGTATGTGATATGGCCGGATTGATGAATCAACTGTTGATTTATCATTTAACCATTAGATTCTCACTAGAAATCCTTTCTTGTTTTCTATGGATGTATGGATGCATGTATGCATTCCTTATTGTTTCATGCACATATGGATGTGCATGCACACATGCATACATACATCATACTATCATGGTTGATTATACAAGGAAATGGTGGCAATATAAGACTCACACCATGGGTTTTTATTTGGATTATTATTTGATTTTTGGTTAAAACAAAATGGATAAAGGAAAAGATAATTCATGACTAGTTTCTACATCCTTCTTGACCTAACCATTCTTACCCACCACTTGACCATGGATTACTTTTCCTTTTGTGTTTTAACTCAAGTTCAATAATATCCTAACCATGGTTTGATATGAGAAGAGGAAAATATATATTGATATATTTTCTATTTTCTTTCATGAGTCATTCTTATCTTCTTCTCAAATTGCCATCATCTTCTTCTTCCTCTCTCATTTTGCTCTCTAGTTTTTTGTAGTGAGCAATATACTCATCAAGATTGGATTTTGAAGTGAGAATAAGAACCACAACATCATTCTACACAAGTTTAGCCAACTTGTTTAGAGTGTTAGCTTCATTTCGTTCACTTGATCGGATAAAGTTGCAAGCTTGGACAAAGCGGACTCCGGGTGGATCATCGGTGACCTCGAGGAGTTCAAGCGGAGCTTTTGCAAACCCCAAGTAGCCGAGGAGTCTAGCGTAGGGAGCTACAAAGGTTGTACTCTCAAAACCCTAGCCTTTCTTTCATATGATGATGTGAAAATTTTAGAAACCCTAATTTTTCTACGAACGATTCTATGTTCGTTAACTTAGCACCCTAAAGACTCCACCTTTGGTTCATGTGATGCTTCCAAACCCTTGATGAGGTGCTAGGCTAACCCAACAGAAGAGTATAAAATAGACTGGAGATACTCTTCGGTCTATAATTCTTATGCCAACGGTCTAGCTGAAGCTTTCAACAAGACCTTGACGAATATTATAAAGAAAACGGTGTCCAAAAACAAAAAGGACTGGCACAAGAGACTTGATTAGAACGCTTTTCGCGTGTCGTTTTTTAAAAAGAATTTGAAATAACTGCAATCAAAAACGGTGTCTGTCACGACCCGAAAGTACGGAACATGACCGGCACTTAAACTATGAACGTCTCGAGGCGTACGTAATCTAAGTAAACCGAAAACCCAGAAATCCAAACCAAGAAAAGATGTAGAGTGCAGGAAAAACCAACTTAAAGCAAGTAGTTTCAATAGCATAAGCCGAATTATGCGGTTTTTTAAAAATATCAAAAATTTACTGAAAATTTCGGCAGAGTCTCCTTTGTAAATACTGGCCCCCAAACGGGATACAACATGAATAGTATACGAAATCAAGAAAAAGGCATCCCCAAGCGGGAGCTAGCTCTTCGTCAATCGACGGTCACAACCACACAAGCAATATAATATACAACGCCAACGGCGAGGATCAAAACTCAAAAGGAAACTCAAAACCACCAGAAATATAACGAGCGACTCTAAGGTCGAAAGAATAAACAACACTGGTCTCTATCTCAATAAATACATATTTGGTTGATGGAACTTCTAGATACAACAGAATAATGATATACAAGATATAATGATGGGTGCGATACAAATAAACCCACCTACTAGCAAGTCACCCGGAAATGGAAAGAGTGCCAGCAAGCCGTAATGAAACCTGTATGGCGAAACCTGCAAGAACTGTGGCACAACGGGGGTGAGTTGCCAACTCGTGAGTAGAAAAACATCTACGCACAGAAATCGCATAAATAACGCAAGCTAGGTCAATGATCATAATATATCCTCAAATATATGAATAACACGTAGCCTATAACAAGGCTAGGGTAAATATCTAACCCGAGTGTAATCTCATGTGCCCGTGTCAGTGCCTCAGGTAGCAATATATCATATGGATGATGTATGAATGCATAAAACAGAATGCATGTACTGAATAAAACTGGTTTCATAAATCAGTGAGATTTCTGTATTTTAAAAGAAATGAGGTACCATATATGAAATCAGCATAAAACAGTGCCCAGCATCGACACAAAACAAGTGTCCAAATACCTCGATATCTCTGTGTCACAATCTATGTACCTCAAGTCTCAATATCTAGGGCGCCGTCAGTCCAGACCGGCCCCTACCATCCATCTCAAGACCACGACGGTATCCTCCGGATATCCGACGCGTCGGGTAATATCACCGGTAGGTAGTGCTCCCCTGCCAGGCTCACATCGTCATCATCACGCGCTTCTTGCCCCGGGGTACCTTACCGGGTCCACCATGTACCCGAAACGGTTCATCCGCCTCCTCGAATCGGGTCTCGAAATCCATCAGCAAACTCATGGTGGACGACTCATACATCATGGGAAAACCGCACTTTTTATTTTAAAAGAGAGAAAACAGTTTATATATGTTTTGCGGTTTTCCTCCAAATCCAGAAAATATCATGGAAATCCGAATCATCAATAGGATGTAAAACCATGACTATAAGCATGAGAATCCATGAATACGGCATAACAATGAATAACAGTATGCATGAAGCGACAAGTAATAACTACAATGTCTAATATGGCATATAAGGGAAGTACACTAATATCATGTCAAAACTACTAGCTAACAAGCTAAGTCAAGCAAATATATCATCTAAAGTGTACGTGACATGGCAATTACCGATGAAGATGTGTGTGAGCCGGCAAGTAGGTGTACGTGGTACATATGCATCATCGGTAATGGTGCTGGTGTCCTAATAGCATGATATCAATAATGGAATATGCAGCAAAATAAGTATGCGAGGCAGAGCGAACAGCAATAATGTGCGGGAGCTGAAACTAGACACAACGATAACTAATCTGCATTAATCTAATATAAGTCCTACAAATTGGTGCCTTTTGAAATAACACGAATCATGGGGTTTTGAAAATAGGGGCTACGGTGTTTTTATGAAAAGATACGTCTTTTGAAATATCCGTAAGATCCCTTGGGCTGTCTTTTAAAATACCCACGATTCGTTAGTTTTGAAATAGGTAGGGTCTAATCTAATCTAACAACTACGCTAAACTATACGGCTGAACTAACAAGCTGAACTACAGGTAAGGAAACCGCCTATCATCTGAGTCGATACATATACATACCTGTATATGTATAGTCGGTGATCCCGCCTCAATAATATCATATCCATAACCAGACATCCCAAGTCAAGAGTGCGGATCAATCATCAATATAGCTCATACGTAAATCCGTCGTACGGCATCCCAAATCTAGGTACGGGTCAATATCACATTCATCATACTATTCACCTGGTATCCTCTTTATCAATTATCATGATCGGGGTACTGATCTACATCTAGTACAATACTGATACCGCCTAAGTATGCATGCAGGTGTAAGAATCACTACGCCAAAAGACCCGCTAAAACATCATGTCGTATATCAATACGAACCAAATCACATCACCGATCTCCTGGCCTCAAGCCCAATCTCATCGACTCATCTCAAATTCCAAATACTATTCTCAAATCCGTATGTGAACACATAGTCCTATACCCATGTGAACCCATAACTATAAAGAATCCCATGAGCACATATCAATAGGAATGTATGCAAGTATGTATGTGTGTATGTGTAGTGCAACACTACCCTAGGGTTCGCAACACTAAAGTAATCCAACACACCAATATCCATCCTAAGCATCGTTATTAATCCCAAATAACATATAATAATTGTTGGTGTGTATACGCATCCGTATACACCACCACGGACTGCGGGGGTGCTATACGCCATCCACCCGACTTCTCCCCGTAGATATAAATCTACTCACCTGGTCCTCGCTCGCCGGTGCCGACGTCGCCACACGCTTGCTTGTCGTCTCGAAGTCCGCATGGGGTACCTACATATCATAACGCACCGTATCGCATTAAAACTAAATTCGAAATCGAAACGGCATACGAAAATCAAATCGGCACGCGTATCACGCATAGGTCCAAACCTATCGCCTACGCATGCAAGAATAGTCAAACCAACCCTCGATGTCGATGTACAAACGTCAAACCATCGAGAAAAATCCAATCACACTCATTTGCACATTCACGAACACTAATTTTAATATAAACTAGGTTAAAACTCACAAAAACCCCAATTTCACTTAAAAAGTCATTTTTCCGAAAATCTAGCAAGCACAATTCGCCGTTTTTGTACAAAACATGATGTTTAAATGAATGTAGCGGCCAATATACTTATTAAATATCTTAAATAAGTCATATAAACAATTTCCGGAATTTAATCTCATTAAATTCCACAAACCCTAATATTCTAGTTTACAAAATACTTAAATTTTAACAATTTCAAAGCAAAAATGCACAAACTACAATCTAGCTTAGATTTGCATGATCCAAAACATTAAACTACACTTAATAAAGTTAATGAAGCCATGAAAAACCTAATTAGATTTTTAGTCTAACATTTGCAATAATTTCCAAAAACCTAGTTAGCAAATTAGCAAATTAACACAATTTTTAAACTAACCATTAGCACAAGCTACTAATCTTGTATTAACATGACAAAAAGCCTAAATATAACACACAACCATACACCAATTTTATAAAAACCCTAACTTGCATTCAAATTCATAACTTGAATTCCAAAACTTGCAACTTAAGCCTAATTAACACTTAAGTAGTTTAGCTTAAGAAATTAGTAGCAAATTAAGCAAAAATGTTTTAGAATTATACCCAAAAACATTTGAAGATTCACAAGCATCCATGGCCTCCCAAAATGCTCTCTTTTCATAAAGATCCATGCTATACGGGCTAAGCTAAAATGGGTAGGAGTCGGATTTGGGTTTTGGGATTTTTTTTGATGGATTTGAGGCAATTTTTGATGAAGTTTGAAGAGAAAAGAGAAGGGAAATGGGAGGGGGCTGTTGCTGCTGTAGGAGGGTGGGGGGCTGCTGGAATGGGAGTGGGAGAGGAGAGAGAGGGAGGTAGAGAAAGTGGGGGAAGAAGTCAAAGTCAATTCAAGGTCAAAGGTCCACCTCATTTCTCCATTTTCTTTTCTTTTCTTTCATTTCTTTCCTTTGAAATTCAAGTGGGGAAAATAAAATGGGGGCTGCTGAATTCTTCAAGGGGAGAAGTGAATGGGGGTGTGTGGGTGTGGGTACGGGTGTGGGGTGATGAAAAATGATAAATACAATGCCCCAAACATCTATTTACGCTAAAAAAAAGCCTTTTTTCTTCAATAATTTCTAAACCGTTTTGGCAAATGATTTCGTTCCAAAAACCACATGATAAAATTTTATTTAATGTTTTATGATGCACAAAATTTGTTTCAACTCATTCCAATTTGTAATTTTTCCTAATTAAATGTATTAGTGACGGCTTAAAATAATAATAAAATAATATTTTTTTCAGAAAATTTGAAATTTCACCAGCGGCTCAATAAACACCAAATAATAGCAATTTCATAGCTAGAATATGTATATTTAATTTTTATAATAAGATATTTGTATTTTGACTTTTTACAGAAAACTCTCTTATTTTACCGTTTTTTCGAAATTTCACCGAAACGATTTTCAAAACGTTACAATCTTCCTCGCTTAAAGAAATTCGGTCCCCGAATTTAAATTAAAACTCTCCCCAAATACTAAAACATCTAAACCAAAACCATCAAGTCGTCAGGGCTCCGAAATTGTAAATACATAAAACAAATCGTAGCGCAGCGCATGCGCATGAAAAATGAGTATATAACTCAAATCACAACCCCGTCAAGCATCCCGCAATCATCGGAGTCATGGGGAAGACATCAATGCCAAATCTAAAGCAAAACCAATATGATATAACTCGAAACTATACATGTAAATATCTAATCTATATATGTAAGTATCTGAAGGAAATGCATGCCAAATCTCTTTAAGTCGCTGTGCATGCGTATAACACTGCACAGTGGCGGACGTCTATCATAAGGAAATAACTATATACATATATACCTTTGTTTGAAATGTACGTTCCGCCGTTTTGGAAACAATTTAGAAGGGTCTCCTTGTTTTAAACATTTCGTGTCATATCAGACACGTAGGTAAATACTGAGGCTATAGCTCGCTTTTTGGAAATCCCTTCAATAACTATCAATGCATGCAAAATATATTCAGGTACTGTCCTCTGACTAGTCCTGCTCAGTACGAAAACACATAGCAATATCATAAAAACGTACTGCTCTATACGAAATAAATCCCAAAATATGCACATGAATGCTACGTGCGTCTGGTGCGCACGGAAATCAAAATCCATGAATGTGCCATACATCCGCACAGAAACAACATCTAAGTGCATCGGGTGTGCACGAAACATCTGTCGTAGGCAACATGTTTGCCTGACAGCAAAATCAGGTGCATCTGACATGCACGAAAAATCTCGAATTAGTGCATCTGGTGTGCACCAAATCGCATCTCGTAACAGGCGCCCAACAGGCGCTAAAAATCCAATCCGGTGCATAAAATGCATAAAACAAATGTCGAGCATCACCCTCGAAATCGAAATCCAGTGTATCCAAGTGCACAAAATACATGTCACTGCACTGCCAGCATATATAAACTATACAGAGTGCAGGAACCAAATCGCGTGCGTGCATACGCACAAAATCAACTCAACTGTTTAAAACCGTAAAATCACAAACATGTGAAACTAAAGCACGAAAACGATATCAAGTGCAACACTGTGCAAAGATCGCAAATCCTCAATCATCAAAATCAAATCATACGAATAAATCACCCAAAACATCGAAATCAATAATGGCGGAACAGTACCGCTCAAGCGCATCCTCTAAGAATCTCGGCCAACTGTCACGGTCCCTAGTGGGACGCCTCGTCGAAAATCATGAACTCTGGCCTGCTGGTGTGCGTAACATGACCACTCCTGGGTCTAAGTCTTCTCCGTGGATTACCAATCTCACAATCCATCGGCTCATCGGCCCTGTCAAGGCAGCATATCACTGGCGTCGGCCTCTGGCTCTCTGAATGCACGTGACACATCTGATCCTGGGTGCAAATATCATTGCATCAGTGGCCTGGAAGGAATCCTGCTCACGGTCTATTCCATGCCTCGTCTCTGCCAACTGTCCGGAAGTCGTTGTCCTTTCCTATATCTGCATCTTGCTCTGGAACGACTGCATACTCATCGCGACTCCTTCTGGAAGGTATATCCAAGTACAATTCCTCGACATGCGCATCGCATCTCTGATGTCGGCGGAGGGGAACGTCATCATATCTAGGTATTTACGAATCTCTTACTCCACTTTTTCTCTAATGTCGACTGCTTCGGACTCGTCCCGTCGTGGCTGCATGGACTGAGCTCCAACAGCTATCCTCGTATCTGGAATCTCCCAAGAAATGCATCTCACCACCTAGCATCCGAATTAAGTCGAGCCATCCAATCAATTCGTCAAAACCTCATAATCCCCCAAGAGCTCAACCTCTTGGGCACAGTTTAATAGTATCGAGTACATACCACAGCATCGGTGGTCCAGCCGTAGAAGGGCAAACCCAAGCCTCACTAATGGCACCGTAGAACTGCCGCAAACCCGAAGGTTCAAAGGCTTTCACACGGTCATTAAGTCGAGTTAGGGTTTCATTCTTCTAGAGGGACCATAGAATTCCCTGCATGTCTTTCCGACTACTTTAAACTTGGAATAATAGGTTTCTGACATTCGATCGTCTCTGTCGACTCCCAACGTCTCCGCGTGAAGTCGTCTCTAGCCGGAATCAATCTATCTGATGACCTTGCATCGGGGTAGGCGAACGAACCACCTGTCCTAGTCATTCATCATCGGGTAACTAGCGACCTTCTATCATTTATTCGTACAACTCGCCCCGCAATAGCTCCAACATATGGGGCGATATCTCGTCGCTCGCAGCAACAACTGGCTCGCTCGTCTGCACGCTGAACAGTACCTCGATCATCAGGAGTAAACAACACACCAACGGTCATCAAAATCTGGCTGGCCTCCATCATTGGCTCAATTCTCTAGTGTCGATCAGCACCTCCGAGTAACCTCATAAAGGCGATCCGCCAAACGCTCATGGCACGGAAACACAGTAAAAAGACACATCTCTGCAATCGTGTGTCGCCGGAATTTCGCCCTGGTCAGTCCTCGTTCGTGACGAGCTTGTGCTGACCGCAACTCTAGCCGTAGCTCTCCCTGCCCGTAACCGTAGCAGCAAAACCAAACTGGTACCGATGAGGCTAGATCAGGAAGGAATATAATACTGAACAAGGAAATGTACATCCTAAGGCTTCATAAGTGGAGTGGCGTGTCGTAAATATGCCGCGGAACATACCAACGGTACGTCACTCTACTTTAGTCACCTATTCCATCAACCAAGGGTCATCCTACGCTCCGAAGGTTAAAACCTAACGCTCTGATACCAACTTTGTCACGACCCGAAAGTACGGAACATGACCGGCACTTAAACTATGAACGTCTCGAGGCGTACGTAATCTAAGTAAACCGAAAACCCAGAAATCCAAACCAAGAAAAGATGTAGAGTGCAGGAAAAACCAACTTAAAGCAAGTAGTTTCAATAGCATAAGCCGAATTATGCGGTTTTTTAAAAACATCAAAAATTTACTGAAAATTTCGGCAGAGTCTCTGTTGGAGATAGTGCCCTCAGAGTCAATTATTGGATCACAGGCACGTGATTGCAATGATTGAGGGAGGACCTATCCCGGTACGACAGTCTTACTCGAGATGATAGTATGCTATCTGGTTTACCTTTATCATCGTGTACTGCTTTAGGTGACCTGACAGGTCACTATTGCATGTTGATAGAGCCCCTAGGATTCTTGCTTGACTGCCAGCAGTATGAGGGCGATCATATAAGTGAGAGCTGGAGTCTATAAGCACATCCTTAAAAGGTCCCTAGTCGTGGGAGTTTCGAGACAGGGCATCGATTCTCCAGAGTAGACTAGTGTATACAGTCGAGACCCCGACGAGGGGCGGTGGCCGGTCTCACAAGCCACTGGTGTCAGTTGGTTCACCTAAGATGTATACAGGTGCTCATTGGGTTATGAGTACACCGGACAGGACTCGCCGGGAACATGCTAGTTGGTCTTATACCTGACGTCAGATAGCAGTTCCCAGGTGACATGTGTACAGGTTAGTTCATCGACCTGGGGATCGTCATTTGTCTCGTCTGAGTTCCCACTGTGCTTTGATTACTACCCTACCACGGCTCAAAGGAGTCGTGCAAACAGGTTTTAGTTGGGTACAGTCCCGAGCCACATGGAGGCAGTGAGCGGATCTTCGGGGGTTCGTCTCTCCCGGTATTGGGGGTGAGGTCGCGCTGTGTCTAGGAGAGCCATTACACGAAGTCCTTGGCCAAGGCAGGAGATTTACTGGTAGGTATTCCAGTAGTATCTCAGGGTGTTCTGGGCTACACTCCGACACGACTTGTACCGCTTTTGGGGGTCTGACTTTTACCCACCCCCTAGGCCCGACATGCGATGCTCATAGACGAACGGACCGGACTGTACGGATATTGTCACTGACAGGCTCAGTAGGGTGTCAGGATGAGTTCGCTCATCGACGTCCCTTTTAGTCATTAGCTGGTGGCCCGTCACGTATTGGCTTATACCTCTGACGTGCTAGTGGTTAAATCCACAGCCATAGTATTGACGAGTTTTTAGAGTCCACCACACATTCAGTTACTCAGCTTTCGGGCGAAACGCTGTAGAGGCCGTATGGAGATATGGCAGGGTCCGATCAGATACGTGCGGTATTGCACGGATCAGGATCGGACGGTTTGTACTAGAGGCCGTATAGTTATATGGCAGGATTCGATCTGATACGTGCGGTATTGCACGGATCAGGATCGGACGAACATTACTAGCCGGCTTTGGTTTAAGCCGGATCCTAGTTTAGTACAGTGTAGGTTTTGTCTCTTTGCATTTGTATCCGGACGGAATACAGATGCGGGTGTGTATGCACAGTATCGGGGTTTTCCTGTAATTTATTACGGGACCAGTTTTCTGAAGTTGCCAGTTTGCATTCCGTTCCGGCCGGTTTTCCTTTGTTCTTTCCCGGCCGGACTTTTCCGATGGAGGAGGTTATTTGCAATTGTGCAAATAACATTTGTGGAGGGGGTTTTCTTGCACTTGTATTCATTATGATAGGATTAGAATCTTTCATCCATACTTTTGCATTAATGAGGTTAAGGTGTGAATAGAAGTGAAGTATGGTTGATGTTTTGGATGTGGTCACCCATTCCTTTTTCCTACACTTACCTTCCTTCTTGTTTTGTGTTTTCCTCCCACCATTTTCACACATATATTGGCCGGCCACATTTGATGGGAGGAGGTGTGGTTCATTTCATTTTGGTGAGGGTGTGGGAAAATTAATCATTCATATCATTTTCCATTGCCACAAAAATCCCCAAGTTCATATTATCTTGATTCCTCCATCAAGGCAACATAACCCCAAAGAGACTAAGCACTACACATTCTTCAGCAAATCTTGGGCACGTCGACTTGCCAGCTTCGTGCCCGAGTTGCCTCGGTATAGAGGCGGGAGCCCGTAAAAGACGCAGGCGATGTGGTGCCCTTCCGACGAGGAGATGGAGACCGGACATTCCGCGAGAGATCGGGACGACGACGAGAAGACCGGAGGACTCGGATCACTCGGTATATCTCTAACCCGTCTTGTTGTTAGCGAGATCTAGTTTAATGGCCCGATCCGGGGTTTAGTGCGCGGTGGTGCCGGTTTGCAAAGTTCGCAAAATTAAAGTTTATCACCGCTTCCGCATTTGGCCGTCGGTTTGACGGCCGGGGCGCCGCCGTGCACTTACAGTCTCCTTTGTAAATACTGGCCCCCAAACGGGATACAACATGAATAGTATACGAAATCAAGAAAAAGGCATCCCCAAGCGGGAGCTAGCTCTTCGTCAATCGACGGTCACAACCACACAAGCAATATAATATACAACGCCAACGGCGAGGATCAAAACTCAAAAGGAAACTCAAAACCACCAGAAATATAACGAGCGACTCTAAGGTCGAAAGAATAAACAACACTGGTCTCTATCTCAATAAATACATGTTTGGTTGATGGAACTTCTAGATACAACAGAATAATGATATACAAGATATAATGATGGGTGCGATACAAATAAACCCACCTACTAGCAAGTCACCCGGAAATGGAAAGAGTGCCAGCAAGCCGTAATGAAACCTGTATGGCGAAACCTGCAAGAACTGTGGCACAACGGGGGTGAGTTGCCAACTCGTGAGTAGAAAAACATCTACGCACAGAAATCGCATAAATAACGCAAGCTAGGTCAATGATCATAATATATCCTCAAATATATGAATAACACGTAGCCTATAACAAGGCTAGGGTAAATATCTAACCCGAGTGTAATCTCATGTGCCCGTGTCAGTGCCTCAGGTAGCAATATATCATATGGATGATGTATGAATGCATAAAACAGAATGCATGTACTGAATAAAACTGGTTTCATAAATCAGTGAGATTTCTGTATTTTAAAAGAAATGAGGTACCATATATGAAATCAGCATAAAACAGTGCCCAGCATCGACACAAAACAAGTGTCCAAATACCTCGATATCTCTGTGTCACAATCTATGTACCTCAAGTCTCAATATCTAGGGCGCCGTCAGTCCAGACCGGCCCCTACCATCCATCTCAAGACCACGACGGTATCCTCCGGATATCCGACGCGTCGGGTAATATCACCGGTAGGTAGTGCTCCCCTGCCAGGCTCACATCGTCATCATCACGCGCTTCTTGCCCCGGGGTACCTTACCGGGTCCACCATGTACCCGAAACGGTTCATCCGCCTCCTCGAATCGGGTCTCGAAATCCATCAGCAAACTCATGGTGGACGATTCATACATCATGGGAAAACCGCACTTTTTATTTTAAAAGAGAGAAAACAGTTTATATATGTTTTGCGGTTTTCCTCCAAATCCAGAAAATATCATGGAAATCCGAATCATCAATAGGATGTAAAACCATGACTATAAGCATGAGAATCCATGAATACGGCATAACAATGAATAACAGTATGCATGAAGCGACAAGTAATAACTACAATGTCTAATATGGCATATAAGGGAAGTACACTAATATCATGTCAAAACTACTAGCTAACAAGCTAAGTCAAGCAAATATATCATCTAAAGTGTACGTGACATGGCAATTACCGATGAAGATGTGTGTGAGCCGGCAAGTAGGTTTATGTGGTACATATGCATCATCGGTAATGGTGCTGGTGTCCTAACAGCATGATATCAATAATGGAATATGCAGCAAAATAAGTATGCGAGGAAGAGCGAACAGCAATAATGTGCGGGAGCTGAAACTAGACACAACGATAACTAATCTGCATTAATCTAATATAAGTCCTACAAATTGGTGCCTTTTGAAATAACACGAATCATGGGGTTTTGAAAATAGGGGCTACGGTGTTTTTATGAAAAGATACGTCTTTTGAAATATCCGTAAGATCCCTTGGGCTGTCTTTTAAAATACCCACGATTCGTTAGTTTTGAAATAGGTAGGGTCTAATCTAATCTAACAACTACGCTAAACTATACGGCTGAACTAACAAGCTGAACTACAGGTAAGGAAACCGCCTATCATCTGAGTCGATACATATACATACCTGTATATGTATAGTCGGTGATCCCGCCTCAATAATATCATATCCATAACCAGACATCCCAAGTCAAGAGTGCGGATCAATCATCAATATAGCTCGTACGTAAATCCGTCGTACGGCATCCCAAATCTAGGTACGGGTCAATATCACATTCATCATACTATTCACCTGGTATCCTCTTTATCAATTATCATGATCGGAGTACTGATCTACATCTAGTACAATACTGATACCGCCTAAGTATGCATGCAGGTGTAAGAATCACTACGCCAAAAGACCCGCTAAAACATCATGTCGTATATCAATACGAACCAAATCACATCACCGATCTCCTGGCCTCAAGCCCAATCTCATCGACTCATCTCAAATTCCAAATACTATTCTCAAATCCGTATGTGAACACATAGTCCTATACCCATGTGAACCCATAACTATAAAGAATCCCATGAGCACATATCAATAGGAATGTATGCAAGTATGTATGTGTGTATGTGTAGTGCAACACTACCCTAGGGTTCGCAACACTAAAGTAATCCAACACACCAATATCCATCCTAAGCATCGTTATTAATCCCAAATAACATATAATAATTGTTGGTGTGTATACGCATCCGTATACACCACCACGGACTGCGGGGGTGCTATACGCCATCCACCCGACTTCTCCCCGTAGATATAAATCTACTCACCTGGTCCTCGCTCGCCGGTGCCGACGTCGCCACGCGCTTGCTTGTCGTCTCGAAGTCCGCATGGGGTACCTACATATCATAACGCACCGTATCGCATTAAAACTAAATTCGAAATCGAAACGGCATACGAAAATCAAATCGGCACGCGTATCACGCATAGGTCCAAACCTATCGCCTACGCATGCAAGAATAGTCAAACCAACCCTCGATGTTGATGTACAAACGTCAAACCATCGAGAAAAATCCAATCACACTCATTTGCACATTCACGAACACTAATTTTAATATAAACTAGGTTAAAACTCACAAAAACCCCAATTTCACTTAAAAAGTCATTTTTCCGAAAATCTAGCAAGCACAATTCGCCGTTTTTGTACAAAACATGATGTTTAAATGAATATAGCGGCCAATATACTTATTAAATATCTTAAATAAGTCATATAAACAATTTCCGGAATTTAATCTCATTAAATTCCACAAACCCTAATATTCTAGTTTACAAAATACTTAAATTTTCACAATTTCAAAGAAAAAATGCACAAACTACAATCTAGCTTAGATTTGCATGATCCAAAACATTAAACTACACTTAATAAAGTTAATGAAGCCATGAAAAACCTAATTAGATTTTTAGTCTAACATTTGCAATAATTTCCAAAAACCTAGTTAGCAAATTAGCAAATTAACACAATTTTTAAACTAACCATTAGCACAAGCTACTAATCTTGTATTAACATGACAAAAAGCCTAAATATAATACACAACCATACACCAATTTTATAAAAACCCTAACTTGCATTCAAATTCATAACTTGAATTCCAAAACTTGCAACTTAAGCCTAGTTAACACTTAAGTAGTTTAGCTTAAGAAATTAGTAGCAAATTAAGCAAAAATGTTTTAGAATTATACCCAAAAACATTTGAAGATCCACAAGCATCCATGGCCTTCCAAAATGCTCTCTTTTCACAAAGATCCATGCTATACGGGCTAAGCTAAAATGGGTAGGAGTCGGATTTGGGTTTTGGGATTTTTTTTGATGGATTTGAGGCAATTTTTGATGAAGTTTGAAGAGAAAAGAGAAGGGAAATGGGGGGGGGGCTGTTGCTGCTGTAGGAGGGTGGGGGGCTGCTGGAATGGGAGTGGGAGAGGAGAGAGAGGGAGGTAGAGAAAGTGGGGGAAGAAGTCAAAGTCAATTCAAGGTCAAAGGTCCACCTCATTTCTCCATTTTCTTTTCTTTTCTTTCATTTCTTTCCTTTGAAATTCAAGTGGGGAAAATAAAATGGGGGCTGCTGAATTCTTCAAGGGGAGAAGTGAATGGGGGTGTGTGGGTATGGGTACGGGTGTGGGGTGATGAAAAATGATAAATACAATGCCCCAAACATCCATTTACGCTAAAAAAAAAAGCCTTTTTTCTTCAATAATTTCTAAACCGTTTTGGCAAATGATTTCGTTCCAAAAACCACATGATAAAATTTTATTTAATGTTTTATGATGCACAAAATTTGTTTCAACTCATTCCAATTTGTAATTTTTCCTAATTAAATGTATTAGTGACGGCTTAAAATAATAATAAAATAATATTTTTTTCAGAAAATTTGAAATTTCACCAGCGGCTCAATAAACACCAAATAATAGCAATTTCATAGCTAGAATATGTATATTTAATTTTTATAATAAGATATTTGTATTTTGATTTTTTACAGAAAACCCTCTTATTTTACCGTTTTTTCGAAATTTCACCGAAACGATTTTCAAAACGTTACAGTGTCGCGTGTAGCGAGTCGTGATGAGTACGGGTCGTTCGCAAGGTGATGGTAGATTTTTAAGCTTGTTTTAACGAGTTAGTACCGTAACTTGAGTTGTTGTTTTATACTAAGTCTCATAACTATGATATGTTCAATAAAAAGATTTGTTAGGGGTAGTTTTAGATTATCTTGTGTTAGGATGATATTTGTCGTTTTCTTATAGACCTAATTCTGATATTGACACTAAGGCAATAGGCAACAATGTGGATTAGGGAACTTGAAATACGGTATTTGTGTTTGTGTGCTAAATCTGTATTTCTTGTCCCATGTCCTTCCGTTATTGTCTCTTGACCTTAGCCTTCGGCAAACCACTCGCAATCCAGTCACGATTAGGATTCACCGCTATCGTGGTGGGATAGGATGCCTAACGGAGCGGAATTGCAAGTCGTTTGGTCGGAGTTTCAATTGCAAAGTTAAGGTTTTTAAGGTTTTAGCAAACACATCTCTTAACACAAACTAACCATATTCTACCCTTAATAAGTAAATCAATTACTCACATATATTTACAAAGCAAAAATAAAAAAGAAAGAAAGAAAGAGTGAGACACATAACAAAAATTGCAAGAAAAGTAAAGTCAAGGTTAGAAAGTTAAGAACCGATAAATCCAACGTGCAAATTTCTTCAAATGTTCTTTAAGCCCATACCAATGTGAAATCAAAATACCAAATTTTAAGGTTGCAAGCTCACTTAAGAGGTTGCAAGATCAGAGCAAGGCAAGGATTTCACAAGTTCGATGTTTGTAGATAGCAAGACATATGTAATGAACAACGAGAACTTTTGTTGATTTTCAACTAAGATACAACTAATCATGAATTCGAGAACCTAAATTTTAAGCTGGAAAGTTCAATGAAGAAGTTGTAAGATCAAGATAAAGGGCAAGAGCTCAAGAGTTCAAAAGAAAAGCAAGTTACCATCTACAAATTACAATTGTTCTAAACTAAAACTAAAGCCAAAAGTCTATCCCCCTTGCCTATTGATCTGGTATTTATAGGCCTCATTTCAGAATAAACAAACAATAAAAATAAGATGATGTGACCTAAATAAATAACCCTAATAAAAATGGGAACATTTGGAGCTACGGTACCCGGCCATGCCGGTTTTTTGGGGGGTCTCGCCGGGCTTGGTCCGAGCAATGGGGCTCGAGTTGGTGTGATGGTCTCGAGTGCACTCAACAAGTCCGCTAGTAATGTTAGATTTCTTCATAACAACATGGGTTGCTTAGTAGATTTTGGAGGGAAATCTTGATGTTTTAAATCACATCACATCTTTTAGCATTTAATGCTTCTGTTCCCTACTTGCAAAATTCATCGTGTCATGTGTGCCATGGCAGCCCCACCATGGTTCAAGTCACCAAGAGTATTATGCACACTTGTAATGTGTTGGACCAAAACTTGTTTATCTGCAAAAACAAACTCTTTGAATCACGATCGGTTTTCTGTTCTGTTTGCAGTGTTGGCGCTCAAACGTTATATCCATGATTTTAAATGTGTTTCCAGTATTTTGTCACGAATATCTGTAATCTGTATTTACTGAGCAAACACTGATTAATAGTAACGATAAATAACAAAATAGATAATGAATGAGTGGTATTAAAATGCAGTTTTCTGAGATGAACAAATACCCCCAATCTTATCATTTGCTCGTCCCGAGTAAAACAAAAATCCTAACCTCACTTTCCCAGGGAACGCGATTGCACTGAGCTAGTGAGACTAGTCGTTAAATCTCTAGGTGTCCATAGTAGGAGGAGTGTTGTCTCCTTAGGTTTTTAGCGGATTTCACCCACAAAATCCTGTCAAGCTTGTTTCACGAAATAACTATTGATTCTAACCCTAAGATTCAGTTTTAAAGCTAGAAATTCTATCATCCTAAATTAGAAATATCGAACCTTTATTTTTCACACCTCACTTCTTATTTAACTTAAGATACTGTGTCTTTACGTGCGGTGCAAATAGCGTCGTTAAGTTTCAAAAGGATCGATTAAAGTCATCATGTCATAAAATAAAGCCCAGATAAAAACTTAAAAAGGACCACACAAGTTTTATAAAGAGTTAAGTATTTCTCAAGTTTCGTTTTCCAGTTAGGTTTCAAATTAAGAATTTCTATCCTCCTTAATAGGAAACTAGGTCTTATTTTTCACTCCACCTTTTACTTGTTTTCGTTTCATACACACCTTTGTTAACGTGCAATAGTCTTCATCATAGGATCAAACCTTCATATTTCTATTAAAACTATTTTTATAAAAACCTGTCTTTTGTCAAGATTATTCTCACACAAAAAACCGTTAAGAATTTTAACTTGGAGAGAACACTTGATTGACTTTGTTTTAATTTGGACTTTCTAGGCTTCTTAGCGAGCTTTGGGCCAATACTCCCAAATCAGTTGGTTTTAGGGTATTAGGTATAGAGACACCCCGGCGGACTTAATTGCTCAAGTTACCTAAGCCCTAAAACAAAAAGACCCATTTTGGCATGAAAATCATACCGATTTAATGCGAACGGAGATATAACCAGTTGTTCAATTATTTTTAGAATAAAAGACGTGTTTAGTGGATCAGGTGTGTGATCACTCCTATCAAATTCCAGATGGGTTATTCTTCAGAATTAGTTCATATTAAGGCATCTATAATATCCCTTTATATCCACTTTACTTTCGAAACTATTCTTGATATTACTTATTTCAGAACAAACTTATTTGATCCTAAAAAAATAGTTTATCAATTTAAAAGTTTTCAGACATATTAGTGTAAGTCTATGTTACCCACCCTGGTGCTCAACGGGGAGGCGGAATAGGTAAAAATCAAAGTTTTCTTTAAAGGAAACATAGACTAACCATGAAAGATCTTTGCTAAACAAAAACTAACAAACTAACATAGTGCTTTAACTACTAGGTTAAGAGATTATACCTAAAGCTTGAACTCCTTCTCTTCTTGTTGTGGTCCTCCTTGTTGTGAGCTCCTTGGAGTGGTGTAGATGGCTCCTCCTCACCGTCTTCTCTATGTCAAAAAAAGATCCACCCGAAGGCCTCTACCTTGAGCTCCAACCTCTATCTTGAAGTAACTAAGGTGCTTGGTGTGCTAGACTAAGAACCCTAGAGTGATTAGAGAAGAGTTTTGGTGGTTTGATCTCACAATGCTCTTGATTTTCAACTCATGAAACAATAGAGCCTTGAGAGAGGAAGAGGAGAGAGCAAGCAAGAGAGAGAATGCATCATGATAAAATGAGGTGTATGCTCTCATATGAGGAAAAAGAATAATGATAATTTTAATTAGGATAATTGTCATGGTTGATGTTGATTTGACCATTATCATGTCAGAATTAATGCTAAGCAAAAAATATCTCATGCTTAACAAAAATATCTAAGTCAACAAAAGTCAACAAGTCAAATGGTCAAACCAATTTACCATGATACAATTATCTCTAATTAAAACTCATTAACCAATTTTCTCTATCTCATTATGGTTTTAATCAACTCAATGGTCAAAACCCTAATGAGGTTTCTCTGCCTCTGTCAACTGTATATACATACCCGCATCCGTGTTCCGAGAAACACGAATACAATGAGATCGAACTAACCCAAAACCAAATAATAGGATCTGGCTTAAACCAAAACCCACTAGTATCAACTGCCCGAACACTAAACACGCACAAGTGCAGACCCTGTCGTAAAACCATATGACCTTTACTACGTTTCGCCCAAAGGTGAACAACCCACTGTGTGGGACTCTAAAGACTCGACACTACACTGGCAGTGGGTTTAACCATAGGTCGCAAGTGGTACTAGGTGTACGTAACGGTCCCAATGTAGATATCGATAAGAAGACTGATAAGGTGAACCCATCCGAACTCCTACTGAGCCTGAATGTGACAATCTCCGTACAGTCCGGTCTGTTCGTCTAAGAGCTTCGCATATCGGGCCTAGGGGGACGGTAAACGTCAGTCCCCTAATAGCGGTATAAGTCGTGCAGGAGTATAGTCCAAAACATCCTGAGAAACTACTGGAGTACCTACCAGCAAATCTCGCTTGCCCTGGCCAGGGACTTTGTGTAATGGCTCTCCAAACGCAGCGTGATGTCAACCCCCAATACCGGGAGAGACGAATCCTATCTAACCGTTACTGCCTC
The DNA here is from genome assembly GCA_030015575.1 of Agapanthus africanus. Classification (NCBI taxonomy): domain Eukaryota; kingdom Viridiplantae; phylum Streptophyta; class Magnoliopsida; order Asparagales; family Amaryllidaceae; genus Agapanthus; species Agapanthus africanus. Next base: position 693,195,611 of record CM057342.1, on the reverse strand, counting down.
CAAGTGCTTCGGGACTGCACCCAACTACTACCTGTTTGCACGACTCAATAGAGCCGTGGTAGGGTAGTAATCTAATAACAGTGGGAACACACTTGAGGCAAAGTGACAGTGTTAAGTCAACAGACTAAGCTGTACTCATGTCACTTAGGAACTGCTAACTGACGATAGGTATAGTACCAACCAACAGTTCCCGATGGGTCCTGTCCAGTGTACTCATAACCTAATGAGCACCTACATACTATCTCCAGTATGGCTTACTGATGGCTGTGGGACAGACCAACTCCCCAGCTGGGACGAGAAGCGTACACACTAGTCTACTCTGGAGTATCGATGCCCTATCTCGATAATCCTACGACCAGGGACCTGTATAAGGATGTGCTTGTAGACTACCCAACCCCTACAAGTGTGACTGCCATCACAACGCTGGTAGTCAAGAAAATATCCTAAGGGCTCTATCAATATGTATTAGCGATACGTTAAAAGAAACATATACACATATTGAGATAGATACAAACCAAGTAGCATACTACCATATTGAGCAAGACCGTTATAAATCCGTGTATATATCCCAAGCTTCCAAAATATAATATACAAACTAGTACTATACAATAATAGCCTCTAGGGCATATCACACTAACAATCTCCCACTTGCACTAAGGCCATGTGCTGACATATCGCAGACCTATCATCTCGAACTGTGTCTGAGGAATAGCCTTTATGAATAGATCTGCAGTGTTGTCCTCTGTAGCAACCCTCCGAACCTCGATCTCCCGGCGATCCACGATCTCCCTGATCAGGTGATACCGCCTCAAGATGTGTCTGGACTTCTGATGGGACCTGGGTTCCTTCGCTAAAGCTATAGCCCCATTGTTGTCACAATACAGAGGTATTGGAGCAACAATGGATGGAACCACGTGAAGTTCTGTTAAGAACATCCTCATCCAGATTGCTTCTTTTGCGGCATCAGAAGCTGCGATATTGTAACATTTAGGAAAATTAAGAATATTTAATTATAATTTTTATTATAAAAATAATGAAATTGATAATTTTATGAAAATGATATCGCTTATGAATTTGGGTATCAGAATCATATTCGAAAAATGTAATTATTTTGATAAATATGAATAAGTGGGTGATATCAAGAAAATGATATTTTAATTATTTTATCATGACATTGTATTTGTCATTAAGCAAATGATAATTAAGTGATAGATTTATCAGTTCATATCTTTTATATTATATGGATTTGGATTTATAATAAAAAAAGGTTTTTAATTGTTGTTATATTTTATCATGGATGGCATATGACATTCTATGCTAACCTTCACAAAAACACCTCATAGTCACCATGCCCAACTCTTTCCACCTCCTCCTTCATAAATTGCCACCTCTTCCTTGCATGAATGCCCCATGGTTCATCCTAATGACACATCCTCCTTTCTCCATGCCACCTCCTCCTTTCTCTACAATAAATACTCACACCTATTCTTATCTTCTAACATTAAACTCTAAATATCAAACTGAGCCAAACACCTCATTCCCCAAATTTAAATTCTTCATCAAATCAAAGAAAAGAAAGGAGAGACTAAGTACTAAAGGTCACTATCACCACCCTCTAGCTAGGACCTTGAGCTTGTGGATCTTAGAGAAAGCTTTTTCAGTGATCTTTCAGTAGGTATAATTTCAACCCTGTAACTTAAGTTCAGTATCGTTTTATTTTAGAAATCGGATATCGTATTTTGATACATTTAGACTCTATTTCGAATCTGCTATAGTTTAGATATAAATTAGAAAACTCAAACATTGCCTTAACCTTGTAAATTGGACCTAGAATAAACCATAGGAAGACGGGACCTTTATCTCGGATTTTGGCCGGCGAAATGAAGGCAAAATCCAAGCTCGCCGGATTTGTGAGGGAGTTGGGTGTTGTAATTTTTATGGTATATCTCTGTAGGTGTTTAGGTATGTTTGGTATTTTTTATTTAAGTTATTTTAGCAGTAGGTCGAGTTTATCGGCTGGTATCAGTTTTGGAGTAAAATTCTTTATACGATACGTAGCATGTTTAGTTGTGCAATATCATAAACTAGGATTTTGTGATAATTTAGCTACTGTAATTGAATCTGGAACTAATAGGTATAATCACTAGAAAAACTAGCAAGACCAAAAGTATAATGAGCCAACTAAGAGACAACACTTGAAACCAGAGCCCCAAACTCCTTGTTTAATCCGGCGAGACCAAACCCAAATTCGGCGACGCCGGCCATCTTATGGCTTTTGGTGTTAATTCTTCTTCTGTAGCTTTGAGTTGGTATTTTACAAGTCTCTGTATTATTTGTGTTGTCTAAATATGTACACAGTAAAATCTGGGAACGTTTTAGAAATGGTTTTTATCAAATTTCAGATATTTACAATACGGGGTTTTCGTATTTTGATGTTGCAGCTGAAACGTTAACGTTTATACATTAATGACAGAATTATGTTGTCATTTTTAGGTTAAGTATACCGTAGGTTCTAACCTACTGGTGTTTTTCTTGTTGTTGTGGTTTTCGATATGATATTTACATCAATGCGATTTAAATACGAATATAGGTACGATTCGAGAATTCCGAGAAGAATTTGGTGATATAGCAGCGTGGATTCAGTAAGATTTTAAGTTGGTGAGTAGATTTACATCTACGAGGGAAGTCGAGTGGATGGCATATAGCACCCCCGCAACCTTAGAAGTATTATTATGATATCTAGTTAGTGTAGCATTTATTCAAAATATTGATATAGTATCACATCTTGTATGTCTTTCATTTGCATAAAGTTTCATATGTAGTTTTAAATGAGATACGTACGTGATATTAGATCCGTATACATGAATATGGTTTGATGGATTTGTAAGAGGGATTATACCGTACTTGAGATGATACAGATATAGCGATATGATGAGCTATTATACAAGAGTTTATACGTATTTAAATTGATGAAATTCGTATGCCGAATAACGGCAAGGTTTTCCTTTAGACTCGTAGCAATAGGTGATATTCCGTTTTAAGACGTAATACATGTGTGAGCTATATTCTTTTAAAAACCACGATTCGTTTATCTTTTAAATAAAATACTAGGATGCAGTGCCAATTTCCAAAACGAATATCTATTTTAAATCTAAGGCAACTTCCTTATTTCAAACGTTTCGTTTACTCCTAAAGATAATGGTATAGCTCATAGCAAGTAATTACAGTAGTTACGTTTAGATTACTTTATATGTTTGCATTATATTATCGACGTTATCTACGATACGAACACTCTGATAGAGCACTGCACAAATACCAATGAATATTATGCTGCACAAGCACGTAAATATATGTTACACTACACCTCATTTGTACTGCCATGTCAGAGTAGAACCGTTCTATTATATAATGCGTATATATACATGTGTTAATATAAACAGGTTGTTACACCGTAAAACACTTGCACAAATACTAATGATTGCCATGTTGCACGAGCACAGACGCGTATGCTACACTACACATCATTAGTAGTGTCATGACACAGTAGAATTGAGATCATTATGCCTATGTGATATAATTACAAAGTCTTTCTTTATTCCTGTTATAATTTACGAATATTAGTACTATAGATATTGTATTTGATTCTTATAGATTTTCTGGATATTTTACTCCTGATGATATATATCGGTGGTATGGGATACTGTTATATATGTATATATATAATATATCATCAATATAATTTATGCAAGTATTCTTATTCCTTACTTGATATTTTTGATATGATGAGTTAAACGTCCACCATGAGTTTTGTGTTTTCTGATTTTAATTCCGAACCGGGTGGGGTAGCTATACGGTTCGGATTTGTGAAATATCCGTACTGAGTGGTGTAGCCATACAGTAGGATACATGGTGGACCCGATTCGGGACCGAAGGGCAGGATAGCCGCATTATAGGAGGGGAGCCTAGCGAGAATACTCGATACCAGAGATAGAGATGAGCACGGCAGATATCCAGGGGATACTGACCGGGGTTCGATTGGGCACGGCGGATATCCAGGGGATACTGATCGTAGCCAGGATATCGGGTGGCGATCATCTGTTGAGGTGGTGTCGACGGTATCTGTATTTACGTGTCGATGATGGACACGAGGGATTTCTGGTTTTTGGGTGTCGATACTGGGCATCCATAGATATATATTGATATGTGGTTATCATGAGATATACAGTAGATTATGGTTACCGTAGCTGATCAGGACTGATCCAGGGGACAGTACCTGTATATATTTGCACGGACATTCATATACATAAACAGGATTTCAAACTCGAGCTATAGCCTCATTATTTTGACGTGTCTGAGATGACACTGAACTCTTTTAAACTGTTAACCTCTTAGCACTATTTATTTAAATAGCAGGACGTATATCCTAAATAAGATACCTATTATATTTCATACTATCACGTCTGCTTTATGCCGTGATACATCTATTCCACGACTATTTTAAAGAAGAGGTTTATATATACATATTTTTCGGCTACATTGGGCTTATACCTAGATATAGGTCATCCGCATTAATATGTATTACTTGGGATTGCATGATAGATAGTGTTGCTTTATAATACATATGCATATCATATAGTATATTGTATAGATTATGATAGTACTACATATATGACCTAGGTATAGTCGTGCATTTCGATTTCTACCTTTAGATGTACTTTTATTCACTGAGTTGGCAACTCATCCCCGTTGTGCCACGGTTTCTTGCAGGTTTTACCGCTTAGATTATCAGCAGCTTGGGCACATTTTTCTTCTCGGTGATTGATGGGTATGTGAGTTACTATTGTATCGTACTCGCACTTGGTTATTCTTATATTCTTATATCTAGTGAAAACTCCATCAACATAGAAATGGTATATTGTGGACTTAGAAGCGAGACTTAGAAATTGTAAGATCGCACTATTTAGAGTTGACTTCTGATATAGATTGTTTAGTTGTTCCGTCTTTTGGACGTGAAAGCTAGCTCCCATTGGGATGCTATTTTATTGTTATAGTGTATCTGGTTTTTATATAAAATTTTCAAAGGAGGTGCTGTCAGATTTTCAAAATGTCATAAATTCTTTTCAAACATACTTAGTTAAATTTAAATGTTAATTAAACTGATTCTATCTGATGACTATTTTAAACTCACCTCTAATATTTTCAAAATGGTTTAGATTCTGGGTTTCGGCTTACTTGAACCGCGTCGACGTCTTTAGATGTCACGTGATTTAAGTGCCGGTCACGTGCCACATTTGGGTCGTGACAGATATACTCCGTTTCCATCGTCGAGTCAGCAACGGTTTCCTGCTTGGAACTCTTCCAACAGACCGCCCCTCCATTGAGGATAAAGACATAACCCGACATGGATTTGGAGTCATCCTTGTCACTCTGGAAGCTGGAGTCAGCAAAGGTCTCGATCTGGAGGTCTTTTCCGCCGTAAACCAAGAACATATCCTTAGTCCTTCTCAGGTACTTTAGAATGTTCTTTACCGCTATCCAGTGCTTCTCCCCAGGATTTGACTGATTCCGGCTTACTACACTCAGTGCATAAGCTACATCTGGTCTGGTACACAATATCGCATACATTATAGAGCCTACCGCAGAGGCATAGGGTATAATAGACATGCGATCTCTTTCCAAATCAGTCTTGGGAGACATCACTTTGGAGAGGGTGATTCCGTGACAAGCCGGTAAATTACCGCGCTTTGAATCTTCCATACTGAATCTTTTCAGTATGGTGTCGATGTACCTGGACTGCGAAAGTCCCAACATCCTCTTAGATCTATCACGATAAATCTGGATCCCCGGAATGTAAGAAGCATCACCCAGGTCTTTCATGAAGAACTTGTATGACAAGAACCCTTTAACAGATTGTAGTATAGGAATGTCATTTCCTATCAAGAGAATGTCATCCACGTACAAGACGAGGAATACAACAGTTCATGCTACAATCTTATTATAAATGCATGGCTCATTTGGATTTTTGATAAAGTCAAACTCCTTGACCGTCTCATCAAAACAAATGTTCCAACTCCGCGATGCCCGCTTTAGTCCATAAATGGACTTAAGCAACTTGCACACTTTCCCGCTGCTCCCACTCTGAATGAAACCCTCTGGCTAGTCCATATAGACACACTCCTTTAAATTTCCATTTAGAAAAGCGGTTTTTACGTCCATCTGTCAAATCTCATAATCGTGGAAGGCAGCAATGGCAAGAAGGATCCGAATGGATTTGAGCATAGCCACTGGAGAAAAGGTTTCGTCATAGTCCAAACCAGGTCTTTGACGAAAACCCTTTGCAATGAGTCTAGTCTTATAGGTTTCAACCTGTCCATCTACACAAATTTTCTTTCTGAAGATCCATTTGCAGCCTACGGGTTTTATCCCTTCTGGAGCAATGTCCAAAGTCCACAGCTTGTTGGTGTACATGGACTCCATCTCAGTCCGCCTTGCATCCAGCCATTTTACCGAGTCAGTGCTCTGAATGGCCTACTGGAAGTTAGTCGGCTCATCATTGTCAATGATGCAATCCTCTCTATCCCCGTCTATGAGAAAACCGTAGTATCTCTCAGGTGGATGAGAAAGCCTACTACTCCTACGGAGCGGTGCAGGAATGTCCTGTTCTTTTGAAACTTCTTGTTCCACTAAGCTTTCGGTAATGGCTTGTGGTTCTGGAATTTCTTCCAATTCTATTGCGCTCCGACTTGTTTCTTTTTCTAAGAACTGATGTTCCAGAAAGTGGGCATGACGAGAAACAAAAACCTTTTGTTCTTCTGCGTAATAGAAAAGATACCCCCTGGAGTTCTTTGCGTATCCCACAAACTTACACAGTACTGAGCGTGCCTCGAGTTTGTCCGCATGCTGCTTTTTGACAAAAGCTGGACATCCCCATATCTTCAGATATTGAAGATAGGGTTTCTTCCCACTCCTCATCTGATATGGTGTGGTAGGCACAGTTTTGGTAGGAACCTTGTTTAAAAGATATGCAGCTGATTCTAGTGCATAACCCCAGAATGATCGCGGTAACTCAGCGTTACTCATCATGGAACGTACCATATCCAATAGGGTTTGGTTCTATCTCTCTGATACACCGTTGTGCTGAAGTGTGTATGGAGGAGTAAGCTGAGAGAGAATTCCATTCTTTTTTAGGTAATCCAGGAACTCGGCACTTAAGTATTCTCCACCTCGATCAGATCTCAGTGTCTTGATACTTTTGCCGGTTTGTTTTTCTACTTCATTCTTATATTCCTGGAATTTCTCAAAGACCTCGGATTTATGCTTCATCAAGAAGACATGTCCATACCTAGAGAAATCATCCGTAAAAGTAATGAAATATGAAAAACCACCTCTTGCATGTGTAGACATTGGACCACACACGTCGCTGTGTATGAGTCCTAAGAGCTCGCTCGCTCTTACTCCGTATCCAGTGAACGGAGTCTTTGTCATCTTTCCTTTGAGACATGATTGACAGGTTGCATAAGATTGATATTCGAACGGATCCAAATATCCTTCTTTATGTAACTTGGTCAACCTTGTTTCATTAATGTGACCCAGTCTACAATGCCATAAGAAAGCATGATTTAATTCTGGAGACATTCTTTTGTGTGTATTCTGGATATTGAAAATCTGCGGTTGGTTTAATACGTATATACCATTGCTTAATGAACCCGACCCAATCAAAACATGATTAAGGTGAATGTTTACAACATTGCTTACAAATGCAAAATCATAACCTTCTTTAGACATTAAAGATACAGATATGATATTACAAGTCGAACTGGGTACAAAATAACAGTTGCGCAAAACCAAAACATGTCTATCAGTCAATCCTAAGTGATAGTCCCCTACAGACACAGCATCCATGCTTGCTCCGTTTGCAACTCTGAGGGTCATATCACCCGCCTTCAAAACCCTACGGCTTCTCAGTGCCTGCAAAGAATTATAGATATGAGATCCTGATCTGGTATCCAATACCCAGGAAGTAGAGTTGATTGACAGATAGTTTTCAATAACATACACACCTGAAGACGAAGCCACAACTTGCTTCAGGTTCTGGTTCTTGGCCTTCCAAGCCCTGCAATCTTTCTTTCAGTGTCCTTTCTTGTGACAATAAAAGCATTCTTCCTTTCCCACAATCTGTCCCGCTACCTTTGCTTTTCCCTTGGCTTCCACCTTACTAACACCGCCCCTTGGTTTGGTGGGGGCCTTCTTCTTCTTTTCTTTGGCTTTCGCCATGGACCTAGAAGAGGAAGCTCCTCCAACAAATAAAGCGGGTGTTTCCCTGACTTTCTGCAGGGTGCCCTCTGCACTCCTCAACATGTTGAGGAGTTCCGGAAGTTCAACTTCTTTTCCTTGCATGTTGAAATTCAGGATAAACTGAGCGTAGGTGGAAGGAAAGGACTGGAGAATCAAGTCAATGTACAGCTCATTCTCTAACGTGGTCCAGAGGTCCGCGAGCTCCTCAATGTAGCCAATCATCTTCAGGACGTATTCCCCTACAGATTATCCGACAGCCAACCTCGCTTGAAACAGCTTCTTCGAGGTCTCGTATCTTGCGATACGGGATTGCTCTCCATATAGTTCCTTAGGATGGAGAAATATGGATTCAAGATCCATATTCTCGTGCCTCCTCTGATGTTCATTGTCCATAGAGGCAAGCACGAGGCACTTGGCCTTCGCGCAGTCAATCTCACAGGTTTTACGGATTTCCTTATCCGCGACACTGGATTCTGGACCTGGGACGGCGGGGGCCTTAGTGGTAAGGAGATACCCCAACTTGTCATAAGTGATTGCCATTTTGACATTCCTGAACCAATCTTTATAGTTTGGCCCTGTCAATATATTTTTATTTAATAGTAACTTAAGGCCCGTCATGTTGTTTGGTTGCTGCAATTAGGAGAGAGAGAAGAAACACTTTAGCATGATTCTCTTGCAAGTTTAGAGTGGTTTTTAGTCTGTCTAAACAGGATGGCTCCCACTGTTTCTCGAATCCTTCCTCAAACTATAAAAGAAGAACTAGTCGGAATTGATCTCACCATACAATACTTGCTTAACCGTTCAGCCAGGCCGGTGTCGATACTTCAAGGGAGGTTTTACGATGCTTTCGCGAAGTTCCTTAATTAAATAACCTCTTTTCCCTGTGGGCGTAGCCCCGCTAACACCCTTCTAGACACCTACTTGGTTTATAGCATTGATCGTTAAGTGAGAAAAATTCCCGAAGAGTAGCATATAGTAACAGTAGGATCGGAATCCAAATATCATTGTGTGATAAAGTTGAAGGAATCCTGCAAAAATTATCACACTCCAAATGGTATGCAACACTAGCAAGTTTCAGTTTCTTTAGAAACTCCCGATGTGGATTTTTGCCCCATGCTCTTATGACCTTGACGAAGGCCAACATATCATAAGTCACATGTCAAGTTCTACCCGTCATTATCCAGGTTAATTTGAACCCACCCGTACATACTCTTGACGAAGGCCAAAATAGCAGTACGACTGTCCCAAACCAACGCATCTATCTATGCAGCAGATAAATATTCGGCAGCTACCAATCACTATGCCTTGGCGAAGGTCAAAATATATAGCTTGAATACTACTGAATATTTAACTGAAATGACGGAGGGCTACGAATGGTTTTAGCGAAACCGTGAACATAATGAACCTGATATAATTGAAGAAACCTGATAGCTTTTAAAAGGAGTGGTTTAAGCTCCGCGTTTTAAAAGTTTTGCTGTTTTGGAAAAACCGAGTGGTTTTGAAATTGTTCCAACGATTCAAGTTTGGTTTGTTTTCTTTGCATTAATATAATACGTCCCATCAATTAATCCTACCATTGCAGAAAAAAATGAAAATATGACGTGCGCTTATGCCATCCGCATTCGCCACTGGGCCCCGTCATCACCCGTTAGGTTACTTAACTAACGACAGAGCGGGGGGCTGGACTAGCGCGGATGCAAAACATAAGCAACGCCTACTAGATATCATATATAGATATATATACATTCGTCAGATGCAATGATAGTCATTCCAGATCATAGATGAATATATTGGATATGCTAGGAATCATCGTTTCGTTCGAGCCTGCAACGAAAGACGGATTACACGGTCGCGAAAGACGGAGTTCACGGTCGCGAAAGACGGATTACACGAAAGACGGATTACACGGCCCCGTCATCACCCTAGACCCCTACGGGTGCGGCAAACTACCCGCCAAATACCCGAAGTGAAGCAGCATCTCTCAACAACGTGAGTAGGCCACTCAGCACTTCAAAGTATCCGGTAGTTTGTGCACCCCACCTTGGGTCTATCCTAGGAGCAAAAATAGTAAAAGAAATAATATACAATGGTGGATACAACCTCAACCCAGATGTGTGACCATAAAACAATATTACATCAATTTACAAATTTACATCGAATGAAAAATGAAAACTCTCATCTCGCATCCCCGGCTATTTATCACGACGATCCAACAAGTTCATATACACAAACCATCAACATCACAGATCACAGATATGTACAACCCCTACTAATCGACGTATAGTGATTAGTAGACGTTTAGTACATATATCATTTCACAAACTCAGAAACATTAAACGACTTTAAAGTTACGACTTCGAAACACCCACAGTGCCACAGTGAATAATTTGCAGTAAAATCAAAATTGGCAAACACAAAAAACTCCTGAAACCCAAGATCTAAGTCAAAAAGCCACAAACAAAAATGAAGCATTTCCTCCATGAACTGGCCGAGCTCGCCGGAAAACGAGGCCATGTGGCTGGCCCCCTGTTCGAGGAAATGTTCCAGTTTTGTTCTGTGGTCTTTTTACTGTTCAAATATCACTCTGTACTTGTTTAAATAATTTTTAGAGTGTAATAAAAAATTGGCAGAAACATAAGTTTTAGGTTCGTTGTTTTCGGGTTGTTTCAGTTTCGTAGTTTAACTCGTCGTTTAAACTGTAAGCTTTGGTTTAGCTAGGCTTTGATATTACTGTAAGTCTATGTTACTCACCCCGGTGCTCAACGGGGAGGCGGAATAGGTAAAAATCAAATTTTTCTTTAAAGGGATCTTTGCTAAACAAAAACTAACAAACTAACATGGAGCTTTAACTACTAGGTTAAGAGATTATACCAAAAACTTGAACTCCTTCTCTTCTTGTTGTGAGCTCCTTGGAGTGGTGTAGATGGCTCCTCCTCACCGTCTTCTCTATGTCAAAGAAAGATCCACCCGAAGGCCTCTACCTTGAGTTCCAACCTCTATCTTGAAGTAACTAAGGTGCTTGGTGTGCTAGACTAAGAACCCTAGAGTGAGTAGTGAAGTGTTTTGGTGGTTTGATCTCACAATGCTCTTGATTTTCAACTCATGAAACAATAGAGCCTTAAGAGAGGAAGAGGAGAGAGCAAGAAAGAGAGAGAATGTGTCATGATAAAATGAAGTGTATGCTCTCATATGAGGAAAAAGAATAATGATAATTTTAATTAGGATAATTGTCAAGGTTGATATTGATTTGACCATTATCATGTCACAATTAATGCTAAGCAAAAAAATATCTCATGCTTAACAAAAATATCTAAGTCAACAAAAGTCAACAAGTCAAATGGTCAAACCAATTTACCATGATACAATTATCTCTAATTAAAACTCATTAATCAATTTTCTCCATCTCATTATGGTTTTAATCAAGTCAATGGTCAAAACCCTAATGAGGTTTCTCTGTCTCTGTCAACTGTATATACATACCCGCATCCGTGTTCCGAGGAACACGAAAACAATGAGACCGAACCAACCCAAAACCAAATACTAGGATCTGGCTTAAACCAAAGCCCACTAATATCAACTGCCCGAACACCAAACACGCACAAGTGCGCGTATATGAACGGATCCTGTCGTAAAACCATATGACCTCTACTACGTTTCATCCAAAGGTGAACAACCCTCTGTGTGGGACTCTAAAAACTCGACACTACGCTGGCGGTGAGTTTAACCACATGCCGTAAGCAGTACTAGGTGTACGTAACGGTCCCCAGGTAGATATCGATAAGAAGACCGATTAGGTGAACCCATCCGAACTCTTACTGAGCCTAAATGTGACAATCTCCGTAAAGTCCGGTCTGTTCGTCTAAGAGCATTGCATATCAGGCCTAGGGGCGGTAAACGTCAGTCCCCTAATAGCAGTATAAGTCGTGCCGGAGTGTAGTCTAAAACACCTTGAGAAACTACTGGAGTACCTACCAGCAAATCTCGCTTGCCCTGGCCATGGACTTTGTGTAATGGCTCTCCAAACACAGCGCGATGTCAACCCCCAATACCGGGAGAGACGAATCCTATCTAACCGTCACTGCCTCCAAGTGCTTCGGGACTGCACCCAACCACTACCTGTTTGCACGACTCAATAGAGCCGTGGTAGGGTAGTAATCTAATAACAGTGGGAACACACTCGAGGCGAAGTGACAGTGTCAAGTCAATAGACTAAGCTGTACTCATGTCACCTGGGAACTGCTAACTGACAACAGGTATAGTACCAACCAACAGTTCCCGACGAGTCATGTCCAGTGTACTCATAACTTAATGAGCACCTGCATACTATCTCCAGTACGACGTACTGATGGCTGTGAGACAGACCATCTCCCCAGCTGGGACGAGAAGCGTACACACTAGTCTACTTTGGAGTATCGATGCCCTGTCTCGATAATCCTACGACCAAGAACCTGTATAAGGATGTACTTGTAGACTACCCAACCCCTACAAGTGTGATTGCCATCACAACGCTGGTAGTCAAGCAAAGATCCTAAGGGCTCTATCAATATGTATTAGCGATACGTTAGAAGAAACATATACACATATTGAGATAGATACAAACCAAGTAGCATACTACCATATTGAGCAAGACTGTTATAAATCCGTGTATATATCCTAAGCTTCCAAAATGTAATATACAAACTAGTACTATTCAATAATGGCATCTAGGGCATATCACACTAACAATTAGACTTGTCATCTAATTTTCAAAACTCACGACATGTGTAGTGTGATGTAAAGACGTATATTAGCTACAGTTAAACTCAAAGGAGGGTTATCTTTCATATTTTCAAAATCTAAAAATAGGATTTAGCTGTTCCTATCTTATCAAACAAAACCGTCGAAATATCGAATCTTTGTTCACCCACTAGCTAACTTGACGATAAAGTTTTTATGATTTTAGATTTTTTTAATTTTTATGGGTTTTAGAATATGTATGCAAATGCAGAATATACAAATGAATGCGAAGGGAGAAAGCTTACCGAGCACACCCCCAAACTTAAACTGGACAGTGCCTTCACTGTCATTGTACATCAAGAGGGCAAAATTGTTGATGGGTCAAAATCGTCGGTTCTTTTTTTTTTAATGAACAAAGACTGAGCATCACCAGACAAGATTGCTTGTCAAAAAGAAAAATGGATATGCACAGGACAAGAATATCCATATATATATACCAAGAATAGTATATACATACCCCCAAACTTATTTGAAACAGTATCTCCACTGTTTATGGATGGATAACCGAAGTTTGGTGGTTAACAGAGGAAGATTATGCAGGGTAAACCGGCTTCTGCAATATCAGGAGCTCCTCTGATGGTTCTGTGCTAAGGAACGGTTTCAATCTGTATCTATTTACTTTGAAGAACGAACCATCCTTTGGATTCTCCAAATCCACCGCGCTGTGCGGGTACACATACCGCACAAGAAAGGGTCCCTTCCAGCGAGATCGAAGTTTACCGGGATGGAAATGGAGTCGGGTGTCATAAAGAAGTACCTGTTGTCCAGGCGTGAAGGTTTTGTGCTTAAGGTGTTTATCATGAAACACCTTCGTTCGGTTCTTTATAACAACCGCGTTATCGTAAGCCTTATCTCGAAGCTCGTTCAGTTCTTTAAGTTGCAGCTCCCGATAGCTGCCCGCATTTTCAAGATTGAGATTCAGCTCTTTGATCGCCTAAATAGCACAATGTTCGATTTCCACATGGAGGTGGCAAGCCTTTCCGTACACAAGCCGATAGGGATACATGCCAAGATCAGTTTATATGCAGTTTGAAATGCCCAAAGGGCATCGGTTAATTTCACAGACCAATCTTTACGGTTCCTCGAAACAGTTTTCTCCAATATCTGCTTGATCTGCCGATTTGAAACCTCGACTTTCCCACATGTTTGGGGTGGTAGGGCATGGATAGCTTATGATTAATCGAGTATTTCTGCATCAAGGCCTCGAAAGACCTATTGCAGAAATGTGTCCCATTGTCGCTAATGATAGCGCGAGGGTGCTTAAACCGGAAAAAGATGTTTTCTTTCAGGAATTTAACGACAACCTTATTGTCTTTAGTCCGGCTTGGCACTGCCTCAACCTATTTGGAGACATAATCAACAGTTAAGAGAATGTACAGGTTCCCAAAAGAGTTGGGAAACAGGCCCATGAAATCTATCCCCCAAACATCGAACATCTCAACAACCAAGATTGGTTGGAGAGGCATCTCATTTCGCCTGGAAATCCGGCCCAAATGTTGGCACCGGGAGCAAGTCTTGTAGTATTCATGTGTATCTTTGAAAAGTTTTAGCCCACATTGTAAGACTTTCTCAGCTGTCTTTGTTAGGCAAAAGTGTCCGCCACACGCTTGATTGTGGCAAAAAGACAACACAATCTTGAATTTGTTTTTCGGAACACACCGGCGGATGATTTGGTCTGGACAATACTTGAACAGGTAAGGTTCATCCCAGTAAAAGTGTTTTACTTGGGATAAAAATCTAAGTCTTTCCTAACTCGACCAATCGTTAGGTATGAGTCTAGTCACCAAGTAGTTCACAATATCTGTGAACCAGGGTTCGCAAGATATTATCAAGAGTTCTTCATCAGGGAAAGTATCGTTGATTGGGAGAGGGAGCGTCGGCGAAGAAGGAAGTCGTGAGAGATCATCGGCTACTACATTTTCATATCCTCCTTTTTCCTTAATGATGAGGTCAAACTCTTGAAGTAAGAGGATCCAACGTATTAGACGAAATTTTGCATCCTTTTTCGCAAAAAGATGTCTTAGAGCGAAATGATTTGTGTAGACAATGACTGGGGAGCCGATCAGATAGGGCCCGAATTTCTCTAAAGAAAACACAACAGCCAAGAACTCATTCTTGGTTGTTGTGTAATTCATTTGGGCGTCATTCAGGGTTCGGCTCGCGTAGTAGATTACGTGCGGCATCTTATCGATGTGCTGTCCTAAGACCGCACCGATAGCAAAGTCAGATGCATCGCACATAATCTCGAAAGGATGCGTCCAGTCGGGTGAAGAAAGAACGGGAGTAGTGGTTAGCGAGCTTCTCAAGGATTCGAAAGAATTCAAACAGCTTGAGTCAAAGTTGAACGTGGTATCCTTGGCCAGAAGAAGAGTCAAGGGTCTAGCAATCTTGCTAAAGTCCTTGATAAACCGTCTGTAAAAACCGACATGGCCAAGGAAAGATCAGATATCTCTGACGCATTTGGGAGGAAAGAGGTTAGAAATGACCTCAATCTTTGCTTTGTCAACCTCAATGCCATTTCGCGAAATGATATGTCCTAAGACAATACCTTCGTGCACCATGAAGTGGCATTTTTCCCAGTTTAGAGTGAGATTTTTATCTTTACATCGGGTAAGGACAGCGTCAACATGTTGTAGACACTCATCGAAAGAATCTCCAAAGATGGAGAAATCATCCATGAATATCTCCAAAAATTTCTCAACCATGTCAAAGAAAATTCCCATCATACACCGCTGGAAGGTAGCGGGAGCATTGCATAGCCCAAAGGGCATGCGGCGATATGCAAACGTGCCGAAAGGACAAGTGAAAGTGGTTTTGTCTTGGTCTTTCTCGGCGATGGGAATCTGGTTGTAGCCTGAGTAACCGTCCAGAAAACAGTAATACTCATGTCCAGCTAATCGTTCGAGCATTTGATCAATGAAAGGTAGCGGAAAATGATCTTTCCGCGTTGCGGCGTTGAGTTTCTGATAATCAATGCACACTCGACACCCGGTTTGGGTGCGAGTAGGGATCAACTCATTTGCCTCGTTTGTGATGATAGTAATGCTCGACTTCTTAGGGACAACGTGTATAGGATTGACCCATTGGCTGTCTGAAATAAGGTAAATGATACCACTATCCAGACATTTGACGATCTTCTTTTTCACAGCCTCCTTCATGACTGGATTTAATCGCCTCTGTGGATCCCTAGCTGGTTTGGCATCATTCATCATATGAATGTGATGTTCAACGATTAGGGGACTAATCCCCTTGATATTCGCCATCATCCAGCCGAATGCTTGCCGATTAGATTGCAAGACCGTGAGAAGGGCTTTCTCTTGCTCCAGAGCTAGAGAAGCCGAGGTGATGACTGGGAGGGTCTCGTTTTCACCTAATTAAGTATACTTGAGGTGAGACGGAAGAGGCTTGAGTTCGAGCGTAGGAGGTGAAATGACTGAAGGCGAGATTGGAGAAAATGTCTCGAACTCAAAAGATTCCAACAGGGGCTCAAAGTGAGTTTATGCGACCGAGTCGGATGGTTCAACTAACGCATCCAAAAATTCAAAAGATTCAAACTCGGGTGGTGATAAGCCAAGATCGTTCGAAAACGTGAAGCACTTGTAATCATTGTTGGAAGCGGAAGCAGCAGGTTCAAAGAGAAACGCACTAGTGGCGTCAAGATTACTGTGATCAAACAAGAATTCCTCAAATTCACATTCCTTGGGGCGATCTCCTAAATGGAACAAACATCTAGTATATGAGCACTTGGTTCGGGTAGCTGATTTCCTAACCTAAAAATGTTAAGTTCAAGTGTCATGTTGCCAAAAGATAGGTTCATGGAACCATTTCAACAATTGATCACAGCATTTGAGGTAGCAAGGAATGGGCGACCGAGTATCACCGGAATTTGATTCCGGGGGTTAGCTACAGGTTGTGTATCTAAAAGAATGAATTCAACAGGGAATATGAAGTCCCCAACTTTAATTAACACATCCTCTAGCTCACCCCTAGGATGGGTGATAGATCGGTCGGCCATTTAAAGAGTACAATATGTAGGTTTCAGTTCTCCTGCACCTAGTTGCTCATATACAGATAAGGAAGCGGGTTAACACTGGCACCAAGATCCAAAAGAGCGCGGTTGATGTTCTTATCTCCAATGGTTATAGAAATCGTAGGACAGCCAAGGTCCATCCGTTTTTGTGGTAAATCTTGGGTAAGAGAATCACTCATATTACTAGCTAAGAAAACCTTTTTTGGTACCTGAGATTTCCTCTTCTTAGTGCACAAGTCTTTCAAGATTTTTGCATAGGAGGGGACTTGTTGGATTGCATCTAAGAAGGGAATGTTGATGTTAACCTGTTTGAACAACTCCAAAATCTTCTCCATTTGTGGATTTTGTTTATTGGACCTCAACCGGTTTAGAAATGGAACATTTTTTAAATTGGTTGAGTCCAAAGCTTGTCGAGGAGATAGTGGAGTTAGAACGGACCCCAAAACTGGAGTTTGAGTGGAATGAGATGTGGATCCGTTCGGAGCAGCTATTGAAGAAGAAGAGCCTTTTGAAGAATGGAGAATAGGCTCAAAAGAAGATGTAGGAGTAGAAGAAATGGCCGGGGTGTCATCATCATCAATTCGTGTGCTGATGTTGTTGTTCAACATTCTTCCAGATCTCAACATAGTCACGGCACTCACATCATGGTTATGTTGTTCAAGAGCAACATGTATATTATGTGGGTGATCAGGATTTGGGAGTGGTTAAGATGGAAGCATTCCTTTCTCTCGCTCGCTTAAAGCCACGTCCAGCTGTGCAATATGGGCTTCAATGGTCTTGATGCTTTGTCCGTGTGCAGCGGTGTGTTGCACCAAAGACTTAATAGAAGACTGGATGTTGGCGGTAGATTGAGTCGATTGCTTTAGAAAAGCCTCTAGACTCCGTTCTAGCGAAGAAACCTTATCGTTATTTGACGGAATAAAGTTGTTTTGAGGAAGAGAATTGTTGCAGTGTGCAAAGTTATTCGTCGGATTCTGAAAAGGTTGGGGTTGGAAAGGTTACTGAAATTGTTGTTGAGCTTGTTGTTGAGGGGGAGAAGGCCTTTGGAAGTTGTTGTGGCCTTGGAATTGATGTTAGTTCTGATTCCAGGTGAAATTGGGATGGTTCCTCCAACCGGGATTGTATGTGGAAGAGTATGGATCGTTTCTTGGTCTTTGCTGAAATGCAGCATTAACCTGATGTTGTTCTTGAGATGGTGAATTGTAAGGACACTCTTCGGTCAAATGAGATGGATCCGAAAAACAAGCACAAATCGTACGAGGGGGAAGAACAGGGGCAGGAGAAGGAGATGAGAATTTGCTCTCAATTGCTTCCAGTTTCCGCGTGATTGCAGTCATCTCGGCCTTCATTGCAATTGAGATGTCGAGTTGATGAACTCCTGTCCTAGAGAGACCTAAAGAAGAAGAAGAAGAAGTTGAGGTGTTCGGTCGGGTGCTCTCCTACTGCAGCGTTTGCTCCGCGAGATCGTCAAAGAATTGCCAAGCCTCCTCGTCAGATTTGGACAGGAAGTGGCCCTTACAGATGGTCTCCATCAACTATCTGGTTGCTAGATTCAGGCCTTCGTACAGAGTTTGGAAAAGTTTCCATTTCTCTATACCGTGATGAGGGCACTGAACAAGGAGGTCCTTGTACCAGTCAAAGCACTTCTAAAAAGGTTTGGTTAGATGCTAGGTGAATTGGTTTATCTCATTTAGGATCCGTGCGGTCTTATGATTTGGGTAGAATTTTTTAGAAACGCTTTCACAAACTCATCCCAACTGGTTATCGAATAAGATGCGGTGCTATACAGCCACTTTTTAGCAAGGTCCCATAAAGTGAAAGGAATAACTCGTAGCCGTATAGCATCATCAGACAGTTGGGTTGTCTTCATCATCGCACAAACGTTCTGGAATTTATTGATGAAGGTATAGGAATCTTCGGATTTAAGCCCATGAAATTTGGGCAACATGTTGATGAAGTTGGGCTTAATTTCGAAATTATCCCCATTGGCCGGTGGAAGTGAAAGGCAAGTCGGAAGTGCGGCCCGGGTATGATAGAAATGATCCTGGAGCGCGATTCGTTGTGGCGCGTCAGCAAGAGGAGTTCGCGGGTTATTCGCACCTAATGGAGGTGGAATAATTCCCAGGGGAGGTAAAGTGATGTTAGGAGGAAATCCGAACATCTCGGAAGAAGAGCCCGGTGAAAGTGAAGGTGGAAAAGTATGGACAGATTCACGGTCAACGTCGGCGTTGACCGGCAAGGGTAAAGGTGAAAGAGGCATGGAAGGAGTTTCGACTTCGGGGTCGATCGCGTAGTCCGTAGAGACTAACGAAACACGGACTAAACGGGCACTAGGGTCCCCAGTCCAAGCGGACATACACTAAACGAGTTTAGTGTAGTCAAAGCGTAGAATGTGAGGGTAAGAAAGCGTAAATGTAGAAAAATTGGGTGAAGGTGGTAAAAGTGACGAATTTGTGTTTGTTTCAAAAGGAATGTGAAAATGAAATGACGGTTCAACAAACACAATCACAAATGCACAGCCACAAATACACAATCAATACCCAGAATAGGGTCCTCTAAGTTTACTAGACCTGCTCCCAACTGTTCCAAAGCGACAAATTATGAGATAACCATCAAATCACCTCTTCACAGCCAGTTGTGGCCAAGTAAGCACAAGTGAGGTAAGGATGGTTCCGCTCATGAATCACTGTGAAGCGGGACTTTTAAAATTACCTCCTCACTTGTCTAACCGAGGCACCACAAAAGTCATGTTTAGATAAACGACCAAATGCCCACAATATTCCTTTATCCTATTGAGCGCGACTGGTCCTTAACTGGCTGAGTCTAGATATCTTTTATTAAACTTGAGGTAACACTTATGCAATAAGTGATTTCCGGGGTCTTAGAAAGGGTGATGAAATCCCCGTCTGAATTGGTGTTATAGCCCCTTAAGTCTGTATTAATGATGCAATGCGCAAATCAACAAGGTTTTGTTATCAAACAATCAAAGATTTTTTTATTTTAGATGTGGCGCTGCAACAAATACGGTTAGTCTTTCTTTGGATATTTTCGGCGATATTGCAAAGAATCCTGCAAAGATATGAATAATGGAGCGTCGGATTTGAGAAGAGGAAGTTTAGAAAAATACGTACCAAAAGAGTTGAGTTTAAGAAACTCGTGTTGATATTACCTCCGAGTGTTTGAATGGTTCGCTTGCGCGGGTCAAACTACCCGGGTCTTTGGCACTAAGTGTTCAATCCGCTTATACTTGAAAATTCCCCCCCTCTGCACGACCTCTACTCGCCAATCCGTCAAATCTGTAAATGTCGAAAAATTGCGGATATTTAAGCTAGAAACGATATAGATAGCCAAAGTTCTAAACACAAATAATTAAGAAAATCAAACAATAAAAATGGGATACTAGCAGAACACTGGAGGCAACACAAAAAACAAATTTTCAAAACCCCACTAAGGGACCGGCGACATCGGGAAATATCAAGTTTTCGCCAGCCAAATTTGTGACCTTGGTGCTCAAATTTTTTGTGTTTCCTCTATGTAATAATAGTATTCCACTCTTATACTTTGATTTTCATTTTAAAACACAGTATGTTAGCATAACACAAATCCAGAGAACATCATTGGTTTTAGTTCTCGTGTCGGTTTAAAAAGAATGTGTTTTATCCGTTGAATTTGTTAGAAAAGTTAGTTTTGTACAAATTATTCACAAATTAACCCAAGACTACAAGTGTAAAAGCGTTACCATCTCCCTGGCAACGGCGCCATTTGATTAGCACGCTTTTCGCGTGTCATTTTTTAAAAAGAATTTAAAATAACCGCAATCAAAAATGGTGTCGCGTGTAGCGAGCCGTGATGAGTACGGTAGTCCGCAGGGAGATGGTAGGTTTTTAAGCTTGTTTTAACGAGTTAATACCATAACTTGAGTTGTTGTTTTATACTAAGTGTCGTAACTATGATATGTTTAATAAAACGACTTGTTAGGGATAGTTTTAGGTTAGCTTATGTTAGGATGATATTTGTCATTTCCTTATAGACCTAATTCTGATATTGACACTAAGGCAATAAGCAATAATGTGGATTAAGGAACTTGAAATACAGTGTTTGTGTTTGTGTGCTAACTTCGTATTTCTTGTCCATTTTCCTTCCGTTGTTGTCTCTTGACCTTATCCTTCGGCAAACCACTCGCAATCCGGTCATGATTAGGATTCACCGCTATCGTGGTGGGATAGGGTGTCTAACGGAGCGGAATTTTGAGTCGTTTGGTCGGAGTTTCAATTGCAAAGTTAAGATTTTTAAGGTTTTAGCAAACAAATCTCCTAACACAAACTAACCATATTCTACCCTTAACAAGTAACTCAATTACTCACACATATTTACAAAGCAAAAATAAAAAAAGAAAAGAGTGAGACACATAACAAAAATTGCAAGAAAAATAAAGTCAAGGTTAGAAAGTTAAGAACCGATAAATCCAACGTGAAAATTTCTTCAAATGTTCTTTAAGCCCGTACCAATGTGAAATCGAAATACCAAACTTTAAGATTGCAAGCTCACTTAAAAGATTGTAAGATCAAAGCAAGGCAAGGATTTTACAAGTTCGATGTTTGTAGAAAGCAAGACATATGTAATGAACAATGAGAACTTTTATTGATTTTCAACTAAGATACAACTAATCTTGAATTCAAGAACCTAAATCTTAAGCTTGCAAGTTCAATGAAAAAGTTGCAAGATCAAGATAAAGGGAAAGAGCTTAAGAGTTCAAAGGAAAAGCAAGTTACCATCTACAAATTACAATTGTTCAAAACTAAAACTAAAGCCAAAAGTCCATCCCCCTTGCACATTGATCTGGTATTTATAGGCATCATTCCAGAATAAACAAACAATAAAAATAAGATGATGTGACCCAAATAAACAACCCTAAGAAAAATGGGAACATTTGGAGCTAGGGGACCCGGCCATGCCGGTTTTTTGGGGGATCTCGTCGGGCTTGGTCCGAGCAATGGGGCTCGAGTTAGTGTGATGGTCTCGAATGCACTCAACAAGTCCACTGGTAATGTTTGATTTCTTCATAACAACATGGGTTGCTTAGTAGATTTTGGAGGGAAATCTTGATGCTTTAAACCACATCACATCTTTTAGCAATTAATGCTCATGTTCCCTACTTGCACAATTCATCATGTCATGTGTGCTAAAGCAGCCCCACCATGGTCCAAGTCACCAAGAGTATTGTGCACACTTATAATGTGTTGGACCAAAACTTGTTTATTTGCAAAAACGAACTCTTTGAATCACGATCGGTTTTCTGTTCTGTTTGCAGTGTTGGCGCCCAAACATTATATCCGTGATTTTGAGTGTGTTTCCAGTATTTTGTCACGAATACCTATAATCTGTATTTACTGAGCAGACACTGGTTAATAGTACCGATAAATAATAAAATAGATAATGAATGAGTGGTAATAAAATGCAGTTTTCTGAGATGAACAAGACTGCACGAAGCTCTCCCGGCGTACCGAACGACGTTTAAAACGGCTATGAATACAACACCATACGCGTTAGTATTTGGCACAGAAGCATTCCTTCATTTGGAAATAGAACTCTCTTCTCTACGGGTAGCAGTTCGATACGAGCTGATGGATGAAGAAAATGCCTATCTTTGGCTTGAAATGCTTGACACCCTCGATGAAACTCGCCTCATGGTGCAGCAAAATCTAGTAGCTTACAAGGCAAGGATGACGCGCTCATACGAAAGACTGACTAGGCCGAGAACATTCCGCTAAGGCATGCTCGTGCTAGTTGTCAAACGACCTATGATTCCCAACAGTGCAAAATGGGGGAAATTCAAGACGAACTATGAGGGCCCGTACATCATTGACAAAGTCTACGATGGTGGGGCTTACCTGCACATGGATATGCATGGCGAAAGACCCTTTCGGCCAATAAATGACCGATTCCTCAAAAGATACTACGCTTAACGCGTTACGATTCAGGTCAATGATAGATGACGACGACTGTGTCCGCTCTCTATCTTCATGAGTTAAAACCCTGAAAGTAGTATCCAGAAGATCCGTTGCCTCGAAAATGGTAACAGTGGACTACTACGTCCTTAACTGGCCATGGACCAAGATGTCCCTAAACTAACAATGGACCGAGACGTCCTTAAACTAAAACTTTGTCTCAAAAACGGCGATAACGGACCGAGATGTCCTTAAACTAGCACATCGCCTCCAAAAGGGTGATGTGCTCTCTTGAGATCTATATTGCAATCAAAGCTCCAACGGCGAAGACTGCAACTCAAGTCCCACTGGCTACACAGCTACTCCAGCAGTGGAGTCACCCCTAAGTCCCATTAGCAAACAGATGGGTCATTAAAAAATGGTATGTCCATAAGCAAAATGGGCACGGATGAAAACCCGAAAGGGTGCCGTGAGTAAAAACAGCAGGGCTACTAGCGAGTTTGTGAAAACCCGGAAGGGCACAATCTCGTAAAATTTTCACTTACGAGATCCACTCAACTCGTAAGGAGAACTCCCCCTATGAGACCCTCACGGCTCATAGGATTCAAAAGCCTTAAGCTACATGGATCCAAACCCGTTCTTAAGCCATCACATTCCCCGAGTTGCCCTACAAGTGGTCCAATATTGGCCCTTATATACAATCCATGGGCACAAATAAATTTGTCTTTCACCCAGTTCTACCAATGGCGCGAAATGTCCCCATATAGTGAACAACACTTGTAAGTCCTCTCGACTTATAAGGAGAAAACATTCTTGCAAGATCGTTACAACTTGCAAGGGAGAACACACACTTAGGAATCCCCATGATTCTTAAGGAGAAAATACACCTACGAGATCCTCACGATTCGTAGGAAGAAATAACTTTATGAGACTATTACAGCTCATAAAGTCAAAAAGACTTAGTCGACAGGATCCTAACCCTGCTTACTAAGCCGTCTTTGTTCAAACCGATAAAGGCTAATGATGATTCGCTCCTGGTAACATTCCAGTGGTAGCGATGTTGATGCCTAAAAAGGTATCAAACTTCAATTCCTCTCAAGGCAAATAATGATTCGCTCCGGGCAATATCCCAGTTGCAGTGATACTGATGCCTAAACAGGCGTCAAGCTTTAAGTCCTTTCACGGAAAATGATGATTCGCTCCTGGCAATATTCCAGTCATAGCGATGCTGATGCCAAGGTTGGAATCAGATTCCAAACTCGCAATAAAAGCAGCAGCGAGTAAAAAAAATAATAAAAAAATGCATATAAAATATCCGAAATGATGGGGCAGCTCACAATAAAAATCAGCGAGCAAAAAATATGCATATAAAAAACAGCCAAAATGTTTAGGCAACTCGTAATAAAAAGCAGCGGGTAAAAATAAATAAAAAATAGTGGAAATGATTAGGCACCGCGGATAAAAACCCGAAATGATTGGGCAATCGCGATTTTCGCGATATGAAAATCTGAAAGATGGAGCATCGCGGAAATAAAAAATAAAATAAAATAAAATTTCCTCTGCCCTGTAGGTGAGTCTACACTGACCCCTATATACAATCCATGGGCACAAATGAAAAAAGGAACCATATTTTCCCACCAGACTCCGTCAAAGGGAGAGCCAGATCTTGACGGCAACATCCACGATCTAAAGATCATCCTGATGTTCCTTTTCAGTGCAGGCGCGACATCAACAAAGACTCAATGGTCGAACAGAAATGAGCCATGGCAAATTCCTAGATCCAAATCTTGACGGTTCACATACGACCTAAAGACTACTCCGACGTTCCTTCTCACTCGAGCAAGATGCAGACGCAACGTCAACAAAAGACCCCAGGGTCGAAACAAAACGGAGCCATGGAGAATTCCTAGCTCCAAGTCTTGACGGTTCACATACGACCTAAAGACTACCCCGTTGTACCTTCTCCTTATTCCATCAGGGTGTAGACGCGATGTCAACAAAGGCTCCAAATAGCCAAAAATAAAAAAGGAGTGACGACAAAATCCCAGCTCCGACTT
This sequence comes from Agapanthus africanus, assembly GCA_030015575.1. Lineage (NCBI taxonomy): Eukaryota > Viridiplantae > Streptophyta > Magnoliopsida > Asparagales > Amaryllidaceae > Agapanthus > Agapanthus africanus. The sequence goes on along the minus strand of CM057342.1, from coordinate 693,170,505 downwards.
GAAATTCTTCTCGTTGCAGCAGATGCAATGTCAACAAAGGCTCCAAATAGCCAAATCAAATTGAAGCAACGGCATATTCCTAGCTTCGGGGTCTCGAGGGCAAGTCATATAAAGCCTAAGAGATTATCGAAGATCATCCAACACCAGCGCAGAGTGTTTATGACTCATCGGGGCTCCAAACTGAGCCTAACCTCAAGTAAAATGCGACATGGAAAATTCCTAACGCTTGCTCTTCCGACGGTCATATAGCCTAAGGAGATTACTTGAAGACGACTTGTCCAGCCCCCGAAAGGATCAGAGACACGACAGTTGCGGGGCTACTCAAACAACAGCTTAAAGACTGTATATCGAGGAATACATCAGCCAACGCGACGGTACCACGGACCAAAGCCCTAGTACCACAAAACCTAACAGACTTATGTCGCAAAGAGCAGGGGTTATTTATATATAACGTTAGGATAAGTTTGCCTGTAAATTCAAGGGTGGTAAACTAAACAAACTCTGAAATGAGTTCATAAACTAGAGACTCTGAAATGAGTGAGTAAACTAAACAAACTCCGAAACGAGTCCATAAACTAGAAACTCCGAAATGAGTGAATAAACTAAAAACTCCGAAACGAGTGGATAAACTAGAAACTCCGAAACGAGTGAATAAATTACAAACTCCGAAATGAGTTCATAAACTAGAGACTCCGAAATGAGTGGATAAACTACAAGCTCCGAAATGGGTTCATAAACTAGAGACTCCGAAATGAGTAAATAAACTACAAGCTCCGAAATGAGTACATAAACTACTTTACGCCAAGTCAAGATATCGAAGGAAAGAGAAGCGCTAGTATGAAATGAAATATGTCTTTTATTCATGAATTTAAGTAAATACAAGATACTTTTATTCAGGGATCAGAATGAATACAAAAAGAGGAGAATATACAGCAACAAAAATGTCTAAGTTGGTGGATGGTTCAATAAGCCAGCAAGTTCATCATTTCTCCGCTGGACTTCTGCTTCGAGCTCTATTAGTGTCGCAAGACGAGTCCCTGCCCGTGTCTGTTGATTCTGATATGAAGCAAATCGGCTCTCAAGCTCTTTCTCGGCAACCTTGTGGGCTTCAACCATCTCACGTGTAAAAATAATGGATTTATCAAAAGCCACCACCTCTGTAATGGCTTCTTGAAGCACCCGCCAAATTTCATATGCACGAGTGGTCTGGCAGTGAGCTGGGCTTTAAGTTTCCCTAAAGCCTTTGAAGCCAACTCCCTTGCCGAAAACTTCCGGTTGTGCCTTTTCTCGCATGGCTGGAGATTGGCTGCACATCATTCGATCCACCCACTCAGGCTCGCCTTTACAGACAAGATATCGGAGGGAAGGCGTATGCATTCAATCCCATGTAGGCAGGCCTCGACTCGGCAGCAGTACTCAACCCAAATATGCACCAATGCCTTGTCATGATAAGTGGCAAGAGCAAATAGGGAAGCATTGGCTTCAGCAGCGAATTCTTCGGCAGTGACAGAAGTACCAGCACGAAGGTCTTCAATGAGAGCCGCCAGGGAATAAATGCTCTGTTTTCCCATCCTCTCAGACACACGTCGGGAATAAAGGCCTGGCCGCATGGAAATCCGGGACTCTAATGGAGTCAAGGCTGGCAAATGTCACGCCCCGCTTCCCAGTGCACAGCGAAGGGGACGCGACGAGGTCGCTACGTATTTACTCTGAAGTAAATATGCTAAGCGTAACTAAGCAATATAAAAGAAATATACATAAGAGACAAATGTAATGAATACCAACTTTATTTATTAACATTCTTTTGTACAATGCATCTGAAAAGTAAATACATGGAATGGAAAGCAATGCCTAAATAGTGGCATAACAGAAATGAAAATACAGAATGTAAATGTGTACAAGAATCTAAAGCTCTGGGTCGTAAGCTAGCTGATCCAAGTCTTCGCTGGTAAGCTCGATCTCCTGAAGGTCCGAATCACCTAACAACATTCCAAGAAGAAAGAGAAGGAATGTCGTCAGCGAAAAATCGCTCGGTAAGTCCCAAAGATAAGGGAGAAGTAGAATAGACAGAGAGAGCGAAAGAGTGTGTGTAACTTTTAAAGTTGTATTATATTGTTAACGATGTTGTTTGTAGCTTGGTACAGAAGGATGCCAGTGTATACGAGAGGAGTCTCAGTAGACCAGAGACTAAGATGAACGGAATGTACAAGGAACCGTTTATGCCACGGTACAACAGCAATAGAATACAGGTTAGGTGTCTTAAATGTTGCAGTCTCGTGCCACTTCTAACACCTTCCGTACCAATCTACCTCTTAAAAACCCCGCGATGTCTTGATTGTATTGTTTGCATTGTTTGAATTGTAAATGTGTTGTTTGTACTGTTTTGTAAATGTAAATGGAAGAATTGTATTGTAAATGGAAGACTTGCCAAAACCATGATATCATATAAATGGAAATGGAGGTACTGGATAATCATGTAAATGGAATATATCCATGATTCTGTTCAGTCAAGTTATATAGATTGTATAGATTAAACAAATTGAATATATGGATTTATGGATTCATGTTGAATTGTAATTTATGCTTGAATTATATTCAAGTCAGATTATTTATAATGAGACTCAGTCTGAGTCAAAACAATTGGAAAAGAAATTGAAGTCCTGAATTAGATTTTGGTGTTATCAGTAACCGCTGCACATGGACGGCAGGATTTGTGTCTTTTTCAAAGACGATTACCGTATTGATAACACCGTTTGTTAAGTTGTCTACCTTAAATAGGCAAGCACCCATATCTCCGGCACCCTGAGGCTCAAGAGACCGGTCCCACTTAAACCTATATTTACTAGAGTCCTTATTGTAATTTATACTACTTGAGGGGGTTTTATATAAAAATAATTTTGTATAATTTTCAAAATACACCTCATGTATTTAATTATCGTCTTTAGAGTTTTCAAAGATGTAGATTTTATATATGTGACATTTCTAGTGAATAAAACCTAATTTCATAATATATGATATTTAATTGTAAAGTATTGAACTTGTATGGAATTGCATGGTATTTTCATGTAAAGTGATTCTTTTTTATTTAGAAAAGTTGGAATATTTATACTATAACAAAAATAGATATTTTGATGATACATATATATATATATAATAATAATAATAATTTAATTTATTATTTTTTCTAGAAATCTCATTTTCTTAAGATATTTGTATTTTTAAATCTCTCGAGACCGTATGCTCCTTGCGGAGGTCTGCATCTCGCACTATTAAACCCGAGGATATGCGATAATCTGCACCATCCTGAACAGGTTCCCTAAATGGGTTGTAGCGGCGCTTTGCAAAAATTTGTAAAAATACATAATCTTGTAGAAAAGGGTTTTATAAGTTTGAGATAGTTTGTGTAAATCGTATTTTCCAAAATCTATGTTCCCCAAATGTCATCGTGCTATGTTGCATATGAGTGTTGTGAAGAGGTAGGTCATTATCTCGTGAACTATCTAAAGGTATAGTAAGGGTAATGATGTTTTTATGTCGAAGCTAAACTATATGGTATTTTTCTGAAAAATGCGATAAAAATTACAATATAAATTCTTTTTCTATGAAACTTGTTCAATATGTTTTGTTAATATTTAATGGTCAAGATGTGCAAATTTGGTATTGTTGTATTTAAGAAAATTGGAACTTTTTTAAAGAAAACTAAATCGGAAGTCGGATTAACTCTGCTTCCGTCGGGTTTTAGAAATACGAGTTTTCAGAATAGAAAAGAGAAGAGGGAGGAGGGACTTACGGGTTTTTTGATTATAGAAGAGGAAAAGGGAGTGGTAGGAGGTGCCAGTGCGTCGTTTCGTTGTCGGGAGCTCCCAGGGTCGTCGTCGGAAATTCGTCGGAGTTTCGCCCTTCGCTAACTTCACTTGTACACTATTGAACTTAGAATTTTCTTAAGAGTTTTGGACAGAGATTTAGAGTGAGGAGGTGGAAAAGAGTGTGGGTATTTATAGGAGAATTTTAGGGTTGGGGTAAATGAAAAGATGTATTGAAAATTGTATTAAAAATTGTGTTAAAATAGATTAATGGGGTTTTAAAAAGGTTCTGTTAATGTGCTGGAATTTTAAACAGTGTAAGGGGAGTGGGGAGTTCAAGAGGCACAGAGCAAAACAAGAAAAATCGGGTTTGGTGCTGAGTCGGCCGTCAGTGCCGGCCGAGTCAGACGCGCCGCCGGCCCGATCCGGCTGAGTCAGGGCCCGTCTTGCCGCCACGTGTCCTGTATCTCTTTGTCCATCTCCTGGGCCAGTTTGTTTTATATGTGACTTTTGGTTTTTACGAGTTATGCACGTGTAGGCTCTTGGGCTTCTAAAATGATTAAAAGAAATCAATATAAAAAATAATGTAGCTGATGGGATTTGAACTCTGATGCTTTGGTTCAGCGGTGCAGGGTCTCACCAATGAGCTACAAGCTCCTTCTTGCTGTTCAAAAGCAAATCAAACTTATAACTTATGCTCAAGCTCAAGTACCCCTTTCTGTATTTTTGAAAAAAATTGTACAGAAAGTTTAGGGTTGTTACATTTGCTATGTTGCATATGAGTGTTGTGAATAGGTAGGTCATTACCTCGTGATTTATCTAAAGGTATAATAAGGGTAATGATGTTTTTATGTCAAAGCTAAACTATATGGTATTTTTCTGAAAAATGCGATAAAAATTACAATATAAATTCTTTTGCTATGAAACTTGTTCAATATGTTTTGTTAATGTTTAATGGTCATGATGGGCAAGTTTGGTATTGTTGTATTTAAGAAAATTGAAACTTTTTAAAAGAAAACCGAATCGGAAGTCGGATTAACTCCGCTTCCATCGGGTTTTAGAAATATGAGTTTTCAGAATAGAAAACAGAAGAGAGAGGAGGGACTTATGGGTTTGTTGATTAGAGAAGAGGAAAAGGGAGTGGTAGGAGGTGCCGGTGCGTCGTTTCGTCGCCGAGAGCTCCTAGGGTCGTCGTCGGAAATTCGTCGGAGCTTCGCCCTTTGTTAACTCCACTTGTACACTATTGAACTTAGAATTTTCTTAAGAGTTTTGGACAGAGATTTGGAGTGAGGAGGTGGAAAAGAGTGTGGGTATTTATAGGAGAATTTTAGGGTTAGGGTAGATGAAAAGATGTATTGAAAATTGTATTAAAAATTGTATTAAAATAGATTAATGGGGTTTTAAAAAGGCCTGTAAATGTGCAGGAATTTAAAAAAGTGTAGGGGGAGTGGGGAGTTTAAGAGGCACAGAGCAAAACAAGAAAAATCAGGTATGGAGCTGAGTCGGCCGCAGCGCCGGCCGAGTCAGACGCGCCGCCGGCCCGATCCAGCCGAGTCAGGGCCCGTCTTGCCGCTACGTGTCCTGTGTCTCTTGGTCTATCTCCCGGGCCAGTTTGTTTTATATGTGACTTTTGGTTTTTACGAGTTATGCATGTGCAGGCTCTTGGGCTTCTAAAAAGATTAAAAGAAATCATTATAAAAAATAATGTGGCTGATGGGATTTGAACTCTGGTGCTTTGGTTTAGCGGTGCAAGGTTTTACCAGTGAGCTACAAGCTCCTTCTTGCTGTTCAAAAGCAAATCAAACTTATAACTTGTGCTCGGGCTCAAGTACCCCTTTCTGAATTTTTGAAAAAAAATGTACAAAAAGTTTAGGCTTGTTACAGCAAAGATTTGAAGACATATGTGCGATTAGTTGCCTTTCTAAATATAGAATGAGCAGAACGATGCCAAGGATAAAGCATCACTTACCCACAGTCATGCAAGACGGGTTTGAGAGATCCCCAGGTCCATCAAGAATCTCGACTTCGTCGTAGGCTTCCAGAACTATGGTTTAAAATGAAGGGCATATCAGTATCATTATAAGAATATAAAACAAAAAGGGCAAAAGAATATCGACCGTGGCCAGAAGAAAGGACTATGCTTTGTGGGGTATCACTTGTGGGGCCGCCATGTTAAGCAAATGCTGGAAGGTTTTCCTCGGAGAAAGATCCACGATGGAAGATGCTAACCCCCACAATTCTGAGGGAGAGAAAGGTTCAGATAATGGAGGGGTCATTAAACAAAATATATATGTCTATAAGATTACCTTCGATATTTCGCCCGCTCTGAACTAGAGGGATGGTAGTTTCAGCAGCCTCTTCTACACCCTCAGGTGTGTCATTAGGGATATTCATGAAATCTACAGCCGGCATAGCGGTCTCCAATAGGGGGACAAAAGCTACTGTTGAAGGCTCCAAGACAGGGATGGCGTCTTTGACAATCTCCTCTACAGCCTCCGGTGCATCACTAGAGATGTCCATGGGATCTACAGCTGGTGAGGCCACCTCTGCTGGAAGAACAGATGCTGAAGGAATGGAAACCGTCACCGGGAGCTCCACGGCGGGGGTAATAGTTTCAGTAATCTCCTATATACCCTCCGATGTGTCACGGAAGATATTCGTAGAATCTACATTCAGGGCGCGATCTGGGCTTGAAATTACGCCAGCTGCAGAAGGCCCTACATTTTTTTTAAAAAGATAATGCGGTGTGAAAGTAATACAAATTATTTGCTGAAAAGGACAAGAAATATACATACCAATACCCCCAAGGAGCCTGAAAAAAGGTCTGTTTAAGTTGTTGCGCTTTTCTGTTCAGGTGTGCTCGTCGGGCTTTAATCGAAAATGGATCCTTACCCACTTTCAAAGTAGCTTCATATTCAGAGGCTTCCGACACCAGCTGTTTCAAGGCACGTTCCTCTTCCAGCGTCAAAGGAGTCATCGGTAACATGGCTGGAGCCGGATCGACATCATGAAATACGACAGCGGGAAGTTTTCCTTTCCTTGAGGGGACGTTTTCAGCCTCGTCTTGTGAGCGCTTTAAAGCCTTGGCCAACTGATCGGCTTTCTCGGCAAATGAACCGGGGAAGAGAAGACCGTCGTCCGGCTCCTGCATAGATATCGGCTCATCCTGGATAAGGGGCTCGGATTCAAGAAAAGCATCGAGTAGGCCAGTGACTGATTTCTTTCTCCTTTTAGAGCCTGAACTAACACCTGCAGAGGGGCACTTCCTCCCCTTTTGTGCTTTTACGCAACGCTGCCGGACATCACCTTCGATATCTGCCTTTGTGGACGCCATGTCTAGTTCTTTATCGGGATTCACTGTCTCGGTTCTCGTACGCACCGGCATACCAGCAGTACGGGGGGTTGATTCAGCTTGGGTGGCTTTAGGAATGAGCACTGAGCCACTATCCCTTAAAGGAGGGCAAACAACCGACCGTGGCCACAACGGAGCGCTGACAGCTTGATCTGGAACAGAAGCTCTACACTCAAAGAGCACCCGTCTTTCCTCTATGATGATGGGATTAACCCGGTAGCGATACCAGCCTTTGTAGGGCCCCACGAGCCTTGGAATATAGTTAAGTTATGGGATTATGAAAAGAGAACCCATGTTCAACCGCATGAAAAATGATGGATAATATCGCGGGCTACCTCCAGAGAAGGAGTGGGCTCAACTAAAAATGCTTCGAGGGGGACGCCCTGGTTGTAGCCTAACTGCTGGGCAAAGCGATGAGGATTATACCGCATGAAGAGATTAGCGTTGTTAAGGTGGAACACCAAATACCATGGCCTGATTGGGTATAAGTGCATGATCTCTTTTGGCTTTAAAGCTGGAGCCCAATTCTTTGATAAATCAAACAACTGTTGAACGGGGCCCGCAGGAGTAGAAAGGACTCGATCGCTAAAAACCATCCCTCCTTCGTTTGAATACGGATTAAGTAATACTCGTAAAGCCCCTAGCTAGGTCGGGTCAGGAGAGAAAGCGTAAACCAGTCTCCTAATCCGTGGGAATGTATACAACTCATAGAGAGCAGGCCTCCGGTGCGCGATAAACGTCCCTAACGCGTGCATCTCGATCCACGCCGTGAAGTAGTGGAGGAAGAAATTCACGATATCCGTACCTGGGTTCGAAGTGTTGGCGGTAGTGCTTAACCCATGGTATAGGTGTGACAATCCCGCAACACCAATAGCCAATCGTGCTCCTTCAGCTATGCGATGAGCAGGGTAGAAGACGGAGGCTCTCATGAAGCGGAGATACATCGACATGGCAAACCAGCTAAGCCAAAAACTGATAAAGCTGACAAAAAAGTTTCTTCATCCATCCCAGCAGCAGAGATCGCGTCAAAGGCCATGGCTGATAAGTTCGGAATATAAAACTGCGGCAGGTCCTCTTCTTTGGCCGGCAATTTCTTCAAGCCAAATCCGAAAGGATCTTCGACCTTTGCGAATTTTGGAGCTTTCTTGGATAAGATATTTTCACGAAGAAAGCAAGTAATGTAAGCTTAAAAAGTGACATCTTGCCCGTCTGATGCAACGAGTAGTTTCTCAAAGATACCCAAGAATTTTATCAGACTTGGATGCTTGTGCCGAACAGCATTCTCGGTCGTCAAGCCCTCAAGCATAACTGGCACCGTGGTGAATATGTACTCATCAGAAGCCAGTAATTCTTCATAATGCTCTTCTCTAATTGGCAACCCAGAAATTTCACAAAACTCCTCCAGCGAGATCGAGACTTCACGATCCCCTATCAAGAACGTGTTCATAGGAAGATTCCACCGGTTCAAGAAGGCCTTAACCTACTAGACATAGGAAGTGTGATAGTAGAATAGTGATGTGTATACTGCTTGGTACAACCCAACCTTCTGTAGCTGTGCGCGTTAGGAGGAGAGAATGTATCGGGCCAAAGGAAGGTAGCCCACTGGATGGCGCGGGGTAACACCTACCTTATAAACTTTCCCCCAGGGTCGAGCTTCGCCTTGGTAAATTCGGCGCCCCAAAATATCAATGGCCATCGTAGGTTGATTAGGCATCCCAGTCGTCGACAGCTCAAGCCAGCCCGTGGGGATCCAATTGGTCGCTTACACCGCATAAGCAGTACGTGGACGCTCTATCAATGACATCGAGCGGATAGGTTCTGCTGGAACTCCGCATGTGAAACTACGGCGGCCCCTGATAATATGACCGTACCAAACCCCCCGTAGGAGAAGGCTTGTATTATTCCTATCATATTCCCTGATCATTGCCATAACCTCCTCGTCTAAAGGCGATTGTGGAAAAGTGGCTTCTGAGTGCGTGTAAGGAAAGTATTGAAGTGATGCCATTGTATCTATAAAAAAAGGGGAGAATACCCATTAATGAAAAGTGTGAATCAGTTTCATTGGACCACTAATTACAAAGTCAGTGGGCCTACGAAATCAAAATGACGGCTCACCAATGATGGGGCTAGATAATCATTGTGAGAATCCAAAAGGATTCTCATTAAATAAACAGTGGAGTTTAAAAAACTCCTAACATTCTCGAAAAAACGAGTTCTGTTAAAATACCCAACAGATTAAAAATCTGTGAAAAGGGTATTAAAACCCTACAAAAATATAAAATGATAAAAATATATATGCTCAAGAACACCAGGGAATAAATTTCCCAAAATCCTCCGAGTCTTTTAGAGCTAAGCTCTGTAATATAGAATTAAATTCCTTTAATAATGGGATTAAATCCCAGAAACCCTCACGATGGGGAAACAAAGGAAATGGAATTAAATTCCAAAGATCCTCAAAGATAAGAGGAGAACTCACAATCCACTAGGCCTTAGGGTTTACTAAAAAAAATATCTTTTTGGATCTTTAAGAGATCGTTCCAAGAAAAAGAGCAAAGCTCTGTTGATGAATTTAAAATCCAAGACAAGAACAAAAAAGGGTTTCCTAAGAAATGAATTCCGTTCATGATCCTTATCAGAGAAAGTGTTCTTACAGAGTTAACTCTGGAGTTCCGCAGATAGAGAACTAAGTTCTGAAAAAGAGAATTAAATTCTCACGGAAAATAAGCAAGGAAGGAGATGAAAATAGTGGTCATCTCAAGGGCAAGCCCTTGCATTAATAAAACATGATGGGAGCGGTTCATCTTCCCGTTCCCCTAGGAAATCCAACGGTTGTAAAAGTGGACAGCGTTGCACTCACGTGCAAGCCACATGAGAGCAACGTTGTAGGGGCATTTGTTCCCTCATAAAAAATAGAGTAAGAAAGGAGGAAACTCCCCACTATTTGAGTCTCACGTGTTAAACACGGGAACGCCTATATGCAGAGCATATAGGCGCTGCAACTAAACTACTGATAGGCTAAACAAGCCTCACGTGTTAAACACGTGAACGCCTATATGCAGAGTATATAGGCGCTGCAACTAAACTACTGATAGGCTTTAAGCCTAAACACGTGAGCGCCAATATGCAGAGCATATAGGCGCTGCAACTAAACTACTGATAGGCTAAAAATCCTCACGTTGGAAACTCGTGAGCGCCTATATGCATAGCATATAGGCGCTACAATCAAAATAGCTAAAAGGGCCAAATTAAGTCCCACATGCTAAATACGTGAAGACACCTCCTTGCGTAAAATTAAATTCTACTTAATGAACCGTTGGATCAAGGATCCAACGGTGATTAAATATAGAATTAAATTCAATTAGGAAGAATATTTTCTGTTAAACAGAGAGTTAGTGGATCAAAGATCCAAAATATATTCTGTATCTTTCTAAACAGAGAAAGATTATACTCCGTTAAAACTTAGCACCCTTAGATTAAAAATCCAATGGTGATTAAAATATCACCGCTTGATAGAATTTTATTCTGTATATGGGAGAATATCCCCCAATCTTGTTAAAAACAAGAACGATATCTTCTGTAAAAACAGAAGTTCTTGGATCAAAAATCCACTGGTGGGTAAAATTTCCCAAATCAATTCTGAGACCAATTAAATCAACTGGGATCTTTCAATGAAAGATTTTCTCAGAATTAAACAAATTTCTCACCGCTATATAAAGAACCTGAGACTTCAAGTCTCAGATGGACAGAGACACACGCAGAGAGAGAGAACTCCCCAGAGGCTTAAAAAATAGGAATATACAGTGAGCTTTTGAGGAACAAGAGAATTTAATTCTCAAAGAAAAGACTTGCTTCCTTAAAACACTAGGTAAAAAGAAAACACCTCTCTTTTGTCTCTTTAAGAGTTTAACTCTTCATATAAGAATTCAGGTCTTTCCTCTAGTTGAGATTTGCAGAACCAAATCTCCCCACAAGTTGAGAATTTAATTCTCATCAGGGAGATTTTGCTCTGCAAGATTCAAAACTTAGGGGAAAAGAACTAAGTTGCATAAAAAAGGGAGAGAAGAAGAACGAGAACATATAGGAATTTAATTCCTCCAAAAATTAGGGTTTAATCCTATATAAAGAACTTAGTTCTTCAATAAAAAAACCCAGTGATCCAAGATCTCCAAGGACAAATCGTTGGTTCTTACCACTGTTTCGAAGCCTCACGTGTTTCCCACGTGAGTGTTTCAAACGAACAGAGAGAACAATCAAAACTGCCTCACGTATTTTCCATGTGAGTGTTAAAGTACCCCAGTATAAAAAAAAGACAGCCATGTTCTTTGCACGAGAACTCCAACCAAGTGCTTAGCACTTACAAAAAAAGGAGGGGAGATAAAACCTGAAGGGCAGCACCCATATTCGGGATGCCTCACGTGTGTCACGTGAGTGCCATAAACTCTAGTGTTTAACACTAGTCCGGCGCCCATATTTAGGATGCCTCACGTGTGTCACGTGAGCCTCATAAAACTCCAGTGTATAATACTAATCCAGCGCCCACGTGAAACTCACGTGAGCACTGTATTCCTCGGTGCTTAGCACTGTTGGGTAATTATGAAAACCCGATATCAGCCCAAATTGGCTAAGTTTCCTGAAGATTAGACCTCTTTGGTACTAAAACAACCGAGCCCATATTGCTCATGTTTTCCCAAGCTGACCTCAGTCTAAAAAATAACTAAGGGTCTCCCATTGATGATGTCCTAAATGATATTCATCTTATATCTCCTAAGATAATTTTAGTCTCAAACATGACTAACATTTCTTAAGTCTACAACAGCCCCTTTTCCGCCTCAAATACGGGATTTGTTTTAAAGGGTACATCTCTCCACACCTCTGATATATGTCATTGTAATTCTTCAATGTCTTCAGAGAGGTGGCGTGTCCCGACAACCAACAATTCTTTAGTGCATTCCCAAACTGTCCAAACCGACTGCACACCTCAAATCAGACCGCACCCCATACAGGGTGCATTCCATATCATCCTTGTTCATTCCGTCATGTAACAAATACACGTGCACGTAAGATGAACATAATGGACCACTACGTCCTTAAACTGGCAATGGACCGAAATGTCCCAAAACTAATATTCGCCTCCAAAATGACGATAATGGACCAAAAAGTCCTTAAACTAATATTCACCTCCAAAATGGTGATAATGGACTGAAATATCCTTAAACCAAAATAATAGAGCACAAATGCTCTTTTGTTGGATCTGAAATAAAAATGATCCTAAAATTCGTTAAATGTATCTCTTCTTCGCCGAAAGACGCGACCGGGACGTTGTGACGTCCGGGCCTGAATTCCGAGGGCAGATGCTAATTGGTGCTATCCGTCCACCTTTCCGAAGATGCCAAGTTGATTTATGGCACCATGTATCGAAGGTTTAAACGGATGCGGCCGATGTACCAGACTTCGTCAGATTCCCCCTCGTTGAGGGGTTTTTTGATTGTAGGGACGCTCTTCCCTGCAGGCGCAAGCCCCTGCAGTTAATTACGCTACCGCATTGCGGTAACCACTTTTTCCTTCTCCAGATGGTCACTTCGTGTCGTGGATGTTTGTTTTGTTTTTGGTTTCCCGTGGATTGTATACGGAGACTAATTTATGTTGTCGCCCGTAGGGCGTGGATTAGTCGAAATCCGTATTTTCTTAGATTTGGTTTGGGGTTGGGTTTAAGGATACGTTAGTCTCATTTGAAACTAAGATCAACTTAAACGTTAGTTAAGGATACATTAGTCTAATTTTTAGACTAAGATCAACTTAACGGGATCGTTTAGATCCAACAAAAGAGCATTTGGGCTCTATTGTTTAGTTTAGGAACATTACGGTCGATTAGTTTAAGGACATTACGGTCCATCGTTAGTTTAAGGACATTTCGGTCTAAAGTTAAGGACATCATAGTCCGTGGGTTTAAAGGGACCCCACAGTCCGAGCTTAAGGACATCATAGTCCATGAGTTTAAGGACCCCCACATTCCAGTTTAAAGACGTCATAGTCTGTGAAATATGTGGTTGTCGGGACCCGTCACCTCTCTGAAGACGTTGAAGGATTACAACGACAAATATCAAAGGAGTGAAGAGATGTACCCTTGAACCAAAGTTGATTGGGAGATCTGTAGTCCAATTTGGAACTAAGATCAATTAATTAGATTATGAGCACATTGGCTCAGTTAAATCTGAATTGAGGACTTATGGTCAATTTGGGCTAAGTCCAATTAAGTTTGAAATGTTGGCCCTTTGTTGGACTATTGAACATTTGTCTGGGTTCAACCCCCCCATTATTTAGCAATACTATACAGGGGTTCTGACAACATTTTATCTTTTATTAAGTGCCAAGCACTCATATGCCATATAAGATGATCAATTTTGGAAGGCAGGGATGTACTTGAGACTCAGTAAAAAGAGAAGTCTTGCTTCAGAAGAACTTAGCCAATTTAGGCTAGGATTGATTTGAATATAGTGTTAAACACTAACATATATTTGATGGTCACGTGTTCCTACGTGATGCGCTGAAAATAGTGTTAAACACTAAGAACAAAACGCTCAAAATAGTGTTAAACACTAAAATTGGATTGGTCACGTGGGGCCATGTGAGGCCTCTGAAGGTGGGGACCAGTCTTCCTTTATTTTGTTCTCAGAGTATTCAAAGGTGTCAGCCATCACGTGTGGGCACGTGATGGGCACCCATGGATTGATTTATTAAAGTGTTTACTATGGGTCACGTGGGGACACGTGAGGGCGCCCAAAATCAATTCTGCCTTTGGCTTCATTCCCTTTATTTTGAGAGTCACGTGGGAACACGTGAGGCATTGCCTCCAAGTTTTTCTTTCTCATTTTAAGGGATCTGTTTCAGGGGGTCACGTAGGGACACGTGACCTAGTTTTGTTCCTTCTTTTCTAATCATTGAGGATAGGGGTCACGTGTCACCACGTGACCAAGTTCTTTACATGCATGGGGAGCTTTAAGTCTCTTGTTTTAATAATTAAATTCTCTGGTAGGGTTAAACCCTAATTCTGTTTTAGTGGAATTAAATTCCTATGTATGTGGAAGAATTAAATTCTTATGTAGTGTTAAACCCTAATTTCATTTAGAGGAATTAAATTCTTATGAATTTGGGGAGAATTGAATTCCCATGCAGGGTTGAACCCTAGTTTTATTTCGAGAAATTAAATTCCTATGAAATTGAAAGAATTAAATTCTCATATAGGGTTAAACCCTAGTTTTATTTGGAGGATTTAAATTCCTATGAATTTAGGAGAATTAAATTCAAACTCAATTCTCCCTCTAAGTTTTGGATCTGCATGGCAGAATCTTCCCGATGAGAATTAAATTCTCAACTTGTGGGGAGATTTGCTTCTGCAGATCTTCAACCAGAGGAAGAACTAAGTTCTTATTCAGAAGAGTTAAACTCATAGATTGAGAATTAAGTTCTCTTTTTGCTTTATGGAGCTTAGATCTCTTTCTCTTTTCTCACCGAGGGTTTCTTTTCTTGAGAATTAAATTCTCCTCTCTTTTCTCTCTGTTGTTGTTTTTTCTCCAGAAAATCAAAATTCCAAGCCTCCCTTCTCTTCTCTTCTTGGCTCCTATTTATACGAGAAATAAAAGAATCGATTTGTTTAGTGAATCTTTCATTGAATGATTTTGGTTGTTTTTGTAACTAACATGATCTTTTAGATCACTCAGTGAATTTTATTCACCATTGGATTTTTAATCCAGAAGATATTTTGTTTATTATTCTTGGTGAATTTCAGGGAAATCTTTCCTTGTATAAAATCTTTCCATAAATTGGTGATTTTTAATTACCATTGGATTTTTAATCCAACGGTGCTCTATTTTACAGAGCACCATCTTTTTTGTTTGGAAAGATTTAAAGAAATATTTTCCCTGTTAGGGTCTTTGATTTCCCTTAATTAGAATTTAATTCTATTAGCTCAGAAGGCTTTTAAAGCCCATCACGTGTTGGCACGTGATCCCAATGTTTGATCATTGAAATAGAATTTAATTCTATCAACTAAAGAGTTTAGGAACCTGTCACGTGTTGGCACGTGACCCTCTTGATTAAACATTTTATTCAGAATTTAACTCTGCCTTTTAACAGAGCTAAGGAATCATCACGTGTCAGCACGTGACTCTTGGTCACGTGTGAGCACGTGATGCCCTATTGGGGTTTTTCCTTAGTGTCTTATTATATTTTTGTTTGACTAGAATTTAATTCTATAAAATAGAGATCAAAGGAACCTATAACGTGTCAACACGCGACCCTTGGTCAGGTGTGAGCACATGATATCCCATTAGGGTATTTCCTGATATTTTATCAGGGAACAAATGCCCTAACAGCGTTGTTCTCACGTGTCTGCACGTGAGTGCAACGCTGTCACCTTTGTGACCGTTGGATCTGTCTAGCGAATAGGGGAGATGAACCGTTCCCCATCACATCCTATAAATACAGGAGTCCCTTCAGAAGCGCCTCCACTTTTTCCATCTTCTTCCTTGCTTGTTTTTCCTCTGAGAATTTAATTCTCTTTCCCAGAACTTAGTTCTCTGATTCAAAAATTTCCAGAGTTTAACTCTGTTAACAAAAGATTCCCTTTTTCAAGTAATGATCTTGAACGGCTTAAGAACTTCTTGTAGAAATTTGGATTTTAAATGCACACCAAGGGTTTTTCCCTTTAACAAGAACCGATCTTTCTAAGTTGAAATAATGTCCAATCTTTAAATAATAAACCTCTTAGGGCTTCTATGATTTTCAAGGATCGATGGTGATGCTTGTCTTCTCTCTGGAATTTAATTCCATTCCAAAGAGCTTTGGCTCTGAAAAATGTTTTCTGGGAATTTAATTCCTCTATTCAAAAGGAATTTAATTCTTCTAAAGAACTCAGTTCTTCCCAGAGAACTTCTTGGGGTTTTCTTGCTCTGAGTTGTTCTTTCAAAAAAGAATTGTAGTAGAGTTTTCTGGGAATTTAATTCCCTTGTTCTGCTTGATTTTCGCAGAGTCCAAGATAGGTTTCTCTTTTGGGGGAATGTGTAGAGTCATTTGAATTCATTGAGAATCTTCCCTTTATTCTCATGATGATTGCTTGGCCTCATTATTAGTGAGCCGCCATCTTGATTTTATGGGAACCATGTGTTTTGTAACCAATGGTCCCATAAAATAAGTCCTCTATCGCTTTCTTCCACTGTCTTTTTATATATATAAATTTATAAATAAATATATATACACGTGTTGGGTTCGCTTAACAGTTTCCCCTTCTTTTATTTCAGGCACAATGTCTTCTGTTCCATACTTCCCTTTCACCCGCTCGGAGGCTGCCTTTCCTCAGTCACCGTCTGATGAAGAGGTGATGGCGATGATCAGGGCTCATGACCCGAATTGCACCAATCTACTTTTATGGGGGACCTGGTACGGTCGCATCATCCGCGGTCTCCGCAGTTTCCTTTGCTAGATACCGACAGAGCCTACGTATCCATTCCTGCCGATGGATCATCCACGGACCGCCTTTGCTGTGGAGATGCTGAATTGGACCCCTATGGGACGGCTTGAGCCATCAACAACTGGTATTCTGAACCATCCTGTGCCAGCTATAGACATTTTAGGGCGCCGCATTTGCCAAAGCGAAGCCCAACCATGGGGACAGATTTATAAGATAGGGCTTACCCCTCGACATCCCACGGGCTACCTTCTCTGGGCCCGTTATATCCTGTCCGCCCATCGTGAGCGACTGTAGAGGGTCGGACTTTATCAGGCGGTATATATGCATCTCTTTTCCACTATCAGTCTCCCCATGTCTGGTGGGTTAAGGCCTTCTTAAACCAATGGAATCTTCCCACCAACACTTTTTTCTAGGGGACCGCGAAGTTTCAATTTCTCTGGAGGAGTTTCGCGAAATCTCAGGGTTGCCGGTTAGGGGGACACTCTATGAAGAACTACTGCATCCCGATGAGTATGTCTTCGAAACCGAGCCTGCCATGCTTGACGGCCTGTCGACCGAGAATGCCGTCCGCCACAAGCGCTCAAGTTTGATCAAGACTCTGAGTATTTTTGAGAAGCTATTCACAGAGTCAGAGGAGCAGGGCGTCACTTTCAAAAGCTTTATCGCTTTCTTCCTTCGCGAAGACGTTCTGTCAAAGATGGCTCCGAAGTTTGCAAACATCAACGACCCCTTTGGGTTTGGTTTAAATAAGCGGCCTGCTAAAGAAGAGGACTTGCCGCAGTTCTACATTCCCATCATGTCGGCCGTGTCTTTCGAGTCGATCGCAGCTCCCGGTATGGATGAGGAGACTTTCTTCATGGGCTTCATCAGTGTCTGGCTCAGTTGGTTCGCCATTCCCATGCACCGTCGTTTCATGAGAGCCTCACTTATTTACCCTGCTCATCGCATTGCCGAGGGGACACGACTAGCTGTGGATATTGCGGGGCTGGCGCATCTGTATCATGGGCTAAGTGCTGCGGCTAATACCTCAACCCCAGGCGTAGATGTGGTAAATTTCTCTCTTCATTACTTTACGTCCTAGATTGAGATGCATGTGCTGGGAGCATTCGCTGCGCACCAAAGACCCAGCTTTTATGACGCTTACACTTTTTCGTGACTCATGCGGCTGGTGGACGCTTTTGCTCCTGACCTGACTTAGTCTGGGGCTATTCGCGTGCTGATTACTCCCTATGCCAATACAGGCGGGATGGTATTCAATGATCGAGTCCTCTCTGCTCCTTCAGGACCGGTTCAACAGCTCTGCGACTCGTCGAAAGAGGGGGTACCTTCTCTGAAGCCCACGGAAGCCATGCACCTATATTCGATCAGACCAGGTTATCTGGTATTTCGTCAGAATGGTGCGGCCCTTTTTATGCTGTACAACCCACATTGCTTTGCTCGGTAACTCGGATATGACCAGGGCATCCCCTTCGAGGCATTTATAGTGGAGCCTACCCCGTCGTCAGAAGTTGTTCGTGACGCCGCTCATCACTTCATGCGGCTGAACACTGGCTCCCGCTTCGTGATTCCTGAAGCTGATCATATTCCTCGATGTGTGGGGTCTTTCACGGGCTGGTACCTCCATCGGGTCAGTCCAATTATTGCTGAGGAGAGGAGAGTGCTTCTCGGATATAGGGCTCCCACTCTGATCCAAGCCACGGGAGTTCCGCCGCAACCGCATGCAGCGGTTCGCCCTCCGTTGAGAGATACTAGCATCGTGCTTATTCCGGAGGCGGCGGAAGTGGATTTATCTCCCACAGCTGGTATTCCACTGCGTACTAGAGCTCAATCAAGGGCCAATAGGGCGCCAGTAGCAGTGTCATCAGCTGCGGCGTCAGCAATGGCCGTGTCGTCATCGGTAGCACCGCCGAGCGAGGACATTGAAGGCGAAGTGGGTCAACGCCGTACCAAAACACCAAGGGGAAGGAAGCGATCATCCTCGGCGGTTAGTTCTAGGCCCAAGAGGCGGAGGAAGACGGTCACCAATCTGCTCGACTCTTTAGTGGAATCAGAGCCTATCCTCTAAGACGAACCACTGGCCATGCAGGAATCAGATGGTGGTCTACTTTTCCCGGGTTCATCTGCCGAGGAAGCCGCACAATTGGCTGAGGCTATAAGACACTCATAAGATGAATCCGAGAATGTAAGGATCCTGAAGAGGCCTTATCTTGCCGTCATTTTTTACGAAGACCCTCCATCGATACGGCGGCTATTCATAGGCCCTTTAGAAGAATGGGGCAAGAGGGCCTTTAAGTAGGCTGTCTCAGCCGACGCCGAGGATGCACTTTCATTGTGGACCGGTGGCTACGAGTCTACTTTCGAATCTCGGTGAGCATACCTTCTCAGGAAGGAGCGTCGGCTCGAAAAAGCCATACTAGAGGCTCCTTTACGCATCAATATGTTCATGTATCTCTTTGTAATATTTTGTATTGCTCATTTACATATATATATCCTTATCCTCGTACAAACTTTGCAGGGACTTCGGCGATGGCGGAGGATCTGAGTTCGAGTCACGCTTTGACTGCAGACTCCGCCAATATCCTCAATGAAACACTAATCAGTGTGGAGGGGGTCGATGCAACTGTTGCTCCTGCGATGGAGCTTCCCTCGATGATTCTCGCTCCCCAAGTGCTTGCTCCCCTGGAAGAGGCATCTTCGTTGGTCGCCGATTCAATGGATCTTTCTGGGGACGGCCCGGAGCCCATGGGACAGGTGGTCGAGGCTATCGTCCTCAAGCTGGAGCCTGCAGTGGCAGTCACTGTTCCTCGATCGGAAGTTGTTATACCGGCCTACGTCCCCGATGATGTGCCTGGAGGCATGGAGGAGGCCGCCGAAGCTGCTATCCCTCCAACCCAGAATGGGAGAAGCATCGAAGGTAGCCTTATATATTTCATATTAATAATCTCTCCATTATCTGAACCCTTCTGTCTTTTCAGAATTGCACGGATTGGCGGCGTCCATTGCTGATCTGTCTCCCAGGAAGTCCTTTCAGCACCTGTTGGAGATGGCCGCTCCATAGGCGATATCTCCTCAACGCATAGTCCTCTCTTCCGGGCAAGGTTAGTGTCGTTTGCCCTCTCCTCATGGAATTATTGTTATTCTATGTAATGACATTGATGTCTTCTCCAGTTCTGGAAGCCGATGATGAGGTTGAGATTCTTGACGGACCTGGGGAGCCTTCAGATCCCTCTTGCATGACCGTGGGTAAGTAAAGTCTCAACGTTGTTCCATCTACTCTTTGCTTACAAATCTCGCTGATTGTTTATAAATCTTAACAGCTTTGCCGGTTCTTACCGCGCTGGAATCTCGTATCGTCATGCCACCCGGCCCCTATGCTCTGCGTGCCTCGGAACGGATGGCAAAACTAAGCCTTCACTCCCTATCAGCCCTGGTTGAAGACCTTCGTGCCGGCAGTCTGATTGCGGCCGAAGCGTTTGTCACTGAAGCCAACGGTTCTCTTTCCTTTCTTGCCACCTACTATAGTGAGAATTTGGTGCAAGTTTGGGTTGAGTTTTGTCGGAAGGTAGAGGCTTGCTTGCATATTCTCAAATGTACAAGCCTTCCTTCAGAGGTTGTAGCCGCAAAGGCAAGCTTGCGGGGGCTGATTGAGCGGTGCGCTGCGAACATGATATCATGCGAGAAGAGGCTCAGCCGCAAGTTTTCGGAGAGGGAGCTGGCTTCCAAAGCGCTGAGGGAGCTTCAAGCCAATCTTACGGCCTAGACCGCTAGAGCATATGAACTTTAGCGGGTGCTTCAAGAAGCTATCAAGGAGGTGGTAGCCATTGATAAGGCCGTCATTTTTACTCGTGAAATGGTCGAAGCCCATAAGGATACTGAAAAAGAGCTTGAAAGCCGGCCTGCCTCATACCAGGCCTAACAGACTCAAGCGGAGGCCCTTCTTTTGACGATAATGAATCATGAAGCTGAGACCCAGCGGAAAAGGGATAAACTGGAAAATCTACTAAATCGTCCGCCGGCTTGAAGAATTGTATATATATATATTTTTATTCTCCTTTTATACATACTCCTGAATGAGAGTATATTTTTTCATTCTTTCATAAATTGTACTTTGTATTCATTTTGATTCATGAATAAAAGACATATTTTGCTTCATGATGGTGTGTCCCTTTTAGTAAGTGTATTCTGTGGTTAGTCTATTTTGATTTTTTTGTAGGATAGAGATGGCTTAGGATTCAGGGTTAAGATCTGCCTCCTAACACTTTTCAACTTTATGAGCCGTGAGGGTCTCATAAAGAATTTTCTCCCTACAGGTCGAGAGGATCCCGTAGGTGTAATTTCTTCTTAAGAATCATGAGGATTCCTAAGTGTGTTTTCTCTTGAGAGTCGTAAGGATCTCACAAGAGAGTTTGCTCCCTTACGAGCCATGAGGACCCGTAAGTGATGGGTGAGGTTACCATTAACCGAATTTCACGGAGTCAGGAGTTGCTCTGGATGCTTCCCACGGGGTTGGCTCGACATTGCCGTGTTCTGCGAGGACCAGGATCCGCTCTGGATGCTTCCCATGGGGTCAGAATTGACATAGCCGTCTTCTGCGAGGACCAGGATCCGCTCTGGACATTTCCCACGGGGTCAGGATTGACATAGGCCGTGTTCCACGTAATCAGGAATTTGCTCTAGATGCTTCCCACGGGGTCTGATTGACATAGCCGTGGTCTGCGAGGACCAGGCTCCGCTCTGGACGTTTCTTATGGGGTCAGGATTGACATAGGCCGCGTTCCACGTAACCAGGAATTTGCTCTGGATGCTTCCCACGGGGTCGGATTGACATAGCCATGTTCTGCGAGGACCAGGATCCGCTCTGGACGTTTCCCATGGGGTCAGGATTGACATAGGCCGCGTTCCACGAAACGAGGAATTTGCACTGGATGCTTCCCATGGGGTCTAATTGACATAGCCATGTTCTGCAAGGACCAGGATCCTCTCTGGACGTTTCCCACGGGGTCAGGATTGACATAGGCCGTGTTCCACGAAACCAAGAATTTGCTCTGGATGCTTCCCACGGGGTCTGATTGACATAGTCGTGTTCTGCGAGGACCAGGCTCCGCTCTGGACGTTTCCCACGGGGTCAGGATTGACATAAGCCGCGTTCCACGTAACCAGGAATTTTCTCTGGATGCTTCCCACGGGGTCAAATTGACATAGCCGTGTTCTGTGAGGACCAGGATCCGCTCTGGACGTTTCCCACGGGGTCAGGATTGACATAGGCCGTGTTCCACGAAACCAGGAATTTTCTCTGGATGCTTCCCACGGGGTCAGAATTGACATAGCCATGTTCTGTGAGGACCAGGATCCGCTCTGGACGTTTCCCACGGGGTCAGGATTGACATAGGCCACGTTCCATGTAACCAGGAATTTTCTTTGGATACTTCCTACGGGGTTTGATTGATATAGCCGTGTTCTGCGAGGACCAAGATCCGCTCTGGACGTTTCCCACGGTGTCAGGATTGATATAGGCCGCATTTTAAGTAACCAGGAATTTGCTCTGGATGCTTCCAACGGGGTCTGATTGACATAGCCATGTTCTGTGAGGACCGGGCTCCGCTCTGGACATATCCCACGGGGTCAGGATTGACATAGGCCGCGTTCCACGTAACCAGGAATTTTCTCTGGATGCTTCCCACGGGGTCGGATTGACATAGCTGTGTTCTGTGAAGACCAGGATCAGCTCTAGAAGTTTCCTACGGGGTCAGGATTGAAATAGGCCATGTTCCACGAAACCAGGAATTTGCTCTGGATGTTTCCCACGGGGTCGGATTGACATAGCCGTGTTCTGTGAGGACCAGGCTCCGCTCTGGACGTTTTCCACGGGGTCAGGATTGACATAAGTCGCGTTCCACGTAACCAGGAATTTGCTCTGGATGCTTCCTACGAGGTCGGATTGACATAGCCGTGTTCTGCGAGGACCAGGATCCGCTCTGGATGTTTCCCATGGGGTCAGGATTGATATAGGTCGTATTCCACGAAACCAGGAATTTGCTCTGGATGCTTCCCACGGGGTCGGATTGATAAAGCCGTGTTCTGCGAAGAGCAGGCTCCACTCTGGACGTTTCCTACGGGGTCAGGATTGACATAAGCCGCGTTCCACGTAACCAGGAATTTGCTGTGGATGCTTCCCACGGGGTCGGATTGACATAGCCGTGTTCTGCGAGAACCAGGATCCGCTCTGGACGTTTCCCACGGGGTCAGGATTGATATAGGCCGTGTTCCACGAGACCAGGAATTTGCTCTGGATGCTTCCCACGGGGTCTGATTGACATAGCCGTGTTCTGCGAGGACTAGGCTCCGCTTTGGACGTTTCCCACGGGGTCAAGATTGACATAAGCCGCGTTCCACGTAACCAGGAATTTGCTCTGGATTCTTCCCACGGGGTCTGATTTACATAGCCGTGTTCTGCGAAGACCAGGCTCCGTTCTGGACGTTTCCCACGGGGTTAGGATTGACATAGGCCGCGTTCCACGTAACCAGGAATTTTTCTCTGGATGCTTCCCACGGGGTCGGATAGATATAGCCGTGTTCTGCGAGGACTAAGATCCGCTCTGGACGTTTCCCACGGGGTCAGTATTGACATAGGCCGTGTTCTACGAAATCAGGAATTTGCTCTGGATGCTTCCCACGGGGTCTGATTGACATAGCCGTTTCTGCGAGGACCAGGCTCCGCTCTGGACATTTCCCACGGGGTCAGGATTGACATAAGTCGCGTTCCACGTAACCAGGAATTTTCTCTTGATGCTTCCCACAGGGTCGGATTGACATATCCGTGTTCTGCGAGGACCAGAATCCACTCTGGACGTTTCCTATGGGGTCAGGATTGACATAGGCCGTGTTCCACGAAACCAGGAATTTGCTCTGGATGTTTCCCACGGGGTCTGATTGACATAGCCGTGTTCTGCGAGGACCACGATCCGCTCTGGATGTTTCTCACGGGGTCAGGATTGATATAGGCTGTGTTCCACGAAAACAGGAATTTGCTCTTGATGCTTCCCACGGGGTCAGGATTGACATAGGCCGTGTTCCACGAAACCAGGAATTTGCTCTGGATGCTTCCCACGGGGTCTGATTGACATAGCCATGTTCTACGAGGACCAGGATCCGCTCTGGACGTTTCCCACGGGGTCAGGATTGACATAGGCCGCGTTCCACGTAACTGGGATTTTTTTTGACTTTATCCGCATTTTACGGAGTCAGGGTTTGACTCCCGGTTATCTGTGCACCGCCGAGTCACGGAACTGGGAATTGCCACGGTTCCACTTTTCTTGATGTTGCGTCTGTTTTGATAAGATGAATGTTGGGATGATCTCCAGGCTGTCTGTGAACCATCGAGATTTGGCTTCTTCTTCTGACGGAGCTTGGGGAGGGAAGGTGCAATTCCTTCTTTGTTTGCGCCCCTGGATTGTATATAGAGATTGATGCGACATCACCTGTAGGGAAAAAATTTCATTCTTCAAAAAAAAATTTATTTCTTTCCACGATGCTCTATCATTTCAGCTTTTATATCGTGAAGGTCGCGATTGCCCAATCATTTCAGCTATTTTTCGCGGTGCCCAATCATTTCGGTTATTCTTTTTATTTTTTACTCACTGCTTTTTATTGCGTGTTGCCCAACCATTTCGGCTATTTTGTATGCATACATTTTTACTTGCTAATTTGCAAGTTGCCCCATTATTTCGGCTATTTTGTATGCATTTGTGGCTCACTGGCTTTTTGCCACGAGTTTTGGGATTTGATACCGATTTCGGCATAAGCATCGTTACAACTGGGATATTTCCAGGAGCGAATCATCATTTGCCTTTGTCGATGTCGAACAAAGGTGGCTTAGTAGACAGGATTAGGATTCTGTCGACTAAGGCTTTGACTTCATGAGCCGTAAGGGTCTCATAAAGGTATTTCTCCCTACGAGTCGTGAGGATCTCGTAGGTGCATTTTCTCCTTAGCGATCGTGAGGATTCCTAAGTGCATGGTCTCTTATAAGTCGTAAGGATCTTACAAGAGCGCTTTCTCTTTATAAGTCGAGAGGGCTTACAAGGGGGGTTCACTGTGCAAATATATCCCAAGTCACGAATGGGACTCTGTAAGTGGTCCATTGTTAGTTTAAGGACATTTCGGTCCATTGTTAGTTTCGGCTACTACTTACAGAGTTTAGGCTTAGGAAGATAGCGAGCGGACATAGGCGTCGTCATCTATCGTTGACCTAGGCCGTGACTCGTTAGGCGTAGTATTTCTTTAGGAAGCGACCGTTTATTGGCCTGAAAGGTCTTTCACCATGCATGTCCATGAGTAGATATGCTCCACCCTGGTAAACTTTATCTATGATATACGGGCCTTCATAGTTCGGCTTGAATTTTTCCCGCTTGGCACGATTGGGGATCATAGGTCTTTTGACCACTAGCACGAGTTCGACTTAGAGGAATGTTCTCGGCCTAGTCAATCTTTCATATGAGTGCGTCATCTTTGCTTTATAAGCCTCCAGATTTTGTTGCGCCATGAGCCAGGTTTCCTCAAGGGCGTCGAGCTCCTCAAGCCGAAGGTGAGCATTTTCTTCGTCTGTTGGCTCGTAGCGAACCGCCACTCGTAGAGAGGGTAACTCAATCTCGAGGGGGAGTACCACTTCTGTGCCGAATACCAACGCGTACGGCGTTGTGTTCGTGGCCGTTTTGAACGTAGTTCGATACGCCCAGAGAGATTCATACAGTCTCTCATGCCAGTCCTTCTTATTTTGAGACACCGTCTCTTTCACGATCTTCGTCAATGTCTTGTTGAAAGCCTCAGCTAGACCGTTAGCTCGAGGATTATAGACTGAAGAGTATCTCCAGTCTATGTTATGCTGTTGTGCGAAGCGGCTGATCTTGTGGCTTCTGTAGGCTGGCCCGTTATCAGAGATGATCCGTCGCGAAGTTCCAAACCGATAAATGACGTGCGTCTTGAAGAAATGGAGGATATTCTCCGTCTTCACTTCCCTTAGCGGTACTGCTTCTGCCCATTTGGAGAAGTAATCAGTTGTCGCCAAAATGAATCGATGTCCTCTGGACGATGCTGGTTCGATGGGGCCGATTATGTCAGACCCCCACATTTCGAACGGCCAGCTAGCCACTGTCGGATGTAGTGGATTTGGATGCTAATGGATAAAGTCTCCGTGAATCTGGCATGAGTGGCATTGCTTCGCGTATTCGAGGAAGTCCTGAATCATTGGGGCCAATAATAACCCATCCGTTTGATCTTCAGTTTCATCTTCGGCCCAGCTTGGTGAGAACCGCAGAGTCCGTCGTGAGTTTCTTAGACGACTCTCCTTGCCTCTTCAGGTCCCAGGCATCTTAACCACAGAGAATCAAATGATCTCTTATACAGAGTATCATTGACGAAGGCAAAAGATAGAGCTCGTTCATGAGCTGATGTCTTGACGACGCATCCTCAGGTGTTCGATGGGATTTGAAGTAGTCTATAAAGACTTCTCTCCAATCCTCAACCTTTTCTTGGTCTTTTACTTGCAGAGCCATTTTCTCGGTCGCTCCCTTTTCTTCGGACGACTCCGGAGATATTTCTGCCGGTGCAAGAGCCCGACAGCTTTGCACAATGATCCTCACGTCATCAAGATTTTCGTCGGCCAGCTCTTTAGCGAGCTTAGATAATGCATCCGCCTTGCTATTTTTTGCACGCGGTATACTTTCCAACGTGTAGGAAGGAATTTGAGTCAGCAGTTGCTGTACTCTCTCGCCGTACTTCACCAACTTTGGCTTGCACGTTTGATAATCGCCGTTTACTTGACTAACGACCAGTTAGGATTCTTCGTATATGAGGAGGTTTTCAATTCCCATGTCGATAGCGATCTCGAGACCTGCTATCAAAGCTTCATATTCGGCTTCATTGTTCGTCCTCGGCTCTGTTAAGGAGAAGGCAAAGCACATTATCCCTCCTTGTGGAGTCATGAAGATGAGGCCTACCCCGGATTTGATTATAGGGGTGCTTTGTTTGCGCTTCTTCATGGAAGATGCCCCATCAAAATAGAGTTCCCACTGGGTATCATCCTTTCTTCTCTCTTCGTCGATCGTGTCAAACGCGTGCTCGCCTGGCAATTCGCAGTTCAAGGGATATTTGGCAGGTATCGGACGCTCAGCGAGGAAGTCGGCGATGGCCTGGCCTTTCACTGCCTTGAGAGGCTGATAAGTTATCGAGAACTCCATCAAGAGCAGGGCCCATTTAGCGAGCCGCCCTGTTAATTTGGCTTTCGACATCCAGTATTTGAGAGGATCCACTTTTGATATGAGATGGATCTCATGTGCCATCGCATAGTGTCTGAGCTTCGTTATTGCGAAGATCAACGCCAGGCAGTGTTTTTCATTGGGAAAGTAATTACTTTCTGCCCCCAGTAGAACTCGACTCAGATAATAAAGGGCTATTTCTTTCCCTTGGTCGTTCTCTTGTGCCCACAGCGCACCTAAACAACCTTTGAGGGCTGTTGTGTACAAGATGAGAGGCTTTCCCTTGACTGGAGAGGTTAGTACCGGAGGATTCTGCAGGTATTGCTTGATTTCGTCTAATGCGCTTTAGCATTTGCAATCCCAGATGAATGGGGTTCCCTTCTTCATCAGGTGACTGTAGGGGCGGCACTTGCCCGAAAGATTAGCTATAAATCGCCGGATATACGCGAGCTTTCCTTGGAGAGATCGCAGTTGCTTGAGAGTCCTTGGCAGAGGCATTTCCATGATCGCCTTGATCTTCGACGGGTCTATTTCGATCCCTCGGTATCGTACACTGAATCCTAGGAATTTTCCCGAGGACACTCCGAACGCGCATTTGAGAGGGTTCATCTTCAAGTTGTATTTCCGAAGGCGTTGAAACACAATCTTCAGATGCTCTAGATGTTCCTCGTATGATTTGCTTTTAACTACGAGGTCGTCGATATAGCATTCGACAATTTCATATATGAGGTCATCGAAAATCCTCGTCATGGCCCTCTGATAGGTGGCACCGGCGTTCTTTAAACCGAAAGGCATCACCTTATAGCAGAATATGCCTAAAGGGGTCCGGAAAGCGGTATGCTTCTGGTCCTCGGGATGCATCTTTATCTGATTGTATCCTGACGAGACGTCTATGAAGGAGAAGACTTCATGAGTGGATGTGTTATCTATCATCAGCTCAGTGACCGGTACTGGAAAGTCGTCCTTTGGGTAAGCTTTGTTGAGATCCCGAAAGTCCACGCAGATGCGCACCGTCCCGTTTTTCTTCATCACCGGGACGATGTTGGCGATCCAATCAGGGTACTGAACCTCTTGGATAAAGCCGGAGTCGATTAGCTTCTTGACCTCAGCGTTGATGCTCATCTCAAGCTCGAGCCACATTCTTCTTGGTGCTTGTTTGATCGGCTTGATGTCCGGAGATACTGCCAATTTGTGTATAGCAATCTCTGGATCTAGTCCTGGCATCTCGGAATAGTTCCATGCGAAGCAATCTCTATGCTGCATGAGCACGTCCTTTAGCGAAGCCACCCTTTCTTCATACAACAGCTCACTGACGAATGTCGGCCGCGAGTCACTTGTCGTCCCCAAATCAATTTTCTTGAGGTTATCTGTAGTAGTATGTATTCCATCTTCCAGCTCTTTTGGCGCCGGTGCAAACTCTGAGATCACCTCGCCATCATTGTTTTCGAAGCACCAGGGGAGGTCATCCATATTCTCGGGCCCTTCTTCTGACAGCGTTATCGCGTGACAGGTACGAGATCTTTTCCAGCGTTATCGCGTTGCTTTCGGCTCATACTTCTGTGGCAGGCTTATCCTCCAACTGCTGGATAGAGCGAACCTGCCTTGTTGATATTGGTATTCGACCCAGTTCTTGAAGGTGATGCAATCTTCGAGAGGATGTCCTATTGCTCGGCGATAGGAGCAATAGTCTGGGTGGGAGATCTCGTTCGCTTGCTCGGGGTGCTTAGACTCCGGGAGTGTCATCATCTAATGCTTTACAACGAGATTAAATATCCTCTTTGTGTTATCTTGGGGAAAAGAATATTCCCGACCCATCTTCTTTATAAGGGACGGATCCCGGCTGCTCGACTCTTGTTCGCGTGGCTTCTTAGACCCGCTTGGCCGCTGTCAAACTTTTTTTTTCCGTTCTTTGGTTTATTTTTGCCTCTGTGCCGGGTCTTTTGTATGACGGGCTGGCGACGAGGAGCATTGTCATTCTCCGCGGCCTGTTGAAGGAGGCGCTGCGTCCTGGCTTTCTCGTAAATGGCCATCTCACAGTTATGGTCATCCCGGACCTTTTGACCCGCTTCCCTGATTAGTTTGTCCATCCGTTCTTCAAAAGACGGACTCGTCATTTTGATGGCAGGACCTTGTTTTGGTTCAGGGTCAGCGTCTTTTAATAGAACGTCTCCTTCTTCATCGAAGTCATGTATGACGTAGCTGCCATAGACTCGCTCCCATTTTTTGGATTGACCATATCCAAGCCCGATCGTTTCCATTCTCCCGTTGAGCAACTTTCGCTGAGTTCCGGGGACGTCCCAAATCCTGTTGTAGAACCGAGGTTGTCGAGCAGTCTGTTTAAAGGGTACACCTTGGCGCCTCAACAGCCTTTTCAAGCCTTCTGTGTAATATCTAGGCAAACGGATGGGCTGGATCCTGTCAAGTGTAGAATCGGCACCATGCCAAATTTCTTTTTCCACTTTGGTTACCGTGGATCGGTAGAATAGGATCTCCTTTTCATCTCTTCTCCTGGGAGGGACGTAGAATGTCTGCAATTCTTGCACACTATAGGTGTCAAGCGCGTCAAGCTCTTTGTAATGCTCTTGCGGAACCATAGCAATTTGCAAACTCCGATCATCGCTAGCGAGGGCTTGCATTGATGGTCGAGCGGAAATTACAACGTTAACCTCATCTTCTGAGTCGCTGCCGAAGATCAATATAGGGATGGACGGTCCTGTCTTGTTACATTAGGGCGGCCCTGAATAAACTATCTCTTCTTCCTCCTCGATATCACTCCCGAAGACCGGAATAGTAGTGATGGCTTTGTTCTTCGGTTCGTGACATCTTTCCGTGTCCTCAAAGTCTGGTAAGAAGTATTTTGCATCTTCGTACTTTCGGACTTCGTTCATGGAGAATGGGTTCAGCTCTCCTGTTACGGTATACTCGAGACCATCCTTGAAATACTTCATACACTGATGTTGTGTAGAAGGGATAATGTTGTACTCATGTAACCAAGGCCTGCCGAGCAAAGCATTGTAGCACGTCTTGGCGTCAATGACATGAAACTTAATGTCCATGACAAGTAGCCCAAAGCGTAGTGTCAATATTACAGACCCAAGCGTTCATGATGACTGGGAGTCAAATTCGGAGATGGTGATTTTATCACGAGCGAGGTGCTGAACGCTCATGCAGATTTCCTTCAACACTCTCACGTTGAGGAGATTGACGGAAGACCCATTGTCAACCAGGATTTTGCCTATCTTGATATCATAACAGTATCCGGAGACATAAAGGGGACGGTTGTGCTCGCACGTCCCGAGGAGGAGATCTTCATTGCCAAAGGTGATATCGGCTGTATGCACTTCTTCTAGCTCATCCTTCATCTTTTCTTCGGCGAGGAAAGCTTGAAACTGGTCGGGCTCTTGTAATGCCCTGATCAGAGAATCGCTCGTCTCTTTGGATAGCAGAAGGGCGTCGAGAATGCTGAGCTGCGAGGGTATCTTCCTCAGGTGTGCAAGAACGTTGTAGTCCACCTTACTTTTCTTTGGCGGGTCTTTGGCTGTCAGCTCTTCGATGACTTGGTCATCAAGGATGATATCCTCAGGGACCTTTTCTTTCCCCTTATATTTTCTATTTGACCCACTGTTCGAGGACACGATTCTTTTCGGGCAGCGTACGATTGCGCAGCTAAATATTTTCACAGGACTTCGGTTCTTCCTCTTTTCCCGAGGTGGATTCTTTAAAGAGAGGGCCAAGAGTCATTTCTTCGTCAGAGTCGCTCCCGAAGGTGAGAACTTGCAATCCCCCAGCGTCGACCATGTGACAGTTGCCGGTAGTTCTTTTACGCTTTTCGGTCGTATTTCTTTGCTCCCGACGAGTTTTGCGTTTCATCCGCTTGAAATGTTGCCAGTGAGCAACATATCCCTGCCACCATCTTTTAAAAGTGTTGCACTCTTCAGTGGGGTGCGCAATCTTTCGATGATATAAGCAGTAGCTAGGATGTATTTCCGCTTCACTAAGACTGTTTCCTTCGGAGGGTGGCAGCTTCATTCCCATCGATATGGCTTTGGCGAACCTCTTCCTCGTCTTGAACCTGCTTTTATTTGCGGCGGATGTACTTTGATCTGGCGGGAGCATTTCAACCCTTTCGTCCAGTCGCCGGCGCTTGGCTTTTTCAAATATGGCCATCTCACGCTCTCGAGCAGCTTTGCTTTTAAGAAGAGCTTCGTCCAGGAATGCATCAATCATTTCGTCTGATGGCCCTAGAAGTCCTGGCTTAGGATCTGCCCCCAGTTTCTCTGTGTAAGGAGCTTCTTCATTGTCTATCGACGAGTGAGAGATCACATGGCAACTTGCCATATAATCTTCAGACACATCCGACGAGTCTTCTCAATTGTCATCGTCTCCATCGTCATCGTCTCCATCCTCAAAGACGTGGTTGAGAAATTCTTAGAGTGTGACTGGGGTCCGTGCCTTCTGGTTATATTCTTCCAGCGCGTCAATCTGTTTTTGTAGGTCCGTACGCTTGTCACCAGGCTTCACGGGCTTTTTGGTCTTCTTCTTCTTCTTCTTCGAAGACTTTGACGGCTGGGTGTGGGCACTTTAGCTATCACCACCCATCTTTGGAGTCGGGCGCGGCTTTAGATAATCTTGGGTTCCAGTGGATTCTTCCACCTGATTGCCGGGCATGTGTGGAGATCCTTCAGCATTCTTTTTGTTTTGGCTGAAAGAGCGACCACCTATGGAGCTTCTTCTACGAAAGAACACGATACCCCCGGTGTATCCGTCTTCTTGGGAGCGTGTGGCTACGGCGGGTTCACCTTCCAATTCTCGGACAGGGCAAATTTGCCCTGTTGGTATTGATCTTCAATCCAGCCTTTAAAGACGAAGCAATCCTCAATTGGATGGCTTACCGTTTGATAGTAAGGGCAATAATTGGGACTATTAGCCTTGTCGGGTTGCAACGGTTGTTTTGGATTCGGCAGATTGATGAGCCTGTTGCCCATCGCTAGCTCGAACAATCTCTTCGTTTTGTCCCGAGGAAACGAATAAGGGCGCTTCATCTTCTCATTATAGAATTGCCGCCTCTCGTCTAGGCGATCAGTTAGTTTTGGGCCACTGGGCTGCTATTGAGTATTCACGATAAAGGTCTCCTTCCCTTTACCTTTTTCGCTCCGCGGCTCCAGCTTTGAAGGAGACGGTCTATGACCCATCTGGTCCATTTGAGTCAGTTTGTCGATCAAGGCCTGGAACGTGGTCGGCTTGAAGAACATCATGAATTAGGAAATAGTTGCTTGAGGGTCAAGAGTGCCCACGAACATACCCACTGCCGGCGCTTCCTCGATGCGCTGCTCACATTTCAACCACAAATTCCGCCATCGTATTATGTATTGCATCCACGTTTCACCTGGCTTCACCCTGGCATTGATCAATGCCGTTATTAGGGTGCGTTCACTAGCACTCGTGAAACGCTGGGTGAATAGTAGCTCCATCTCTGCAAAAGTCTTGACGGAGTCGTTTGGAAGTTCAGAATACCACTCAAATGCCGTCCCCGACAAGCTACCAACAAACTGGCAGAGCAGAAGTTTATCGTCACCCCCGGTGTTGTCGCACAAGGCTCTGAATTGAGCGACATGCTGATGTGGATTCCCCGTCCCTTTATATACATGAAATTTAGGGATCGTATATCCCGGCGGGTACCTTATTTGGTCATACCTGCCTGGATAAGGTCGTCCAGTCTTAACGATCTGTCCAGCCGCTTCGTTTTCCTGGTGAGCTCGTATTTGCTGAGCAATGTAATCATCCAGAGCGGCCTTGGAAATGGTCTCCTCTTTAGCTATTGAAAGAGCCTGAGGAGGGTTCGATGTCTCCCCTCTGTCGTCTTCAATGATGATCGGGGGGTCTTCAGCCGGAGGTTCCGGCTGTAACATCATCCCAGCCATGTCTTGGAACAAAAGAGCCATTCGTTTTATATTGGCTGCCTGCTCTGCAGCCTCTTTTTCTTTCCTCTCGAGCATTCTTCGGAGGAATTCGGTATCAGTTTCTTGTTCTCGACGTTGCTCCGAGGTCTCTGGATTTTCTTTTGGCCCAGTGAGTGCGGGCATTGCAGTCAGCATCTCCTGAAGTTTCTGTTGTTGTTGTTCCTGAGCCTTCGTTATCGATCGGGTAAGCGGTCGATGACCCGTAGAAGCATGGCTTTCTTATTTTCCGGAAGCCATATAAACGGTGTGTATTACCATGCCCCCGGACTTGGAGCGTTTAGATTCGACATCCTTGCGGCTTGCCGCATTCACGGGGGCTTTCTCTGGCCTCCTTCTCTTGTGAGCAGTTGAAGTCGAGGGGGCCGTTGCAGCGGGCACCCAGACGGATGACGTCTTCTGTGGTACCACAAGATGGCTCTTTTCTTGCTGAACTTTGAGCTTCTTTGGCTAGCGAGAGTAGTCCTAGTTAATCACCAATTCCTGGACGTGTCGCCAAACTTTATAAATTTTGGAGGACAGCCGCTGAGGGTGCTGCTCCAGCTTCTTTTCTGTAGTAATCTCCATAGGTGGAGGAGATCTCTTCAGCATGGCGGTCGGAGAGTTCTTGCGAACCCTCCAAGAGGTTCAAAGATGTTCCCAGTTGGAACAGCAGCATTGATTTCCACCATGGGAGCAGGAGGAGTTAGCCCAGAGGGGGAGTTGTCCCCAGCCTTCCTTACTCGGCGCCAGTGGCGACGTCGAGCATGTCGTGTGGATGGGAATGTCTCAGCTGTAGGGGTGACTTCGTTATGCCCCCTGTGTTGGCGAAGGGTTGTCGCTAGTGTCAGCCTCTTAAAGACCGATGTCTGTTGAGAAGCAATGTCCAATCTGTCAAAGACAGACCTCTGGGCGAGGGAAGCAGCTTTGGGGACTTTGCCTGGAGCAGGAATCGGAATGGCCAGACTTGTGAAGACCGACTTCTTGGCAAAAGAAGCCTCTCCGATGATTTCGTCTGCTTGAGCCGGGATGGCTATCCACTTAGGGATGGCTGCTGCAGGTATCGCGGGCTTGTTAGCGTTCTGGCCCAGTCTGCTGAAAACTGAGGCAGTGGAGTTGGGCGACCCATTGAGAGGGGCCGCGGTAGTGGTAAGTCGATAAAAGACTGACTTCTTTTGGGCTTCTTGCGGCAGTATCGGGGCATTGAAGCTCATGGGTGGGATCATAGTCCCAAAGAACAGCCCAGTGGTGGCCTGGGTTACTTGGTCCACCAGCATCGTGAACAGGGAGGCTGCCCGGGGCCCGTAAGTTACACCTCCAAATGAGGCGGAACGGGAGTTGCAGTTGCAGCTGGAGCATTTTGTGCAAGTAGAATCCATTGATCTTTCATTTTCTGCACGGAGCAAGACACCAAATCTTAGTACCTCGAATCCAAGGGCAACCATAGCAAACCACAATTCGTTCATGAACACGACACACGAAGTGTGGAATGGAAAGAGGAAAAGGTCCCACCAAGTGTGCCAGAATCTGTTCCCCGCCGAAAGACGTGACCAGGACGTTGTGATGTCCGGGCTTGAATTCCGAGGGCAGATGCTAATTGGTGCTATCTGTCCACCTCTCCGAAGATGCCAAGTTGATTTATGGCACCAAGTATCGAAGGTTTAAACGGATGCGGCCGATGTAGCAGACATCGTCAGATTCCCCCGTGTTGAGGGGGGTTTTGATTGTGGGGACGCTCTTCCCTGCAGGCGCAAGCCCCTGCAGTTAATTACGCTACCGCATCACGGTAACCACTTTCTCCTTATCCAGATGGTCACTTCGTGTCGTGGATGTTTGTTTTCTTTTAGTTTGCCCGTGGATTGTATACGGAGACTAATTTATGTTGTCGCCCGTAGGGCGTGGATTAGTCCAAATCCGTAGTTTCTTAGATTTAGGTTTGGGGTTGGGTTTAAGGATATGTTAGTCTCATTTGAAACTAAGATCAACTTAAACGTTAGTTAAAGATACATTATTCTAATTTTTAGACTAAGATCAACTTAACGGGATCGTTTAGATCCAACAAAAGAGCATTTGGGCTCTATTGTTTAGTTTAGGGACATTGCGGTCGATTAGTTTAAGGACATTATGGCCCATCGTTAGTTTAAGGAAATCTCAGTCCAAGGTTAAGGACATCATAGTCCGTGGGTTTAAAGGGACCCCACAGTCCGAGCTTAAGGACATCATAGTCCATGAATTTAAGGACCCCCACAGTCCAGTTTAAATACGTCATAGTCTGTGAAATGTGTGGTTGTCGGGATCCGTCATCTCTCTGAAGACGTTGAAGGATTACAACGACAAATATCAAAGGAGTGAAGAGATGTACCCTTGAACCAAAGTTGATTGGGAGATCTGTAGTCCAATTTGGAACTAAGATCAATTAATTAGATTATGAGCACATTGGCTCAGTTAAATCTGAATCGAGGACTTATGGCCAATTTGGGCTAAGTCCAATTAAGTTTGAAATGTTGGCCCTTTGTTGGACTATAGAACATTTGTTTGGGTTCAACCCCCTTATTATTTAGCAATGCTATACAGGGGTTCTGACAACATTTTATCTTTTTTTAAGTGTCGAGCACTCATATGCCATATAACATGATCAATTTTGGAAGGTACGGATGTACTTGAGACTCAGTAAAAAGAGAAGTCTTTCCTCAGAAGAACTTAGCCAATTTAGGCTAGGATTGATTTGAATATAGTGTTAAACACTAACATATATTTGATGGTCACGTGTTCCCATGTGATGCGCTGAAAATAGTGTTAAACACTAAGGACAAAACGCTCAAAATAGTGTTAAATACTAAAATTGGATTGGTCACGTGGGGCCATGTGAGGCCTCTGAAGGTGGGGCCAGTCTTCCTTTGTTTTGTTCTCAGAGTATTCAAAGGTGTCAGCTACAAGTGTGGGCACGTGATGGGCACCCATGGATTGATTTATTAAAGTGTTTACTAGGGGTCACGTGGGGACACGTGAGGGCACCCAAAATCGATTCTGCCTTTGGCTTCATTCCTTTTATTATGAGAGTCACGTGGGAACACGTGAGGCATTGCCTCCAAGTTTTTCTTTCTCATTTTAAGGGATCCGTTTCAGGGGGTCACGTAGGGGCACATGACCTAGTTTTGTTCCTTCTTTTCATCATTGAGGATAGGGGTCACGTGTCACCACGTGACCAAGTTCTTTACGTGCATGGGGAGCTTTAAGTCTCTTATTTTAAGAATTAAATTCTCTGGTAGGGTTAAACCCTAATTCTGTTTTAAAGGAATTAAATTCCTATGTATTTAGAAGAATTAAATTCTTATATAGGGTTAAACCCTAATTTCATTTAGAGGAATTAAATTCTTATGAATTTAGGGATAATTGAATTCTCATGCAGGGTTGAACCCTTGTTTTATTTAGAAGAATTAAATTCCTATGAAATTAAGAGAATTAAATTCTCATATAGGGTTAAACTCTAGTTTTATTTGGAAGAATTAAATTCATATGAATTTGGGAGAATTAAATTCTCTAAACTTAATTCTCCCTCTAAGTTTTGGATCTGCATGGCAGAATATCCCCGATGAGAATTAAATTCTCAACTTGTGGGGAGATTTGCTTCTGCAGATCTTCAACCAGAGGAAGAACTAAGTTCTTATTCAGAAGAGTTAAACTCTTAGATTGAAAATTAAATTCTCTTTTTGTTTTATGGAGTTTAGATCTCTTTCCCTTTGCTCACCTAGGGTTTCCTTTCTTGAGAATTAAATTCTCCTCTCTTTTCTCTCTGTTGTTATTTTTTCTCCAGAAAATCAAAATTCCAAGCCTCGGTTCTTCTCTTCTTAGCTCCTATTTATAGGAGAAAGAAAAGAATCAATTTGTTTAGTGAATCTTTCATTGAAAGATTTGGTTGTTTTTGTAACTAACATGATCTTTTAGATCACTCAGTGAATTTTATTCACCATTGGATTTTTAATCTAAAAGATATTCTGTTTGTTATTCTTGGTGAATTTCAGGGAAATCTTTCCTTCTATAAAATATTTCCATAAATTGGTGATTTTTAATCACCATTGGATTTTTAATCCAACGGTGCTCTATTTTACTGAGCACCATCTTTTTTGTTTGGAAAGATTTAAAGAAATATTTTCCCAGTTTAGGCCTTTGATTTCCCTTAATTAGAATTTAATTCTATTAGCTCAAAAGGCTTTTAAAGCCCATAACATGTTGGCACGTGATCCTAATGTTTGATCATTGAAATAGAATTTAATTCTATCAATTAAAGAGTTTAAAAACCTGTCACGTGTTGGTACGTGACCCTATTGATTAAACATTTTATTTAGAATTTAACTATGCCTTTTAACAGAGCTAAGGAATCATCACGTGTCAGCACGTGACCCTTGGTCACGTGTCAGCACGTGATGCCCCATTGGGGTTTTTCCTTAGTGTCTT
Source organism: Agapanthus africanus (assembly GCA_030015575.1). Classification (NCBI taxonomy): domain Eukaryota; kingdom Viridiplantae; phylum Streptophyta; class Magnoliopsida; order Asparagales; family Amaryllidaceae; genus Agapanthus; species Agapanthus africanus. Next base: position 693,133,240 of record CM057342.1, on the reverse strand, counting down.
ATTATATTTTTGTTTGACTAGAATTTAATTCTATAAAGTAGAGATCAAAGCAACCTATCACGTGTCAACACGTGACCCTTGGTCATGTGTGAGCACGTGATACCCCATTGGGGTATTTCCTGATATTTTATCAGGGAACAGTATCTTAGCCTTAAATTAGACTAACATATCCTTAACAAAAAAATAAATCGAGCCCCAAATGCTCATGTACATTTGAGTCGATCTTAATCTCAAAATAGATTAACGGTCCTTAAATAAAAACCCTAAATCTAAAATATACGGATTTGGGCTCATCCACGCCCAACGAGCGACGACAGAAATTAGCCTTCGTATACAATCCACAGGCAACATAAACAAACAAAAACACACACGACACGAAGTGAACGTCCGAAGCAAGAGAAAGAGGTTATCGCGATGCGTTAACGTAATTAACTGCTGGGGCTTGTTCCTGCAGGGAAGAGCGCCCACACAATCAAAAAAACCCTTGCAAACGAGGGGGAATCTGATGAAGTCTGCTGCAATGGTCGCATTCGTTCAAACCTCCGATATATGGTGCCATAAATCAACTTAGCATCTTTGGAGAGGTGGACAGATAAATCCAAATAGCATCTTCCCCCAAATTCAAGCAAGACGATCCATCTCGGTACGTCTCTGTTTTCGGCGGTAAACAGCGGTAATCTACCGGCTTGTCACGGAATCACCCTCTCCAAAGAGATATCTCCAAAGACTGATTTGGAAATGGATCGAATGTCTATTATACCCTACGCTTCTGCGGTAGGCTCTATAATATATGTGGATGTTTTGTACCAGACCAGATGTAGCTTACACACTAAGCATTGTAAGCAGGTATCAGTCAAACTCAGGGGAGAAGCACTGGATAGCAGTGAAGAACATTCTCAAGTACCTGAGAAGGATTAAGGAGATGTTCTTGGTGTACGGCAGAAAAAACCTCCAGATCGAGGCCTTTGCTGACTCCAGCTTCCAGAGTGACAAGGATAACTCCAAGTTTATGTCGGGTTATTTCTTTACCCTCAATGAAGGGGCAGTCTGTTGGAAGAGCTCTAAGCAGGACACCGTTGCTGACTCAACGATAGAAGCGGAGTATATCACTGCTTGTGACGCCGCAAAAGAAGCAGTCTGGATGAGAAAGTTCGTAACAGAACTTCAGCTGGTTCCATCCATTGTTGATCCAATACATTTGTATTGTGACAACAATGGGGCTATAGCTTTAGCAAAGGAACCCAGGTCCCATCAGAAGTCCAGACATATCTTGAGGCGGTATCACCTGATCAGGGAGATCGAGGTGCGGAGAAGTCCCATCCGAAGTCCAGACATATCTTAATATGTTTATATGTTTCTTTTAACATATCACTAGTACATATTGATAGAGCCCTTAGGATCTTTGCTTGAATAATAGCGTTGTGATGGCAGTCACACTAGTGGGGGCTGGGTAGTCTATAAGCACATCCTTATACAGGTCCCTAGTCGTATGATTATCGAGATGGGGCATCGATACTTCAGAGTAAACTAGTGTATACACTTTTCATCCCAGCAGGGGAGATGGTCTGTCCCACAGCCATTAGTATGTCGTACTGGAGATAGTATACAGGTACTCATTGAGTTATGAGTTACACTGGACTGACTCGTGGGGAACTGCTGGTTGGTATTATACCTATCGTTAGGTAGTAGTTCCCAGGTGACATGTGTGCAGGTTATTCCGTTGACTTAACATCGCTACTTCATCTCAAGTGTGTTCCCACTGTTCTTAGATTACTACCCTACCACGGCTCAAAGGAGTCGTGCAAACAAGTAGTAGTTGCGTGCAGTCCCGAAGTACTTGGATGCAGTAGTGGTTAGATAGGATTCGTCTCTCCTGGTATTAGGGGTTGATATCGCGCTGTGTTTGGAAAGCCATTACACAAAGTCCCTAGCAAGGGCAAGCGAGATTTACTGGTAGGTACTCCAGTAGTTTCTCAGGGTGTTTTGGGCTCTACTCCGACATGACTTATTGTGCTATTAGGGGTCTGACGGTTACCGCCCCTAGGCCCGATATGCGATACTCTTAGACGAAAAGACCAGACTGTATGGAGATTGTCATAGATAGGCTCAGTAGGAGTTCGGATGAGTTTGCTCATCGGTCTTCTTATCGACAGATACCTGGGTAGCCGTTATGTGCAGCTAGTTCCACTGACGTGCTTGTAGTTAAACCCACTGTCAGCGTACTGTCGAGTCTTTAGAGTCCCACAAAGAGGGTTTCCCTGCTTTGGGCGAAATGATGTAGAGGACGTATGCTTTTACGGCAAGGTTTCGATCACATACGTGTACTTGTGCATGTATAATGTTCGAACGGATAATACTGGTGAGCTTTGGTTTAAGCCGGATCCTAATATTAGATTGTTGGATTATTTTCATTTCATTGTATTTGTATTTTTCGGAATACGGATACGAGTATGTATATACGGTGAGGGGTATTCTTGTAATTGTGTAAGAGTGCTTCTAGAGGAAGACACCTCATTTGTTGTTTAAACCATTTTGTTAAATGGTTAATGAAGTGGAGGGTGAGGTGTTACTTGGCAATAAATGAAGCATGGCTATTTGGTGACTCATGGGATGACTATTGAGGTATGGTGGCAAAAAGATATATTGTTGAATTATTATTTGTTTCATAGTCATCACAATTAGCCATTCATAATTTATTCTATCCTCAACACTCTCTCTCCTCCAAGCTCTCTTCATCTTCCTCAAATCCTAATTGTCTCATGAGTTGAGAAATCTAGAGTTCTTGAGACTAATCAATCTATAATCACTCTCTACATCTTCTAGGCTACTTAGATCAGCATACTAAGTACCTTAGTTACCTCAGTTTAGAGGTAGGAGCTCAAAGTACACACTTTTGGGTGGATCGTCTTTGACACGAGGAGACCGACCTTGCAAGCTCGATCCGATTTTTGAGGAGCTAAGGAGAAGAGGACAAGAAGACCCGAAGGACTAGTACACGGAGGTATAACACTTTTACATAGTACTTAAACCTCTAGTAGTTAGTTAGTTAAGGTTCAAGTATAGATCCTGGAGTTTAGTCGGTGTTGCGAAGCCCGTAAAAATCGTTTTTTGCACATTCCGCCTCCCCGCGAACCCGCGGGGTGCTCGACATTGACTTACATTTCCAAGGATAGGCGCGTACGAATGTTGTTTTGGCGGATAAGTGCCTTCGGACCCCCCGGTTGTTGCTACGCATTGGTAACGAAGGCTGCTATTCCTTTTCCTTTATTATTTCGGGGGTCCTTGCTTGAGAAGGAAAGACCATGACCCATCAGATCTATTTGTGCTAACTTATCAATCAGCGCCTGGAACGTGGTGGGCTTGAAGAAAGTCATAAACTGGGACATGTTCGATTAGGGATCAATAGACCCAATGAACATCTCCACGGCCGGAGACTCCTCAATGCATTGTTCGCATTTGGACCACATGTTCTGCCATCGGATCGTATATTGGATCCACGTTTCCCCTGGCTTAACCTTGACATTGATCAACGCTATGATTAGAGTGCGCTCGCTCGTATTGGCGAACCTTTGCATGAAGAGTAGCTCCATTTCAGAGAAGGTTTTCACTGAGTCATTTGGGATCTCCGAGTATCATTCGAAAGTTATTTCTGATAAGCTTCCGACAAATTGGCGAAGTAACAATTTGACATCGCCTCCAGTATTGCCGCACAAAGCTCTAAACTGTGCGAAATGCTGATGGGGGTTCCCTGTTCCTTTATATACGTAGAACTTCAGGATAGTATATCCCGGGGGGTACTTTATCTGGTCGTACCAGGCCGGATATGGTCGTCCAGTTCTGATAAGTTGGTTGTCAACTTCATTGGCCTGGTGAGCTCTAATTTGCTGAGTGAATAATCATCCAGTCTTGCCTTGGATATCATCTCTTCCTTGGCGGTTGATAGGGCCGAGGGAGGATTCGATGTTTCCCCTCTATCATTTTCAATAACCGCTGGAGGATCTTCAGCCGGTGATTCTGGTTAGATTATCATCCCAACCATATCTTGGAACATAAGAGCCATCTACTTTATGTTAGCAGCCCGCTCTGCAGCTTCTTTATCTTTTTTTCAGCACCCGTCGTAAGAACTCTGTATCGGTTTCTTGCTCCTGACACCGCTCTGTTTCTTTGTCCGGACTTTTTTTAGGTCCGGTAAGTGTTGACATCTTGGCAAGTATATCTTGGAGCTTCTGTTGTTGCTCCTGAGCTTTCATCAACGACCGGGTATGTAGTCTATGACTCGCAGAAGCACGACTCTCCTCTTTACCATTGGTCATATAGACCGTATGTATAGTTATGCCCTAAGACTTAGGGAGTTTAGAACTCTCACCTTTGGGTTTTGCCTCTGGCAATAGAATTTTCTCCGGCTTCATCCTTTTATGAAAGGTTAGAATAGGAAGAGCCGCTATGACAGGCAACTCTTTACAAGAAATCCCTTGTAGTATGGCGGAGGAGCAATCGTTTTCTCGTCAGACCTTCGAATTTTTTGGTCGATGAGAATAGCTTTCATGGAGCACCGAGTCTTGGACTTTCCGCCAGACTCTGTGGATTTGTGAGGAGAGTTGTTGATAAGGCTGCTCCGGCTTCGTCTGCACTGAAGCTTCTGCAGACTGAGGTGATCTTTTTAGTACCACCGTCGAGGATTTTTTACGCACCCTCCTAAGCGGGTCGAAACAGTTCCCAGTTAGAACAACAATGTCAATATCCACCATCGGAGCTGGCGGGGTAAGCCCAGAGGGAGAGTTGCCCCCAGCCCGTCTCACTCAGTTCCAGTGGCGACGTTGAGCATGCCTGGCAGTAGGAACCGCCTCAGCATTAGAGGCGTCTTCATTGTGCCCCCAGGATTGTTGGGGAGCTTCGCCTATTGTCAGCCTATGGAAGACAGACATTCTTAGAGGAGCTGGATCAAAGTTAGTTAATCTATCAAAGACCGACCATCTTGGAGGTGAAACACTTTTGCCGGCTTCATGCATGGCAGGAGCAAGGAAGGATAGCCGTTTTGGGGAAACCCTTTCTGGAATCATGGGCTTCTTTACGGGCCCTTTTGGGCTTTCTTTCAGCATGTTGAAGACTAAAACTCCGAAGTTGGACGGCTTGCTGATAGGAGCCGCCATAGTAGCTAGCCGATCAAAGATCGACTTTCGGGAAGCCACTTCCTAGGGCGTTGAGGCGCCAAAGCTCATGGGTAGGAGCATGGTCCCAAAGAATAGTCCGATAGTGGCTTGGGTGACATGCCCTACCGGCATTGAAAAGATAGAGGCCACGTTGAGCCCATACGCCACTCCTCCAGCTGGAATGGAGAAGGAGTTGTTGTTGTAGAAAGTGCAATGGAAGGCCATTGATTCTGCATAGAGCAACCATGAATATAACGAACCATGATTTTGTTCGCGAAATATGACACACGAAGTGTAGAGTGGAAAGAGGAAGAGATCCCACTGGGAATGTAAGAATCTGTTTACCGCCGAAAACAAAGACGAACCAGGATAGGTCGTTTATCATGAATTTGAGGGCAGATGCTATTTGGAACATATCCATCCACCTCTCCGAAAATACCAAGTTGATTTATGGCACGATATATCGGAGGTTTGGACAGATACGGCCGTTGTAGCGTGACTTTATCAGATTCCCCCTCTTTGAGGGGTTTTTGATTGTAGAGACGTTCTTCCATGCATGCGCAATCCCCTGCAGATAATTACGTTATCACGTTGCAATAACCACTTTCACCTGCTCCGGTGGGTCACTTCGTATCGTGTTATGTTTATTGTTTATTATGGTTGCCCATCGATTGTATACGGAGACTAGTTTATATTGTCGCCCGTAGGACTTGGATTAGTCTAAATCCGTATATTAAATTTGGGTTTGAACCTAGGTCATATGTTTTTTTGGTTCAGGAGATATTTTATTTTTATTTAAGGACCGTTAATCTTGTTTTAGATTAAGATCGACTTAAATATATAAGCATATGGACTCAATTTATTTTAACTAAAAATACGTTGGTATTATATAAGACTAAGATCAACTTAGAATTATGGTTAAGAATCATTAAATTTTGTTAAGATCCATTAACAGAGGAGTTTCCCCAATATTTAAACATATTAAAAGAGCAAAGCTCTGTTGAAATTTAATGGGACAGCGCCTGACGTGCTTCTCACGAGGGCGTCAGCGCCAATGTGCAAAGCATAAGAAGGTTCTGGGTAAGAATTAAATTTTTATACGGCGCCGCACGTGCTCCTTACGCCTGCGCCAATATGCAAAGCACATAAGCACTTTCTGAGTAAGAATTAAATTCTTATATGGCGCCGCACGTGCTCCTCAAGCGGGCGTCAGTGTGCAAAGCACAAGAGAATTTATTACATAAAAGTAAGACTCATATATGACGCCACACGCGGGCGCCAATGTGCAAAGCACAAGAATACTCATCTTAAGAATTAAATTCTTATGTAACGCTCACATCCACAACATGTGAGCGCCGGTGCCCAAGTAGAATTAAATTCTACGATACTCTCTATTAAACAAAACCGTTAGATCAAAAATCCAACGGAGATAATAAGTCATCAAAATGTAGAATCAAATTCTATTAGGAGAAAATATCTTCCAAATCTTTCTAAATAAGAAAGATACTCTCAGTTGGATCAATGATCCAATAATAGAATAAAATTCTATTTTGGGAATATATTCTCTCAATCTTTCTAAAAAAAAAATATCGCTCTCTGTAAAATAAAGAACACTTGGATTAAAAATCCAATGGTGATTAAAAATCCGCTTGACAGAATAAATTCTATATATGGGAGAATATTTTTCCAATCTTATTAAAAACAAGAACAATTTATTCTGTAAAATAGAAGTCCTTGGATAAAAAATCCAACGGTGGATAAAATTCCCCAAATCAATTTTGAGACCAATTAAATCAATTGGAATCTTTCAATGAGAGATTTTCTCAAAACTATTTAACAACCTGCCTCCGCTATATAAAGGATCTGAGACTTCAAGTCTCACTCACACAGAGAGAGAGAGAGAGAGAGAGAGAGACCACACAGAGAGAGGAAGAAACCACAGATAGAAAGAACAGAGAATTCAATTCTCAAAGAAGAAGATCTTCCTTCTCAAAACCTTAGGTAAAGAAAAGATATCAAAATATCTCTATTACCTATAATATCACATCTAAGGGTTTAATCTTTTTAAAAAGAACATGGTTCTTTCTTTAGATCTAAGATCCACAAGACAAGTCTCCCACAACTTGAGAATTTAATTCTCATCGGGAAGATCCTGTTCTTGAGAATCAATGATTCAGGGAAGAACAAATTTAAAAAGAAAGAAGATGGAGTCAATAATATTCCAAGAACTCAGTTCCTTCAAATTAAGAACTTAGTTCTCTAAAAGCTCAACCCAAAATCCTCAAAATATAATGATTTTGGCGAGCGTTAATGGTAAAAACACCATTGATAGAGGTTTAACCTCTCTGAAAATATCAACAGAGATTAAATCTCCATAGAAAAAAACTAGCGCCTCACGTGCTTTCCATGTGGGCGTCCTTTTAATAGTGCCTAACGCCTCACGTGAAAAACACGCGGGCGCCCAAAACAGAAGGTCGGTGTTTCACCTGACACACATGTGGGCGCTGAATAAAGTGCTCAGTACTCCATATACAGCCGAAGGCAGCTAAGTGCTTAGCACTGATTGGGTAGCGCCCAGCGTCTCACGTGCTCCTTGATCAGTCGAAAATATTGCATTTTTAACACATCAATTTCCCAACTATTTGCAATCATCTAAAGGTGTTCGGTATAAATATAGCACATATTAGCAATTTGTCTTTAAAATACCAAATAACATGTGTTATACATTATAACCGGCATTTTGAGGGAAATTGAGTGTTTATTATTGCACGCATGATCTTTGTATATCGCAACACTTGTCTCGAGATTGTGTGCAGGAAATTCTTCAGGTAAAGAGCCGGAATCATAAAAGTGCTGATAAAAATACGCCAAGTCCAAGACTTGTGACCTGGCAGTAAACAAGAAAGATTTAGAAGATTCCAGACATCAGAAAACATCCCTAAAGTCAGCACCAAATATACCTGGAAGTTTAATGCAACAAGCCCTCTAAACGGCCGCGGATCCGCGACCGAATGGGCCTATTCGCGGCGGATCCGCGGCCACGTGGACACGTCAGCGGCAGAATACATTCTCAGGGCTCTCCTTTCAAATGGCAAGCTTCTTCAAGACACTTCAGTCTCCAGAGGTTTCCAGAAGCTTCCTCAAACAGCCAAGCGTCTTGTACAAGCCTAATACCTCCAAGCTTCTCAAGCAAGCTAGCTAAATCTAGAAGGTTCTCCTTAACAACCAAGCTTCTCAAGCAAGCTAGCTAACTACCTTAATCTAGAAGCTTCCTTCATAACTACCAAGCTTGCAAAGGAAGCTAAGCTTAGCTTAGCTTCTAAAGGAAGCTAGATCAAGCTTCTAGGGGAAGCTAAAGGAGAAGGCTATATAAAGGGACCTAAGGCTTCATTACGAAGGTTGTTGAAATTGGAGGGAAAAATTGTAGATCCAAATAAAATCTAAATCAAATTGAGTGACACAATTTGATCCAAATCAAGATCTATCGAGTGCCGAGCCCAAGCAAGCATCCATCGAGCCTTTTTGAAGCAACGCCGATCTTCATCCGAGCAAGTGATCCACGACGATCCGCGACTCATGAAGACGATGCGAAACTAGTTCGACGATCGAGTTCTCTCCTCAATTCTTGTAGTCTTTGAGTGAATTGTAACGAAACGTTGAATAATAAAAGGTGAAAATTCTTGATCTTGCTTTTCTTTACATTTGAGCATAATGAAGAGTTATTGATTCTTGATTGTTATCTTTTTCATGATGTTTGAGTGAAAACTCCGCTTGTGGAGGAATCGAGAAAATAGATAGATGATGATGATTAAATTCTTGAACGATTCTTAAGTCTTATGAGTTTTGTAAACTTTAGAAAATTGAATTATCGACAGCCTAGTTTCGAGCGAGATGCTTTCTTGAATGTCTTCGCTCCAAATTAGAGATCAACGATCAAAGATTGAATTTCCTAGAGGCTGGAATTTGAATGATAATCAACGAAAGGACAAGGGATAGAAGGAGAAACCCTAGTTTCTTCAAGAGATCCCTAATTCTCGTTGATCGTCATCGATCTAGCAAAAAATCATCAATAGATAAGAATTTGTAATCATAAGTCTTCATCATCACTATCGATTGGATCGATTCCTACAAGCCTCTTTACAAATCTTGATAATTCATTCAATTTGGACATCTTCTTGAACTTTATTGATTCTTGATTTTAGATCTAGTTCTTTATGATTCTTGAAACTAAATTTCAAAATTCTTGAATCAATTTTCTTGCAATTTTTCTTTTATCTTTTCATTTCGACTCATCTAAAACAAAATCGATCAAAACACACATCTCAGTGGACGATCCGTATTCATTAACGCGCTACATCGACACCGTTAATTGATTGCGGTATAAATTTCTTTGGTTATGAAACATCTTATATACGACACCGAGAAAATGATCAATCAAATGGCGCCGTTGCCAGGGATAGTGTGCTAATTTGTTCGTTTTTGTAATTTGAGTTGAAAAATTTATTGTTCCATCAGAATTTTTAGATCAAAATTTGTATCAAGCGCTTAACGATTTGTTGTGATTTTTGCGAGAGAATCTGGAATCATCGGAGCTAAGGGAAAAAATTTTAGAGCATCTCAGAAAGTTCAGTGAGTGTACAGGAGCATTTGCACAAATTTTTGTGCAGGGATCTTGTCATATAACCGCGGAACCGCGGTAGTTGGTGGCTTCTTGCGGTGGAGCCGCGGCTATATAACCGCTTCACTGCACCAAACTTCTCAGGTATATTTCTGACTTTCTTATCTCCTCCCTGCTCTGCTCTATTAACCAATTTCTGCAGGTTTCTTTGCAAAAATTCGCAGCGCCGCAAAAGAAAAATTGTTGCGTGTTTGATCTTGATTGTTTGCATTTTAATACGGAAATTAAGGGGCAAAGACCAAATTCAGATTAGGTGGGGAGTTCATTACCCTTTCTAAGCCCCAAAAATCACAAAACTGCATCCGCATTACCCTCATTAACTAAAAAATATCTAGAATTGACTCTGAGGACCGTCGCGCTCACTTAGGACAGAAGGAGGTCGTGGGTAATCTATTGCTTATCCGCGTTTCTTTTGTGGCGTCTAAGGAAAGTGTGTCTAAGGCAAGTGGTTACTTAATTAGGCCCACTACTTACGTAGTGGAGAACCTCCCACTTACCTGGCCACAGGAGGGGCAAAGAGGCAGTAGAGGATCTATCTTAAGACTTGTCTTCTGGAAGTCTAGGAGCGGTCTAGAGACTTGACCTAGGTGACCACTAGATTTAGGGTTGCTTGTGCATTGTTTGTAAAAATTTGTACCTTTTTCAAAACAAACACCAACTCATCTTTTCCTTAATTATCACAACGCTGCCACTTGTGCTAAACCCTTTAGTGCAAGCTCGGCTGGACATGGGATTCTAGTGCCCTTCTTGTTCGCGTTTCCCCCATCGACCCCAAAGTCGGTATTTCTACATTTTCTTTTTCCCACCACCACCGCGATGGACAGATATCCATCACACTTTAACACCACTCTGCCACCGCCCGCAGGTGCACAGAATCCTCCACGCATTTCTCTCCTAGAGAGATGCTATCCTACACGTGTTCCCCTTCCCACCTGTCTTTCTATACAACCTGCCAACGGGGAAAATTTTGAAATCAACCCTCAATTTATCAAACTGTTACCCAAATTTCACGGTCTTGAGTCTGAAGACGCATACATTTTTATCACCAAATTCAAAAATGTATGCGCAATGATTGGAACGTCACAACTGTCTTTGGATGCTCTGCGTTTACGTCTTCTTCCATTCACGTTGTGCGATTTAGCCGAGAAGTGGCTTTATAATACAACCGCACATTCTATTTCAAAATGGGATGAATTTGTTGCAGCATTCCTTAAGAAATTTTATCCCAATCAAAAGACCAGCCGTGTTCGGAGCGAAATCTTCAAATTTACCCAACTTCCCAATGAACCATTCTGGAAATGCTTTGAACAGTTCAAGGATCTTCTTTTACAATGCCCTCATCATGGAATCCCCAGATGGGATTTGTGTCGAGTTATCTATGAGGGTATTGATCTCACGACTAAACAGATGCTTGAAACCATGTGTCATTGTCAATTCCTATCTAAAGATGATGGTGAAGCTTGGAAATACATAGAAGATTTAGCTCAAAACATATTACAATGGGAAAGTGTTAGACCACCATCGCCTAGGGAAGATATCAATCACCTCGATGTTTTCGTCATGATGAGAGCTGAAATGGCCGCAATACAAAGGAAACTCGATGCTATAGAAAACAGAATTTCTTCAGCCTCCCTAAACCATTACACACTTCCCAAAACCGTGTGTGGCTGCTGTTCAAATCCATCACATTTGACGAAAGAATGTCCTTTGAATGTACCGTTTCAAGGTCACACTAATGATGCATTTCAGCAAAGACCTGGAAACGATCATTCGTCTTCCTCATATAATCAAGATTGGAGGAATCACCCTAATCTTTCTTGGATCCAACACCAAACTCAATACACGGATCTAAACCAGAATAACATTCAATGGGTCCCTCCACCACAACAGCAACCACCACAACTGAGTCAGCACCCCTTTCAATCGCAACCTTTTCAAAACCCGGCCAACAATTTTGATCCTTTTTCTGCCGGTACCAATAACACCTCTGCACTTGAACAAACCATGATTTTGCTTCTGACAAATTCTATTCAAATGTCGGCTGATTTTAAGCCTTCTATCGATGATATAAAGAAAACCACCTCCTCCCAAGGTGAGATTATTAAATCAATGGAAGCACAAATCGCACAACTAACAGCCGAAATAAGTGCTAGAGAGAAAAGGAATCTTCTATCTCAATCTTTACCTGATCCTGGACCTTCACATTACACTAATGTGAATGCACTTACCACGTTGAGATCTGGAAGAGTGCTAGACAATCATGTGGGTGAATAGATTTATGTTGAGGAATCAATTGAACCCCAGGCTTCCGCTTCCACTTCCACTCCCACTTCTACTTCTTACCCTATTTCGTCTAATTTACCTTCTTCTTCCGAGCCTATTCTCTGTTTTCCCAAAGGCTCGAACCCTCCACCCACTTCATCCTTTCCACCCCCACAACCTTCTCCACAAATATGGGACCCAACACTTATTGATAAAGCTCCATTTCCAGAAAGGTTGAGGCCCAACAAACCGAATGCACAAATGGAGAAGCTTGTGGAAATGTTTAAGCAAGTTAACATCAACATCCCTCTCCTAGATGCTATACAACAAGTTCCGTCCTATCCGAAAATTCTTAAGAACTTGTGCACTAGGAAGAGGAAGACTCAAGTGCCGAAAAAAGTGTTCATGTCGAGTACTGTAGACACGGCTTTTCCCCAACAATTACCAAGGAAACGTAAGGACCCTAGCTGTCCTACTTTTTCTATTTCTATTGGGGATAAACACATTAATCGTGCTTTACTTGACCTTGGCGCTAGTGTTAATTTGCTTCCATATTCAGTCTATGAGCAACTAGGTATCGGAGTGTTAAAGCCTTCGAACATAACTCTCCAGATGGCCGACCGATCAACCACCAAACCTAGGGGTGAACTGGAGGATGTGTTGATAAAAATCGGGGAATTTGTATTCCTTGTGGACTTTATTGTACTTGATACACAATCTGTAGCAAACCCACGGAACCAAATTCCGGTGATTCTAGGTCATCCCTTTTTGGCTACTTCCAACGTTGTAATCAACTGTAGAAACGGTTCTATGAACCTATCTTTTGGGAATATGTCAATTGAGCTCAACATTTACAAGTTGGGAAGCCAACCCTCCGATCCTCATGCTCGAGTGTGTTCTGTCGAATTAATGGATGTCGACAGCAGCGAATTTGACGAGCCTCATGATACCGATCTAGACTCTTTTCATATGTTGTTGTTTGACCCAACTATGTATCATACACATACGGACTTTTTCACCGAGTTGTCCGGGTCAACAACTAACACTGATTATGAACCGTTTTTGGAGTCTGAAGATCACCCCGTGCTTTGTGATGACATTATTCTTCGAGGTATCGATGAGAGTTTTGAGGAAATTTTCGCTGATGAACTCGCATTTTTGAAAGACACGGGCGTTGAGATGAATCATCTCCCAAACAATGAAATTAAACCTCCACCCCTTCTTCTGGACTATAAAGAGAATGCGAGTAATCCATTACATTCACTGTGTCGTCTCTCCAAAACGAGACGCAAACACATTCCTTCACACCACTTATCTTTTCCCCACTTCTTCTTGGCTCTTTTCAACTTGTTCTTCCACCAACCGGTGCACTACACTGATAAAATCTTTGAATGGTTAGTGTTGACCTTCGGTCTTTGCAAAGCTTGGTATCGACCAATAATCTTGACCCCCTCTTGTGATTTTCAAAAGATTAACATGGTTTAACTCAAGTTTAGGGGGGGATAATCTGGCTCTTGAAAAGAAAATTTCTACACAAAATGTTGAGCCAAAAATAAGTTTGGGGGAGGATTTGCATAATCATATTTATTTCCCCCATTAATAAATTTCCTCCCAGGCTTACAGGTTTTGGAGATTTAGCGGATGGCAACAGTGAAGACACTGTTGAAAACAAGTTTGGGGGAGATTTGTGCTTATGTTTGCATCATTTGCATATCACTTTGCATAAGCACAAAACATTTAAAACATATAAAAATTTAAAAAAAATTCAAAAGATAAAAATATTTAATATTTAAGATAATAAAAGATTAGATAGTGAAAAATTACATCCAAAAGATTAGAAAAATTTAAGAAGACCAAGAAAATTAGAAGTTTTCTTAAACGAACTAGTAATAAGTAGTTATGAGCCGTTGTCCCAAGGGTTAGTAAGATGAAAGAAGTCACTAATCTGCGGATAAAAATAAGTCTGAAAAATAGTTCCTATTCTGGAAGCCAAACATTTGAATGTTGATACCCTACTATACGCACTTACATACGTCTTGAAACTTGGGATAGTAGAGGATACCTTGAAATACTCTTGTCTAAAAGCCAAAAGTATGAAGGAAATAAAAAATGAATAAAAAATAAATGGTGAAGAAAAATGAACACTGGTTTTGTTATCACCAAGGCAGCAATAAAAAATATAGCGAGGGTGCTTCATCACCTAGTGCCTTAGACCAACTGGTCTGGGAGTTACTGCTAAGCCTTAAGGGGTGTAAGACGAGGAAAAAACTAATATACCTAATCAGCAAGCACATAAGTAATCGGTCGGTTAGTACCTCAAGAAGTATTAACGGTCGCATGAAAAATGTGCGAGCAAATCCATCTAAATATTCATCAATTAAAAAGTACTGAGGTAGATGGACAAGAGTATGATAGCTTGAATTGAATTCTCCGAGTGTAGGGATGTCTTTTACACACACGTAGGGTTAGATGATCGGTGTTTGGAAGAAAGGTAGGAATGAAGAATAAAGACGATATTTTATTGAGGGATGATGTGATTTCTAATATCTTTTCATGACTATTAAGATAGGGCTCATGACAACCGAAAAGCTAGTGTAGTTGGAAACTCTAATTTTCAAAGTCTTTCTTTTATAATTCTTATCTTTACATGTAACTTTCACGTCTTCTTTTTATTATTGGATTTTGTGGGTGCAATCCGCTGAAAACCCTCAGGAGACAACACTCCTCTTACTAGGGACACCTAGAGATTTAAAGGCTTGTTGCACGTGCTCAGTGCAATCGTGTTGCCTACGAAAGTGTGCTAGTTGGTTTTTATTTTTCTTATATTTTCTCCTTCTCTTTCTAATAAAACAAGTTTGCTCGAGACGACCAAAAATAAGTTTGGGGGAATTTGATCAGTCGAAAATATTGCATTTTTAACACATCAATTTCCCTACTATTTGCAATCATCTAAAGGTATTCGGTATAAATATAGCACATATTAGCAATTTGTCTGTAAAATACCAAATAACGTGTGTTATACATTATAACCGGCATTTTGAAGGAAATTGAGTGTTTATTATTGCACGCATGATCTTTGTATATCGCAACACTTGTCTCGAGATTGTGTGCAGGAAATTCTCCAGGTAAAGTGCTGATAAAAATACGCCAAGTCCAAAACTTGTGATCTGACAGTAAACAAGAAAGATTTAGAAGATTCCAGACATCAGAAAATATCCCTAAAGTCAGCACCAAATATACCTGGAAGTTTAATGCAACAAGCCCTCTAAACGGCCGCGGATCCGCGGCCGAATGGGCCTATTCGCGGCGGATCCGCGGCCACGTGGACACGTCAGCGGCAGAATACATTCTCAAGGCTCTCCTTTCAAATGGCAAGCTTCTTCAAGACACCTCAGTCTCCAGAGGTTTCCAGAAGCTTCCTCAAACAGCCAAGCTTCTTGTACAAGCCTAATACCTCCAAGCTTCTCAAGCAAGCTAGCTAAATCTAGAAGGTTCTCCTTAACAACCAAGCTTCTCAAGCAAGCTAGCTAACTACCTTAATCTAGAAGCTTCCTTCATAACTACCAAGCTTGCAAAGGAAGCTAAACCTAGCTTAGCTTCTAAAGGAAGCTAGATCAAGCTTCTAGGGGAAGCTAAAGGAGAAGGCTATATAAAGGGACCCAAGGCTTCATTACAAAGGTTGTTGAAATTGGAGGGAAAAATTGTAGATCCAAATCAAATCTAAATCAAATTGAGTGACACAATTTGATCCAAATCAAGATCTATCGAGTGCCGAGCCCAAGCAAGCATCCATCGAGCCTTTTTGAAGCAACGCCGATCTTCATCCGAGCAAGTGATCCACGACGATCCGCGACTCACGAAGACGATGCGAAGCTAGTTCGACGATCGAGTTCTCTCCTCAATTCTTGTAGTTTTTGAGTGAATTGTAACGAAACGTTGAATAATAAAAGGTGAAAATTCTTGATCTTGCTTTTCTTTACATTTGAGCATTATGAAGAGTTATCGATTCTTGATTGTTATTTTTTTCATGATGTTTGAGTGAAAACTCCGCTTGTGGAGGAATCGAGAAAATAGATAGATGATGATGATTAAATTCTTGAACAATTCTTAAGTCTTATGAGTTTTGTAAACTTTAGGAAATTGAATCATCGACAACCTAGTTTCGAGCGAGATGCTTTCTTGAATGTTTTCGCTCCAAATCAGAGATTAACGATCGATGATTGAATTTCCTAAAGGCTAGAATTTGAATGATAATCAACGAAAGGACAAGGGATAGAAGGAGAAACCCTAGTTTCTTCAAGAGATCCCTAATTTTCGTTGATCGTCATCGATCTAGCAACAAATCATCAATAGATAAGAATTTGTAATCATAAGTCTTCATCATCACTATTGATTGGATCGATTCCTATAAGTCTCTTTACAAATCTTGATAATTCATTCGATTTGGACATCTTCTTGAACTTTATTGATTCTTGATTTTAGATCTAGTTCCGATTCTTGAACTAAATTTCAAAATTCTTGAATTAATTTTCTTGCAATTTTTCTTTTATCTTTTCATTTCGACTCATCTAAAACAAAATCGATCAAAACACACATCTCAGTGGACGATCCGTATTCATTAACGCACTACATCGACACCGTTAATTGATTGCGGTATAAATTTCTTTGGTTGTGAAACATCTTATATACGACACCGAGAAAATGATCAATCACTCCTCACGTGGGCGCCATATAAAAAGTGCTCAGCACTCCGTATACAGCCTAAACGGCTGAGTGCTTCATACTCATTGGGCAGCGCCCAGCGCCGCACGTACACCTCACGTGGACGCCATGTGAAGTGCTTAGCACTTCACATTTAGTCAAAAGGACTAAATTGTTCAACATTCATTGGGCAGAACACATGACTGAATGCTTCACATGACATATATGTGAGGTGAGTATCAAAGTTCAAATAAGTGCTTAGCACTTTTACATAAAAAGAAAAGGGCTAAACAAACATAGCCCAAATAAGTGCTTAGCACTTTTGAATGAAAAAGAAAAAAAATAAGCAGACTAAGCCCAAATTGGCTAAGTCTCTGAAGTTTTCTTACAAATGAGCTCAAATGCTCTTTTGCTGGATCTTAAGTAAAAATGATCCTTAAAAACATTGTTAAACTGATATTAGTCTCAAACATGACTAATGATCTCTCATTGATGATATCCAAAATGATATTCGTCTCGTATCTCCTAAAATAATCTTAGTCTCAAATATGACTAATGATTCTTAGGACCACCGCAAACCCTTTTCCCTCAAATACGCAATTTGGTTCAGGGGTACATCTTTCCACACCTTTGATATATGTCATTGTAATTTCTCAATGTATTTCTGTAAGTCCGTATGGCTGTCCATATACTCAGCTGGCCGCACGAGCTTATTCGTTTTCTTTTTCTTTTTGCTAGACGGTTCGACTTGTGGTCTTTCCCTCATTAGCCATCTTCGGAATCGGACGTGGTTTCAACATCCCCTTGATAATATGAGATTCAATCGGGCTATCCTACCAGATTGCAGGGCATGCATGCACGTCTTTAAACTTCTTCATTTTTGGCGAGAGAACCATCTCCCACGGAGCTTCTGCTACCCTAGAACAGGATGCCCCCTGCATATCCGCATTCTTAGGGTCGTGCTTGTGTGATGGTTCCACCTTCCTATTGTCTGTCAGCTTGATCTTACCCTGCTTATACTAGTCTTCAACCCAGTTTTTGAAGACAAAGCAGTCCTCAATCAGATGGTTGATGAGCCGGTGATAAAGGATAGTAATTAGGTCGTTAAATGAGCTTGATTGTGCTAGATGCCAGGTCTCAGGCAACATCACCATATTATTCTTCATGGCTAAGTTAAATAATTTCCTCGTCTTATTACAGGGAAAGGAATACTTATGTCCCATCTTCTCTTCAAGGGAAGGACCTGAGCGACTATCATTTCGACGACCTCCTGCCTTGAAGCCGCCTGTTTTTTGTTGAGTATCGGCGACAAATGCCTCCTTGTTCTTGCCCTTGCTATTTCGAATTTCTCTGCCAAACGAGAAAGGACCTTGATCGATCGCATCTAGAGGAGCCAACTTGTCGATGAGCTCTTGAAAAGTCGTAGGCTTGAAAATTTTCAGGTACGGGAAAATTTGCGTCTTTTTGTCGATAGTGCCTACGAACATGCTTACAGCTGGAGCTTCGGCAATGTGCTGCTCGCATTTGGACCAGGGATTTTGCCATCTCATAGCATATTGGGTCTGGGCTTTTCATTGACCAGTGCGATCACGATGGTGCGTTCACTTGCACTAGCGAACCTCTGCGCGAAGAGGAGCTCCATCTCAACAAAGTTCTTGACGGAGTCATTCAGAAGCTCTGCATACCATTCGAAAACTATATCCGAGAGACTGCTAACGAACTGACTAAGGAGCAAAATTCATTGCCTCCAGTGTTACCACACTTGGATCTAAATTGAGTGACATGCTGTTTCGGATTGCCAGTTCCTTTATATATAGGGAACGTCGGGATCGTATATCCCGCAGGGTACTGTATTTGGTCATAACATGCAGGATATGGTCGCCCAGTCTTGATCTGTTTGCCTACACCTTCGTTGGCTTGATGTGCTATGAACTGCTGGGCAATGTATTCATCCAGCTGTGACTTGGAGATCATCTCCTCCTTCACTGCTGGTGGTATTTGCGGAAGATTTGATGTGCCCGTCTTGTCGTCGGTAATATCCACCGGCGGTTTCTCTGCTGGCTGTTCAGGGTGAGCTATCATTCTGACCATGGTCTGAAATAGGAGGGCCATTTTTTCCATCCTAAAATTCATCTCTGCATCTCTTTCATCTCTTTTCTCGAGGTCGCATCTCAGGTAGTCAATATCCGACTCCTAACTCGTCCTTTCATCGGAAGCGTCGTCTGGATTTGTATTAGGCGATGGAGTCATGAGTTCCACCGCTTGAGCCATGATTTCTTGCAATTTTTATTGATCCTTTGTCATAGACTGGGTGATTGGTCTATGAGAAATGGAGGTACGACTATCTTCCTTGGAGTTCATCATGTAGACAGTATAAACTACCATACCCCCAAACTTAGGGCGTTTCGAATATCGGCCCGTGGAGTTTGCTTGGGGCATAGGAACCTTCTCCGACCTTCCACTTTTTTGAGGGACCGACTTGGGGAGAACAATCTTAGTGTCAGGAGTAGAGTTGTCACGACGGGGTTGACTCTTCAGCTTCTTGACCCAAGGAAAATAGCCCATATCGATGGTGGATCCCTGAACTTCCTTCCAAATCTTATGGATCTTCAAGGATAGTCGTGGGGGTGAGCATACGGACTTGGATTCCCCTGGTATTTCTGTAGATGGTGGAGATTTCTTGAGCACTGTGGTGGGCAAGTTGTGCTTCACCATCCTTAAGGGTTCGAAGCTATTCACAGTTAGAACAGCAGCGTAGATGATCGGTATAGGGGCCGGTGGTGTTAAACCAGATGGAGAATTACCTCCAGCATGTCTCTGTCGACGCCAGTAGTGACGCCGATCAGCTCTCGTGACGGGAGCTGATTCAAATCTAAGAGCTTTTTCAGTATGCTCCCTGTATTGCTTGGGGACCTCAGCCGGTGTCAAGCGCTTAAACACAGATATCTTTGTTGATGTTTGAGAAGTAATCAGCGGGGCCATTCAGCGGAAGACAGATCGCCTTGGGAGTGCAACATTTTTGGGTGGCTCGGAAGTTGGGAGGGCTATCCTTTCGAAGACCACCTTCTTAGATATCATAGGCTTCTTTTCCAATAGGCCCACAGAACTCAAGCCCAGTCTGTCGAAGACCGAGCTTTCAGATTTGGCAGGTTTGTCAGCATAGCATGTGGATATAGTAGCCAACCTATCAAAGACCGACTTTCTCGGGATTTCCTCCCTTGGCATTGCGGCACCAATAGTAGGGGGTAGAGGAAATTGTCCGAACTGGAGCCTATTCAATATCTGCTGGACCTGAGCCGTCGGAATGCACAACAGTGGGGCCAATATCCCACTGGGGTAATGCCAGCATAACAGTTGGTAGCGCAATCGCACTTCTTGTTGGATAACCCCATCTGCACGGAAACGAAATACAAGTTTCAGTATCCCGAAATCTAAAAGCAATCATAAAAATATATATACCGTAATTTTGTTCGCAAAACACGACACACGAAATATGGAGTGGAAAAGGAAAAAGATCCCACTAGGCGTGCCGGAACCTGTTTACAGCCGGAAACCGGACTGAGACACGGGGAATGCATCCAGCCTAAATCTGGGGGCAAATACTATATGGAATATATCCATCCACCTCTCCGAAAATACCAAGTTGATTTATGGTACCGTATATCAGAGGTTTGGATGGATGCGACTATTCCCACCAAAAAATTGGGCTCAAAACTTACATTTGTTAACTTATAGAAAAAAATAAAAGGTAGCCCACCGTATGAAATACGTGAGCACCCACGTGCAAAGCACACGAGCACCCACATGCAAAGCACACGAGAACCTTCTGCAGTTAGGATTAAATCTTATAGTAGCACTTATGTGTTAAACATATGAGCACTCACGTACATGGCATGTGGTGCACATGCCAACCCTCTTGGGCAGCGACTCGCGTGATAAGCACGTGAGCGCCTGTTTTAGATAGGATTAAATCCTATGTCAGCAGCCACATGCAAAGAACGTGAGCACCGGCACCCAATGTTGAAGCAGTTTGCTTCAGGTAGAATTAAATTCTACTTGGGAAAATATTTCCCATGATCTTTCTTAAACAAAAAAGATTGGCTCTGTTAAACAGAGAGACCTTGGATCAAATATTCAATGGTGATTAAAAATCACCAATTAATCATAAGATAGAATTAAATTCTATATTAGAAAAATATTTTTCTAATCTTATTAAATAAACAAGAAATATATTCTCTGTTAAACAGAGAGCCGTTGGATCAAAGATCTAACGGTGATTTAAATATCTCTAATTGATTATGAAATCAATTAAGATCTCCCAATAAGAGGTTTTCTCAAACAAATTGATTTTTCTCTTCTTCTATATAAAAGATCCAAGAGATAAGAGAGACCCCGCATAAGCTTCCACAAAAAGCTGAGAATTTAATTCTCCTAGAAGATCATCTTCAACCTCTCAAACCCTAGGAAAAAACAGGGGAGAAATATGTCTCTTTTTACCTATCATGCATATAAACATGGTTTAACCCTTCAAAGGACATAGTTCTTTCTCTGGATCTACGATCCATAAGAAAAGTCCCCCCAAAAAAGAGAATTTAATTCTCAAAAAAGGATCGATCTTAATCTTAAACTTAGGATCCAGAGAAAAACTTTGATATTTTCCCATCATCATAAAAAAAGAGAAGAAAGAAAGACATAGTTTTATTTCCAGGAACTTAGTTCTCTCAAATAATCAAGAAGCTAGATCTTATATGAAAAAGATCTTCAATTTCTTAAAGAACTTGCTTTCCCTTGATTCCAGATCTTAAAATATCGATCTTGGTGATCGTTAATGGTCAAAATACCATTAACGAAAGCTTAAGCTTCTCTGAAACTTAAGTTTCAAAAATAAACAGAGATTAAATCTCTAAGGAAGAAGCGCCAAAGAACAAATCAAATAGGAGCGTCTCACGTGATATCCATGTGATCGCTCAGAAGATCAAAGATTCAGCATCACACATGATAGCACGTGAGCATCCAAGGAAACATCAGCTCACGGAAAAGGCACGTGATAGCCCAAAACTCAGCAGCTCACATAATACGCACGTAAGCGTTCATGAAGACAGCAGCTCACGTGAAATGAATGTGAGCGCTAAGAAGAAAGACGGCTCACGTAATAGCACGTGAGCGCTCAAGAAAACAATGCCTCACGTGATATCCACGTAAGAATGTGAAACTCAGTTGTTCACGTGATATACATGTGAGCGCTGTATAAGTGAATGCTTAGCACTGCTAGGTGATATAGAAACCCAATCTTAGTATAAAACGGACTAAGTCCCTGAAGTATAAACTTCTTTGAGCACATATGTTCACATGTTTAAGTCGACCTTAATCTAAAACAAGATTAACAGTCCTTAACCATATGTTTAAATCGATCTTAGTCTAAAACAAGACTAACGATCCTTAAAACCGATGGAACATATGACCTATGTTCAACCCCAAATCTAATGTACGGATTTGGAATAATCCGCGCCCTACAGGCGACGACAAAATTAGTCTTCATATGCATTCCAAGAGCAACCTAAAATAAACAATAAATACAACAAGACATGAAATGATGCACATGGAGAAGGAGAAAGTTGTTATCGTATTGCGATAATGTAATTAACTGTAGGAACTTGCGCCTGCAGGAAAAAGAGTCCCCACAATGAAAAACCCCTCACATATGAAGGGGAATCTGATAAATCTGCTATAACGGTTGCATCCACCCAAACCTCCGATATATGGTGCCATAAATTAACTTGGTATTTTCGGAGAGGTGGATGGATATGTTATAGCATCTACACCCAAATTCAGGCTGGACGTGCTCCCCGTGCCTCAGTTTCTCGTTTCCGGCCGTAAACAGCGACCGTTGTAGCAGACTTATCAGATTCCCCATCAATGATGAGGGGTTTTTGATTGTTAAGACGCTTTTTCTGCAGTCGAAAGCCCCTACAGTTAATTACGTTATCGCCAAGTAATAACAACTTTCTTTACTCCAGAAATCTTCATGTGTCGTATTATGATTTGTTTATTTTGGGTTGCCCTTAGATTGTATTCGGAGACTAATTTGTGTCGTCGCCCGAAGGGCGCGGATTAGTCCAAATCCGTACATAATAGATTTGGGGTGAACTTAGGTAGCATCTCTCATATGAGGTCGTTCAGTTCAAGGAATTTTTGTTTTCATCTAAGGATCGTTAGCCTTGTTGTAGGATAAGATCAACTTAGGATTCTACTAAGGACCGTTAGTCGTATATAGCTTGCAGTCAGGTGCGCATGTGCATCACAAAGTGCGCACGTGCTTCGCATGGAGCATTCATGCTTTCCCTTTTGGGGTATACATGAGTATAGAATGCGCATGCATGTGGTGCACATATGAGTTATATGTGCATCTGTATGGGATGCAGATCAGAATAGGATGCACACTTATATGGGGTGCACATGAATATGGCATGTGCATGCATATATCACATGATGCGTACTTGATTAGGTTTAAGTAGTGCGCATATGCAAGATGCGCAAGTTAATGTGGACAATATCCTCCACATGCGCTCACATGTATATCACGTGATGCGCGGATCAATAGTTTATACCCTAAGTCAGGATGCGCACTATGATGCAGAAAGTTTTGGCTTTCAAAAAGATTGAGATCTCTGTTGTTTGATTTAAAGTGTATTCATATAGCACATTTAAATTCGATGAAAGTAAACACTTTCAAGAGAAGCACTAACTTCGATTTATATTTTTGTGTTCATCCTTTAAAAAAGGTTTTATCCAAAATTTTGGATGTTAGAATAGATCGCTCATGAAAAGTAATGGTTTTTTTTTATACGAGAGAGATAAACTCTAAGATCATTTGATCTTTATATTAGAGAAGCACCAGTTTCGTTATGAAAAACACTAGTTTTTATGAAAAGAGAGGATTCTCTTCTTTTATTTGATTACCTAGTTACCTAGGGTTTTCTTCTCAAGAAGCTTCGGTTCTTTTTGCAGGGAAGACGAAGAGAACAAAAGTGAGAAGAACTGAGTTCCAAAAAAAGTCCTCTCCTTCATTGTGAAGGGGTTCCTATTTATTTAAGAAGAATTGTTAGGATTTGTTCCCAACAATCAGGTGAGTTTTTATCTCAATTTGATTTTAATTGATCTATATCAATTTCTGGATGCATGCATACCATTGAATCATTGATCCAAAGATCAATTTTGCTTTATTTGTCACGCTTTTTATTAAATAATATATTTAAATTGATTTATATCAATTTAGTGTGATTACGCACCATTGGATCATTGATGCAAAGATTAATTTTGTTTGATTTCGTTAAATTTCTAAATTGATAAAAGATTTTCTTCTAAATACGGTTTAACCAAGTACATGTGCACTGGTAATGCATGCGCACATGCTTTGCCTGTATTCGCATCGCATGCGATGGCCTTTGCCATGTGCACGTGCCTTGCACGTGTTGCATCACACGCGATAGCCTTAAGCCATGTGCACGTGCCTTGCACCTATCGCATCGCATCTATTGGATGAACTCTAAAATGGATGCGAACATTTACCTTTAAAGGAAGGGGTCGTTTGATTTTGAAATTGACTGGTGTTGCGGCTTCCTATTTTTTCAAAGAAATCAAATAAAAAACACCGTTGTTTCATGTGCAATGCACGTAATTAAATGCCACATCATCATTATTTTACAGGTGCAATACATATGCCACGTCATTATTATTTTACAAGTGCAATACACTTAGTTAAATTAATAAAGAAATCTATCAATAAAATTTTGATAATTACGTGCAACGCACGTGCAAAAAACTCTAATAATAGTAAAGATAGAGAAAAATTAAAGTGTGTGCTTGTGTTGGACATTGAATCAGTGTTTTACCTTTAAAGGAAGGGTGTCATTTGATTCTGAAATTGACTGGTGATGCGGCTTCTTCTTTTTTTTTAAAGAAATCAAACTAAAAACACCGTTGTTTCATATGCAATCCACGTAATTAAATACCACGTCATTATTATTTTACAAGTGTAATACACGTAATTAAATTGGTAAAGAATCCATCAATAAAATTTTGATAATTACGTGCTACACACATGCAAAAACTCTAGTAATAGTAAAGATAGAGAAAAATCAAAGTGCGTGCTTACGCTGGACATTGAATCGGTGTTTTACCTTTAAATAACATGAGTAACATTGTTAATAGATTTTTTAAAAATCAAAATATCGGTCTCTTCATAGTTTTACACAAGGGCGGATGCACTCGGTCCCAAGAGGGGGCATGTGCCCCCTATTAGGGGGAAATTTTCTACTAATATATATATATATATATATATATATATATATATATTCTGAGCACTTAATTTGTTAGTGCTTGGTTTTAGAGTCGCTGTAGGGTGTTTTTCGTCACCCCATTGAGATGGGAATACGCGCGCGCTTGTCAGGCGTACTACAGATTCACCCTGCCTGGGGTAGGCCGGGGTTTATTGACTGTGGGGATCCGAATCTCCGGCAGCCGTGGACTAAGCTGCCGTTAATTACCCGTCGCCTGTGGAGAGAGAGAACCTTCGATTGACGGGTTAACTGGTCATGCGAACTCAATGTGCAGTGTACGTGTGTTTTGTTTTGGAGGGGGCTTGGATATATCGGGAGCCATGCAGAGTTTTACGTGGGTCCCGCTACCCGGATAGCGGGCTGGGGGTCAAGGGGGCTAGCAGCCCCCTTGCGGGGTGCGGGGCAGCGCCCCGGCCCAAATTTTTTTGAGAGGGACAGTGTTGTAGAGTATGTATGTGTGTGTGCGTATAAAAGAAAGGGAAAGGGCATCCAAAGGATGCGTGGGAAAAAGCGCCAGCGCTTTGGGTGCTAGCGCTTTAATCGCAAGAGCGCTAGCACTCCAGGCACGTGGACGCTCGGGCGCTAGCGCCCCACGTGTCAGCACGTGGGCACTCGGGCGCTAGCGCTTTGGGCGCTAACGCTCTGAGCGTAAGGGCGCTAGCGCTTTGAGCGCTAGCACTCTACGTATCAGCACGTAGGCGTTCGGGCGCTAGCGCTTTGAGCGTTAGCGCCCCACGTGTCAGCACGTGGGCGTTCGGGCGCTAGCACTTTGGGCGCTAGCGTTTTGAGCGCAAGGGCGCTAGCGCCTCACGTGCCAGGCACGTGGGCGCTCGGGCGGCAAAAGGGACTTGGTCCCTGCAATGGGAGTTTTACTCCCAGAAAGGAGCACTTATTATTTTGTGTGTGTGTGTATATATATATAAGAAGTTAAACTCCTAATATATTTTGAAGCTGATGAAGGGGATTCTCCCCTTGAGCCCTAGTTCTTCCCCAAAGTGGAGTTTCTGGAGATGGGTCTCCTTCTTCTTCCTGTCGTTTGGCCGGATCTTGGAGAAAGGGGGTGAGACTTAAAAATCTCCCCCTTTTGAGATCTAATGACAGACCCAAGTTCCCCTTTGTGGGTTTTGTGGTGAAAACTATTTAGTTTTGAAATAGGAAGAGTAAAACTCTTGATTTAATTCAAAAGAAAGAAGAAGGTTTAGAACCTTCAGAAAGGGAAAAGAGGCACAAATCCTAGATTTTGAGGGGAATGAAAAAAGTATATTAGATATTTTCATCATGTTGCCTTATATAGGGTTACATATTTACATATAGCCCCTTGGGCTTTACAAAATGGCATTTTGCCCATCCCATTACTCATGTGCCATTTCTTTTTACACATAAGCCATGGGCTTTACAAAAATTTGGCTTTATGCCCATTTTACTTACATTCATGCACAAAAAATTACATCAAAATTATTTGTTACATGATTTTTATGTTTGCATGGGGAAGCTGGCCGCGGGCTCTACTTGGGCATGGGCCTGCCTGACCTGGGATTGGCCCACCTGGCATGGGGTTGAACTTGACTTTGACTCGATCAACCGGGGTGCAAATTTTGACCCCAACAAAGTGCCCCCCATCAATAAATGCACATCGCACATTTGAGTTGTGTGCATGAAATTGATGGATCTTGAAGCTGAACTTCGAGATGGAACATCATTCCGGGGGCGGAGCATCATCCCGGGGAGCATGATTCCCGGGGATCGGAGCATCATTCTGATTCGCGGAGCATAATTCCAGGGTCGGAGTATCTCTCGGGGAGCATGATACCCGGGGATCGGAGCATCATTCCGATTTGCGGAGCATAATTCCAAGGATCGGAGCATCATTCCGAAGAGCGGAGCATGATTCCAAGGATCGGAGCATCATTCCGAAGCACGGAGCATGATTCCAGGGTTCGGAGAATCATTCCGAAGAGCTGGACCATAATTCCAATTTGCGAAGCATAATTCCAGGGATTGGAGCATCATTCCGATTTGCGAAGCATAATTCCAAAGATCGGAGCATAATTCCGATGAGCGGAGCATGGTTCCAGGGATAGGAGCATCATTCCAAAGAGCGGAGCATGATTGTAGGGATCGGAGCATCATTCCGAAGAGTCGGAGCATAATTCTGAGGATCGGAGCATAATTCCGAAGAGTCGGAGCATAATTCCAGGGATCGGAGCATCATTCCGAAGAGCGGAGCATGATTCCAGGGATCGGAGCATCATTCCGAAGAGCGGAGCATGATTCCAGTGATCGGAGCATCATTCCGAAGAGCGGAGCATGATTCCAAGGGGTCGGAGCATAATTCCGAAGATCGGAGCATCATTCCGGAGAGCGGCAGACATTCTGACCGAAGCATAATTTTGATGCAGAGGTTGATTCCCAGGCGCAGCATAATTCCGACAGGGAAGGCATATACTCCGAGGCGACGCATGATTTCGACACGGGGTACGTTCTGAGACGGAGCATGATTCCGGCGCAGAGCTTGTTGGCTGACTTGATTCCGAAACGAAGCATAATTTCGATAGGGAAGGAAGGCACCGAGGCGAAGCATCATTTCAACACGGGGTGCATTCTGAGATGAAGCATGATTCCGACACTAAGCTTGCTGGTTGATTTGATTCCGAGGCAGAGCATAACTCTGGCAGGGAAGGTAGATATCCTAAGGCGAAGCATGATTTCGAAACGGGGTAAATTCTGGGACAGAGTATGATTCCGCCACAGAGGTTGTTGGTTTGATTTGATTTTATTTGGGTTGACATCAGTATTGCTGCACTGGAATATGGTACCAGAAGAGAATCATCATTTGCCATGAGTGGATTTGGGGATTTTGGTTTTGGTGGCATCTGCATTGCTGCACTGGAATAATGCCAGGAGCAACTCATCATTTGCCCTGGGAGGATTTGGGAATTGGTTTTTGTTTGGCATCAGTTTCGCTACACTAGAATATGGTACCAGGAGCGAATCATCATTTGCATTTGCTTATTAGGAAGCGATGGCTTAGGAGACAGGTTTTAGGTCCCTATCCCCTAAGACTTTTCAGTTTTATAAGCCGTAAGGGTCCCATAAAAGCATTTTCTCCCTACGAGTCGAAAGGATCTCGTAGGTGTATTTTCTCCTTAAGAATCGTGGGACTCCTAAGTGTGTTGCTCCTTTGTGAGTCGTAAGGATCTCACGCGGGAAATTTCTCCTCACATAGTCGAGAGGACTTTATGAGTGCATTTCATCTCTTTTTCACGAGTTTGCGCACTTTCGGGTTTTCACAAACTCGCCGGCAGTCCTCCTATTTTTACTCACGGAGCCCTTTCGAGTTTTCATCCGTGCCCATTTTGCTTATGGACATACCTTTTTTTTCACCGCTGGTGGGACTTTGAATGTGGTCTCGCCGGTAGGACTTGGGAGAGATTGGGATCGTTTTACGCCCGTGGATTGTATACGGTTTGCAGGATGTATGATCCAGACCATAGGGTCGTAAAAATTTCGGGACTTTGTTGGCATATGCATCGCTGCACTGGAATATGGTACCAGGAGCGACTCATCATTCGCCGTTGGGATTTGGAATTTGGCTGGCGTATGCATCGCTACACTGGAATATGGTACCAGGAGTGACTCATCATTCGCCAATAGGATTTGGAATTTGGATGGCGTCTGCATCGCTGCACTGGAATATGGTACCAGGAGCGACTCATCATTCGCCACTTGGGGGTTGGGAAGCGATGGCTTAGGAGACAGGTTTAGATCCCTATCACCTAAGGCTTTTCAATTTTATGGGCCGTAAGGGTCCCATAAAAGCATTTTCTCCCTACGAGTCGTAAGGATCCCGTAGGTGCATTTTCTCCTTAAGAGTCGTGAGGACCCCTAAGTGTGTTTTTCCTTTGTGAGTCATAAGGATCCCACGAAGGTTTGTTCTCCTCATGCATCATGAGGACACATGAGTGGGTTTTCCCAATGGACCATAATTCCAAGGGCGGAGACCAGCCGCGTAACTGGTGATTGCGGTGGGCATGGGTATGATGAGAATTATTTAAGCCCGTGGATTGTATACGGTAGTCAATTTGGGGACTGGCCGTAGGGCCGGAAGAATTTTGGGAAATTGGATTTTTGTTGGCGTCTGTATCGCTGCACTGGAATATAGTACCAGGAGCTGTAGGACTACGGTAGCGCCCCGGCCGTTTATCCGAGGCCAAAATACGGAAACGAAAATTTTTCTTGACTTTAAACCGGCACTACCGCATCCTAAAAACCCGGATCGTAACCATTAACCTAATGCTAGCAAACAAGAGACGGGGTAGAATGCTATACCGAGCGATCCGTGTCCTTCGGTCTTCGGCCTCCACTCCGATCTCCTCGCGGAATCTCCGGTCTTCATCTTCTCGTCGGAACGGGCACCACACCGCCGGGTTCTTTTACGGGCTCCCACCTCTGGACCGAGGCAACTCGGGCACGAAGTTGGCGAGCCGACGTGCCTAAGGGTGCTATAGGATAAGTGTAGAATCCATTTGTCTCAAGGGGTTGAAGTTGCCATAATAATGGAGGTGGAATGAACTTTTGAGATAGGTGAGGGATTTTGTAGCAAGCTAAATGAGATGAAGAAATTTCCCCACACCAAATGAATTCCTCTCTCCTAAAAATGTGGCCGGCCCAAACATCTTAAGGGAAATATGAAGGGGGGTGAGCACAAGCTAGGTGAATTGGTGAGCATAAGAAAAGGTGTGAGGATAATGAGGAATACTAGTCACAACCACATCCAAATCAACTCTCATCTCATTAATGCAAGCCATGTGCACAAGAAAAGCATCAAAAGATGCTAGAATTATCATGATGAACCATATGCCACAAAGAACCCTCCACATATGCTAATTTGCATACTTGCAAATAAGGCCCTCTCATCACAAATGTTCGGCCATGAAGGAACAAAGAAAAAACTGGCCGAAACGGAATGCAAACTGGCAACTTCAAAAAACTGATCCCGTAATAAATTACAGGAAAACCCCGCGAATGTATATACATACCCGCATTTGTATTCTGACCGAATACGAATGCAATTAGACAAAATCTACACAGTACAATACTAGGATCCGGCTTAAACCAAAGCCCACTAGTATAATCCATCCGATCATGATCCATGCAATACCGCACGTATACGATCAAACCCTGCCATATCTCCATACGGCCTCTACAGCGTTTCGCCCGAAACTTGAGAAAACGGTCTGTGGGGGACTCTAAACACTCGTCAATAGTTTGGTTGTGGATTTAACCACTAGCACGTCAGAGGTAGTAGCCATACGTAACGGGCTACCAGGTATTGACCAAAAGGGAGGTCGATGAGCGAACTCATCCTGACACCTTACTGAGCCTGTCAGTGACAATATCCATACAGTCTGGTCCGTTCGTCTATGAGCATCGCATGGCGGGCCTAGGGGGTTGGTAAAAGTCAGACCCCCAAAAGCGGTACAAGTCGTGTCGAAGTGTAGCCCAGAACACCCTGAGATACTACTGGAATACCTACCAGTAAATCTCCTGCCTCGGCCGAGGACTTTGTGTAATGGCTCTCCTAGACACAGCGCGACCTCACCCCCAATACCGGGAGAGACGAACCCCTGCAGATCCGCTCACTGCCTCCATGTGGCTCAGGACTGTACCCAACTAAAACCTGTTTGCACGACTCCTTTGAGCCGTGGTAGGGTAGTAATCAAAGTACAGTGGGAACTCACACGAGACAAATGACGATCTCAGGTCGATGAACTAACCTGTACACATGTCACCAGGGAACTGCTATCTGACGTCAGGTATAAGACCAACTAGCATGTTCCCGGCGAGTCCTGTCCGATGTACTCATAACCCAATGAGCACCTGTATACATCTTAGGTGAACCAACTGACACCAGTGGCTTGTGAGACCGGCCACCGCCCCTCATCGAGGTCTCGACTGTATACACTAGTCTACTCTGGAGTATCGATGCCCTGTCTCGAAACTCCCACGACTAGGGAAATTTTAAGGATGTGCTTATAGACCCCAGATCCCACGTATATGATCGCCATCATACTGCTGGCCGTCAAGCAAGAATCCTAAGGGCTCTATCAACGTGCAATAGTGACCTATAAGGTCACCTGAAACAGTACACGATGATAAAGGAAAACTAGATAGCATACTATCATCTTGAGTAAGACTGTCCTGCCGGCATAGGTCCTCCCTCAATCATTGCAATCACGTGCCTGTGATCCAATAATTGACTCTGAGGGCACTATTTCCAACAATCTCCCACTTGCACTCAAGGCTAATTATTGCGATGTCGCATACTCACAGCCCGTGTGATACCGAACACCCAACTACTCTACTAATCAGTCTCACAAAGCCCGTTTGCGAAACTATTGTGTTCGAGGAATAGCCTCAGTGAGTGGATCCGCCCTGATGTTCCTTTCTATGTCTCTCTTTATCTCAAGTTCGCGGAGAAAGCCATCTCCCGAAATGAGTAATACCTGTCTTAGAATATGTCTGGATATTTGATGGGACCTAGTTCATAAATGAACTCCAAATCCAAACTTCTTAGACTGTATCGTCAACTGAAAATAATCAGTATCCTGCGCCATGCCTCCCTCAGTATCCGCCTGGACCACCTGTTCAAACTACTGTCCCTCGTCAGAGGGAAAACTATAACTCTGACAGTCACTCTGTCATCCAGGTCACCTTGGAAGCCTGGAATGATAACTGTCTCCCGAAGGAGGATGCCGTCATCATATCCCTAGAACATCCACTTATGTTCTAAAACTGCTTCCGATCGTTTCTCCAGGATTGGATTAATATCAACTTATTGCATCTACTGCAAAAACAACATCTGGTGTGGTACTTGACATCTCATGATTGACTCAATTGCCTAAGCAAGTGATCTGCCAATCATGCACATCCCTCTCCCCTTTAGTCTGTAAGACACCTTTAGAGAGGGTGACTCCATCACCTGCAGGTACACTACCATGCCTGGAGCCATCCATTCTAAATACCTTTAGAATGCTGTCTAAGTGCCCAGGTTGGGAAACTACCCAAATCTAGATCTAAAACCATAGATCTAGTAACCAGAATATCTGATATCATATCCAAGTCCCATGTGGAGAAACCACTGTGTGACAACCAAAGTATAACCGATCGTAGTATAGGAATTTCACTTCCTACTCTGTGTATGCCATCCAAATACCAGGACATCACACCCTACTACCTTCTTAACAGATCCATCCTCTATTCTGATGAAGTCAAACCTATGACCGTCACATCAGAAATGGATGATCTATCTCCGCTATAACTGCTTTAGTCTATAAATAGACATAAGCTACTTGTCCACTATACTTCCGCTGCTCCCACTGACTACGACAACCCTCTGGCAGAGTCATATAGACGTACACTTCTAAAACTAGTTTAGAATGACTCTATACTCATCCTCCTGCTGGGTTTCACAATTTGGAACAACAGCAATGGCAAGTCTGGGTAAATAAGAACCTCCCTGTCACCGTCCTTGAGGCTACCGGAGTACCTCTCGGGTGCCTGAGGTTACCCACCATATCTGCGTAGTAGCTAATGGAATGTCAAACCAGATTGAATCTTTAGGTTCTTATCAGATTTTTAGTAATCGTTTGCGGTTCTGGAATTACTTCCAGTTCTACCATACCCCCACTACTGTTTTCTGAAAAAATCCATTTTTATTAAAACTGTGGCGAGTCAAGAACAATATCACTATTGATCTTCCAGTAGTAAAAAATCAACCCTCGTCATAGCCCGGGTCAACCCACAAACAGCCATTACAGAAACGTGCCTTGAGTTATCCGGAGTCTGGTTTTAAGCATAAGCCGGACAACTCCCTGTACCTTAACATCGTTAAGATATGAACTGTTCTATATCCAATATAGAAACAGAGGCACTGATTTAATTGAACCAGATTCAAATCATGCATTTATCTCCAGTGTATGTCAACTAAATGGAAAGAGGCCGATCAGCATTACTCAACTTAGGAGTGCTTCCAATTATGAGTAACCTGAAAGAGAAGCAAGTTCTCTTAATCATTACTATCAACTGAATACACTGCACAAGTATCTACATCTTCGATCACCTTGAAGAATCCTGATACTTGCAATACCTGGTTCTCTACTCTATTCTTATACCTATAACTTCTCAAAATTTGGACCTTGCATTTCTACGAAACACATGTCTAAGAACTGGAGAAGTCATAAGTAAACCGAATATAGTACGAAGACCAACCCCTCTGTCCTAATGGACACTGGACAATATACAATACTCTGTATAAGTCCCCTGAGTCTAATAACTCATTCCCTGTGTGTCGTAGGTTGAAAACTGTACTTATGGTTAAGAAGAATTACACCGCTGTTTAATACTCCTTACTTAACCATCCACTGATATAGGTAAATGTAATAGACATAATTTCAAAAAAGTTATATCTCACTTCATAAAAATGAACGTACAGATATATCAATTTGAAATTGGTGCATAACAACGGATATTCAAAACCAAATATTTGTCGTCCGGCAAACAGCCCAGGTGATTTCCTCAGATATCACCAATTACAACGAATTCCGATATAATGAGGATGATCACCTAATTCCCAATAACTTACTCCCACTCATCATCTGTAAAACTATACAGACGTGAGAATCATACCTGGTAAATACATACCCTGGAGCAAGTGTCTAATTGGGAAATCAGTTTTCTTTTACATTACACAGTGAAACTGAAACATTGAAATGTTTCGATGGGGTATCCGGGTATTCCTACTAATGCCTCTTCCATTATCAGATTCACAACTGTAACCGTATATTTCTTTGCCATCTCTCTAAATCCCTTTATATGTCTTTAGTCATTACCTTCTGTACACCCCTTTAGGCCAAATGGTTTTCTTCCTTCCCTACCGTTCGGCACCAGCCTATGGTTTGGAAGAAGACTATCCAATAAGAATAATGGGTGTACTGTCCTAATCCTAGGAGCACTCGCAATGCGAGAGAAGGTGAAGACAAAAAACAACTGAATAGAACCTTATTCCTATTTCTCCTGAACCAGAATCCATCTCCGAACTGGAACAAGTTCCTTTCGAGTTCGTATATAACCATACGATGGAGTATCCAAATAACTGTGGATCTTCGTAGTGATACGGAGTGTCCTGGAGAAATACAAAGGTGAAGTGGGAGTGGTAATGAAATATTTGGTTTGGTCGTGAATAGCAGTCGCAATTTACTTTGCCCTCCTTTTATTCCCTTTATTTATCTTAACTTAATACCTTCTGTACACCACACTTAGGCTAATCGGCTTTCTTCATTCCCTACCGTTCGGCACCAGCCTAAGGTTTGGAAGAAGACTATCTAATAGGTGTAACGGGTGTACTGTCCCCTAATCCAAGGACCACTCGCAACCTGAGAGAAGGTAAAAGAAAAAGATAACTGAATAGTCCTATTCGTTTTCTCCAGAACCAGAAACCATCCTCGAATAAATTCCTTCGAGTTCGTATATAACCATACGATGGTTTTGTCCAATGGAAGTGGACGTTCGTAGTAATACGGGGTGTTCTGGAGAAAAGGGTAAAAGTAGGAGTGGCAATGAGGTCTGTAACTCAGACAATCCAAAAGCCAGTGTTTAAAAAGGTTCGGTTAATCTTGGTCACTGAGTCATAGTCAAGGGTCGGGCCATGGTCGCTGCCAAAGAAAGAGAGAAAAGAAACACTCAGCGTGCACTCTAACCTAGATCAGAATGGTTATCATTTTATCCAATCAGGAAACCTCCCACTGTAACGTCAAATTCTCCTCCAAACCTGAAAGAAGAATTAGTCGGGATCACCCGAGGAGTAAACCAACTCATCAGTGGGAATCGGGATCCAACTATCATTGCATGATAATGTGACGGAATCCACTCACGTCACCACACTCTAGAAAGTATGCGCATGCCTGGCAAGTTTCAGTTTCTTTAGAAACTCCCGATGTGATTTTTACCCCTAGGACCCAAGTGACCTTGACTGGGCCAACATATCAAAGGATCCTAGTCAAGTTCAACTCGTCATTATCTTGATTGCATTAGACCCACCCGCACGAGTCCTTGACTGAGCCAAAATGACCGCACGACTGTCCTAACCAATCTCATATCCATGCAACAGAAAAGCACTACATAGCTACCGAACACTACGTCTCGGCTAAGCACGACATACGCAGCACGAATACTAAGCAATACCAATCTGAAATGACGGAGGGCTACGGCTGGTTTTTGGCGAAAAACCTTTAACGTAATGAACTTGATATCGTTGAAGGAACTGCATAGCTTTTTATTAAAATATAGTGACAAAAACCTTTGCTAAAGAGGTCACTCCCGGTGAAGGGATCTCGGCTCTTTCCCCGTAGAATGAGGTGCAGGATATTCCAACTGAATACCATGATGCAAAGCAAAAGTAATCGGCTATAGTGAAGTTATTGCCCTGACGCAAACTTCTGTCCAAGGGGTCACTCCCGGTGAAGGGATCTCGGCCCTTGCCTCGTCGACTGAGGTGCTGGATATTCATAACCGAATACCACTGTGCAAAACAAAAGAGAACGTCCTTGCAATAACAGCTTTTTGAAAATTGTTCCAACAACATCAAACAGGTTTGTTTAGCTTGCATTGATCCGAATCAATGCAGTCCCATCAATTGATCACACCAATAAAGAACGAAAATAATGATGTACGTATATGCCATCCGCATTCGCCACTGGGTCCCGTCATCACCCGTTAGGTTACTTAACTAACGACAGAGTGGGGATTGGACTAGCGCGGATGCAAAACATATACAACATCTACTAGTATATATATCAATATATAATATTCGCTCAAGGCGTGATAAAATGCAACATCACAGAAATGTAATAAGCATCACAGAACAATACAGATATCTGGGATCCCCGGGTTTCATAGAGCCGCTACTGAAATCCGACGTTCTCCTGGTCGTGTGGATAGCCTGTGCAATGAAATCCTAGACCCCTACGGGCGCGGCAAGTTACCCGCCAAAACATGAAGCGAGGCAGCCCCCTTCATCAACGTGAATGGACCACCCAGCACTTCACGGAATCCGGTAACTTGAGCATCCCTTCTTGGGTCAACCTGTACCCCCTACGAGTGCGGCGAATAGCCCGCCAATTCTAGAGTGAAGCCCCCTCCGTCTCAACGCCATGAGATGCGGGCCCGTTGCCCTCTAGAACCCGGCTATCCGTGCACCCCACCGCAGGGTAATCCTAGTACAAAACGTAAAAATATATACAACGGGTACATCGACCTCAGCCCGATCGTGCCCCAAAAGAATAATATACAAACAGGCAGTGACGGCAGTCCACATGTTGGACGCTCGCCCCGCAATATCAAATGTACATATACAACCAAACTGTACTAACATTGCATCCGGGCTATCCACCACGACAAATCCGCAACATCACAGCACAACACAGAACATCAACGTGAATGTCACGTTCGCAAATACGTCTAAAAGGGCTATAGCGGTTAGACAGGATTTACCGATCAAATGACATTCACGGTCGCAGATATAATGTAAATACTGTGAACTAACATGTTTAAAATTTTCGATCGACTAAATTCCCGAAGTGGGCTCCAAGCACAACTGTAACACTTAAAATAAATCTGGGCCCAAAAGGAATATACCAAAAACCCTATTTCCATGTCAGAGAGCACTGTACAAAATTTGGTCCAATGAAGAGCTAGAACGGTGGCGGAACCGCGGCCAAAATGGGGTTTAGGCCGCGGTTCCGCGGCGTTCTTAAGGAATCAGTCCACCAAATTTTTGCAGTGCCCCTAAAATACCCTGCCTGATTTTCTACAGTACACTAAATAATTTTTTGACCACAGAAAAATTTCGACAGAAACTGATGAAATGAAAATGCGGTTTCGGAAATTTTGTTCGATCGATACTTTAAATACGTTAGAGCAAGCTAGACTAGGTTAATGGCGTGGCTCTGATACCATGTAGGACTACGGTAGCGCCCCGACCGTTTATCCGAGGCCAAAATGCGGAAACGAAAATTTTTCTTGACTTTAAACCGGCACTACCGCATCCTAAAAACCCGGATCGTAACTATTAACCTAATGCTAGCAAACAAGAGAAGGGGTAGAATGCTATACCGAGCGATCCGTGTCCTTCGGTCTTCGGCCTCCACTCCGATCTCCTCGCGGAATCTCCAGTCTTCATCTTCTCGTCGGAAAGGGCACCACAGTGCCGGGTTCTTTTACGAGCTCCCACCTCTGGACTGAAGAAACTCGGGCACGAAGTTGGCGAGCCGACGTGCCCAAGGATGCTGTAGGATAAGTGTAGAATCCATTTGTCTCAAGGGGTTGAAGTTGCCATAATAATGGAGGTGGAATGAACTTTTGAGATAGGTGAGGGATTTTGTAGCAAGCTAAATGAGATGAAGAAATTTCCCCACACCAAATGAATTCCTCTCTCCTAAAAATGTGGCCGGCCCAAACATCTTAAGGGAAATATGAAGGGGGTGAGCACAAGCTAGGTGAATTGGTGAGCATAAGAAAAGGTGTGAGGATAATGAGGAATACTAGTCACAACCACATCCAAATCAACTCTCATCTCATTAATGCAAGCCATGTGCACAAGAAAAGCATCAAAAGATGCTAGAATTATCATGATGAACCATATGCCACAAAGAACCCTCCACATATGCTAATTTGCATACTTGCAAATAAGGCCCTCTCATCACAAATGTTTGGCCATGAAGGAACAAAGAAAAAACTGGCCGAAACGGAATGCAAACTGGCAACTTCAAAAAACTGATCCCGTAATAAATTACAGGAAAACCCCGCGAATGTATATACATACCCGCATTTGTATTCCGACCGAATACGAATGTAATGAGACAAAATCTACACAGTACAATACTAGGATCCGGCTTAAATCAAAGCCAGCTAGTATAATCCGTCCGATCATGATCCGTGCAATACCGCACGTATACGATCGAACCCTGCCATATCTCCATACGGACT
The DNA here is from genome assembly GCA_030015575.1 of Agapanthus africanus. Taxonomy (NCBI): domain Eukaryota; kingdom Viridiplantae; phylum Streptophyta; class Magnoliopsida; order Asparagales; family Amaryllidaceae; genus Agapanthus; species Agapanthus africanus. The sequence continues at coordinate 693,095,066 of CM057342.1, read as the reverse complement.
CTACAGCGTTTCACCCGAAACTTGAGAAAACGGTCTGTGGGGGACTCTAAACACTCGTCAATATTTTGGTTGTGGATTTAACTACTAGCACGTCAGAGGTATTAGCCATACGTAACGGGCTACCAGGTATTGACTAAAAGGTAGGTCGATGAGCGAACTTATCCTGACACCCTACTGAGCCTGTCAGTGACAATATCCGTACAGTCTGGTCCGTTCGTCTATGAGCATCGCATGGCGGGCCTAGGGGGTTGGTAAAAGTCAGACCCCCAAAAGCGGTACAAGTCGTGTCGAAGTGTAGCCCAGAACACCCTGAGATACTACTGGAATACCTACCAGTAAATCTCCTGCCTCGGCCGAGGACTTTGTGTAATGGCTCTCCTAGACAAAGCGCGACGTCACCCCCAATACCGGGAGAGACGAACCCCTGCAGATCCGCCTACTGCCTCCATGTGGCTCGGGACTGTATCCAACTAAAACCTGTTTGCATGACTCCTTTGAGCTGTGGTAGGGTAGTAATCAAAGTACAGTGGGAATTCACACGAGACAAATGACGATCTCAGGTCGATGAACTAACTTGTACACATGTCACCAGGGAACTGCTATCTGACGTCAGGTATAAGACCAACTAGCATGTTCCCGGCGAGTCCTGTCCGGTGTACTCATAACCCAATGAGCACCTGTATACATCTTAGGTGAACCAACTGACACCAGTGGCTTGTGAGACCGGCCACCGCCCCTCGTCGGGGTCTCGACTGTATACACTAGTCTACTCTGGAGTATCAATGCCCTGTCTCGAAACTCCCACGACTAGGGTCCTTTTAAGGATGTGCTTATAGACCCCAGCTCCCACGTATATGATCGCCATCATACTGCTGGCCGTCAAGCAAGAATCATAAGGGCTCTATCAACGTGCAATAGTGACCTGTAAGGTCACCTGAAACAGTACACGATGATAAAGGCAAACCAGATAGCATACTATCATCTTGAGTAAGACTGTCCTGCCGGCATAGGTCCTCCCTCAATCATTGCAATCACGTGCCTGTGATCCAATAATTGACTCTAAGGGCACTATATCCAACAGGAGCGACTCATCATTCGCCTTTTTTTTCCGCGGTTGCTCTATCATTTCAACTTTTCTTATCGCAAAGGTCGCGATTGCCCTATCATTTCAGCTTTTTATTCGCGGTTGCCCCATCATTTCAACTTTATTTTCATTTTTATTTTTACTCGCTGATTTTTATTAGTTGCCCCATCATTTTGGCTTTTTATTATTATTTTTTTGTTTTATTTGCACATTTTTACATTCCCAGTTTAACGACTTAGAGGTCATTTATTCCCAGTTTAATGACATAGTGGTCAGTTATTCCCAGTTTAATGACATGGTGGTCGACTGTTCCCTGTTTAATGATGTGGTGGTCGACTGTTCCCAGTTTAATGACGTGGTGGTCGATTGTTTTCAGAGAAAGGCAGATGTCTGAGAGAATCGGTTTCATGAAGAACTTCGGTCTCCGTTTGTATGAAATTGGCGGTCGCAGCTGGACTGTTTGTTAACACGCCTTTAGACAGTTCTATCCCCCTGTCTTGTATTGCTTTTCGACCCAATCTTTGAAGACGAAGCAGTCCTCAATGGCATGACCTATCACTCTGTGATAGGGGTAGTATTTGGGGTCATCGGTCATATTCGCTTCTTGCGGTCTTTTTGATTCTGGCAATTGTAGACCGTTCCTCAGGGCGTCTTTGAATATTTTACGGATTTTGTCCCTTCTGAAGGAATAGACCTTATCTAGCTTCTCTTTCAGTGGTGATTCTCCTCCCTCTCTGAACTTTGGTTTCCGAGGCTGGTTGGTATTAGGCCCGCTCATCCCTTGCTTATTTCGGTTAGCCGAAGTGTTAAAAGATTCAGAATCATCGGAATTTCCGCCTTTTCGATTATCGTCCTTTCAGTTTCTCCAGGACCTATTGTTATTTTGGGAATCTGAGGAGGACTCCTGCTTTGAGCGCTCCAGCATCTGAACTTTCCTGGTCAACTCTTGGAATGTTTTGAGACCCGCGGTGCATAGAAACGGGGCCATCCAATTGTTGAGATTTCGACAAGGAGACTGACATATTGGTCCTGCTCTATCGGCGGTTCACATTTGACGGAGAGATTGCACCATCGGGTTATAAAATCCATGCTGCTTTCGTTGTTCTTGGGCTTGGTCCTTACGAGCTCGGCAATGGTGATCTTATCGCTGACGCTCATGAACCTTTGTCGAAACAAAGATTCCATTTGGATGAAAGTAGTAACGGAGCCATCCGGTATGCTCGCGTACCAGTCGAAAGCAACATCGGTCAAGCTATTAATGAACTGGCAGAGGAGAAGCGCATCGTTGCCCCCAGTATTCCCGCATGAGGCTTTGAAGTGGGCGATGTGCTGATTCGCATTTCCCGTCCCATCGAATCTTCCGAATTTAGGGATGACATAGCCGCTAGTAAATTCTACCAGATCATATTGAGCAGGATATGGTCTCCCGCTACTGCTAACATCTTTTTGCGCTTCAGCTTCGGCTACCAATGTTTTGATTTTGTTGGCAACCAAATCCATGATTTGATCTTGAGTTAGCGGGCTACTGTCATCGGTAGCCAAGACATTTTCCGAGATAGGATGCGACTGATTTTCATGCGGTCCCCCCACATTTGGATTTGAGGGAACGGGCATCAGCTGTTTCGGGACACCGTTTCCCGGTTCATGATCAGAGCCCTGCGCTTGATTGGGCGGCTGAGAGGCAAGTTGGGCCGTAAGCCATAAGACGACATTTGTCAAGTCATCGATCTTTGAGTAGAGCTTGGTCATCTCCTTGTCTTTGCTTCTGAGTTGTTTTCGAAGCTCTTGGAGAAGTTGCTGCTCTGCGGTCTTAGGCTGGAAAGTTGGCCCATCTTCGCTTTCCAAGCCCGACTCCTCATGAACTGAGGGATCTCTCTGCCTATCAGCCTCATTGGGAGGATTTTCATCACCCTCCGAAGGATGCTGGCCTTGAGAAGTGACAGCTATATTCACACCAGGTTGGATTTGAGATGTGGTGGCCCCATCCTTGATTTTGCTGTGAAGGTTGTCGCTGGGACGCGTGCTCACCATGTAGACGGTGTAGACTACATATCCAGCAATTTCCTCATCTTTGGCGGGGTAACCCTGTTCTTCGAACCTCATGAAGTTCGGCCTAGCAGGAGCCCTAGCCCTTTTGTTGGCTCTATATCTGAGCCTTTTCTGTCTTAACTTCTCGATTTTGAGGGCTTAGCGGGCATCCGTCGTCCAGGAAGCTATCGTAAGCCGATTAGAGGGGATCTTAGAGAAGACACCCGATCGAGCAGTTGTCAGGGGCACCGCCGGAGCTTGCTCGAGACGCCTTGTAACTTTGTTGTTGTTGATGGCCTTGACCCCGGCTGGGGCAAAAGAGAGTCTTTCAAACACCGACTTGCGTTTGAGTTGGGACGCCTTCGAGACAACCACATTTGGCCTCTTGCCTTTCGAGATCGGTTTGTCAGTTACCGGAGCTTGAGGAGCTGGGACGGCGTTAGCTGACACAAACATAATAGAGCCAAATCGTAGCGGCGTCTCCTTCTATTGTCGCCCGAGACTAGCTGGAAGGACCGTCCTGGAGTCTATCTTCATCGTGTAGGAAACGGGAGCCGAGTTCATCTTTGGAGACATTGTTGAAAAGTGATTGCTTGAAAACCTGCATAAAAGAGCATTATTTTAGTATAAATATAGATATGTATATTGATTGAGTTCATATGAACATTTAACCCGAAATATGGGAGGAGAGATCGGTCTCACCGAGCGTGCCAAAATCTGTAGGGTGTTTTTCGTCACCCCATTGAGATGGGAATACGCGTGCGCTTGTCAGGCGTACTACAGATTGCCCCTGCCTAGGGTAGTCCGGGGTTTATTGACTGTGGGGATCCGAATCTCCGGCAGCCGCGGACTAAACTGCCGTTAATTACCCCTCACCTGTGGAGCGAGGGAACCTCCGATTGACAGGTTAACTGGTCATGCGAACTCAATGTGCAGTGTACGTATGTTTTGTTTTGGAGGGGGCTTGGATATATCGGGAGCCACGCAGAGTTTTTACGGGGGTCCCGCTACCCGGATAGCGGGCTGGGGGTCAAGGGGGCTAGCAGCCCCTTTGCGGGGTGCGGGGCAGCGCCCCGGCCTAAATTTTTTTGAGAGGGACAGTGTTGTAGAGTATGTGTGTGTGTGTGTGTGTGTGTGTAAATATATATATATAAAGGAAAGGGCATCCAAAGGATGCGTGGGAAAAAGCACCAGCGCTTTGGATGCTAGCGTTTTGAGCGCAAAAGCGCTAGAGTGCTAGCGCTTTGAGCGCTAGCGCCCCATGTGCCAGGCACGTGGGCGCTCGGACGCTAGCGCTCTGAGCGCAAGAGCGCTAGCGCTTTGAGCGCTAGCGCCCCATATGTCAGCACGTGGGTGCTCGGGCGCTACCGCTTTGGGCGCTAGCCCTCTGAGCGCAAGGGTGCTAACGTTTTGAGCGCTAGCGTCCCACGTGTCAGCATGTGGGCGCTCGGGCGCTAGCGCTTTGAGCGCAAGCGCTTTGAGCGCCACGTGTCAGCACGTGGGCGCTCGGGCGCTAGCGCTCCACGTGTTAGCACGTGAGCGCTCGGGCGCTAGCGCTTTGAGCGCAAGGGCGCTAGCGCCTCACGTGCCAGGCACGTGGGCGCTCGGACGGCAAAAGGGACTTGGTCCCTGCAATGGGAGTTGTACTCCCAGAAAGGAGCACTTATTATTTTGTGTGTGTGTATATATATATATGAGGAGTTAAACTGCTAGGATATTTTGAAGCTCATGAAGGGGCTTCTCCCCTTGAGCCCTAGTTCTTCCCCAAAGTGGGGTTTCTGGAGATGGGTCTCCTACTTCTTCCTTTCATTTGACGGGATCTTGGAGAAAGGGGTGAGACTTAAAAATCTCCCATTTTGAGATCTAATGACAGATCCAAGTTTCCCTTTGTGGGTTTTGTGGTGAAAAACTATTTAGTTTTGAAAAAGGAAAAGTAAAACTATTGATTTAATTCAAAAGAAATAAGAAGGTTTAGAACCTTCAGAAAGGGAAAAGAGGCACAAACCCTAGATTTTGAGGGGAATGAAAAAAGAATATTAGATATTTTCATCATGTTGCCTTATATAGGCTTACATATTTACATATAGCCCCTTAGGCTTTACAAAATGGCATTTTGCCCATCCCATTGCTCATGTGCCATTTCTTTTTGCACATAAGCCATGGGCTTTACAAAAATTTGGCATTATGCCCATTTTGCTTACATTCATGTACAAAAAATTACATCAAAATTATTTGTTACATGATTTTTATGTTGGCATGGGGAGGCTGGCCGCGGGCTCGACTTGGGCATGGGCCCACCTGACCTGGGCTTGGGCCCACCTGGCTTGGGGTTGACCTTGACTTTGACTCGATCAACCGGGGTGCAAATTTTGACCCCAACAGTCGCAACACTTGCGAATCGCGGCGGAATAAATAACAAAAATTTCAATAACATAGAAATAAACACAAACCCAAAATCATCCATGTTCCCTTATAAAAAAAAGGGAGAGAAAAAAGGGAGAATTCCCGACATTTTGAGTCTCACGTGTTAAATACTTTAGCGTTTATAACAAAAGCATATAAGCGCTGAAAACAAGGAACTAAAGGCTAAACATGTCTCACGTGTTAAACACATGAACGCTTATATGCAAAGCATATAAGCGCTAAATAAATTGATTAAAACCCACATTGGGGTTACGTGTTAAACACGTGCGAACACCCTTTTGAAGCATTAGCTTTAGATAGAGTTAAACTCTATGCATATAATTAAATTCTATTTTGCATGCAAAGCATATAAGCACTAAGAATAAGTGGCTAAAAGCCAAACTGACCTCACGTGTTAAACACGTGAACGTCCATATGCAAGACATCTGGTTGCTAAATAAAATAGGCTAAACACCCACATCGGGGTCATATGTTAAACATGTGAGGGCACCTCCCTATATAGAATTAAATTCTAGTCTTGGGAAAGTACATCCCTTGATCTTTCTAAAAGAGAAAGATATTCTCTGTTAGCAGAGAATCGTTAGATCAAAGATCCAATGATGATGATAAATCATCAAATGATAGAATTAAAAACTATTAGGAGAAAATATCTCCCTAATCTTTCTAAGTGAGAAAGATATTCTCAGTTGGATCAAAAATCCAATGATAGAATAAAATTCTATTTTTGGGAATATATTTTCTCAATCTTTCTAAATAAAAAATGATTGTTCTCTGTAAAATAGAGAGCACTTGGATTAAAATCCAATGGTAGTTAAAAATCACCGTTTAACAGAATAAAATTCTGTATATGGAAAAATATTTCCCCAATTTTATTAAAAACAAAAAAATATATTCTATGAAACAGAAATTATTGGATCAAAGATCCAATGGTGGATAAAATCCCCTGAACAATTTTTGAGGCCAACTAAATCAATTAGAATCTCTCAATGAGAGATTTTCTCAAAACTAATCAACAATTTGCCTCTACTATATCAAGAACCCGAGACTTCAAGTCTCAAAAAGGACACCAAGAAAGATAGAGAATTGACCCCATAAGTTTCTCCACAAAAAGAAAAAAAATAGAAAATTAAACTCTCAAAAGAAAAAGAAAATCTTTCCTCTTTCAAACTTTAGGTAAAAAAAAGAAGAGATCAAAATATCTTCTTTGCCTAATATAAACGGAAACAAAGGTTTAATCCTTCATATAAGAACTCAGTTCTTGCTCTAATTTGAGATTTGCAAAGCAAATCTCCCCACAAGTTGAGAATTCAATTCTTATCGGGGAAACTCTGTTCTTCAAATTCAAAATCTAGGGGAAAAGAACTACGTTAAAAAGAAAGAGAAAAAAAAAGAACATATGTTCTAGGAATTTAATTCCTCTGAAAATAGGGTTTAACCTTAAAAAGAAACTTAGTTCTTATAAAAGGAAAAACATAAAAACTTAGTTCTTAAAGAAAACTTGATCCCAGATCATCAAAACAAATATCTTGATGAACATTAATGGTCAAAATACCATTAACAAAGATTCAATTTCTAAAACAGAATAGGAATTAGCGCCTCACGTGTTTCCCATGTGGGCGCCCCCAACAAGGACTCAGCGTCTCACGTGAAAAACACGTAGGTGCCCAAAACAGAAGGCCGACCCCTCACTTGAAATACACGTGAGCGCTCAGTAAAAATACTTAGCATTTCATATGCAGCCAAAACGACTGAGTGCTTAGCACTGATTGGGCTGCGCCCAGTGCCTCATGTGAAAAACACGTGGGCGCCCAATAAAATAAAATGAGACAGCACCACACGTGCTTCTCACGTGAACGCACATACAAAAGTGCTTAGCACTATATATTTAGTCAAAATGACTAAAGTACTTAGCATTTATTGGGCAGTGCCCATGACTGAGTGCTTACAAATGTAAGCGCCAGAGTTTTAAACAAGTGCTTAGCACTCCTGCACAAAAAAAGGGCTGAGCAAACAGAACTCAAATAAGTGCTTAGCACTTTTAAATTAAAAAAAGAAGGCGGAAGAAAAGACCAAGCAAACCAAGCCCAAATTGGGTAAAAGTCTCTCTAAAGTTTCTTGCAGCTGAGCCCAAATGCTCCGTTGTTGGATGTTAACTAAATTTAACAATCCTGAAAATATTGATAGGTTGATCTTAGTCTAAAATAAGACTAACTTATCCTTAGTTAAAAATAAATTGAGCCCAAATGCTTATATATTTAAGTTGATTTTAACCTCAAACTAGATTAACGATCCTTAAACCAAACAAAACATTTTTGAACTAAAAGAACATATAACCTAAGTTCAAAACCCAAACCCAAATCTAAAATATACGGATTTGGACCGATCCTCGCCCTACGGGTGACAACATAAAATAGTCTCCTTATACAATCCACGAGCAACCTTAAAAATCAAAATAACACACGACATGAAGTGAACTACTGGAGCAGGAGAAAGTGGTTATCATAACTTAACTGCAGGGGGTTGTGCTGCAGGAAAGAGCGTCCACACAATTAAAAACGCTTCACAAACGAGGGGGAATCTGATAAAGTCTGCTACAACGGTCGCATCTGTCCAAACCTCCGATATACGGTGTTATAAATCAACTTGGTATTTTCGGAGAGTTGGGTGGATATGATCAAATAGCATCTGCCCCTAAATTCAGGTAAGACGATCTATCCCAGTTCGTCTCTATTTTCGGCGGTAAACAATCCATATACTACAAGCCATAACATTTCAAGAGAGCTAACACAATGAGTTTAGGGGCTACAATCTTTATAGTGTGTCCACCCAATCGTGAAAGACCCAAGCTGGACTCAATCGTCGTAGGAACGAGCTTGCAAGTCGATCTCCCCGCTAAAAATGATCCACTTCGAAGGAATGCCAACTCAAGCTCAACTCTACCAAAGAAAACTCCAAAGTGAAGCAACTTGCTCTCAATTTTGTAGAAGATGAACAGCAAGATGTAGAATGAACTCACTTTCTTTCTTTCTCTTTTTCTTCTCTTTTTGCTCTCCAAAGAAAATTATAGGAGAGAGAACTAATATGAAGGAACGAGTAGAGAATGGAGTAGCAACCATACTAGAATAGTGTTTCTATTTTGAATAAAATAAAACACCATCCCTTAAACTCATACCTCTCTACATACCTTATTTTCTTTTTCTTTTTCTTTTTCTTTATTAGAAAAGGAAATGAGGTGACCCCCTTCTAGATGTATTTGTGTATCTAATACACAACACATTTTACTATACGTGTCCTATAAATATGCATGTATTTGTATCATATACAAATAGCCAAAGAAAAAGAGATAGAAAGTGTATATGTGTGTATTGAATCAACACTTGATTTAACAATCCGGTTTTATAACAAACATGTTAGTATTATAAAATGTCCAATTAATGTATGTGTATCACATATACATGTTTAATCGAACTCCCGCACGTATCATCATACGCACTGTTATAGTATATGTATCATATACATATACATGTATTTATATCGTACACAAATAACAAATGAGAGAGAGAGAAAGAGAGTGAACATAATACTAGAATGCATATCAATATATGTTTTATTATTAAATCAACACTTGATTTAATAATCCGGTTTTATAATAAACCGGCTAGTATTATCAAACATCCGATTAATGTACATGTATTATATACACGTATTTAATCGAACTCCCGCACGTATCAACATACATACATTGCATCGTTTCGTCAGAATAGGGAAAGCCTCTGTGTGGGACTCTAAAGACTCGACAATATGTTGGGAGTAGGCTAAGATCATATCCAATTGAATTTGGAACACTTTTTGATCAATTCCCTCTCAGGTTAACCCACAAGCACGTCAGCGGCACTAACTGCACGTAACGACTACCCAGATATTGATCGAAAGAAAGGTCTACAAGCAAGATCGTCCGTACCTAACAGAGCCTATTAGTGACAATCACCGTACATTACGGCCTTTTCGTCGAAGAGTGTTGCGTACCGGGTCTGGGGGGTGGATATTGTCTGACCCTGAATAACCCAATAAGTCATGCCGATGTCAAATTCATAACCATCTGAGATACAGCTGATAACACTTATCATTTCATCTCAACCGCCCTGGCCAGAGACTTATAGTTACAGTTAATCAAGCACAGTGCGACATCAACTCACTATACCGGGAGATACAAATCTCTTCGATCGCTCACTGTCTCCATGTGCTTCGGGACTGTATCCAACTAAAACATATATACACGACTCTTTAAAACCATGGTTGGATAGTAATCAAGTAAAGTGGGAACACGCACAAGACACTATGACGATCTCAGATCAAAAGACTACCTTGTATCTCTTGTCACCAGGGAACTGCTATCTGACAATAAATATAATACCATTTAGGAGTTCTCGACGAGTCCGTTCAATGAACTCGTTCTCCAATGAGCACATGTATACAATTTTTTGTATGAAACACTAATGGTTATGGGACCAGTCATCAATACTCTCATGATTAGGAACATTTAAGGAATGCTTATGGACTACTCAAGCCCCATTAGCATAATCCCTATCATAATCCTTGTAGTCAAGCAAATATCTTATATGTTTTATCAACATGTATTAGCGATACGTAATAATAAATAAAATATACATATATGAATGATAAAGACAAAACAGATAGTATACTATCATGTCGAGCAAGATCGTTCTATACATATAGGTCCAAGAACAATTACAATAATTTCCTCCGGCATCTATATCTAACATAATTAACATATATTGTAGGCTTGTGGCACTCAATCAAGCATTTGACCCCTCAAGACCTCAACTGATCATGCCTGGCTGTGAATTCTTTGCCTCCCTACAAAACAAAACTGGTACCATCTTGTTGACAAAATAGGATAACGACCTATGCCATCATACAACCATAAATTTCTCTAAAACTATTTTTAACCTACTATGTTAACTTTGCCAAGCAATCCATGCCCTTTTCAGTTTTCCTAACACTATTTGTAACCTTATAACCAAACTAACCCTCTTTTTAAACCACCGGATTTAACCCATTGCCTCTATAATTTTGCAACCCTTGAGAACTCGATAAGGTTCCCTTCTCTGTTCATGATCATCTCTCTTCAACAAAGTTACGGCCTTTAATTTTATAAGTTACTTCTATTTATTGGAAAACATGATTATAATTTGAAAATTGTCAAATCTACACTACATAAGCAAATGGAAGATGATTGGATGAATGATTGTTTGGTGATATATATTGAAAATGATATTTTTGATTCTTTCGATATTGAATGGAATATAAAAAAAAAATGATATTTTAAACATTTTTTATGTGTACTATTGAAGTATTGTAAAATTTTGCTCGTTTTTATATATATGGGATTTTGATTTATTATTACATGTTATTGCGATTGAACCTTGAACCTTGGGCACGAGAGTGCCTCCGTTAAGAAATATTTTTGGATCCGTCCCTGGCTTTACAAAGCTTTGATGTTGCGCACACCATCTCGTTCAATGTTCAAAAAGGAAAAAGAAGAAAGTAGAAGACGAAACAAAAGAAAATAAGGCAAATCAAGCCTATATACAATAATTAGAAAATATATACTATTACAAAGGATACTTTCGATATACAACCCTGAAACTTCGGCGGATTGAAATAATCCCTTAAAAATGATGCATGCCTATGATAATTAGTGCATCTCGGTTAGAATTGGTGCAAATATGTGATAGCTCGGCTTCAATCCTGTTGCTGGAAACTTCAATATGTATTGTTTATGTAAACTACTATCGTGCACTCAAACAACCAATTTTTCCTCGGGTCAGTTGAAAGGGATGGGGCTGGATAAGTAAATCGAACATATAACAGTTTGGGGGAGGGAAAAAGTATCATTTTAGACCTTTATCGGCTATTTCTAGCGGCCTTTTGAGATGGGTGTTAAGGCCTATTTAGTTTTGTTAGGAGTTCCAGGGATGATTTTTCTGAAATATCAAATTTTAGGGGGCTGGAATTTCAAAATACCGATGTTTTGGGGTCGCATACACACTCGCGCATGGGTACACTAAGTTTCATGTGCTTTGAAAACATTTGCTCATTGATCTAACTTTGTCAAATGCTCTATTGTCGGAAAACCGACTTTTGCAACCATCCGATGCGAGGGTAAAGATTATCGAAAACATATGAAATTTAGTATACTTATGATCTAGATTATGAAGATCAAGTTGAACGGTGTTGATTATCGGAAAACATGATCTATGGTCAAATTCTAAGACGACACCTCATCTCATGGAATAAGACACCACCTCATAAACAATTTACTTATATATATAAACATGCATGCAATCAATTCATGAACACTCATACATGAACATCTTAATATTGTAATACAATGTATGTTCAATGAGACTTTATTAATCATGAAATTGGTTTGGAGGTGCAGGATTGATTTAGACCTAAATTCAAACCACAAAAAATTTATCTTTCAAAATAAATTCAATTAAATACGAATGCATACACTTTAGTGCCAAGTGAAATGTATGTCCACTTAGACTTATTTTCCTTTGTTTTATTTGAAAAAGGTTGGACATATTCACATTGAGTTTGCCAATTTAGGAAGATATGATACCAAAATATTAATTTGAATTTAATTGAAAAGATTTAATTAGCTTGATACAATTTTACCGAAAAAATGAGGGGTGGTTGTAGGGGTATGAGGCAAAAGAAGAGAGTTCAGCAATGCAGGAAAATATGATACGTATACATCAAAGTCAGTTATGCTTCTTTACCATGCAACAATGAGGACCAAGGTTTGATCCCATCTGCTCTCTAAAAATGAAGGTACATGTGTTAACCTTATGTTCAAACACGCAAATTTCTCTTTTCCTTACAAAATTATTTTATATTTTGAGAGGAATTTTTCTAAAGTAACCTTGCATTGCATGGTTTGGTCTTTAGTTTTATGTTTATTTGCATGAAAAATTGTTTCCCCCTAGTTTTGAGAAATGACTTAATTTAAAGGTTTTTTTTTTACTTAAACCCCCAACCCCAACCCCCCCTCCCCCCAAAACTAAGCTAATTACTAAAATAATCCAAAACTTGATAATTACTTATTACCCCAAATACGTTTAAATTGCATCATTTTATCCCCACTAATCCTTTCACTTCATTCCGTTAGTCAATTAACGAAGGAAGTCGAGTAAGGGTTATCAAACTTTCTCAACGCACTCGTATTCACTCCTTTTCATCTAAAATTTCAAATTAGAGTTCCTATTCGGAATCAGGGCTTCAGAATTAGGACTTCAAATGTCCAATCGGTAATGGAATATGGGTACTCTTCCTCAACCAATGGTTCTGACTTTGATGATGCTCGATATCGGTGATCTTCCAGATCATGACACGTGACAGATGACGTGTCCCAGGGCATGCAAGAAAGGACCTACAGTGGCCGACCAGACCACTCCTGTACCCGTCCCACAAGCAAGCGCCGGCTCACCTCCGAGTCCCCAGCACAATTGGACTCCTCGGCATCACAGCTCGTCTCCGGGCTACCACAGAACCAAGATACCTCGGCTCTCCCGCTCATCCACGAGCTCTCCCGCCGAGGTCATCTTCCTCGGTCTTATCGACTGACCAACGGCACCACTCACAGGAGAAACCGCCATCCCGCGAATCTCGCCATGCGCGAGATATCCGCCGGCCACATCCCACGTTCCACGCCATCACGATCCCCCATTAACGAGCTTGTCTCGCAATTAATAGGAGATCCAGTCCTTCGCGCGAGCGTGATGTCGGGAGCGTAACAACCGGCGTGATTCTTGCGCCTGCTTGCCTGCTGCCACCGCTATATAAACCCCTTCTGCAGACGATTCAAGTAAGCCATTTTTATTCCACTAAGCCGTTACTTTGCTCGGATTTCCTTTCCAACTTGACCGTCGGAGGGTCCTCGGTGGTACAACCACCCGGGGCTTCCTTGCAGGTAGCTCAGCGCAAACAACCTCAAACCCATTAAGATCCACACATTTCAGGAGCCAGCCTCCAGATCAAATCCCAGCCGTCTATCGCCGCCGCCGTCAGATCAACGGAAGGTAACATCTTGGCGCGGATCTCACCCGTGTCAGCCGGCGCCGTCTGTGGGAAACCTTGATTCCACAAAAATAAAAGTTCACCTTCTAATCTTAATCTAATGGCGAGCGATCATCACGACGATCCCAGCACCGGCCGCCGCTTCCGCCTTAACGGAGGCGCGGAAGAACCTCCTCCTCCAAATGCCATCAACGCCCTTGCCGGCCGGATAGACCGACCCGCGTCTGTCGTGGAGGCGCTCATCCGTGTCCAAACGGCAGGGCAAGTTCCCCAGGTCGCTGCTCTTCCGCCTCAAGACCGGGACCCCTGCAGGGGGAGAGAAGACTCCGCACGCGTTGGCACTACCGACAACCGCCTAGCTACCTCCCATGGCCGCAGATCTCCCGGGCCAATACCTTCTGCGACTCGCTGGGCGCCTCACAGTTCAACACCGAGGTCCGTCGCCAAAGCACCTCGCTCCGAGCCTCTTCGCTACCCTTTCCCTTCCGAGGAGATGTCGGTCAGCTCGCCTGTTCCCAGGCATGACCAACACCACCTCTCTCGACGGGGTCGCGTGGACAGGACTCACCACGGCGGCTCGAAAACCACCTCGCCGGGGGATCTAAGGAACCTCATTAAGAGGAACCGGGGCCGCTCCCAGACGCAGGTCTCCAACAGCAGAGGCCAGGAGCAAAATGTGCCGAATCGTCGGGATACCACGGCCGACTCGACGCCCTCGAGAAGAAGATCGAGGGTATGCATCGGGAAGGTCACCGCTCGAGCGACGGGGATAAATACGTCGCCGACTCACTCACCAAGCCATTCACCGAGAAGCTGCTCGCCGTCTACATCTCCTCCCACAACAAGCCCCCAAAGGTCTCTCTCTTCGACGGTAAATCTGACCCGAAGGACCGTTTGGATGCGTTCACCGTGGGAATGAGCTTCCAAGATAACTCCGACGCCGCCCAGTGCCGAGCCTTCCCGACCACTCTCATCCGCTCCGGACGAGACTGGTTCCGAGGACTCGAACCTCGCTCGATCTCAACTTTCGATGAGCTAGCTACCCAATTCCTCAGCCATTTCGTTGGGAACAGGCGGCGAAAACGTACAGTCGGCCATCTCTTCATGGTCAAGAGCGGGGACAAAGAGACGTTCAAAGCATATGTCACCCGCTTCTACAACGCCCTTCTCGAGGTCCCAGAGCACCGGGACGAGACCGTCATCACAGCACTTAGGTCTGGTCTTAGGCACAAGGAGTGGTTATGCTCCTTTGCATTAGCGCAACCTAAGACCATGGCCGAGGTAAAAGCCTGGACCGAGCGCGAGGTCCAGCTCGAATCCGAGGTGAATGCAAATCTCCCCTGGGCAGATCAAGACGACCAGAAGAAAAGGGCAAGGGAAGAGAGAAGGGGACCTGAGCGGGCAAAGCCCTATCTCCCAAAGTTTCAGGAATACACCTCGCTCAAAGTCTCCCAGACAATGCTACTAGAGGAGGCCAAGGGCGAGGGATTCTTCAAGCTTCCCCCGATCTCGTGAATGGCCTCAAAACGAACCCGGGGCCCCTACTGCGATTTCCACAGGTCGCTAGGTCACTCCACGGAGAGCTGCAAGAAGATCCGTGACTATATTAAGGAGCTCATCCGTTCGGGGCACCTCGCAGCGTACTTGAGGGACAAGCGGCAGGCTGACCGTGAGCAGGAGCTGCGTCCCCCTTCCCGCCGAGCTGACCATCGGCCAAATCATGGTCGTGTCAGTGGAGAATACGTCTGGTACCCACGAAGCTCGGTACCCTATGCCGGGCATAGAGGCCAACAGACATCAAGGGGCTCGAGCTGCGCGAATAAGAGCATCTACTAGCATGTATTTCCTTTTTAATGCAGTGTACACCTTTCTTAAGATCTTTTTGTTTATGTAATAAGAAGAGGTCAGTAAAACAATGCGAAAAGAAAAAGAATCTTATTCATTCGAAAGGTACTGTAGGCTCCTCAGCCATACATCAAAAAAAATTACAATAGCGGGGGAAGGGGGTGCAGAAAGCACTGCTCGTAGTACTCAGAGGATATTTCTACCAGCCGAGCCCTAGCAGCATCTAACCTCTGCCCTCGATGCCCCCCTCCGCCCCCCTCCCCCCCGCCCCCCGTGAACGTCGGCATCGTGCCTCAATTGGTAGCACTTAAAGTTGAGCGCCACCGAGCGATTTAGCCGACTCGCAGAGATCAAGCCGAAGCACCTCAGGGACCTTAGCTTGCCGACGGCCTCATCTTTCAGTTGTTCGGACAAGGGGTTGTAGAGCCCCGGCGACGCCCTCCATATGGAGTACATCAACAGCTGAAGTAGGGGGAGTGCCGGGGGAGCAACCAACCAAAATGATCCACGATGCGGCCTATCACCAACTGCACCGTGTCTTCAGTACAGTACTGATCGTAGAGGTATATGTCCTCGAAGTTTATGATATCTTAGATGGTGAAAGGGAAGTCCTCCATTCTTGTGTCTCAGGTGTGAGGAAGGGAGTAATCAACACCCCCTCCGTTTTATAGCCCACAATGCCCCTAGAGTTCAACGGTCGCCCGTTTCACCCGCAACTGTGCCGCCACGCGGCAGACATCGCGCCGCTCGATGCGAAATCGAAACGACACTCCGGCGCTTCACGTTCCCCATGCGATCGTGACACGTGTCGACAACGACGGTCCCACTTCCCGATCCTCGCACCAGGGAGGATGGACAGAACCTCGCCAAGAGGAAACTGAGCAGCTTCACTGCCCGGTCCATCCTTAGCAGGCCTCCCACAGCCCCTCCAGCGCTAAGGATCGAAGCCCTCTCCAAGAGGCAGCCAAGCGGCTACCCTGCTTGGTTATCCCTGGCTGGTAGCTCCCCTACCCCACAACGCCAGGAATTGAAGCCCTCCCCAAGAGGCAGCCGAGCGACTACCCTGATCGGCTATCCCTAACTGGTAGCTCCCCTACCCCGCAACGCCAGGGATCAAAGCCCTCGTCAAGAGGCAACCAAGCGGCTACCCCACTCGGCTATCCTTGGCCGGTAGCTCCCCTACCCCACAACGCCAGGGATTGAAGCCCTCTCCAAGAGGTAGCCGAGCGGCTACCCCGCTCGGCTATCCTTGGCTGGTAGCTCCCCAACCCCACAGTCCAAGGATCTAAGCCCTCACCAAGAGGCAGCCGAGCGGCTACCCTGCTCGGATATCCCTGGTTGGTAGCTTCCCTACCCCCACAACGCCAGGGATCTAAGCCCTCACTAAGAGGCAGCCGAGCGGCTACCCTGTTTGGCTATCCCTGGCTGGTAGCTCCCCTACCCCACAACGCCAGGAATCAAAGCCCTCACCAAGAGGTAGCCGAGCGGCTACCCTGCTCGGCTATCCCTAGCTGGTAGCTCCCTACCCCACTACGCCAGAGATCAGAGCCCTCGCCATAAGGCACCGGGCAGCAACCCTGCTCGGCCATCCTTAAAGACCAAAAGCCCTCGCTAAGAGGCACCGGGAAGTAACCCTACTCGGCCCATCCTTAGCAGGCCACTTACGGCCCCTCCCGCGCTAAGGATCAAAAGCCCTCGCAAGTGGCAACCGGGCCCGCCCTTGCTCGGTTATCCCTGGCCGGTAGCTCCCTAACCCAACACACCAGGGATCAAATCCCTTGCCAAGAGGCACCGGGCAGTAACCCTGCTCGGCCCGTCCTTAGTAGGCCACTTACGGCCCCTCCCGCGCTAAGGATCAGAAGCCCTCGCAATAGGCAACCGGGCCCACCCTTGCTCGGTTATCCCTGGCTGGTAGCTCCCTACCCCAACAAACCAGGGATTAAAGCCCTCGCCAAGAGGCACCGGACAGCAACCCTGCTCGGCCCATCTTTAAGGATCAAAATCCCTTGCAAGAGGAAACCGAGCCCGCCCTTGCTCGGTTATCCCTGGCTGGTAGCTCCCTACCCCAACACACCAGGGATCAAAGCCCTCGCCAAGAGGCAGCCGAGCAGCTACCCTGCTCGGCCCATCTTAAGTAGGCCACCTACGGCCCCTCCCGCGCTAAGGATCAAAGCCCTCACCAAGAGGCAGCCGAGCGGCTTCCCTGCTCGGCTATCCCTGGCTGGTAGCTCCGTACCCCCAACACACCAGGGATCAAAGCCCTCGCAAGATACAATCGAGCAGCTACCCTGCTCGGCCATCCATGGCTGGTAGTTCACTGCCCACTGACGCCAAAAATCAAATCCCGGTCCAAGAGGCCATCGAGCAACTACCCTGCTCGGCGCATCCCCAGCGAGCAGCCTCCTGCCCATCACACGATTAAGCAACTAAAGCCCCTATCAAGAGGTATCCGGTCTATCTATGTCTGAGCGATCTCCACCTCGACTTCGGGGCCATAGAGATACCGTCTTCCCGCCGGTCTTTGCACACTTGGCAAACGAACAGATGCAACTCGATGCATAATCACTAGACGAAGAATATACCTGACAAGAAGGCAGTACTGTGCAGATACAAGTGTTTACTGACAAAGGAAAGCACACGAGCAAATACTACTGCAAAAATGATTCATTCCAAAAATCAAAGTCTTTACAAGGGTATTGGGGGCTCCCCAGCCTTACAAAATGCCCGGAGGCCTACAATATTACCAATGCAACAAAAGAAAAGAAACAAGAAAACAAAAGGCTTCAGGCCTCGGGGTCAGGCGCACACCCGGGAAGCTCAATATCTACCACGACTCGAGCGGTGTCTGGGGACTCACCGTCGACCACGGGAGCCTCGGTGTCGCCCTCCCCGGGAATCTCTTCCCCGGCCTCACCTCCAGGGTCGTCACCCTGCTCGTCTTCCCCGCGAGGATACTCGGCTCGGAGCTCTTCGTCTGCGAACTCTGGCATCCGAGTCTTGACAGCGTCGAGGGCCTCATGCCAGATGGTGGTAGTGGCCGAGGCTAGGACGGTGTAAAAATCTTCTGACTTCTTGAAATCCTCCACCGCCTTCGCCGCCCTGAGATCGGCTCGCTTCGACCCCTCTACCGCCGCCTCCAGCTCCTTCCGGAGGGTTCTCGCCGACTTCTTCAAAGTACCGACGAGCACCTTAGAGTCCTGGAGCTTGGCCTCTGCGGTCTGGGCGGCCTCGCGGTACCGGGAAACCTCCTACTTCGCAGCCGCCACCTCCTGCTTCACGGCCGCTACCTCTTGCTTCCCGGCCGCCACCTCCTGCTTCCCGGCTGCCACCTCGCCCTCTAGGGCGGCGACCCTCGCCATCGCCGCCTCCAGCTCCAACTTCGAGCTCTCCTCCAGCGAGGAGAGCTCGCCCGCAGCTCAGATCGCCGGGGTAATTTCCTCGTCCTCCATATGGATGATGAGGGAGACGTGCTGGAGAACCTGAAGAAATTAGAGAGGGGTCAGAAAGAAATGAGAGGAACCAAATCTCACGAATGGTAAGAAGCTAAAGCAAAAGTCAAGTAAAGTACGGGCATTAAATTGCACGGCTTCTTGGGCGATTGCCGCCATCTGTGCCGTGAGAGTCCCCCGAGGGATCTTGCCCCTGGCCAATCTCTCCATGTTCGACAACAAGCTGTCAGCGATGGAAAGCCCCGAGGGCACCTCAAAGCGGAGGCCCCCCTCGTCCACCAAGATCGGGGAGGCCGGAGTCCGCGGAACTGTTCGGGGTAACCTCTTAAGAGGAGACGGCGGAGAGCCGGTCTCCACCTCCGAAGCCTGGTCATCCTTTCCCCGAACCCGTTTTCTACTCGGCGCCTGGCTGAGCTCCGGGGCTCGGCCCGCAGTCGAACGCTGGGGTGGGACGGCTGCCGGAGGAACCGGGGCAGACTTCGGACGAGAAGAGCTGGCACCTCCAGCCTTCGATCCCTTCTTCGGCTTGGGTCTGGCAGCTCGGAGGTGACTCAACTCCATGGGTTCTGCACAAGACAAAATACAATGGAATTAGTAACACAAACAAAAATGAAAACAAACGCAAGCCTAACAGACCACCTACAAGCTCCTAACTTACCGACGAACTGGGCGGGGCTGAGCCCGGCCCAACTAAGGGCCCGCTCAGAAAGCAGTACGTCAGCCCGGGGAATAGGCACCCACCCCGCCACCCTCACTGCATCGGGATCATTGTACGTACTTCCCGGCCAGCACCTATCCCTACACCACTGGGTGGGCACGGGACAGTCCTCACCCTCTGGCGGCCCAACGAAGAAAAACTTCTTTTTCCAATCATGGATTGAAGAAGGCAAGATGACGACACCCGACCCGGCTGTACTCCCCCGTTGTTTCCTAAAGGAGAGGTAAACCCACCTCGGGTCGCCCGTGCGAGTGTCGGGGTGACTTTTGTGAATGAGGGAGGAGGCAAGGATGGACAGACTGAAGGGGATCATCTGCAACTTCAAGCGGACCAGGAACCCGAGGAGAATCCTCCAGGAGTTCGGCACTAGCTGGCCCAGGGCTAGCCCAAAGTGATTTAGCGCTCCAACAACCTCGGGAGAGAAAGGCAGGTGCAATCCGGCCCAAAAGGCTTCCAAGAACAAGGCAATCACTTTACCTCGTACCTGATCTGCCCTCTATCCTTCCTCGGCCAATTGTAGCGTGTATCCGGAAGGGATATGGAAATGACCCCTGTTTCCCCCAATCAGAGCAAAACTCTGTTTGAATTTCAAAATTCAAATTTGGAAGCAGCGCTTCAGGTTCCGTGCGCTGCGCGCAATGCTCCACGTGTCAGAAGCTGATACGTCAGCGCAGCGTCCAAGACAGCGCGTCCAATCAGAGCAAAGCTCTGCTAAAAAACAAAATTAAAGAAGTAAAGGTTTAGTTGCGCAAGCGCTGCGCTGCGCGGCACGTGTCAGCGCAGTCGCTTTTGTGCAAGCGCTGCGCTGCGCGACACGTGTCAGCGCAGTTGCGCAAGCACTGCGCTGCGCGACACGTGTCAGCGCAGATGCGCTGCGCTACGTGTCAGCGCAGCTGCGCTGTGCGCTGCGCGACACGTGTCAGCGCAGCTGCGCTGTGCGCTGCGCGACACGTGTCACGCTCTGGAGCATTTGCGCCAAACAGAATTAAAATTCTAAGAAATCTTTTCTGTTCTTGTTAAAACAAGAAGATTTTCTTTTGTAAAACAGAAGCCCTTGGATCAAAGATTCAACGGTAGGGAAAATGCCCCAAATCACTCAGAGAAAGATCTCTTTAACAAATTTAACTAATTTATGGGCACTATAAAAAGGACCCTAAGCCTCAATTCAAAGGCATCAATATTTTCTGAGAGAAAAAAGAGAAAATTCTGAAGAATTCCTCAAGAACAAAAAAGGTAAAAACCCTCAGAAAAAGAGAAAATTCTCTTAAAAACGGATCATTGATCTAAGAACAAGATCAATGATCTTCAATAAGAAAGAAAACTAACTAATAATAGTGCTTTGCACTTGCTTATGAACCATTGGTTCCTTGAAAATAAGAAAAACTTGTTTTCTTTGATTTAAAATCGATCAAAAGATAAAACAGTGCTCTGCACTTGCAAGAACTGCGCTGTTGCGCTCCTGTATTGGCGCAAGCCACCAGGAAGCGCCACGTGTCAGTAGCGCAGTAGCGCAGCGCACTGACACAGTGCACTGCGCTGTTGCGCTTGCGCTCGCCAGAGCGTGACACGTGTCACCACCATAAGAGTTTGCGCTCATTACTTGGCGCAAAGCGCCTGACAAGCCACGTGGGGCACTGTCAGAGTACTTAATGCTCTGCATTATTAAAGAAAAGGGACAGAGCCCAATTAAAAGGCCTAACAGGCCTAATAAAAAAAATGCTATGCATCATTTATAAAAGGGCAGAGCCCAACCAAAACAAGAATAATGCAGTGCATTACTAAAAAGGGGTCAAGCCCTAGTACAGGCCGAAAAACAAATAAAAGTGTTGAACATTTTTCTATTGGATTTAGCCCAATCGTGGCCGTAAGTCCTCAAGCTAAATTGACTGAGCAAAATTGCTCTCCTAAATCAATTTATCTCCGGTTCGAGGGTACATCTCTGAACTCCTCTGACATCTATCGTTGTAATTCTTCAACGACGTCAGAGAGGCGACGGGTCCCAACGACCACACATGAATATGGACTGCAGGGTCCCTAAACTCGTGGACCGAGACGTCCTTAAACTAATATCGGACCGAGACGTTCTTAAACTAATAATCATCCCTAAATGGGAACGACGGACCGAAACGTCCTTAAACTAATGATGGACCACCACGTCCTTAAACTGGTGATGGACCACCACGTTCCTAAACTGGAACACGGACCACCACGTCCCTAAACTGGAACAATAGAGCCTCCAAATGCTCTTTTGCCGGATCTAAACGGTCCCGTTTAAGTTGATCTTAGCCCCAAACACGGCTAACGTATCCTTAAACATTCAAATAGACTATAAAACTCCAAATCAACTTTGGTTCAAGGGTACATCTCTGAACTCCTCTGACACATATCGTTGTAATTCTTCAACGACGTCAGAGAGGTGACGAGTCCTGACGGCCATATAATAAATGGATCACCACGTTAAGTTGATCTTAGTCTCAAACAGGACTAACGTATCATTAACGAACGTTTAAGTTGATCTTAGCCTCAATACGGCTAACGTATCCTTAAACTAAAAACACCAAACCCAAATCTAAGTAAATACAGATTTGGATTAATCCACGTCCTACGGGCGACGGCATTACTCAGTCTCCGTATACAATCCACGGGCAACCACAAACAAAACAAACACACACGACACGAAGTGAAATTCTGGAGAAGGAGAAAGTGGCTACCGCGATGCGGCAGCGTAATTAACTGCAGGGGCTTGCGCCTGCAGGGAAGAGCGTCCCCACAATCAAAAACCTCTCTAGCGAGGGGGAATCTGACGGAGTCTGCTACATCGGCCGCATCCGTCCAAACCTCCGATACACGGTGTCATAAATCAACTTGGCATCTTCGGAGAGGTAGACGGATAAAACCATATAGCATCTGCCCCGAATCTCAGGCAAGACGTCCTCACGTCGTCTCCGCCGTCTTTCGGAGGGGAACAGATTCTGGCACGCCCGGTGGGACTTTTTCCTCTTTCCACTCCACACTTCGTGTGTCGTCTTCGCGCACCATTCGTGGTTTGTTAACGGCTGCCTTTGGATTTCAAGTTTACTAAGATTTGGTCTCTTGCTCGGTGCAGAAGAGAAGTCAAGCATCGATGGCCTCAACTTGTTCGAAGTGCTCCAACTGCAGCTACAGCTCGCGTCCGGCCTCAACTGGGGGCAAAACCTACGGGCCCCAAGCGGCCTCTTTGTTCACCATGCCCGTGGAGCAGATTACTCAAGCCACCACGGGGCTGTTTTTCGGAACTATGCTTCCGCCAACAAGCTTCAGCACCCCTATGCCCGTACAAGAAGCTTCTAAGAAGTCGGTCTTCGATCGACTTTCAGTTACTGCGCCCCCTCTCAACGGGTCGCCCAACACCGGTGCCTCGGTCTTCTCCAGATTGGACCAAAACTCTCGCGGACCCGCAATGAAGCGTGCAGTCTCAGAAAAGGTTATACCAAAACCTGCTCTTGAAGTCATCAAAGCGGCCTCTCCTGCTAAGAGATCGATCTTTATAAGATTGACCGTCCCAACTCCCACTCCTACACTTGCTGCTCAAAAGACATCAGTCTTCAATAGGCTGACACCGGCAACCACCCCACACCTAAACAGGGGGCAAGAAGAAGTTGTTTCTGTCTCTGAGCCAATACCGGCGACTCGTCGTGCCCGACGACGCCACTGGCGCCGGATAAGGAGGGCCGGGGGCAACTCCCTTTCTGGGATGACTCCGCCAACTCCGACGGTGGAAGTTAATGCTGTTGTTCCAACCGGGAACAGCTTTAAGCTGTTGAATAGGGTACGCAGAAACTCGCCAACTGCGGTCCTTAAAAGATCTCCTCCACCGGTAGAAACCGCCGTGGAAGCAGAAAAGCCGGAGCAGCCTCTTCAATCGCTGTCCTCCAGGATCTATAAGACATGGCGACGAGTCCGAGAATCTGTCATTGATCCTAACTTCTCCTGCCAACAGAAGAAGTCGAAAGGTCGGCAAGAAGAAAATCCCCCGGTCAAGCAACGAAAGGTGACAACCGGTTGAGTGCCCAAAGCAACGGCCCCTTCAACTTCTACGGCCCATAAGAGAAGGAGGCCAGAGAAAGTCCCTACACCTGCAGTAAATACCAAAGGAGGTGAACCCAAACGCCCTAGGTCTGGGGGCATTGTAGTCCATACCGTCTGTATGGCGTCTGGTAAAGAGGACAGCCGCATATCAAAAGGTCATAGACCGCACACGAGGTCAGTGACCAAGGCTCAGGAGCAGCAGCAGAAGCTCCAAGAGATGATGAACGCTATGGCCGCACTTACAGGGCCAAAAGAAACCCCTGAAACGTCCTCGGACGAGCGTCAAGAACAAGAAACTGACGCTGAATTCCTTCGTCGCGTACTGGAGAAGAAGGATAAAGAAGCTGCGGAACAGGCAGCCAACATAAAGAAAATGGCCCTCCTGTTCCAGGATATGGTGGGTATGATGATTCAACAAGATCCACCTGCTAAAGATCCCCCGATCATCCTTGAAGACGATAGGGGAGAGACGACGGAAGCAGCGGGTCAGGTCGTAAAAACGGGGCAGCCATATCCAAGTTGGTACGACCAAATCAAGTACCCACCCGGTTACACAATTCCTAAGTTCCATGTCTACAAGGGGACAGGCAATCCTCACCAGCATGTTGCCCAGTTCAGGGCACTCTGCGGCAACACCGGCGGTGACGACAAGCTGTTGCTTCGCCAGTTTGTTGGAAACCTATCAGATACAGCGTTCGAGTGGTACTCTGAGCTCCCGAACGACTCTATTAAGACCTTCGCGGAGATGGAGCTACTGTTTACTCAGCGTTTTGCAAGCGCCAGTGAACGCACCCCGATAACGGCACTGATTAACGCCAGGGTAAAGCCAGGCGAGACATGGGTTCAATATGCTATACGGTGGCGGAACTTATGGTCGAAGTGCGAGCAGCGTATTGAAGAAGCTCCCGCGGTGGGTATGTTTGTGGGAACCCTCGATTCGCAAGCAACCATCTCGCAATTTATGATGTTTTTCAAGCCGACTACCTTCCAGGCCTTGATTGACAAGCTAGCACAGATGGATCAGATAGGCCATAAACCTCCTCTTCCAAAGACGGACTCCCGAAATGACAAGGGGAAAGGAAAAGCGATCGTTGTCACTAATGCTCAACAACAACCGAGCGACTCGAAGCCGGTTGCTCGTCAAAATAATGTGCGTCCGTACTTAGCCCTTGAGGAGATGCTAGGACGTTCTTACTCCTTTCCCCGCGATAAAACGAGGAGGTTATTCGAACTGGCGTTGCGCAACCGACTCATAAATCTGCCGGATCCAAAATGCCCGTTACAACCAAGTGACGTCAACGAGCCCAACTACTGTCCTTATCATCGAGTACTGGGTCATCCGATCGAAGATTGCTACGTTTTCAAAAATTGGCTTGAAAACCAGTACCGACAGGGCAAATTCGCGTTATCTGACAAATGGAAGGTGAATCCCCCGCAGCCCCACACCTCTAAAGGGACGAATACGCCAGGGGCAACATGCTCCGTCGTTGAAGAAACTCCTTGGGAGGTTGTATTATCAGCCAAGACAAAGAGGATGCTAAACGACCTTCAGACATGTCCAGCAATCAAGTGGAAGAACCCGTTGGAACCGCAGGTCATTGAAGGGATGTTGAAACCACGTCCAACTCTAAAGACCGATGGTGGTGGCTCAAGCACTCACAACCAGTCGTCAAAATCTTCGAAAAAGAAGAAGAGGAAGTCAAAGAAGCCCTTAAAGCATGGCGATAAGCGATCGGACTTGCAAAAACAAATTGACGCGCTAGAAGAATACAGCCAGAAGGCACGGACTCCCATTACACTCCAAGAGTTTCTCAATCATATCTTTCAAGAAGAAGGTGATGGAGAAAGTTCGTCAGATGAATCTGAAGAATACGTGGCGAGCTGTCATGTGATTTCTCATTCGCTCATGAACGATGAGGAGACTTCTTGTACTGAAACGCTGGGGGCAGATACCGAATCAAAATTTCTGGGGCCATCGGATGAAGTAATTGACGCATTCCTTAATGAAGCTCGGTTGAAAAGTAAAGTTGATCGAGAACGTGAGGCGATAATATTTGAAAGGGTCAAGCGCCAGCGACTTGATGAAAGAGCTGAGATGATCCCGCTGGAGGAAAGTACACCCACTGTGGATAAAAGCCAATTCAAGATGAGGAAAAGGTTTGCTAAGGCCATATCAATGGGCATGAAGCTACCATCCTCCGAAGGAAAAATTACTGGTGAAATAGAAATACACCCCTCCTATTGCTTATATCATCAGAAGGTTTCGCACCCCACTCAAGAGTGCAAAGCTTTCGATAGATGGTGGCAAGGATATGTTGCTCACCGGCAGCATTTTACGCGGGAAAAGCGCAAGACTCGCCGAGAACGGAACGATACGACCGAAGGGCTTAACAGAACCACCAGCAATTGTCGCATGGTCAACACCGGGAGATCACAAGTGCTCACGTTTGGGAGCGATTCTGATGAGGAGCTGGAGCTTGGCCCCCTCTTTAAAGAATCCACTTTGGGAAAAGAAAAAGAACCGAAGGTCTGCGAAAATATCCGGCTACGTAACCGCACGCTGCCCGAAAAGAATCTCGGACCCTCAAATAAAAAAGATAAGGGAAAAGAGAAGGTCCCTGAAGATATCGTCTTAGATGACCAAGTTGTGGAGGAGCTAAGCGCCAAGGACCCTCCGAAAAGAAATAAGGTGGACTACAACGTCTTAGCGCATCTGAGGAAGCTACCCTCACAGCTCAGCATTCTTGACGCCCTTTTGCTATCAAAGGAGGCGAGAGATTCATTAATTAAGGCACTACAGGACCCAGAGCAGTTCCAGGCTTTCCTGGCCGAAGAAAAGATGAAGGATGAACTGGAAGAAGTGCACACGGCCGATGTCACTTTTGGCGATGAAGACCTTCTCCTTGGGACGTGCGAACACAATCGCCCCCTCTATGTCTCAGGATACTGCCACGAAATAAAGATAGGCAAAATCCTAATCGACAATGGGTCGTCTGTCAACCTACTCAATGTGCGGGTTTTGAAAGAAATTTGCATGAGCGTTCAACACCTCGCTCGAGACAAGATCACCATCTCCGGGTTCGACTACCAATCATCAAAGACTCTTGGATCTGTGATACTGACGCTACGCTTCGGACTGCTCGTCACGAACATTAAATTCCACGTCATAGATGCCAAGACATGCTACAACGCTCTGCTCGGCCGACCATGGTTACACGAGTACAACATCATCCCTTCTACACAGCATCAGTGTATGAAATATTTTAGGGATGGTCTCGAGTATACCGTGACGGGAGAATTGAATCCGTTTTCCGTGAACGAAATTCGCAAATATGAAGATGCCAAATACTTCTTGCCGGATTTTGAAGACACGGAAAGGTGTCGCAAGCCGGAGAATAAAACTAACGCTACCATCCCTGTCTTCGGCAGTGATACCGAGGAGGAAGAGGAGATAGTTTATTCGGGTCAGCCCCAACACAACAAGCCAGGACCGTCCACTCCTACATTGATCATTGGTAGTGACTCGGAAGATGAGGTCCATGCTATATTCTCTGCTCGGCCTTCAATACAAATGTTTGCTGATGAAGAGCAAAGTCCGCAAGTCGCCATGGTGCCGCTTAAACACCATAAAGAACTAGATGCACTTGATATCTACAGTGTAGAGGAGCTGCAAACGTTCTATATCCCTCCCAGGAGAGAAGGCAAAAAAGCAATTCTATTCTACCGCTCTGAAGAAACCAGAGTGGAGAAAGAAATCTGGCATGGCGCAGATCCTACGCTTGATAGGCTTCAGCCCATCCGTCTCCCCAGATATTATACGAAGGGTTTGAAAAAGCTGCTGAAACGCTAGGGGATATCCTTCAAGCAGACCGTTCGAAAAGCCAAGTTCTATGACAAAGTCTGGAACGTTCCCGGGACTCAACGCAAACTGCCTAATGGGAAAATGGAGACAAAAGGACTTAGATATATCCGATCAAAGAAACGAGAGCTACTAAACAGCTGCTATGTCATGTATGACTTCGATGAAGAAGCGGATGCTCAATGGGAGGACGCTAATCCTGAGACAGTGAAAGTTCCAGATGCAAAAGAGCCCAGTCCGTCGTTCGAACAATAAATGGACAAGCTTATAAGGGAAGCAGGTCAAAAAGTCCGGGACGACCATAACCGCGAAATGGCCATCTACGAGAAAGCCAGAACGCAACGCCTCCTTCAACAGGCCGTGAAAGATGAAAATGCCGCTCCTTGTCAACCTGTTATAAAGAAGGCTCAACGCAAAAGCAGAAATAAGTCGAAAGGCCAAAAAGGCGCTCAACAGCAACAAAGCAGGGCTAAGAAGCCACGCAAACGGGAGTCGAGCGTTATTGATCTATCCCTCGTGAAGAAAATGGGTCGAGCATACTCTTTTCCTCGGGATAAGACGAAGAGGATACTTGATCTTGCTCTAAAACATCAAATGCTTACACTGCCGGAGTCTAAACACCCCGAACAAGCGGGTAAAGTCTCACACCCGAACTATTGCTCTTACCATCGAGTAATAGGGCATCCTCTTGAAGATTGCTTCACTTTCAAGAATTGGGTTGAAGATCAGTATCAGCTTGGCAAATTCACTCTGTCTGACAGCTGGAGGGTAGCGCCGCCATAAAAGCACGAGCCCAAGGCCACGAAAGAAGAACCGGTTCCACATTGGGATTGGAAGCGAATTCGCACCTGTCACATGATTACAATATTAAAAGAAGAGCCCGAGAACATAGATGAGCTCCCCTGGTGCTTCGAAAACAATGACAATGGGGTAATCTCAGAATTTCCACCGGCTCCGAAAGAACTGGAAGATGGCATACATACTACTGCAGATAACCTCAAGAAGATTGAGTTGGGATCGGCAGACGATCCGCGACCGACATTCATCAGCGAGCTGCTATCTGAAGAAAGGGTGGCTGCGTTAAAGGACGTGCTTCTACAGCATAGAGATTGCTTCGCGTGGAGCTATTCCGAAATGCCGGGACTAGATCCAGAAATTGCTGTACACAGATTGGCGATATCCCCGGATATCAAGCCAGTCAAACAGGTGCCGAGGAGAATGCGGCTCGAGCTTGAGATGAGCATCAATGCCGAGGTCAAGAAGCTGATCGACTCTGGCTTCATCCAGGAAGTTCAATATCCCGAATGGATCGCCAACATCGTCCCAGTGATGAAGAAAAATGGGACAGTGCGCATATGCGTGGACTTCCGGGATCTCAATAAAGCCTGCCCGAAAGACGATTTCCCAGTGCCAGTCACCGAACTGATGATAGACAATACGTCTACTCACGAGGTTTTCTCCTTCATGGATGGTTCATCAGGATATAATCAGATAAAAATGCATCCCGAAGACCAGAAGCACACCGCCTTCCGGACTCCTTTGGGTATATTCTGCTACAAGGTGATGCCCTCCGGTCTAAAGAACGCCGGTGCCACCTATCAGAGGGCCATGACAAAGATCTTCGATGACCTCATACATGAAATAGTCGAATGCTACATCGACGATCTCATAGTTAAAATCAAATCATATGAGGAACATCTCGAGCACCTAAAAACTGTATTTCAACGCCTTCGGCAATACAACTTGAAGATGAACCCTCTCAAATGTGCATTCGGAGTTTCCTCGGGAAAATTCCTGGGATTCATCGTCCGACACCGGGGTATCGAAATAGATCCGTCCAAGATCAAGGCAATCATGGAAATGCCTCCGCCGAGGACTCTCAAACAGCTGCGGTCTCTCCAAGGGAAGCTCGCGTATATAAGCGATTTATAGCCAACCTTTCAGGAAAGTGCCGTCCTTACAGCCACCTGATGAAGAAGGGAACCCCGTTCGTCTGGGACCAAAAATGCCAAAGCGCGCTGGACGAAATTAAACAGTACCTGCAGAACCCGCCAGTGTTGGCTGCTCCAGTTAAGGGAAAACCTCTCATTCTTTATACAACCGCCCTCGAAGGTTCCTTAGGCACATTATGGGCGCAAGAGAATGACCAAGGAAAAGAAAGAGCTCTCTATTACTTGAGTCGAGTTCTTCTGGGGGCAGAAAGCAACTACTCTCCCATTGAAAAACACTGCCTGGCGTTGATCTTCGTGATAACAAAGCTCAGGCACTATGCATTGGCGCATGAGGTCCGTCTCATTTCGAAGGTCAACCCTCTTAAATATTTGATGTCGAAGGCTATATTGACAGGTCGACTCGCTAAATAGGCTCTGCTCTTGATGGAGTTCTCGATAACGTATCAACCCCTCAAGGCAGTCAAAGGCCAGGGTATCGCCGACTTCCTTGCTGAGCATCCGATACCCGCCGATTCTCCTTTAAATTGCGATCTTCCAGACGAACATGCGTTTGACGCTATCGATGGGAACGACACCCGATGGGAACTTTATTTTGACGGAGCATCTTCCATGAAAAAGCGTAAACAAAGTACCCCTATAATCAAATCGGGAGTAGGCCTCATCTTCGTAACTCCACAAGGAGGGATTATGCGCTTCGCCTTCTCCTTAACAGAGCCGAGGAAAAATAATGAAGCCGAATACGAAGCTTTGATAGCAGGCCTCAAGATCGCTATCGACATGGGAATTGAAGACCTCCTTATATATGGAGACTCCCAGCTGGTCATCAGTAAAGTAAATGGAGACTACCAAACGTGCAAACCAGAGTTGGTGAAGTACGGCGAAAAGGTGCAGCAACTGTTGACCCAAATCCCTTCCTACACTTTGGGAAACATACCGCGCGCAGAAAACAGCAAAGCGGACGCATTGGCCAAGCTCGCTAAAGAACAGGCTGATGAGAACCTCGATGACATAAGGATCGTAGTACAAAGCCGTCGGGTGCTTGCCCCAGCGGAAATACCTCCGGAATCATCCGAAGAAAAGAGAGCGACTGAGAAAATGGCTCTGCAAATAAAAGACCGGGAAAAGGCCGAGGATTGGAGGGAAATCTTCATAGACTACTTTAAGTCCCACCGAACGCCTGAAGAAGCGTCCACAAGACATCGGCTCATAAAACGAGCTCTGTCTTTCGCCTTCGTCAATGATATTCTATACAAGAGGTCATTTGATTCCCTGTGGTTGAGATGTCTGGGGCTTGACGAAGCGAAAAGAGTTATCCAGGAAGTTCATGACGGAATCTGCGGTTCTCATCAAGCAGGCCCAAAGATGAAGTTGAAGATCAAACGGATGGGCTACTACTGGCCCACGATGATTCAAGACTGCCTTGAGTATGCGAAGTAGTGCCACTTATGTCAAATTCATGGGGATTTCATCCATCAACATCCAAATCCACTACACCCGACGGTGGCTAGCTGGCCGTTCGAAATATGGGGAACTGACATAGTCGGCCCCATCGAACCAGCATCGTCCAAGGGACATCGTTTCATCCTGGCGACGACTGACTACTTCTCCAAATGGGCAGAAGCAGTTCCGTTGAGAGAAGTGAAGACAGAGAAGATCCTCCATTTCTTCAAGACGCATGTCATATATCGATTTAGAACTCCGCGACGGATCATCTCCGATAACGGGCCAGCCTACAGAAGTCACAAGATCAGCCGCTTCGCGCAACAGCATAACATAAACTGGAGATATTCCTCGGTTTATAATCCGCGAGCCAACGGTCTCGCCGAGGCCTTCAACAAGACCTTGACGAAAATCATAAAGAAAACGGTGTCCCGAAATAAGAAAGACTGGCACGAGAGACTGCAAGAGGCTCTTTGGGTGTATCGAACTACGTTCAAGATGGCCACAAACACAACGCCGTACGCGTTGGTATTTAGGACGGAAGCAGTACTCCCCCTCGAGATAGAGTTACCCTCTCTACGAGTGGCAGTCCACTACGAGCTGACGGACGAAGAAAATGCTCACCTTCGATTTGAGGAGCTTGACGCCCTTGAAGAAACACAGCTCATAGCGCAACAAAATCTGGAAGCTTATAAAGCAAAGATGACGCGCTCATATGAAAGATTAACCCGACCAAGGACGTTCCACCAAGGCGAACTCGTGCTAATGGTAAAAAGGCCTATGATTCCCAATCGCGCCAAGCGAGGAAAATTCGAGCCAAACTATGAAGGCCCATACATCATAGATAAGGTCTACCAGGGTGGGGCCTATATACTCATGGACATGCACGGTGAAAGGCCTTTCAGGCCAACAAACGGTCGCTTCCTAAAGAAGTACTCTGCTTAATGAGCCATAGCCTAGGTCAATGGTAGATGACGACGACTATGTTCGCTCGCTATCTTCCTAAGCTCAAACTCTATCAGCAGTAGCCAGCCTTCTTAAACTAATAGCAGACCGAAACGTCCTTAAACTAATAGCAGACCGAAACGTCTTTTAGGCTGACGAGATATAAAAAAAAACATATAAAAATTAAAAAAAACGGTATGTCCATAAGCAAAAAGAGCACGGATGAAAACCCGAAAGGGCTCCATGAGTAAAAACAGCAGGGCTACCGGCGAGTGTTCGTGAAAACCCGGAAGGGCGCGACCTCGTAAAAAAAGAAGAAGAAGAAGAATAAAAAAAAACGGTACGTCCATGAGCAAAATGGGCACGGATGAAAACCCGAAAGGGCTCCGTGAGTAAAAACAGCAGGGCTACCGGCGAGTGTTTATGAAAATCCGAAAGGGCGCAACCTCGTTAAAAGACACTTATAGGGTCCTCTCGACCTTGTAAGGAGAAACCACCCGCGTGAGATCCTTACGACTCACAAGGGAGCAACACACTTAGGGATCCCCACGATTCCTAAGGAGAAAATACACTTGCGAGATCCTCACGACTCGTAAGGAGAACACTCTTATGGGACCCTCACGGCCCATAAGATTTGAAAGTCTTAAGTTACAGAGACCTAAACCTGTGCTTAAGCAACTCCCACAACTCCCGATATGGCCCTACAAGTGGCTCAATACTGACCCTTGTATACAATCCACGGGCGCGAATAAACATTTCCCTAATCAAGTCCCATTGGGGATATGTTCTCATGACGAACAACCCTTATAAGTCCTCTCGACTTACAAGGAGAAAATCCTCCTGAAGGATCCTTACGACTTACAGAGGAACAAACACTTAGGAATCCTCACGATTCCTAAGGAGAAAATACACCTACAAGATCCTCACGACTTGTAGGGAGAAATACCTTTGTGAGACCCTTACGGCTCATAAAGTCAAAAGCCTTAGTCGACAGGACCTTAACCCTGTTCGCTAAGCCACCCTTGTTCGACATCGACAGAGGCAGATGATGATTCGCTCTTTGCAATATCGCAGTTGTAGCGGTGCTGATGCCGAGATCGGCGTCTAATTTCAGGTTTACGGCGAAAAGCCAGTAGGTCGCACATGCATATGAAATAGCCGAAATGATGGGGCAACTTGCAATAAAAAGCAGCAAGTGAAAATGTATGCATGAAAAATAGCCGAAATGATTGAGCAACTCGCAATAAAAAGCAGCGAGTAAAAATAAAAAATAGCCGAAATGATTGGGCAACTCGCAATAAAAAGCAGTGAGTAAAAATAAAATAAACAGCCGAAATGATTGGGCACCGCGAAAAATAGCCGAAATGATTGGGTAATCGCGACCTTCGCGATATAAAAGCTGAAATGATAGAGCATCGCGGAAATGAAACAAAAAAAAGAAGGAAATGATAAAACTTTGGCCCTACAGTTAAGATCACATCGATCCCTGTATACAATCCAAGGGCGTAAACAAAGAGGGAACCATACTTTCCCAACAGGCTCCGCCAGAAGACAAAGCCAAATCTCGACGGTTCAGTCCAACTCTGAAGAAACCAGTGTCTTCAGCAGATACCTCAACTCAGGGAAATAAACACTCATTGACGAGAGTCTCCTGATCCGCGTCGACTCGCAGATCAACCAGTGCCTCCATGGGAAATTCTCGACTCGTTTCAAACCCCAAGGAAACAAATAATCCTTGGCGCTAGGGAGACAAATAATCCTTAGCAAATTCCTCGACTCACGGATACAAACACTCCTTGACGAGAGCCTCCTGATCCGCGTCGACTCGCAGAGCAACCAGTGCCTCCGTGGGAAATTCTCGACTCGTTTCAAACCCCAAGGAAACAAATAATCCTTGGCGCTAGGGAAACAAATAATCCTTAGCAAATTCCTCGACTCACGGATACAAACACTCCTTGATGAGAGCCTCCTGATCCGCGTCGACTCGCAGAGCAACCAGTGCCTCCGTGGGAAATTCTCGACTTGTTTCAAACCCCAAGGAAACAAATAATCCTTGGCGCTAGGGAAACAAATAATCCTTAGCAAATTCCTCGACTCAGGGAAACAAACACTCCTTGACGAGAACCTCCTGATCCGCGTCGACTCGCAGAGCAACCAGTGCCTCCGTGGGAAATTCTCGACTCGTTTCAAACCCCAAGGAAACAAATAATCCTTGGCGCTAGGGAAACAAATAATCCTTAGCAAATTCCTCGACTCATGGATACAAACACTCCTTGACGAGAGCCTCCTGATCTGCGTCGACTCGCAGAGCAACCAGTGCCTCCGTGGGAAATTCTCGACTCGTTTCAAACCCCAAGAAAACAAATAATCCTTGGCGCTAGGGAAACAAATAATCCTTAGCAAATTCCTCGACTCACGGATACAAACACTCCTTGACGAGAGCCTCCTGATCCGCGTCGACTCGCAGAGCAACCAGTGCCTCTGTGGGAAATTCTCGACTCGTTTCAAACCCCAAGGAAATAAATAATCCTTGGCGCTAGGGAAAACAATAATCCTTAGCAAATTCCTCGACTCACGGATACAAACACTCCTTGACGAGATCCTCCTGATATGCGTCGACTCGCAGAGCAACCAGTGCCTCCGTGGGAAATTCTCGACTCATTTCAAACCCCAAGGAAACAAATAATCCTTGGCACTAGGGAAACAAATAATCCTTAGCAAATTCCTCGACTCACGGATACAAACACTCCTTAACGAGAGCCTCCTGATCCGCGTCGACTCGCAGAGCAACCAGTGCCTCCGTGGGAAATACTCGACTCATTTCAAACCCCAAGGAAACAAATAATCCTTGGCGCTAGGGAAACAAATAATCCTTAGCAAATTCCTCGACTCACGGATACAAACACTCCTTGACGAGAGCCTCCTGATCCGCGTCGACTCGCAGAGCAACCAGTGCCTCCGTGGGAAATTCTCGACTCGTTTCAAACCCCAAGGAAACAAATAATCCTTGGCGCTAGGGAAACAAATAATCCTTAGCAAACATCTCGACTCACGGATACAAACACTCCTTGACGAGAGCCGCTTGATCCGAGTCGACTCGCAGAGAAACCAGCGTCTCCGCGGGAAAACTCCCGATTCATCTCAACTTACAAGATAAAGCCTCAGGCAGCAGGGACTAAAAAACTTGCTTCCTGAACAATGGGACCCTGCAAGTCGATCTGAACGGTCTCTTGCATACTATCCACGGGTCTCACTCTCCGAAGTCAAGTTTCGACAAGGAGTGAAACAACCGCTAACGAGTCCTCTCGACTCGTAAGAGGGAAAAAATTTCTTATAGGATCCTTACGACCTATAAGAGAAAACACACTTAGGAATCCTCACGACTCCTAAGGAGAAAAACCCACCTACGAGATCCTCTCGATCCATAGGGAGAAAAATCTCTACGAGACCCTCATGGCTCATAGAGTTGAAAAGTCTTAGACCGCAGATCTGAACCTGCGGCCTAAGCCATCGCTATTTTTTTTTTAAGAAAATCAAGATGCGTGCTCTATTATCTGTTGACCATGTTTACTAAGGTGGCATGCTGATAGTAAAATAAAAAAAAGGCAGAAAAATGACACAAAACATCACAGAAAATGTGTATCTTTTATTCATAAACTTGATTGAGTACAGGATACATTGTGCTAAAGGATGAAAAATATATATATACATTTTTTATTTATAAGTACAAACGATACAAGGAGAGTTACTGAGAAGGAAGCGTCCTGCATAGCTCTAGCAATTGTTCGCGCACTTCCTTCCCCACTTTCTCCTGATCGGCCACCGCTGCCAACTCCGCCTCCACTTGGGCCCGTTGCTGCGCGACAGATGTAAGCTGATCCCTGACGGCCTGATGAGCAGCTTCACGGCCTGGAGTGTCATGCTCGGCGACATCAAGTGCCCGCTTCAGTTTCAGCCCATTTGAGATGCGCTCCAGAAGGCCCTCGAAGACGGCCTTTACCTCAGCGGCGTTCGCCTCAACTTCAGCACGCAGGCGAGCAGTTTCGCTTGAAGACTCCTGGCACTCCTTCAGCCTCAAAGCTGCTTCTTGTTCCAAATGACAGAAATGAGAAGTGCTTTGCTCGAGCCATGCTCCCCGTTGAGTGCTCACGGCCAAAGTCTCGGGGGATAGACGCATCGACTCCAGCTGATGAAGGCGAGCCTCAATCTCCCGACAATGGTTAACCCAAGAGGCGACAATGCCCTCGTCATGGAAGGTGGCAAATATCACCAAAATCGGGTTAACCGTCGTAGCGAAGTCCTCAGCAGATGTAGGAGTCTCGACGTCGAGTTCCTCGATGTAGTCGCTCAACATGCGCAGACTATTCGCCGCACCTTTTGAGGACGGACGTCTCTGGGAAGGGCCGCCCGGTATTGTAATATGAGACTCAAAAGGCACCGAGACTGGAACGACAGCTGAAAAAGACAAAATGCGATTAGATGATGATTCAATAGATATGGAGAAAGTCATTGATAAGATAGTTTACTATACCGGTTGAAGCAGGTGGCAAGGCCGGAAGGGCCGGTGGCGCAACCGATCTTTTTTCTCCCCCTTCGATTTGTAACACTGCAGTCAGGACAAGAGAGAGTTAGAAATAATTCTACCACTGAAAAACAAAGATATCAATCGGGAACGGTACTCACCAGCGCCACCAGAGGGAGAGGCGAATTCAGATGGGAAGGAGAAGTGTGGGAGCAACACTTGATAGAGATGGTCAAAAAGCACTCCTGAAAGACATAACAGTATGACTTTAGTACACAAATTATACGTCTGAAAAGTGAGATTAATAAGTTGCGAACTCATACCTTCCAACATCTTCGACGGTATGAGAGAGGGCTGAAAGGTGACCACCGCCAAGGCAGTCGTTGAAGGCACTCCCTCGAGCAGTGGGGCATCAGCGCTAGCTGCACCTGCGTTACGAAAAAGGTAAATTTGTCAGAAAGAATTGTAAGGTAAAGAAAGACAGCAACTTGGGATTTACCTGATGAGCTACCGGCTGAAACGGAGGCGACTCCTTCCTCCATCGACATGAGGCCGCCGCCCGTGGCCTCATCACCCGACTCGATAGGGACCGTTGTCGTGCTCGCAAGACCTGGAGACGGCGGAAGATCGTACACAGGGAGGGGAATGATCGGAGCTTTGCCGGACTCTTGAGAAAGAGCGGCTGGCTCTTCCCCAAAAGTCGTGCCTATCTCACCCGCTACTTCTTCGGGCTCAGCTGTCCCTATTGTCTCATTCGCCACCAGCGTGGGGTCGCCAATCTCAAGCGCCTCGTCCGCCGCTGTCCCGGGCTCAGTTGTAGTGGTCGTCTCATTTGCCGCCACCTCAAGCTCAACATCAACGACCTTCTCGGGTTCAGCTCCTTCATTCCCCAACTCAGGCTCGGCAACCCTAGCAACGTTACCCACCGTCGGCTCGAGTTCAGCCGGTGCCTCCTCCCCTGTTTCCTTGGGTTCGACAGTCTCTGCCTCCCCCTCGGTCGGACTTGGCCCTGCAAGACAAGATACATAAGAATCGGCGAGTTTACATTTTTTTTACAAACAAATCTCGAAAGATTCACTACCTGAAGTGGATTTGTCGTTAGCACTCCGAACTGCACGTGCCACCTGTCTGCGAGCAGTAGATAGGGCGACAGGTGCCTCTTCCGAGGGGGTATCAGCACGAGAGACGGTGCTTGGGCCCGCTCCAATGGCCAAGGCAGCCCTGCGTGCCTTCGCTTCGCGCCTCGACCGCTTCCTCTCCTCCCGGGCCGTCGCAATAGACCTCTTCGACGCTTCCTTAATCAAGGTATCGTCGCCCTCATTTAGAGTCGCCTCTAGAGCCTTTAAGGCATCTCTCATCGGCTCTTCAAGACGGACCTCCCGCGGCAGCCCTGAGGAAGCCGGGACTTCAGTGGAGGATCCGGGGAGAGTCCCCACATCGGCGGGCGCAGCCTCTGTAAGGAAACAAAGAGAGAAGGTTAGATTGGTCATCAGAAAAGAAGACGAAAATTTCTGATAAGGCGATACGTACCAACGCCCATTAAAACGCGCTTCTCCTCCTCCTCCTGGAAGGTCTTTAAAGAGGCAGCAATGGCTTCTTCGGTAGTGACACCTGTTGAAAAATGGGGGAAAGTATTAGTCAAGAATAATGATAAAAGAAAATTGCAATAAAATGATGAAGAAAGCAACTAATGGTTACCTGATTCAGCGAGTTTACTCAAAATCGCTTCGAGCCTCGCTGATCGCTCAGAAGCTGCAATAGCGGCCGCCAAATCGGTGTCTGCGAGGTCTACCGAGAAGCCCTTATTGCTGCCATACTCGCTTATTCCTTCGGTAAGAGGGGCCTCAGGCTCTAAACCGAGGATCGCGTCAAGGGAGAGAAGCGACTTCTTCTTCTTTTGCCCGCCAGCTCTGGATGCACCCGGGATTGATTTGCGCTTGGCAGACACCTTGGGGCGGCGGGTCCCGATATCCGCGCCTGCGCCGGACTCTGGCGATACCACATTTACCGCCTCCATTGGAGCACGGGAGGCTGGTGGCGCATTCACAATATCGCGAAGCGGCAATCCGCGCGGAGGGCTCAACACGCGTGGAGGTCCGACTCCAGCACCTTTCAATGGAGAAATGACCGGGGTCCTCGGCTTCAGGGGAGCCTTGCGATCGCCGCCGGGAGGCGCACCCTTGCGGTCAACGAGCATGCGTTTTTCCATTTGGATAACTGGACCCATAGTATGCGCATACCAGGCCACGTACGCGTTGAGGACTTTGGGGATGCAGCTCGGCTCGCTGATGAAGAAATAAGAACCCGTGTTAAGCCGCATAAAGTGGTGCATTGCATTCTTTATCCCCTCTCGGCTAACCACGGGCTTTTCCAAGAAAGCTTCTATCGGGATCCCTTGGTTGTAGCTCGATTGCTAAGCAAACCGGTGAGGGTTATACCTCATGAAGAGTGCTGTCTCATTCTGCCTGAACACCAGGTAGCCCGGCCGAATGGAGTAGAGGTGGAGGATTTCCCGAGCCTTCAGTATGGAAGCCCCGTCTTTAAAATCATCGCGTAGCGACACTACCGACTTGGTGGTCTCTGAGCCTATTGTTATGACCTTATCCAAGAAGGAAACCTTCGCCCCGACCAGGTGTGGTCGAAGGAGAAGCCCCCTAGCCTCCCGCGGAGATGCAACTACGATCGAAGCCCCGACCAACCGTATGACCCTTGGGAGCCTGCATTTCTCAAAAAAGGGAGGAATCCTATGGGCGCCGAACACCCCGTGCCCGTGCATTTCCATCTAAGAGGTAAAGTAGTGCATCGGGAAGTTGGCGGGTTGTACCCCAGGCTCACTAGCGTCCGCCGCTACGCTAAGCCCATTATAAAGGTATGCCAGCCCGGCGATTCCTACTGACAACTGCAAACCAGCCACCATCCGATGCGCTGGGTAAAAAACAGATGGCCGCATGTGGCGTAAGTGCATAGGGAGCGCAAAGCTGTACAGCCACAAGCCCAGAAACCCTACAAAAAAGGTCTCCTCATCCATGTCCGGGACGACAATTTCTGAAAAAGAGACGACGGCAGCACCGGGGAGGTAAAAGTCTTTGTGGTCATCCTCCGATATGGGTCGGCGATCGAAACCGAATCCAAAAGGGTCGGCGAGATGGGCGAACTCCTCGCTCCGCTCCGATAAGAACTCCGGTCGAATGAAACGGGCAATAAAATCTGCGAAACTGACACCCCGGATGCCCGATTCCAGATAGAGTCCTTCATGGATCTCCAACATCTTAACCAAGCCCGGGTACTGGTGCTGAATAGCGTTCTCCGGCGTCAGGTCAAACACCAGCGGCTTGGTGGCAAAGACGTATTCATCGGGAGGAAGCAGCTCCTCGTAAGGCTCTCCCCTCATCAGCAGACCCGAGATTTCAGCAAACTCCTCCAAGAAGATAGAGACTTCCCGGTCCGTCATCAGGAAAGTGTGGGTGGGGATATTCCATTGCTCGATAAAAGCCTTAACCCACCACGTTGGAGGAGAAGGATACTCAAAGAGCGAGATGTAAATGGCCGAGTACAAACCAATCCTCATCAGATAAGTCCTCTTCGCTGATAGGATGTACCAGGCCCATTGCAAATATCCGGCAGGCGGTCGTGGGATCAATCCAATGTTATAAGCCTGTCACCAAGGGCGCGCTTCACCCTGACAAATTCGCCTCCCTAAAATATCTATTGTTGGCGGCGGCTGCACGGGGATAGCACCAATCGCAGGCTGGAGGAGGTCATCCGAATTCCAATTTTTGATCTCCACGGCATACTTCACCGGGGGTTCATCTGCGTAGGGGAGTGAAGATGTTGGCTCAGACGGCGTGGCGAAACCGAAACTTCGGCGATCCTGAATGATCTCATTGTACCACCTACCCCACAAGTGAAGATTTTTGTGCTCGGGGTCATGATCCTTGATGAGAGCAAGCACCACGCGGTCCACTGGTGCCTGGGGAAACCCTCCCTCCGAGCGAACAAACGGAAAAGACAAATTGGCAGACATGTTTCCTGCAAAGAGACAAAAATTAGCCGTCAGTGTTATAATTCCAACGCTCAACATTTTAAAAATTTTACACCACACCGCAATGCAATGGGTAGGGAGACCAAATGGGGGCCCACAAAATCTGGATGATAGTGCATCATTTAAAAAGACAGCCCCATCATTGGGTGAGACTGTCAATTAATGAACAGATCCCCAAGAGAATATTTTCATTGATAGGAAATCCCTAGAGACGAGGAGAAAATCTCCCCTTTTAGAGCAAAGTTCTGTCACAGAGTGACATTTGTCAAACTCTGGTCTCAAGGGAGTAAAATTTCCTTAAAAAGAACCTAGCTCTATAATAATGATGGAAAAATCCATCAAAGAGAAATTTTAACTCCTGAGGATAAAAAAAATTAGGATCTTAAAGATCCATGAAAACTTTTAGGAGTTCTCCATTTTCAAATTAAAAAAAAAAGAAGAGAAAGATCTACATTTGATCTATGAGCAAATCTCTGTTCATGGGTTAAAACCCATGAACAAGATCTCTTCAGATCTATGGATTCTTGAGAGCAAGGCTCTGTTGGTGAAACCCCAAAGGGGTTTTCTTTAGATCAAAGATCTATGAGAGCAAGGCTCTGTTGATTAAATTAAATTAAATTAAATTTATTTAAGTTAAATTTTACCTAAAAATGTTCTAGAGTTTGAACTCTAAAGTTCTTGAAAAACAAGAGCAAGGCTCTGAAGTTGTTAAAAGCAAAAGCAGGGCTCTGGAAAATAAAATCTTGAAGATGGTAAAAATCACCAAGGACCAAGGGTCCTATTTATAGGCGCCTGCGCTCCTTCAGATCACCCTTATTGATCCAACGGTTGGGATCTTGCCACCGCTGCACTCACGTGTGCGCCACGTGAGCGCAACGGTGGGGGGCATTTGTTTCCCCCAATCAGAGCAAAGCTCTGTTTGAATTTCAAAATTCAAATTTGGAAGCAACGCTTCAGGTTCCGTGCGCTGCGCGCAATGCTCCACGTGTCAGAAGCTGATATGTCAGCGCAGCGCCCAAGACAGCGCGTCCAATCAGAGCAAGGCTCTGCTAAAAAACAAAATCAAAGAAGCAAAGGTTTAGTTGCGCAAGCGCTGCGCTGCGCGGCACGTGTCAGCGCAGTCGTTTTTGCGCAAGCGCTGCGCTGCACGACATGTGTCAGCGCAGTTGCGCAGGCACTGCGCTGCGTGACACGTGTCAGCGCAGATGCGCTGCGCTGTGCGCTGCGCGACACGTGTCAACGCAGATGCGCTGCGCGACACGTGTCACGCTCTGGAGCATTTGCGCCAAACAGAATTAAAATTCTAAGAAATCTTTTCTGTTCTTGTTAAAACAAGAAGATTTTCTTCTGTAAAACAGAAGCCCTTGGATCAAAGATCCAACGGTGGGGAAAATTCCCCAAATCACTCAGAGAAAGATCTCTTTAACAAATTTAACTAATTTATGGGCACTATAAAAAGGACCCTAGGCCTCAATTCAAAGGCATCAACATTTTCTGAGAGAAAAAAAGAGAACTCTGAAGAATTCATCAAGAACAAAAAAGGTAAAAACCCTCAGAAAAAGAGAAAATTCTCTTAAAAACAGATCATTGATCTAAGAACAAGATCAATGATTTTCAATAAGAAAGAAAACTAACTAATAATAGTGCTTTGCACTTGCTTATGAACCATTGGTTCCTTGAAAACAAGAAAAACTTGTTTTCTTTGATTTAAAATCGATCAAAAGATAAAACAGTGCTCTGCACTTGCAAGAACTGCGCTGTTGCGCTCCTGTATTGGCGCAAGCCACCAGGAAGCGCCACGTGTCAGTAGCGCAGCAGCGCAGCGCACTGACACAGTGCACTGCGCTGTTGCGCTTGCGCTTGCCAGAGCGTGACACGTGTCACCACCATATGAGTTTGCGCTCATTACTTGGCGCAAAGCGCCTGACAAGCCACATGGGGCACTGTCAGACTACTTAATACTCTGCATTATTAAAGAAAAGGGACAGAGCCCAATTAAAAGGCCTAACAGGCCTAATAAAAAAAATGCTATGCATCATTTATAAA
Source organism: Agapanthus africanus (assembly GCA_030015575.1). Classification (NCBI taxonomy): domain Eukaryota; kingdom Viridiplantae; phylum Streptophyta; class Magnoliopsida; order Asparagales; family Amaryllidaceae; genus Agapanthus; species Agapanthus africanus. The sequence goes on along the minus strand of CM057342.1, from coordinate 693,052,535 downwards.
AGGGCAGAGCCCAACCAAAACAAGAATAATGCAGTGCATTACTAAAAAGGGGTCAAGCCCTAGTACAGGCCGAAAAAAAAAGTGTTGAACATTTTTCAATTGGATTTAGCCCAATCGTGGCCGTAAGTCCTCAAGTAAATTGACTGAGCAAAATTGCTCTCCTAAATCAATTTATCTCCGGTTCGAGGGTACATCTCCGAACTCCTCTGACATCTATCGTTGTAATCCTTCAACGACGTCAGAGAGGCGACGGGTCCCAACGACCACACATGAATATGGACTGCGGGGTCCCTAAACTCGTGGACCGAGACGTCCTTAAACTAATATCGGACCGAGACGTCCTTAAACTAATATCGGACCGAGACGTCCTTAAACTAATAATCGTCCCTAAATGGGAACGACGGACCGAAACGTCCCTAAACTAATGATGGACCACCACGTCCTTAAACTAGTGATGGACCACCACGTCCCTAAACTGGAACACGGACCACCACGTCCCTAAACTGGAACACGGACCACCACGTCCCTAAACTGGAACAATAGAGCCTCCAAATGTTCTTTTGCCGGATCTAAACGGTCACGTTTAAGTTGATCTTAGCCCCAAACACGGCTAACGTATCCTTAAACATTCAAATAGACTATAAAACTCCAAATCAACTTTGGTTCAAGGGTACATCTCTGAACTCCTCTGACACCTATCGTTGTAATTCTTCAACGTCGTCAGAGAGGTGACGAGTCCTGACGGCCATATAATAAATGGATCACCACGTTAAGTTGATCATAGTCTCAAACAGGACTAACGTATCCTTAACGAACGTTTAAGTTGATCTTAGCCTCAATACGGCTAACGTATCCTTAAACTAAAAACACCAAACCCAAATCTAAGTAAATACGGATTTGGATTAATCCACGTCCTACGGGCGACGGCATTACTCAGTCTCCGTATACAATCCACGGGCAACCACAAACAAAACAAACACACACGACACGAAGTGAAATTCTTGAGAAGGAGAAAGTGGTAACCGCGATGCGGCAGCGTAATTAACTGCAGGGGCTTGCGCCAGCAGGGAAGAGCGTCCCCACAATCAAAAACCTTTCTAGCGAGAGGGAATCTGACGAAGTCTGCTATATCGGCCGCATCCGTCCAAACCTCCGATACACGGTGTCATAAATCAACTTGGCATCTTCGGAGAGGTAGACGGATAAAACCATATAGCATCTGCCCCGAATCTCACGCAAGACGTCCTCACGTCGTCTCCGCCGTCTTTCGGAGGGGAACAACCCCGAGCGGTGGCAAGCTCGTCCTCATACCTCACCGAGGACGACACACCAGGGGCGTCCGCCGCTACCGCTCTGGGAACCGTCCCAGACGTGCGATCCCAGGAAGAGGATCTGACCCCAACTTCCCGGGAGGACTCCAACTCAGGGGAAGAACCCCTAGAATCCACCTCTACGACATTTACAGACTCCTCAAAAGAAGACATCTAACCTGATGGGAAGAAATTCTCGGGGATGCAGAGATCCGACCTAAATAGGAGAGCGCCGAGCTAACAAGACTCAGAACGAAGTAAATATGAAGAGAGAGGGATCCTAAATCAGACCCCACCTCTATTTATAGCTACCGGCGTTCTCGTCCAACGGTGACAAACGACTCTCGCCAAAAACAACTCTTCACATTCGATGACCACGATCGCTCCACCTATCGCACTCGCACTGGCCGTATCCCATCAGACGCAGACAGTCTGTGTCCCGTCGCGTCAGCCAACCAGTGCCCGACACGTGGCATGTCGCTTCAACGAAAGTACGTACGATCCGGTGCACCCTCTTTAATGCAAAGATCTCACCCTTATTCGCTGGCATCATCCATAATATACAACAGATTACCCGGGGACACGCCCGACGATATCTTCGAAAAGAAGCTCACCTTGGGTGACCCGGCAGACCACTCTCGACCCGACCCGTCAGCTGGTCGGGACGAGAGTGGGGAGCTAGTGATGATGCTCGATATCGGTGATCTCCCAGATCATGACACATGGAAGATGATGAGTCCCAGGGCATGCAAGAAAGGATCTACAGTGGCCGACCAGACCACTCCTGTGCCCGACCCATAAGCAAGCGCCGGCTCACCTCCGAGCCCCTAACACAATTGGCCTCCTCGGCCTCACAGCTCGTCTCCGGGCTACCACAGAACCAAGATACCTCGGCTCTCCCGCTCATCCGCGAGCTCTCCCGCCGAGGTCATCTTCCTCGGTCTCATCGACCGACCAACGGCACCGCTCACAGGCGCAACCGCCATCCCGCGAATCTCGCCATGCGCGAGATATCCGCCGGCCACATCCCACGTTCCACGCCATCACGATCCCCCATTAACGAGCATGTTTCGCCATTAATGGGAGATCCCGCCCATCGCGCGGGAATGACGTCGGGAGCATAACGACCGGTGTGATTCTCGCGCCTGCCTTGCCTGCTGCCACCGCTATATAAACCCCTTCTGCAGACGGTTCAAGTAAGCCATTTTTATTCCACTAAGCCGTTACTCTGCTCAGATTTCCTCTCTAACTTGACCGTCGGAGGGTCCTCGGTGGTATAACCATCTCGGGACTTCCTTGCAGGTAGCTCGGCGCAAACAACCTCAAACCCATTGAGATCCACACGCTTTAGGAGCCAGCCACCAGATCAAATCTCAGCCGTCCATCGCCGCCGTCGTCAGATCAACGGAAGGTAACATCTTGGCGCGGATCTCACCCGCGTCAGATTTGGAATTTTAGATGAACAAGAGTGAATACGAATGGGTTGAGGGATAACTTTAGCCCGACTTCCTTCGTTAATTGGCTAACGAGGTGAAGTGAAAGAGCTATTAAAGGTAAAATGATGCAACCACTACTACAGAGTATGGATTTGGTCACGGTTTTAACCATGACTAAAGATATGTTTGATCACGGTTGAAACTGTGATACACCCGTTGCCTAAAACCCCATTATGAGAAACCTAGTCATGCCCTTAACCGTGACTATATGTTTTTTTAGTCACGTTTAAAACTGTGACCATATACGTGGCGTTACCAAAAACGGTTTAAACAACTAAATGAAATCTATGTGGGGTCTACATATATGGTCACGGTTACAACCGTGACCAATTTATGGTCATGGTTTAAACCCAAGACCGACAGAAGCATAGCCCAAGACCGATAGAAGTATTGGGCAGATGCAAAGCGTCGACATCTGGAGTTCTAACCAGGAGACCATGTATTCCTGAAGATCTCTCCAAACAGAGGAGCGATACGTTTTGGCAAAAGGGGTAAATTAAGTCCAAGATACATAGGATCGTTCGACATACTCGAACGAGTTGGAGAAGTGGCATACCGTTTAGCACTACCACCTTCATTGGAAGGAGTGCACAACATGATCCACATATCTCAGCTACGACGATATGTGAGCGACCCCAGCCACATACTTGATCACTCAGAGCTCACAGTACAACCCGACCTAACCTGCGAGCAACAACCAGTTGAGATCCTGGACCGAAAAGTGTAGATATTACAGAATAAGGAGGTAAACTTGGTCCGAGTGATGTAGATAAAGGATTCTCCAGGAAATCAACTTGGGAAAGAGAAGAAAATATGCGTACACGATACCTTTATCTTTTTGGAAATCAGTCTCTATATAATTGTAAATTTCGATCGAGTACGAAATTTTTAAAAGGAGGGTAGAATGTAACGACTCTAAATTCCTATATAGGAATTCTTGTTATTATACAAAAAAGAGGTATTGCAGCTTGTGTACGAGTTATAAGTTAAATTTATTTAATAAAATCAAGAAACAACTTGTAGCTTACTGGTAAAGCCTCTGCACTGCTGTGGCATAGCCTGCTCCGCTCGTCTCTTACCTAAAACAGTAAGACCCTTGGCTCACTACTACTCCTCTTATCTTCTTAGTCATAGTGCAACTATGGTAAAGACGGAAGCCTGTGACCACACTACTTTAGTAGCAGATCTTTTGAATGAGCACAAGTAGTGGGATCTTAGTAGGATTGGGGTTCAAGCTTAACATCCAGATTGAGACTTCGTGTTCGTAATCAGGGCCCCTCTTGCTCCTTGTAGTGTTCATTGCTGGCATGAATGAAATTGTGTTCGATTTCCATCAGACCCAATTATTTTTTTAAAAATTTCTTTTTAATTTTTTGGAAGCCCAAGAGTTGCATGTGCAATATACGGAGAAAAGAAAAGTTTCAGAAAAATCAAACAGGCGTAATGAGGTGTACACACCCAAATTGACACGTGGCATAAATCTCGAGACAGGACACCAAGATCCGACCGCCCGTTTTCACCATATGGCTGCTACCGACGGTCATGATGAAGCCAAATCCCTCCGTGCTTTGCACACTTGTCCCTTCAGCTCCTCTTAACTCCCCTGCACTGTTTGATTTTTCTTCAATCAAACAGAAACTCTTCAATTCACCATTTTAATGCATTTTAATCCAAAATTTTAATTCTCAAACTCTAATTCTTCACTATAAATACCATCCCATGCCCTAGCATCCCACTATTCTAAAAATTTCTAGCAAAATCATCCCAACAGTTCCTAAGTGCAAGTGGAGTTAGCAACCAAGCTCCTTCCATCGAAGATCGAAGCCGTTTCCGGAGCATCCGCGACACCATGAAGCCCCTTCCCTTTTCCTTACTCTCTTCTTCGAAGTTATAAAGCCGTAAATCTTTCTCACCTCTTCTTCTTTTCATCTCTAATTATCTCCTAAAAATATATCGGTAAGGTGGAGTTACCTCTGATAAATTTTTTTAAGAATTTGAAACTCCCTTTTCTTTAATATATAGGTCAAACTATTTTTACCACCCTACTTGAAACTTTGATTACAATCTTTTAGCTTTGAGTTTAACCAAAACTTCTACGTGAAACTATCATAAAATAAACTTTTCATTAAAATACCATGAACTTTAATATCACCCTCTTATCGTTAATTGTTAAAACAATATCTTTAGAAAAACTTCACATGGTAACGACCTACCCCACATGCACACTATGGTTTCATAGACCAGCATTCTAGATATATGACTAATTTAAAGAATAAGCTTTTCATTAAAATACCACACCTTTTCAAAACGGTTTTCTTTTAAATCGGTATTTTGTAATTCTTAGCAAATACGCCTCTACATTTCTCATTAGGAGACCCGCTAATGGATAGTATGGATTATCGCACATCCTTGGGATAGTAGAGCGAGAGGCAGAACTCCTCATGGAATATTCGATCTCGACAGAAAATAAAATACGGTTTTTAAGAAATGCGACTTTTCTAAATAAAACTAATTTTTGAAAAAAATATATATATAAAAATATGAATCTGTATTTTTAATAAAAACATGTAAACTATATTTAAAAGAAAAAAATTAAAAATTAAACTTTTAATAAAATACTTTCAAGTTTTCAAAAGACCTAGTTTTCATAAAAACACCATAAACTTTTAAAAGCTTGGTTTTTATCATTAAAATACCCCAATTATTAAAATACATGTCCATGAATATCCTAAATCTTGTAAGTCACCCTCGAGATTATTTTTAAAACAATATTAACATATTTTTCATAAAACCCACTCAAGATATGCAAACAATACTTTAAGGACTATACAATTAACATAGGCTTAAGCGGTATCATTTCTCCTGAGCCCCAGGGAGCCAGAGAAAGTGAGTACTTGCTTATTCAGGTTAGACAACTTAATGGAGTTATCAATGACAATTGTCTTGAAAAACGACACAAATTTGCTGTCCATATGCAGCAGTTGTCGATTACTCCCGAACCTAAGAAATTCAAGAGTTAAATCTGTTCATAAGTTTCTGAATCCAACAGGAATCCACATTCGACCCAGAATCCAAAATCGAACACGAACATGTATACTTGATCATGAACTTGAATACTCTAATTCAAATATCAAACTCAAACTTGCATACTTGACTCGACTTGACCGAACCATGGTTATAACTTGACATGAACTTGACATGAATACCTGAACACATGCTTACATCTTGAACATGAACCTGTATATTTATATCCATGGATTAGGCCAAGACCTATAATTTTAATCTATACAATACAATACGCGGGGATAAAGGGGTAGATTGGTACGGAATCTATATCGTGGCACGAGAGGTCACTTTAAAAGACACCTACATGAATTCACGTGTCGTTGTCCCGTGGGTTATGACGGGGCCTTGTATTATATGTTACCATAGTCCACAGGGTAAGATGGACTCCTCTCATATACATGAATACCTTCTTTATCAAACTATAAATAACCACGTTAGAATAACTATCCTATACTAGTGAATGATCATATACAATTTTACGTGTCCTTTGTTCATTTGGTTTCTATTCACATTATACAATCTTCTCTTACTTCTTTTGGAACTTACCGAGCGCTAGTTCGCTGACGACATTTCTTTCTGTTTCTTTATTTGGAATGTTCGTCAGGAGGACCGGACTCTGAGGAGATAGATCCGAGCCCGAAGGACTTGGACCAGCTTGCTGCACAGCCAGATTACTAGCTCTTTCCAGTCTGCACTTACTTTCTGTATGTCATTGTTTAGGCATTTGCTTTTATTATTGTATCTTTTATTTTCAGACAGTTGTATATAAAGATGAATGTAAATAAAGTTGTTGTTTCACTTTATTACTCTTATCATTCTTATTCATTATTATATTACTTAATTACGCTTAACGTATTTATTTTCATAGTAAATACGTTGCGGGCTTACCACATCGCCGTTTTCGTCTATTGGGAAGCGGGGAGTGACAGGTTTTGTTGGCGGCCTATGAAGGTCAGTTCTGCATGAAGTCTTAAACAATATATCACAAGAATTATGAGAATCAGCAACTTACATTTCAAATTTCTTGAATCTATCCTAACCTTTCATTTTCTATCAAGGTGATGGATTCTCCTAACAACACCAGTACCAACGTCAATGGCAACACACCACCTCCCCCTCCCATTGATGCTTCGATCAATGAACAAACGGTGTTTTTAGAAGCCATCAAAAGTCTTCTGGAGGGCCAGCAGTAGCAGACTGCTATTCTCATGAACTGCCCGGAAGCCGAAGCACCTGAAGTAAAGCAATTTCGTACATTGCATCCCAGGAACTTTTCAGAAAAAGAGAGTCTTCTTGAGGCTGAAAAATGGACCCACGGTATAGAGCACGACCTTACCGCAGCACAAGTACCAGACATAGCTTGGGTTCGTGTGGCCAAGCTCCAGCTCACCGACAACACAAGAGTCTGGTGGAAAGCCAAGGAAAGCCGTCTCACACAACCCATAGAGTGGAAGACGTTCCGCGATTTGTTCAATGCAAAGTTCTTCCCCGAGACAGCCCTTTTTGAGATGGAACAGTAGTTTATCCACCTACAATAAGGCTCTATATGGGTAAAATCAGTGGATGAATATGATGCTGAATTCATAATTCTTAGCAGGTAAAGAATTTGTATCAAATTCTGTTCCGTAAGATACATCACTATCCTGATATCAATATCTTATCAGGTTCGCGGCACACTTGATCCCGACCGATGAGATTCGGGCTAGACGATTCTGTAACGAATCTGATTTTAGTTGTAGTTCACAGGTAAAGCCTCGCACTGCTGTGACGTAGCTCCTATGTTCGAATCCCCTCAGACACATATTATTTTTTCTGATTTTTCTTTTAAACTTTTTGGAAGCCCAAAAGTTTACACGTGCACTACACAGAGAAATGAAACGTCTGGATAATTAAACATGTGTAAAATGTTGTGTACACAGAGAGGGACACATGGCTTCGATCCACCGGCCTAGCTCACACAATCGACCGGCGAGATGTAGAATTCGGTCGGTGCCGACTGTCATCCGTAGGTGAAAAGCCCTCGTGTTTTGCACACAAAACCCTTGGCCTACCCCCATTATCTTTGCACTGTTTGATTCCTCTGAAATTAAACAGAGACTTCAATTTCATCTTTAAATCAAATTTAAATGCATTTTAATTCATTTTTTCAATTCCAAAACCTTAATTCCATACTATAAATACAACCTCATACCCTATCCCTTCCCCATTCTGAAAATTCTAGCCAAAACACTCAAATTTTCTAAGTACAAGAAGTGTACAAGTAGAGTTAGCCAAAGACCAACTTCCGGCGTGGAATCAAGCAAGTTCCAACGACTCCACTACGCCACGAAGACTATCCCATCTTCTTCTACCTCCTCTTCACCCTTCTAACTCATAAGTCCCATCTAATCCTTCCCTTTCTCCTCTAAAACTTCTTTTTCATAAAATATGTCGGAAGTGGAGTTAACACCGACATCTTCTTTTTAAACCCTAAAATTACACTCTTTCTTACATTTTCTTCATGCATGTTCTTACACAATATTTATAATTACATAACTAATGTTTAGAAAAACTTTCACTCTAAAATATCATGAAACATAATCTTAAATTAACTTTTACGCTAAAATACCATAAACTTCATATATTCATCTTTTAGTTCTTTTAATAATTATACCTTTAGAAAACTTCACGGGTAATGACCAACCCCTCACATACACATATGTTTACATAGCACGATATACCTTGATCATACTTTTGTTACCATATTTCATCAAAATACCGGGAACTATAAAAAATCGGTTTTCTTTTGAATTGTATTATCAAAACTCTTTGCAAATATGCCTCTACAGCCTTCTTTAGGGGACCCATTATTGGATGGTGTGGATTATCGTACATCCTAGGGCTAGTAGAGCGAGATGCAGACCTCCTCACGGAGCATTCGGTCTCGAAAGATTTTTAATACGATTTTTAAGAAAAAACTAGATTTTCTATTTAATAATAAAATTAATTTATAATTATATAAATATTAATAAACCACATATTTTCAAGATATAATAATATTCCATGTTTTGTAAAAAATAAAAGAATGACAAGTTTCATCAAAATACCTTCAAATTATCCAAAAGTTAAGCTTTACAGTAAAATACTTTGAACTATCCAAGCTAAACTATTATCACTAAAATACTTCACATTCTTGAAATTCATAATTATGGAAACCCTAAATAATATAAATAAATACTCGAGATTTATTTTGAAAGTATATAAAAAAATTCATAAAACCCCCTCGAGTTATATAAAATTACATTTAAGGACTTTAGTAAATATAGGTTTAAGTGAGATTAATTCTCTTGAGCCTCAGGGAGCCGGAAAAATTGAGTGCTTGCCTATTTAAGGTAGAAAAACTTAATGGTGTTATCAATGGTAATTGTCCTGGAAAAAGAAACAAATCCTGCCGTCCATATGCAGCAGTTACCGATAACACCTGAACTTAATTCAGCATCTAATTCAATTTAAAGTATCTGACTCAAGTCTGAGTCTAACTCAAATCAGAATCCAATTCAACATGAATCCAATATACCAAAATGTATACTTGAACAAGGACCTGAATACCAGAACAAGATCAACATGCAAATATGACTTGACTTGACCGAACTATGGTTATAACTTGACTTGATTACATGACTGCTTGTTTACATCCTAAACCTGATTACATGAACAACTTGTATCCATGGTCTCGGCAAGTCTGATAATTATAACCTATATCAATACAATATATTATGGGGTTTAAAGGGGTAGATTGGTACGGAATGTATTAAAAGTGGCACGATGATGGACACTAAAAGACACCTACATGAACCCTCGTGTCGTTGTCCTGTGGGTTTTGACGGGGACTTGTACTTACATGTTACCATAGTCCACGAGATAGTTGGACTCCTCTCGTATACACTGATACATTTTGTACCAAGCTACAAACAACTACGTTAGTAAAACAGACATATACTTGTTGAAATTACCAGTTCTATTTTCTCTACTTGTCCTATTCTATTCTTACTTCTAGGACTTACCGAGCGTTAGTTCGCTGACGACATTCTTGTTTCTTTCTTTCTTTGGAATGTTCGTCAGGAGGACCAGATCTTCAGGAGACCGAGCCTAGCCAGGAGTACCTGGAGCAGATTGAGGCACGGCTAAACTTCTAGCTTACTTGTACTTAATTTCCAGTTTATACGCTACTGCTTAGGCATTGCTTTATATCCTTGTACTTTCCTTTTCAAAGCAATGTATTGTAAAGATGAATGTTAATAAAAATTTTTGTTTATATTACATCTCTTGTCATTATTGTGCATTTATTTATATTGCTTATTTACGCTTAACGTGTTTACTTCTGAGTAAATATGTCGCATGCCCGCCACGTCTCCTTCTCCATACACAGGGAAGCGGGGCGTGACAGGTTTTGTTGGTGGCCCATGCAGGTCAGTTATGCATGGAATCCTAAGCAATATATTATAAGAATAATAAGAATCAGCAACTATACATTCTTTACATTTCAAATTCCTTGAATCTATCCTAACCTTTCTTTTTCTATCAAGGTCATGGATTCACTTAACAACACAAGCACGGACATCAATAGCAACACTCCACCACCTCCTCTACCACTACCTCCTACCGTTGCAGCTCCTATCAATGAGCAGACAGTACTGCTTGAGGCGATAAAGTGCCTCTTGGAGGGTCAGCATCAGCAGACTGCTATCCTCATGCACCGTCCAGAGACCGAGGCACCCGGAGTCAAGCAATTCCGGGCTTTGCATCCGAAACATTTCTCTGGGAAAGAGAGTCCAATAGAGGCGGAGGAATGGGCTCAGTCTATAGAGGATGATCTGACAGCAGCATAAGTGCCAAGATTGCTTGGGTGAGAGTTGCGAAACTACAACTAACAGATAACACCAGAGTCTGGTGGAACGCTGAAGAAAGCTGATTCGCCCAATCGATTGAATGGAGGACATTTCGCGATATGTTCGATGTGAAATATTTCCCCGAGACTGCCTATTTCGACATGGAACAGCAGTTCAACCACTTACAGTAAGGTTCAATGTGAACAAATCTGTGGATGAATACGATACTAAGTTTACCATGCTTAGCAGGTAAGATATGTCTCAATATTCAATTTCCTGATATCACATACTACACTGCTGACACAAGACCGTAACAAGTTCACGGCACACCTTATCCCGGCTGCTGAGTTCAGGGCACGAAGATTTCAGCAAGGGTTGGACCTAGAAATCCAAGCTGCACTAGCTACAGGGGATTTCCCAACCTATGATCTTGCTCTGAAGGTTGTCCAACGTTATGAGGCAGTGATAAAGAAGAAGGGCAGACCTTAAACTGCCGGTGTGAAATGCCCTGCCACTCAGATGGCAGGAGAAGCTTCTTCCAAGCCAACTTTTGCACCCATGAGACCGGGAGTAACTTTTAACCGACCCAGTCCAGACTTTTGTTTCTATTGCAAGAGAAATGGATACCTGGCAAAGGACCGCAGGAGTGCAAATGTCCTGTGCTTAATTTGTGGCACATCCACTCACGCCATTGGAGCATGTCCTCACAGACTCAACCCAGTTCCAGGCCCCAGACCAGAAATCACTTTTCGCAGCGGCCAGCTATTCAGGCTCCTGCACCTCATCTTGCTCTCCCTGCTCCACCTCCACATGGACCTGCGGCACAACCTCCTCGTAAGTTTCATCAGACCTAGAGGAACATGCCTCAAGGGCAGAGGAACATGCCCCAGGGTCAGTGGAATGTGCCTCCAGCCAGGAGGAATGTGCCTCCAGGGTCAGTGGAATGTGCCCCCGGCGTCAGGCTTTCACCATGACCGTTGAGGAAGCCGAAGCCACTAGCCAAATTATCACTGGTAATTCCCAATCTTTTCATCTTTTCAATTCTTCTATACCTTTATACTTTTCTTGTATCTAAACCAACCTCACACAACTTAGGTACTATACTAGTAGCCACCCTTCCTGCACTCGCACTGTTCAACACTGGAGCGTCACACTGCTTCATGTCACAACATTTCGTGAGAACACATGCGATTCCCATGAAGCCACTCATTTTAAGCTGGAATGTCAGTTCCAGGAATAGGGTATTGAATGCAATTATGGGATTGGATCAGTGTCCAGTTGTAGTTTGCAGATGAGAATTCTACGCAAATTTCAAAGTACTGGACATCCCAAACTTCAATGTTTTGTTGGGAATGGACTGGCTGGGAGTTTTCTATGTTACGATTGACTGCCATCAAAGGAGGGTAGTATTTGACATACCAGACCATCCTGTTTACCACCGAAAGCCGGGAAAGACAAACGTCTTTCCTGCATTTGGGGGCAGATGCTATTTGGTTTTATCTGTCCACCTCTCCGAAGATGCCAAGTTGATTTATGGCACCGTGTGTCGGAGGTCTGGACGGATGCTGCCATTGTAGCAGACTCTGTTGGATTCCCCCTCGTTGTGATGGGGTTTTTATTGTGGGGACGCTCTTCCCTGTAGGAACAAGCCCTGCAGTTAATTACGTTACCGCGTAGCGATAACCACTTTTTCCTTCTCCAGATGTTCACTTCATGTCGTGTGTGTTCGTTTTATTTTTTTGTTGCCCGTGGATTGTATACGAAGACTAATTTGTGTTGTCGCCCGTAGGGCGTGTATTAGTCCAAATCTGTAAGGGTGCAAGCAAGGGTGCAAGCAACTTGCTTGCCCATAGGGGCACAAGCAAGGGTGCAAGCAACTAGTGAAGCCTGAGCTCTCGATTCATTCATCTCAATCTCATCTTTGTCAGCTCTTTCTGAGCTATTCTCTTAACACCTTTATCATTCATAGATTTGGGTTTGGTTAGATTTAAGGATCGTTAATCTCATTTGGGATTAAGATCAACTTAAAGATTTTTTAAGGATATGTTAATCCGATGTTGGACTAAGATCTACTTAACGGGGGTTCAGGATCATTTTTGATCCAACGAAAGAGCATTTGGGCTCTATCGTTTTAGTTTAAGGACATTACGGTCCATTGGGGTATGCCCATGGGTTTGAGAGTACATTCAAGAGTTGTTGGTTGTCGGAACCCTCCACCTCTCTGATATCGTTGAAGAATTACAACGACATATATTCAGAGGTGTGGAGAGATGTACCCTTGAACCGAACTCCAGGTTGAAGGGAGAGATCATGGCGGAACGAACATTATTTTAGATGCCATGTGTCAGGAGATCATTGTGTAAGTGCACGGCAGCGCCCCGGCCGTCTGAACGAGGCCAAAATGCGGAAACAAAAACTTTTCTTTAAACAGAAACCGGCGCTACCGCGGACTCCAAACCCGGATCGGACCATTAACCTATTACTAACGAACTAGAGAAAGGGTAGAGAGTTATACCGAGCGATCCGTGTCCTTCGGTCTTCGGCCACCATCCCGATCTCCCCGCGGAATCTCCGGTCTCGATCTCCTCGTCGGAAAGGGCACCACATCGAGAAGTCCTTTTACGGGCTCCCACCTCTGGACCGAGGCAACTCGGACACGAAGTTGGCAAGCCGACGTGTCTAAGATTGCTGTAGACTCTATGTAGAATGTTATGTCTCAAGGGGTTGTATTAAGTTGCCATTTGGATGGAAGAAGGAGATAAACTTTGGAGATGGTAAGGAAATTTGTTGCAAGCCAAGAAGGAGAAAAATATTTTCCCCACAATCAAAATGAATCCCCTCTCTCTCCCAATAGTGTGGCCGGCCAATAATGATGGAGGAGGGAAAAAAGTCAAGGGGGGTGAGCAAAAGAGAAAAGAATGCGTGATGATGAGGAATCATGATCACACCAAAAAGTCTCATCCTAATCCCATCATATAAAGTAAGCAATCATGAACAAAAAGAAAGTCAATGGAAGCTAGAACCATTATGAAGCAACCATTTACAAAAAACACCCTTCACTTTGCTAATTTGCACATTTGCAAATAAGCCCCTCCCATCAATTTTCAGCCAAGGAAAGAAACAAAGGAAAATAGACGAAACGGAATGCAAACTGGCAACTTCAAAAAAGCGATCTCGTAATAAATTACAGGAAAACCCCGCGACTGTATATACATACCCGCATTTGTATTCCGACCGAATACAAATGTAATGAGACAAAATCTACACTGTACAATACTAGGATCCGGCTTAAACCAAAGCCCGCTAGTATTATCCGTCCAATCATGATTCGTGCAATACCGCACGTATATGATCGAGCCCTGCCATATATCCATACGGCCTCTACAGCGTTTTGCCCGAAACTTGAGAAACTGTCTGTGGGGGACTCTAAAGACTCGTCAATATTTTGGCTGTAGATTTAACCACTAGCACGTCATAGGTATTAGCCATACGTAACGGGCTACCAGGTATTGACCAAAAGGGACGTCGATGAGCGAACTCATCCTGACACCCTACTGAGCCTGTCAGTGACAATATCCGTACAGTCCGGTCCGTTCGTCTATGAGCATCGCATGGCGGGCCTAGGGGGTTGGTAAAAGTCAGACCCCCCAAAGCGGTACAAGTCGTGTTGGAGTGTAGCCCAGAACACCCTGAGATACTACTGGAAGACCTACCAGTAAATCTCCTGCCTTGGCCAAGGACTTCGTGTAATGGCTCTCCTAGACACAGCGCGACCTAACCCCCAATACCGGGAGAGACGAACCCCTGCAGATCCGCTCACTGCCTCCATATGGCTCGGGACTGTACCCAACTAAAACCTGTTTGCACGACTCCTTTGAGCCGTGGTAGGGTAGTAATCCAAGTACAGTGGGAACTCACACAAGACAAATGACGATCTCATGTCGATGAACTAACCTGTACACATGTCACCAGGGAACTGCTATCTGACGTCTGGTATAATACCAGCTAGCATGTTCCCGGCGAGTCATGTCCGGTGTACTCATAATCTAATGAGCATCTGTATACATCTTAGGTGAACCAACTGACACCAGTGGCTTGTGAGACCGGCCACCGCCCCTCGTCGGGGTCTTAACTGTATACACTAGTCTACTCTGGAGTATCGATGCCCTGTCTCGAAACTCCCACGACTAGAGACCACTTTAAGGATGTGCTTATAGACCCCAGCTCCCATGTATATGATCGCCATCATACTGCTGGCCGTCAAGCAAGAATCCTAAGTGCTCTATCAACGCGCAATAGTGACCTGTAAGGTTACCTAAAGCAGTACACGATGATAAAGATAAACCAGATAGCATACTATGATCTTGAGTAAGACTGTCCTACCGGTATAGGTCCTCCCTCAATCATTGCAATCGCGTGCCTGTGATCCAATAATTGACTCTGAGGGCACTATATCCAACAATCTCCCACTTGCACTCAAGGCTAATTTTTGCGATGTCGCATACTCACAGCGCGTATGATACCGAACACCCAACTCCTCTACTAATCAGTCTCACAAAGCCCGTTTGCGAAACTAATGCGTTCGAGGAATAGCCTCAGCTAGTGGATCCGTCCTGATGTTTCTTTCTACGTCTCTCTATATCTTAAGTTCGCGGAGAAAGTCATCTCCCGAAATGAGCAATACCTGTCTTAGAATATGGCTGGATATCTAATGGGACCTAGTTCATAAATGAACTCCAAATCCAAACTTCTTAGACTGTATCGTCAACTGAACTTAATCAGTATCCTGCGCTATGCCTCCCTCAGTATCTGTTTGGATCACCTGTCCAAAATACTGCCCCTCGTTAGAGGGAAAACTATAACTCTGACAGTCACTCTGTCATTCAGGTCACCTTGGAAGCCTGGAATGATAACTGTCTCCAAAATGAGGCTGTCGTTATCATATCCCTAGAACATCCATTTATGTTCTAAAACTGCTTCCGAACGTTTCTCCAGGATTGTATCAATATCAACTTATTGCAGCTCGTGCAAAAACAACATCGGGTGTGGTACTTGACATCTCATGATTGACTCAATTGCCTAAGCAAGTGATCTGCCAATCATGCACATCCCTCTCCCCTTTAGTCTGTAAGACACCTTTAGAGAGGGTGACTCCATCACCTGTAGGTATACTACCGTGCCAGGAGTCGTCCATTCTAAAACACCTTTAGAATGCGTCTAAGTACCCAGATTGGGACACTTCCCAAATCTAGATCTAAAACCATAGATCTAGTAACCAGAATGTCTGATATTATATCTATATCCTATGTGGAGAAACCACTGTGTGACAACCAAAGTATAACCGATCGTAGTATAGGAACTTCACTTCCTACTCCGTGTATGTCATCCAAATACCAGGACATCATACCCTACTACCTTCTTAACAGATCCATCCCCTGTTCTGATGAAGTCAAACCTATGACTGTCATATCAGAAATAGATGATCTATCTCCGCTATATCTGCTTTAGTCTATAAATAAACATAAGCCTCTTGTCCATTAATGCTTCCGCTGCTCCCACTGACTACGACAACCCTCTGGCAGAGTCATATACACATGCACTTCTAAAGCTTGTTTAGAACGACGCTATACTCATCCTCCTGCCGGGTTTCATAGTCTGGAACAACAGCAATGGCAAGTCTGGGTAAACAAGAACCTCCCTGTCACCGTCTTTGAGCATACCGAAGTACCTCTCGAGTGCCTGAGGTTACCCACCATATCTGCGGAGTGGCCAATGGAATGCCAAATCAGATTGAATCTTTAGGTTCTTATCAAATTTTCAGTAATCGTTTGCGGTTCTGGAATCACTTCCAGTTCTACCATACTCCCACTACTGTTTTCTGAAAAAATCCATTTTACTAAAACTGTGGCGAGTCCAGAACAATATCACTATTGATCTTTCAAATGGTAGAAAGTCAACCCTCATCATAGCCCGGGTCAACCCACAAACAGCCATTACAGAAACGTGCCTTGAGTTATCCAGAGTCTGGTTTTAAGCATATGCCGGACAACTCCCCGTACCTTAACATCGTTAAGATATGAACCGTTCTATATCCAATATAGAAACAGAGGCACTGATTTAATTGGAACCAGATTCAAATCATGCAACTGTCTCCAGTGTATGTCAACTAAATGGAAGAAGGCCGATCAGCGTTACTCAACTTAGGAGTGCTTCCAATTATGAGTAACCTGAAAGAGAAGCAAGTTCTCATAATCATTACTATCAACTGAATACCATACACGAGTATCTACATCTTCGATCACCTTGAAGAATCCCGATACTTGCAACACCTGGTTCTCTACTTTATTCATATACCTATAACTTCTCAAAACTTAGACCTTGTGTTTCTACGAAACACTTGTCAAAAAACTAGAGAAGTCATAAGTAAACCGAATATAGTACGAGGACCAACCCCTCTGTCCTAATGGACACTGGACAACATACAATACTCTGTATAAATCCCTTAAGTCTTATAACTCATTCCCTGTATGTTGTAGGTTGAAAACTGTACTTATGGTTAAGAAGAATTACACCGCTGTTTAATGCTCCTTACCTAACCATCCACTGATATAGGTAAATGTCATGGACATAATTTCAAAAAGGTATATCTCACTCTATAAAGATAGACGTACAGATATGTCAATTTGAAATTGGTGCATAACAACGGATATTCAAAACCAAATATTTGCCGTCCGGCAAACAGCCCAGGTGATTTCCTCAAATATCTCCAATTACAACGAAATATAATAAGGATGATCACCTAATTCCCAATAACTTACTCCCACTCATCATCTGTAAAACCATACATATGTGAGAATCAAACCTGGTAAATACATACCCTGGAGCAAGTGTCTAATTGGGAAATCAGTTTTCTTTTGACAGCACACAGTGAAACTGAAACATTGAAATGTTTCGTAGGGGTATCCGGGTATTCCTAGTAATGCCTCTTCCATTATCCAGATTCATGACTATAACCGTATATTTCTTTGCCATCTCTCCAAATCCTTTTATATGTCTTTAGTCGTTACCTTCTGTACACCATCGTTAGGCTAAGTGGTTTTCTTCCTTCCCTACCTTTCGGCACCAGCCTATGGTTTGGAAGAAGACTATCCATAAGCATAATGGGTGTACTGTCCTAATCCTAGGAGCACTCGCAACCCGAGAGAAGGTAAAGATAAAAGACACCTGAATAAACCTTATTCCTATTTCTCCTAAACCAGAATCCATCCCCGAACAGGAACAAGTTCCTTCGAGTTCGTATATAACCATACGATGGAATATCCAATAAACTGTGGATCTTCGTAGTGATACGGAGTGTTCTGGAGAAATACAAAGGTGAAGTGGGAGTGGTAATGAAATACTTGGTTTGGTCGTGAATAGCAGTCACAGTTTACTTTGCCCTCCTTCTAATCCCTTTATTTGTCTTTACTTAATACCTTCTGTACACCATACTTAGGCTAATCGGATTTCTTCATTCCCTACCGTTCGGCACCTGCCTATGGTTTGGAAGAAGACTATCCAATTTGCGTAATAGGTGTACTATCCCCTAATCCAAGGGGCACTCGCAACCTGAGAGAAGGTAAAAAGAAAAGACAACTGAATAGTCCTATTCGTTTTCTCCAGAACCGGAAACCATCCTCGAATCTGGAACAAGTTCCTTCGAGTTCGTATATAACCATACGATGGTTTTATCCAATGGAAGTGGACATTCGTAGTAATACGGTGTGTCCTGGAGAAAAGGGTAAAAGTAGGAGTGGCAATGAGGTATGCAACTCTGACAATCCAAAGCCAGTGTTATAAGAAGGTTCGGTCAACTTGGTCACTGAGTCATAGTCAAGGGTCGGGTCATGGTCGCTGCCAAAGAGAGAGAGAAAAGAAACACTCAGCATGCACTCTAACCTAGATCAGAATGGTTATCACTTTATCTAATCAGGAAACCTCCCACTGTAACCTCAAATTCTCCTCCAAACCTGAAAGAAAAATTAGTCGGGATCACCCGAGAAGTAAGCCAACTCATCAGTGGGAATCGGGATCCAACTATCATCGCATGATAACGTGACGGAATCCACTCACGTTATCACACTCCAGAAGGTATGCGCATGCCTGGCAAGTTTCAGTTTCTTTGGAAACTCCCGATGTAATTTTTACCCCATGCTCTTATGACCTTGACGTAGGCCAACATATCATAAGTCACATGTCAAGTTCTACCCGTCATTATTCAGGTTAATTTGAACCCACCCGTACATACCCTTGACGTAGGCCAAAATAGTAGTACGACTGTCCCAAACTAACGCATCTATCTATGCAACAGAAAAGTAACAAATAGCTACCAAACACTATGCCGTGACGTAGGCCAACATACATAGCATGAATACTAAGTGATACCTTTCTGAAATGACGGAGGGCTACGAATGGTTTTTGGCGAAAAACCTTTAACGTAATGAACTTGATATCGTTGAAGGAACCGAATAGCTTTTATAAAAATATAGTGACGAAAACCTTTGCGAAAGAGGTCACTCCAGGTGAATGGATCTCGGCTCTTTTCCCGTAGAATGAGGTGCAGGATATTCCAACTGAATACCATGATGCAAAGCAAAAGTAATCGACTATAGTGAAGTTATTGTCCTGACGCAAACTTCTGTCCAAGGGGTCACTCCCGGTGAAGGGATCTCGGCCCTTGCCTCGTCGACTGAGGTGCTGGATATTCATAACCGAATACCACTGTGCAAAACAAAAGAAAACGTCCTTGCAATAACAGCTTTTTGAAAAATGTTCCAACAACATCAGATTAGGTTTGTTTAGCTTGAATTGATCCGAATCAATGCAGTCCCATCAATTGATCACACCACAAAAGAACGAAAATAATGATGTACGTATATGCCATCCGCATTCGCCACTGGGTCCCGTCATCACCCGTTAGGTTACTTAACTAACGACAGAGCGGGGACTGGACTAGCGCGGATGCAAAACATATACAACATCTACTAGTATATATATCAATATATAATATTCACTCAAGGCGTGATAAAATGCAACATCACAGAAATGTAATAAGCATCAAAGAACTATACAGATATCTGGGATCCCCGGGTTTCATAGAGCCGCTACTAAAACCCGACGTTCCCCTGGTCGTGTGGATAGCCTGTGCAATGAAATCCTAGACCCCTACGAGCGCGGCAAGTTACCCGCCAAAACCTGAAGAGAGGCAGCCCCCTTCAACAACGTGAATGGACCACCCAGCACTTCACAGAATCCGGTAACTTGGGCACCCATCCTTGGGTCAACCTGTACCCCCTACGAGTGCGGCGAATAGCCCGCCAATTCTAGAGTGAAGCCCCCTCCGTCTCAATGCCATGAGACGCAGGCCTGTTTCCCTCTAGAACCCGGCTATCCGTGCACCCCTCCGTGGGGTAATCCTAGTACAGAAAGTAAAATATACATACAACGGGTACATCGACCTCAGCCCGGTCGTGCCCCAAAAGAATAATATACAAACAGGCAGTAACGGCAGTCCACATGTCGGACGCTCGTCCCGCAATATCAAATGTACATAAAATACCAAATCTGTACTAACTATCCACCACGACAAATCCGCAACATCACAGCACAACACAGAACATCAACGTGAAGTCACGTTCGCAAATCCGTCTAAAAGGGCTATAGCAGTTAGACAGGATTTACCGATCAAGTGACATTCACGGTCCCAGATATAATGTAAATACTGTGAACTAACATGTTTAAAATTTTCGATTGACTAAATTTCCCGAAGTAGGCCGAAAGCACAACTGTAGCACTCAAAATAAATCTGGGCACAAAAAGAATATACCAGAAACCCTATTTCCATGTCAGAAACCCACTGTAGAAATTTGGTGCAGAGAGGAGATAAAGTGGCGGCGGAACCGCGGCCAGAGCATAGGTTTGGCCGCGGTTCCGCAGCTGAACAGTAATTTCAAGGCACCAAATTTTCACAGAATTCTTATAAAACCCTGCACATATTTTTGCAATGTACCAAATAATTTTTTGAGCACAGCAAAAATTCGACAGAAACTGTGACATGGAAACGCGGTTTTTGGAAAATCCGTTCGATCGAACTTGTAAATATGTTAGAGCAAGCTAGACTAGGTTAATGGCGTGGCTCTGATACCAATGTAAGTGCACGGCAGCGCCCCGGCCGTCTGAACGAGGCCAAAATATGGAAACAAAAACTTTTCTTTAAACAGAAACCGGCGCTACCGCGGACTCTAAACCCGAATCGGACCATTAACCTATTACTAGCGAACTAGAGAAAGGGTAGAGAGCTATACCGATCGATCCGTGTCCTTCGGTCTTCGGCCACCATCCCGATCTCCCCGCGGAATCTCCGGTCTCGATCTCCTCGTCGGAAAGGGCACCACATCGAGAAGTACTTTTACGGGCTCCCACCTCTGGACCGAGGCAACTCGGACACGAAGTTGGCAAGCCGACGTTTCCAAGATTGCTGTAGACTCTACGTAGAATGTTATGTCTCAAGGAGTTGTATTAAGTTGCCATTTGGATGGAGGAAGGAGATAAACTTTGGAGATGGTAAGGAAATTTGTTGCAAGCCAAGAATGAGAACAATATTTTCCCCACAATCAAAATGAATCCCCTCTCTCTCCCAATAGTGTGGCCGGCCAATAATGATGGAGGAGGGAAAAAAGTCAAGGGGGGTGAGCAAAAGAGAAAAGAATGGGTGATGATGAGGAATCATGATCACACCAAAAAGTCTCATCCTAATCCCATCATATAAAGTAAGCAATCATGAACAAAAAGAATGTCAATGGAAGCTAGAACCATCATGAAGCAACCATTTACAAAAAACACCCTCCACTTTGCTAATTTGCACATTTGCAAATAAGCCCCTCCCATCAATTTTCAGCCAAGGAAAGAAACAAAGGAAAATGGACGAAACGGAATGCAAACTGGCAACTTCAAAAAAGCGATCCCGTAATAAATTACAGGAAAACCCCGCGACTGTATATACATACCCGCATTTGTATTCCGACCGAATACAAATGCAATGAGACAAAATCTACACTGTACAATACTAGGATCCGGCTTAAACCAAAGCCCGCTAGTATTATCCGTCCGATCATGATTCGTGCAATACCGCACGTATATGATCGAGCCCTGCCATATATCCATACGGCCTCTACAGCGTTTCGCCCGAAACTTGAGAAACTGTCTGTGGGGGACTCTAAAGACTCGTCAATACTTTGGCTGTGGATTTAACCACTAGCACATCAGAGGTATTAGCCATACGTAACGGGCTACCAGGTATTGACCAAAAGGGACGTCGATGAGCGAACTCGTCCTGACACCCTACCGAGCCTGTCAGTGACAATATCCGTACAGTCTGGTCCGTTCATCTATGAGCATCGCATGGCGGGTCTAGGGGGTTGGTAAAAGTCAGACCCCCAAAAGCGGTACAAGTCGTGTCGGAGTGTAGCCCAGAACACCCTGAGATACTACTGGAATACCTACCAGTAAATCTCCTGCCTTGGCCAAGGACTTCGTATAATGGCTCTCCTAGACACAGCGCGACCTCACCCCCAATACCGGGAGAGACGAACCCCTGCAGATTCGCTCACTGCCTCCATGTGGCTCGGGACTGTACCCAACTAAAACCTGTTTGTACGACTCCTTTGAGCCGTGGTAGGGTAGTAATCAAAGTACAGTGGGAACTCACAAGAGACAAATGACGATCTCAGGTCGATGAACTAACCTGTACACTTGTCACCAGGGAACTGCTATCTGACGTCTTGTATAATACCAATTAGCATGTTCCCGGCGAGTCCTGTCCGGTGTACTCATAACCCAATGAGCACCTGTATACATCTTAGGTGAACCAACTGACACCAGTGGCTTGTGAGACCGGCCACCGCCCCTCGTCGGGGTCTCGACTGTATACACTAGTCTACTCTGGAGTATCGATGCCCTGTCTCGAAACTCCCACGACTAGGGATCACTTTAAGGATGTGCTTATAGACCCCAGCTCCCACGTATATGATCGCCATCATACTGCTGGCCATCAAGCAAGAATACTAAGGGCTCTATCAACGTGCAATAGTGACCTGTAAGGTTACCTAAAGCAGTACAAAATGATAAAGATAAACCAGATAGCATACTATCATCTTGAATAAGACTGTCCTACCGGTATAGGTCCTCCCTCAATCATTGCAATCACGTGCCTGTGATCCAATAATTGACTCTGAGGGCACTATATCCAACACATTGACCATCTCTGGAACTAAGATCGATTTGGGGGGACCTGAGTATAGGAAGGCTCGGTTTATTGACGGTCAAAAGGTTTTTGGCCTCTGGAGACTAGGCTAATTTGGGCTAAAGTTAGACTCTCACAGTGTTAAACACTGATAAATGTTTGGCGCTCACATGCTCCCACGTGATGCTCTTAAGCAGTGTTAAACACTGAAATTTGGAGCGCTCACGTGTGGCACGTGAGGCATCTGAATATTGGGCACTGTTTCTTCGGGCTTATTCCCTAGTTTTATACATGTAAATGTTAAACACTTAAATTCTGTACCCATCACGTGTAGACACGTAGGGCGCCACCAAGTTGGGCACTGCTTCCTTTGAATTTATCTTCCTATTCTTTTCTAAGTGCTAAGCACTATTGGAGGTCACGTGAGATCACGTGACTCGATCTCGGTTGTTCCTTTTTGTTCCTCAGAGGTGCTCACATGGGAACACGTGATCTGTCGCTATAGCGTTGAACGCTAATATGCATAGGGCTCTTGATCTTAGTCTTGAGAATTTCAAGTACTTTGTTTTATAAGAATTAAATTCTTATGCAGGGTTGAACCCTAGCTTTATCAAAGGAATTAAATTCCTATATCTTTGGAAGAATTAAATTCTTCTAACCTAATTATTTTCTTTAAGTTTTGGGACTGCATAACAGAATCTCCCCGATAAGAATTAAATTCTCAACTTGTGGGGAGATCTGCTTCTGCAGACCTCAACCAGAGGAAGAACTAAGTTCTTTTTGGAAGAGTTAAACTCTTGTAAAAGGAGATAAAATGATCTCTAAGTCTTTTCCTCACCTAGGGTTTCTTTTTCTCTAAAGAGAACTCCTCTTCTTTTTTTGTTTTCCCAAATCTTATGGGGGGTCTCCTCTCTTTCTCTCTTCGGTCTCGAGTCCTTTATATAGCAGAGGCAAGTTTGTTGATTTTTGTTAAGGAAATCTCTCATTGAGAGATTTTTGATTAATTCGGGGATTTTATCCACCGTTGGATCTTTGATGCATAGACTTCTGTTTTACAGAAGACATTTTTCTTGTTCTTAATAAGATTGGGAAAATATTTTCCCATACACAGCTTATTCTGTATCTTGGTGATTTTTAATCACCATTGGATCTTCAATCCAACGGTGCTCTGATTTACGCACAATCTTTCTTGTTTAGAAAGATTGGAAAAATATTCTCCCATACAGAGCTTATTCTGTAGCTTGATAATTTTTAATCACCATTGGATTTTTAATCCAACGGTGATCTGATTTACAGAGCACAATCTTTCTTATTTAGAAAGATTGGGGGAAATATTTTCCAAATAGGGTTCTGATCTCTCTTATTTAGAATTTAATTCTATCGGCTCAGAAGGTATTAGGAACTCTCACATGTAGCATGTGACCCATAGCACTAGGCCGGTTTACTTATATGTAGCAGTCCCAGAGAAAAGTATCACGTGTTAGCACGTGATGCGCCTTCTGACCTGTTATTTTTTTAGAAAGGCGCCTATATACTTTGTATATAGATGCTCACGTGCCTGCACGTGAGGCTCAATTTCAGCCTTATTTATTAAGCGTACTGCCTATTATTTTTTCTCTAAGACGCATCACTTGTGGGCACGTGATGCTCCATTTGGGGAATCTTTCCATCGCTTTTTGGTTCATAATTTATTTATTTTTTATAAGAGAACAAATTCCCCCACGGCATTGTTCTCACGTGGCTTGCACGTGAGTGCAACGCTGTCACCTTTACAGCCGTTGGATTGCCTAGAGAACGGGGAGGTGAACCGCCCTTATCACGTCTTATAAATGCAAGGGTTTGGCCTTTGGGAAGCCACTGTTCTTTCATCTTCTTCATTCCTTGTCTTCTTCGAGAATTTAATTCTCCTTGTCAGAGCTTAGTTCTCTGTTCATTCCAATTCTAGAGTTAAACTCTGTTAGTAAAAGAAACCTTTTCTAGGTAAAGATCTCGAACATCAGAGAAACCCTTTTCTTAAAGAAAACTTCTGGATTTTAAATCCACCATGAAAGATTTGCTCTATTCTGAAACCCATCTCTTAGAGATCTAAAGACGTGATCTTTGAGTAATAACCCTCAATGCCTTGGGCATTCCTCCTCTGGCCTTTAAGGATTCATGGCATTTGATTTTTCATTTCCTCTTCAAGGGGGTTTCTGGAATTTAATTCCATTGCATAAAAGGAATTTAATTCCTCACCAAAGAGCTCTATTCTGAAGATCAAAAGGGCCCTTCAAGAATTTCATTCCCTGGTGGTCTCGAGAACATTTTCACAGGGTTTTTCCTTACTTGCACAAATTCAAATTTGTTGGGAATTTTAACAGAACTTTCTTTATCTATGAGGATGTCAAGAGTTGTTTAAAATCCCGTGTCCATTTTTAGATTCTCATAATAAGTATTTTCTTGATCATTTTGATTATTAAACTCTTACTGATTTTTCTTTTCAGATACTATGGCCGTTTATTTGTATGATCTTGACGAAATTATCTCTTATGAAGATATTCACGTCCAAGGTCGTTGTCAAAACCAGGAGTTTACGAACGCTCAATGCGCTGATGTTATGCGCCGCTTTGATGAATACAACGGTCGACTACTCCCCATTCATTCTGCTTTATTGAAGATCATCGTGGGAGCGATTTGGGAAGCCCTTCCTGGATTTTATGAAGCCATGCCGCTTGAGGTGCTTGATGATGAGGTGCACTCGGTATATCTGATGGGCTTGATCTCGAAGAGGCGGCGAGATGGTCTTTTTGATATCTTGCATCAAGTTTTCCAACAGACGACAATAATCTCTGCCTATCAGAGAACAGATGACTGTTTACCCCAATCAGAGCAAAGCTCTGTTCAAATTCCGAGGCGGGAGATGAAGCAACAATTCATCTTCCCCTAATCAGAAACAAAGCTTTGCTTTGAAAATTTAAACTTTAATAAATGAAGCAACGCTTCAGATCCTTTGCACTGCGTGCGACGCGCCACCTGTCTGGCGCAGATGCATTAGCGCAGCGTCCAAGAAGGCGCGCCCAATTAGAACAAAGCTCTGTTAAAGGAAGCGCCGCGCTGCGCTCTGCGCTGTGCGACACGTGTCAGCACAGATGCGCTAGCGCAGTTGCGCTGCGCGACACGTGTCAGCGCAGATGCGCTAGCGCAGATGCACCGTTTCATAAAAAAAGAGGGGGGCTAAGTGCCAAAGGCAATTTATCCTTGCAAAATTACATGCACTTAATAATAACAAATTAAAATCATACGATGCACAAGCACAACAGAGAACCAAAATAAAAGAACCATTAACAGACAATGAAGTACTTGATTAAAAAGAAAAATACTTATTCATTATTATTGTTATTACATTTAAAAAAGATCACCGAATACGGGATCAGAGAGACAAGGGTTCACAAAAAGAAAAAGAAGGTTATTCAACTCCCTCTCCGTCTTCTCCATCACGTCGAAGCGGCGATCCTCCCGAGGGGTAGCCATCCAACGGTCGACGCCGCACTCCTGGAAAAAAGTGGCGATGACAACCCGACGAGCCCGTATTTGGCTCAGCAAGTGGAAGGAGAAGTCCCTCAGGGCTTTGGTGATCAAGTGCGCTTCGAGAAAGCACTCAATCTCATCCTCGGCGGCATCCAGCATCGCCGAGGACATCTCTGCTGGAGGAGGGGGAATGTCGGCGAGCACCGAGGCAAGGATCATCCGAAGCCAAATGGAATTCGGAGGGAGAGGAGACCCCACACGAGTCAAAAGCTCGTGCATTGCGGCATCGCATTGCTCGTCCGAGAGAGAAGGGTCCACCAGGCGCGCAGCAAAACGGGGAACGATGTCCCGAATCGGCACCTCCCATGGTTGTCGGCGGGCATGAGGGCGGTTGCAAGCCATGATCGAAGAAGTTCTCTGAAAATGAGAGAAGAAAAGGCTCAGCCTCGAGTTATATATATAGACCCAAGCACAGAAGATTCTATGCACAATGAAATCATTTCCAAGGCCCGGGAAATTAGAATTTTGGAAATACAAGTTTGACTTGAAACAAGGAGATGAAAAGATATCTCAGGTGAAGCGACGCTTCCGATTTACCCAAAATTTAAACTTCAATAAATGAAGCAGCGCTTCAGATCCTTTGCGCTGCGCGCAACGCGCCACGTGTCTGGCGCAGATGCATTAGCGTGGCGTCCAAAAAGGCGGCTCAATCAGAGAAAAGCTCTATTTCAAGTAAAATTAAAGGAAGCAACGCTTCAGTTGCGCAAGCACTGCGCTGCGCGACACGTGTCAGCGCAGATACGCTCGCACAGTTGCGCTGCGCGACACGTGTCAGCGCAGATGCGCTCGCGCAGTTGCGCTGCGCTGTGCACTACGCGACACGTGTCACGCGCTGGAGCATTTGCGCCAAACAGAATTAAGATTTTAAAGAAATCTTTCTGTTCTTTTTAAAACAAGAAGATTTTTTTCTGTAAAACAGAAGCCCTTGGATCAAAGATCCAACGGTGGGGAAAATTCCCCAAATCACTCAGAGAAAGATCTCTTTAACTAATTTATGGGCACTATAAAAAGGACCCCAAGCCTCAATTCAAAGGGATGAACATTTTTCTTGGAGGAACATTTTTCTTGATAAAAGTCAAGAGCTTCAAACAGAGAGAGAACTCTGAGAAAATTCCAAAGAAAAAGGTAAAAACCTTCACGAGAGAGAAGAAATCTCTTTTAATAAATCATTGATCTAAAAAACAGATCAATGATCTAAAAAACAGATCAATGATCTTCACATAATAAACAGTGCTTTGCACTTCTTATGAACCACTGGTTCTATAAAACAAGAAAAAACAAAATAAAAAAATAGTGCTTTGCACTTTTATGAACCTTTGGTTCCTGAAATAAAAAGAAACACTTGTTTTTCTTTGATCTAAATTAGATCAAGGAAACGAACAGTGCTTTGCACTCCGTTTGTGAACCATTGGTTCTTGAATCTAAAAGATTCTTAAATCATAGTGCCTTTCACTTGCAAACTGCGATGTTGCGCTCCTGGATTGGCGCAACTCACCAGAGCGCGCCACGTGTCAGTAGCGCAACAGCGCAGCGCACTGCGCTGTTGCGCTTGCGCTCACCAGAGCATGACACGTGTCCTCACCACAAGCGCTTGCGCTCAGTGATTGGCGCAAAGCGCCTGACAAATGCAATGCATTTCTTTTACTGAAGGGCCAGGCCCAAATCAGAGGGGCCTAATAGGCCAAAATAAATTGCAAAGCAATAAAAAGGGGGCAGAACCCAAGTGAAATTGATGCTCTGCATCTTTTATGGGCAGAGCCCAAACAAAAAAATAGAAGTAATGCAATGCACCAAAAATAAATAAGAGTGTCGAACATTTTCAACTGGACTTAACCCAATTTTGGCCGTAAGTCCTTAAATTAAATTGACTGAGCACGGCTGCTCCCTAAATCAATTTACGACCGGTTCGAGGGTACATCTCCGAGCTCCTCTGACACCTCTCGTTGTAATCCTTCAACGACGTCAGAGAGGCGACGGGTCCCGATGACCACATATGAATATGGACTGCGGGGTCCTTAAACTCGTGGACCGAAACGTCCTTAAACTAATGTTGGACCGAAATGTCCCTAAACTAATACTGGACCGAGACGTCCTTAAACTAATATTGGACCGAAACGTCCCTAAACTAATACTGGACCGAGACGTCCTTAAACTAATATTGGACCGAAACGTCCTTAAACTAATGATGGACCACCACGTCCCTAAAACTGGCGATGGACCGAAACGTCCCTAAACTAATACTGGACCGAGACATCCTTAAACTAATATCGGACCGAAACGTCCTTAAACTAATGATGGACTACTACGTCCCTAAACTGGAACAATAGAGCCTCCAAATGCTCTTTTGCCGGATCTAAACGGTCCTGTTTAAGTTGATCTTAGCCCCAAACACGGCTAACGTATCCTTAAACACTCAAATGAACGATAAAACTCCAAATCAACCTTGGTTCAAGGGTACATCTCTGAACTCCTCTGACATCCGCCGTTGTAATCCTTCAACGACGTCAGAGAGGTGACAAGTCCTGACGGCCATATATTAAATGAATCACCACGTTAAGTTGATCTTAGTCTCAAACAGGACTAACGTATCCTTAACGAACGTTTAAGTTGATCTTAGCCTCAAATATGGCTAACGTATCCTTAAACTAAAACACCAAACCCAAATCTAAGAAAATACGGATTTGGACTAATCCACGTCCTACGTGCGACGACAAAAATTCGTCTCCGTATACAATCCACGGGCAACCACAAACAAAACAAACACACACGACACGAAGTGAAATTCTGGAGAAGGAGAAAGTTATTACCGCGATGCGGTAGCGTAATTAACTGCAAGGGCTTGCGCCTGCAGGGAAGAGCGTCCCCACAATCATAAACCCCTCAAGCGAGGGGGAATCTGACGAAGTCTGCTACATCGGCCGCATCCGTCTAAACCTCCGATACACGGTGCCATAAATCAACTTGGCATCTTCGGGGAGGTAGACGGATAAAACCAAATAGCATCTGCCCCGAATCTCAGCATCAGGACATCGCGGTCCTGTGCGCCGCCGTTCGGAGGGGAACAGATTCTGGCACGTCCGGTGAGACCTCTTCCTCTTTCCACTCCACACTTCGTGTGTCGTCTTCGCGAACCAATCGCGGTTTGTTAAAGGTTGCCTATGGATTTCAAGCTTACTAAGATTTGGTCTCTTGCTCGGTGCAGAAGAGAGGTCAAGCATCGATGGCCTCAACGTGTTCGAAGTGCTTCAACTACAGCTACAGCTCGCCTTCGGCCTCAATTAGGGGCATAACCTACGGACCCCAAGCGGCCTCTTTGTTCACCATGCCCGTGGGGCAGATTACTCAAGCCACCACGGGGCTGTTTTTCGGAACTATGCTTCCGCCAACAAGCTTCAGCACCCCCGTGCCCATACAAGAAGCTTCTAAGAAGTCGGTCTTCGATCGACTTTCAGTTACGGCGGCCCCTCTCAACGGGTCGCCCAACACCAGTGCCTCAGTCTTCTCCAGACTGGGCCAAAACTCCTATGAGCCCACAATGAAGCTTGCAGTCCCGGAAAGGGTTATTCCAAAAAGAGTAGCCAAACCTGCTCCTGAAGTCGTCAAGGCGGCTTCTCCTGCTAGGAGATCGGTCTTTGCAAGATTGACCATCCCAACTCCCACTCCTACTCTTGCTGCTCGAAGGACATCAGTCTTCAACAGGCTGACACCGGCAACCACCCCACACCTAAGCAGGGGGCAAGAAGAAGCTGTTTCTGTCTCTGAGCCAATACCGACGACTCGTCGCGCCCGACGACGCCACTGGCGCCGGATAAGGAGGGCTGGGGGCAACTCCCCTTCTAGGATGACTCCGCCAACTCCGACGGTGGAAGTTAACGCTGCTGTTCCAACCGGGAACAGCTTTGAGCTGTTGAATAGGGTACGCAAAAACTCGCCAACTGCGGTCCTTAAAAGATCTCCTCCGCCGGTAGAAACCGCCGTGGAAGCAGAAAAGCCGGAGCAGCCTCTTCAATCGCTGTCCTCCAGGATCTATAAGACATGGCGACGAGTCCGAAAATCTGTCATTGATCCTAACTTCTCTCGCCAGCACAAGAAGTCAAAAGGTCGGCAGGAAGAAAATCCCCTGGTTAAGCAACGAAAGGCGACGACCGCTTGGGTGCCCAAAGCAACGGCCCCCTCAACTTCTATGGCCCATAAAAGAAGAAGGCCAGAGAAAGTGCCAACACCTGCAGTAAATACCAAAGGAGGTGAACCCAAACGCCCTAGATCTGGGGGCATTGTAGTTCATACCGTCTGTATGGCGTCTGGTAAAGAGGACATCCGCATATCAATAGGTCATAGACCGCACATGAGGTCAGTGACCAAGGCTCAGGAGCAGCAGCAGAAACTCCAAGAGATGATGAACGCTATGGCCGCACTTACAGGGCCAAAAGAAACCCCTGAAACGTCCTCGGACGAGCGTCAAGAACAAGAAAATGACGCTGAATTCCTTCGTCGCGTACTGGAGAAGAAGGATAAAGAAGCTGCGGAACAGGCAGCCAACATAAAGAAAATGGCCCTCCTGTTCCAGGATATGGTGGGTATGATGATTCAACAAGATCCACCGGCTGAAGATCCCCCGATCATCCTTGAAGAGGATAGGGGAGAGACGTCGAATCCTCCGCCAGCTCTGTCAACGGCTAAAGAGGATACAATCTCTAAAGCTGATTTGGACGAGTATATAGCCCAACAAATACGGGTTCATCATGCGACCGAAGCAGCCGGCCAGGACGTAAAAACGGGGCGGCCATATCCAAGTTGGTACGACCAAATCAAGTACCCGTCAGGTTACACAATTCCCAAGTTCCATGTCTACAAGGGGATGGGCAATCCTCACCAGCATGTCGCCCAGTTCAGGGCACTCTGCGGCAACACCGGTGGTGATGACAAGTTTTACTTCGCCAGTTTGTTGGAAGTTTATCGGATACGGCGTTCGAGTGGTACTCTGAGCTCCCGAACGACTCTATCAAAACCTTCACGAAAATGGAGCTATTGTTTACTCAACGTTTTGCAAGCGCCAGTGAACGTACCCCGATGACGGCACTGATTAATGCCAGGATAAAGCCAGGCGAGACATGGGTCCAATATGCTATACGGTGGCGTAATTTATGGTCAAAGTGTGAGCAGCGCATTGAAGAAGCTCCCGCAGTGGGTATGTTTGTGGGCACCCTTGATCCGCAAGCAACCATTTCGCAATTTATGATGTTTTTCAAGCCGACTACCTTCCAGGCTTTGATTGACAAGCTAGCGCAAATGGATCAGATAGGCCATAAACCCCCTCTTCCAAAGCCGGACTTCCGAAATGACAAAGGGAAGGGAAAAGCGATCATTGTCGCTAATGCTCAACAACAACCGAGCGACTCGAAATCGGTTGTTCGTCCAAATAATACGCGTCCATACGTGGCCCTTGAGGAGAGGCTAGGATGTTCTTACTCCTTTCCCCGCGATAAAACGAGGAGGTTATTCGAGCTGGCGTTGCGCAACAGACTCATAAATCTGCCGGATCCAAAACGTCCGTTGCAACCAAGTGACGTCAACGAGCCCAACTACTGTCCTTATCATCGAGTACTAGGCCATCCGATCGAAGATTGCTACGTTTTCAAGAATTGGCTTGAAAACCAATACCGACAGGGAAAGTTCGCGTTATCTGACAAATGGAAGGTGAATCCCCCGCAGCCCCACACCTCTAAAGGGACGAATACGCCAGGGGCAACATGCTCCGTCGTTGAAGAAGCTCCTTGGGAGGTTGTATTATCAACCAAGACAAAGAGGATGCTAAACGACCTTCAGACATGTCCAGCGATCAAGTGGAAGAACCCGTTGGAACCGCAGGTCATTGAAGGGATGTTGAAACCACGTCCAACTCCAAAGACCGATGGTGGTGGCTCAAGCACTCGCAACCAGTCGTCAAAATCTTCGAAAAAGAAGTCAAAGAAGCTCGTGAAGCCTGGCGACAAGCGCACGGACCTGCAAAAACAAATTGATGCGCTGGAGGAATACAACCAGAAGGCACGGACTCCCATTACATTCCAAGAGTTCCTCAATCACGTCTTTCAAGAAGAAGATGAGGGAGAAAGTTCATCCGATGAATCCGAGGAATATGTGGCGAGCTGTCATATGATTTCCCATTCGATCACGAACGATGAGGAGACTCCTTGCACCGAAAAGCTGGGGGCAGATCCTTAACCAAAAGTTCTGGGGCCATCAGATGAAGTAATTGACGCATTCCTTAATAAAGCTCGGTTGAAAAGTAAAGCTGATAGGGAGCGCGAGGCGGCTATATTTGAAGGGGCCAAACGCCAGCGACTTGATGAAGGAGCTGAGACGATCCCGTTGGAGCTAAACACCTCCGCTACCGACAAAAGCCAATTCAAGATGAGGAAAAAGTTTGCTAAGGCCATATCAATGGGCATGAAGCTACCATCCTCTGAAGGAAACATCACTGGTGAAATAGAAACCACCCCTCCTATTGCTTATATCATCAAAAGATTTCGCACCCCACTCAAGAGTGCAAAGCTTTCGATAGATGGTGGCAAGGATATGTTGCTCATCGACAACGCTTTAAGCGGGAAAAGCGTAAAACTCGTCGAGAACAAAGAAATACGACCGAAGGGCTTAAAAGAACTGCTGGCGATTGTTGTATGGTTAACACCGGTAGATCACAAGTACCCACATTCGGGAGTGATTCTGATGAAGAGCTAGAACTTGCCCCTCTCTTTAAAGAGTCCGCTTTGAGAAAAGAAGAAGAACCGAAGGTTTGCGAAAATATCCGGCTACGTAATCGCACGCTGCCCGAAAAGAACCTCGGACCCTCGAACAAAAAAGATAAAGGGAAAGAAAAGGCCACTGAAGATATCGTCTTAGATGACCAAGTGGTGGAAGAGCTAGCAGCCAAAGACCCACCAAAGAAGAATAAGGTGGATTACAACGTCTTAGCATATCTGAGGAAGCTGCCCTCACAGCTCAGCATTCTTGACGCCCTTTTGCTATCAAAAGAGGCGAGAGATTCGTTGATTAAGGCGCTCCAAGACCCAGAACAATTCCAAGCATGCCTGGCCGAGGAAAAGATGAAGGATGAATTGGAGGAAGTGCACACGGCCGATGTCACTTTTGGCGATGAAGACCTTCTACTTGGGACATGCGAACACAATCGCCCTCTCTATATCTCAGGATACTGCCATGATATAAAGATAGGCAAAATCCTGATCGATAACGGGTCGTCTGTTAACCTACTCAACGTGCGGGTGTTGAAGGAAATCTGCATGAGCGTCCAGCACCTTGCTCGGGAGAAGATCACCATCTCCGGGTTCGACTCCCAATCGTCAAAGACTCTTGGATCTGTGATACTGACACTACGCTTCGGGCTACTCGTCACAGACATTAAGTTCCACGTCATAGACGCCAAGACATGCTACAATGCTTTGCTCGGCCGACCATGGTTACACGAGTACAACATCATCCCTTCTTCACAACATCAGTGTATGAAGTATTTTAAGGATGGTTTCGAGTATACCGTGACGGGAGAACTGAACCCGTTCTCTGTGAACGAGGTCCGCAAATATGAAGACGCCAAATACTTCTTACCGGATTTCGAAGACACAGAGAAGTGTCACAAGCCGGAGAATAAAACTAACGCCACCATCCCGGTCTTCGGCAGTGATACTGAGGAGGAAGAAGAGATAGTTTATTCGGGTCTGCCCCAACACAACAAGCCGGGACCATCGGCTCCTACATTGATCTTTGGCAGCGACTCGGAAGATGAATTCCATGCTGTATTCTCTGCTCGACCTTCAATACAAACGTCCGCTGATGAAGAGCAAAGTCTACAAGTCGCCATAGTGCCGCTTAAACACCATAAAGAACTGGATGCACTTAATATTTACAACGTAGAAGAGCTACAAACGTTCTATATCCCTCCCAGGCGAGAAGGCGAGAATGCAATTCTATTCTACCGCTCTGAAGAAAACAGAGTGGAGAAAGAAATCTGGCACGGGACGGATCCTATGCTGGACAGACTTCAACCCATCCGTCTACCCAGATATTATACAGAAGGCTTTAAAAAGCTGCTGAAACGCCAGGGGATATCCTTCAAACAGACCGTTAGAAAGGCCAAATTCTATGACAAGGTTTGGAACATTCCCGGGACTCAACGCAAACTGCCTAAACAAAAGGGCTTGGATACATCCGGTCAAAGAAACGAGGGTTACTACCCGGCTGCTACGTCGTATATGACCATGACGAAGAAGCGGATGCTCAATGGGAGGATGCTAATCCTAAGCCAGTGAAAGTTCCAGATGCAAAGGAGCCCAGTCCGTCGTTCGAGGAACAAATGGACAAACTTATAAAGAAAGCTGGTCAAAAAGTCCGAGATGATCACAACCGTGAGACGGCCATCTACGAGAAAACCAAGACGCAACGCCTTCTCCAACAGGCCGTAAAGGATGAAAATGCCGCTCCTTGTCAACCTGTTATAAAGAAGGCTCGGCGCAAAAACAGAAATGAGTCGAAAGGCCAAAAAGGCGCTCAACAGCAACAAAGCAGGGCTAAGAAGTCACGCAAACGGGAGGCGAGCGTTATTGATCTATCCCTCATGAAGAAAATGAATCGAGCATACTCTTTTCCTCGGGATAAGACGAGGAGGATACTTGAGGTTGCTCTAAAACATCAGATGCTCACACTGCCGGAGTCCAAGCACCCCGAACAAGCAAGCGAAGTCTCTGACCCAAACTATTGCTCTTACCATCGAGTAATAGGGCACCCGCTCGAAGACTGCTTCACCTTTAAGAATTGGGTCGAAGATCAGTACCATCTCGGCAAGTTCGCTCTGTCTGACAACTGGAAGGTAACGCCGCCACAGAAGCACGAGCCCAAGGCCACGAAAGAAAAACCGGTTCCACATTGGGATTGGAAGCGAATTCGCACCTGTCACATGATTACAATTTTAAAAGAAGAGCCCGAGGACATAGATGAGCTCCCTTGGTGCTTCGAAAACAGCAGCGACGAGATAATCTCAGAATTCCCACCAGCGCCAAAAGAGCTGGAAGATGGAATCCATACCACTGCAGATAACCTCAAGAAGATTGAGTTGGGATCGGCAGACGATCCGCGACCGACATTCATCAGCGAGTTACTATCTGAAGAAAGGATAGCTGCGTTAAAGGATGTGCTTCTGCAGCATAGAGATTGCTTCGCGTGGAACTATTCCGAAATGCCGGGACTAGATACAGAAATTGCTGTACACAAATTGGCAATATCCCCGGACATCAAGCCAGTCAAACAGGCGCCGAGGAGAATGCGGCTCGAGCTCGAGATGAGTATCAACGCCGAGGTCAAGAAGCTGATCGACTCTGGCTTTATCCAGGAGGTTCAATATCCTGAATGGATCGCTAACATCGTCCCGGTGATGAAGAAAAATGGGACGGTGCGCATATGCGTAGACTTCCGCGATCTTAATAAAGCTTGCCCGAAGGAAGATTTCCCAGTGTCAGTCACCGAACTGATAATAGACAATACATCCACTCATGAGGTTTTCTCCTTCATGGATGGCTCATCAGGGTATAATGAGATAAAGATGCATCCCGAAGACCAGAAGCACACCGCCTTCAGGACCCCTCTAGGTATATTCTGTTATAAAGTGATGCCCTTCGGTTTAAAGAATGCCGGTGCCACTTATCAAAGGGCCATGACAAAGATCTTCGATGACCTTATACACAAAATCGTCGAATGCTATATCGACGACCTCGTGGTTAAGAGCAAATCATACGAAGAACATCTCGAGCATCTAAAGACTGTATTTCAACGCCTTCGACAATACAACTTGAAGATGGACCCCCTTAAGTGTGCATTCGGAGTTTCCTCGGGCAAATTCTTAGGATTCATCGTCCGACACCGGGGTATCGAAATAGATCCGTCCAAGATCAAGGCGATCATGGAAATGCCCCCGCCGAGGACTCTCAAACAGTTGCGGTCTCTCCAAGGGAAGCTCGCGTATATACGGCGATTTATAGCCAACCTTTCAGGAAAGTGCCGTCCTTACAGCCACCTGATGAAAAAGGGAACCCCGTTCGTCTGGGACCAAAAATGCCAAAGCGCACTAGACGAAATTAAACAGTACCTGCACAACCCGCCGGTGTTGGCTACTTCGGTCAAGGGGAAACCCCTCATTCTTTATACAATCGCCCTGGAAGGTTCCTTGGGTGCATTATGGGCACAAGAGAACGATCAAGGGAAACAAATAGCACTCTACTACTTAAGTCGAGTTCTACTAGGGGCAGAAAGCAACTACTCCCCCATTGAAAAACACTGCCTAGCGTTGATCTTCACGATAACAAAGCTCAGGCACTATGCGTTGGTGCATGAGGTCCGTCTCATTTCGAAGGTGGACCCTCTTAAGTATTTAATGTCAAAGGCCATATTGACAGGTCGACTCGCTAAATGGGCTCTGCTCTTGATGGAGTTATCGATAACGTATCAACCTCTCAAGGCAGTGAAAGGCCAGGCCATCGCCGACTTCCTTGCTGAGCATCCGATACCCGCCGATTCTCCTCTGAGCTGCGATTTACCAGACGAACATGCGTTTGACACGATCGATGATGGTGATACCCAACGGGAACTTTATTTCGATGGAGCATCTTCTGTGAAAAAGCGCAAACAAAGTACCCCTATAATCAAATCGGGGATAGGCCTCATCTTCGTGACTCCACAAGGAGGGATAATGCGTTTCGCTTTCTCCTTAACAGAGCCGAGGACGAATAACGAAGCCGAATATGAAGCCTTGATAGCAGGTCTTGAGATCGCCATTGACATAGGAATTGAAGACCTCCTTATATACGGGGATTCTCAACTGGTCGTTAGTCAAGTAAATGGCGACTACCAAACGTGCAAGCCAGAACTGGTGAAGTACTGCGAAAAAGTGCAACAACTGTTGACCCAAATTCCCTCCTATACTTTGGAGAACATACCGCGCGCGGAAAACAGCAAAGCAGACGCACTGGCCAAACTTGCTAAAGAACTGGCTGACGAGAATCTCGATGACGTTAGAATCATGGTACAAAGCCGTCAAGTGCTTGCCCCAGCAGAAATATCTCCGGAATCATCCGA
This sequence comes from Agapanthus africanus, assembly GCA_030015575.1. Taxonomy (NCBI): domain Eukaryota; kingdom Viridiplantae; phylum Streptophyta; class Magnoliopsida; order Asparagales; family Amaryllidaceae; genus Agapanthus; species Agapanthus africanus. The sequence goes on along the minus strand of CM057342.1, from coordinate 693,014,812 downwards.
AGAGAAGGGAGCGACTGAGCAAACGACCCTGCAAGTAAAAGACCGGGAAAAGGCTGAGGATTGGAGAGAAGTCTTCATAGACTACTTTAGGTCCTACCGAATGCCTGAAGAAGCGTCCATAAGACATCAGCTTATGAAACGAGCTCTGTCTTTCGCCTTTGTCAATGATACTCTGTACAAGAGGTCGTTTGATTCTCTGTGGCTGAGATGTTTAGGACCTGACGAAGCGAAAAGAGTCGTCCAGAAAGTTCACGACGGACTCTGCGGTTCTCACCAAGCGGGCCCAAAGATGAAGTTGAAGATCAAACGGATGGGCTACTATTGGCCCACAATGATCTAGGACTGCCTTGAATATGCGAAGCAATGCCATTCATGCCAAATTCATGGGGACTTCATCCATCAGCATCCGAATCCACTACATCCAACGGTGGCTAGCTGGCCATTCGAAATGTGGGGGACTGATATAGTCGACCCCATCGAACCAGCATCGTCTAGAGGACATCGTTTCATCCTAGCGACGACTGACTACTTCTCTAAGTGGGCAGAAGCGGTACCGCTGAGGGAAGTAAAGACGGAGAATATCCTCCATTTCTTCAAGACGCATGTCATATATCGGTTTGGAACGCCAAGACGAATCATCTCCGATAACGGGCCAACCTACAGAAGCCACAAAATCAGTCGCTTCGCGCAACAGCATAATATAGACTGGAGATATTCCTCAGTTTATAATCCGCGAGCTAACGGTCTAGCTGAAGCCTTCAACAAGACCTTGACGAAGATCATAAAGAAAACGGTGTCACGAAATAAGAAAGACTGGCACGAAAGACTGCAAGAAGCTCTCTGGGCGTATCGAACTACGTTTAAAACGGCCACGAACGCAACGCCATATGCGTTAGTATTTGGTACAGAAGCAGTACTCCCTCTTGAGATAGAATTATCCTCTCTACGAGTGGCAGTCCACTACGAGCTAACGGACGAAGAAAATGCTCACCTTCAGCTTGAGGAGCTTGACGCCCTTGATGAAACCTGGCTCATAGCACAGCAAAATCTGGAAGCTTATAAAGCAAAGATGACGCGCTCATATGAAAGATTGATCCGACCGAGGACATTCCGCCAAGGCGAACTTGTGCTAGTGGTCAAAAGGCCTATGATTCCCAATCGCGCTAAGCGAGGAAAATTCGAGCCAAACTATGAAGGCCCGTACATCATAGATAAGGTTTACCAGGGTGGGACCTATCTACTCATGGACATGCACGGTGAAAGGCCTTTCAGGCCAATAAACGGTCGCCTCCTAAAGAGATACTACGCTTAATGATCCACGGCCTAGGTCAATGATAGATGACGACGATTATGTCCGCTCGCTATCTTCCTAAGCTCAAGCTTTATAAGTAGTAGCCGGCCTTCTCCATGACGGACCGAAATGTCCTTAAACTAATAGCAGACCGGAACGTCTTTAAACTACTACCGCAACATCTTTAGGCTGATGAGATAAAAAAAACATATAAAAATAAAAAAATAAAAAAAAGGTATGTCCATAAGCAAAAAGGGCACGGATGAAAACCCGAAAGGGCTCCGTGAGTAACAACAGCAAGGCTACCAGCGAGTGTTCGTGAAAACCCGAAAGGGCGCGACCTCGTAAAAAAAAGGAAAAAAAAATAATATATATCAAAATAAAAAGAATAAAAAAAACGGTATGTCTATAAGCAAAATGGGCGCAAATGAAAACCCGAAAGGGCCCCGTGAGTAAAAACAGCAGGGCAACCGGCGAGTGTTTGTGAAAACCTGAAAGGGCGCAACCTCGTTAAAGGACACTTATAGGGTCCTCCCGACCTTATAAGGAGAAACCACCCACGTGAGATCCTTACGACTCACAAGGGAGCAGCACACTTAGGGATCCCCACGATTCCTAAGGAGAAAATACACTTGCGAGAGCCTCACGACTCGTAAGGAGAACTCTCTTATGGGACCCTCACGGCTCATAAGAGTTGAAAGTCTTAAGTTACAGAGACCTAAACCTGTGCTTAAGCAACCCCCACAACTTCCGATATTTCCCTACAAGTGGCTCAATACTGACCCTTGTATACAATCAACGGGCGCGAATAAACATTTCCCTAATCAAGTCTCATCCGAGACTGGGGATATGTTCGCATGATGAACAACCCTTATAAGTCCTCTCGACTTACAAGGAGAAAACCCTCTTGTAGGATCCTTACGACTTACAAAGGAACATACACTTAGGAATCCTCACGAGTCCTAAGGAGAAAATACACCTACAAGATCCTCACGACTTGTAGGGAGAAATAACTTCGTGAAACCCTTACGGCTCATGAAGTCAAAAGCCTTAGTCGACAGCGCCTTAACCCTGTTCGCTAAGCCACCTTTGTTCGTCATCGACGGAGGCAAATGATGATTCGCTCCTGGCAATATCCCAGTTGTAGCGATGCTGATGCCGAAATCGGTGTCTAATTCCGGGTTTATAGCGAAAAGCCAATAGGCCGCGCATGCATACGAAATAGCCGAAATGATAGGGCAACTTGCAATAAAAAGCAGCAAGTAAAAATGTATGCATGCAAAATAGCCGAAATGATTGGGCAACTCGCAATAAAAAGCAGCGAGTAAAAAATAATAAATAGCCGAAATGATTGGGCAACTCGCAATAAAAAGCAGCGAGTAAAAATAAAATAAATAGCCGAAATGATTGGGCAACTCGCAATAAAAAGCAGCGAGTAAAAATAAAATAAATAGCCGAAATGATTGGGCACCGCGAAAAATAGCCGAAATGATTGGGCAATCGCGACCTTCGCGATATAAAAGCTGAAATGATAGAGCATCGCGGAAATAAAACAAAAAAAATGATGATAAAACTTTGGCCCTACAGTTAAGATCACATCGATCACTGTATACAATCCAAGGGCGTAAACAAAGAGGGAACCATACTTTCCCAACAGGCTCCGCCAGAAGACGAAGCCAAATCTCGACGGTTCAGTCCAACTCTAAAGAAACCAGTGTCTTCAGCAAACCCCTCGACTCACGGATACAAACACTCCTTGACGAGAGCCTCCTAATCCGCGTCGACTCGCAGAGCCACCTGTGCCTCCGTGGGAAATCCTCGACTCGTTTCAAACCCCAAGGAAATAAATAATCCTTGGCGCATGGGAAACAAATAATCCCTAGCAACACTCCTCGACTCACGGATACAAACACTCCTTGACGAGAACCTCCTGATCCGCGTTGACTCGCAGAGCAACCAGTGCCTCCATGGGAAATCCTCGACTCGTTTCAAACCCCAAGGAAACAAATAATCCTTGGCGCTTGGGAAACAGATAATCCCTAGCAACACTCCTCGACTCACGGATACAAACACTCCTTGACGAGAGCCTCCTGATCCGCGTCGACTCGCAGAGCAACCAGTGCCTCCGTGGGAAATCCTCGACTCGTTTCAAACCCCAAGGAAACAAATAATCCTTGGCACTTGGGAAACAAATAATCCCTAGCAAACTCCTCGACTCACGGATACAAACACTCCTTGACGAGAGCCTCCTGATCCACGTCGACTCGCAGAGCCACCAGTGCCTCCGTGGGAAATTCTCGACTCGTTTCAAACCCCCAACGAAACAAATAATCCTTGGCGCTTGGGAAACAAATAATCCCTAGCAAATTCCTCGACTCACGGATATAAACACTCCTTGACGAGAGCCTCCTGATTCGCGTCGGCTCGCAGAGGAACCAGCGTCTCCGCGAGAAAATTCCTGATTCGTCTCAACTTGCAAGATGAAGCCTCAGGCAGCAGGGACTAAAAAAAAACACTTGCTTCCTGAACAATGGGACCCTGCAAGTCAATCCAAAATGGTCTCTTGCATACTATTCACGGGTCTCACTCTCCAAAGTCGAGTTTCGACAAGGAGGGAAACAATCGCTTACGAATCCTCTCGACTCGTAAGAGGGAGAATTCTCTTATAGGATCCTTACGACTTATAAGAAAAAAAAACCACACTTAGGAATCCTCACGATTCCTAAGGAGAAAACCCACCTACGAGATCCTCTCGATCCGTAGGGAGAAGAATCTCTATGAGACCCTCACGGCTTATAGAGTTGAAAAGTCTTAGGCAGCAGATCTAAACCTGCGGCCTAAGCCATCGCTGATTCTTAAAAAAGTCAAGATACCTACTCTATTATCTGTCAACCATGTTTATTAAGATAGCATGCCGATAATAAGAGAAAGAAGAAAGCTACAGAAGGAGCATCCGATTTACGTTTGATCAAGCGTTTGAGACGCACTCATTTATGCATAAGCAAAAGATTCAGAACGAAAAATAGAGACAAGCTGAGATAAAAAAAAATTCCATTAATATTGCCAAAAGTTCTTACAATCATAAAAGCAATAAACGAAAAACATTATTACAAGGGAATAATCTCGAACCCAGGACATGGATTGAGGAACTCGAAAGCGACCCTATCTATGACTTTCCAAGCCTCGCGGACCATCCTAGTGTGCTTTCTTTCGCGAGCACAAGCGTCAGGGTCCCCTGATATCTTCCACCCTCCGATAAGCAGCGAGTATGGCAGATTGTTGAAAGACCTCGTGCAAAAGATCGATAAGACTGTCTCGCCGTCTCTTTGAGATAAAGTTCAACAGGTACACCGAGTGCACCTTATCCTCAGCGGCATCCAGCGCCCTAAGCGGCACACCGGAACAGAACAGGGGAAGCGCTTCCCAGATGGCTCCCACAATAAGCTTAAGAAGGGAGGAACGCCGGGGAAGCAGAGGACCGTTGTACGCGTCGAAGCGGCTCATGATTTCAGAACACTCCGCGTTTGTGAACTCTCGATTTTGAGAGCGGCCAAGTCGGCGGATGTCCCCGTAAGAGATGATCTCGTTAAGAGCATACATATGGGCGTCCATTGTTCCTGTGAAAGAAGATCAGCAAAATTAGCAGACCGACTGATTAGGCGAATTCTTGTTAAAAAATGAACACAGAGAGTTAAACTCCTCGAGAGCAATGCTCTGCAAATAGGGGTGACGCATATCAGATGCCATAATAATGGAAATTTGAAGAAGTCCCCCAAGAACTCTGAGATCATTATTATTAAAAGATGATATAATCCTTTAAATACAAAACTCGATTTTTAATTTTCATTATCCATACTCAAACTCTTAAGAGTGCATCTCATTTTTAGATCAAAGAGATCTATGTCTTGACAAAGGTGCAAGGTTCTGTTCATGGGTCAAGAAACCCTGAAACAGATTCTTGAGAGCAAGGCTCTATTGGTGAAACCCCAGAAGGGTTTTCTTTAGATCAAAGATCTATGAGAGCAAAGCTCTATTAATTGAAATTAATTTAATTCAAGGTTAATTTTTACCTATAAAGTTTCTTTTGAGAAAAATTTAACTCTAAGAGTTCCTAAAGGCAAGAGCAAAGCTCTGGAGTTTTGAAAGTAAAAGTCTTAAAGATGATAATCATCTGCTGAGGACCAAAGGTCCTATTTATAGGCATCAAGTGCCCTTTCAGCTTCCAAAGTTGCCGCAACGGTTGGAATTACGCCACCGTTGCGCTCACGTTTGGCGCCACGTAAGCGCAACGGTGGGGGGGCATTTGTTTACCCCAATCAGAGCAAAGCTCTGTTCAAATTCCGAGGCGGGAGATGAAGCAACGCTTCATCTTCCCCCAATCAGAAACAAAGCTTTGCTTTAAAAATTTAAACTTTAATAAATAAAGCAACGCTTCGGATCCTTTGCACTGCGCGCGACGCGCCACCTGTCTGGCGCAGATGCATTAGCGCAGCGTCCAAGAAGGCGCGCCCAATTAGAGCAAAGCTCTGTTAAAGGAAGCGACGCGCTGCGCTCTGCGCTGTGCGACACATGTCAGCGCAGTTGCGCTGCGCGACACGTGTCAGCGCAGATGCGCTAGCGCAGTTGCGCTGCGCGACACATATCAGCGCAGATGCGCTAGCGCAGATGCACCGTTTCATAAAAAAAGAGGGGGGCTAAGTGCCAAAGGCAATTTATCCTTGCAAAATTACATGCACTTAATAATAACAAATTAAAATCATACAATGCACAAGCACAACAGAGAACTAAAATAAAAGAACCCTTAACAGACAATGAAGTACTTAATTAAAAAGAAAAATACTTATTCATTATTATTGTTATTACATTTAAAAAAGATCACCGAATACGGGATCAGAGAGACAAGGGTTCACTAAAAGAAAAAGAAGGTTATTCAGCTCCCTCTCCGTCTTCTCCATCACGTCGAAGCGGCGATCCTCCCGAGGGGTAGCCATCCAACGGTCGACGCCGCACTCCTGGAAAAAAGTGCCGATGATGTAAGTGCACGGCGGCGCCCCGGCCGTCAATCCGACGGCCAAATGCGGAAGCGGTGATAAACTTTAATTTTGCGAACTTTGCAAGCCGGCACCACCGCGCACAAAACCCCGGATCGGGCCATTAAACTAGTTCTAGCAAACTATAAGATGGGAAGAGATATACCGAGTGATCCGAGTCCTCCGGTCTTCTCGTCGTCGTCCCGATCTCATGCGGAATGTCCGGTCTCCATCTCCTCGCCGGAAGGGCACCACATTGCCTGCATCTTTTACGGGCTCCCGCCTCAATACCGAGGCAACTCGGGCATGAAGCTGGCAAGTCGACATGCCCAAGATATGCTATAGAATGTAGTGTAGAGTGCATGTCTCGCTTTGGGGTATTGGTTGCCTTTTGAAGATGGAGGAATGAAGGTATGAAAAATGGTGCTTTCATTTTTCCTTGTATCAAAAATGAGATGAATGAAATTTGCCACACCACCAAAATCAAAACTCTCCCTCTCCCTCAAAAAAATTGGCCGGCCACATATATGGTGAGAATGGTGGAGGGTGAACCAAAGATATGAAGGAAGGTGATTGTAGGATAAAGGTGGAAGGTGATCATATACAAACATCATCATCATCAAACTTACATCCAAACCATACCCTTTCATATCATAATAAATGCAAAAGAATGATGTAGAAAAGAATGGTATCAAAAGATGCTCTCATAATAAATCTTTTTGCAATAAACCCCTCCACAAAATGTTATTTGCAAACTTGCAAATAACCCCCTCCATCGGAAAAGTCCGGCCGGGAAAGAACAAAGGAAAACCGGCCGGAACGGAATGCAAACTGGCAACTCCAGAAAACTGGTCCCGTAATAAATTACAGGAAAACCCCGATACTGTGCATACACACCCGCATCTGTATTCCGTCCGGATACAAATGCAAAAAGACAAAATCTACACTGTACTATACTAGGATCCGGCTTAAAACAAAGCCGGCTAGTAATATCCGTCCGATCCTGATCCGTGCAATACCGCACGTATCTGATCGAACCCTGCCATATATCTATACGGCCTCTAGTACAAACTGTCCGATCCCGATCCGTGCAATACCGCACGCATCTGACCGGACCCTGCCATATCTCCATACGGCCTCTACAGCGTTTCGCCCGAAAGCTTGAGTAACTGAAAGTGTGGTGGACTCTAAAGACTCGTCAATACAATGGCTGTGGATTTAACCACTAGCACGTCAGAGGTATAAGCCAATACGTAACGGGCCACCAGCTATTGACCAAAAGGGACATCGATGAGCGAACTCATCCTGACACCCTACTGAGCCTGTCAGTGACAATATCCGTACAGTCCGGTCCGTTCGTCTATGAGCATCGCATGGCGGGCCTACGGGGTTGGTAAAAGTCAGACCCCCAAAAGCGGTACAAGTCGTGTCGGAGTGTAGCCCAGAACACCCTGAGATACTACTGGAATACCTACCAGTAAATCTCCTGCCTTGGCCAAGGACTTTGTGTAATGGCTCTCGTAGACACAGCGCGACCTCACCCCCAATACCGGGAGAGACGAACCCCTGAAGATCCGCTCACTGCCTCCATGTGGCTCGGGACTGTACCCAACTAAAACCTGTTTGCACGACTCCTTTGAGCCGTGGTAGGGTAGTAATCAAAGTACAGTGGGAACTCACACGAGATAAATGACGATCCCCAGGTCGATGAACTAACCTGTACACATGTCACCTGGGAACTGCTATCTGACGTCAGGTATAAGACCAACTAGCATGTTCCCGGCGAGTCCTTTCCGGTGTACTCATAACCCAATGAGCACCTGTATACATCTTAGGTGAACCAACTGACACCAGTGGCCTGTGAGACCGGCCACCGCCCCTCGTCGGGGTCTCGACTGTATACACTAGTCTACTCTGGAGAATCGATGCCCTATCTCGAAACTCCCACGACTAGGGACCTTTTAAGGATGTGCTTATAGACTCCAGCTCTCACTTATATGATCGCCCTCATACTGCTGGCAGTCAAGCAAGAATCCTAGGGGCTCTATCAACGTGCAATAGTGACCTATCAGGTCACCTAAAGCAGTACACGATGATAAAGGTAAACCAGATAACAAACTATCATCTCGAGTAAGACTGTCCTACCGGGATAGGTCCTCCCTCAATCATCGCAATCACGTGCCTGTGCTCCAATAATTGACTCTGAGGGCATTATCTCCAACAGATGACAACCCGACGAGCCCGTATTTGGCTCAGCAAGTGGAAGGAGAAGTCCCTCAGGGCTTTGGTGATCAAGTGCGCTTCGAGAAAGCACTCAATCTCATCCTCGGCGGCATCCAGCATCGCCGAGGACATCTCTGCTGGAGGAGGGGGAATGTCGGCGAGCACCGAGGCAAGGATCATCCGAAGTCAAATGGAATTCGGAGGGAGAGGAGACCCCACACGAGTCAAAAGCTCGTGCAATGCGGCATCGCATTGCTCGTCCGAGAGAGAAGGGTCCACCAGACGCGCAGCAAAACGGGGAACGATGTCCCGAATCGGCACCTCCCATGGTTGTCGGCGGGCATGAGGGCGATTGCAAGCCATGATCGAAGAAGTTCTCTGAAAATGAGAGAAGAAAAGGCTCAGCCTCGAGTTATATATATAGACCCAAGCACAGAAGATTCTGTGCACAATGAAATCATTTCTAAGGCCCGGGAAATCAGAATTTTGGAAATACAAGTTTGACTTGAAACAAGGAGATGAAAAGATATCTCAGGTGAAGCGACGCCTCCGATTTGCCCAAAATTTAAAGTTCAATAAATGAAGCAGCGCTTCAGATCCTTTGCGCTGCGCGCAACGCGCCACGTGTCTGGCGTAGATGCATTAGCGTGGCGTCCAAAAAGGCGCGCTCAATCATAGCAAAGCTCTATTTCAAGTAAAATTAAAGGAAGCAACGCTTCAGCTGCGCTAGCACTGCGCTGCGCGATACGTGTCAGCGCAGATGCGCTGGCGCAGTTGCGCTGCGCTGTGCGCTGCGCGACACGTGTCAGCGCAGATGCGCTGGCGCAGTTGCGCTGCGCGACACGTGTCACGCGCTGGAGCATTTGCGCCAAACAGAATTAAGATTTTAAAGAAATCTTTCTGTTCTTGTTAAAACAAGAAGATTTTCTTCTGTAAAACAGAAGCCCTTGGATCAAAGATCCAACGGTGGGGAAAATTCCCCAAATCACTCAGAGAAAGATCTCTTTAACTAATTTATGGGCACTATAAAAAGGACCCCAAGCCTCAATTCAAAGGGATGAACATTTTTCTTGGAGGAACATTTTTCTTGAAAAAAGTCAAGAGCTTCAAACAGAGAGAGAACTCTGAGAAAATTCCAAAGAAAAAGGTAAAAACCTTCATGAGAGAGAAGAAATCTCTTTTAATAAATCATTGATCTAAAAAACAGATCAATGATCTTCACATAATAAACAGTGCTTTGCACTTCTTATGAACCACTGGTTCTTTAAAACAAGAAAAAACAAAATAAAAAAATAGTGCTTTGCACTTTTATGAACCTTTGGTTCCTGAAATAAAAAGAAAAACTTGTTTTTCTTTGATCTAAATTAGATCAAGGAAACGAACAGTGCTTTGCACTCTTTTTGTGAACCATTGGTTCTTGAATCTAAAAGATTCTTAAATTATAGTGCCTTCCACTTGCAAACTGCGATGTTGCGCTCCTGGATTGACGCAACTCACCAGAGCGCGCCACGTGTCAGCAGCGCAACAGCGCCGCGCACTAGCGCAGCGTACTGCGCTGTTGCGCTTGCGCTCACCAGAGCATGACACGTGTCCTCACCACAAGCACTTACGCTCAGTGATTGGCGCAAAGCGCCTGACAAATGCAATGCATTTCTTTTACTGAAGGGCCAGGCCCAAATCAGAGGGGCCTAGTAGGCCAAAATAAATTGCAAAGCAATAAAAAGGGGGCAGAGCCCAAGTGAAATTGATGCTCTGCATCTTTTATGGGCAGAGCCCAAACAAAAAAATAGAAGTAATGCAATGCACCAAAAATAAATAAGGGTGTCGAAAATTTTCAACTGGACTTAGCCCAATTTTGGCCGTAAGTCCTTAAATTAAATTGACTGAGCACAGCTGCTCCCTAAATTAATTTACGACCGGTTCGAGGGTAGATCTCCGAGCTCCTCTGACACCTCTCGTTGTAATCCTTCAACGACGTCAGAGAGGCGACGGGTCCCGATGACCACATATGAATATGGACTGCGGGGTCCTTAAACTCGTGGACCGAAACGTCCTTAAACTAATGTTGGACCGAAATGTCCCTAAACTAATACTGGACCGAGACGTCCTTAAACTAATATTGGACTGAAACGTCCCTAAACTAATACTGGACCGAGACGTCTTTAAACTAATATTGGACCGAAACGTCCTTAAACTAATGATGGACCACCACGTCCCTAAAACTGGCGATGGACCGAAACGTCCCTAAACTAATACTGGACCGAGACGTCCTTAGACTAATATTGGACCGAAACGTCCTTAAACTAATGATGGACCACTACGTCCCTAAACTGGAACAATAGAGCCTCCAAATGCTCTTTTGCCGGATCTAAACGGTCCTGTTTAAGTTGATCTTAGCCCCAAACACGGCTAACGTATCCTTAAACACTCAAATGAACGATAAAATTCCAAATCAACCTTGATTCAAGGGTACATCTCTGAACTCCTCTGACATCCGCCGTTGTAATCCTTCAACGACGTCAGAGAGGTGACGAGTCCTGACGGCCATATATTAAATGAATCACCACGTTAAGTTGATCTTAGTCTCAAACAGGACTAACGTATCCTTAACAAACGTTTAAGTTGATCTTAGCCTCAAATATGGCTAACGTATCCTTAAACTAAAACACCAAACCCAAATCTAAGAAAATACGGATTTGGACTAATCCATGTCCTACGGGCGACGACATAAATTAGTCTCCGTATACAATCCACGGGCAACCACAAACAAAACAAACACACACGACACGAAGTGAAATTCTGGAGAAGGAGAAAGTTGTTACCGCGATGCGGTAGCGTAATTAACTGCAGGGGCTTGCGCCTTCAGGGAAGAGCGTCCCCACAATCATAAACCCCTCAAGCGAGGGGGAATCTGACGAAGTCTGCTACATCGACCGCATCCGTCTAAACCTCCGATACACGGTGCCATAAATCAACTTGGCATCTTCGGGGAGGTAGACGGATAAAACCAAATAGCATCTACCCCGAATCTCAGCGTCAGGACATCGCGGTCCTGTGCGCCGCCGTTCGGAGGGGAACAATGACATTAGCGAGAATCTTGACGCTTGCACTCGTGAGAAGATGCACACGAAGATGGTCAAAGAAGCCAGAAACATTTTACTCGGCCTCACTTCTGAATTCCTCAATCCTTGTCCAGGATTAAGTGTCTTACCATTGTAAACATTTTCTTTTGTTTTTATACCATGTATAAGTCCTTTGAGCATGAATGACAAAACTTCCTCTTTCCCCCCTTTTTTATGCTTACGCGTATTCTGCGTGAAGTGTCGTTATACTGTTGTTGGCAATCATGTGTTTTGCGCATGAGGCACCGCCGCGGATTTTAATTCTGCACTAGCGCTTGCGCTCAAGTGTTATGCACGTGCGGTGCCGTTTTAGTTCTCAAAAGGGATCAAGGCAGGTGCTCACGTACCATGCACGTGGGGCTCTGCTGATGAGGTCATTTCGCCTCCCTACTCTGATTCCAATGAGTCACCCCTTTCTTTTCCCATTCCCCCCTTTATTGGCCGTGGGAATAGCTCCACCATGCACGCCATTTTCTGTGCATAGCCTTGAATGCTTCTCTTTATAACCTGAAGCTGCGTCTTCCTCTTTCCTCACAGAGAGAGAACCATCTAGACCTTGTTAGCGTATATGCCCTAGAGTCTATTACTGTATCATACTAGTTTGTATATTACTTAATAGAAGCTTGGGATATTCACAGTTGTAATAACATTCTTGCTCAAAATAGTAGTATGCTACTTGGTTTGTTTCTACTTCAATATGTACATATGTTTCTTTTAACATATCACCTATGCATATTAGTAGAGCCCTTAGGATCTATGCTTGATTACCAGCATTGTGATGGCAGTCACACTAGTAGGGGCTGGGTAATCTACAAGCACATCCTTATACAGGTCCCTAGTCGCGGGATTATCGATACAGGGCATCGATACTCCAGAGTAGACTAGTATATACGCTTCCCTTCCCAGCCTGGGAGATGGTCTGACCCACAGCCTTCGGTACGTCTTACTGGAGATAGTATGTAGGTGCTCATTAGGTTGTGAGTTACACCGGATGGACTCATTGGAACTGCTGGTTGGTAATATACCTATCGTCAGATAGCAGTACCCAGGTGACATGAGTACAGCATAGTCCGTTGACTTGACACTGCTGCTTCTCCTCAAGTGTGTTCCTACTGTTCTTAGATTACTACCCTACCACGGCTCTACTGAGTCGTGCAAACAGGTAGTAGTTGGGTGCAGTCCCGAACCACTTGGAGGCAGTGGCGGTTAGATAGGATTCGTCTCTCCCGGCATTGGGGGTTGATATCGCACTGTGTTTGGAGAGCCGTTACACAAAGTCCCTAGCTAGGGCAAGCGAGATTTACTGGTAGGTACTCCAGTAGTTTCTCAGGGTGTAATTGGATTCACTCCGACACGACTTATACCGCTATTAGGGGTCTGACGTTTATCGCCCCCTAGGCCCGATATGCGATACTCTTAGACGGATAGACCGGACTGTACGGAGATTGTCACATATAGACTCAGTAGGAGTTCGGATGAGTTATGCTCATCGGCTTTCTTATCGACAATACCTAGGGACCATTACGTACAGCTAGTACCGCTTGCGGCCTGTGGTTAAACCCACTGCCAGCGTAGAGTCGAGTCTCTAGAGTCCCACACAGAGCGTTTCCCTGCATCGGGCAAAACGTGTAGATATCGTATGGTTTTACGAAAGGGTTCGATCACGTGCGTACACTCGTGCACGCACGATGAGTCGGACGAACAATACTAGTGGGATTTGGTTTAAGCCGGATCCTTGTATTGTACTGATGGATAGTCGTCTTCGGTATTCATATTTTTCGGAATACGAATACAGGTATGTATATACGGACAAGGGGCGTTTTCGTAATTTGTACAAAATGTATTTGTAGATGGCATGACCTAATTGTATTAATCATTTAGTTTTAAATAATTAATACATTTTTGGTAATTAAGAAATGATGTGTATTATGCATGAATAAGGACTTGGGTTTTAAGGACACATGTTGATCAATTGACCCATGAGTCATTTGTTTGACCATTGAACCTATTTTCTATTATTGAATTAGTTTTTCTAATTGATATAGAGAAGAGTTCAGTTTAGAACAAGAGAGAGAAAACCCTAACCTTCTTCATCTCTTAGCTCATATCATTTCTTTTCACCATCTCCAATTCCCTTAAGCTCAAGAACACTCATGAGTTGAGTAACCTTGAGCTAAATTAGACTCCTCAATCCATCTACATCATCTACACACCCTAGATCATTTAGATTAGCAATCTACTTGATCTAGTTTCTTTGGTTTAGAAGATGAGCTTGGTGCACAAACGTTCGGGTGGATCATCTAGGATTCAAGCAAGCCGACGAGGAGACGACATCCGTACCACTTCGAGGAGTTCGTGCAGGTGAGGAGGACAGTGAGATAAGGAGAAGAAGGACCAGGTTTCTTGAGGTATAATTTCTGTACTTAGTTTATACCTTTTTTGATTTTGCTAGATACGGTTTAGATTATGATCAAGGCTTAAAGTCGGTGTTATGATGCTAAAATTATCGTTTTTTACACCTTCCGCCTCCCCGCGATTCCGCGGGGTGCATAGCATCGACTTACAGTGGTATCAGAGCCAACTAAACCTAATCTAGCAGATTAGCAAGTAGTAGAATTTCGATCGTCGGAAAAACCGGAAAACTAAATACCGAAAACCCCAGTTTCTGTCGATTTTCAAAACTGTCTGTAAAATTATTTCAGTATCATGAAAAATACATGCAGGGTTTTCTAAGATGACACAAGAAATTTGAGCCTATGAATCGCCAAGACAGCCGCGGATCCGCGGCAGAATCGTCTTTCTGCGGCGGAACCGCGGCCGAGTCGTGGCTGATTCAACTCGGATTTGTTCTGTTATATCTTATTTTTGGTATTATAATTTCTGGAATATTTGGTTTCTACCCAGTATGTTTCTGAGTGCTGGTTTGCATTTGGGGTAGATACGAAAAATATGTTTCGATCGAATTGTACTTAGCTAATTGGTTCTTCTGTATTGTTGTATGTGTTTTTAAACGTCGACTAATTTCTATACGACGGTTAGTCGAGGTTTCACATATCTGTTGGTTTGTGTATATAAACATTTTCTGATTGTCGATGATGAATAGCTGGGGATGTGAGATGAGCGTTTTTTTTCTTTCATTCATGTAAATTGTAAAATTGATGTAATATTATTTCGCGGAGCACATCCGGGTTGAGGTTGTAGCCACCATTGTATTATTTTTTTTTACTGTTTTCTGCTCTTAGGATAGACCCAAGGTGGGGTACACAAACTACCGGGTTCTTTGAAGTGTCGAGTGGCCTACTCACTTTGTTGAGGGAGGTTGCTTCACTTTTGGAATTTGGCGGGTAGTTTGCCGTACCCGTAGGGGTCTGGGGTGGGGTTAGGCTATTCATCGCGACCGTGGGATCCGTTTTTCGTTGCGGGCTTAAACGAAATGCGGCATTCCTAGCATATCTGAAATGTTTATCTGTGACTGGAATGTTTATTATTGCATGAGATGATTGTAAAATATTTATATATGGTATATAGTAGGCGTCACTTATGTTTTACATCCGCTCTAGCCCAGCCCCCGCTCTGTCGTTAGTTAAGTAACCTAACGGGTGATGACGGGGCCCCGTGGCGAATGCGGATGGCATAAGAGAACGTGATATTTTTTTTCAATTCTCTCTGTAATGATAGGAGTAAATGATGGGACTACATTAGATTAATGCAAAGCAAATAAACCAAAGTTAAATCGTTGGAACAAATTTGAAAACTACTCGGTTTTTTTTTCCAAAAACAACAAACTTTTAAATGCGGAGCTTAAACCACTCCTTTTTAAAGCTATCAAGTTCCTTCGATTATATCAAGTTCACCACGTTCACGGTTTTACCAAAACCATTCGTAGCCCTCCGTCATTTCATATGAATAGTAAATAGTATTCAAGTTGTATTTGTTGGCCAAAGTCAAGACATAGTGATTGGTAGCTATTGGATATTCATATGAAGCATAGATAGATGCGTTGGCTTGGGACAGTCGTACTGCTTTGTTGTCCAAAGTCAAGGGTAGGTACAGACGGGTTCAAATTAACCTGGAGAATGACGGGTAGAACTTGACATGTGACTTATGATTTGTTGGCCAAAGTCAAGGTCATAAGAGCATGGGGAAAAAATCCACATCGGGAGTTTCTAAAGAAACTGAAACTTGCTAGTGTTGCATACCGTTTAGAGTGTGATAATTTTGGTACGATTCCTTCAGCTTTATCACAAAATGATATTTGGATCTCGATCCTACTGTGAGTATATGCTACTTCTCGGGAGATTTTTTCACTAAACGATCAATGCTATAAACCAAGTAGGTGTCTAGAACGGTGTTAGCGGGGCTACGCCTCCAGAGAAAAGAGGTTTTGTAATTAAGGAACTTCACGAAAGCGTTGGAAAACCTCCCTCGAAGTACCAACACTAGCCTGGCTGAACGGTTAAGCAAGAATTGTATGGTGAGATTAATCCTAACTAATTTCTTTTTTCTGGTTTGAGGAGGGATTCGAGAAACAGTGAGAGTCATCCTGTTTAGATAAACTAAAAACCATTCTAAACTTGTAAGAGCATCATGCTAAAGTGTTTCTTCTCTCTCTCCTAATTGCAGCGACCAAACATGACGGGCCTTAAGTTGCTATTAGATAAAAACATGTTGACAGGACCAAACTATAAAGATTGGTTCAGGAATGTCAAAATGGCAATAACTTATGACAAGTTGGGCTATGTTCTTACTACAAAAGCCCCCGCCGTCCCAGGCCCAGACTCCAGTGTCGCGGACAGGGAAATCCGTAAGACCTGGGAGATTGACTACGCGAAGGCCAAGTGCCTCATGCTTGCCTCTATGGACAATGAACATCAGAGGATGCATGAGAATATGGACCTAGAATCTATATTTCTCCATACTAAGGAACTATATGGAGAGCAATCTCGTATCTCAAGATACGAGATCTCAAAGAAGCTATTTTCAGCGAGGTTGACCGTCGGATCATCTATAGCGGAACACGTGCTTAAGATGATTGGCTACATTGAGGAGCTCGCGGACCTCGGGACCACGTTAGAGAACGAGCTCTACACTAACTTGATTCTCCAGTCCCTTCCTTCCACCTACGCCCAGTTTATCCTGAATTTCAACATTCAAGGAAAAGAAGTTGAACTTCCGGAACTTCTCAACATGTTGAGGAGTGCAGAGGGCACCCTACAGAAAGTAAGGGAAACACCCGCTTTGTTTGTTGGAGGAACTTTCTCTTCTAGGTCCAAGGCGAAAGCCAAAGGAAAGAAGAAGAAAGCCCCCACCAAACCAAGGGGCGGTGTTAGTAAGGTGGAAGCCAAGGGAAAAGCAAAGGTAGCGGGACAGACTGTAGGGAA
This sequence comes from Agapanthus africanus, assembly GCA_030015575.1. Classification (NCBI taxonomy): domain Eukaryota; kingdom Viridiplantae; phylum Streptophyta; class Magnoliopsida; order Asparagales; family Amaryllidaceae; genus Agapanthus; species Agapanthus africanus. The sequence goes on along the minus strand of CM057342.1, from coordinate 692,997,765 downwards.
AGAAGAATGCTTTTATTGTCACAAGAAAGGCCACTGGAAGAAAGATTGCAAGGCTTGGAGAGCTAAGAACCAGGACCCGAAGCAAGTTGTGGCTTCGGCTTCAGGTGTGTATGTTATTGAAAACTGTCTGTTAATCAACTCTACTTCCTGGGTATTGGATACCGGATCAGGATCTCATATCTGTAATTCTTTGCAGGAACTTAGAAGGTGTAGAGTTTTGAAGGCAGGTGATATGACCCTCAGAGTTGCAAACGAAGCAAGCATGAATGCTGAGTCCGTGGGGGACTATCACTTGGGATTAACAGATGGACATGTTTTGGTTTTGCGCAACTGTTATTTTGTACCCAGTTCGACTTGTAATATCATATCTGTATCTTTAATGTCTAAAGAAGGTTATGATTTTGCATTTGTAAGCAATGTTGTAAATATTCACCTTAATCATGTTTTGATTGGGTCGGGTACATTAAGCAACGGTATATACGTATTAAACTAACCGCAGATTTTCAATATCCAGAATACACACAAAAGAATGTCTCCAGAAATTAATCATACTTTCTTATGGCATTGTAGATTGGGTCACATCAATGAAACACGGTTGACCAAGTTGCATAAAGAAGGATATTTGGATCCGTTCGAATATCAATCTTATGCAACTTGTTAATCTTGTCTAAAAGGAAAGATGACAAAAACTCCATTCACTGGACAAGGAGTAAGAGCAAGCGAGCTCTTGGGACTCATACACAGCGATGTGTGTGGTCCAATGTCTACACATGCACGAAGCGGTTATTCTTACTTCATTACTTTTACGGATGATCTCTCAAGGTACGAACATGTCTTCCTGATGAAGCATAAATCCGAAGCTTTTGAGAAATTCCGGGAATATAAGAATGAAGTGGAAAAACAAACCGGCAAAAGTATCAAGACACTAAGATCTGATCGAGGTGGTGAATACTTGAGTGCCGAGTTCCTGGATAAAGAGAATGGAATTCTCTCTCAGCTTACTCTTCCGTACACTCCACAACACAATGGTGTATCGGAAAAGAGGAACAGAACCCTATTGGATATGGTTCGTTCCGCGGGGTGCATAATATCGACTTACAGTGGTATCAGAGCCAACTAAACCTAATCTAGCAGATTAGCAAGTAGTAGAATTTCGATCGTCGGAAATACCGAAAACCCCAGTTTCTGTCGATTTTCAAAACTGTCTGTAAAATTATTTCAGTATCATGAAAAATACATGCAGGGTTTTCTAAGATGACACAAGAAATTTGAGCCTATGAATCGCCAAGACAGCCGCGGATCCGCGGCAGAATCGTCTTTCTGCGGCGGAACCGCGGCCGAGTCATGGCTGATTCAACTCGGATTTGTTCTCTAAACTACTGCAGACTGTGGGGTCCTTAAACTCATGGACTATGATGCCCTTAAACTTTATAGAATATGATGTCTCTAAACTACCATGGACTGTGAGGTCCTTAAACTCATAGACTATGATGTCTTCAAACTTTAAAGACTATGACGTCTTTAAACTCCATGGACTATGATGTCCTTAAACTTATGGACCGCAAAGTCCTTAAACTAAAACAATAGAGTCCAAATGCTCTTTTGTTAGATCTAAATGATCCCGTTAAGTTGATCTTAGTCTAAAAACTAGACTAACGTATCCTTAACAAACGTTTGATTTGATCTTAGTCTCAAATGAGATTAACGATCCTTAAACCCCAACCCAAACCCAAATCTAAGAAAATACGGATTTGGACTAATCCACACCCTACGGGCGACAACATAAATGTAACACCTGAGTTTAGGGTTTGTGGTAATTGTGTGTTAATGTGGGGTTTTTGGTAAAAAGTTTACCAAAACGGGTTTCTAGTAATTTATCTGGTTTTATGGTTATTTTAGTAGAATTTTATCTCGACCGCACACACTTGTGCACGTTAACTAGGGTTAAAACTAGGGTTGCCATATAATTGAGCTTGTGGGTTAACCAAGTTTAAGTTAACCATGGTGGTCTAACACACTTGATTAGGCTAATTAGATTTAATTAAGGGTGGTTGGTTTTGTCCAAGGGTGTTTAGGGTTTAGGTTGACTTGCTTGTTGTGAGAGAGAGAGAGAGAAATGTGATGGTTGTCATGATAGCTTTTGATTGTGAGAGGGAGAATGATGGCTTTAAGGTTGTGTCACACCATTTCAATTCAAAACTTTTTCACTCTCATCCTTCAACTCACTCTCACACTCACACCTCTCTCACTCTCTCACACACACACACACCACTCACACATCAGCTGCTGCAACAGCAGCTGCTTCAGCCACCAATTCAGCACCTAAACAGTAACATCAGCTGCTACAACAGCCCCAACTTCTTACATAACTCCTCCCCCACAAACACGCAACACTTCATCACCCCAACAGCCACAAATACAACCCCTGCTGCTGCTACTACAGCACACACTTCACAAAATAAAACAACTGAACCAAAGCAACAGCAACAGCTTCTGCAAATTTCAGCAAGGCACGGTTCAGCTCATTTCCAGTCAAGTTTTGCAGCACCAGGAGCTATAGCAACTGCACACACCTTCCTACTTCTTCTCTTCTCCTTCATCTAGGCTCTCTAGAGGTATAACCCCTTAACCCAACTCCTAATTGCTAAAGTTATTGTTATCTAGCCTAGTTTAGTGTTTATTACATGTTTTAATGGTAATTTTGGGTAATTTAAGGGAATCTTGGCAAAGTAATGTTTGTGATGGTTAGAGAAGCCTTTAGGGTGCTGTTGAGACTAGAACAACCAAGTTTGGTCCCAGATTTCACACAAATACCCGATTTATCCGATTTGGCATAAATTAACAGTTTTAGCGACTTTTTAGCCTTTGTTAGATCTGCTGTTGACCCGAGCCCTTCAGAATAAAATTGTGAAGACTGTAGCACAGTGACCTTAGCAGAGACACACACACAGAGCACGGGGACCCACCTCCCACTCTTGGCTGCCGGTTTATTCAATCTGGCAGCAATTTGCGGCCAGAGTAGGGGTGGGGTGTTGGGTTTTTGGGTGTAAGGTCCTTCTAGGTAGCTTAGTCTGTTGGTATCTGCAACTTTTTAAGTTGGGTCCAGAGGCAAAATATGGAGCTAATAACGTGTTTTCGATGTTTTAAAGCTTGTGCGGCACGTGCGTGATACGCGTGGTTCTGTGGCGCGCTGCGCGACACAGCGCGTCGGTGTAGGTTCTGGTGGGTTGTGCGCGTCGCGACGTGTCGTGTGCACGCGCGTTTAGTTTCACGCACGCGTATCCTTTTTATCGATATATCGTGTTTTGCAGGATTTTTCCTTATATGGTGACTTTTGTAAATTCTAGTTTCGCCGGCGGAGACTTCGAGCGCAGCGGAGAAAGGGAAGCAGGTGGTCGGACACACCTAGCACGGGATCACGGGTGAGTAGACTTCACATCTACGGGGGACGATCGTTTGGATGGCGCAAGTGTAGGGTTACTAGGCACACTAACAAGGCTCTATAAGGCATCGACCATGCCAAATTTAAATTTTTATGTGCCTAATGACCCTAAGCAAGATGGTATACTAGAGTTTAGGCGAAACAGAAAGCAAGTAAACAACTTTACTCTAAAGGGAATACGAAATATAACCTTTGTAGATCGGTCCTTCACTTCTAAAGCTCCTTGATGAAGTCCCTTCACTGCGATCGTGGTTCTCCCGGACCCTTGCATGGCTTCACGAGGCGAAAGGTGCGACCTTGCTTGAAGTCTCCGAGGCCGAAGATGATCTACGTCGAGGGAATTCCGACTCAAGCTCCTACTTCACTAACTAGAGAATTAGTGAAGCAAACACCCAATACTAAAGTGCTAATCTAGTAGAGGATGGAGAAATAGGAAGTGGGTTCTCTTTGGATTTTTGTTTCTCACAATCTATCTCACTTTTTCAAAACCCTAGCAAGCTTTTTCTCTTGCTCAATGAAGAAGATGATGAACTAAAGAAAAGAAAATGAGGATAATGATTAAGTGAGAATTCTAACCATGGTGAGTGAGTATCATATACTAACTCATGGTGGGACAAAACCATGGCTAAGTCTAAATGGTTAGGTTAATAAAAATCTAAGGTAAAACAAATCTAGTGGACTTTGTCAAAGTATCCACAAGCTTCCACAAGCTTCAAGCTTATGACAAAATGTCCACTAATTTGTAATTACTTTAAATAATTATTAACCACCATTTAAATATAGAATGGTGTAAGTCTTACACACCCATGTTTAGTGTATCATCAACCATGATACAATATGATAACACATTTTAACATATATCATATACATGTTAAAGTAGTGTACATGTGAGAAAAACCCTAAAGTGAACAAGTGTTAGCAAATGTAAATTAATATATCTAATATACAATTATACACTTAATTATTAAATCAACACTTGACTTAATAATCCGGTCATATCTTATATAACCGGCTAACATACATCGTATCGACTTATCGAATCAACACTTGATTCGATAACCCGGTCATATCATATATAACCGACCGATACTAAAAGTCGCGAGAATAAAATACGGTATCACATACACGCATTATTCTCGGTCCCTCACATATCACATACGTGCTCCTATTTCGTTTTTGCCTGAGCCAGTAAAACCTCTGTGTAGGACTCTAAAGACTCTTCAATACGCCGGCAGTAGGTGATGATCACATCACGCACCCAAAAGCCGTCAGTGGTACTAGCTGGACGTAACGGCTACCCGGGTATTGAGCGATCAGAAGATCAGCAAGCAAGCTCGCTCCTACTCCTGTAAAAAGCCTGCCGGTAACACTTCCCGTACAGTCCGGTCTCCTAGTCTGATATGTCGCATATCAAGTCTAGAGGTGGTAAACGTCAAACCCCAATAACCGATAAGTCGTGCCGATGTGAGGCTTATAACGGGTCGAGAAACTACCGGTAACACTTACCAGCAAATCTCTAATCAGCCCTGGCCAGGGACTTCCCTGTTACGGCCAATCGAGCACAGCGCAACATCAACCCCCAATACCGGGAGAGACGAAACCCCTCCTATCACTCATTGCCTCCATGTGACTCGGGACTGTACCCAAAAACCACCGTTTTGCACGCCCTCATGGACGTGGTAAGGTGGAAATCAAAGCACAGTAGGAATCACACAAGAATCTATGACGATCTCGGGTCTACAGACTAACCTGCACAAGTGTCACCTGAGAACTGCCATCTGACGTATGGTATAATACCATCTGGGAGTTCTCGGCGAGTCCGTCCAGTGTACCCAGTCTCCACTGAGCAACCGCATACCATCTCTGATGTCAAACACCAATGGATATGGGATCATCCATCGCCCATCTCATGGGTCGAGAAGCATATACGCTAGTCTACTCTGGTATATCGATGCCCTGTCTCGATACACCCTCGACTAGGGACCTTGAAGGATGTACTTATGGACTACCATATCCCCACTAGTATGATCCGCATCATCGTCCAGGTAGTCAAGTACACATCCTAAGGGCTTTATCAACATGTAGCCATCAGACAGTATAAAGAGACAAGTATACATGTTAAGATAAAGTGCAACCAAATAGCATACTATCATGTCGAGCAAGAAAGTCCTCTCTATATATGTCCAAGCATCCAATATAATATACATCATCTGTACAATACTGGCCTCTAGGGCATACATACAACTAACAATCTCCCACTTGCACTAGGGCCAGCTGCTGTAGTATCGCATACCGAGCATAGAGTCTCTCAAACTGTATCTGGGGAATGGCCTTCGTGAGTGGATCCGCTGTGTTGTTCTTCGTGTCAACCCTCCTGACCTCGATCTCCCGGCGATCAATTATCTCCCGGATCAGGTGATACCGCCTCAGAATATGCCTGGATCGCTGATGGGACCTGGGTTCCTTGGCCAAAGCCACCGCTCCATTGTTATCGCAATACAAAGGTATTTGATGCTCAATGGATGGAACCACTCCAAGTTCAGTAATGAACTTCTTGATCCAGACAGCCTCTTTGGCAGCATCGTTGGCAGCGATGTATTCAGCCTCCATCGTCGAGTCTGCCACGGTTTCCTGCTTGGAACTCTTCCAGCTAACCGCCCCTCCGTAAAGGGTAAAGACAAATCCCGACTGCGACTTAGAGTCGTCCTTATCACTCCGAAAGCTGGAATCGGTAAAGGACTCCACTTGGAGTTCTCCATTATCATACACCAAGAGCATCTCTTTAGTCCTTCGTAAGTACTTGAGAATGCTCTTCACAGCTGTCCAGTGACTCTCTCCAGGATCAGCTTGATACCTACTCGCTACACTTAGTGAGTATGCTACATCGGGTCTGGTACATAGCATCGCGTACATGATAGAGCCTACTGCCGAAGCATAGGGTATCCCTTGCATGCGAGCTCTCTCCAAATCAGTCTTGGGAGACATTTCTTTGGAGAGAGCGAGCCCTGAGATTGTGGGTAAAAACCCACGTTTGGACTCTTCCATACTAAACCTCTTTAGTATGGTGTCAATGTACCTGGATTGAGACAATCCCAATATTCTTTTAGATCTATCTCTATAGATCATAATTCCCAATATGCAGGAGTCATCACCAAGATCTTTCATTTAGAATCTTTGTGATAAGACGAGCTTGACCGATTGCAGCATAGGAATATCATTTCCTATCAAGAGTATGTCGTCTACGTACAATACGAGGAAGACAACCTTACTCTCTGCCACCTTCTTGTAGATACAAGGCTCATCTACATTTTTGACGAAATCAAACTCTTTGATAACGACGTCAAAGCAGATGTTCCAACTCCGCGATACTTGCTTTAATCCATAAATGGATTTAAGCAGCCTGCACACCTTCCCGCTGCTCCCACTATCTACGAAGCCCTCTGGCTGAGTCATGTACACGCACTCTTCTAAATCACCATTTAGAAAGGCGGTCTTAACATCCATTTGCCAGATTTCGTAATCATGATATGCAGCGATGGCAAGCATGATCCGGATGGATTTAAGCAAAGCTACTGGAGAAAAGGTTTTGTCATAGTCCACACCTGGACTTTGACGAAAACCCTTTGCAACAAGTTTAGCTTTGAAAGTCTCCACTTTCCCATCTACACCAAGTTTTTTCTTGAAGATCCACTTGCTCCCAATGGGTTTTACCCCTTCAGGAGCAACATCCAAAGTCCATACTATGTTGGTGTACATGGATTCTATCTCAGATCGCATTGCATCCAGCCATTTCACAGAGTCACCACTCGTGATAGCCTGCTCGAAACTAGTCGGGTCATCATCTTCCATGATGCAATCCTCGCTTCCACCATCAATGAGAAAACCGTAGTATCTCTTAGGTGGACGAGAAACCCTACTAGATCGGCGGAGAGGCTGGGGTTCGTCGGGTACTACTGAATCCTCTGGTTCTACTAAATCTTCAGTTGCAGTTTGTGTTGCTGGAACATCTTCCAGCTCTACCTCTTTGCCACTAATTTCTTTTGCAAGAAATTCCTTTTCCAAAAAGGTGGCATGTTGAGCAACAAACACTTTTTGTTCTTCAGCGTGGTAGAAAAAATATCCTTGAGAATTCTTTGGATATCCTACAAACTTGCAAAGAACTGATCGTGTCTCGAGCTTGTCCGGATTTTGCCTTTTGATATAGGCCGGACAACCCCATATCTTAACTCGTTTAAAATATGGTCTCTTCCCACTCCATATCTCATATGGTGTGGTGGGTACAGATTTAGATGGAACGAGATTCAATAGATATATGGCTGTCTCAAGCGCATACCCCCAAAAGGAAATAGGTAACTCAGCATCGCTCATCATCGGGCACACCATATCTAATAGGGTGCGATTCCTCCGCTCCGATACACCGTTGTGCTGTGGTGTATAAGGAGGAGTAAGCTGAGAGAGAATCCCATTCTCTTTTAGATAATCTAGGAACTCATTGCTTAAGTATTCACCTCCTCGATCAGATCGAAGAATCTTAATACTTTTGCCTGTTTGGTTCTCTACTTGGTGCTTATATTCTCTGAATTTCTCAAAAGCTTCAGACTTGTGTTTCAACAGGAACGCATGCCCGTATCTAGAGAGATCGTCAGTGAATGTAATGAAGTAGGAAGAACCGTTTCTGGCGTGTGTAGACATAGGACCGCATACATCACTATGTACCCGTCCTAAGAGTTCAGTAACTCTTTCTCCGTGTCCACTAAACGAAGTTTTGGTCATTTTTCCTTTGAGACATGAATGGCAAGTGTCATAAGATGATAATTCGAATGAATTCAAATATCCATTCTTATGTAACTTAGCTAGCCGTGTCTCATTGATATGGCCAAGTCTACAATACCACAAGAAGGATTCGTTCATTTCTGAACTTTTCCTTTTATGTGTGTTTTGTATATTGAGGACTGTATTTTGATTTAAAATGAATATGCCATTATGTAACGAGCCTGATGCAATCAACTTTTGATCTAGAAATATGTTCATAACATTACCCTTTACTACAAAATTATATCCTTCTTTACTTAATAAAGAAACTGATATAATGTTGCACATCATGTTCGGTATATAATAGCACTCATTTAGAATCAGTGTATCACCACTTGGTAATACTAGGTGATATTCGTCAACTACTTTGGCTGCAACATTTGCCCCATTCCCTACTTGAACGGAATGATCACCTTTTCCCAGTTCTCTACCTTTCCGTAGCCCATGTAACAATTTACATATGTGGGATCCTGATCCGGTATCTAATACCCAGGACGTAGGGTGAACTGAGAAACAGTTCTCAATAACTAACACACCTGAAGAAGATGCATCAACATGCATGTTCTTTTGGGCGGCTTGAGAATCCAGATATTCTCCTATTCCCAGTTCAGTCTTATAACTCTTATAAGAAAGAACGGGTCCAACGTTCCCCTGCTCAGTATAATAAGCGGGTTCAGTCAATACATCCATATTATTATCTTGATTAAGGCATGAAATGGTCGCTACCTGGAGAAAGAGAGAAGAAAACACTTTAGCGTATGCTCTTGCAAGATCAGATTGGTTATTATTTTAGCATATGCTCTTGTAAGATCAGATTGGTTATTATTTTATCTAATCAGGATGGCTCCCACTGTTTTTATCAAATCTTCCTTCAAACCCTAAAAGGAAAGACTAGCCGGGATTAATTACACCCTACAACTTCGCCAATCTTTCAACCAGGCCAGTGTCGGTACTTTGAGGGAGGTTCCCCGTGCTTTCGCACGGACCTAATTAAAGTAAACCTCGCTTTCCCAGAGGCGTAACCCCGCTGACACCTTTCTAGACACCTACTTGATCGGCTAATTGTCCTGTGTAAAACTCTCCCAGGAGTAACAATTGCTCGCAGTGGGTATCGGGATCCAACTATCTCATAGAAGGTATGCAATCTCATTGCAAATCTCAACACTTGAAATTCCCGATAATATTTTGCCCCTAGCGATGTATGACCTTGACTAAGTCAACAAACCATAAATCGCAAGTCAAGTTCAACCCGTACATTTCTCGATTGAATTAAACCCACCCGTACGACCCTTGACTAAGTCAACAAGGTCGTGCGAATACCCTAATCCAATCACATCTCATGTTTTAGCAGATAAACACTATTTAGCTACCGTACACTACGCCTTGACTATGTCAACAAACATAGCACGAATACTAAATAATATCTATCTGAAATGACGGAGGGCTACGCAGGTTTTTCAGAAAACCATGAGCGTAATGAACTTGATATCGTCGTAGAATCATGTGAAATTTTGAAATGGAGTGTTTTTTAGGCTTTCATTAGTTTTGCTTAAGAGGTCACTCCCGGTGAAGGGATCTCGGCTCTTTCCTCATCGAATAAGGTGCAGGGTATATCATATATACCGCTATGCAAAAACAAAACTCCAAAAGCAGTCAAAAGTCAAACTGAGTGTTGTAGCATCTGCCAGTTTTGCTAAAGAGGTCACTCCCGGTGAAGGGATCTCGGCCCTTTCCCCATCGAATAAGGTGCAGGGTATATCATATATACCGCTATGCAAAGCAAAACTGTAGCTACCCTTTTATGTAAAAATTTGATTCTACAATATCTTTTAGGTTTCTTTTCTTTCATTAATCACATTAATGAAGTCCCATCATTTAAAATACCTAAACATCACAGATAAATATGACGTACACTTATGCCATCCGTATTCGCCTCGATGTCCTCTCGTGCACCGTTAGGTTAGGTAACTAACAGCAGAGCAGGGCAGGGCTAGCGCGGGTGTAAAACATAAGTAACGCCATATTTATCTGTGATGTTTAGGTATTTTAAATGATGGGACTTCATTAATGTGATTAATGAAAGAAAAGAAACCTAAAAGATGTTGTAGAATCAAATTTTTAAATAAAAGGGTAGCTACAGTTTTGTTTTGCATAGCGGTATATATGATATACCCTGCACCTTATTCGATGGGGAAAGAGCCGAGATCCCTTCACCGGGAGTGACCTCTTTAGCAAAACTGGCAGATGCTACAACACTCGGTTTGACTTTTGACTGCATTTGGAGTTTTGTTTTTGCATATCGGTATATATGATATACCCTGCACCTTATTCGATGAGGAAAGAGCCGAGATCCCTTCACCAGGAGTGACCTCTTTAAGCAAAAGTGTTTTCTTCTCTCTAAGAGCCTAACTAGAGAATTAATGAAGCAAACACCCTATACTAAAGTGCTAATCTAGTAGAGGATGGAGAAATAGGAAGTGGGTTCTCTTTGGATTTTTGTTTCTCACAATCTATCTCACTTTTTCAAAACCCTAGCAAGCTTTTTCTCTTGCTCAATGAAGAAGATGATGAACTAAAGAAAAGAAAATGAGGATAATAATTAAGTGAGAATTCTAACCATGGTGAGTGAGTATCATATACTAACTCATGGTGGGACATAACCATGGCTAAGTCTAAATGGTTAGGTTAATAAAAATCTAAGGTAAAACAAATCTAGTGGACTTTGTCAAAGTATCCACAAGCTTCCACAAGCTTCAAGCTTATGACAAAATGTCCACTAATTTGTAATTACTTTAAATAATTATTAACCACCATTTAAATATAGAATGGTGTAAGTCTTACACACCCATATTTAGTGTATCATCAACCATGATACAATATGATAACACATTTTAACATATATCATATACATGTTAAAGTAGTGTACATGTGAGAAAAACCCGAAAGTGAACAAGTGTTAGCAAATGTAAATTAGTATATCTAATATACAATTATACACTTAATTATTAAATCAACACTTGACTTAAAAATCCGGTCATATCTCATATAACCGGCTTACATACATCGTATCAACTTATCGAATCAACACTTGATTCGATAACCCGGTCATATCATATATAACCGACCGATACTAAAAGTCGCGAGAATAAAATACGGTATCATATACACGCATTTTTCTCGGACCCGCACATATCACATACGTGCTCCTATTTCGTTTTTTCCTGAGCCAGTAAAACCTCTGTGTAGGACTCTAAAGACTCGTCAATACGCCGGCAGTAGGTGATGATCACATCACGCACCCACAAGCAGTCAGCGGTACTAGCTAGACGTAACGGCTACCCGGGTATTGAGCGATCAAAAGATCAGCAAGCAAGCCCGCTCCTACTCCTATGAAAAGCCTGCCGGCAACACTTCCCGTACAGTCCGGTCTCCTCGTCTGATATGTCGCATATCAAGTCTAGGGGTGGTAAACGTCAGACCCCAATAACCGATAAGTCGTGCCGATGTGAGGCTCATAACGGGTCGAGAAACTACTGGTAACACTTACCAGCAAATCTCTAATCAGCCCTGGCCAGGGACTTCCCTGTTACGGCCAATCGAGCACAGCGCAACATCAACCCCCAATACCGGGAGAGACGAAACCCCTCCTATCGCTCATTGCCTCCATGTGAATCGGGACTGTACCCAAAAACCACCGTTTTGCACGCCCTCATGGACGTGGTAAGGTGGAAATCAAAGCACAGTGGGAATCACACAAGACTCTATGACGATCTCGGGTCTACAGACTAACCTGCACAAGTGTCACCTGAGAACTGCCATCTGACGTAAGGTATAATACCATCTGGGTGTTCTCGACGAGTCCGTCCAGTGTACCCAGTCTCCACTGAGCACCCGTATACCATCTCTGATGTCAAACACCAATGGATATGGGATCATCCATCGCCCATCTCATGGGTCGAGAAGCATATACGCTAGTCTACTCTGGTATATCGATGCCCTGTCTCGATACACCCTCGACTAGGGACCTTGAAGGATGTACTTATGGACTACTATGTCCCCACTAGTATGATCCGCATCATAGTCCAGGTAGTCAAGTACACATCCTAAGGGCTTTATCAACATGTAGCCATCAGACAGTATAAAGAGACAAGTATACATGTTAAGATAAAGTGCAACCAAATAGCATACTATCATGTCGAGCAAAAAAGTCCTCTCTATATATGTCCAAGCATCCAATATAATATACATCATCTGTACAATACTGGCCTCTAGGGCATACATACAACTAACAGCAAGTCGCCCGATATATTTAGTAAACCTGAAAAAAGTAAACTTTAACATTTACTTGTGACATTAGAAATAATAATACTTGCATGATATTTGCTGCAGTTAGAATTTATATATTGTATCCATATGCGCAAACTCACTCTGTAGGACACATGCACCATTACCAGGTTTTTATATGCAGCACGAGCACTATTCATGTGTACACACACACCCTGGTAATTGCCATGTCACAACACTAGATAATTATTAATCGGAAACATGTTAATTGCTTAGACCTGTGCTATTGCAATAAATATTTAAAATGAAATCATAAGAATTGCTATTTCCGTGCATATATATCACTATATCATTTGCTCATGCCTAGTATAAATCATACATTGCAAATTGATACCATACGCATTCATTATCATTGACATATGCACCCATGATGATTTCATGAGATTTATGATATTTCTGGATTTTGGGGGAAAGCTGCAAGATTTCAAACTTATAATCTTTTAAAATATAAAAGTTGCGGTTTTCTAGTGATGTAAAGTGTCGTCCACCATGAGTTTGTTGTGGTTTTTGAGACCCGTTTCGAGGAGGTGGATGAACCGTCTCGGGTACATAGTGGGCCCGGTACGGTACCCCGGGGCAAGAAGATCACAGGAGATGGCGTTGAGCCTGGCAGGGGACAGATTACCTACCGGTGACTTCATTTTGCACGGCGGATATCCAGAGGATACCGACCGTGGCCGCTAGATTGAGATATGGATATTGGGATGGATCGGCCGGATGGCTGAGACCAGAGATACTTGACTTGGATATATGAGATTGAGACAGTTTTGAGGTGTCGTTGCTGGACACAGACTTTGTTGATTTCATGGATATTATGCTGATATTTGAAAAGAGTTTCAAAAACAAAGAAAGAATAGTTCTTATACCTACACGATGAGATCTTGAGTTGACTCATATAGCATACATACATAATAGTATATTCATGTGGCATACATACCTGTTATTACATCCATATGACATACATACTTGTTAGTACACTGATGATGCATACATACCTGCTAGTACATATAGCCATACCTGTTTAGAGATGCTAGGATACTTGTGTGCATGCATGCGATAGCCTTGTAGATGTTATTTATTACTCACGAGCCGGCAACTCACCCCCATTGTGCCACAGCTTTTCTGCAGGTCCGTTCCGTCAGCACTGTAGCGGCGGACACTTTTGCCTCTTTTGCTCATTTTGCCTGGACCCGAGGCTTTTTACTCATAGGTGGGTTGTTATCAGTTTGTACCACCTTATTTATTTATTGTATCTAGAGTACTCCATCTACTACTATTTCAGTTGTACCGGTTATTTGGATTATTGTATATTGACCTAGAGGCGAGGTTGTGAGACTTGTGGATGATATGTTATATTTGGGGTCGAGCTCACCTGAGTCGACATATTATTTTATCTGTGCTTTCATGCTTACTTATGCACATTGTATTTTACATTGCGTGGGATTTGTGACCGCCTTGAGGCGAAGAGCTAGCTCCCGCTTGGGGATGCCATATTCCTGTTATCCACTTGTATTCCTATTTGTACCCGTTGGGGGACTATTTTTACAAGAAGATTTTGCCGGAAATTTGGGAAAAAGAAGTTGTTTTTCGTAAAAAGAGACTTGATACGACTTACTGTAACAAAGTGCTTTAAACAAAAAACGGTTTTCCTTCACTCTAATTCTTAATTGGGTTTTGAATTCTGGGCTTCGGCTTACTTATCTTACGGACGCCTTGAGACGTTTCGTAACTTAAGTGCCGGTCACGTTCCGTACTCTGCAGGTCGTGACAAAGTTGGTATCAGAGCGATAGGTTTTACCTTTCCGAGTGTAGGATGACCCTTAGTAGATGGAGTAAGTGACTTAAGCAGGGTAGCGTAGCGTACGTATGTCCGCGGCATACTTGCGATACGGTACTCCGCCTAAGTGACTTTAGGATATACTTGCTTGAAATTCCTTCTTCAATTCCGTGTATCCTACGATTCTATTGCACCGTTCTTATTGTCCTGTTTCCTGTACCAGTCATTATGCCGCAGAGGGCTACCAGAGCGCAGAGGGCTGCCGCCCTAGACAAGATTCGAGCTGGCTCGTCCGAGACTAGGACTGAGCAGGGTGGTATGCCTACGCCGCAAGGACAGACCGATCCGCCTTCCACAGGCCGTATGGATAGGCTTGAGTCCGGTATGGAGGAGCTGCGATAGATGGTGGGGAGTATGCAGGAGCTACGTCAGATGGTGGGATCCTTAGTTGCGGCCAGTCGTGCACCGAGGCCAGAGGACGTACCTACTACATCCCAGACTACTATGATACCTGCTCCTATTACTACCACCGTGGCCATCCCGGTTTCGCTACAGGAGTTCATGAGGCTGAGACCTCCAGTCTTCACGGGTACCGATGCAGCAGAGGACTCGCAGACGTTCCTTGACAGCTTGGCCAGGATCTGCCATTCGCTGAGATGTTCTGATGATCACTGGGTAGAGCTTGCGAGTTTCCGACTAGAGGGCCTCGCACAGATATGGTGGGAGTCAGTTCTGAGAGGTCGAGCTGCAGGTCTACCGCCCATAACTTGGACCGAGTTCACAGCAGTCTTTTTAGCCCATTTCCTTCCGGAGAGCGTTCGTGACGCCAGGGCTCGTAGTTTTGAGGCCTTGATCAAGACTCCAGGGATGACGGTGTCTGAGTATGACGTCCAGTTTACACAGTTGTCCCGATATGCTCCGTATCCGGTGGATACCGAAGCGAAGAGGGTGAAGAGGTTCATACAGGGACTGAATGCCCAGCTATTTCTTGCCATTGGCGCCCAGCACTTCGATACCTATTCAGTGGCTATGGATACGGCGTTGCGGATGGAGGCACGTATTTCAGCAACTTCGGCCGTTCCCGGGCCGAAGAGGATTCGTACCGGCACGCCAGATCAGAGGCAGCATTCCAGATTCTCTCCGAGAGATAGGGCCGGTAGAGGGTTTGGACGCGGTCAGCTGTATGGTTCGTATCCACAGGGACAGCAGGCATCGCCAGGATGTTATGGGTGCGGGAGTCTGCACCATCGTGTTAGAGATTGTCCAGCGAGACGACAGGGAGCGGCGACAGTTCCGCATATGACCCTACCTCCATCACCGCCCCCTCCTCAGAGAGCTCTACTTCCTGCCACAGGCGATACTCCACGCCAGTTAGGTGCACCCAGAGGACGTGGACGCGGCGGACCGATCCAGAGAGGACGAGGAGGCAGAGGCCGAGGTCGAGGTCAGCCCGCTATTGGTGGAGGTTAGGCCCGAGTATTTACGTTGACACCGCAGGATGCGCAGGCATCCAACGCCGTTGTGACAGGTACCCTATCAGTATGCTCTGTTGATGCACACGTGTTATTTGATCCCGGATCCACGCATTCGTACATTTCCACACACTTCGTGCCGAGTTTGGGTAGAGAGTCCGGTTTGCTTGATCAGCCGCTTGTTGTGACCACTCCTGTGGGAGAGTCATTTGTTGCTAGGCACGTGTTCCGATCCTGTACCGTCCGTATTGGCGAGCGAGAGCTGCCTGTCGACTTGATCCTTCTTGAGATGTTGGACTTCGACGTTCTATTGGGCATGGATTTGTTAGCCACGTGCTATGCGTCTGTAGACTGCCGCGAGAAGACAGTTAGGTTTTGTTTTCCCGGCGAGTCGTCTTTTGTTATGCAGGGGGACCGTGGTGCCGCCCCTCACATATTGATTTCTTCTCTTCGCGCTGATCAGCTATTAAGGAAGGGATGTCGGGGATTTCTAGCCTATGTTTGCGACACTAGAGCTACAGATGTTCCATTGGACCAGGTTCCGATTGTATGCGAGTTCCCCGATGTTTTCCCTAATGAGCTGCCAGGATTGCCGCCTGAGCGCGATGTCGAGTTCTGTATTGATTTGATTCCCGGCTCGAGGCCTATTTCTATACCGCCCTATCGGATGGCCCCGGCGGAGCTTAGCGAGTTGAAGGTTCAGCTGCAAGATTTGTTAGATAAGGGACTTATTCGACCCAGCGTTTCTCCATGGGGTGCTCCGGTCCTGTTTGTCAAGAAGAAGGACGGAAGTTTGCGCTTATGTATCGACTACCGCCAGCTGAACAAGGTTACCGTGCGAAACAGATATCTGTTGCAACGCATTGATGATTTGTTCGACCAGCTCTAGGGGGCAGGATATTTTTCGAGGATCGACTTGCGATCAGGATACCATCAGCTGCGAGTCCGACAGGAGGATATACCGAAGACAGTTTCCGTACACGCTATGGCCACTATGAGTTTCTGGTGATGTCGTTAGGACTCACCAACGCCCAGCAGCATTCATGGACTTGATGAACCGTACCTTCAGGCCGTATCTCGACTTGTTCATCATAGTGTTCATTGATGATATTTTGGTGTATTCTCGGAGCCGAGAGGAGCACGAGCAGCATTTGCGGATTACCTTGCAGACTCTGAGGGAGCACCAGCTTTTCGCAAAATTTTCCAAGTGTGCATTCTGGTTGGACAGCGTTGGTTTCTTGGGTCACGTGATTACGAGACATGGCATATGTGTGGACCCGAAGAAGATTGAGGCTGTTCAGCAGTGGCCCAGACCGACATCGGTTACGGAGATCCGTAGTTTTCTAGGCCTGGCTGGCTACTATAGGCGATTCGTTCAGGATTTCTCCCGTATTGTTGTACCTTTGACCGGTTTGACCCGGAAGGAAGTTCCCTTCATTTGGACGGAGGAGTGCGAGCACAGTTTTCAGCAGTTACGGACTTGTTTGACTACGGCGCCGGTATTATCATTGCCCTCAGGATCAGGCGGATTCGTGGTTTATTGTGACGCTTCACGGGTGGGGCTAGGATGCGTATTGACGCAGCATGACAGGGTGATCGCATATGCTTCGCGGCAATTGAAGAAACATGAACAGAACTACCCCACTCACGATTTGGAGATGGCTGCAGTAGTCTTTGCACTTAAGATCTGGCGACATTACCTATACGGCGAGTCGTGCCAAATATTCACTGACCACAAGAGCTTAAAGTATATATTTCAGCAGCGAGACCTGAATCTAAGACAGCGTCGTTGGATGGAGCTGGTGAAAGACTGTGATTGCGAGATCTTGTACCACCCGGGCAAGGCGAATGTAGTGGCGGATGCTTTGAGCAGGAGGCCCGAGGGTAGTCTATCTTGTTTACGCACAGTGCAGAGGCAGTCGTCAGCAGATTGGCAGATTTTATGCGACAGCCGAGTTGAGTTCGAGTTCACTCCGACAGTGGGACAGCTTGCGCATGTTCGTGCACGTCCGCAGTTACTTGACCGCATTCAGGAGGCACAGCCCAGGAATGACCGACTTTCAGAGATCATGGAGCAGATTAGGCAGGGCAGAGATTCCGAGTTCGTGATCGACGATCACGGAGTACTACGATTGGGGACTCGATTGTGCGTACCAGATTCGGAGAGACTGCGACGTGAGATTCTTGAGGAGGCGCATAGATCTACATACAACGTTCATCCAGGTTCCACCAAGATGTACCGCGATTTGAGAGATGTCTATTGGTGGGACGGGATGAAGAGGGATGTCACTGACTTCATATCGAGATGCCTGACTTGTCAGCAAGTCAAGGCCGAGCACCAGAGGCCAGCAGGAGAGTTACAGCCTTTGCCCATTCCGGAGTGGAAATGGGAGCAGATTTCGATGGACTTCGTTGTGGGTTTACCCAGGACCAGTCGAGGGTACGACTCCATTTGGGTGATTGTGGATCGACTAACGAAAGCGGCTCACTTCCTGCCAGTGAAGTCCACTTTCAATTTTGCTCAGTATGCCCAGATTTACATCGACGAGATCGTGCGGTTACATGGCGTACCGACTTGTATAGTATCAGAACGAGGCACCCAGTTTACCAGCCGACTATGGCAGAGACTTCAGGAGGCTTTGGGCACTCGTTTGAGTTTCAGCACAGCATTTCATCCACAGACCGACGGACAGTCAGAGCGGACTATTCAGACTCTCGAGGACATGCTCAGAGCGTGCGTTTTGGACTTTGGTGGTAGCTGGGATCGTCATTTACCTTTAGTGAAGTTCTTATACAACAACAGCTTCTAGGATACTATTCAGATGGCACCTTTCGAGGCCTTGTATGGGAGGAGATGTAGATCGCCCGTCTGTTGGACTGAGCTTAGCGAGAGCAGTATTTTGGGGCCGCAGATCGTGCAAGAGACGACCGAGAAAGTACAGTTGATTCGACATCAGATGAGAGCAGCTCAGAGCAGGCAGAAATCGTATGCAGACAGGCGTCGTCGCAAATTAGAGTTTGCAGTTGGCGATCATGTTTTTATGAGGGTCTCTCCGATGAAGGGCGTGATGCGATTTGGGCGAAAGGGAAAGCTTAGCCTTAGATTCGTGGGTCCCTTCGATATCCTCGAGCGTGTCGGCGCTGTTGCATATCGTTTGGCTCTTCCACCCAGCTTTTTAGATGTTTGTAGGGTGTTTTTCGTCATCCCATTGAGATGGGAATACGCGCGCGCTTGTCAGGCGTACTACAGATTCCCCTTGCCTAGGGTAGGCCGGGGTTTAATGATTATGGGGATTCGAATCTCCGGCAGCCGCGGACTAAGCTGCCGTTAATTACCCCTCGCCTTTGGGGCGAGGGAACCTCCGATTAACGGGTTAAACTGGTCATGCGAACTCGATGTGCAATGTACGTGTGTTTTGTTTTGGAGGGGGGGTTTAAATATATCGGGAGCCACCCAGAGTTTTTACGAGGGTCCCGCTACCCGGATAGCGGGCTGGGGGTCAAGAGGGCTAGCAGCCCCCTTACGGGGTGCGGGGCAGCGCCCCGTTAGAAATTTTTTTCTAACAGGGACAGTGTCGTGGAGTATGTGTGTATGTAAATATGTATACATATGTACAGATATACATGTATATATATAAAAAAAAGGGAAAATACGTCCAAAGGATGCGTGGGGACAGCACCTTGGGCGCTGTGCGCCTAGGTGCTGTGCGCTCAGGCGTTAGAGTGCCACGTGTCGGCACGTGGGCGCTCTGCGCTTGAGCGCTGGGTGCTTGAGCGCAAGTGCGCCACGTGTCGGCACGGGGGCGACTTGCGCTCGAGCACTTGCGCTTGAGCGCAAGCGCGCCACGTGTCGACACGGGGGCGACTTGCGCTGGAGCGCAAGCGCGCCACGTGTCGGCACGGGGGCGACTTGCGCTCGAGCGCAAGCGCGCCACGTGTCGGCACGGGGGCGACTTACGCTCGAGCGCTTGCGCTGGAGCGCAAGCGCGCCACGTGTCGGCACGGGGGCGACTTGCGCTCGAGCGCTTGTGCTTGAGCGCAAGCACGCCACGTGTCGGCACGCGGGCGCTCTGCGCTTGAGCGCCGGCGAGAAAAAGAGGCTTTTAGCCTAAAAAAATTTCTCAGAAGAGAAATCAGAGAGGAGTTGGACTCCTGAGTGTGTGTTTTTTTTTTGGTTTAGTGAACGATGTTCTTCTTCCTCCTCCTCTGTTAGCTGGATCTTGAAGATCAAGAGATATGGGATTTCTAAAAATCTCTTCTTTTTGAGATCTAATGGAAGATCTGAGTTCCCCTTTATGGGTTTTGTGGTGAAAAACTAATTTGTTTTATAAAAAGAAGAGTAAAACTCTTGATTTAATTCAAGAGAAAAAGGAAGGTTTTGGAACCTTGAAGAAGGAGAAAAGATCTCAGATCTGAAGAAAATTTTGAGAGAGAGAAAAAGTTGTTAGATTTTTTTCATTATCTTTGCCTTTATAGGCCATACACTTTACACATAGCCCCTTGGGCTTCACAAAATGGCATTTTGCCTATCCCATGGCTCATGTGCCATTTCTTTTTTGCACATAAGCCATGGGCTTTACAAAAATTTGGCTTTATGCCTATTTTTCTTACATTTATCCATAAAACAAAACAAAAGAAATACAACAAAATTATTTATTACAAAATTTTATCTTGGCATGGGGGGAGGCCGGCCGCTTCATGTTCGGGCTCGACCCGGGCATGGGCCCACTGGATCTGGGCTTGGGCCCACTTGGCTTGGGATTGACTTTGATTTTGACTTGGTCAACCGGGGTGTAAATTTTTACCCCAACAATGTTCAGCCCGTCTTCCACGTGTCAATGCTACGCAGATATCTTCATGACCCTTCCCACACGATTCAGCATCAGACAGTTCAGCTTGAGCCCGATCTTTCGTTCACCGTGCAGCCAGTGGAGATATTGGATCGGCAGCTGAAGAAACTTCGATCCAAGGTCCTGTCGTCTGTGAAGGTTCTTTGGCGCAGCCCGGATAGTGAGGAGATCACTTGGGAGGCCGAGGGATAGATTCGGAAG
Source organism: Agapanthus africanus (assembly GCA_030015575.1). Classification (NCBI taxonomy): domain Eukaryota; kingdom Viridiplantae; phylum Streptophyta; class Magnoliopsida; order Asparagales; family Amaryllidaceae; genus Agapanthus; species Agapanthus africanus. The sequence goes on along the minus strand of CM057342.1, from coordinate 692,976,867 downwards.
AAATTCCCTCATCTTATTGAAGGTACGCGTAGTTGCATATTTTAAAATTCGGGAACGAATTTTCTTAAGGGGGGAAGACTGTAACACCTGAGTTTAGAGTTAGTGGTAATTGTGTATTAATGTGGAGTTTTTGGTAAAAAGTTTACCAAAACGAGTTTCTAGTAATTTATCTGGTTTTATGGTTATTTTAGTAGAATTTTATCTCGACCGCACATACTTATGCACGTTAACTAGGGTTAAGACTAGGGTTGCCATATAATTGAGCTTGTGGGTTAACCATGTTTAACTTAACCATGGTGGTCTAACACGCTTGATTAGGCTAATTAGATTTAATTAAGGGTGGTTGGTTTTGTCCAAGGGTGTTTAGGGTTTAGGTTGACTTGCTTGTTGTGAGAGAGAGAGAGAGAGAGATGTGATGGTTGTCATGATAGCTTTTGATTGTGAGAGGGAGAATGATGGCTTTAAGGTTGTGTCACACTATTTCAATTCAAAACTTTTTCACTCTCATCCTTCAACTCACTCTCACACTCACACCTCTCTCACTCTTACACACACACACACCACTCACACATCAGCTGCTGCAACAGCAGCTGCTTCAGCCACCAATTCAGCACCTAAACAGTAACATCAGCTGCTATAACAGCCCCAACTTCTTACATAACTCCTCCCCCACAAACACACAACACTTCATCACCCCAATAGCCACAAATACAACCCCTGCTGCTGCTACTGCAGCACACACTTCACAAAATAAAACAACTGAACCAAAGCAACAGCAACAGCTTCTGCAAATTTCAGCAAGGCACAGTTCAGCTCATTTCCAGTCAAGTTTTGCAGCACCAGGAGCTGTAGCAACAACACACACCCTCCTACTTCTTCTCTTCTCTTTCATCTAGGCTTTCTAGAGGTATAACCCCTTAACCCAACTCCTAATTGCTAAAGTTATTGTTATCTAGCCTAGTTTAGTGTTTATTACATGTTTTAATGGTAATTTTGGGTAATTTAAGGGAATCTTGGCAAAGTAATGTTTGTGATGGTTAGAGTAGCCTTATAGGGTGCTATTGAGACTAGATCAACCAAGTTTGGTCCCAGATTTCACACAAATACCCGATTTATCCGACTTGGCGTAAATTAGCAGTTTTAGCGACTTTTTAGCCTCTGTTAGATCTGCTGTTGACCCGAGCCCTTCAGAATAAAATTGTGAAGACCGTAGCACAGTGACCTTAGCAGAGACACACACACAGAGCACGGGGACCCACCTCCCACTCTTGGCTGCCGGTTTATTCAATCTGGCCGTAATTTGCGGCCAGAGTAGGGGGTGGGGTTGGGTTTTTGGGTGTAGGGTCCTTCTAGGTAGCTTAGTCTGTTGGTATTTGCAACTTTTTAAGTTGGGTCCAGAGGCAAAATCTGGAGCTAATAACGTGTTTTCGATGTTTTAAAGCTTGTGCGGCACGTGCGTGATACGCGTGGTTCTGTGGCGCGCTGTGCGACACAGCGCGTCGATGTAGGTTCTGGTGGGTTGTGCGCGTCGCGACGTGTCGTGTGCACGCGCGTTTAGTTTCACGCATGCGTATCCTTTTTATCGATATATCGTGTTTTGCAGGATTTTTCCTTATATGGTGACTTTTGTAAATTCTAGGTTCGCCGTCGGAGACTTCGAGCGTAGCGGAGAAAGGGAAGCAGGTGGTCGAACACACCTAGCACGGGATCACGGGTGAGTAGATTTCACATCTACGGGGGACGATCGTTTGGATGGCGCAAGTCGCCCGATAGATTTAGTAAACCTGAAAATAGTAAACTTTAACATTTACTTGTGACATTAGAAATAATAATACTTGCATGATATTTGCTGCAGTTAGAATTTATATGTTGTATCCATATGCGCAAACTCACTCTGTAAGACATATGCACCATTACCAGGTTTTTATATGCAGCACGAGCACTATTCATGTGTACACACACACCCTGGTAATTACCATGTCACAACACTAGATAACTATTAATCGGAAACATGTTAATTGTTTAGACCTGTGCTATTGCAATAAATATTTAAAATGAAATCATAAGAATTGCTATTTCCGTGCATATATATCACTATATCATTTGCTCATGTCTAGTATAAATCATACATTGCAAATTGATACCATACGCATTCATTATCATTGACATATGCACCCATGATGATTTCATGAGATTTATGATATTTCTGGATTTCGGGGGAAAGCCGCAAGATTTTAAACTTATAATCTTTTAAAATATAAAAGTTGCGGTTTTCTAGTGATGTAAAGTGTCGTCCACCATGAGTTTGCTGTGGTTTTTGAGACCCGTTTCGAGGAGGTGGATGAACCGTCTCGAGTACATGGTGGGCCCGGTACGGTACCCCGGGGCAAGAAGATCGCAGGAGATGGCGTTAAGCCTGGCAGGGGACGGATTACCTACCGGTGACTTCATTTGACACGGCGAATATCCAGAGGATACCGAACGTGGCCGCTAGATTGAGATATGGATATTGGGATGGATCGGCCGGATGGCTGAGACCAGAGATACTTGACTTGGATATATGAGATTGAGACAGTTTTGAGATGTCGTTGCTGGACACAGATTTTGTTGATTTCATGGATATTATGCTGATATTTGAAAAGAGTTTCAAAAACAAAGAAAGAATAGTTCTTATACCTACACGATGAGATCTTGAGTTGACTCATATAGCATACATAGATAATAGTATATTCATGTGGCATACATACCTGTTATTACATCCATATGACATACATACTTGTTAGTACACTGATGATGCATACATACCTGCTAGTACATATAGCCATACCTGTATAGAGATGCTAGGATATTTGTGTGCATGCATGAGATAGCCTTTGTAGATGTTATTTATTACTCACAAGCCGGCAACTCACCCCCGTTGTGCCACAGCTTTTCTGCAGGTCTGTTCCGTCAGCACTGTAGCGGCGGACACTTTTGCCTCTTTTGCTCTTTTTGCCTGGACCCGAGGCTTTTGCTCATAGGTGGGTTGTTATCAGTTTGTATCACCTTATTTATTTATTGTATCTAGAGTACTCCATCTACTACTATTTCAGTTGTACCGGTTATTTGGATTATTGTATATTGACCTAGAGGCGAGGTTGTGAGACTTGTGGATGATATGTTATATTTGGGGTCGAGCTCACCTGAGTCGACATATTATTTTATCTGTGCTTTCATGCTTACTTGTGCACATTGTATTTTACATTGCGTGGGATTTGTGACCGCCTTGAGACGAAGAGCTAGCTCCCGCTTGGGGATGCCATATTCCTGTTATTCACTTGTATTCCTATTTGTACCCGTTGGGGGACTATTTTTACAAGAAGATTTTGCCGGAAATTTGGGAAAAAGAAGTTGTTTTTCGTAAAAAGTGACTTGATACGACTTACTGAAACAAATTGCTTTAAACAAAAAACGGTTTTCCTTCACTCTAATTCTTAATTGGGTTTTGAATTCTGGGCTTCGGCTTACTTATCTTACGGACGCCTTGACACGTTTCGTAACTTAAGTGCCGGTCACGTTCCGTACTCTGCGGGTCGTGACAATAAATTAGTCTCCGTATACAATCCACGGGCAACCAAGAACAAAACAAACACACACGACACAAAGTGACCCTCTGGAGAAGGAGAAAGTGGTTACCGTGATGCGGTAGCATAATTAACTGCAGGGTCTTGCACCTGCAGAGAAGAGCGTCCCCACAATCAAAAACCCCTCAAACGAGGGCGAATCTGACGAAATCTGCTACAACGGCCGCATCCATCTAAACCTCCGATATACGGTGCTATAAATCAACTTGGCATCTTCGGAGAGGTGGACGGATAAAACCAAATATCATCTGCCCCCAAATTCAGGCAAGATGTCAGTCTTCCCGGTCTTTCGGCGGAGAACAGATTCTGGCACGCCCGATGGGACGTTTTCCTCTTTCTACTCCACACTTCGTGTGTCGTGTTTCGTGAACAAATCGCGGTTTGCTATGGTTGCCCCTAGATTCAAGGTACTAAGATTTAGTGTCTTGCTCCGTGCAGAAAACAGAGAAAATGGCTTCCAACTGCATAAACTGCAACAACTCCCACTCTATCCTTGCTGGAGGAGTGACCTATGGGCTTCAAGCGGCCTCCGTTTTTACGATGCCAGTGGAACAGGTGACTCAGGCCACTACTTGACTGTTCTTTAGGACCATGCTCCCACCAATGAGCTTCAACGCTCCACTGCCGCTGCAAGAAGCTCTGAAGAATTCGGTCTTTGATCGGCTCATCACTACCGCGGCCCCTCTCAACGGGTCGTCCAAGTCTAATACTTCAGTCTTCGACAAGCTGAGCCTAAGCTCAAAGGGGCCCACGAAGAGGCTCGCAATACCAGAGAAGGCTATCCTAGCTCCTGCTGTAGCTGAAGCCGTCCAAACTGCTTCCCCTGCTCGAAAGTCGTCCTTCGATAGGTTGACTATTCCTTCCCAGCGGATGTCAGTCTTTGACAGGCTGGCACCAACAGTAACCTTTCACCAGATCAGGGAGCATGAGGGAGCCACCCCCATAGCTGAATCAATACCGTCTGCAAGGCTTGCTCGACGTCGTCATTGGCGCCGAGTGAGGAAATATGGGGGTAGTTCCCCTTCTGGACTGACTCCGCCAGCTCCAACGGTAGAAGTCCATGCTGCTGTTCCAATTGGGAACAGCTTTGAACCACTCAGGAGGGTGCGCAAGAACTCTTTGACGGCTGTGCTAAAAAGATCTCCTCCACCTGTGGAAAATGATGCAAAGGTGAAGCCAGAGCAGCCCCCTCAGCGGCTATCCACTAAAATTCATAAAGTTTGGCAACAGGTCTAAGACTCGGTGATCAACCAAAACTACTCCCGCAAACCGAAGAAGATGAAAGTTCGGCAAGAGAAGGACCACCCTGTTGTACCATAGAATGTGTCATCTATTTGGGTTCCCGCTGCAACGATCCCCTCAACTTTGACCACCCACAAAAGGAGAAGGCCGGAGAAAATTCCCACGTCCGCGACGAATCTTAAGAACACTGAATCTAAACGCCCCAAGTCTGGGGGCATGGTGGTGCACACTGTTTATATGGCATCCGGGAAAAAGGAAAGCAGTGCTTCTATGGGTCATCGACCGCTCACATGATCCGTAACAAAGGCCCAGGAGCAAAAACAGAAGCTCCAGGAAATGTTAACACAGATGGCCGCACTCACTGGGCCAAAAGAACGACCGGAAACGTCGTCAGAGTAGCGTCATGAACAAGAAACCGATGCTGAGTTCCTCCGCAGAATCCTCGAGAGGAAGGACAAAGAGGCAGCGGAACAAGCTGCCAACATAAAATGAATGGCGGTTTTATTCCAAGACATGGTCGGGATGATGTTACAGCCGGATCCTCCAGCTAAAGACCCCCCGATTATCCTTGAAGACGACAGAGAGGAGATATCGAACCCTCTTCTGGCTCTATCAGCAGCCAAAGAGGAGACCATCTTCAAAGCCGCCGTGGACGACTATATAGCTCAACAGATACGAGATCATCAGGCGAAAGAAGCGACCGGCCAAATTGTTAAGACTGGACGACCCTATCCGAGTTGGTACGACCAAATAAAGTACCCGCCGGGATATACGATCCTTCAATTCTATGTATATAAGGGGACGGGGAATCCACACCAGCACATTGCTCAATTCAGAGCCTTGTGCAGTAATACTGGGGGTGACGACAAACTGCTGCTTCGCCAGTTTGTTGGCAGCTTCTCGGAGACAGCGTTTGAATGGTACTCCGAGCTCCCGAACGACTCCGTTAAGACATTTGCAGAAAGGGAGCTACTGTTTACACAAAGATTCACAAGCGGTAGCGAGCGCATCCCGATCACCGTATTAATTAACGCCAGAGTGAAGCCAGGAGAAACATGGGTGCAGTACGCGATACGGTGGCGGAATCTATGGTCGAAATGCGAACAACGCAACGAAGAAGCTCCTGCGGTAGGCATGTTCGTGGGTACTCTTGATCCGCAAGCGACCATATCCCAATTCATGATGTTCTTCAAGCCAACTACTTTCCAGGCCTTGATTGACAAGCTGGCCCAAATGGATCAGATGGGTCATAGACCATCTTCTTCGAAGTTGGAATCTCAAAACGAAACAGGGAAAGGGAAAGCGACCTTCATCGCCAATGCTCAGCAGCAGCCCAGTGGTCCAAAACCAACTGATCGCCAAGATGATAGACGGCGATTCTTCAATGAGAAACTGAAGCGCCCTTATTCATTTCCCCGGGATAAAACGAGGAGACTGTTCGAGCTGGCGGTACGCAACAGCCTCATCACCTTGCCGGATCCAAAACGCCCATTGCAACCCGGTGAGGCCAATAATCCCAATTATTGCCCCTATAACCAAGTGGTAGGCCATCCAATCGAAAATTGCTTCGTCTACAAAGGCTGGATTGAGGACCAATACCAACAGGGTAAATTCGCACTGTCTGAGAATTGGAAAGTAAGCCCGCCTCAGCCGCACGCTCTTAAAGGGGGAACACACTGGGGGCATCATGCTCTTTTATAGAAGAAGCTCCATAGGAGGTTGCTCTTTCAGCCAAGACGAAAAAAATGCTGAAGGATCTCCAAACATGCCCGGCAATCAGGTGGAAAAGTCCGCTGGAGCCCAAGATCATTGAAGGAATGTTGAAGCCGTGCCTGACTCCAAGAATTGGTAGCGATAATCAAAACGCTCAGGCCCAGCCGTCAAAGTCTTCGAAGAAGAAGAAGAAGACCAAAAAGCCTGTGAAGTCTGATGACAAGCGCACGGACCTGCAAAAACATATTGACGCGCTGGAGGAATATAACTAGAAGGCGCGAACCCCGGTCACACTCCAAGAGTTTCTCAACCACATCCTTGAAGATAGAGATGGCGATGAAGATGAGGGAGAAGACTTGTTAGACAAACCTGAAGATTATGGGGCAAGTTGCCACGTGATCTCTCGCTCGTCAGTAGATGGTGAAGAAGCTCCTGATACAGAGAAAATGAGGGCAGATCCCGAACCGGAACTCCTAGGACCGTCAGACGAGATGATTGACGTATTCTTGAACGAAGCTCTACTAAAAAGCAAAGCTGATCAGGAGCGTGAAATCGCCGTATACGAAAAATCCAAACGTCGGCGACTAAACGAAAGGATTGAAATACCCCAATTGGATAAGAGCAGATCTGCCGCCAGCAAAAGCAGGTTCAAGACAAGGAAAAGGTTCGCCAAAGCCATATCGATGGGAATGAAGCTGTCACCCTCCGAAGGAAACACTCCTGATAGGATACACCTTAACGAAGAGGATGCACATCCAAACTACTGCATGTATCATATCATCGGAGGACCACACACCCTACTGAAGAATGCAACGCCTTTAAAAATTAGTGGCAGGGATATGTTGCCCACCGACAGCATTTCAAGCGGATGAAGCGCAAGACGCGTCGAGAGCAGAAGAGCATGACAGATGAGCGCAGAAGAACTGCAGGCGACTGTTACATGGTTGATTTCAGGATGTCGCAAGTTCTCACCTTCGGAAGCGATTCTGACGAGGAAATATCCCTCGGCCCTCTCTTCAAAGAACCCACCTACGAAGCAGAAGAGACGAAAACCTGCGAGAACATTCAGCTGCGCAATCACACGCTACCCGAAAAGAATCTCGGACCCGCAAACATGGGATCAGATAGAAAAGATAAGGGGAAGGAAAAAGTCCCTGAGGATTTCTCCCTCGATGATCGATTCATTGAAGAGCTGGAAGCTAAGGACCCGCCCAAGAAAAATAAGGTGGATTACAACGTTCTGGTATACCTGAGGAAAATACCCTCGCAGCTAAGCATTCTCGACGCCCTTCTGCTACCCAAAGAGGCGAGAGATTATCTAATCAAGCATTACAAGATCCTGACCAGTTTCAAGCTTTCCTCGCCAAAGAAAAGATGAAGGATGAGCTGGAATAAATTCACACAGCTGACATCACTTTCGGCAATGAAGATCTCCTCCTCGGAACATGTGAGCACAACCGTCCCCTATATGTCTCCGGGTATTGCCATGACATTAAGATAGGGAAGATCCTAGTTGACAATGGGTCCTCTGTCAATCTCCTAAATGTGAGGGTGCTAAAAGAAATCTGCATGAGCGTTCAACACCTCGCTCGGGAAAAAATCACTATCTCAGGGTTCGACTCCCAGTCATCACGGACGCTCGGGTATGTGATACTGACGTTACGCTTTGGGCTGCTCGTCACTGATATCAAGTTACACGTCATTGACGCCAAGACTTACTACAACGCTTTGCTTGGCAGGCCTTGGTTACACGAGTACAACATTATCCCTTCTACAAAGCATCAGTGTATAAAGTACTTCAATGATGGGCTTGAATACACCGTGACAGGGGAGCTGAACACATTCTCCATGAATGAAGTCCGAAAATACGAAGATGCAAAATACTTCTTGCCAAACTTCGAAGACACGGAAATGTTCCATAAGCCGAAGAATAAGCAAAAAGCTATCACCACCGTTCCGGTCTTTGGGAGCGATACCGAAGGGGGGGAAGAGATAGTCTATTCAGGACCGCCCCAATACACCAAGCCAGGACCATCCACCCCTATTCTGGTCTTTGGCAGTGACTCTGAAGACGAGGTCAACGCAGTATTCTCGACTCGTCCATCAGTGCAAGCCTTCATTGGAGATGAACAGAGTTTACAAATCGCTATGGTTCCGCAAGAGCATTACAAAGAGATCGACGCACTTGATACCTACAATGTACAAGAACTGCAGACGTTCTACGTCCCTCCCAGGCGAAAATATGAAAACGCAATCCTCTTTTATCAATCCGCGGAAACCAAAGTGGAGAAAGAAATCTGGCATGGCGCCGATTCTACGCTTGACAGGCTCCAGCCCATCTTTCTGCCCAGATACTACACAGAAGGATTAAAAAGGCTGTTGAGGCGCCAAGGCGCACTCTTCAAACAGACTGCTCGACAAGCTCAGTTCTACAACAAGATCTGGAACGTCCCTGGAACTCAGCGAAAGTTGCCCAACGAGAGAATGGAAACGATTAGGTTTGGATATATTCAATCCAAGAAACGGGAGTGATTCCATGGCTGCTACGTTATACATGATTTCAATGAAGAAGGAGATGCTCTATTAGAAGATGCTAACCCTGAACAAAAACGAGGTCCCACCATGAAAGTGCCAAGTCCGTCGTTCGAAGAACAGATGGACAAGCTAATAAGAGAAGCGGGTCAAAAAGCCCGGGATTACCATAACCGCGAAATGGCCATTTACGAGAAAGCCAGGACGCAGCTCCTTCTTCAGCAGACTACAAAGAATGATGATGCCCTTCGTCACCAACCCGTTATACAGAAGACCCGACACGAAGGTAGAAACAAGCTAAAGAACGGAAAAAACGTTCGACAGCGACAAAACGGGTCCAAGAAGCCACGCTATCGAGAATTGAGCAACCGGGATCCGTCTCTTAAAAAGAAGATGGGTCGAGCATATTCTTTTCCCCAAGAAAAGACAAAAAAGATATTCGATCTTGTCATGAAACATCAAATGATTACCCTCCCGGAGTCCAAGCACCCCAAACATGCAGACGAGGTCTCTCACCCTGATTATTGCTCTTATCACCGAACGATAGGACATCTCTCGAAAACTGCTTCACATTCAAAGACTGAATAGAAGACAAGTATCAGCAAGGCAGGTTCGCTTTATCCAGCAGTAGGAGGGTAACCCCGCTACAGACGCATGAACTGAAAACCACGTATGCAGCGAGAGTAGAAACAGATCAACGTCGGTCTTGGAAACGATCTCGTACCTGTCACGCGATAACACTGTCAGGAGAAGGAATGACCGAGAATATGGATGACCTCTCACGGTGCTTCAAAAACGATGATGACGAAGTGATCTCAGAGTTTCCACCAGCGCCGAAGGAGCTGGAAGATGGGATACATACTACTGCAGATAACCTCAGAAAGATCGACTTGGGGACGGCAAACGACCCACGGCCGACGTTCATTAGTGAGCTGTTATCTGAAGAAAAGGTGGCTACGCTCAAAGACGTGCTCATGCAGTATAAAGATTGTTTCATGTGGAACTACTCCGAAATGCCGGGACTAGATCCAGAAGTAGCTGTGCACAAATTGGCGATATCCCCGGACGTCAAGCCAATCAAACAGGCACCGAGAAGAATGCGTCTCGAACTTGAAATGAGTATCAACGCCAAATTCAAGAAGTTAATCGACTCCGGCTTTATTCAAGAAGTTCAGTATCCTGACTGGATCGCCAATATTGTCCCAGTGATGAAGAAAAATGGGACGGTGCGCATCTGCGTGGACTTTCAGGACCTCAACAAAGATTTTCCGAAAGATGACTTCCCCGTACCAGTTACCGAGCTGATGATAGACAACATGTCCACTCACGAAGTCTTCTCCTTCATGGACGGCTCATCGGGGTACAATCAAATAAAGATGCATCCCGAAGACCAGAAGCATACCGCTTTCCGGACTCCTCTGGGCATAATCTGCTACAAAGTAATGCCTTTCGGTCCGAAGAACGCCGGTGCCACCTATCAGATGGCCATGACAAAGATTTTCGATGACCTCATACATGAAATCGTTGAATGCTATATCGACGACCTCGTGGTTAAAACAAATTGCACGAGGAATATTGGGAGCATCTGAAAATAGTGTTCCAGCATCTTCGGAAATACGATCTGAAGATGAACCTTCTCATATGCGCATTCGAAGTTTCCTCGGGCAAATTCCTAGGATTCATCGTGCGACATCAGGGCATTGAAATAGATCCATCGAAGATCAAGGCGATTATGCAAATACCTTCGTCAAGAACTCTCAAGCAACTGCGATCTCTCCAAGAAAAGCTCGCATATATTCGACGGTTCATAACCAATCTCTCCGGAAAGTGTCGTCCCTACAGTCACCTAATGAAAAAGGGGAACCCGTCCGTCTGGGATCATAAATGCCAGAGTGTACTGGACGAAATCAAGCAATACCTGCAGAATCCGCCGGTACTGACCGCTCCAGTCAAAGGAAAGCCTCTCATCCTGTACATAACAGCCCTTGAAGGTTCTTTAGGCACGCTATGGGCACAGGAGAATGATCAAGGGAAGGAAAGAGCCCTCTACTACTTGATTCGAGTTCTAATGGGGGCAGAAAACAATTACTCCCCCATTGAAAAACACTGTCTGGCATTAATCTTCACGATAACGAAGCTCCGGCATTATGCTTTGGCGCATGAAGTCCGCCTCATATCAAAAGTGGATCCTTTCAAATATTTGATGCCAAGAGCCATATTAACAGGACGACTAGCTAAATGGGCCATCCTCTTGATGGAGTTCTCGATAACATACCGACCGCTCAAGGCAGTGAAAGGCCAGGCCATTGCCGACTTCGTCGCTGAGCATCCCATACCTGCCGATTCACCCCTAAATTGCGAATTTCCAGACGAGCACGCGTTTGACACGATCGATGGGGAGAAAGGAGATAGTGACACCCGATGGGAACTCTACTTCGACGGGGCATCTTCTATGAAGAAGCGAGAGCATAGCACCCTCATAATCAAATCTGGGGTAGGCCCCATCTTCGTGACTCCACAAGGAGGGATAATGCGCTTTGCCTTTTCCTTGACAGAGCCAAGGACAAACAATGAAGCCGAATATGAAGCTTTAATAGCAGGTCTTGAGATCGCTATCGACATGGGAATCGAAAAGCTCCTCATATACGGAGACTCCCAGCTGCTCGTTAGTTAAGTAAATGGCGACTATCAAACGTGCAAACCAGAGTTGGTAAAGTACGGTGAGAGAGTGCAACAACTGCTGACTCGAATCCCTTCCTACGCCCTGGAAATCATACTGCGCGCGGAGAATAGCAAGGCGGATGCATTAGCCAAACCCGCTAAAGAACTGGCCGACGAGAACCTCGATGACGTAAAGATCATTGTATAAAGTCGTCGGGTTCTTACATCGGCAGAAATATCTCCGGAGTCGTCTGAAGAAAAAGAAGCGACCAAGCAAACGGCCTTACAAATAAAAGACCAGGAGAAGGCCAAGGATTGGAGAGAAGTCTTTATAGACTACTTCAAATCCAATCGAACACCTGAAGATGCGTCCTCAAGACATCAGCTCATGAAACGAGCTATATCTTTCGCCTTCGCCAATGACACTCTATATAAGAGATCATTTGATTCTCTATGGCTAAGATGCCTGGGACCTGAAGAAGCAAGGAGAGTCGTCTAAGAAACTCACGATGGACTCTGTGGTTCTCATCAAGCCGGGCCGAAGATGAAACTGAAGATCAAAAGGATGGGCTACTATTGGCCCACAATGATCCAAGACTGCCTCGAATACGCGAAGCAGTGCCACTCGTGCCAGATTCACGGGGAATTTATCCACCAGCATCAAAATCCGCTACATCCAACGGTGGCTAACTGGCCGTTCGAAATGTGGGGAACTGACATAATCGGGCCCATTGAACCAGCATCGTCCAGAGGACATCGGTTCATACTGGCGACAACTGATTACTTATCCAAGTGGGCAGAAGCGGTAACACTAAGAGAAGTGAAGACGGAGAATATCCTCCATTTCTTCAAGACACACGTCATCTATCGGTTCGGCACTCCGCAATAGATTATCTCCGATAATGGGCCGGCCTACAAAAGTCACAAAATCAGCCGCTTCATGCAGCAACATAATATAGACTGGAGATACTCTTCGGTCTATAATCCCCGAGCTAACGGTCTTGCTGAGGCTTTCAACAAGACCTTGATGAAGATCATGAACAAGACGGTGTCCAAAAACAAAATGGACTGGCATGAAAGCTTGCATGAAGCTCTCTAGGCGTATCGAACTACGTTCAAAACGGCCGCAAATACAACGCCATATGCATTGGTATTTGACGCAGAAGCGGTACTCCCCTTGCAGATAGAGCTGCCCTCTCTACGAGTGGCAGTTCATTATGAGCTAACAGACGAAGAGAATGCCCATCTTAGGCTCGAGGAGCTTGACGCCCTTGACGAAACTCATCTTATGGCGCAGCAAAACTTGGAAGCTTACAAAGCAAAGATGACGCGCTCATACGAGAGACTGACTAAGCCGAGAAAATTCCACCAAGGAGAACTCGTGCCAGTGGTCAAAAGACCTATGATCCCCAACCGTGCCAAACGAGGGAAATTCGAGCCGAATTATGAGGGCCCGTACATCATAGACAAGGTCTACCAAGGTGGGGCTTACTTGCTCATGAATATGCACGGCGAAAGACCCTTCAGGCAATAAACGGCCGGTTTTTAAAAAAATACTACGCCTGACGAGTCATGGCTTAGGTCAACGATAGATGACGACGCCTATATCCACTCGCTATCTTCCCAAGCCCAAACTCTATAAGCAGTATCGGACCGAAACGTTCCTAAACTAGCAACGGACTGAAACGTCCCAAAACTAGCAACGGACCGAAATGTCCTAAAACTAACGACTGACCGAGACGTCTATAAACTACTACGGACCGCAGCATCCTAAGGCTGACGCAAAAAATGGGTATGTCCATAAGCGAGATGGGCACGGATGAAAACCCGAAAGGGCTCCGTGAGTAAAAACAGCAGGACTACTGGCGAGTTTATGAAAACCCAAAAAGGCGCAATCTCGTTAAAACACACTTACATGGTCCTCTCGACCATGTAAGGAGAACGTACCTGCGTAAGATCCTTACGACTCATAAGGAAGCAACACACTTAGGGATCCCCACGATTCCTAAGGAGAAAACGCACTTACGAGATCCTCACGACTCGTAAGGAGAATTCCCCTTTGAGACCCTCACGGCTTATAGGATTCAAAAGCCTTAAGCTACAGGGATCTGAACCTATTCTTAAGCCGCCTTACATCCCAATTATGCCCTACAAGCGTTTCAATATTGACCCTTGTATACAATCCACGGGCACGAATAAACATTTCCCTAACAAAGTCCCACCAGCGATTAGGGATATGCTCACACGGTGAACGACCCTTGTAAGTCCTCTCGACTTATAAGGAGAAAACACTCTTGTAAGATCCTTATGCCTTATAAGAGAACATACACTTAAGAATCCTCATGATTTTTTAGGAGAAAACGTACTTATGAGATCCTCATGACTCATAGGGAGAAATACCTTTATGAGACCCTTACGGCTCGTAAAGTCAAAAGCCTTAGTCAACATGATCCTAACCCTGTTTGCTAAGCCACCTTTGTTCGACATCGACAGAGGCAAATGATGATTCGCTCCTAGCAATGTCCCAGTGGTAGTGATGCTGATGCCTAAATCGGTATCAAATTCCAAGCCTTTTCACGGCAAATGATGATCCGCTCCTGGAAATATTCCAGTCGTAGCGATGCTGATGCTGAGATTGGCACCAGATTCCAAGTTCCACACTCACGATAAAAATTCAGCGAGCCAAAAATGCATATGAAATAGCCGAAATGATGGGGCAACTTGCAACAAAATCAACAAGTAAAAATATATGCATACAAAATAGCCGAAATGGTTGGGCAACTCGCAATAAAAAACAGCGAGTATAAAGAAAAAAATAGCCGAAATGATTGGGCACCGCGAAAAATAGCCGAAATGATTGGGCAATCGTGACCTTCGCGATACAAAAAGCTGAAATGATAGAGTATCGCGGAAAGAAAACAAAAAAATAATATAATACAGATAAAATGAAACTTTTGCCCTATAGGTGAGATCGCATCAATCCCTGTATACAATCCAGGGGCACAAATAAAGAGGGAACCATATCATCCCACTAGGCTCCATCAGAAAGAGAGCCAAGTCTCGATGGCAACATCTGCATCTCAAGAGATCAACAACGGCGTTCCTTCTCGTTCCAACCAGAAGAAGATACGACGTCAACAAACGGAGCCACGGCAAAGTCCCCTAGTTCCGAATCTCAATGGTTCACAGGCAACCTAGATATCAACAATGGCGTTCCTTCTCGTTCTAACCAGAAGCAGATACGACGTCAAACGGAGACACGGAAAAGTCCCCTAGTTCCAAATCTCGATGGTTCACAGGCAACCTAGAGATCAACAATGGCACTCCTTCTCATTCCAACCAGAAACAGATACGACATCAACAAACGGAGACACGGCAAAGTCCCCTAGTTCTAAATCTCGACGGTTCACAGGCAACCTAGAGATCAACAATGGCGTTCCTTCTCGTTCCAACCAGAAGCAGATACGACGTCAGCAATGCGGAGCCACGGCAGAGTCCCTAGTTCCAAGTCTCGATGGCCACATCTACAGCGTGGAGACCCACAATAGCGTTCCTCCTCATTCCAGCAGGATTTGAACGCGACAATCAATCTCGGAGCTATAGCAGAGTCCCTAATTCCAAGTCTCGACGGCCACATCTACAGCCTGGAGACCCACAACAGTATTCCTCCTCATTCCATCAGGATTCAGACGCGACAATCAATCTCGGAGCCACGGCAGAGTCCCTACTTCCAAGTCTCGATGGCCACATCTACAGCCTGGAGACCCACAACAGCGTTCCTCCTCATTCCAGTAGGATTCGGACGCGACAATCAATCTCGAAGCCACGGCAGAGTCCCTAGTTCCAAGTCTCGACGACCACATCTATAGCCTGGAGACCCACAACAGCATTCCTCCTCATTCCAGCAGGATTCAGACGCGACAATCAATCTCGGAGCCACGGTAGAGTCCCTAGTTCCAAGTCTTGACGGCCATATCTACAGCCTGGAAACCCACAACAGCGTTCCTCCTTATTCCAGCAGGATTCGGACGCGACAATCAATCTCGGAGCCATGGCAGAGCCCCTAGTTCCAAATCTCGACGGTTTACAGACAACCCAGAGACCATCCCGACGTTCGTCTCGTTACAGTAGATGAAATATCAGCAAAGCGGAGCCGCGGCAAAGTTCCCAGTTCCATGACTCGGCGGTGCACAGACAACCGAAAGTCAACTCCTGACCCCATATGGCTAAAGTCAATCCTGACCCCGTATGGCTAAAGTCAATCCTGACCCCGTATGGCCAAAGTCAATCCTGACCCCGTATGGCCAAAGTCAATCCTGACCCCGTATGGACAAAGTAAATCCTGACCCCGTATGGCCAAAGTCAATCCCGATCCCGTATGGCCAAAGTCAATCCCGATCCCGTATGGCTAAAGTCAATCCTGACCCCGTATAGCCAAAGTCAATCCTGACCCCGTATGGCCAAAGTCAATCCTGACCCCGTAGAACACGGCTAAAGTCAATTATGACCCCATGGAAAACGGCCAAAGTCAACCCTCGACCTCCCCCATCGAAGCAATGCTTTGACTCGGGAGCAGGTCAGCTCATCAATCACTTACAAGTCCTCTCGATTTGTAAGGAAGAAAATCCTCTTGTGAGATCCTTATGACTCTCAAGAGAAAACACACTTAGGAGTCGTCACGATTCCTAAGGAGAAAATACACCTACGAGATCCTCTCGACTCTTAGGGAGAAAAACCTTTATGAGACCCTCACGGCTCATAAAGTTGAAAAGTCTTAGGCGGAATATCTGAACCCGTTTCCTAAGCCATCGCTACCCTGCAAAGATTCCAAGATGGACAGCTACCTACTATCTATAGGCCAAATTTGCTAAAATCACATGACAACAAAGTAAAGAAAAGAAGGCGATAACACAAGATAGAAAAGAAATGTGTCTTTTATTCATGAATTCAATTGGATACAGGCTACATCATATGAAAATGAATGGAATAAAAAAATAAATGAATGCATGTTATTCATGAGTTACAAATGTATAATCAATACAAAGACAGCTACTGAGAAGGAAGCGTTTTCAGTAAATCAGCTAGCTGCTTGCGCACTCCTCTCAGCTCCTTTTCGCGATCAGCCGCCGCGGCCAGCTCTGCTTCAACTTGGGCCCGTTGCTGCAGACAGGATGAAAGTTTCTTATCAATTTCCTGCTGAGCGGCTTCCTGACTCTGCGCAACCTGCTCACTGAGATCAAGCTTCTTCCTCAGCACCAGCCCGTCAGAGATACATCGTTGAAGGTTTTCAAAGATGGAGTTCAGCTGGGCAGCATTCGCTGCGACCTTAGCACGCAGTTGGACAGATTCAGCGGAATTCGCCTCACGTTCCTTTCGTTTAAGGGTGGCCTCTCGTTCGAAATGGCGAAGGAACGGAACGCTCTGCTCAACCCATGCAGCTCGCTGGGAGTTCGAAGCCAACACCTCCAGAGCAGGACGCCTAAGCTCAAGCTCATGCAGGAAGGCCTCAATCTTCCTGCAGTGATTAACCCAACACTCAACGATGCCTTCGCTATGGAAGTTCACGAGCGTCGCCAGCATGGGATTAACCTCGGCAGAAAAATCTGCAGCAAATACAGAGACCTCTGCTTTAAGCTCCTCAATGTACTCATATAACATGCGCAGGCTGGTCACAACGCCCTTGGAAGATGGACGTCTGGAAAAGGGCCCTTCCGGCATTAAGATGCGAGACTCGAAGGGAGCTGGAGTCGGTGTGATTGCTGCAAAACAAATCATAGTCAGATATCGGCTTAAAAGATAAAGAAGATACAAGAGCGATGAAGGCTACTATACCGGCTATGGCAGGTGGCAGAGCTGGGAGTACTGGTGGTGCGACGATTCTCTTGTCCCCTCCTTCAATTTGTAGTGCTATAATCAATTCAAAGTTAAAAACGGCAGGGTCACCCATTAAAGAAAAGAAAAGACGTCGGTTAGAAAAGATTCTCACCGGCACTAGCAGGCAGACTAACTTTCGACTGGAAGGAGAAGTGCGGGTTCAACACTTGATACAGATGATCGAAGAGAACTCCTACAAGGTTGCGATGATGCATGGTCAGTACAACGAAGATTACATCCACAATTTAAATTAGACAAATCGCAAACCCATACCTTCCAGCATTTGAGAGGACACAAAAGAAGGTAAAGGGTCGGCGACCGTCAGAGTAGCAACCAGAATCTACCTGATGGCACGACCTCAATGTTCACCACACCTGCATTAGAAACAAAAGAAATGCCGTCAGAAGGAATTGAAAGGGATTGCGGAACAAACAGGAAAACAATGACCCAAAATCTACCAGATGAGTCGCCAATCAAAACTGCGACAAGAGCATCACTAGGCGCAGCGACTGCTCCGCTCTCCTCCATTGGAAGGGTTTCGCCGCCCGTGGCTTCATCTCCCGGTTCTATGAGAGCCGTTGTGACACTCGCGATGCCAGGCGATGGCAGGGAACTGCAAGGGGAAAGAGTGACAGTTGGGGCAGTCCCGGACTCCTGAGAAAGAATAACCACTTCGGGCTTGGTGGTTGCCGTCATTTCACCTACCACCTCCTTATCATGACTTGACCCTGCAGGGTATGATATATGAGAATCTGAAGATCAAACTATAATAAAAGGACCCAGTGTTATGTTACCTTAGGACGGCCTTTCAATTGCCTCCCGAGCTGCGCCACCGCCTGTCTATGAGCGGTAGACAGGGCGGACGGAGCACCCTCTGGAGAAATTGGGACAGGGGAAGCAGTGCTCAAGCCTGTGCCTACAGCCAAGGCGGCATTGCGTTCTTTCGCTGCACGCCTCTTGCGCTTCCTTTCAGCCTGAGCCGCAAGAGCTGACTTCCTCAGGACTTACGATAAAGGAAGACCATCATCCGAACCAAGTTCTGCCTCCCGCGCCGTTACGACGTCCATCATCGGCTACTTCTGCGAGACCCCTGGTGGCGACTTAGGGATAGCCATGGCTATAGTGGCCGGCGCCAACGATACCGCTGCGTCACCACTCGCGATTGGCACTACACTTGGGATAACCTGAGTCGAGGTAGTCCCTGTAATAAGATGAAAAAGAAGGGTTAGTTTACCCATAAAAAAGGGAAATGAAGGCACAGTGAGCCGAAATATACCGAGGCCCAAGGAAGCGCGAACCCTTTCCTCCTCTTCGAAAGTCTTGAGGGAAGCTGCAAGAGCTTCTTCGGTGGAGATACGTGTTGAAAAAGAAAACGTCAGTCAAAGGATGATAATTAAAACAACTACGGAAAAATACGACTAAGGTCTACCTAACTGTGCGAGGGCGATCATTCCTGCTTTGTTGCGAGCTAATTGCTTAGAAGCTGCGAGGGCAGCCTCCAGTTCGGTGTCATCTGGCGCCATAAATAAACCCTCGTTAGTCCCGTACTCACTTAGGCCCTCGCTGTAAGGAGCATGAGGCTCCTGGCCAAATACAACATCCGTAGAAAGTATCGATTTCTTTTTCTTCTGCGACTTAACTCCGGCAGCAGATAACACTAGCTTGCGCTTGGCGGGCAATTTAGGGCGACGAGTCCCGATCTAAGTAACCACGCCAAACTCAGGAGACGCCATAGCCACCGCTTCTACAGGCATGCGGGGTAGGGGCAGCTCAGGCACGACACGTGGTACCATAGCCACAGCAGCTTCTCTCAAGGGAGGATGGACGATGGTCCATCGCTTCAGAGGAACGTTTGGATTACCCCCTGAGGCGGTACCCTTGCGGTCAAGCAGCGATCGCTTTTCTTCTCTAATAACAGCGCCCATCGAATGCTGGTACCACGCTACATATATGTTCAGAGCTTTTGGAACGCAACTCGGCCCACTAATAAAGAAATGGGAGCCGGTGTTCAACCGCATAAAATGGTGCAATACGCTACGGATACCCTCTTCAGTAGCAGCCGGTTCTGCCAAGCAGGTCTCGAGCGGGACGCCCTGATTATATCTTAATTGTTGGGCGAAACGATGCGGGTTGTACCTCATGAATAACGCCGAATCGTTTTGCCTAAACACAAGAAAGCCCGACCTAATTGAATATAAATGGAGAATCTCCCGAGCTTTCAAGATAGGGGGCCCGTCTTTAAAAGTGTTCTGCAGTGGCTGCACAGCTTTTGTGGATTCTTTACCGATGGTTAGAACTTTATCGGTAAAGGTTATGCCATCTCCAACTGTGCGTGGACGAAGGAGCAAACCCCTAGCTTCCCGTTGTGTCGGATTTACAATGGATGCGTCAACTAGCCGCATTATCCGGGGAAAGTTGTACTTGTCGTCGAAGCCGGGCCTTTTGTGGGCACCGAAAGCGCCAAGTACATGAAGCTAAATCCATGACATAAAATAATGCATCGAGAAGTTCACGTGTTGCACCCCTAGTTCAGCGGTGTCTGCCGCCAAGCTGAGGCCGTGATACAAATGGGCTAACCCAGCGACCCCAACGGCCACTTGCATCCCAATAACCATTCGGTGAGCTGGATAAAAAACGGACGGCCTCATATGTCGAGGGTGCATTGGAAGCACGAACCAGCTTAGCCATAGCCCGAGGAACCCCAAAAAGAACGCTTCTTCGTCGATCCCAGAAGCTGCAAGCTCTGCGAAAGAGACGACTGGGGAATTGGGGAGAAAGAAACTCCTCTGATCCGCTTCTGCTGCCGGCTGGTTGTCCAAACCAAAACTAAAAGGATCGTCGAGTTTGGAAAATTTCACGGTTTCCTTCGACAGGACTTCTGAGCGAAGAAAACGGGTGATGAAATCTGTGAAATTAACCCCATGGCCTCCGGATTCAAGAAAAAGGCTCTCATAGATATTCAACACCTTAATTAAACTTGGGAATTGATGTTGAATGGCGTTCTCCGGGGTAAGGCCTGTCATCACTGACTTGGCAGCAAAGACGTACTCGTCCGGAGGAAGCAGCTCCTCATAGTGTTCTCCCCTAACCGGTAAGCCAGAAATCTCTGCAAACTCCTCTAAAGAGATTGAGACTTTTCGATCCAACAGAAGGAAGGTGTGGGTCGGAATATTCCATTGCTCCAGAAAAGCCTTGACCCACCAGGCAGGAGGCGTAGAATATTGAAAAAAAGAAGCGTAAATGGCGGGATATAACCTGAGCTTCAGCAGCTGCGACTTCTTGGCTGACAAAATATGGCGGGCCCATTGCAAATACCCAGCTGGATGACGAGGAGTTAGGCCTATCATATATGGTTGTCCCTAAGGGCGCGACTCTCCTTGACAGATACGTCGCCCCAAGGTATCCAAAGCCATTGGAGGCTGTACGGGTATTGCAGCCATAGAGGGCTGAAGGAGACCCTGTGAAGTCCAGTTAACCTCCTCCTCGGTAAAGTTCACCGGGGGTGGGTCGGCGTAGTGGATCGCCGAAATAGGCTCCGAAGGTGCTGCGCAAGAGAAGCTCCGTCGACCTCTGATAATTTGATTGTACCACGTTCCCCATAAATGAAGGTTCTTTTGTTTCAGATCATGATCTTTGATCAGTGCAAACACCTACCTATCAACAGGCGCTTCGGGGAATCCGCCTTTCGAACGAACAAACGGGAAAGAAGTGTTGAAAGAAATAGTACCTACGCGGAAAAGAACAAAATTTTCAGCCATTAATGCTACAGTTTAAGCTCTATCACTAGGTACTTTAAAATTGTACCGCACTGCAATGCAGTGGAAAGGTACCGGGGGGACCCACACAATCTAGATGACAGTTCATCATTAATAAAACAATCTCATCATTTGATGAGACTATCATTAAATGAGGAAATTCTAAAAGGATCCTTATTTAATGAGGGCCCCTCGGGCCAAGGAGTAAATCTCGCTTGAGAGCAGTGCTCTTCAACAGATATGACATCTGTCATAATTAATGATGAAGGAATAAAAATTCCCCCAAAAATTTTGAAGAGCTACGCTCTGAAGATAGAATAATCCATCAAAAACTTTAAGAAGCAAAGCTTTATTGAGTTAAAAACTCTGAGATTTTTAAGATCTGCAAGATGAACTCTAATAGTTCTTCTTTAAAAATGGGTTAAGAGACCCTAAGAAAGATCTCTTTAGATCTATGAGAGCAAAGCTCTGTTAGCAAAACCCTAAAAAAAAGTTTTCTTAAATCTATGATCTGAAAAGAGCAGGGCTCTGTTAATGGGTGAAACCCTAGATTATTAACTAATCCCTTCAAAGATTTAATCTTTACCTAAATTTTTGACAGAGTTCTGTCCCAAAGAAAGTTCTTAAGACAAAGAGCTATGCTCTGAAGGAGAATTAATTCTCAGAAAACAAGAAAGAAGACGAACAGAGATCATCTCAAGGGCCAAGGGTCCTATTTATAGGCACTGAGAGCCGTTTCAACTTCCAAGTTGATATAATGGCGCAGATGCTGCCACCGCTGCACTCACGTGTGAGCCACGTGAGCGCAGCGGTGGGGGGACATTTGTTTCCCCCAATCAGAGCAAAACTCTATTCAAATTTTGAAATTTGGAATGAAGCAGCGCTTCATAATAGCGCCAGCGCTGAGAGTCAATGACTCTATTGAAGCGCTCACGTGCAAAGCATGAGAGCGTTGGCGCTAACAGCGCCAGCGCTAAGAGTCAAAAACTCTGTTGCAGCGCTCACGTGCAAAGCACGAGAGCGCTAGCGCTGGCAATGAGAGCGCTAGCGCTCGCCAGCGCTGAGAGTAAAAGACTCTGTTGCAGCGCTCACGTGCAAAGCACGACAGCGCTAGCGCTGGAACTAAATGTTCCCCACCGTTGGATCAAAGATCCAATGAAGATGATAAATCATCAATTAACCAGAATAAAATTCTGTTAAGGAAACGTTTCTCATAATCTTTCCAAACAGGAAAGATTGTGCTCTGAAAATCAGAGCACCGTTGGATCAATGATCCAATGGTGATTAAAAATCACCAAAATACAGAATAAATTTTGTATGGGAAAAGATTTCCCAATCTTGTTAAAAACAAGAAGATTGCCTTCTGTAAAACAGAAGCCCTAGGATCAAAGATCCAACGGTTGGAAAATCCCCAAATCAATTAAAGAAAAGATCTCTCCAACCGATTCAACAAATCAGCCTACCCTATATAAAGGCCCCAAGACTTCAAGTCTCATAGAGAGGAACCCCCCCCCAAACTTTGAAAAAAGTTTAGAGAGAAGAGCAAGCTCATGGCAGAAGAAGAATTTCTTCAAGGTAAAATAAAGAGATCAAAGCATCTCATCAGAAAAATAACTTAGTTCTTAAGCTAGATCATAGATCTATAAAGAAAATGCTTTTCACAAAGAGATCATAACATCTCATTATAAAAAGGAGGAGAATAATTCAACTCTCTTAGGATCACAGATCCATAAAGGCAAAACCTTTCACCAAAAACATAAGAGATTGAAACATCTCCTATAAAACAAGAACTTTGTTCTTAGATCCATGAGACAAAGTCTCTTAAAAGAGAGAATTTAATTCTCAGGGAGCAGAGTTGCCTAAAAAGAGCCTTAGCGCTCCATTCAAAAGAAGCGCTTCAGCGCTCCAAATCTAGCGCACGGCGCTATAGAGTCTTAGCGCTCCAAATTTAAAAGAGCCCTAGCGCTCCAATTTAAAGAAGCGCTTCAGCGCTCCAAATCCAGCGCAAAGCGCTCCAATTAAAAGAAGCGCTTCAGTGCTCCTAATCTAGCGCACAGCGCTACAGAGCCTTAGCGCTCCAAATGTAAAGAAGCGCTCTGCGCTCATTGTCTGGCGCGCAGCGCCAAGCGCGCGACGTGCCCCTCACGTGTGCGCTACTTCACCAGAAGCGTTCTGCGCTCATTGTCTGGCGCGCAGTGCCAAGCGTGCCACGTGCTCCTCACGTGTGCGCTACTTCATCAGAAGTGCTCTGCGCTCATTGTCTGGCGCTCAGCGCCAAACGCGCCACATGCTCCTCACGTGTGCGCTGAGGGAACACAAAGTGTTCATTAAATAAAATCCCCAGTGCTATAATGAGTGCCCGACATTCAATAAAAGACAAAAGTTGTCAGGACCAATGCTCAGCATTGTTAAATGAAAAAGGATTGAGTCTAATTAAATGTCCAACATTTTAACTGAATGGACCGAGCCCAAGTAGGCCACAGATCTCTAATTCAGATTAGTTGAGCACATATGCTCATAAATCTTTTATCTTAGTCCCAAATTGGACTACATATCTCCCAACCAATATTGGTTCAATGGTACATCTCTTCACTCCTTTGATATTTGTCGTTGTAATCCTTCAATGTCTTCAGAGATGTGACGGGTCCCGAAAACCAGACATTTCACGGACTGTGGGGTCCTTAAACTCATGGACTATGATGTCCTTAAACTTTGCAGACTATGACGTCTCTAAACTACTGCGGACTGTGGGGTCCTTAAACTCATGGACTATGATGCCCTTAAACTTTACAAAATATGATGTCTCTAAACTACCATGGACTGTGAGGTCCTTAAACTCATAGACTATGATGTCTTCAAACTTTACAGGCTATGACGTCTTTAAACTCTATGGACTATGATGTCCTTAAACTTATGGACCGCAAAGTCCTTAAACTAAAACAATATAGTCCAAATGCTCTTTTGTTGGATCTAAATGATCCCGTTAAGTTGATCTTAGTCTAAAAACTAGACAAACGTATCCTTAACAAACGTTTGAGTTGATCTTAGTCTCAAATGAGATTAACGATCCTTAAACCCCAACCCAAACCCAAATCTAAGAAAATACAGATTTGGACTAATCAACGACCTACGGGCGACAACATAAATGAGTCTCCGTATACAATCTACGGGCAACCAAAAACAAAACAAACACACACGACACGAAGTGACCATATGGAGAAGGAGAAAGTGGTTACCGCGATGTGGTAGCATAATTAACTGCAGGGACTTGCGCCTGCAGGGAAGAGCGTCCCCACAATCAAAACCCCCTCAAACGAGGGGGAATCTGACGAAGTCTGCTACAACGGCCGCATCCGTATAAACCTCCGATGTACGGTGCCATAAATCAACTTGGCATCTTCGGAGAGGTGGACGGATAAAACCAAATAGCATCTGCCCCTAAATTCAGGCAAGAAGTCAGTCTTCCCGGTCTTTCGGTGGAGAACAGGGACTTTGCCATGGCTCCGTTTGTTGATATTGACCTGTATCCTGCTAGAGGGAAGAAGAACGTTGTTGGTTGATCTCTTGGCTATAGATGTAGCCGTCGAGACTTGGAACTAGGGACTTTGCCATGATTCCGAGACAGTCTCTAGGTTGTCTGTGAACCGTCAAGGTTTGGAACTAGGGGGCTTTGCCGTGGTTCCGAGGTAGTCTCTAGGCTGTCTGTGAACCGTCGAGATTTGGAACTAGGGGACTTTGCCGTGGCTCCGAGGTAGTCTCTAGGCTTTCTGTAAACCGTCGAGATTTGTAACTAGGGGACTTTGCCGTGGCTCGATTTTGCTGACGTCGTATATGCTTCTGGTTGGAACGAGAAAGAAGGACGCTGTTGATTTCTAGGTTGTAGATGTAGCCATCAAGATCTAGCTTCTCTATGATGAATCCTGGTGGGACGATATGGTTCCCTTTTCGTTTGTCCATGGATTGTATACAGGAGTCAATGTGATCTCACCTGCAGGGCAAAAGTTTCGTTTTTTTTCTTTCCGCGATGCTCTATCATTTCAGCTTTTTATATCGCGAAAGTCGCGATCGCCCAATCATTTCGGCAATTTTTCGCGGTGCCCAATCATTTCGGCTATTTCTCTTTTCTTTACTCGCTGCTTTTTATTGCGAGTTGCACAATCATTTCGGCTATTTTTATATGCATATATTTTACTCGCCGATTTTTGTTGCGAGTATGAAACTCATGATCCGATACCAATCTTAGCATCAGCATCGACTAGAATATTTCCATGAGCGAATCATCATTTGCCGTGAAAGGACTTGGAATTTGATACCGATTTAGACATCAGCATCGCTTCCACTGGGACATTGCCAGGAGCGAATCATCATTTGCCTTTGTCGATTCAAACAAAGGTGGCTTAGCGAAGAGGGTTAAGATCCTGTCGACTAAGGCTTTTGACTTCATGAGCCGTAAGGGTCTCAGAAAGGTGTTTCTCCCTACGAGTCGTGAGGATCTCATAGGTGCGTTTTCTCCTTAGGAATCGTGAGGATTCTTAAGCGTGTGTTCTCTTATAATTCGTAAGGATCTCACAAGAGTATTTTCTCTTTATAAGTCGTAAGGATCTCACAAGAGTGTTTTCTCTTTATAAGTCAAGAGGACTTACAAGTGTCGTTCACCACATGAGGTCATTCTTCATCGTTGGTGGGACTCGGTGAGGGAAACGTTTATTTGTGCCCGTGGATTGTATACAAGGGTCAATATTGAACCGTTTGTAGGGCAATTTGGGGAATGTGATGGCTTAAGAACAGGTTCAGACCCCTGTAGCTTAAGGCTTTTTGAATCCTACGAGCCATGAGGGTCTCATAGGGGGAATTCTCCTTACGAGTCGTGTGGATCTCATAAGTCTAATTTCTCCCTAGGAATCATGGGGATCTCTAAGTGTGTTAATCCCTTGTGAGTTGTAAGGATCTCACGCGGGTATTTTCTGCTCACAAGGTCGAGAGGACCTTGCAGGTGTCTTTATTTTAACGAGATTGCGCCCTTTCGGGTTTTCACAAACTCGCCGGTAGTTCTGCTATTTTTACTCACGGCTCCTTTCAGGTTTTCATCCGTGCCCATTTCGCTTGTGGACATTTTTTTTGACGAAGAAACTCTCGAGAATAGTTTCACCGTATGTAGCCTATTTGTTCGCCGGTGGGATTTGAGCCGCAGTCCTCACCGCTGGGACTTATGGACTTGCACTCTACTACCGCCGTGTTTGAGGCAACGTTATTAGTTTAGGGACTTCTCGGTCCGTTGATAGTTTAAGACATCTTGGTCCATTGTTAGTTTAGGGACATCTCGGTCCGTTGTTAGTTTTAAGGACGTTACGGTCCATAACTAGTTTAAGGACGTTACGGTCCGTAGCTCTCCATGTTTGAGATGAAGTACTGTTGGGTACTACTCTTAGAGTCCTGACTCAAGAACATAGCGAGCGGACATAGGCGTCGTCTTCTATCATTGACTTGGGCCGTGACTCGTCAGGCATAGTATTTTTTTAGGAATCGGCCGTTTATTGGCCGGAAGGGTCTTTCGCCATGCATATCCATGAGCAAGTAGGCTCCACCTTGGTAGACCTTGTCTATGATGTACGGGCCCTCATATTTCGGCTCGAATTTCCCCCGTTTGGCACGGTTGGGGATCATAGGTCTTTATACGACTAGCACAAGTTCGCCTTGGCGGAATGTTCTCGGCCTAGCCAATCTTTCGTATGAGCGCGTCATCCTTGCTTTGTAAGCTTCTAGGTTTTGCTGCGCCATAAGATGAGTTTCATCGAGGGCATCAAGCTCCTCAAGTCAAAGATGGGCATTCTCTTTGTCCGTTAGTTCGTACCGAACCGCCACTCGTTAAGAGGGTAGCTCTATCTCCAAGGAAAGTACCGCTTCCGTGCCGAATACTAACGTAAATGGCATTTTTTTCGTGGTCGTCTTGAACGTTGTCCGATAGGCCCAGAGAGCTTCATGCAATCTCTCATGCCAGTCCTTTTTATTTCTGGACACCGTTTTCTTTATGATCTTTGTCAATGCCTTGTTGAAAGCCTCAGCTAGACCGTTAGCTCGCGGATTATAAACTGAAGAATATCTCCAATCTATTTTATGCTGCTGTGCGAAGCGGCTGATCTTATAGCTTCTGTAGACTGGCCCGTTATCAGAGATAATCCGTCGCTGAATGCCGAACCGGTAGAGGACGTGTTGTTAGTGTATATACCCTAGAGGCCATTACTGTATCATACTAGTATGTATATTACTTAATGGAAGCTTGGGATATTCACCTTGTATTGACAATCTTGCTCAAAATGGTAGTATGCTACTTGGTTTGTTTCTACTTCAATGTGTACATGTGTTTATTTTAGTATATCGCCTATACACATTAGTGGAGCCCTTAGGATCTTTCCTTGATTACCAGCGTTGTGATGGCGGTCACACTAGTGGGGCTGGGTAATCTATAAGCACATCCTTATGCAGGTCCCTGATCGCAGGACTATCGAGATAGGGCATCGATACTCCGGATTAGACTAGCGCATGCGCTTCTCATCCCAGTGTGGGAGACGGTCTGTCCCACAGCCGTCGGTACGTCGTACTTGAGATAGTATGCGGGTGCTCGTTGGGTTACGAGTACACTGGACAGGACTCGTCGGGAACTGACTAGTTGGTATTATGCCTATCGTCAGTTATCAGTTCCCAGGTGACATGAGTACAGCTTAGTCCGCTGACTTGACACTGTCACTTCGCCTCGAGTGTGTTCCCACTGTACTTTGATTACTACCCTACCACGGCTCAAAGGAGTCGTGCAAACAGGTGGTAGTTGGGTGCAGTCCCGAAGCACTTGGAGGCAGTGACGGTTAGACGGGATTCGTCTCTCCCGGTATTGGGGGTTTACATCGCGCTGTGTCTAGGAGAGCCATTACACGAGTAGTCCCTGGCCAGGGCAAACAAGATATACTGGTAGGCTTCCAGTGTTATCTCAGGGTGTTTTGGGCTTCACTCCGACACGACTTGTACCGCTATTGGGGGACTGACGTTTACCGCCCCCTAGGCCCGCCATGCGATGTATCAGACGAACAGACCGGACAGTACGGAGAATGTCACATTCAGACTCAGTAGGAGTTCAGATGGGTTTCACCTCGTCAGTCTTCTTGTCGGCATCTACCTGGGGACCGTTACGCACAGCTAGTGCCGCTTGCGGTCTGTGGTTAAACCCACTGCCAGCGTAGTGTCGAGTCTTTAGAGTCCCACACAGAAAGCTATTCGCCTTTAGGCAAAAGAGTAGAGGTCGCATGGTTTTGCGACAGGTCGCATGGTTTTGCGACAGGGTCCGGTCACATCCGTGCACTTGTGCACGTACAGTGTCCGGACAGTTCACACTAGCGGGCTTTGGTTTAAGCCAGATCCTAGTGTACCTTTTGGGATTGGTTTTATCCAGTATGCATTCGTGTTCCTCGGAACGCGGATGCGGGTGTGTATGCACAGTTGACGGAGAGACAGAGGCAGAGTATTCTCATTAGGGTTGTTGACCGTTGACAGTTGACTATTGACTTTTTGCTCAACCCTAATGAGAATATGATATGTTTAGCAATAATATTAATTAAGTATTATAGTGACATGGTTGTTGAGGGGTTGACTTTGTTGACTTGTTGACTTTGTTGACCGGTTGACTAGGTTGGACTAGTTGACCATCATCATCACAATGGTTGTCATTTTCTTGCAAAGACTTTTGCTTGCTTCTTGTAGTTTGCAAAATGAGTGCATGGAAATGATATTTCCTTTGACATGATATGAACCATCACATAATACTTGATTAATTTTATGGCTCATGATGTTTTTGGATTATGAGAGGGTGAAAGACAAAAGAGAGGCTCATTTTCTTGCTTGACCTTTCTCTCTCTTTGTTTTGAGCTTTCATGCTTTTGCTCTCACCCTCTTCCTCTTGCTCTCCCTTTTTTTGGTCTATGGTTCACTTGTCTCATGTGTTGAGAAGCAAGAACCATAGAGTAAAATCCCAACATACTCTTCTCTACTCATTCTAGTTCACAAGGCCTAGCAAGCCAAGTGATCTAGTTTTCTTCAAAGTCCGAAGAATAAGCCAAAGGTAGAAGATTTCAGGTGGATCCATCTTCGACGCAAGGAGACGACGAGGTGAGGCCGATCCGAACCCCGGGAGGAGTTGAAGACGAAGGAGTTCAAGAAAGGTATAGCCCCCTAACCGAGTAGGTAAACTCTTGTTAGGTTGTTATTTAGATGTTTAACAAAGATCCGGGTTTTAAGTCCATGTTACCACCTTTAAGAAAATCGTTTTTTATCAAATTCCGCTTGCCCGAAAGTACCGGGAGAGGTAGCATGGACTTACAGTGGTATCAGAGCCAGGTTAAACTCTATCTAACATGTTAGCAAAGTAGCTAGAAGATCGATCAAAGAAAAAGTCGCAAAACAAACCCCGATTTCATACTTGCTGTCGATTTTTTATGTTCTGTAAAAATAATAAATCATGCATCAAAAATCGACTCAGGGTTTTTAGAGTGCACTGTAGAAAGACGGTCCCCTGATCTCATCATTACGCCGCGGAAACGCGGCAATAGCTTGCTATTGCCGCGGTTCCGCGGCCGTATTGGCTCCTCTCTGGTTGTTCTTTGCTACAGTGTGCTTATGGAGGTATTTTGGGATTTTTGGAATATATATTTTCTGCCCAGATTTTCCAGAACGAAAATTTTATTTTTGGGGTTCTGAAAATCCGTATTTTTGATCGAACTTCTAAAAGACTTAAGCTGACGGGTTTTTCTGTGATGTGATATTTGTATTGAACGTCTACTAATCGCTATATGTCGATTAGTGGGGGTTATACAAATCTGTGATCTGTAATGTTGCTGGAATGTGTATATGAATATGTTGGATTGTCGCGGGTGAACAGCCGGGGGTTGTGAGACGAGAGTTTTCTTTTCTTTCAATTCATGTAAATTTGTAAATTGATGTAATAATTATTTGTATGGCCGCACAACCGGGTCGGGGTTGTAGCCGTCATTGTATAATTTCTTTTTACTGTTTTTGCTCCTAGGATAGACCCATGGAGGGGGTGCACAAACTACCGGGTATGCCGAAGTGCCGAGTGGCCTACTCACGGGGTTGAGGGAGGTTGCTTCGCTTCGGGTACTTGGCGGGTGGTTTGCCGCACCCGTAGGGGTCTTGGGTGGGGTATTGGCTATTCACCGCGACCGTGTAATTTGCTTTTCGTTACAGGCTCGTACGAATTGCGGATTCCTAGTATATCCAATGTATTCATCTGTGATCTGAAATGGCTTTCATTGCAGTATATATCTATATATGATATTATTTAGGCGTTGCTTATGTTTTACAGCCGCGCTAGCCCAGCCCCCGCTCTGTCGTTAGTTAAGTAACCTAACGGGTAATGACGGGGCCCCGTGGCGAATGCGAATGGCATAAGCGTACGTCATATTTTGGTTGTTTTCTGCAATGGTAGGATTAAATGATGGGACGCATTAAAAGAACTAATGCAAGAATATCACGCATTAAAAGAACTAATGCAAGAAAATAAACCAAGTTAAAATCGTTGGAACACTTTCGAAAAACCACTCGGTTCTTTTCAAAACCAACTTTTAAATGCGGAGTTTGAGCCACTCCTTTTAAAAGCTATCATGGTTCCATCGATTATATCAAGTTCACTACGTTCACGGTTTCGCCAAAACCATTCGTAGCCCTCCGTCGTTTCAGTTAAATATTCAGTAGTATTCAAGCTATGTATTTTGACCTTCGCCAAGGCATAGTGATTGGTAGCTGCTGAATGTTTATCTGTAGCATAGATAGATGCGTTGGTTTGGGACAATCGTACTACCATTTTGGCCTTCGTCAAGGGTATGTACGGGTGGGTTCAAATTAACCTGGATAATGACGGGTAGAACTTGACATGTGACTTATGATATTTTGGCCTTCGTCAAGGTCATAAGAGCATGGGGCAAAAATCCACATCGGGAGTTTCATAAGAACTGAAACTTGCTAGTGTTGCATACCATTTGGAGTGTGATGATTCTGGTAGGATTCCTTCAGTTTCGTCACGCGATGATATTTGGATCCCGATCCTACTGTGAGTATATGCTACTCCTCGGGAAATTTCTCACTTAACGATCAATGCTATAAACCAAGTAGGTGCCTAAAAAGGTGTTAGCGGGGCTACGCCCCCAGGGAAAAGAGGTTCTTGAATTAAGGAACTTCGCGAAAGTATTGGAAAACCTCCCTCGAAGTACCGACACTAGCCTGGATGAACGGTTAAGCAAGTATTGTACGGTGAGATTGATCCCGACTAATTCTTCCTTTTTGGTTTAGAGGAGGGATTCGAGAGACCGTGGGAGCCATCCTGTTTAGACAAATTAAAAACCACTCTAAACTTGCAAGAGCATCATGCTGAGTGTTTTCTTCTCTCTCTCTTAATTGCAGCGACCAAGTGACCGCACCTAGGTTACATCTAGATAATAATATGACTGAATCTGACTGTTATGACTGGCAAAGGTCTGTCCAGATGTCCATTACCCATGACAAGCTGGGACACCTCTTAACTAATCAAACCCCTGCTGTCTCAGGTCCAGTTTCCCCTGTCACGGATGTTTACATCCAAAAGACATCGGAAAAGGATTGTGCGAAAGCCAAGTGCCTCGTGTTAGCCTCAGTTGATGGTACAAACCAGGGGCAGCACGAGAAGATGGACTCAGTTTCTATCTTCCTCCATAACAAAGATTTATATGGAGAGCAATCTCGTATCGCAAGATATGAGACCTCGAACGAATTGCTTCAAGCGAGGTTGGCTGTCGGGTCATCTGTAAGGGACAACGTCCTTGCAGAGACCAGCTATTTTAAGCTCACGGACCTGGAGACCATGTTGAAGAATGGGTCAAGTACTGACTTAATTCTACAGTCCCTGCCCTCTGCTTATACCCTGAAAGAAACCAGGGAAGAAAAAGGAAAAGCAAGGGCAAAAGTTTCAGGACTGGATATAGTAAAAGAGGGACGTTCCTATTGTAACGGGAATGAACAATGGCAGAAAGATTGCAGGGCTTGCAAAGCCAGTAGCCAGAATTCGAAGCATGTTGTGGCTTCGGCTTCGAGTGTGTTTGTAATAGAGAACTGTTTGTCAGTTAACCCTACTTCCTGGGTATTGGATACCGGATCAGGATCTCATATCTGTAATTCATTACAGGCTCTGAGAAACCGTAGGGTTATCAGGAAAGGTGATATGACTCTCAGGGTTGCTAACGGAATGAGCATGGATGCTGTATCCGTAGGGGAATATCACCTAGGACTGACAACTGGGCAGATATTGATTCTGCGTAACTGTTTGTATGTACCAGGTGCGACTTGTAATATCATATCTGTATCCTTACTTTCTAAGGAAGGATATGATTTTGCTTTTGTAAGCGATGTAGTAAACATCCACCTAAATCAAGTACTGATTGGGTCAGGTACATTAAATAACGGTATATACGTATTGAATCAAGCTCAGATATTCAGTGTCCAGAACACACTTAAAAGAAAGTCTCCAGAATTAAATCAGGTTTTCTTATGGCATTGTAGACTGGGTCACATCAATGAGACACGGTTGACTAAGTTACATAAAGAAGGATACTTGGATCCGTTCGAGTACCAGTCTTATGCCACTTGTGAATCTTGTCTCATGGGAAAGATGACAAAGACTCCGTTCACTGGACACGGAGTAAGAGCGAGCGAGCTCTTGGGACTCATACACAGTGATGTGTGTGGTCCAATGTCTACACATGCGCGAAGTGGTTATTCATACTTCATTACTTTCACAGATGATTTCTCTAGGTATGGACATGTCTTCTTAATGAAGCACAAATCCGAGGCCTTTGGGAAATTTTAAGAATACAAGAATGAAGTTGAAAAACAAACCGGCAAAAATATCAAGATTCTAAGATCGGATCGAGGTGGAGAATACTTGAGTGCCGAGTTTCTGGACTACTTAAAAGAGAATGGAATTCTCTCTCAACTTACTCCTCCATACACACCACAACACAACGGTGTATCGGAAAGGCGGAATCGGACCCTATTGGATATGGTCCGTTCCATGATGAGTAAGGCTGAGTTACCGTGATCTTTCTGGGGTTATGGACTAGAAACAGCTGCATATCTCTTGAACAAGGCTCCAACCAAGACTGTGCCTACCACCCCATATCAAATGTGGAGTGGGCAGAAACCCTGTCTTAAGTACCTAAAGACATGGGGATGTCCAGCTTTTGTTAAAAAGCAGCATGCGGACAAACTCGAGGCACGCTCAGTACTGTGTAAGTTTGTGGGATACCCAAAGAACTCCAGGGGGTATTTTTTCTATTACGCAGAGGAACAAAAGGTTTTTGTTTCTCGTCATGCCCACTTTCTGGAACATCAGTTTTTAGAAAAAGGAAAAGAAAGTGGGAGCGCAATAGAACTGGAAGAAATTCCAGAACCACAAGCTATTACTGAAAGCTTGGAAGAGCCAGTAGTTTCAGGAGAACCGGACATTCCTGCGCCACTCCGCAAGAGTAGTAGGCAGTCTCATCCGCCCGAGAGATACTACGGTTTTCTCATAGACGGGGATAGAGAGGATTGCACCATGGATTATGGTGAGCCTACTAGCTTCCAGCAAGCCATTCAGAGCGGTGACTCGATAAAATGGCTGGATGCAATGCGGACCGAGATGGAGTCCATGTACACCAACAAAGTTTGGACTTTGGACTTTGCTCCAGAAGGGGTAAAACCCGTAGGCTGCAAATGGATCTTCAGAAAGAAGATTGGTGTAGATGGGCAGGTTGAAACCTATAAAGCTAGTCTAATCCTTGATTACCAGCGTTGTGATGGCGGTCACACTAGTGGGGCTGGGTAATCTATAAGCACATCCTTATGCAGGTCCCTGATCGCAGGACTATCGAGATAGGGCATCGATACTCCGGATTAGACTAGCGCATGCGCTTCTCATCCCAGTGTGGGAGACGGTCTGTCCCACAGCCGTCGGTACGTCGTACTTGAGATAGTATGCGGGTGCTCGTTGGGTTACGAGTACACTGGACAGGACTCGTCGGGAACTGACTAGTTGGTATTATGCCTATCGTCAGTTATCAGTTCCCAGGTGACATGAGTACAGCTTAGTCCGCTGACTTGACACTGTCACTTCGCCTCGAGTGTGTTCCCACTGTACTTTGATTACTACCCTACCACGGCTCAAAGGAGTCGTGCAAACAGGTGGTAGTTGGGTGCAGTCCCGAAGCACTTGGAGGCAGTGACGGTTAGACGGGATTCGTCTCTGCCGGTATTGGGGGTTGACATCGCGCTGTGTCTAGGAGAGCCATTACACGAGTAGTCCTGGCCAGGGCAAACGAGATATACTGGTAGGCTTCCAGTGTTATCTCAGGGTGTTTTGGGCTTCACTCCGACACGACTTGTACCGCTATTGGGGGACTGACGTTTACCGCCCCCTAGGCCCGCCATGCGATGTATCAGACGAACAGACCGGACTGTACGGAGAATGTCACATTCAGACTCAGTAGGAGTTCAGATGGGTTTCACCTCGTCAGTCTTCTTGTCGGCATCTACCTGGGGACCGTTACGCACAGCTAGTGCCGCTTGCGGTCTGTGGTTAAACCCATTGCCAGCGTAGTGTCGAGTCTTTAGAGTCCCACACAGAAAGCTATTCGCCTTTAGGCAAAAGAGTAGAGGTCGCATGGTTTTGCGACAGGTCGCATGGTTTTGCGACAGGGTCCGGTCACATCCGTGCACTTATGCACATACAGTGTCCGGACAGTTCACACTAGCGGGCTTTGGTTTAAGCCAGATCCTAGTGTACCTTTTGGGATTGGTTTTATCCAGTATGCATTCGTGTTCCTCGGAACATGGATGCGGGTGTGTATGCACAGTTGACGGAGAGACAGAGGCAGAGTATTCTCATTAGGGTTGTTGACCGTTGACAGTTGACTATTGACTTTTTGCTCAACCCTAATGAGAATATGATATGTTTAGCAATAATATTAATTAAGTATTATAGTGACATGGTTGTTGAGGGGTTGACTTTGTTGACTTGTTGACTTTGTTGACCGGTTGACTAGGTTGGACTAGTTGACCATCATCATCACAATGGTTGTCATTTTCTTGCAAAGACTTTTGCTTGCTTCTTGTAGTTTGCAAAATGAGTGCATGGAAATGATATTGCCTTTGACATGATATGAACCATCACATAATACTTGATTAATTTTATGGCTCATGATGTTTTTGGATTATGAGAGGGTGAAAGACAAAAGAGAGGCTCATTTTCTTGCTTGACCTTTCTCTCTCTTTGTTTTGAGCTCTCATGCTTTTGCTCTCACCCTCTTCCTCTTGCTCTCCCTTTTTTTGGTCTATGGTTCACTTGTCTCATGTGTTGAGAAGCAAGAACCATAGAGTAAAATCCCAACATACTCTTCTCTACTCATTCTAGTTCACAAGGCCTAGCAAGCCAAGTGATCTAGTTTTCTTCAAAGTCCGAAGAACAAGCCAAAGGTAGAAGCTTTCAGGTGGATCCATCTTCGACGCAAGGAGACGACGAGGTGAGGCCGATCCGAACCCCGGGAGGAGTTGAAGACGAAGGAGTTCAAGAAAGGTATAGCCCCCTAACCGAGTAGGTAAACTCTTGTTAGGTTGTTATTTAGATGTTTAACAAAGATCCGGGTTTTAAGTCCATGATACCACCTTTATGAAAATCGTTTTTTATCAAATTCCGCTTGCCCGAAAGTACCGGGAGAGGTAGCATGGACTTACACGTGTGTCTTAAAGAAATGGAGGATGTTCTCCGTCTGCACCTCTCTCAGTGGTATTGCTTCTGCCCACTTAGAGAAGTAATCGGTTGTTGCCAATATGAACCAATGTCCCCAGGACGATGCTGGCTCGATGGACCCGATTATATCGGTTCCCCAAATTTCGAACGGCCAACTAGCCAATGTCGGATGTAGCGGATTTGGATGCTGGTGGATGAAGTCCCCGTGAATTTGGCACGAGTGACACTGCTTCGCATATTCGAGGTATTCCTGAACCGTTGTGGGCCAATAGTAGCCCATTCTTTTGATCTTCAGTTTCATCTTTGGCCCAGCTTGATGAGAACCGCAAAGTCCGTCATGAGTTTCTTGGATGACCCTTTTTGCTTCTTCTGATCCCAGGCATCTCAGCCATAGACATTCGAATGATCTCTTATAAAGAGTACCATTGACGAAGGCAAAAGACAGGGCTCGCTTCATAACCTGATGTCTTGACGACGTGTCTTCGGGCGTTTGATGGGATTTGAAGTAGTCTACAAAGATTTCTCTCCAATCTTTCGCCTTTTCTTCATCTTCTAATTAGAATGACGCTTGTTCGGCCGCGTCCTTTTCTTCAGACGACTCCGGAGATATTTCTGCTGGCACGAGAATTCTGCGGCTTTGCACAATGATCCTTATGTCATCGAGGTTTTCGTCGGCCAGTTCTTTAGCAAGCTTGGCTAATGCTTCTGCCTTGCTATTTTCCGCACGCGGTATGCTTTCCAGGGTGTAGGAAGGGATTTGCGTCAGCAATTGCTGCACTCTTTCACCATACCTGATCAGTTCTGGCTTGCACGTCTGGTAGTCACCATTTACTTGGCTAACGACCAGCTGGGAGTCTCCATATATGAGGAGGTTTTCGATCCCCATGTTGACAGCAATCTCGAGACCTGCTATCAAAGTTTCATACTCAGCTTCATTGTTTGTTCTTGGCTCCGTTAAGGAATAGGAAAAACATATAATCCCTCCTTGTGAAGTCCTGAAGATAAGGCCCACTCCGTCTTTAATCATGGGGGTGTTTTGCTTTCGCTTCTTCAAGGAGGACGCTCCATCGAAGTAAAGTTCCCATCGGGTATCATTCCCTTCTTTCTCCCTGTCAATTGCGTCAAACGCGTGTTCGTCCGGCAACTCGCAGTTCAAGGGAGAGTCGGCGGGTATTGGATGCTCAGCGAGAAAGTCGGCGATGGCCTGGGCTTTTATTGCCTCGAGGGGTCGATATACTATCGAGAACTCCATCAAAAGGAGGGCCCATTTAGCAAGCCTTCCTGTTAATATGGCTCTCGTCATCAAATATTTGAGAGGATCCACCTTTGATATGAGATGAACCTCATGTCCACGGCAAAATGTCGGAACTTCGTTACCGCGAAGATCAATGCGAGGCAATGCTTTTCGATGGGGAAGTAGTTATTTTCTGCCCCCAGGAGAACGCGGCTCAAATAATAGAGAGCTCTCTCCTTCCCCTGGTCGTTCTCTTGTGCCCATAACGTGCCTAAAGAACCTTCAAGGGCTGTTGTGTACAGATAAGGGGCTTTCCCTTGACCGGCACGGTCAGTACCGGCGAGTTCTGCATATATTGCTTGATTTCGTCCAATGCGCTTTGGTATTTACGATCCCAAACGAACGAGATCCCATTCTTCATTAGATGACTGTAGGGGCAGCATTTACCGGAGAGGTTAGCTATCAACCGCCGAATATACGCGAGCTTTCCTTGGAGAGACCGCAATTGCTTGAGAGTTCTTGGCGAAGGCATTTCCATAATCGCCATGATCTTCGACGGGTCTATTTCGATGCCCCGGTGTCATACGATGAATCCTAGGAACTTTCCTGAGGAAACTCAAATGCGCATTTCAGAGGGTTCATCTTCAGATTATATTTCCGAAGACGCTGGAACACTATTTTCAAATGCTCCCAGTGTTCCTCGTATGATTTGCTTTTCACCACAAGGTCATCGATATAACATTTAACAATCCCATGTATGAAGTCATCGAAGATCTTTTTCATAGCCCTCTGGTAGGTG
Source organism: Agapanthus africanus (assembly GCA_030015575.1). Taxonomy (NCBI): domain Eukaryota; kingdom Viridiplantae; phylum Streptophyta; class Magnoliopsida; order Asparagales; family Amaryllidaceae; genus Agapanthus; species Agapanthus africanus. Next base: position 692,938,616 of record CM057342.1, on the reverse strand, counting down.
GCGCCAGCGTTCTTTAGACCAAATGGCATCACTTTGTAGCAGAATATGCCCAGCGGAGTCCGGAAAGCAGTGTGCTTTGGTCTTCAGGGTGCATCTTGATTTGGTTGTACCCTGAGGATCCGTCCATGAAGAAGAAGACTTCATGTGTGGATGTGTTATCGATCATCAACTCGGTGACAGGCACTGGGAAGTCATCTTTCAGACAAGCTTTGTTGAGATCCCGAAAGTCTACGCAGATGCGTACTGTCCTATTTTTCTTCATTACCGGAACGATATTGGCGATCCAATCAGGATATTGAACTTCTTGGATGAAGCCGGAGTTGATTAGGTTCTTGAATTTGGCATTGATATTCATCTCGAGCTCGAGTCGCATTCTTCTTGACGCCTGTTTGACTGGCTTGACGTCCGGCGATATCGCCGGTTTATGCACAGCTATCTCTAGATCTAATCCCGGCATCTCGGAAAAGTTCCATGCGAAACAAACTTTATACTACATAAGCACGTCTTTTAACGTAGCTACCTGTTTCTCAGACAGCAGCTCACTGACGAATGTTGGCCTTGGCTCGTTTGCCGTCCCCAAGTCAATTTTTCTCGGGTTTTCTGCTATGGTGTGTATCCCATCTTCCAGCTCTTTTGGCGCTGGTGGAAATTCTGAAATCAGCTCATTCTCATCTTCATTTGCGAAGCATTGGGAGAGGTCATCCATATTCTTATACTCTCCCTCATTTGAGAATGTCATCTTATGGTAGGTACGAGCTCGTTTCCAAGCTCGATGCTGATCTAGACTTTCCCTCGCAGTGTAGGTTGTTCTTGGCTCATGCTTTCGTGGCGGGGCTACCCTCCAACTGTCGGATAAAGCAAACCTGCCTTGCTGATACTGATCTTCAACCCAGTCTTTGAAGGTGAAACAGTCTTCAAGAGGATGTCCCACTACTTGGTGGTAGGAGCAATAATCCGGGTGATGGACCTCATCTATTTGTTCGGGACGCTGAGACTCTGGGAGCACCATCATTTGATGTTTTATGACAAGATCGAAGATTTTTCTTGTCCTGTTTTGAGGGAAGGAGTACTCCCGACCCATATTTTTCATAAAAGACGGATTTCAGCCGACTTTTCCTCAATCGCGCGACTTCTTAGATCCACTTCGCTGTTTTTGAACGTCATTCCCGGTCTTTACCTTATTGTTGCTTCTACGTCGGGCTTTCTTTTTACCACAAGAGTGCACAGCGGGTTAAGGGTGAAGGGGATCGTCATCTTCCATAGCCTGCTGAATGATACGCTACGTCTTGGCTTTTTCATAAATGGCCATTTCGCGGCTGTGGTCATCCCGAACCCTTTGACTTGCTCCTCTTATTAGTTTATCAATCTGCTCATCGAATGACGGACTTGATATTCGTACGGCGGGATCTTGCTCTGGTTCGACATCAACGCTATCTGGAAATGTATTTGCTTCTCCACCGGAGTTATTTACGACATGGCAGCCATGGAATCGCTCTCGTTTCTTGTCCAAGGCCAGTCGTCTCCATTCTCCCGTTGGGCATCTTTCGCTGAGTCTCAGGAACGTTCCAAATCTTGTTATAGAACTGGTCTTGTCGAGTAGTCTGTTTGAAAGGTACACCTTGGCATCTCAATAGCCTTTTCAGTCCCTCTGCGTAATACCTGGGCAGACGGATTGGTTGAAGCATGTCGACCGCAGGTTCGGCACCGTACCATACTTCTTTCTCCACTTTAGTCTCCACGGATTGGTAGAAAAGGATCACCTTCTCACCTCTTTGCTTAGGAGGGATGTAGAAGGTCTGCAGCTCTTGCACGTTGTACGTACCAAGTGCATCAAGTTCTTTGTAACGCCGCTGGGGGACCAGGGTAATCTGTAAACTCTGGTCAGCTCCAGCAAAGGTCTGTATTGACGGGCGGACGGAGAATACTGCGTTGGCCTCATCCTCAGAGTCACTGCCAAAGACCAACATAGGAGTAGATAGTCCTGGCCTATTGCCTTGAAGTTGTCTCGAGTATACCATCTCTTCGTCCTCCTCGGTATCGCTCCCAAATATAGGGATAGTGGCGCTGTAAGTCCATATTGCGACCCCCGGTACTTACGGGGAGGCGGAAACGGTATAAAAAACGAATTTTTATCGCAAGAGGCAACATGGACTAAACTATGTCGGGATCGTTGTCTAAACTAAAACTAGTTTACAAGCTAAAGAGAGTTAGCTACTATGGAAGATGGTTATACCTAAACTTGAACTCCTTCTCTTCTTGTTGTTGTTCTTCTTTCTTGTTCTTTGTAGAAGCTTGATTGGTTCTCTTCTCGTCGCCTTCTTCTTGCCGAAGATAGATCCACCTTGAAGGTTCGACCTTTGGGCTCTTCCTCGATCTTTGAGTGAACTAGGGTTTCCGGCTTGCTAAACCTTCATCCTAGAATGAGTAGAGAGTGATTAGGGTTTGCTTTTCTATCTAAAGAGAATGAATCTCAACACATGAGAAGGTTTCTCTTTTCAAGAGGAGGAAGAAGATGAAATGAGGAGAGAGAGTGAGAATGATAGAATGAGCTCAATTATTTCTTTCTTGCAACCATATTGCAAAAGAAATGAATTATCTAAATGATAATAATTGAAATAAGAATAGTTGATGGTTATTTTGGAATGACCACTATCATACCTCTTTTAATGAAGTGTAAGCATGAATCAAGGAAGACTTTCAAGGCATGAAAAGTGGTCAATGGTCAATAAGTCAACCAAGGTCAACAAGTCAACAAGAAAAACAACCATAACATAATTCTTATTTAATTACTATTATTAATAGATAATATACAAATCCATTAGGGTTTGGAAAATGATAACTGTCAACTGTGCATACGCACCCGATCCGAAACCCTAATGAAAAACCTCATTCTCCGCCTCAAGCAACTGTGCATACACACCTGCATTCTCGTTCCGAGGAACAAGAATACCAAGATATAAAAGCAACCCCCAAAACATATACCAGTATCTGGCTCAAACCAGAGCCTGCCAGTATAATCCGTCCGGACTCCAAACGTGCACAAGTGCGCGGATGAGAACGAACCCTGTCGCAAAACCATGCGACCTCTACTCTGTTTTGCCCAGAGGCGAATACCCTCTGTGTGGGACTCTAAAGACTCGACACTACGCTGGCAGTGGGTTTAACCACAGACCGCAAGCGGCACTAGCTGTGCGTAACGGTCCCCAGGTAGATGCCGACAAGAAGGCTGACGAGGTGAAACCCCATCTGAACTCCTACTGAGTCTGAATGTGACATTCTCCGTACAGTCCGGTCTGTTCGTCTGATACATCGCATGGCGGGCCTAGGGGGCGGTAAAACGTCAGTCCCCCAATAGCGGTACAAGTCGTGTCGGAGTGAAGCCCAAAACACCCTGAGATAACACTGGAAACCTACCAGTATATCTCGCTTGCCCTGGCCAGGGACTACTCGTGTAATGGCTCTCCTAGACACAGCGCGATGTCAACCCCCAATACCGGGAGAGACGAATCCTGTCTAACCGTCACTGCCTCCAAGTGCTTCGGGACTGCACCCAACCACCACCTGTTTGCACGACTCCTTTGAGCCGTGGTAGGGTAGTGATCAAAGTGCAGTGGGAACACACTCGAGGCGAAGTGTCAGTGTCAAGTCAGCGGACTAAGCTGTACTCATGTCACCTGGGAACTGATAACTGACGATAGGTATAATACCAACCTGTCAGTTCCCGACGAGTCCTGTCCAGTGTACTCGTAACCCAACGAGCACCCGTATACTATCTCCAGTACGACGTACTGATGGCTGTGGGACAGACCATCTCCCACACTGGGATGAGAAGCGCATACGCTAGTCTACTCCGGAGTATCGATGCCCTGTCTCGATAGTCCTACGACTAGGGACCTGTATAAGGATGTGCCTATAGATTACCCAGCCCCCACTAGTGTGACTGCCATCACAACGCTGGTAATCAAGCAAAGATCCTAAGGGCTCCACTAATGCGTATAAGTGATATACTGAAATAAACACAAGTACACATTGAAGTAGAAACAAACCAAGTAGCATACTACTATATTGAGCAAGATTGTTTATACAAGGTGAATATCCCAAGCTTCCATCAAGTAATATACAAACTAGTATGATACAGTAATGGCCTCTAGGGCATATACACTAACAATCTCCCACTTGCACTAAGGCCATGTACTGGCGTATCGAAGACCTATCATCTCGATCAGCCGCTCGAACTGAGTCTGGGGTAGGGCCTTGGTGAATGGATCTGCAGTGTTCTCTTCTGAAGCAACCCTCCGAACCTCGATCTCCTTGCGATCCACGATCTCCCTGATCAGGTGATACCGCCTCAAGATGTGTCTGGATCTCTGATGGGACCTGGGTTCCTTTGCTAAAGCTATAGCCCCGTTGTTGTCGCAATACAGAGGTACTGGGTCAACAATGGACGGAACCACCTGAAGTTCTTTTAAGAACTTCCTTATCCAGACAGCTTCTTTTGCGGCATCAGATGCAGCGATGTATTCCGCTTCCATAGTCGAGTCTGCAACGGTTTCCTGTTTGGAACTCTTCCAACACACCGCCCCTCCATTGAGGGTAAAGACAAAACCCGACATGGACTTGGAATCATCCTTGTCACTCTGGAAGCTGGAGTCAGCAAAGGCCTCAATCTGGAGGTCTTTTCCGCCATACACCAAGAACATCTCCTTAGTCCTCCTCAGGTACTTGAGAATGTTCTTTACCGCTATCCAATGTTTCTCCCCAGGGTTTGACTGATACCGGCTTACTACACTCAGTGCATAAGCTACATCCGGTCTGGTACACAACATCGCATACATTATAGAGCCTACCGCAGAAGCGTAGGGTATAATAGACATGCGATCCCTCTCCAAATCAGTCTTGGGAGACATCTCTTTAGAGAGGGTGATCCCGTGACAAGCCGGTAAGTTACCGCGCTTGGAATCTTCCATACTGAATCTTTTCAGTACGGTGTCGATGTACCTGGACTGTGAAAGTCCTAATATCCTCTTGGATCTATCACGATGGATCCGGATCCCCAGGATGTAAGAGGCATCACCCAGGTCTTTCATGGAGAACCTGTGTGACAAGAAACCCTTGACAGATTGTAGCATAGGAATATCATTTCCTATTAAGAGAATGTCATCCACGTATAAAACAAGGAATACCACAGTTCTCGCTACAAATCTACTATAGATGCACGGTTCATCTGGATTTTTGATAAAGTCAAATTCCTTGACCGTCTCATCAAAACAGATGTTCCAACTCCGCGATGCCTGCTTTAGTCCATAAATGGACTTAAGCAACTTGCACACCTTTCCGCTGCTCCCACTCTGAATGAAACCCTCCGGCTGATCCATATAGACACACTCCTCTAAATTTCCATTTAGAAAAGCGGTTTTTACGTCCATCTGCCAAATCTCATAATCGTGGAAGGCAGCAATGGCAAGAAGGATCCGAATGGATTTCAGCATAGCCACTGGAGAAAAGGTTTCGTCGTAGTCCAAGCCAGGTCTTTGACGGAAACCCTTTGCTACAAGTCTAGCTTTATAGGTCTCAACCTGTCCATCTACACCAATCTTCCTTTTGAAGATCCACTTGCATCCTACGGGTTTTACCCCGTCTGGAGCAATGTCCAACGTCCATACTTTGTTGGTGTACATGGACTCCATTTCGGTCCGCATTGCATCCAGCCATTTTACCGAGTCAATGCTCTGAACGGCCTGCTGGAAGCTAGTAGGCTCATCATAGTCTATGATGCAATCCTCTCTATCCCCGTCTATGAGAAAACCGTAGTATCTCTCGGGCGGATGAGACTGCCTACTACTTCTGCGGAGCGGCATAGGAATGTCCTGTTCATTTGAACCCTCTGGTTCCATTAAGCTTTCAGTAATAGTCTGTGGTTCTGGAATTTCTTCCAGTTCTATTGCGCTCCCACTTACTTCTTTTTCTAAGAACTGATGTTCCAGAAAATGGGCATTACGAGAAACAAGGACTTTTTGCTCCTCTGCGTAATAGAAAAGATACCCCCTGGAGTTCTTTGGGTATCCCACAAACTTGCACAGTACTGAGCGCGCCTCGAGCTTGTCCGCATGCTGCTTTTTGACATAAGCTGGACATCCCCAAATCTTCAGGTACTGAAGATAGGGTTTCTTCCCACTCCATAACTCATATGGTGTGGTAGGCACAGTCTTAGTAGGAACTCGGTTCAATAGGTATGCAGCTGTTTCTAGCGCATACCCCCAGAATGATCGCGGTAACTCAGCGTTACTCATCATAGACCGTACCATATCCAATAGGGTGCGATTCCGTCTCTCCGATACACCGTTATGTTGCGGGGTGTATGGAGGAGTAAGCTGAGAGAGAATCCCATTCTCTTTTAAATAGTCCAGGAATTCGGCACTTAAGTATTCTCCACCTCGATCCGATCTTAGAATCTTAATACTTTTGCCGGTCTGTTTCTCTACTTCATTCTTATACTCCTGGAATTTTCCAAAGGCCTCGGACTTATGTTTCATTAAGAAGACATAACCGTACCTTGAGAAGTCATCCGTAAAAGTAATGAAGTAAGAATGTCCGCTTCGGGCATGTGTAGACATTGGACCGCACACGTCACTGTGTACGAGTCCCAAGAGCTCGCTCGCTCTTACTCCATGTCCAGTAAACGGAGTCTTTGTCATCTTTCCCTTGAGACAGGATTGACAAGTGGCATACGATTGATATTCGAACGCATTCAAATACCCTTCTGTATGTAACTTCGTCAACCTTCTCTCATTGATGTGACCCAATCTACAATGCCATAAGAAAGTCTGATTAATATCTGGTGACTTTCTTTTGTGTGTATTCTGGACATTGAAAATCTGTGGTTGGTTTAATACGTATATACCATTGCTCAATGTACCTGACCCAATCAGAACTTGATTAAGGTGAATGTTAACAACATTACTTACAAACGCAAATTCATAACCTTCTTTAGAAACCAAAGATACAGAAATGATATTACAAGTTGCGTTGGGTACAAAAAAGCAATTACGCAAAACCAAAACATGTCCATCTGACATTCCTAGGTGATAGTCCCCCACGGCTTTAGCATCCATGCTAGCTCCGTTCGCAACTCTGAGGGTCATGTCACCTTCCTTCAAAAACCTACGGTTTCTCAACGCCTGCAAAGAATTACAGATATGAGATCCTGATCCGGTATCCAATACCCAGGAAGTAGAGTTTATAGAAAGACAGTTTTCAATAACATACACACCTGAAGCTGAAGCCGCAACCTGCTTCAGTTCCTGTGTCCTGGCTTTCCAAGCCCTGCAATCTTTCTTCCAGTGTCCACTCTTGTGACAATAGAAGCATTCCTCTTTACCAACAAGCTTCCCCGCTATCTTTGTTGCCTTTTCCTTTCCCTTCGCACCCACTTTACTAACACCGCCTCTTGGTTTGGCGGGGGCTTTCTTTTTCTTTCCCTTGGCTTTCGCCTTGGACCTAGAAGAAGAAGATCCTCCTACAAACAAAGTGGATGTATCCCTACCCTTCTGTAGGGTGCCCTCTGCGCTCCTCAGCAGGTTGAGGAGTTCTGAAAGTTCAACTTCCTTTTCTTGCAAGTTGAAATTCAGTATGAACTGGGCGTAAGTGGATGGAAGGGACTGGAGAATTATATCTGTGTAGAGTTCACTATCCAACGTGGTCCCAAGTTCCGCGAGCTCCTCAGTGTAGCCAATCATCTTAAGCACGTGGTCCGCTACCGATGATCCGACGGCCAACTTAGTCGAAAATAACTTCTTCGACACTTCGTATCTTGCGATACGAGACTGCTCTCCATACAGTTCTTTTGTATGAAGAAATATGGATTCCAAATCCATATTCTCGTGCCTCCTCTGATGGTCATTGTCCATCGAGGCAAGTACGAGGCATCTGGCCTTCGCGCTGTCAATCTCCCAAGTCTTACGGATTTCCTTATCCGCGACGCTGGAGGTGGGACCTGGGACGGGGGGAGCTTTGCTGGTAAGAAGATACCCCAGCTTGTCGTAAGAGATTGCCAATTTGACATTCCTGAGCCAATCTTTGTAGTTTGGCCCTGTCAATATGTTTTTATCTAGAAGTAACTTAAGTCCAGTCATTTCGATTTGGTCGCTGCAGGGGGAGAGAAGAAACACTTAGCACGATGCTCTTGCAAGTTTAGAATGGTTTTTAATTTGTCTAAACAGGATGGCTCCCACTGTCTCTCGAATCCCTCCTCAAACCACAAAGGAAGAATTAGCCGGGATCAATCCCACCGTACAATACTTGCTTAACCGTTCAGCCAGGCCAGTGTCGGTACTTCGAGGGAGGTTTTCCAACGCTTTCGCGAAGTTCCTTAATTTAAGAACCTCTTTTCCCTGGGGGCGTAGCCCCGCAAACACCTTTCTAGGCACCTACTAGGTTTATAGCATTGATCGTTTAGTGAGAAATTTCCCGAGGAGTAGCATATACTCACAGTAGGATCGGGATCCAAATATCATCGCGTGATGAAAATGAAGGAATCCTACCATAATCATCACACTCCAAATGGTATGCAAATCTAGCAAGTTTCAGTACTTATGAAACTCCCGATGTGGATTTTTGCCCCATGCTCTTATGACCTTGGCGTGAGGTCAAAATGTCATAAGTCACATGTCAAGTTCTTCCCATCATTATCCCGGTTGATTTGAATCCACCCGTACCTACCCTTGACGTAGGCCAAAATGGTGGTACGACTGTCTCAAAACAACGCATTCTATCTATGCAACAGATAAATATCCGGCAGCTACCAATCACTATGCCTTGGCGTGAGGTCAAAATACATAGCTTGAATACTACCGTATATTTAACTGAAATGATGGAGGGCTACGAATGGTTTTGGCGAAACCGTGAACGTAGTGAACTTGATATAATCGATGGAACGAGATAGCTTTTAGAAGGAGTGGCTCAAGCTCCGCATTTAAAAGTTAGTTTTTGAAAAGAACCGAGTGGTTTTTCGAAAGTGTTCCATCGACTTAAACTTGGTTTATTATCTTGCATTAGTTCTTTTAATGCGTGATATTCTTGCATTAGTTCTTTTAATGCGTCCCATCATTTAATTCCTACCATTGCAGAAAACAACCAAAATATGACGTACGCTTATGCCATTCGCATTCGCCACGGGGTCCCGTCATCACTCGTTAGGTTACTTAACTAACGACAGAGCGGGGGCTGGGCTAGCGCGGCTGTAAAACATAAGCAACGCCTAAATAGAAAGCAATGATAGACATTACAGATCACAGATGAATACATTGGATATACTAGCAATCCGCATTCCTTTCGAGCCTGAAACGAAAAGCGGATAACACGGTCGCGGTGAATAGCAAATACCCCACCCAAGACCCCTACGGGTGCGGCAAACTACCCTCCATGTTCCCGGTAGTTTGTGCACCCCACCATGGGTCTATCCTAGGAGCAAAAACAGTAAAAAGAATTATACAATGACGGCTACAACCCCGACCCGGTTGTGCGGCCAAACAAATAATATAATTACATCAATTTACATTTACAATGAATGAAAGAAAAACAAAAGCTCATCTCACATCCACCCCGGCTATTCACCCGCGACAGTCCAACACATTCATATACACATTCCAGAACATTACAGATCATGTATAACCCCGACTAATCGACTTATAGCGATTAGCCGACGTTCAATACATGCAAACATCACAGATATAACCAACATAGCTAAAGTGCAGTGAAGTTCGGAAAAAAATACGGAATTATAGGACCCCAAAAGTGAATTTCTGTTCTGGAAAATCTGGGTACATATAATATATCTTAAAAATCCCAAAACCAACACAGAAGAACACTGCACGAAAAACGATGCAAAGAAGACACCAACTTGCGGCGGTTCCGCGGCCAGATGAGTAGGTGAGGCCGCGGAAGCGCGGCGGTTTGGAGGAAACATGATATCGTATTTCTTGTGTGTTCTTAGAAAACCCTGAGACGATTTTACAAGTATAAAGTTTTTCATTTTGAGCAGAAAAAATTTCAACAGAAAGTTAGGTTTTCGTTTTTCCGGTTTTGCGATTTTTCGGTTCCGAACTTCGTTACACTTCACTACCAAGCTAGTTTAAGTTTAGTTAGGCTCTGATACCACTGTAAGTCCATATTGCGACCCCCGGTACTTACGGGGAGGCGGAAACGGTATAAAAAACGAATTTTTATCGCAAGAGGCAACATGGACTAAACTATGTCGGGATCGTTGTCTAAACTAAAACTAGTTTACAAGCTAAAGAGAGTTAGCTACTATGGAAGATGGTTATACCTAAACTTGAACTCCTTCTCTTCTTGTTGTTGTTCTTCTTTCTTGTTCTTTGTAGAAGCTTGATTGGTTCTCTTCTCGTCGCCTTCTTCTTGCCGAAGATAGATCCACCTTGAAGGTTCGACCTTTGGGCTCTTCCTCGATCTTTGAGTGAACTAGGGTTTCCGGCTTGCTAAACCTTCATCCTAGAATGAGTAGAGAGTGATTAGGGTTTGCTTTTCTATCTAAAGAGAATGAATCTCAACACATGAGAAGGTTTCTCTTTTCAAGAGGAGGAAGAAGATGAAATGAGGAGAGAGAGTGAGAATGATAGAATGAGCTCAATTATTTCTTTCTTGCAACCATATTGCAAAAGAAATGAATTATCTAAATGATAATAATTGAAATAAGAATAGTTGATGGTTATTTTGGAATGACCACTATCATACCTCTTTTAATGAAGTGTAAGCATGAATCAAGGAAGACTTTCAAGGCATGAAAAGTGGTCAATGGTCAATAAGTCAACCAAGGTCAACAAGTCAACAAGAAAAACAACCATAACATAATTCTTATTTAATTACTATTATTAATAGATAATATACAAATCCATTAGGGTTTGGAAAATGATAACTGTCAACTGTGCATACGCACCCGATCCGAAACCCTAATGAAAAACCTCATTCTCCGCCTCAAGCAACTGTGCATACACACCTGCATTCTCGTTCCGAGGAACAAGAATACCAAGATATAAAAGCAACCCCCAAAACATATACCAGTATCTGGCTCAAACCAGAGCCTGCCAGTATAATCCGTCCGGACTCCAAACGTGCACAAGTGCGCGGATGAGAACGAACCCTGTCGCAAAACCATGCGACCTCTACTCTGTTTTGCCCAGAGGCGAATACCCTCTGTGTGGGACTCTAAATACTCGACACTACGCTGGCAGTGGGTTTAACCACAGACCGCAAGCGGCACTAGCTGTGCGTAACGGTCCCCAGGTAGATGCCGACAAGAAGGCTGACGAGGTGAAACCCCATCTGAACTCCTACTGAGTCTGAATGTGACATTCTCCGTACAGTCCGGTCTGTTCGTCTGATACATCGCATGGCGGGCCTAGGGGGCGGTAAAACGTCAGTCCCCCAATAGCGGTACAAGTCGTGTCGGAGTGAAGCCCAAAACACCCTGAGATAACACTGGAAACCTACCAGTATATCTCGCTTGCCCTGGCCAGGGACTACTCGTGTAATGGCTCTCCTAGACACAGCGCGATGTCAACCCCCAATACCGGGAGAGACGAATCCTGTCTAACCGTCACTGCCTCCAAGTGCTTCGGGACTGCACCCAACCACCACCTGTTTGCACGACTCCTTTGAGCCGTGGTAGGGTAGTGATCAAAGTGCAGTGGGAACACACTCGAGGCGAAGTGTCAGTGTCAAGTCAGCGGACTAAGCTGTACTCATGTCACCTGGGAACTGATAACTGACGATAGGTATAATACCAACCTGTCAGTTCCCGACGAGTCCTGTCCAGTGTACTCGTAACCCAACGAGCACCCGTATACTATCTCCAGTACGACGTACTGATGGCTGTGGGACAGACCATCTCCCACACTGGGATGAGAAGCGCATACGCTAGTCTACTCCGGAGTATCGATGCCCTGTCTCGATAGTCCTACGACTAGGGACCTGTATAAGGATGTGCCTATAGATTACCCAGCCCCCACTAGTGTGACTGCCATCACAACGCTGGTAATCAAGCAAAGATCCTAAGGGCTCCACTAATGCGTATAAGTGATATACTGAAATAAACACAAGTACACATTGAAGTAGAAACAAACCAAGTAGCATACTACTATATTGAGCAAGATTGTTTATACAAGGTGAATATCCCAAGCTTCCATCAAGTAATATACAAACTAGTATGATACAGTAATGGCCTCTAGGGCATATACACTAACAAGTGGCGATGGCTTTTTGTTTATTTTCCGGTTTGCGGCATCTTTCTATGTCTTCGAAGTCTGGTAAGAAGTATTTGGCGTCTTCGTACTTGTGAACTTCATTTACGGAGAATGGGTTCAGCTCCCCTGTAACTGTGTACTCGAGGTCGTCCTTGAAATACTTCATACACTGGTGTTGTGTAGAAGGGATGATATTGTACTCATGTAACCAAGGCCTGCTGAGCAAAGCGTTGTAGTAAGTCTTGGCGTCAATAACATGGAACTTGATATCAGTGACGAGCAGCCCGAAGCGTAATGTCAGTATTACAGATCCGAGCGTTTGTGATGATTGGGAGTCAAAACCGGAGATGGTAATTTTATCCCGAGCCAGGTGCTGCACGTTCATGCAAATATTCTTCAACACCCATACATTGAGAAGGTTGACGGAGGATCCGTTGTCGACCAGAATCTTCCCTATCTTGATATCGTTACAATACCCGGTTACATACAGCGAACGGTTGTGCTCGCATGTTCCTAGAAGGAGGTCTTCATCGCTGAAGGTGATATCAGCCATTTTGACTTCTTCCAGCTCGTCCTTCATCTTTTCTTCCGCCAGGAAAGCTTGAAACTGGTCGGGCTCTTATAACGCCTTGATCAGGGAATCTCATGCCTCTTTAGACAGGAGAAGGGCATCCAAGATACTCAATTGGGAAGGTATCTTTCTTAGATGCTCCAGGACATTGTAATCCACCTTGTTCTTCTTGAGTGGGTCCATAGCTGTGAGCACTTCGACAACTCTATCATCGAGAGCAATCTCCTCAGGGACTTTTTCCTTCCCTTTGTCCCTTTTGCTCGAACTTTTGTTTGAAGGTCCAAGATTCTTTTCAGGTAACATACGATTACGTAGCTGAATGTTCTCGCAGTTCTTCATCTCCTCTTCTTTTTCAGAAGTGAATTTCTTAAAGAGAGGGCCGAGGGCTATTTCTTCGTCAGAATCGCTCCCAAAGGTAAGAACTTAAGGTTTTGCTCTTGTCGGGATGGCATCAACCATATGACAGTTACTGACTATTCTTTCACGCTCGTCTGTCGTGCTTCTCTATTCCCAAGGGGCTCTGCACTTCATTCGCTTGAATTATTGTCAGTGGACAACGTATCCCTACCACCACTTCTTGAAGGCATTGCACTCTTCGGTAAGGTGTGTGACCCTCCGATGATACAAACAGCGTTCCAAATGGACATCCGGTTCGTCGGGGCACGTATTCCCGGAAGTATTTTCTTTGGAAGGTGGCAGCTTCATTCCCATCGACAGAGCTTTGGCGAACTGCTTTCTTATCTTGATTATGTTCCTGCTGGTGGCAAGGGCACTTTGATCTGGTTGAGGTGCTTTATGGCTTCTCATCACCGAAGCTTTTTCGGCCTGACACCGGCGGTTGGCCTTTTCCTAAATGGCTGCTTCACGTTCTCGATCGGTTTTGCTCTTTTGAATAGCTTCATTCAGCGGCTTATTAATGAGGTCATCTGACGGTTCCATGGGTTTTGGTTCTGGATCTACCCCCAGTTTCTCTACGTCAGGAGCTTCTTTGCCGTTTATCGACGAGTGAGAGATCATATGGTAACTCGCCACATACTCCTCGGGTTCTTCTAACGAGTCGTCTCCTTCATCAATGTCACTGTCTCTGTTCTCAAGAATATGCTTGAGGAATTCTTCCAGTGTGACTGGGGTCCGCGCTTTTTGGTTGCATTCCTCCAGTGCGCCGATGTACTTTTGCAGACCCGTAAGATTGCCGTCAAGCTGCATGGGCTTCTTGGCCTTCTTCTTTTTCTTTGAAGACTTCGGAGGCTTGGCCTGGAGGTTTTGTCCATCGTTACCATCTTTTAGCGTTGGGCGTGGCTTCAGCATTCCGTCAATAATTTCAGGCTCCAGTGGGCTTTTCCACCTAATCGCCGGACATGCTTGAAGATCCTTCTGTATTCTTATAGTTTTAGCTGAAAGGACCACTTCCCATGGAACTTCTTCCACAAATGAGCACGATGCCCCTGGCGTATCCACCTTTTTAGGAGAGAGCTGCTGCGGCGGGTTTACCTTCCAATTTTCGGACAACACGAACTTGCCCTGCTGGTACTGGTCTTCGACCCAGTTTTTAGAGAAGTAGTAATCTTCGATTGGGTGCCCCACTATTCAGTGGTAAGGGCGGTAATTGGGATTCTTGACGTCGCCCGATTGCAGTGGGCATCTCGGATCCGGCAGAGTGATGAGCCTGTTGCGCACCGCCAGCTCGAATAGTCTCCTCGTTTTATCTCGGGGAAATGAGTAAGGACGTCTCAACTTCTCTTCAAGGACTCGCGGTCTGCTATTTTGGCGAATGACCGGTTTCGGGCCACTCAATTGTTGTTGAGCGTTGGCGACGAAGGTCGCTTTCCCTTTGCCCTTTTCATTCCGAAGACGGCCTATGGCCATCTAGTCCATTTGAGCCAATTTGTCGATCAAGGCCTCAAAAGTGATCGGCTTTAAGAACATCATAAACTGGGATATAGTTTCCTAAGGATCAAGGGTCCCCACGAACATGCCCACAGCAGGAGCTTCTTCTATGCGCTGTTCACACTTCGACCATAGGTTCCGCCACCGAATTGCGTACTGAACCCAGGTTTCTCCTGGCTACACCCTGGCGTTGATTAATGCCGTGATTGGGGTGCGCTTGCGAACCGCTGTGTGAACAGTAGTTCCATCTCCGTAAATGTCTTGATGGAATCACTCGGACGCTCTAAGTACCATTCAAATGTCGTCTTCGCCAAGCTGCCGACAAATTGGCGAAGCAATAATTTGCCATCGCCTCCAGTGTTACTGCATAAAGCTCTGAATTGAGCAACGTGTTGGTGCGGATTGCCCGTCCCCTTATACACATGGAATTTGGGGATCGTATATCCTGACGGGTATTTAATTTGGTCGTGCCAGCCTGGGTAAGGTCGCCCAGTTCTAACGACCTGGCCTTCTGCTTCGTTCGCTTGATGAGCTCGTATTTGTTGAGCTATGTAGTCATCAAGGGTAGCTTTGGAGATCGTCTCCTCCCTGGCTGCTGATAAAGCCGGAGGAGGGTTTGATGTCTCCCCTCTGTCGTCTTCAATGATTATTGGAGGGACTTCAGCTGGAGGATCTGGCTGGATCATCATCCCAACCATGTCTTAGAATAGACGCGTCATTTGTTTTATATTAGCCGCTTGTTACGCGGCCTCTTTATCTTTCTTTTCAAGCACCCTCCGTAGGAATTCGGTGTCGGTCTCCTGCTCCTGGAATTGTTCCGACGATACTTTTGGGCTTTCTTTCTGCCCAGTAAGTACGGCCATCCTTGTCAACATTTCCTGGAGCTTTTGTTGTTGCTCCTGAACTTTCATCACATACCGTGTGAGTGGTCGTTGACTCACGGAAGCACGACTATCCTCTTTTCCGGATGCCATGTAGACAGTATGCACAACCATGCCCCCAGACTTAGGGCGTTTGGGTCCACTGCCTTTGAAATTTGCTGCGGGCAGGGGGATCTTCTCTGGCCTTCTCCTCTTATGGGAGGTCGAAGTTGATGGGGCCGTTGCGGCAGGCACCCATGCAAATGATACCTTTCGTGGTATGGCTGAGGGATGGTCCTCCTCTTGCCGAGCTTTCATCTTCTTCAGCCGGCGAGAGTAATCTTTGTCAATTACAGAGTCTTAGACTTTCCGCCAAACTCTATGGATCTTAGAGGAAAACCGCTGAGGAGGTTGTTCTGGCTTCACCTATTTTGTGTTTTCGACCGGCGGAGGAGACATCTTCAGTATGGTGGTTGGAGAGTTCTCGCGCACCCTCCTGAATAGCTCGAAGCTGTTCCCAATTAGAACAACAGCATCAATTTCCACCATTGGAGCTGGTGGGGTAAGTCCAGAGCGAGAGTTGCCCCCATCTTTCCTTACTCGGCGCCAGTGGTGACGTCGAGCATGTCGTGCAGATGGGAACGATTCAGTTACGGGAGTGGCCTCGTCATGCCCCTTACTTTGATGAGAGGCTGTTGTTGGTGCCAACCTGTCGAAGACTGACGTCCGCTGAGAGGGAAAGTCTAACATGTCTAAGACTGACTTTCGAATAGGGGAAGCACTTATAACGACCTCACCCGTAGCAGGAGTTGGAACGGCCAGTCTTGCAAAGACCGATCCCTTAGCAGGAGAAGCATTTTTGATGACTTCGTCTACCGGAGCTAGAATGGCTATCCTCTTAGGGATAATACTTTCAGGTATCGCGGGCCTCTTTACGGGACCACTGGAGCCTTGGCTCAGTCTGTTAAAGAATGAGGCGTTGGAATTGGACGACCCGTTGAGAGGGGCCGTGGTAGTTGCAAGCCGATCGAAGACAGACTTCTTTGGAGCCTCCTGTGATGGCATTGAAGCATTGAAGCTCATTGGAGGGAGCATGGTCCCGAAGAATAGTCCAGTGGTGTCCTGAGTCACCTGTTCCACTGGCATTGCGAAGATGGAGGCCGCTTGGGGCCCATAAGTCACACCTCCAGCAGGGACGGAGTGGGAGTTGCTATTGCAATTGGTGCAGTTGGAAGCCATTGATGTCATCTTCTCTTCTGCATAGGAGCAAGACCCCAAATATTAGTACCTCGAATCCAGGGGCAACCATATTAAATCGTGATTCGTTCGTGAACACGACACATGAAGTATGGAGTGGAAAGAGGAAAAGGTCCCAACGGGCGTTCCAGAATCTGTTTACCGCCGAAAGCCGGGAAAGACAAACGTCTTGCCTGCATTTGGGGGCAGATGCTATTTGGTTTTATCTGTTCACCTCTCCGAAGATGCCAAGTTGATTTATGGCACCGTGTGTCAGAGTTCTGGATGGATGCGGACGTTGTAGCAGACTTCGTCAGATTCCCCCTCGTTGTGAGGGGGTTTTGATTGTGGGGACGCTCTTCCCTGCAGGCGTAAGCCCCTGCAGTTAATTACGTTACCGCATAGCGATAACCAATTTCTCCTGCTCCAGATGTTCACTTCGTGTCGTGTGTGTTTGTTTTATTTTTGGTTGCCCGTGGATTGTATATGGAGACTAATTTGTGTTGTCGCCCGTAGGGCATGGATTAGTCCAAATCCGTATTTTCTTAGATTTGGGTTTGGTTTGATTTAAGGATCGTTAATCTCATTTGGGATTAAGATCGACTTAAATATTTGTTAAGGATATGTTAATCCGATGTTGGACTAAGATCTACTTAATGGAGGTTCAGGATCATTTTTGATCCAACGAAAGATCATTTGGGCTCTATCGTTTTAGTTTAAGAACGTTACGGTCCACAGCTAGCTTAAGGACATTACGGTCCATTAGGGTATGCTCATGGGTTTGAGAGTACATCCAAGAGCTGTTGGTTGTCGGGACCCTCCACCTCTCTGATATCGTTGAAGAATTACAACGACATATATTCAGAGGTGTGGACAGATGTACCCTTGAACCGAACTCTAAATTGAAGGGAGAGATCATGGTGGAACGAACATTATTTTAGATGCCACGTGTCAGTAGATCATTGACCAGCTCTGGAACTAAAATCGATTTGGGGAGGACCTGAGTATAGGAAAGCTCGGTTGATTGACGGTCAAAAGGTTTTTTGTCTCGGGAGACTTGGCTAATTTGGGCTAAGGTTGGCCTCTCACAGTGTTAAACACTGATAAATGTTTGGCGCTCACGTGCTCCCACGTGATGCTCTTAAGCAGTGTTAAACGCTGAAATTTGGAGTGCTCGTGTATGGCACGTGAGGCACCGAATATTGGGCACTGTTTCTTTGGGCTTATTCCCTCGTTTTATATATGTAAGTGTTAAACACTTAAATTCTGTACCCATCACGTGTAGACACGTGAGGCGCCACCAAGCTGGGCACTGCTTCCTTTCAATTTATCTTCCTATTCTTTTCTAAGTGCTAAGCACTATTGGAAGTCACATGGGATCACGCGAATTGATCTCAGTTGTTACTTTTTGTTCCTCAGAGGTGCTCACGTGGGAACACGTGATCTGTCGCTATAGCGTTGAATGATAATATGCATGGGGCTCTTGATCTTAGTCTTGAGAATTTCAAGTATTTTGTTTTATAAGAATTAAATTCCTATGCAGGGTTGAACCCTAGCTTTA
Source organism: Agapanthus africanus (assembly GCA_030015575.1). NCBI lineage: Eukaryota > Viridiplantae > Streptophyta > Magnoliopsida > Asparagales > Amaryllidaceae > Agapanthus > Agapanthus africanus. The sequence goes on along the minus strand of CM057342.1, from coordinate 692,920,244 downwards.
TTAAAGGAATTAAATTCCTATGTCTTTGGAAGAATTAAATTCTTCTAACCTAGTTCTTTCCTTTAAGTTTTGGGACTGCATAACAGAATCTTCCCGATGAGAATTAAATTCTCAACTTGTGGGGAGATCTGCTTCTGCAGACCTCAACCAGAGGAAGAACTAAGTTCTTTTTGGAAGAGTTAAACTCTTGTAAAAGGAGATAAAATGATCTCTAAGTATTTTCCTCACCTAGGGTTTCTTTTTCTCTAAAGAGAACTCCTCTTCTTTTTTTGTTTTCTCAAATCTTATGGGGGGTCTCCTCTCTTTCTCTCTTCAGTCTCGAGTCCTTTATATAGCAAAGGCAAGTTTGTTGATTTTTGTTAAGGAAATCTCTCGTTAAGAGATTTTTGATTAATTCGGAGATTTTATCCACCGTTGGATCTTTGATCCATGGACTTCTGTTTTACAGAAGATATTTTTCTTGTTCTTAACAAGATTGGAAAAATATTTTCCCATACAGAGCTTATTCTGTATCTTGATGATTTTTAATCACCATTGGATCTTTAATCCAACGGTGCTCTGATTTACAGAGCACAATCTTTCTTCTTTAGAAAGATTGGGAAAATATACTCTCATACAGAGCTTATTTTGTAGCTTGGTGATTTTTAATCACCATTGGATCTTTAATACAATGGTGCTCTGATTTATAGAGCACAATCTTTCTTGTTTAGAAAGATTTGGGGAAATATTTTCCAAATAGGGTTCTGATCCCTCTTATTTAGAATTTAATTCTATCGGCTCGGAAGGTATTAGGAACCCTCACGTGTAGCACGTGACCCATAGCACTAGGCCGGTTTGCTTATATGTAGAAGTCCCAGAGAAAAGCATTACGTGTTGGCACGTGATGCGCCTTCTGGCCTGTTATTTGTTTTAGGAAGGCGCCTGTATACTTCGTATATAGATGCTCACGTGCCTGCACGTGAGGCTCAATTTCAGCCTTATTTGTTAAGCGTACTGCCTATAATTTTTGCTCTAAGGCGCATCACGTGTGGGCACGTAATACTCCATTTGGGGAATTTTTCCATCGCTTTTTGGTTCATAATTTATTTATATTTTATAAGGGAACACACCCAGTCTTTTACTTCAAGTGTGGAGACAGAAGTTTGGAGCCAGGAATCTTTCGAGCCAAGCCGAAAAATGCAGAAGTATTTACTCTATCAGCGGAAGAGGAAAAGCCAGAGGTACTTCGAGAGTTCGAGGATATATTTCCTAAAGATATAACAGGTTTGCCTCCCGATCGAGCTTTGAATTCAACATTGATTTACTACCTGGTGCACAATTAGTGATCAAAGCTCCATACCGGTTAAGTCCAGAAGGATTGAAGGAGATCCGTACTCAGTTGAACGAACTTCTGATGAAAGGTTGGATCCATCCCAGTACTTCAACTTGGGGATCTCCAGTTTTGCTCGTGAAGAAGAAAGAAGGTTTATACAGAATGTGTATAGATTACAGAGCTCTGAACGAAGTGACAATAAAAAACAAGTATCCACTACCGTGCATCAATGATATGTTCGATCAGCTAAGTAGGTCTTGCGTATTTTCAAAGATAGATCTTCGTTCGGGTTATCATCAGGTGAAGGTCAAAAAGTCTGATATTTCAAAAACGGCGTTCAGGACTAGCTATGGTCAGTATGAATTTCTTGTAATGCCATTTGGAATGATCAATACACCTGCGATATTTATGAATCTGATGGACCAAGTTTTCCGAGAGTACTTAGATAAGTTCGTTGTTATTTTTATCGACGACATCCTGGTGTATTCAAAGAATCGGAAAGAGCACGCTGAGCATTTGCGGATTTTCCTGGAGACATTGTAACAGCATTAACTCTATGCCAAGTACAGCAAGTGTGAATTTTGTCTAGATCAAGTCGTGTTTCTCGACACATAGTTTCGGGCGAAGGAATTTCAGTAGATACAGCTAAGGTGTCAACTGTCAGCTAGTGGCCGACACCAAAGACGATGAAGGATATTCGAAGTTTCTTGAGATTAGCAAGATACTACCGAAGATTCATCGAAGGTTTCTCAGAGATTGCAGCACCCCTGACCAAGCTCACACGTAAAGATGAAGCATTTGTGTGGTCAAAAGCATATGAACAAGTTTTTGTAGAACTCAAGTCAAGATTAACATCAACTCCTATTCTCGTAGTACCGGATCAATCTGGAGGTTTCGTCGTACATTGTGATACGTCCGGTAAGAGATTAGGATGTGTTCTACACCAGCATGGAAAAGTTGTAGCTTTTACATCAAGACAGCTGAAGGTCCATGAATGCAACTATCCAACATGACTTGGAGTTGGCACCCGTTATCTTTGCACTTAAGATTTGGTGCCACTATCTTTTGGGTGAACAAGTGGATTTATACACGGACCAAAAAAGTCTGAAGTATGTATTTACTCAGAAGGAGTTAAACATGCGGCAGAGAAAATGGCTAGAACTTATGGCGGACTTCGACATCAACCTACAATATCATCCAAGAAAGGTGAATGTAGTTCATGATGCACTTAGCCGTCAGCCATCATCAATGAATCTCACCGCTCAGTGGAAGCTGCAGCAAGAATTACATGGATTGGCGATAGAAGTGGTTATGCCAGATAACGCTTCATATTTGATGAACTTATAAGTTCAGTCTATTATTGTCAATCAGATCAAGGCAGCTCAAGTAAGTGATGCCAAGAGGCAAAAGATCCAAGAACAGGTAGAAAGTGGACTTCGATCAGACTTCATCATCCACGAAGCCGGATCCTTGATATATGGAGGTAGATTGTGTGTACCACACGGTCCTGTTCGAGAAGAGTTAATGAAAGAAGCTCACAGCTCTCCTTACTCAGTACACCCCGTGGTACCAAAATGTATAAGGATCTACGGAAACACTACTAGTGGCATAGAATGAAGTGCGAAGTAGTCAGAAGCGTAGCCAAGTGCTTGGTGTGTCAGCAAGTAAAGGCTAAATATCACAGGACTGCTAGTTTACTTCAACCGTTACCTATTCCAGAATGGAAATGGCAGCACATTACCATGGACTTCATAACTGCCCTTCCTCGCAGTATGAAGGGTAACGATGCAGTATGGGTTATTGTAGATCGACTCACCAAGTCGGCTCACCTCATCCCATTTCGAGTTGGCCAATCTGCCGAGATGTTAACAAAAAAGTACATGGAGGTAAGCATGAATCTAAAGTAAGATTTAACCTCAAAGTGTACTATATTTGATACCCGTGAACTCATGCAGGAGATCGTGAGATTACATGGAGTACCAGTTTTCATCGTCTCCGATCGTGACACCATATTCCGATCACAGTTTTGGCAGAGTCTGCAAGCTAGCCTGAGAACGAGTCTGAACTTCAGCATGCCTTACCATCCACAAACGGACGGACAGTCTGAGCGAACAATTCAGATTCTGGAGGACAGGCTAAGAGCTTGTATGTTTGATTTCGGAGGTTCGTGAAAAGATCACCTACACCTTGTGGAGTTTTCATACAACAACAGCTATCAGGCGAGCATTAGAATGGCACCATTTGCAGCTCTCTATGGAAGAAACTGTCGTTCTCCACTAAGTTAGGACGACATCGGAGATCATGAACTCGTAGGACCAGAGATGATCGAAGCAACTGTGGACGTAGTTCGCATGATCAGTGAAAGAATGCGCATAGCCAAAGACCAACAGAAGTATTGGGCTGATGCAAAGCACCGACACCTGGAGTTCCAACCTGGATATCATGTTTTCTTAAAAATCTCTCCAAACCGTGGAGTAATCCGCTTTGGCAAAAGGGGTAAGCTCAGTCTACATAGGACCGTTCGACATACTCGAACGAGTCGGAGAAGTGATATATCGTTTGGCACTACCACCCTCATTGGAAGGAGTGCACAACGTGTTCCACATATCCCAGCACTGAAGCATGTGAGCAACCCCAGTCACATCCTTGATCGCTCCGAGCTCACTGAAAAGACAGATCTATCTTGTGAGCAACAACCCGTGGAGATCCTGGACCGAGGTAAAGTCACTGAGGAATAAGGAAGTAAACTTGGTCCGAGTGATGTAGAGAAAAAATTCGCCGGGAGAATCAACGTGGGAACGAGAAGATGATATGCGTACAAGATATCTTTTCTTATTTGTAAATTAGTCCTTATGTAATTGTAAATTTCGAGGACGGAATTTTTATAAGGAGGGTAGAATGTAAAGACTCTGATTTTACTGTACGAAAATTTTTAAGCTAATGTACAGAATGGAGTTTGCAAGCCTGAGTACAATTTATAAGTTATTTTTATTTAAGAACAACAAGAAACAACTTGTGGTTCACTGGTAAAGCCTCACACTGCTATGATGTAGCCCCTATTTTCGAATCCCCTCAGACACATTATTTTTCTGATTTTTCTTTTAAACTTTTTGGAAGCCTAAAATTTTACACGTGCACTGCACATAGAAATGAAAAGTCTGGAAAATTAAACATATGTAAAATGCTGTGTACACAGAGAGGGACACATGGCTTCGATCCACCGGCCTAGCTCACATAATCGACCAGCAAGATGAAGGATTCGGCTGGTGCTGACTGTCATCCGTAGGTGAAAAACCCTCGTATTTTGCACACAAAATCCTTGGCCTACCCCCATTACCTCTGCACTGTTTGATTTCTCTGAAATTAAACAGAGACTTCAATTTCATCTTTAAATCAAATTTAAATGCATTTTAATTCATTCTTTCAATTCCAAAACCCTAATTCCACACTATAAATACAACCCCATGCCCTAGCCCTTCCTCATTCTGAAAATACTAGCCAAAACACTCAAATTTTCTAAGTACAAGAAGAGTACAAGTAGAGATAGCCAAAGACCAAATTCCGGCGAAGAATCGAGCAAGTTCCGGCAACTCCGCTACGCCACGGAGACTACCCCATCTTCTTCTACCTCCTCTTCACCCTTCTAACTCATAAGTCCCATCTAATCCTTCCCCTTCTCCTCTAAAACTTCTTTTTCATAAAATATGTTGGAAGTGGAGTTAACACCGACATCTTCTTTTTAAACCCTAAAATTACACTCTTTCTTACATTTTCTTCATGCATATTCTTACACAATGTTTATAATTACATAACTAATGTTTAGAACAACTTTCACCCTAAAATATCATGAAACATAACCTTAAATTAACTTTTACACTAAAATACCATGAACTTCATATATTCATCTTTTAGTTCTTTTGATAATTATACATTTAGAAAACTTCACGGGGTAATGACTTACCCCTCACATACACACATGTTTACATAGCACGGTATACCTTGATCATACTTTTTTTACCATATTTCATCGAAATACCATGAACTATAAAAACCCGGTTTTCTTTTGAATTGTATTATCAAAACTCTTTGCAAATATGCCTCTACAGCCTTCTTTAGGGGACCCGTTATTGGATGGTGCAGATTATCGCACATCCTAGGGCTAGTAGAGCGAGATGCAGACCTCCTCATGGAGCATTCGGTCTCGAAAGATTTTTAATACGATTTTTAAGAAAAACTAGATTTTCTATTTAATAATAAAATTAATTTATAATTATATAAATATTAATAAACTACATATTTTCAAGATATAATAAAATTTCATGTTTTCTAAAAAATAAAAGAATAACAAGTTTCATCAAAATACCTTCAAGTTATCCAAAAGTCAAGATTTACAATAAAATACTTTGAACTATCCAAGCTAAACTATTATCACTAAAATACTTCACATTCTTGAAATTCACAATTATGGAAACCCTAAATAATATAAATAAATACTCAAGGTTTATTTCGAAAGTATATAAAATATTTTTCATAAAACCCCATCGGGTTATATAAAATTACATTTAAGGACTTTAGTAAATATAGTTTTAAGCGGGATCAATTCTCTTGAGCCTCAAAGAGCTAGAGAAAGTGAGTGCTTGCCTATTTAAGGTAGAAAAACTTAACGGTGTTATCAATGGTAATTGTCCTGGAAAATACACAAATCCTGCCATCCATGTGCAGCAGCTACCGATAACACCCGAACTTAATTAAGGATCCAATTCAGTTTAAAGTGTCTGACTCAAGTCTGAGTCTAACTCAAATCAGAATCCATGAATCCAATATACCAGCATGTATACTTGAACATGAACCTGAATACCAGACCAAGATCAACATGCAAATATGACTTGACTTGACCGAACCATGGCTATAACTTGGCTTGATTACATGACTGCTTATTTACATCCTGAACCTGATTACATGAACAACTTGTATCCATGGTCTCAACAAGTCTGATAATTATAATCTATAATATTACAATACATTACGGGGTTTAACGGGGTAGATTGGTACGGAATGTATTAAAAGTGGCACGATGATGGACACTAAAAGACACCTACATGAACTCTCGTGCCGTTGTCCTGTGGGTTTTGACGGGGCCTTGTATTTACATGTTACCATAATCCACGGGATAATTGGACTCCTCTCGTATACACTGATACATTCTGTACCAAGCTACATACAACTACGTTAGTATAACAGAAATATACTTGTTCAAATTACCAGTTCTATTTTCTTTACTTGTCCTATTATATTCTTATTTTTGGGACTTACCGAGCGTTAGTTCACTGAAGACATTCCTGTTTCTTTCTTTCTTTGGAATGTTCGTCAAGAGTACCGGATCTTCAGGAGACCGAGCCCAGCCAGGAGAACCTAGAGCAGATTGAGGTACAGCCAGACTTCTAACTTATTTGTACTTACTTTCCAGTTTATATGCCACTATTTAGGCATTTCTTTATATCCTTTTACTTTCCTTTTCAAAGCAATGTATTGTAAAGATGAATTTTAATAAAAGTTGATGTTTATATTACATCTCTTGTCATTCTTATGCATTTATTTATATTGCTTATTTATGCTTAATACGTTTACTTCTGAGTAAATACGTCGCGTGTCCACCACATCTCCTTCTCCATACACCGGGAAGCGGGGCGTAACAGGTTCCAACAGGGCTTAGACCCGGAAATTCAGGCGGCATTTGCCACAGGCGACTATCCAACTCATGAACTCGCCCTGAAGGCTGGACGTCGTTATGAAGCTGTTGTCAAGAAGAAGGGTAAGCCTCAAACAAACGGAATCAAATGCCCTGCTACACAGATGATAGGAGGAGCCGTTTCTAGGCCTAATTTTTCACCCAAGAGGCCAGGAGGATCGTTTAACCGGTCCAGTCCAGATTTCTGTTTCTGCTGCAAGAGAACTAGACACTTGGCGAAGGACTGCAGGCGTGCAAATGGCATGTGTTTGATTTGTGGTGCATCTACTCACGCTATAGGAGCATGCCCATATCGTATTAATACAGCACCGGCACCCACACCCGCAATCATAGCCCTGCAGAGGCCAGCCATTAAGGCACCTGCACCCCGCCTAACCTTTCCTGCACCATCTCCACGTGGACCACCTGCACAGCCTCATCGTCAATTCCATCAGGCACAGAGAAATGTGCATCAAGGGCAGAGGAATGTGCCTCCGGCAAGAAGGAATGTACCGAGATGACAGGCTTTTACAATGACGGTCAATGTCACGACCCGAAATTTGGATGTGACCGGCACGTAGATTGCATGGCATCTAAAGATATCGACGCAATCTGAGTAAGCCAAAAACCAAGATCAAAACCTTTTTTGCGGAATTTAGAAAAAAAATTAGTTTGTAAGTTTAAACAACTGATTTTAAGCATTTAAAATTTTGACAGTATCTCCCTTTCTAATTAATAATAAAAGCAATTATAAAGTGTTTAATATAAGTTGCATCCCCAGTTGGGAGCAACACAACGCCAAACGGCCGAAATCAATAACTCAATAATAATACGACGCTCAAAGCGAAGAATTTCGTGCATAAGTAAGTAAAGCATAAATCAACATGACAAACCGATTTCACTTAGCCAAATTTATCATATACAAACATAGATCGTTCTAAGTCAAATATACAGGGTCTGGTGTAGAATTTCTAGATCCAATATACATATACCAAAATAGGAGGTTACTACATAGGTAACCCATCTAGCAAAATGAGCGATAAAGACTGACAAGTGGATCCGCACCGCTGCTATGCGTCCACGCGACTCCTGCAAGGAACTAAGGCACAATGGGTGTGAGTTGCCAACTTAGTGAATAAAACTAATATATAACGGCTGATAATGTAAGTATGACGAACTAAAGCTAACAGCAACAAAGAAGAGTATAATGCAAGATAACATGTGGAAGCATGAATACGTACTACTAACTGCATAAATTAAAACTGAAATCTTATCAATTATTTCTAAATAAGGTTCATTTTTCCGTGTCCAATATCGACATAAATCTTCTGTTTCCATCAGGCGTCGTTCCCCGAACTATCCTGTCAATCAATAACACCGGTCGGTATCATCTAGATATCCGCCGTGTTTCACAACTATCTCCGGTATCGAGTATCCTCGCTAGGCTCCCCGCCTCACATGCGGCTATCCTACCCCTCGGTCTCGACCGGGTCCACCATGTATCCAACCGTATACCCCCCCACTCAGTCTGGATAACGTATAAATCTGCAACCGTATAGCCCCCTCCCCCCCCCCCACTTGGTTCGGAATAAATCCAAATCATAAAAACGACATCTCATGATGGACGTATCACATCAATCTTGAAGAATCAATGAATATAACTTAATAATATATAAAACTCAAAACTAGAAATCCTTAAATCAAATACACCTGGTGATACAATTTACAACTAATTGAAAGTAAGACATGATAGGTATCAATTAATAACAACGATGCACATAACCCCTAATAATGATACTTATGGTATGAAAGGAATCATATAGAATATGGCAAGTTCTAAGTGATACGTGACATGTCAATATCGATGAGGTGTAGTAACATATAGATATGTCCGCATGCAACATGACTCATCGATAGTTCGTGCAGTGTTCTAGCAAGTGTTATTTTATAGATATGAATGCATATGACGAAGTTTCTTAATTTTAAACATATACTCAATATAAAGGAAATTATTATCCAACTATAATTTACGGGCGTTTAACGCCATCCATACAGAATCCTCCGGTAGATGTTAAATCTACTCAACGGAATACGTCGAATCTACTCGGATCATCAATCCCTTCCCATTCCTTGCGGCCTCCGAAGTTTTCGTATTTGAACCTAACATCGAATTTAACTTTCGTATAACAAACGGCTAAGCTCCGATACGACGAAAACGTGAAACTACAAGATTTGCATACTAAATATGCTACGTACGAATATTGTAAGCTATCTAATACTTACTCTAACTGGATTTAAATCCTACGCTGTTCGTAACAGAAAACAGAATCGTGTCACAAACATCCGTGTTGTGTTTAGAACTTGTAACCCCAAAACTGATATTTGCCTCCAGATTTTATATACTGAAAAATTTACATAAACTAACAATACCAAACATTTTAATATAAACACAGAGAGCTACCCTACAAAAACCAACACCCAACTCTATGAAAGACCCGGCGAGCTCGGATTTTTAGCAAGTGCCGCCGGCCAAAATCCGAGGAAATGGGTCCGTCTTCCTAGGGGTTATTCTAAGTCCAAATTATAAGATGAAGGCACTGTTTGATTGTGTTAATTATCATCTAAACTATAGCAGATTCAAAACAGAGCCTATACCTATCAAAATACAATATTTCCGACATCCGATTTCAACACTCAAACAGTACAGAATTAAAATTCTACAGAGTTTAAAGATTATACCCACAGAAAGATCACTGAAAAGCTCCTTCCAAGATGCACAAACTCAAGGATCCTAGCTTGAGGGTGATGGTAATGATCCTTGGTACTTAGTCTCTCTTACCTTCTCTTTTCTTTTCCTTGTTGTTCTAGGATTTCTTTTTCTTTTAAATTAATTAACTTGTTTCAAAATGATTATATGAACTGAACAATTTAAAAGATAAGGAGAATGAGTGATGAGTTGTAGGAGGAGGTGTCACCTAGAAAAGATGCGGTATATCCATGCAAGTAGGAGGTGTAGCATGGAAGATAGTGGGGTTTTCATGCAAGGAGGAGGTGTATGCATGAAGTGTCATCTAAGTTATGCTATATCATGAGTGTAATTTAAGCTTAACCATGACCTTTACCCTTTTACACATAAACCCTCACAAAATTTCCAATTTTCGCAATTAATTAAACTTTTCACAACCCCCCCCCATGATACTTATTATTACATAAACAAACTATTTCTTTACTAATTTAAGCTACTATATATAAAAAGGTCTTTTATTACAATTAAATTTAATTTAACATTTTTAATTAATTAACTAAATTAATCTATTATCTAAATATTTCAAAATGTTACAGTCAAGGAGACTGAAGCCACAGGACAAGTCATCACTGGTAAATTCCCCTATCCTTTCAACCTTTCAATCCTTGTGTATCGTTATACTTTTTCTATATCTAAACACGATCTCACACAACTTAGGTACTATACTAGTAGCCACCCTTCCTGCACTCGTACTTTTCGAAACTGGAGCTTCACAGTGCTTCATGTCAGAACGATTCATGAGAACGCACGTGATTCCCGTGAAGCCACTCATTTCAAGCTGGAATGTCAGTTCTGGGAATGGAGTCTTGAAGGCAATTTTGGGTTATGATCAGTGCCTAGTTGTAGTTTACGGTCGAGAATTCCACGCAAATTTTAAAGTACTGGACATACCAAATTTCGATGTTGTGTTGGGAATGGATTGGCTGGGAGTATTCTATGGTACTATTGACTGCCGTCAAAGGAGGGTAGTATTTGAAATACCAAATCGCCCAGTTTCCTATTTAAAAAGTGGAGATACAACCATGGATCCAGAAAGCTACCGTGCTAAACCGAAGAATACAGAAGTGTTCCCTCTACCGGCTGAAGAAGAAAAACCTGAGGTGGTTCGAGAGTTCGAGGATGTGTTCCTTAAAAACATATCAGGTTTGCCTCCCGATCGAGCTCTTGAATTTAGTATTGATTTACAACCTGGTGCACAATCTGTAATCAAAGATCCATACCGATTAAGTCCGGAGGGATTGAAGGAGATCCGCATTCGGTTGGACGAACTACTGAAGAAAGGTTGGATCCGACCCAGTACTTCTAGTTGGGGATCTCTGGTGTTACTCATGAAGAAGAAGGAAGGTTCCTATAGGATGTGTGTGGATTACCGAGCCCTGAACGAAGTGACAATTAAGAACAAGTATCCGCTACCGCGCATCGATGACCTTTTCGATCAGTTAAGTGGATCTTGTGTCTTTTCAAAGCTAGATCTTCATCCGGGTTATCATCAGGTGAAGGTCAAATAGTCCGACATTCCGAAGACGGCGTTTTGGACTCTTTATGGTCATTATGAATATCTCGTAATGCCATTTGGAGTGACCAATTCACCTGCCAACTTTATGAATCGATGAACCGAGTTTTCCGAGAGTACTCAGATAAGTTTGTTGTTATATTCATCGACGACATCCTGGTGTATTCAAAGAATCGGAAAGAGCACGCCGAGCACTTACGGATTGTCCTGGAGACATCACGACAACATCAGCTCTACGCCAAGTACAGTAAGTGTGATTTTTGACTAGATCAAGTCGGATTTCTCGGACATGTCATTTCAGGCGAAGGAATCTCTGTAGATCCAGCTAAGGTGTCAGCTGTCAGTGAGTGGCCGGCACCAAAGACGGTGAAAGATATAAGAAGTTTCTTAGAATTAGCAGGATACTACCAAGGATTCATTGAAGGCTTCTCAAAGATCGCAGCACCCCTGATCAAGCTCACACGTAAAGACGAAATATTCGTGTGGTCAGAAGCATGTGAAAAGGCTTTTGCAAAACTCAAGTCGAGGTTAACCTCTGCTCCCATTCTTGTAATATCGGATCAATCTGGCGGATTCGTTGTGCATTGTGATGCGTCCGGTAAAGGATTAGGATGTGCTCTACACCAGCATGGAAAAGTTGTGGCTTTTGCATCAAGACAGTTAAAAGTCCATGAACGCAACTATCCAACACATGATCTAGAATTGGCAGCCGCCATCTTCGCACTCAAGATTTGGCGCCACTATCATTTGGGAGAACGAGTGGATATATACACTGGTCACAAAAGTCTGAAGTATGTATTTACTCAGAAGGAACTCAACATGCGACAGAGAAGATGGATAAAACTCATGGCGGACTTCGACATCAACCTACAGTATCATCCTGAGAAAGTGAACGTAGTTCATGTTGGATATAGTGCCCTCAAAGTCAATTATTGGATCGCAGGCACGCGATTGCAATGATTGAGGGAGGACCTATGCCGGTAGGACAGTCCTACTCAAGATGATAGTATGCTATCTGGTTTACCCTTATCATCGTGTACATGCTTTAGGTGGTGTTACAGATCACTATTACACATTGATAGAGCCCTTAGGATTCTTGCTTGACTACCAGCAGTATGATGGCGATCATATACGTGAGAGTTGGGTAGTCTATAAGCACATCCTTAAAGTGGTCTCTAGTCGTGGGAGTTTCGAGACTGGGCATCGATACTCCACCAGTAGACTAGTGTATACAGTCGAGACCCCGACGAGGGGAGGTGGCCAGTCTCACAAGCCATTGGTGTTAGTTGGTTCACCTAAGATGTATACGGGTGCTCATTGGGTTATGAGTACACCGGACAGGACTCGCCGGGAACATGCTAGTTGGTATTATACCTGATGTCAGATAGCAGTTCCCTGGTGACATGTGTAAAGGTTAGTCCATCGACCCGAGATCGTCATTTATCTCGTGTAAGTTCCCACTGTGCTTTGATTACTACCCTACCACGGCTCAAAGGAGTCGTGCAAACAGGTTTTAGTTGGGTACAGTCCCGAGCCACATGGAGGCAGTGAGCGGATCGACAGGGGTTTCGTCTCTCCCGGTATTGGGGGTGAGATCGCACTGTGTCTAGGAGAGCCATTACACGAAATCCTTGGCCAAGACAGGAGATTTACTGGTAGGTATTCCAGTAGTATCTCAGGGTGTTCTGGGCTATACTCCGACATGACTTGTACCGCTTTTGGGGGTCTGACTTTTACCAACCCCCTAGGCCCGACATGCGATACTCATAGACGAACGGACCGGACTGTACAGATATTGTCACTGACAGGCTCAGCAGGGTGTCAGGATGAGTTCGCTCATCGACCTCCCTTTTGGTCAATACCTGGTAGCCTGTTACGTACAGCTAGTACCACTGACGTGCTAGTGGTTAAATCCATAGCCAGTGTATTGATGAGTCTTTAGAGTCCCCCACAGACAGTTTCTCAAGTTTCGGGAGAAACGTTGTAGAGGCCGTATGGTATTATGGCAGGGTTCGATCATATACGTGCAGTCGTGCACGGATCATGATCGGACGGATCATACTAGTGGGCTTTGGTTTAAGCCGGATCCTAGTATTAGATTTGTTGGATTACTTTAGTCTCATTGCATTCGCATTCAGTCGGAATGCGGATGCAGGTATGTATATACAGGTGAGGGGTATCCTTGTGATCCGTCACGAGTTTACTTTAGTAGATGCCATTCTCTTTTTATTATTGCAAACATTTGGATTAATATTTACAAATGGAAATAATGAGCTCAAAGTCATGATTAGGAGCATTAATTGTGACACATGCACAAGTGATGACTTATAGTCTCTTTATTTATGCATATGTCACATTATTGTTTGATTTATGTGTTGAAATGATAAGAGGAGAGAGGGAAGGTAGCCAAGGGGAAAGGGGTTAGCTCTTGTATTATTATTCTTGCTCTCACATTTTTATCATTACAACACAAAAGAAAAAGAAAGCTCTTCTTCTTCCTCTTTCTCCTTGAGCTCACTATCTTCATTAATGGCATCATCTTCAACCTCCATCCATACACTCTCATGCGTTGAGAATCAATGGGTGCTTGAGACAAAGTGATCACACACATTCTCTAGTTCACCTTGGACACGTCGGCTAGCAAACTTCGTGTCCGAGTTGCTCCGGTTCGAAGCGAGAGCCCGTAAAAAGATTCATCGACGTGGTGCCCTTTCCGACGAGGAGATTGGAGATCGAGCGAGATCGGAGATGCCGCAAGGAGCTAAAGATGGTGGCTAAAGACCAAAGGACACGGATCGATCGGTATAGCTTTTCTAACCCTTTTTAGATTGCTAGTTTAATGTTAATGGTTCGATCCGGGATTAAAGTCTGCGTTAGCGCCAGTTTCAAGTTTAGAAAAAGTTTTTGTTTCCGCATTTTGGCCTCGGATTGACGGCCGGGGCGCTACCGTAGACTTACATGGTATCAGAGCCACGCCATTAACCTTAGCTTGCTCGTTTTAGACAATGTTAATTTATCGAAATAGAAACGAACCCAAACACTGCCACTGCTGTCATGGTCTCTATTGTTTTTAAAAGGTGTCCAAAAAAATTTTCAAACATGTGCAGAAGACTACTGAACCTATCAGATGACCACTGGCCAAATACGAGCCCAAGCCATCAGAAAAAAACCGGCCACAAACCAAGATTTTCGGGCCAGGCTGGCCCAGGTAAGGTATTTAGGCTTCGTATTTGGGCTGCTGTCTGGTCTCTGGGTTGTCAGTGCAGTGGTATTGTTTGTTTGGCCCAATTTGGATATGGTTTTATCAGTTTTTCTGGGCTATTCGGGGGGTTGATTCGATATTTTATAATATTGCTTAAAGTTTATAGTGCATTACATTATATCTATGACCGTGAATGTCATTTGATCGGTAAATCATGTCTAATCGCTATAGCCCTTTTAGACGGATTTGCGAACGTGACAATCACGATGATGTTCTGTGTTGTGCTGTGATGTTGCGGAATTGTCGTGGTGGATAGCCTGGATGCAATGGTAGTACAGTTTGATTATATTTGTATATTTGGTATTGCGGGGCGAGCGTCCGACATGTGGACTGCCGTCACTGCCCGTTTGTATATTATTCTTTTGGGGCACGACCGGGTTGAGGTCGATGTACCCGTTGTACATATTTTATTTTTTGTACTAGGTTTACCCCAAGGTGGAGTGCACGGATAGCCGGGTTCTAGAGGGCAACAGGCCCGTATCTCATGGCTTTGAGACAGAGGGGGCTTCACTCTAGAATTGGCGGGCTATTCGCTGCACTCGTAGGGGGTATAGGTTGACCCAAGAAAGGGTGCTCAAGTTACCGGATTCCGTGAAGTGTTAAGTGGTCCATTCACTTTGTTGAAGGGGGCTGCCTTGCTTCAGGTTTTGGCGGGTAACTTGCCGCGCCCGTAGGGGTCTAGGTTTTCATTGCACAGGCTATCCACACGACCAGGGCAACGTCAGGTTTTACTTGCGGCTCAAAGGAAACCCGGGGATCCCAGATTATCTGTATTGTTCTGTGATACTTATTACTCTCTGTGATGTTGCATTTTATCACGCCATGAGCGAATATTATATATTGATATATATATACTAGTAGATGTTGTATATGTTTTGCATCCGCGCTAGTCCAGTCCCCGCTCTGTCGTTAGTTAAGTAACCTAACGGGTGATGACGAGACCCAGTGGCGAATGCGGATGGCATATACGTACATCATATTTTCGTTCTTTATTGGTGTGATCAATTGATGGGACTGCATTGATTCGGATCAATGCAAGCTAAACAAACATGTTTGATGTTGTTGGAACATTTTTCAAAAAGCTGTTATTGCAAGGACGTTCTCTTTTGTTTTGCACAGTAGTATTCGGTTATGAATATCCAGCACCTCAGTCGACGAGGCAAGGGCCGAGATCCCATCACCGGGAGTGACCCCTTGGACAGAGGTTTGCGTCAAGGTAATAACTTCACTATAGTCGATTACTTTTTTCTTTGCATCGTGGTATTCATTTAGAATATCCTGCACCTCATTCTACAGGGAAAGAGCCGAGATCCCTTCACTGGGAGTGACCTCTTTAGCAAAGGTTTTCGCCACTATATTTTTATAAAAAGTTATCTGGTTCCTTCAACGATATCAAGTTCATTATGTTAAAGGTTTTTTGCCAAAATAGCCCTCCGTCATTTCAGATGAGTAGCACTTAGTATTCATGCTATGTTTGTTGGCCAAAGTCAAGGCATAGTGTATGGTAGCTATTTGTTACCTTTCTGCTGCATAGATAGATGCATTGGTTTAGGACAGTCATACCACTTTGTTGGCCAAAGTCAAGGGTATGTGCGGATGGGTCTAAATCAATCAGGACAATGACGGGTAGAACTTGACTTGCGGGTTATGATTTGTTGGCCAAAGTCAAGGTCATAAACCGCTTGGGGTAAAAATCACATCGGGAGTTTCTAAAGAAACTGAAACTTGCCAGATATGCGCATACCTTCTGGAGTGTGATAACATGAGTGGATTCCATCACGTTATCATGCGATGATAGTTGGATCCTGATTCCCACTGATGAGTTGGTTTACTCCTCGGGTGATCCCGACTAATTCTTCTTTCAAGTTTGGAGGAGAATTTGAGGATACAGTGGGAGGTTTCCAGATTAGATAAAGTGATAACCATTCTGATCTAGGTTAGAGTGCACGCAGAGTGTTTCTTTTCTCTCTCTCTTTGGCAGCGACCAAGGCCCGACCCTAGACTATGACTCAGTGACCAAGTTAACCGAACCTTCTTAAAACACTGGCTTTTGGATTGTATGAGTTGCATACCTCATTGCCACTCCTACTTTTACCCTTTTTCTCCCGAACACCCCGTATTACTACGAACATCCACTTCCATTGGATAAATACATCGTATGGTTATATACGAACTCGAAAGAACTTGTTCCAGATTCGAGGATGGATTCTGGTTCTGGAGAAAATGAATAGGACTATTCAGTTATCTTTTCCTTTTACCTTCTCTCAGGCTGCGAGGGCTCCTAGGATTAGGAGAAGAGTACACCTATTACGCTTATTGGATAGTCTTCTTCCAAACCATAGGCAGGTGCCGAAAGGTAGGGAATAAAGAAAACTGATTAGCCTAAGTGAGGTGTACAGAAGGTAATAAGTAAAGACAAATAAAGGGATTAGTAAGAGGGCAAAGTAAATTGCGACTGCTGTCATTCACGACCAAACCAAGTATTTCATCACCACTCCTATTTCACCTTTGTATTTCTCCAGAACACTCCGTATCACTACGAAGATCCACGGTTATTGGATACTCCATCGTATGGTTATATACGAACTCGAAGGAACTTGTTCCAGTTCGGGGATGGATTATGGTTCAGGAGAAATAGAAATAAGGTTTATTCAGTTGTCTTTTATCTTTACCTTCTTTCGTGTTGCGAGTGCTCCTAGGATTAGGAGAGTACACCCATTATGCTAATTGGATAGTCTTCTTCCAAACCATAGGCTGGTGTTGAACGGTAGGGAAGGAAGAAAACCATTTGGCCTAAAGGTGGTATACAGAAGGTAATGACTAAAGACATATAAAGGGATTTGGAGAGATGGCAAAGAAATATACGGTTACAGTTGTGAATCTAATAATGGAAGAGGCATTACTAGGAATACCTGGATACTCTTTCGAAACATTTTCATGTTTCATTTTCACTATGCATTGTTAATAGAAAACTGATTTCCCAATTAGACCCTTGCTCCAGGGTATGTATTTACCAGGTATGATTCTCACATCTGTATGGTTTTACAGATGATGAGTGGGAGTAAGTTATTGGGAATTAGGTGATCATCCTCATTATATCGGGATTCGTTGTAATTGGTGATATTTGAGGAAATCGCCTGGGTGTTTGCCGGACGGCAAATATTTGGTTTTGAATATCCGTTGTTATGCACCAATTTCAAATTGATATATCTGTACGTTTATTTTTTATAAAGTGAGATATACCTTTTTGAAATTATGTCCATGACATTTACCTATATTAGTTGATGGTTAGGTAAGGAGCATTCAACAGCGGTGTAATTCTTCATAACCATAGTACAGTTTTCAACCTACCACGCACAAGGTTTGAGTTATTCAACTCAGGGGACTTATACAAAGCATTGTATATTGTCCAGTGTCCATTAGGACAGAGGGGTTGGTCCTCATACTATATTCTGTTTACTTGTGACTTCTCTATTTTTAGACAAGTGTTTCGTAGAAATGCAAGGTCTAAGTTTTGAGAAGTTATAGGTATAAGAATAAAGTAAAGAACCAGCTGTTGCAAGTATCAGGACTCTTCAAGGTGATCGAAGATGTAGATGCTTGTATCCGGTATTCAGTTGATAGTAATGGTTTTGAGAAACTTGTTTATCTTTCAAGTTACTCATATCTGGATGCATTCCTAAGTTGAGTAACGCTGATCGGCCTCCTTCCATTTAGTTGACATGCACTGGAGACAGCTGCACGATTTGAATCTGGTTCCAATTAAATCAGTGCATCTGTTTCTATATTAGATATAGAATGGCTCATATCTTAACAATATTAAGGTACGGGGAGTTGTCCGGCTTATGCTTAAAACCAGACTCTGGATAACTCAAGACGTGTTTCTGTAATGGCTGTTTGTGGGTTAACCCGGGCTATGACGAGGGTTGATTTTCTACCATCTGGAAGATCAATAGTGATATTGTTCTTGACTCGCCGCAGTTTTAGTAAAATGGATTTTTCAGAAAACAGTAGTGGGATTATGGTAGAACTGTAAGTGATTCCAGAACCACAAACGATTACTGGAAATTTGATAAGAACCTAAAAATTCAATCAGGTTTGACATTCCATTAGCCACTCCGCAGATATGGTGGGTAACCTCAGGCACCCGAGAGGTACTCCGGTAGCCTCAAGAACGGTGACAGGGAGGTTCTTGTTTACCCAGACTTACTATTATTGCTGTTCCAGGCTATGAGACCGGGCAGGAGGATGAGTATAGCGTCGTTCTAAACTAGCTTTAGAAGTGCACATGTATATGCTTCTGCCAGAGGGTTGTTGTAGTCAGTGGGAGCAGCGGAAGTATAGTGGATAAGTAGTTTGTGTCTATTTATAGACTAAAGCAGATATAGCGGAGATAAATCATCTATTTCTGATGTGACAGTCATAGGTTTGACTTCATCAGAATAGGGGATGGATCTGTTAAGAAGATAGTAGGGTGTGATGTCCTGGCATTTGGATGACATACACAGAGTAGGAAGTGAAATTCCTATACTACGATCGGTTATACTTTGGTTATCACACGGTAGATTCTCCACATAGGGCTTGGATATTATATCAGACATTCTGGTTACTAGACCTATGGTTTTAGATCTAGATTTGGGAAGTGTTCCAATCTGGGTACTTAGACAGTATTCTAAAGGTATTTTAGAATGGACGATGCCTGGCATGCTGGTGTACCTGCAGGTGATGGAGTCACCCTCTCTAAAGGTGTCTTACAGACTAAAGGGAGAGGGATGTGCATGATTGACATATCACTTGCTTAGGCAATTGAGTCAACCATGAGATGTCAAGTACCACACCAGATGTTGTTTTTGCACTAGCTGCAATAAGTTCAGATATTAATCCAATCCTAGAGAAACATTCGGAAGCAGTTTTAGAACATAAGTAGATGTTCTAGGGATATGATAACGACAGCCTCCTTTAGGAGACGGTTATCATTCCAGGCTTCCAAGGTGACCTGGATGACAGAGTGACTGTCAGAGCTATAGTTTTCGCTCTGACAAGGGGCAGTTGTTTGGACAGGTGGTCCAAGGGGATACTGAGGGAGGCATGGAGCAGGATACTGATTAAGTTCAGTTGACGATACAGTCTAAGAAGTTTGGATTTGGAGTTCATTTATGAACTAGGTCCCATCAGATATCTAGATATATTCTAAGACAGGTACTGCTCATTTCGGGAGATGGCTTTCTCCGCTAACTTGAGATAAAGAGAGACATAGAAAGAAACATCAGAGCGGATCCACTCACTGAGGCTATTTCTCGAAAGCAATAGTTTTACAAACGAGCTTTGTGAAACTGATCAGTAGAGGAGTTGGGTGTTCGGTATCACACGGGTTGTGAGTATGTGACATCGCAATAATTAGCCTTGAGTGCAAGTGGGAGATTGTTGGATATAGTGCCCTCAAAGTCAATTATTGGATCGCAGGCACGCGATTGCAATGATTGAAGGAGGACCTATGCCGGTAGGACAGTCTTTCTCAAGATGATAGTATGCTATCTGGTTTATCCTTATCATTGTGTACATGCTTTAGGTGATGTTACAGATCACTATTACGCGTTGATAGAGCCCTTAGGATTCTTACTTGACTACTAGCAGTATGATGGCAATCATATACGTGAGAGTTGGGTAGTCTATAAGCACATCCTTAAAGTGGTCCCTGGTCATGGGAGTTTCGAGACTGGGCATCGATACTCCACCAGTAGACTAGTGTATACAGTCGAGACCCCGACGAGGGGCGGTGGCCGGTCTCATAAGCCATTGGTGTCAGTTGGTTCACCTAAGATGTATACAGGTGCTCATTGGGTTATGAGTACACCGGACAGGACTCGCCGGGAACATGCTAGTTGGTATTATACCTGACATCAGATAGCAGTTCCCTGGTGACATGTGTACAGGTTAGTCCATCGACCTGAGATCGTCATTTGTCTCATGTGAGTTCCCACTGTGCTTTGGTTACTACCCTACCACGGCTCAAAGGAGTCGTGCAAACAGGTTTTAGTTGGGTACAGTCCCAAGCCACATGGAGGCAGTGAGCAGATCGGCAGGGATTTTGTCTCTCCCGGTATTAGGGGTGAGATCACGCTGTGTCTAGGAGAGCCATTACACGAAGTACTTGGCCAAGGCAGGAGATTTACTGGTAGGTATTCCAGTAGTATCTAAGGGTGTTCTGAGCTATACTCCGACACGACCTGTACCGCTTTGGGGGGTCTGACTTTTACCAACCCCCTAGGCCCGACATGCGATACTCATAGACGAACGGACCGGACTGTACGGATATTGTCACGACAGGCTCAGTATGGTGTCAGGATGAGTTCGCTCATCGACCTCCCTTTTGGTCAATACCTGGTAGCCCGTTACGTACAGCTAGTACCACTGACGTGCTAGTGGTTAAATCCATAGCCAGTGTATTGACGAGTCTTTAGAGTCCCCCACAGATAGTTTCTCAAGTTTCGGGCGAAACGTTGTAGAGGCCGTATGGTATTATGGCAGGGTTCGATCATATACATGCAGTTATGCACGGATCATACTAGTGGGCTTTGGTTTAAGCCGGATCCTAGTATTAGATTTTTTGGATTACTTTAGTCTCATTGCATTCGCATTCAGTCGGAATGTGGATGTAGGTATGTATATACAGGTGAGGGGTATCCTTGTGATCCGTCATGAGTTTACTTTAGTAAATGTCATTCTCTTTTTATTGTTGCAAACATTTGGATTAATGTTTACAAATGAAAATAATAAGCTCAAAGTCATGATTAAGAGCATTAATTGTGACACATGCACAAGTGATGAGTCTCTTTATTTGTTCATATGTCACATTATTGTTTGATTTATGTGTTGAAATGATAAGAGGAGAGAGGGAGGGCAGCCAAGGGGCAAAGGGTTAGCTCTTGTATTATTATTCTTGCTCTCACATTTTTATCATTACAACACAAAAGAAAAAGAAAGCTCTTCTTCTTCCTCTTTCTTCTTGAGCTCACTATCTCCATTAATGGCATCATCTTCAACCTCCATCCATACACACTTATGCGTTGAGAATCATTGGGTGCTTGAGATAAAGTGATCACACACATTCTCTACTTCATCTTGGACACGTCGGCTAGCAAACTTCATGTCCGAGTTGCTTCGGTTCGAAGCGGGAGCCCGTAAAAAGATTCATCGACATGGTGCCCTTTCCGACGAGGAGATTGGAGATCGAGAGAGATCGGAGATGCCGCAAGGAGCTAAAGATGGTGGCTAAAGACCGAAGGACACGGATCGATCGGTATAGCTTTTCTAACCCTCTTTAGATTGCTAGTTTAATGTTAATGGTTCGATCCGGGATTAAAGTCTGCGTTAGCGCCAGTTTCAAGTTTAGAAAAAGTTTTTGTTTCCGCATTTTGGCTTCGGATTGACGGCCGGGGTGCTACCGTAGACTTACAGTTCCTAATGCACTTAGTCGCTAGCCATTAGCAATGAACCTCACCGCTCAGTGAAAATACAACAAGAACTGCATGGATTAGAGATTGAAGTAGTTGTGCCAGGTAACGCTTCATATTTGATGAACTTACAATTCCAGTCCACTCTTGTAAATCAAATCAAGGCAGCTCAAGCAAATGATGCCAAGTTACAAAAGATCCGAGAACAAGTAAAAAGTGGACTACGAACTGACTTCATCATCCACGAAGATAGATCCTTGCGATATGGAATCCGTTTATGTATACCAGTCGGACCTATTCGAGAAAAGTTGATGAAAGAAGCTCACAGCTCTCCGTATTCAGTACACCCCGGTGGTACGAAGATATACAAGGATCTACGGCAACACTAGCATGGAATGAAGTGAGAAGTGGCAAGAAGCGTAGCCAAGTGTTTGGTATGTTGGCAAGTGAAGGTTGAACATCACAGAACTGCTGGTCTACTTAATCCGTTGCCAATCCCAGAATAGAAATGGCAGCACATTACTATAGACTTCGTGAAAGCTCTCCCTCGCAGCACGAAAGGTAACAACGCAATTTGGGTTATTATGGATCGACTCACCAAGTCGACTCACTTTATTCCATTTCGAGTTGATCAGTCAACCGAGACGTTAGCAAGGAAGTACATGGAGGTGAGCATAAATCTAAAGTAAGATTTAAACCTTCAAGATGTGCCATATTTGATACTCATAAACTCATGAAAGAGTTCATGAGATTACATATAATACCGTTTGCATCATCTCCAATCGTGATATAAGATTCCGATCACAATTTTAGCAGAGTCAACAAGCTAGCCTGGGGACAAATCTGAATTTCAGCACGGTGTATCATCAACAAATAGATGGACAGTCCGAGCGAACAATTCTGATACTAGAAGATATGCTAAGAGCCTGTATGTTAGACTTCGGAGGTTCATGGGAAGATCATCTACACCTTATGGAGTTTTCATACAACAACAGCTACCAGACAAGCATTGGGATGGCACCATTCATAGTACTCTACGGACGGAAATGTCGTTCCCCGTTGAGTTTGGACGACGTTGGAGATCGTGAATTCTTTAGACCAGAGATGATCGTGGCAACTGTAGATGTGGTTCGCACGATCAGGGAAAGGATGCGCATAGCCCAAGACCGACAGAAGGATTGGGCAGATGCAAAGCGTCGACATCTAGAGTTCCAATCTGGAGACCATGTATTCCTGAAAATCTCTCCAAACAGAGGAGTGATATGTTTTGGCAAAAGGGGTAAATTAAGTCCAAGGTACATAGGACCATTTGACATACTCGAATGAGTTGGAGAAGTGGCATACCGTTTAGCACTACCATCCTCATTGGAAGGAGTGCACAACGTGTTCCAGATATCCCAGCTACGACGATATGTGAGTGACCCCAGCCACATAAATGATCACTCAGAGCTCACAATACAACCCAACCTAACCTGCGAGTAACAACCGGTTGAGATCCTGGACCGAAAATTGAAGACGTTGCGGAACAAGGAGGTAAACTTGGTCCGAGTGATGTGGAGAAAGTATTCGCCAGGAGAATCAACTTGGGAAAGAGAAGAAGATATGCGTACACGATACCCTTATCTTTTCAAAAATTAGTCTCTATGTAATTGTAAATTTTGAGGACGAAATTTTTATAAGCAGGGTAGAATGTAGCGACTCTGAATTCCTGTACAGAAATTCTTGTTATTATATAGAAAAGGGGTATTGCAACATGTGTACGAGTTATAGGTTAAATTTGTTTAATAAAAGCAAGAAACAACTTGTAGCTCACTGGTAAAGCCTCAGCACTGCTGTGACATAGCCTGTTGTAGGGTGTTTTTCGTCACCCCATTGAGATGGGAATACGCGCGCGCTTGTCAGGCGCACTACAGATTCCCCCGGCCTAGGGTAGGCCGGGGTTTATTGATTGTGGGGATCCGAATCTCCGGCAGCCGCGGACTAAGCTGCCGTTAATTACCCCTCGCCTTTGGGGCGAGGGAACCTCCGATTAACGGGTTAAACTGGTCATGCGAACTCAATGTGCAGTGTACGTGTGTTGTGTTTTGAAAGGGGGGTTTTGGATATATCGGGAGCCACGCAGAGTTTTTACGGGGGTCCCGCTACCCGGATAGCGGGCTGGGGGTCAAGGGGGCTAGCAGCCCCCTTGCGGGGTGCGGGGCAGCGCCCCGTTAGAAATTTTTTTCTAACAGGGACAGTGTCGCGGAGTATGTGTATGTGTACATTTATATACATATGTATATATATATGTACGTACACAAAAGAGGGGGAAAAGACATCCAAGGGATGCACAGGTGCGCAAGCGCGCGCGCCACGTGTCGGCACGCGGGCGACTTGCGCACTTGCGCAGTTGCGCAAGCGCGCGCGCCACGTGTCGGCACGCGGGCGACTTGCGCACAAGCGCAGTTGCGCAAGCGCGCGCGCCACGTGTCGGCACGCGGGCGCCTTGCGCAACTGCGCAGTTGCGCAAGCGCGCGCGCCACGTGTCGGCACGCGGGCGACTTGCGCACAAGCGCAGTTGCGCAAGCGCGCGCGCCACGTGTCGGCACGCGGGCGACTTGCGCACTTGCGCAGTTGCGCAAGCGCGCGCGCCACGTGTCGGCACGCGGGCAACTTGCGCACACAACAGGCTTTTAGCCTAAAAAGATTTCTCTGAAGAGAAATCAAAGAGGAGTTAGACTCCTGAGTGTTTTTTTTTTGTTGGGTTAATGGAAGGGTTCTTCTTCTTCCTCCTGTTGCTTGCTGGATCTTGAAGATCAAGAGATGTAAAATCTCAAAATCTCTCCTTTTTAAGATCTGATGGCAGATCCAAGTTCCCCTTTGTGGGTTTTGTGGTGGAAAACTATTTAGTTTTGAAAAAGGAAGAGTAAAACTCTTGATTTAATTCAAGAGAAAGAAGAAGGTTTTGGAACCTTGAAGAAGGAAGAAAGAGCTCAGCTCTAATTTTTTTGTGGAGAGAATGAAAAGTATATTTTTATTCATCATCATTTTGCCTTTTATAGGCTTACATATTTGCATATAGCCCCTTGGGCTTTACAAAATGGCATTTTGCCTATTCCATGGCTCATGTGCCATTACATTTTTGCACATAAGCCATGGGCTTACAAAATATTGGCTTTATGCCCATTTTACATACATTCATGTATAAAAAATTACATAAAAATTATTTATTACATGATTTTTTTGTTGGCATGGCGGAAGGCCAGACGCTTCGTGTTCGGGCTCGACCTGGGCATTGGCCCACTTGCTTGGGCTTGGGCCCACCTGGCTTGGGGTTGACCTTGACTTTGACTCGGTCAACAGGGGTGTAAATTTTTACCCCAACAAAGTGCCCCCCATCAATAAATGCACACAGCATATATGGGTCGTGTGCATGAAATTGATGGATCTTCTTTCACGTGGAGGCGACTTGCTTTGGTTCCCACTTTTTGGGACGCACTGCCCTTTTTACGACATGGACAGTCGACGCTTGACGCGTCTCCGAGACGGAGTGTCCGTGGTAGACGTTTCCCTGACCCGGAGCGATCTGGTTCCTGCTTTGTAGGAAGCCTGCACTGCCTTTTTTGCGACATGGACGGTCGACGCTCTGATCCGGAGCGATTTGGGTTCCCAATTTGCGGGAGCCTGCACTGCCCTTTTTGCGACATAGACGGTCGACGCCCTGATCCGGAGCGATTTGGGTTCCCAATTTGCGGGAGCCTGCACTGCCCTTTTTGCGACATAGACGGTCGACGCTCTGTTACGAAGCGATTTGGGTTCCCAATTTGCGGGAGCCTGCACTGCCCTTTTTGCGACATAGACGGTCGACGCTCTGTTACGAAGCGATTTGGGTTCCCAATTTGCGGGAGCCTGCACTGCCCTTTTTGCGACATAGACGGTCGACGCTCTGTTACGAAGCGATTTGGGTTCCCAATTTGCGGGAGCCTGCACTGCCCTTTTTGCGACATAGACGGTCGACGCTCTGATCCGGAGCGATTTGGGTTCCCAATTTGCGGGAGCCTGCACTGCCCTTTTTGCGACATAGACGGTCGACACTCTGTTACGAAGCGATTTGGGTTCCCAATTTGCGGGAGCCTGCACTGCCCTTTTTGCGACATAGACGGTCGACGCTCTGATCCGGAGCGATTTGGGTTCCCAATTTGCGGGAGCCTGCACTGCCCTTTTTGCGACATAGACGGTCGACGCTCTGTTACGAAGCGATTTGGGTTCCCAATTTGCGGGAGCCTGCACTGCCCTTTTTGCGACATAGACGGTCGACGCTCTGATCCGGAGCGATTTGGGTTCCCAGTTTGCGGGAGCCTGCACTGCCCTTTTTGCGACATAGACGGTCGACGCTCTGTTACGAAGCGATTTGGGTTCCCAGTTTGCGGGAGCCTGCACTGCCCTTTTTGCGACATAGACGGTCGACGCTCTGTTACGAAGCGATTTGGGTTCCCAGTTTGCGGGAGCCTGCACTGCCCTTTTTGCGACATAGACGGTCGACGCTCTGTTACGAAGCGATTTGGGTTCCCAGTTTGCGGGAGCCTGCACTGCCCTTTTTGCGACATAGACGGTCGACGCTCTGTTACGAAGCGATTTGGGTTCCCAGTTTGCGGGAGCCTGCACTGCCCTTTTTGCGACATAGACGGTCGACGCTCTGTTACGAAGCGATTTGGGTTCCCAATTTGCGGGAGCCTGCACTGCCCTTTTTGCGACATAGACGGTCGACGCTCTGTTACGAAGCGATTTGGGTTCCCAGTTTGCGGGAGCCTGCACTGCCCTTTTTGCGACATAGACGGTCGACGCTCTGATCCGGAGCGATTTGGGTTCCCAATTTGCGGGAGCCTGCACTGCCCTTTTTGCGACATAGACGGTCGACGCTCTGTTACGAAGCGATTTGGGTTCCCAATTTGCGGGAGCCTGCACTGCCCTTTTTGCGACATAGACGGTCGACGCTCTGATCCGGAGCGATTTGGGTTCCCAATTTGCGGGAGCCTGCACTGCCCTTTTTGCGACATAGACGGTCGACGCTCTGTTACGAAGCGATTTGGGTTCCCAGTTTGCGGGAGCCTGCACTGCCCTTTTTGCGACATAGACGGTCGACGCTCTGTTACGAAGCGATTTGGGTTCCCAGTTTGCGGGAGCCTGCACTGCCCTTTTTGCGACATAGACGGTCGACGCTCTGTTACGAAGCGATTTGGGTTCCCAGTTTGCGGGAGCCTGCACTGCCCTTTTTGCGACATAGACGGTCGACGCTCTGTTACGAAGCGATTTGGGTTCCCAGTTTGCGGGAGCCTGCACTGCCCTTTTTGCGACATAGACGGTCGACGCTCTGTTACGAAGCGATTTGGGTTCCCAATTTGCGGGAGCCTGCACTGCCCTTTTTGCGACATAGACGGTCGACGCTCTGTTACGAAGCGATTTGGGTTCCCAATTTGCGGGAGCCTGCACTGCCCTTTTTGCGACATAGACGGTCGACGCTCTGATCCGGAGCGATTTGGGTTCCCAATTTGCGGGAGCCTGCACTGCCCTTTTTGCGACATAGACGGTCGACGCTCTGTTACGAAGCGATTTGGGTTCCCAATTTGCGGGAGCCTGCACTGCCCTTTTTGCGACATAGACGGTCGACGCTCTGATCCGGAGCGATTTGGGTTCCCAATTTGCGGGAGCCTGCACTGCCCTTTTTGCGACATAGACGGTCGACGCTCTGTTACGAAGCGATTTGGGTTCCCAGTTTGCGGGAGCCTGCACTGCCCTTTTTGCGACATAGACGGTCGACGCTCTGTTACGAAGCGATTTGGGTTCCCAGTTTGCGGGAGCCTGCACTGCCCTTTTTGCGACATAGACGGTCGACGCTCTGTTACGAAGCGATTTGGGTTCCCAGTTTGCGGGAGCCTGCACTGCCCTTTTTGCGACATAGACGGTCGACGCTCTGTTACGAAGCGATTTGGGTTCCCAGTTTGCGGGAGCCTGCACTGCCCTTTTTGCGACATAGACGGTCGACGCTCTGTTACGAAGCGATTTGGGTTCCCAGTTTGCGGGAGCCTGCACTGCCCTTTTTGCGACATAGACGGTCGACGCTCTGTTACGAAGCGATTTGGGTTCCCAATTTGCGGGAGCCTGCACTGCCCTTTTTGCGACATAGACGGTCGACGCTCTGTTACGAAGCGATTTGGGTTCCCAGTTTGCGGGAGCCTGCACTGCCCTTTTTGCGACATAGACGGTCGACGCTCTGATCCGGAGCGATTTGGGCTCCCAATTTGCGGGAGCCTGCACTGCCCTTTTTGCGACATAGACGGTCGACGCTCTGTTACGAAGCGATTTGGGTTCCCAATTTGCGGGAGCCTGCACTGCCCTTTTTGCGACATAGACGGTCGACGCTCTGATCCGGAGCGATTTGGGTTCCCAATTTGCGGGAGCCTGCACTGCCCTTTTTGCGACATAGACGGTCGACGCTCTGTTACGAAGCGATTTGGGTTCCCAGTTTGCGGGAGCCTGCACTGCCCTTTTTGCGACATAGACGGTCGACGCTCTGTTACGAAGCGATTTGGGTTCCCAGTTTGCGGGAGCCTGCACTTCCCTTTTTGCGACATAGACGGTCGACGCTCTGTTACGAAGCGATTTGGGTTCCCAGTTTGCGGGAGCCTGCACTGCCCTTTTTGCGACATAGACGGTCGACGCTCTGTTACGAAGCGATTTGGGTTCCCAGTTTGCGGGAGCCTGCACTGCCCTTTTTGCGACATAGACGGTCGACGCTCTGTTACGAAGCGATTTGGGTTCCCAGTTTGCGGGAGCCTGCACTGCCCTTTTTGCGACATAGACGGTCGACGCTCTGTTACGAAGCGATTTGGGTTCCCAGTTTGCGGGAGCCTGCACTGCCCTTTTTGCGACATAGACGGTCGACGCTCTGTTACGAAGCGATTTGGTAGACGAGTCCCCGGCACGGAGTGTCGCTGGTCGACGTTTCCCCGAGGCGGAGTGTCTGCTGTAGGACGTTTCCACGAGACGGAGTGCCTGTTGTAGGACGTTTCCCCGAGACGGAGTGCCTGTTGTAGGACGTATCCCCGAGACGGAGTGTCTGCTGTAGGACGTTTCCCCGAGGCGGAGTGCCTGCTGTAGGACGTTTCCCCGAGACGGAGTGCCTGTTGTAGGACGTTTCCCCGAGTCGGAGTGTCTGTTGTAGGACGTTTCCCCGAGACGGAGTGCCTGTTGTAGGACGTATCCCCGAGACGGAGTGCCTGTGGTTGACGCAGAGGTCGATGTCGGAATTAGTTGGTTTGATTTGTTTGATTTGAGTTGACATTAGCATCGCTATACTGGAATATGGTACCAGGAGCGAATCATCATCTGTCTTTGAGAGGATTTGGGAATTGGTTTTTGTTTATTTGGCATCTGCATTGCTGCACTGGAATAATGCCAGGAGCAACTCATCATGTGCCCCGAGAGGATTTGGGAATTGGTGGCTTACGAGACAGGTTTAGGTCCCTGTCACCTAAGGCCTTTCAATTTTATGGACCGTGAGGGTCCCGTAAAAGCATTTTCTCCCTACGA
The DNA here is from genome assembly GCA_030015575.1 of Agapanthus africanus. Lineage (NCBI taxonomy): Eukaryota > Viridiplantae > Streptophyta > Magnoliopsida > Asparagales > Amaryllidaceae > Agapanthus > Agapanthus africanus. The sequence goes on along the minus strand of CM057342.1, from coordinate 692,890,600 downwards.
GTCGAAAGGATCTCATAGGTGTATTTTCTCCTTAGGAGTCGTGGGGACTCCTAAGTGTATTGCTCCTTTGTGAGTCGTAAAGATCTCACGCGGGAATTTTCTCCTCACAAAGTCGAGAGGACTTTGCGAGTGCATTTCATTTCTTCTTTTTTTTTTACGGGTTTGCGCCCTTTCGGGTTTTCACAAACTCGCCGGCAGTCCTGCTGTTTTTACTCACGGAGCCCTTTCGGGTTTTCATCCGTGCCCATTTTGCTTGTGGACATACCGTTCTTCTTTTTTTGTTTTCCTTTTTTTTCTCTTTTCTTTTTATCTCTTCTTTTTTTTTCATTTTTTTCATTTTTTTTTTCATTTTTTTCATTTTTTTTTTCATTTTTTTTTTGGAATCTTCCCTGCCGGTGGGACTTTGAATATGGTCTCGCCGGTAGGACTTGGGAGAGATTGGTATCGTTTTACGCCCGTGGATTGTATACGGTTTTGCAGGATGTATGATCCAGACCGTAGGGCCAAAAACATTTCGGGACTTTGTTGGCGTCTGCATCGCTGCACTGGAATATGGTACCAGGAGCGACTCATCATTCGCCGTTGGGGTATGGGAGTTGGAATTTGGTTGGCGTCTGCATCGCTGCACTGGAATATGGTACCAGGAGCGACTCATCATTCGCCACTTGGGAATTTGGATTTGGGATTTGGTTGGCGTCTGCATCGCTGCACTGGAATATGGTACCAGGAGCAACTCATCATTCGCCACTTGGGGGTTGGGGAGAGATGGCTTAGGAGACAGGTTTAGATCCCTATCGCCTAAGACTTTTCAATTTTATGGGCCGTGAGGGTCCCATAAAGGTATTTTCTCCCTGCGAGTCGTAAGGATCCCGCAGGTGTATGTTCTCCTTAGGAGCCGTGGGGACTCCTAAGTGTGCTTTTCCTTTGTGAGTCGTAAGGATCCCACAAAGGTTTGTTCTCCTCATGTATCGTGAGGACACATGAGTGGATTTCTCTCGTTCCCGGTTTAATGACTTAGAGGTCATCTGTTTCCAGTTTAACGACTTAGAGGTCGTCTGTTTCCAGTTTAACGACTTAGAGGTCGTCTGTTTCCAGTTTAAAGACGTAGAGGTCATCTGTTTCCAGTTTAACGACGTAGAGGTCATCTGTTTCCAGTTTAACGACTTAGAGGTCGTCTGTTTCCAGTTTAACGACTTAGAGGTCGTCTGTTTCCAGTTTAACGACGTAGAGGTCATCTGTTCCCAGTTTAACGACTTGGAGGTCATATGTTTCCAGTTTAACGACGTGGAGGTCATCTGTTTCCAGTTTAAAGACTTAGAGGTCATCTGTTTCCAGTTTAACGACTTAGAGGTCGTCTGTTTCCAGTTTAAAGACGTAGAGGTCATCTGTTTCCAGTTTAACGACGTAGAGGTCATCTGTTCCCAGTTTAACGACTTGGAGGTCATATGTTTCCAGTTTAACGACGTGGAGGTCATCTGTTTCCAGTTTAAAGACTTAGAGGTCATCTGTTTCCAGTTTAACGACGTGGAGGTCATCTGTTTCCAGTTTAAAGACTTAGAGGTCATCTGTTTCCAGTTTAAAGACTTAGAGGTCTTTTGATGGCTAGCTTGGAATTTTAGGGTAGGGGCCGGCATCAGCGTTGCTAACACTGAAGCAGAGGCGCCAGGACACATGAGTGGGTCTTCCCAATGGAGCATAATTTCGAGGGCGCAGACCAACCGCTGGACTGGTGATTGCAGTGGGATATAGGTATGATGAGAATTATTTGAGCCCGTGGATTGTATACGGTAGTCAAGTTGGGGACTAACCGTAGGGCCGGAAGAATTTTGGGAAACTGGATTTTTGTTTGGCGTCTGCATTGCTGCACTGGAATAATGCCAGGAGCAACTCATCATCCGCCTTTGTTTTTTTTTTTTGTTTTACCGCGATTGCTCTATCATTTCAGCTTTTATCATCGCGAAAATCGCGATTGCCCTATCATTTCGGCTTTTTATTCGCGGTTGCCCCATCATTTCGGCTTTTATTTCATCTTTATTTTACTCGCTGATTTTTATTGCGAGTTGCCCCATCATTTCGGCTTTTTATTTTTTTCTTTTATTTACAAATTTTTTTTTTTACATTTTTTTTTTTTACGTTTCCAGTTTAACGACTTAGAGGTCGATTATTCCCAGTTTAATGACGTGGCGGTCGATTGTTTCCCAGTTTAACGACGTGGTGGTCCTCTTTGCTTATCCCAGCTCCTTGAACATTGATCTTGGCGGAGCTGTGTTGATGACCTAGCTCTGTGGCTTGCCGATACATCCGAGGATTGTGAGGTTTTTCCAAGCTTATATTGGTCCTCTGCCCAATCTTTGAAAACACAGCAGTCTTCAATGGTATGACTCAGCACTCTATGGTATGGGCAGTATATGGGATTGCTAGTCATATTCATTTCATGTGGCCTCTTCGGAATAGGCAGTTGCAGGCCATTGTTCAGGGCTTCCTCGAATATATCACGGACCTCATCCCTCCTAAAAGAGTACACCTTCTTCCTTCTCTCCATCAGAGTTGGTGCCCTTACTGACGCCGGTCCCTGAGGCCGATCAATCTTTGGTTCGCCCTGCACATGTCTGGGAGGGTTAGGTTCCCGAAAGGTTTCGGTCTCCATTTGCATGAAATCGGCGGTCGTAGCTTGACTGTTTGCTAACACGCCTTTAGACAGTTCTATCTCTCCCGTCATGTATTGCTTTTCGACCCAATCTTTGAAGACGAAGCAGTCCTCAATGGAATGACCTATCACCCTATGATAGGGGCAATATTTTGGGTCGTCGATCATATTCTCTTCTTGCGGTCTCTTTGATTCTGGCAGTTGTAGACCGTTTCTTAGGGCGTCCCTGAATATCTTGTGGACCTTTTCCCTCTTGAAGGAATAGACCTTTTCCAGCTTCTCTTTCAGAGGCGATTCCCCCCCGGCGTATGTATCAGAGGGACTGGAGGCTAACTGCGGCCGTTTTTCGCGAAGGCGCTCCGCTTTTAGATTTAAAGGGATATCAGCTGGCTGCCCCCGGGTACCAATCCCTGGCTCATGAGCCAAAATTTGATTCTGCTGTGATTGTAATCGGGCGACTTGGGTCGTGAGATCTGCCACGACGTTTGCCAGCTCGTCGACTTTGGAATGGACTTCGGCCATCTTCTCATCCCTGTCCTGAAATTGCCTTTGAAGCCAATGGAATAATACATGTTCTGTAGTTCCGGCTATGACAACCGGGTAATCTTTATTGCCTGAGCTCCATTCCATAGGAACCACGGGCTCCTCTGGCTTATCGGCCTGAGTGGGCTCTTCATCATTTAGATCGAGCCGATGCTGGGTAGCGTCAACCATATCATCACCATGGCTGTGAAGAAGAGGAGGGTTCGTTTCTTCATGTCCGGCCATGTAGACAGTGTGGATAACACATTCAGCCATTCTTTCATCACTGGCAGCTGACTTCGCGGAGCGGTCCAGGCTCATAAATTTTAACATGGCCAGAGCCCTAGCTCTTTTGTTGGCTTTGTATCTGAGCCGCTTCTGCCTCAGCTTCTCTGCCTTGAGCGCTTGGCAGGCTTCTGCTTCCTGGGAAGCCACCGCGAGTCGATTAGCAGGGAGCCTAGGGAAGACACCCGATCGAGCAGTTGTCAGGGGCACCGCCAGAGCTTTCTCGAGACGCTTTGTTGCTTTGTTGGTGTTAATGGCCTTGCCCCCAGCTGGGGCCATGGAGAGTCGTTCGGAAACGGACTTGCGCTTGGGCTGAGGTGCCCTCGCGACCACCACATTTGGTCTCCTGCCTTTCGAGACCGGTTTGTCTGCCACCGGGGCTTGAGGAGCTGGGATGGCGCCAACTGGCATGAACACAATAGAGCCGAATGGTAGCAGCGGCTCCTCCCATTGTCGCCCGAGACTGGCCGGAAGGACCGTCCTAGAGTCTATCTTCATCGTATAGGAGACGAAAGCTGAGTTCATTATCGAAGACATCGTTGAAAGGTGATTGCTTGAAAATCTGCATGAAAAAGCATTATTTTAGTATAAGTATAGACATGTATATAGATTGAGTTCGCATGAACGCTTAACCCGAAATATGGGAGGAGAGATTGGTCCCACCGGGCGTGCCAGAACCTGTAGGGTGTTTTTCGTCACCCCATTGAGATGGGAATACGCGCGCGCTTGTCAGGCGCACTACAGATTCCCCCGGCCTAGGGTAGGCCGGGGTTTATTGATTGTGGGGATCCGAATCTCCGGCAGCCGCGGACTAAGCTGCCGTTAATTACCCCTCGCCTTTGGGGCGAGGGAACCTCCGATTAACGGGTTAAACTGGTCATGCGAACTCAATGTGCAGTGTACGTGTGTTGTGTTTTGAAAGGGGGGTTTTGGATATATCGGGAGCCACGCAGAGTTTTTACGGGGGTCCCGCTACCCGGATAGCGGGCTGGGGGTCAAGGGGGCTAGCAGCCCCCTTGCGGGGTGCGGGGCAGCGCCCCGTTAGAAATTTTTTTCTAACAGGGACAGTGTCGCGGAGTATGTGTATGTGTACATTTATATACATATGTATATATATATGTACGTACACAAAAGAGGGGGAAAAGACATCCAAGGGATGCACAGGTGCGCAAGCGCGCGCGCCACGTGTCGGCACGCGGGCGACTTGCGCACTTGCGCAGTTGCGCAAGCGCGCGCGCCACGTGTCGGCACGCGGGCGACTTGCGCACAAGCGCAGTTGCGCAAGCGCGCGCGCCACGTGTCGGCACGCGGGCGCCTTGCGCAACTGCGCAGTTGCGCAAGCGCGCGCGCCACGTGTCGGCACGCGGGCGACTTACGCACAAGCGCAGTTGCGCAAGCGCGCGCGCCACGTGTCGGCACGCGGGCGACTTGCGCACACAACAGGCTTTTAGCCTAAAAAGATTTCTCTGAAGAGAAATCAAAGAGGAGTTAGACTCCTGAGTGTTTTTTTTTTGTTGGGTTAATGGAAGGGTTCTTCTTCTTCCTCCTGTTGCTTGCTGGATCTTGAAGATCAAGAGATGTAAAATCTCAAAATCTCTCCTTTTTAAGATCTGATGGCAGATCCAAGTTCCCCTTTGTGGGTTTTGTGGTGGAAAACTATTTAGTTTTGAAAAAGGAAGAGTAAAACTCTTGATTTAATTCAAGAGAAAGAAGAAGGTTTTGGAACCTTGAAGAAGGAAGAAAGAGCTCAGCTCTAATTTTTTTGTGGAGAGAATGAAAAGTATATTTTTATTCATCATCATTTTGCCTTTTATAGGCTTACATATTTGCATATAGCCCCTTGGGCTTTACAAAATGGCATTTTGCCTATTCCATGGCTCATGTGCCATTACATTTTTGCACATAAGCCATGGGCTTACAAAATATTAGCTTTATGCCCATTTTACATACATTCATGTATAAAAAATTACATAAAAATTATTTATTACATGATTTTTTTGTTGGCATGGCGGAAGGCCAGACGCTTCGTGTTCGGGCTCGACCTGGGCATTGGCCCACTTGCTTGGGCTTGGGCCCACCTGGCTTGGGGTTGACCTTGACTTTGACTCGGTCAACAGGGGTGTAAATTTTTACCCCAACACCTGTGTGTTCGATTCCCATCAGACCCAATTATTTTTAAGATTTTTCTTTTTAATTTTTCGAAAACCCAAGAGTTGCACATGCAATACACGGAGAAATGAAAAGTTTTAGAAAAATCAAACTGGCGCAATGAGGTGTACACAACTAATTTGACACGTGGCACAAATCTCGAGATGGATCACCAAGATCCAACCGTCCGTTTTCACCATATGGCCAATACCGACGGTCATGATGAAGACAAATCCCTCCGTGCTTTGCAAACGTATCCCTTCAGCTCCCCTTAACTCTCCTGCTGCAATCAAACAGAGACTCTTCAATTCACCATTTTAATGCATTTTAATCAAAAAATTTAATTCCCAAACGCTAATTCTTCACTATAATACCACCCCATGCTGTAGCTTCCCTCTATTCTAAAAATTTCTAGCAAAATCATCCCAAAAATTCCTAAGTGCAAGTGAAGTTAGCAACCAAGCTCCTTCCATCGAAGATCGAAGCCATTTCCGGAGCTTCCGCGATGCCACGAAGCTCCCTCCCTTTTCCTTACTCCCTTCTCGAAGTTATAAAACCGTAATTCCCTCTCATCTCTTCTTCTTTTCATCTCCAATCATCTCCTAAAAAATATATCGGTAAAGTGGAGTTACCTCCGATACATTTTTTTAAGAACTTGAAACTCCCTTTTCCTTAATACATAGGTTAAACTAACTTTACCACTCTACTTGTAATTTTGATTACAATTTTTTAACTTTGAGTTTAACCAAAACTTCCATGTGAAACTATCATAAAACAAACTTTTCATTAAAATACCATGAACTTTAGTATCACCCACTTATCGATAATTGTTAAAATAATACCTTTAGCAAAACTTCATGGGGTAACGACCTACCCCACATGCACATTATGGATTCATAGTCCAGCATTCTAGATATATGACTAATTTAAAGAATAAGCTTTTCATTAAAATACCACATCTTTTCAAAACGGGTTTCTTTTAAATCGGTATTTTGTAATCCTTGACAAATACGCCTCTACAATCCTCGTTAGGGGACCCGCTAATGGATGGTGCAGATTATTGCACATCCTTAGGATAGTAAAGCGAGATGCAGAACTCCTCACGGAATATTCAATCTTGATAGGAAATAAAATACGGTTTTTAAGAGATGCGGCTTTTCTAAATAAAACTAATTTTTGAAAACAAAGTTATATAAAAATATGAATTTGTATTTTTAATAAAAACATATAAACTATATTTAAAAGAAAAAAATGAAAAATTAAACTTTTAATAAAACACCATCAAGTTTCCAAAAGACCTAGTTTTCATAAAAACACCATAAACTTTTAAAAGCTGGGTTTTTATCATTAAAATACCCTAATAATTAAAATGCATGTCCATGAAAACCCTAAATCTTGTAAATCACCATCAAGATTATTTTTAAAACAATATTAACATATTTTTCATAAAACCCACTCGAGATATGCAAACAATACTTTAAGGACTATACAATTAACATAGGCTTAAACAGTATCATTTCTCTTGAGCCCCAGGGAGCCGGAGAAAGCGAGTGCTTGCCTATTCAGGTTAGACAACTTAACGGAGTTATCAATGACAATTGTCTTGAAAAAGGACACAAATCCTGCCTTCCATGTGCAGCAGATGCCGATTACTCCTGAACCTAAGAAATTCAAGAGTTAAATCTGTTCACAAGTTTCTGACTCCAACAGGAATCCACATTCGACCCAGAATCCAAAATCAAACACAAAATTGTATACTTAATCATGAACTTGAATACTCTAATTCAAATATCAAACTCAAACTTACATACTTGACTCGACTTGACCGAACCATGATTATAACTTGACATGAACTTGACATGAATACCTGAACACATGCTTACATCTTGAACATGAACCTGTACATTTTATATTCATGGATTCTGCCAAGACCTATAATCTTAATCTATAAAATACAATACACGGGGATAAAGGGTTAGATTGGTACGGAACGTATATCGTGGTACGATATGTCACTTTAAAAGACACATATATGAATTCACATGCCGTTGTCCCGTGAGTTATGACGGGGCCTTGTACTACATGTTACCATAGTCCACGGAGTAAGATGGACTCCTCTTGTATACATGAATAAATTCTTTATCAAACTATAAATAACCACGTTAGAATAACTATCCTATACTAGTGAATGATCATATACAATTTTACATGTTCTCTGTTCATTTGGTTTCTATTCACATTATATTATCTTCTCTTACTTCTTTTGGGACTTACCAAGCGCTAGTTCGCTGACGACATTTTTTCTGTTTCTTTCTTTGGGATGTTCGTCAGGAGGACCGGACTCTGAGGAGATAGAGCCGAGCCCGGATGACTTGGAGCAGCTTGCTGCACAGCCGGATTACTAACTCTTTCAAGCCTGCACTTAATTTCTGTATGCCATTATTTAGGCATTTGTTTTTATTATTGTATCTTTTATTTTCAAACAGTTGTATGTAAAGATGAATGTAAATAAAGTTGTTGTTTCACTTTATTACTCTTGTCATTCTTCTTCATTGTTATATTTCGTAATTACGCTTAACGTATTTATTTTCATAGTAAATACGTTGTGGGCTTAACACGTCACCATTTCCGTCTATTTGGAAGTGGGGCATGACAGAAGATAATATTATATATCATAAAATATGACTTCATGTTATATTATTATAATCTTAAAAGTTAAAGTTATGCCTGAACAGCATCGCGCTCGTAATACGTGACCAGCGGCGGCCAATCCTCTCTCGGGACATCCCGAAAAATAGCCTCCATCATCGCCTCCCGCTCCTCCTCAGTCGCCACAGCCCAGGGAATGTAATAATTCTTCCTTACTTCATATCAATATCTCCTCTTGATAACCTGGCATTTGGATATGACCCAGTTTATAGCCCGATGTGTATCTAACGGCGTAGGAATGACATCCTCGCCTATGACGCCGACGAATCTTTAATGACCCTGGGTCTGAAATTACAAAAATTTAAATAAATAAGTAATTAAATATATATATATATATATATATATAACGACGATTGAATTTAAATGTATAAAAAGGTATGTGATACCGCGGTCGCTAAAAAAACTACCGAACATAGTCGATCTGGCGTGGGCTCCACCTAATATGGAGTAGGTACCTATAATAGGTACGGATCTCCGCTCCCATGTAATCCCCCCACTTGGTCGAGTACTCACCAATGGGCACACCAGACGCGATCCACTCCAGCCTCTATGGAGCAACGTCTGGGGCTGGCCTGGAGGAGGAGGGTTGTTTAGTCGAAAATATTGCACTTTTAACATGACAATTTCCTTAATTTTCTTAATCATCTAAAGGTGTTTGTTATAAATATAATACATATCAGAAGTTTATCTGCAAAATACCATTTACCATGTGTTTATATATTATAATCAACATTATGAAGGAAAATGTGCTTAATATTTTGATACGCTTATCATATCAAATTGTATCTCAAATATAACTAACATTGTTCATTGAGATATTATGCAAGATTAGCTCAGGTCAGATATCAGGAATCAAGAATACGCCGATAAAGTAATAAAAGTCGAAGAATCAAATACTGGCAGATACTCAGAAGAGATAAGAAGGATCCAGACATCAAATAAATACCCAAATACTAACAGAAGAAAACTCCAGAAGTTTGAAGCCAGTAACTCCCCATTAAGCCGCGGAACCATGGCTGAGTCAGGCCAAGTCGTCGCGGATCCGCGGCCAATTCAAGGAGTCAGGGTTTGGAAAGTTTCTGAAATCTTTGGTGCAACAAACTTAGTTTGTTGGGGGCTTCGGTTATTGGTTTCGAGGCTATAAAAAGGACCGAGGGCTACATCTCACAAACATCTAAAGATCTAAAAAAATCAATTTCAAAGATCAATAACCAATCTCAAAATGTATCTAAGATCAAGAATCAACGATCTTGAGATCCAAGATCAAGAAATCATCGAGAAATCCATCAAGCGATCAATCAATCAAGTCTCCTTTACACGAAGCCAATCACCATCAATGAACAAGCGATCCAAGACATGTCCAAGATTCGAGGTGATCAAGCGACGTAATCGACGGAACATCTATTTCTTCGAGGCAGAGATCGAGAGCAAATTCTTCTTCCTCTTGTAATCTAAACTCGAAGAATTGTATTGTGAAGTTGAGTAATAAAGGTAGAACATTAGTTTTATCATTTCGCTTTCTTTTAATTTCCGCATTATGAATTCTTTCTCTATTTTTTCTTTTATTTTCATGATGTGCGAATAATTCTCCGCTTGATAGGATTCGTAGGATTAGAATAGATCAATGGATGAAAAAATTCTAAACTCTTTTTAAATCTTATGAAGTTTATAAACTTTAACAAAAGAATCGTCAACATCCTTATCGGGCGCGATATCAAATTCTTGATAATCTTGACCACGATTTGAAATAAGATTGATGATCTTTTTGTTAAGGGCTAGACATGAATGGAGATCAATGAAAGGATAAGGGTCAATAGAGGCGAAACCCTAGTTTCTTCCAAGAACCCTAATCCTCATTCATCGCCATTAATCTAGTTTTAAATCTATCAATAGATAAGAGGAGTGATCTTTATTAGTAATCCATGGCTACGAAATCCTAAAGAATCTTGCAAGACTTCTTCATATAAATTTTCTTGATAATTCAATTAGATCTTGAAACAATTTTCTTGATAATTCAATTAAATCTTGAAACCATTTTCTTGATTTTCTTCAATTAGATCTTGAAACTATCTTCTTGATTTTCTTTATTTTCTCTTTTCTATTTCTTTCGACCCATCTAAATTAAGAATTATAAAATTCCACGAATCCCAGAGGACGACCCGTATTCACCACAGCTAGCTACACGCGACGTCGTGCTGATTGCGGTTACTTTACTAAAACTTCTTCTTAATTTTCCAAACAAAAACAATCAAGTGCCCAGTAGGACCCCTCATCCTAAAAATGGTGGAACTAGAAAAAGATAGATATACGAACACAATATTATAATATTCAGAGTATGTATATAGAATTTGACAAATTTAAATTACAATCATTATTTAAAAGATTTAAGCAATAATGATTATACCTGACGTCCTGTCACGACCCGGAAAAGTCACGTGACCGGCACTTGAATCATGTGAAGTCTATAAGACTCCACCTAATTCAAGTAAGCCAAAAGCCCAGAAATCTAAACCATTTTAGGGAAAAATAGTGGAGGTACAGTTTGAAATAAGGATACACTGAAAACAAGTTCTTTCTTTAAATACATAAGTTATAGTATATGAAAACACAGTGTTTGTAACTATCTTAGAAACATGTTTCGTCATTTGAAATTTTAGCAGCACCTTCTTTGTATATTTTAACCTGAAAATCAATATAAGTAAATATAATAGAAGGCATCCCCAAGCTGGAGCTAGCTCTTCGCCAATTGGCGGAAACAACCACGCAGGATATAAATATACAATGCCGAAGGCTAGGATCAAACACAGAAAGAAAATAAAGAAATAAGAATAAATACACGTGCGTGACTCTAAGTCCGAAAGAATATACAACTCGAGATTTCTAAGTCTACAAATATACATAGTCTGGTTGATGGAGCTTAATTAGATACAACTGAAATAAATATACAAGTAGAATGGTGGTCACGATATAAATGTATCCCACCTAAACAATGCAATCACCCTGGAGAAAGCAGTGTGCCAGCAAGCCGCAACGGAACCTGTGCGGTCAAACCCGCAAGAAAACTGTGGCACAATGAGGGTGAGTTGCCAACTCGTGAGTAGAAGACATCACCGAGTAGAAACCGAATGTATGACTAACTCCTAGATCATACAGTACGATACAGTAATAATAGTAACACGATAATATCGAGTAGCAGTAAAGGTAATAATATAAGCATATGTGTAAAGCCAAGTACTCATGTCCGTATCACAAAGTAACTACATGTCATGTGTATCATGTATAAATGCATCATCCAACGTGTGCCCAGCAACGACACACAAAATCATGATACAACCTGAGTGCCAAGCATCGACACTCGAAAACATCATGAAAACCGTGTCCATCAGCGACACATAATCCTCGTATCTCGGGCTCCGTCGGTCCGGATCGGCCCATATCATCTGAATCTCAGGCTCCGTCAGTCCGGATCGGCCCATACTATCACCGGTCGGTAGTGCTCCCCTGCCGGGCTCAACATCTCTACTCTCTATATACGTCAATCTTGTCTCGGGCTACCGCACCGGGTCCACCATGTACCCGCAGACGGTGTCGCCCTAGCTCCCTATGGTGGGTAATCATATATCATATATGCTCCAGAACTGAAAAGTCTCATGGTGGACGCCACACATCATATCAAGGGAAAACGATATTTTTCTTTTAAAAGAAGCATAAGTTTTTAGTTTCACGTGCGATTTCCAAAATCCAGAAATCTCATGAAAATCGGAATCTCATAATCATGAGCTAATAATGAACAATGAATATCGGTATAGAGCCCAACTGCAGCACATAACCGGAATGTATGTATACAAATGCATGTGGCATCTAAGTAAGAAATGCAAAGTCTAAAGTAGCATATGATATCATGAATGCAAAACGGTACTACTTAGCTACAATTATCAGTGTATACAATGGAATAGCGGTTACTACAGTGTACGTGACATGGCAATTACCGATGCTGATGTGTATGGGCCGGCAAGCAAGTGTACGTGCAACATACGCATCATCGGTAATGGTGCAGGTGTCCTAGCAGACGAGATCATAACAGAAAATAAACAGTAAAAGTAACAATAAGGTATATAAATCTATATACGAGCCATACCGTTTATCGTGTTTAAAAAGCACGAATCGTTATTTTTAGAAAAATAGGGACTACGGTGTTTTGAGAAAAGAGATGTCTTCTGAAAATCCGTAGCGTCCCTCGGTTTATCTTTTGAAAATGCCTACGATTCGTTAGTTTTGAAAATAGTTATGACTCAAGCCTAAGCTAACATCTATCTAAGCAACTAAAGAATAAACTAAGAACCGAGTCGAAAGTAAATAGGAATCGAAAGCATATCCGAGTCGATATATCTGGTAGTTGGCGATCCAGCATCATAGCATCACATATGGTAATATCCATCGTATGGCATCCTCGGGTCAAGAGTGCGGATCAATCGTCATATATATATATATATATATATATATATATATATATATATATATATATATATATATATATATATATCATACGGTATAGTCCGTCATACGGCATCCTCAAAATCGAGGGTACGGGTCAAATATCATATGATAATCATAGAGTTCGTACGGTATCAATCGTCATACAATATCATAATCAGGGTACGGATTTAAGGTCTCGTACAATCTATTATATATCAAGTCACATGTTATCGCATGTATGTATATAACGCCCAACGACCCGCTAATATATCACATCATAAACGATGTCGCATCCCAACTCATATATCATCTCTTGACATCCTGCTCGATCGTATCGACTCAAACCATATAGTACATCATATCCTCATCATACGCGTATATGTATAGTGTGTGTATGTGTGTGTATCACATACCTATATATATACATATACATATACACACATATCAAAACAAGTGTGTGTGTGCGCGACAAAGTAAACCGACGACTCATGACTAAGGAATTAAACGAAGAGTAAACTATCCTACAAGTATACTTAATCTAACCTATAGTCTCCTAATTACCCTATTTGCTAGGTATCCAAGTCTCGCATAAACATATATATATATATATATATATATATATATATATATATATATCCTATTCTACGGTTGCGGGGGTGCTATACGCCATCCACCTGACTTCCCCCGTTGATATACATCTACTCACCTTCGACCCTCGCTTGCCGAAGTCGATGACGCCTTGCTCTCCCTTGTCGTTCCGAAGTTCACGCAAAGGTACCTACGTATCAAAACACATCGTATCGCATCAAAATTCTATTTGAAAACCGACACGACACGTGAAGTGCTCATAGGTTAGAACCTATAACCTATGCATGCAAAAACAACCAAATAACTCTCTTCGTTGACGTACAAACGTCCAACAACCAAAACCAAATTCAAATACCAAAAACCAAATTTTAGAAATCGGAAAAACATTGCCAAAATCAACTCAAAATGCTCCCAGATTTTTGCTCAGGTATATTGGGACTAAACTAACAATACAGGGCTGGGTTATAAGGTGTGTGAGCTACAGACCAAAACCCGACATCCACACTCAAAAAGTGCCCGGCAAGATGAGCTACAGTACCCGGTGCCGTCGGTTCAATCTTGAAGTCTTAGTCTCGTTCTTCTGTGGTGGTCTTCTAGTGGTCTATCTAGGTCACGGTAGTTATTTGATTTTCCTATAAATACTCCAAATTGCTCCAGATTCTATAATATCACTACAAAATCTACAAAATACGATATCGGAAAATTCTAAGTTCAAGTCTGGGGTTTTGTCTCAGGTTTAGTTCAAAATACTAACACTAAAGGGGTTCAGTCATTATCTAATTCTCAATTTCACCTTCACACATCAAAATATCACCTAAACCTCAACTAGAAATTTTCAAAGATTACCAGTCTTCATCGGTTTAACTCTAAACACTATAGAATATAAGAAAAGCTAAAATCTTAACTAAAGGTATGGAATTATACCTCATTTGGCAACTCAAGAAAATTCTTAAGTTGCACAAAGTCTTCAAAACCTTAACTTGACACCACCATGGTCTTTGTGAGGAGCTTGTGCACTTTTTTGTGAAGGGGGTATAAGGTTTGGTGGTGGTTTTAAGGGTGGCCATGGGGGATAGAAGAGGTGGAGGAAGTGGGGAAATGGGAAAAATGAAGAAGAATGAATTGAAGAAGGGCCATGAGAAGTCTAGAATATTCTCACTCTCTCTCTCTGTCCTTGCCACACCCCTTTGTCCCCTCTCCCGTGCCACACCAAATTTCTTTTATTTTTTACTTTTTTTTAAAACAAAACCAAATATATAACTTGAAGAATTAAGGCCATGGTTCATAAAAATGTAACAAGTAGTTTGCAACATGATTTGTTGCATGACATATGAATAAGCAAGATTAATGTGTAATTAGTGGAATATCAGTCGAGTTTAGTATTAAACGCATATACAAATAATTATATAATACTTTACAAAATGCCCGAAACAACTAAACACTTTCAAAATCAATAATTCATATTAATTTTCCAATTATTTTCCAAACTATTGGTATATAGTTTTACCATATCAATAAAACTAATTCTCATACTTTAATAATATTCATGAAATTTATTATTTTAATTATTTAAATTCCCAAAAATAATATTTTATTTTTCTAAGATGTTACACGTCCCTAGCGTAGCACTAAAACCGACACCAGACCCCGTCCCGTTAGTACCATGCACAACTGCAAACAATAAACTATTAAATGATTCAATAGAATTATTTTAATAGAAAACTGAGAAATGAATAAATAACCATACCATGTACAGGAGGAGTGACTGGGGTAGGAGGATCTGCTACCCCGCTAATAAGGGTAGGCAGCGGGTCCTGTGGCGCTGCGGTTGCTGGGATGGTGGGGGTCCTGTAGTAGGGACATCGATAGGAGGGGCAATGGTAGGAGGGGCGCTGGTTATAGGGCGTGGGTAAAGGTAGGCGCTGCTACCGCCGCTGCTACAGCTACTGACATCCCGCCAATCTCATCTAGACATTGTTTCCTATGACGTCTAGAGCTGGATCCACAGCATTCCTTCAGACCCAACATATTTATAAGTTCATCCATGTCATCGATCGGCGTGAATACAGGATGCTCTTCTTCGATAGCTTTGTCTTCTTCAAACTGCCATTTCTCTTCCTCCTCTTCTTCTACTATCCCTTACCACTCTGCGGTTTCCGTTTCGATGAATTCGTTTTTCGTCTCTTACACCCATACTTCGTCTCCCGTTACAATGACTTTTTCTCTGTGAATTTTCCATGTAGTGTAATCTCTAACAACACCGTATATCACGATGTGTAACTCAACTTCCGACTTATTGAGCTACCGCTTACTCATACACTTAGAGTAAGGACAATAGATTTCGTACTCTTTCAGTAATCCAAGACGTGCGTAGGCAAAATCGGTGAAAAAGCTAACACCGTCAATGAAAAGGTGGTTGACTCTCGAGAGAGTATCGACGTACATCCAACTCTTGTCATGAAGGTATAGGAATGCCATATTAGAACAGCCCGGACGAAGTAAGGTTCTTATAGACAAAACACATCGGATTAAGATTTCTTCATAGATACACAATAGACGGGATACTAAGAGCGTTAGTGCTAGGTTTAATTGACGACTTGGTTAATTTAAGTTTCAATTAACGATTTAGCTATAAAGATTATCAAGGACCGAGAGCAAAAGCTCATAGGGCTTGTGTAGTCCGCAAGCACATCCTTTAACAGTTCCTAGTCGGGAGAATATCGAGACAGGGCATCGATATTCCAGAGTAGACTATGTTAGTGATATATGCCCTAGAAGCCATTACTTTATAGTACTAGTTTGTATATTACATTTTGGAAGCTTGGGATATACACGGATTTTATGACAGTCTTGCTCAATATAGTAGTATGCTGTTTGATTTGTTTCTATCTTAATATAT
The DNA here is from genome assembly GCA_030015575.1 of Agapanthus africanus. NCBI lineage: Eukaryota > Viridiplantae > Streptophyta > Magnoliopsida > Asparagales > Amaryllidaceae > Agapanthus > Agapanthus africanus. The sequence continues at coordinate 692,874,326 of CM057342.1, read as the reverse complement.
GTATATATTTCTTTTAACGTATCGCTAATACATATTGGTAGAGCCCTTAGGATCTTTGCTTGACTACCAGCGTTATGATAGCAGTCATACTAGTGGGGGCTAGGTAGTTTATAAGCACATCCTTATACAGGTCCCTAGTCATAGGATTATCGAGACAGGGTATCGATACTCCAGAGTAGACTAGTGTATACGCTTCTCATCCCAGCAGGGGAGATAGTCTGTCCCACAGCGATTAGTACGTCGTACTGGAGATAGTATGCAGGCGCCCATTGGGTTATGAGTTACACTGGACGGACTCGTGGGGAACTATTGGTTGGTAATATACCTATCTTCAGGTAGCAGTTCCCAGGTGACATGAGTACAGCGTAGTCCATTGACTTGACACTGCTACTTCGCCTCGAGTGTGTTCCCACTGTTCTTATATTACTACCCTACCACGGCTTTGATGAGTCATGCAAACAGGTAGTAGTTAGGTGCAGTCCCGAAGCACTTGGAGGCAGTGGCGGTTAGATAGGATTCGTCTCTTCCGGTACTGAGGGTTGATGTCGCGCTGTGTTCGGAAAGCCATTACACAAAGTCCTAGGCCAGGGCAAGCAAGATTTACTGATAGGTACTCCAGTAGTTTCTCAAGGAGTTTTTAGGCTCTACTCCGGCATGACTTATTGCGCTATTAGGGGTCTGACAGCTACCGCCTCGCTAAGCCCGATATGCGATACTCTTAGACGAACAGACCGGACTGTACGGAGATTGTCATAAATAGGCTCAAAAGGAGTTCGGATGAGTTTGCACATCGGCCCTCTTATCGAAAAATACCTGGGTAGCCGTTACGTGCAGCTAGTACTGCTGATGTGCTTGTGGTTAAACCCACTGCCAGCGTACTGTCAAGTCTTTAGAGTCCCACACAAAGGGTTTCCTTGCTTCGGGCGAAACGATGTAGAGGTCGTATGGTTTTACAACAGGGTTCGAACATATACGTGTACTTGTGCACGGATCATGTTCGGATGGATAATACTAGTGGGCTTTGGTTTAAGCTGAATCCTAGTATTAGATTATTGGATCCGTTTCGTCTCATTGTATTTGTGTTTTTCGGAATACGGATATGGGTATGTATATACGGTGAGGGGTATTCTTGTAATTTGTTCAAGAGTGTTTCTAGAAGAGGACACCTCATTATTTGTATTACCATTTAGGTTAAATGGTTAATGAGGTAGAGGTATGAGGTGTTATTTTGTGATAAATGAAGCATGGCTACTTGGTGACTCATGGATGACTATTGAGGTAAGGGTGGACTTAGTTATTTTATGATATTTTGTGAGATATTTTGTGAGATATTTTGGCATGCTTCATAGTCATCACAAGTAGCCATATTCATTTCATTATTATCTTAAACACCCTATCTCCTCAAGCTCTCTCTTCTTCTTCCTCAAATCCTAATTGTCTCATGTGTTGAGAAACCTAAGATTATTGAGACTAATCTATCCATAATCACTCTCTATATCCTCTAGGCTACTTAGATTAGCATACTAGTTACCTTAGTTACCTCATCTTAGAGATAGGAGCTCTTAGTAGACACTCTCGGGTGGATCTTCTTTGACTCGAGGAGGCCAACGAGGAGGCGTGATCCGTACACCCTTCAAGGAGCTCACGAAGAGGAGGAGGAGGAGTGCAACAAGAAGAAGGACTTGATTCTTGAGGTATAACTTTCTTACATATTAGTTAAACCTCTTAGTTGTTTTGTTAGCTAGGGTTTAGTATCGATCCTAGAGTTTAGTCGGTGTAGCGAAGCATATAAAAATAATTTTTTGCAAACTCCGCCTCCCCACGAACCCACGGGGTGTGAGACATCGACTTACAGTGGTATTAGAGCCTACTAAACCTTAACTAACAGTTTAGAAAACGTGTAAAACTACGAAACCAAAATAACTCCGAAACATCGAAACAAAAGTCCAAGTTTCTGTCGAAATTTTCAGAGTCTCTAAAATTTTTTAAACAATTGCAGAGTGTTCTTCTTTCTGTAGCTAGAACACCACAAAAAACGAGGCAATTCTCCAAAAATTTGGCCGGCCACATTGGTGTAAAAACCGGCTTGCCCGGTTTTATTGTAGGGATTTGTGTCGAATTTTGTTTGGTGTTCTTGTCGCTTGGATTTAGGGTTTCAGGTGGTGTTTGATTTTGCCAAAATTGAATATACTGTTATCTTTCTGTTATGGCAATATGGAGTATTTCGAAGTCGCGGTTTCAACGTCGTTTAAAGTTTCAGTTGGTTGTATGTGTTCGTAAACTTTCGCTAATTGCTATATGTCGGTTAGTTGGGGGGTGCACATATCTGTGTTGATATTTTTGTTGGTTTGTGGATATGGAATATTGGATCATCGATGATGAATAGCTGGGGATGTGAGAAGAGAGTTTTCTTTCTTTCATCTGATGTAAATTGTAATATTGATGTAATATTATTATACGAGGCACATCCGGGTTGAGGTTGTAGCCACCGTTGTATTATTTTATTTACTATTTTTTGCTCCTAAGATAGACCCAAGGTGGGGTGCACAAACTACCGGGTTCTTTGAAGTGCCGAGTGGCCTACTCATTTTTCTGAGGGAGGTTGCTTCACTTCGGGAATTTGGCGGGCAGTTTTTCGCACCCGTAGGGGTCTAAGGTGGGGTTTAGCTATTCATCACGACCGTGGAATCCGTCTTTCGTTACAGGCTTAAACGAAACGCGGAATTCCTAGTATATCCAATATATTCATCTGTGATCTGGAATGCCTATTATTGCGTGAGATGAATAGATATTATATATATACTAAATAATAGACGTTGCTTATGTTTTGCACCCGCACTAGCCCTGCCCCCGTCTGCCGTTAGTTAAGTAACCTAACGGTGTTTGACAGTACCCCGTGGCGAATGCGGATAGCATAAGCGTACGTTGTATTTTCATTTCTTTCTGCAATGGTAGGTTAAATGATGGGACTGCATTGATTAATGCAAAGAAAACAAACCAAAGCTGAATTGTTAGAACAATTTCAAAACCACTCGGTTTTTTCAAAAAAGCAAACTTTTAAATGCGGAGCATAAACCACTCCTTTAAAAAGCTATAATGGTTCCTTCGATCATATCAAGTTCATTACGTTCACGGTTTAGCCAAAACCATTCGTAGCCCTCCGTCATTTTAGATGGATATTCAGTAGTATTTGAAGGGTCACGGCAGCGTCCCGGCCGTCGAAACGCGGCCAAAATATAGAACAAAAATTTCTGAAACCGGCGCTACCGCTACCCGATTTACGGATCGACCTTAAACCCTAAACTAGCAAACTAACTAAGAGTTAGAATCATTATACCGAGTTGATCCGTATCCTTCGGTCTTCATTCCAAGCTCCTAGCGGCTCCTTGATGATGTTTGGTAGCCGGTCTTCCTCCATCTTCGATGATCTACCCGAGGGAAACGGCGCAAGCTCCAACCTCGTCGAACGAGGTAACCGACGCTCCAGAGTCGCTAGCTAAGGAGAGTGGGGGTGTATGGAAATGTCACTATATTTTTTCTCTCATCCATGTGCTCATGGGAGCAACCATAGAAGAAGATGAAGGAGGCGATAAAAAAACATGGCATGAACAAAGAATGGTGTGAACTTGAAGAATGAGAGAGAGGGCTAATGTGTGTAATAATGTAATAATCTCAAAATGAAAACCCACCCCTATCCAAGAGTGGCCGGCCCCTCCTCTCTCCTCCACTCAAAAAAAGAAAATCATTTTCTTTTTCAATCAATTGCAATAAAATAATAGCAACCATACTTTGTTCCATGCCTTGACCCTTACCTCCTTTCCACCTCATTTCCCAAATGTTTTTCAATAAAGAAAATCATTAATGAGGTGGCACCTTCTAGAAGCTTTCCGTATAAAATACGGAATACTTCCGGTAAATGTACCGAAATACATATACGCGTATTCGAACAAAAATACGAATAGCCGAGAGAGAAAATAAATAGCGAACAATAATACTAGAATACATATATATAAATACATATGTAAATTATTAAATCAAAACCTGATTTAATAATCTGGCTTAATCCTAAACCGCTAGTATTATCAACCGTCCGATTAAAGTCTGTGCAGCAAGTGCACATATTTAATCGGACACCTGTATGTATCAACATACAACATGTACACCATATCGCCTGAACCGTGAAAACCCTCTGTGTGGGACTCTAAAGACTCGTCAATACGCTGGCAGTGGGTTTAACCACAAGCACGTCAGCGGCACTAGCTGTACGTAACGGCTACCCAGGTATTGAGCGAAAGGGAGGCCGACGAGCAAACTCATCCTGAACCCCTCTGAGCCTGTCAGTGACAATATCCGTACAGTTCGGTCTGTTCATCTAAGAGTATCGCATATCGAGTCTAAGGGGGCGGATAAAGTCAGACCCCTAACAACGCGATATTTAGTGTCGGCATGTAACCCGTCACCATGTGAGAAACTGTCGATCCTGGATCGGTAATCCTCGTCTACCATGGCCATGGATTTGTGGTGATGGCCACCCGTACACAATGCGACATCAACCCCCAATACCGGGAGAGACGAATCCCCGACGATCCGATCACTACCTCCATGTGGCTCGGGACTGTACCCAACTAAAACCTGTTTGCACGACTCCTTTGAGCCGTGGTAGGGTAGTAATCAAAGCACAGTGGGAACTCACACGAGACAAATGACGATCTCGGGTCGACAGACTAACCTATACACATGTCACCTGGGAACTGCTATCTGACAATAGGTATAATACCAACTAGCAGGTTCCCGGCGAGTCCGTCCAGTGTACTCATAACCCAATGAGCACCTGCATACTATCTTAGATGAACAAACTAACACCAATGGCTTGTGAGACCTGGCCACCGCCCCTCGTCGGGGTCTCGATCAGTATACACTAGTCTACACTGGAGTATCGATGCCCGGTCTCGACACTCCTACGACTAGGGATATTTAAGGATGTGCTTATAGACCCCAGCTCCCACATATATGATCGCCATCATAATGCTGGCAGTCAAGCAAGAATCCTATGGGCTCTATCAACATGTACATGATGATAAAGGCAAACCAGATAGCATACTATCATCTTGAGTAAGACTGTTTTATCGGTATAGGCCCTGCCTCAATCATCATAATCATCTGTCCGCGACTATGATAATTACCTTGAGGGCACTATATCCAACAATCTCCCACTTGCATTTAAGACCAATTATTGCGATGTCGCATACTCACAGCCTGTGTGATACCGAACACCCAACTTCTCTACTAATCATTTTCGCAAAGCCCGTTGGCGAAAATGATTGCGTTCGAGAAATAGCCTCAGTGAGTGGATCCGCTCCAATGTTTCTTTCTGTATCTCTCTTAATCTCAACTTCACGGAGAAAGCTATCTCCCGAAATGAGCAATACCTGTCTTAGAATTTGTCTGGATATCTGATAGGACCCAGTTCACAAATGAACTCCAAATCCAGCAAACCTCCTAGACAGTATCATCCACTGAATTTAATCAGTAACATGCGCCATGCCTTCCTCAGTATCCGCTTGGACCACCCGTCCAATATATTGTCCCTCAAAAGAGGGAAAACTATAACTCTGACAGTCACTCTGTCATCCAGGTCACCTTGGAAACCTGGAATGATAACCATCTCCCGAAGGAGGCTGCCGTCATCATATCCCTAGAACATTCACTTATGTTTAATAACCGCTTCCCAATGTTTCTCCAGGATTTGATTAATATATCTGCATATTGCATCTAATGCAAAAGCAATATCTGGTGTGGTACTTGACATTTCATGATTAACTAAAGTGCCTAAGCAAGTGAAATGTTAATCATACAGATCCCTCTCCCCTTTAGTCTGTAAGACACCTTTAGAGAGGGTGACTCCATCACCTGCAGGTACACCACCATGCCAGGAGTCATCCATTTAATGTCAAAGTACCCATATTGGGATACATCCCAAATCTAGATCTAAAACCATAGATCTAGTTACCAAAAAACCTGATATTATATCCATATCCTATGTAGAGAAACAACTTTGTGACAACCACAGTATAACCGATCGTAGTATAGGAATATCTCTTCCTATTAAGTGCATATCATCCCAATACCTGGACATCACTCTCTACTACCTTCTTACCAGATCCATCTCCCATTCTGATGAAGTCAAGACCTATGACTGTCACATCAAAATTAGATGATCTATTTCCGCTATACCTGCCTTAGTCTATAAATAGACATAAGCTACTTACCTACTATACTTCCGCTGCTCCCGCTGACTACAACAACCCTCTGGCAGAGTCATATACACGTACACTTCTAAAACTAGTTTAGAATGATGGTATACTCACCCTCCTGCCGGGTCTTATAGTCTAGAACAGCAGCAATGACAAGTCTGGGTAAACAAGAACCTCCCTGTCACCGTCTCTAAGAAGACCAAAGTACCTCTCGGGTGTCTGAGATTACCCACCAAATCTGCGGAGTGGCTAACGGAACATCAAATACAATTGAATCCTTAGGTTCTATTAAATTTCCAGTAATCGTTTGTGGTTCTGGAATAACTTCCAGTTCTACCATACTCCCACTTCTGTTTTCTGAAAAAAAATCCATTTTATTAAAACTGTGGCGAGTCAAGAACAATATAAGTATTGATCTTCCTGATGGTAGAAAGTTAACCCTCGTCAAAGCCCGGGATAACCCACAAACGGTCATTACTGAAACGTGCCTTGAGTTTATCCGAATTCTGGTTTTAAGCATCAGCCGGACAACTCCCTATACCTTAACATCGTTAAGATATAAATTGATTCTATATTAATCTAATATAGAAATAAAAGCACTAATCTAATTTGAACCAGATTCAAAAACATGCATCTGTCTCCAGTGCATATCAACCAAATGGAAAGAGGTCAATCAGCATTACTCATCTAGGAGTGCATCCATATATGAGTAACCCGAAAGAGAAGCAAGTTCTCAAAACCATTACTATTAACTGAATACCAAACACAAGTATCTATATCTTCGACTTTCTCGAAGAATCCTGATACTTACAACAGATGGTTCTCTACTTTATTCTTATACCTATAACTTCTGAATATCTGGACCTTGCATTTCAACGAAATACATGTCCAGAACTGGAGAAGTCATAAGTAAACAGAATATAGTACGTGTACCAACCCCTCTGTCCTACTGGACACTGGACAACATACAATACTTTGTATAAGTCTCCTGAGTTCAATAACTTAAACCCTGTGCGTTGTAGGTTAAAAAACTGTACTATGGTTAAGAAGAATTACACCGCTGTTGAATGCACCTTACCTAATCACCAACTGATATAGGTAAATGTCATAGACACAATAATAAAAAGTTATATCTCACTTTATAAAATAAATGTACAGATATACAAGTTTGAAATTGGTGCATAACAACGGATATTCAAAACCAAATATTTGCCATCCGGCAAAATCCAGATGATTTCCTCAAATATCACCAATTACAACGAATTCCGATATAATGAGGATCTAATCACTCAATTCCCAATATCTTACCCCCACCACCATCTGTAATAACATACAGATGTGAGAAACTGATCTGGTAAATGCATACCATGGAGTTGGATTCTAATTGGGAAAACAGTTTTCAATTAACATTGCACAGTGAAACTGAAACATGAAAATGTTTTAAAAAGGGGTTAATTGGTATTCCTAGTAACGCCTCTTCCATTATCCTGAATCGTGACAGTAACCATATACTTACCTGCCCTCACTACAATCCCTTTAATATGTCTTTACTTATTACCTTCTGTACACCTCCTTTACGCTAATTGATTTCCTTCATTCCCTACCCTTCGGCACCAGCCTAAGGTTTTGAAGAAGACTATCCAATAAGCGCAATAGGTGTACTCTCCTAATCCTAGGAGCCCTCGCAACCTGAAAGAAGTTAAAGAGAAAAGACATCTGAATAATCCTATTCAATTTCTCCTGAACCAGACTCCATCCTCGAAAAAGTTCCTTCGAGTTCGTATGTAACTATACGATGCATTTATCCAATGGAAGTGGATATCCGTAGTGATACAGAGTGTTCTAGAGAAAAGCAAAGTGAATGTAAGAGTGGCAGGGGTATACACGGTTTTTGTCGTGAATGATGGTGATCGCAATTTACTTTGCCATTATTCTAATCCCTTTATATGTCTTTACTTTTTACCTTCTGTATACCACACTTAAGCTTAATTGGTTTTCTTCCTTCCCTACCGTTCGGCACCTGCCTATGGTCTGGAGGAAGACTATCCAATAAGCTCAATAGGTGTATATTGGCCGCGGAAACGCGGCGGTTTGGTGGGGTTGTGTGGTCAATTTTGGTGTGCTTCCCTGGTCTGGTATTTCCTCGTGTTTGCAAACTTCAAAATGCACAAAAGTCTTCTACAATATCAGCAGATTTCCAAGTCCAAGATTGCACTCTTTTCTTTACTTTTGACTTTATCTCCCTCGAGCTCCGCGCACCCATTGATTCTTGTGCAGCCCACCTCGTGCTCTGTGCTTGTCCCAGACACGAATGACTACTGTCACATGTCTTGTATCGGGAACCGGTACTCGGCACTGGACGGATATGGATGACCGGAACCCGGCTTTTATCTGCTGTTGACAGATGTTCTGCTTTTGGCGTAACTGTGGAGATTTTATCCTGATTTGCAATATTTGTACTGGAAACCTGTATTCTGTAAACATGTAACAAACACGGATTAAAAGCACCTACCTATAAACAACCGAGCGTAAGAATGGGCGGTATAAAATGCAATATTCTGATATGAACAGTGTACCCTCTCCTAATCCTAGGAGCCCTCACAACCTGAGAGAAGGTAAAGAGAAAAGACAACCGAATAATCCTATTCAATCTCTCCAGAACCATAATCCATCCCCGAAAAAGTTCCATCGAGTTCGTATATAACCATACGATGGATTTATCCAATGGAAGTGGATATTCGTAATAATACGGGGTGTTCTGGAGAAATGCAAAGGTGATATAGAAGTGGCAATGATGTTTGCGACACCGTGACATTCTAAAAGCCAAAGTGTTTTAAGAAGGTTCGGTCAATTTGGTTTCATGAGTTTTAGTCAAAGGTCGGGTCATAGTCGCAGCCAGAGAGAGAGAGAAGAAACACTCAGCGTGCACTCTAACCTAGATCAGAATGGTTAATCATTTTATCTAATCTGGATGGCTCCCACTGTTTCCTCGAATTCTCCTCCAAACCCAAAAGGAGAATTAGTCGGAATCACCCGAGGAGTAATCCTACTCATCAGTGTGAATCGGGATCCAACTATCATCGCATGACAACTTGATGGAAGCCACTCAAGTCACCACACTCCAGAAGGTATGCGCAAGCCTGGCAAGTTTCCTGTATGTTTGAAACTCCCGATGTGTGTTTTTACCCTTAGGACCCAAGTGACCTTGACGAAGTTAACAAATCAAAGAGTCCTAGTCAAGTTCAACCCGTCGTTATCTTGATTGTATTAAACCCACCCGCACGAGCCCTTGACGGAGTCAACAAGGCCGCACGACTGTCCTAACCAAACATATATCCATGCTACAAACAACCACCACTCAGCTACCGCACACTACGCCTTGACGGAGTCAACAAACGCAGCACGAATATTAAGTACTACTTGTAGGAAATGACGGAGGGCTACGGCTGGTTTTTGGCGAAAAACCTTTAACGTAATGAACTTGATCTCGTTGAAGGAATCCAAGTGGTTTTATAAAAATATAGTGGCGAAAACTCTTGCTAAAGAGGTCACTCCCGGTGAAGGGATCTCGGCTCTTTCCCCGTAGAATGAGGTGCAGGATATTCCAAATGAATACCACGATGCAAAACAAAAGGAAACGACTATAGTAAAGTTATTACGTTGACGCAAACTTTTACCCAAGGGGTCACTCCCGATGAAGGGATCTCGGCCCTTGCTTCGTCGAATGAGGTGCAGGATATTCCAAATGAATACCACGATGCAAAGCAAAAGTGTACGTCTGTAATGTCAATTTTTTTTAAAACTTGGTTCCAACAACATCATATATAGGTTTGTTTTATCCTTGCATTGATAAGAATCTATGCAGTCCCATCAATTAACACCAGAAAAGAGCAAAAATAAAATGTGCGTATATGTCATCCGCATTCGCCACTGGGTCCCGTCATCACCCGTTAGGTTACTTAACTAACGACAGAGCGGGGACTGGGCTAGCGCGGGTGGAAAACATATACAAAATCTACTAGTATATATAAATATATATATAACATTCGTCCCAGGCATGATATAAAGCAACATCACAGAAACATCACAGAAGCAATACAGAATGGTGGATAATCTGGAGCCCCGGGTTTCACTTGAGCCGCAAGTGAGACCCGACGTTCTCTGTCGTGTGGATAGCCTGTGCAATGAAACCTAGACCCCTACGAGCGCGGTAGGTTACCCGCCAAAACCAGAAGTGAGGCAGCCCCCTTCAGCAACGTGAATAGACCACCCAGCACTTCACAGAATCCGGTAACTTGAGCACCCCTCCTGGGTCAACCTATACCCCCTACGAGTGCGGCGAATAGCCCGCCAATCCTAGAGTAAGGTCCCCTCCTTCTGAATGCTTTGAGATGCGGACCAGTTGCCCTCTAGAACCCGGCTATTCGTGCACTCCACCTCGGGGTAATCCTAGTACAAAAAATAAAATAATATACAAGGGTGACATCGACCTCAGCCCGGTCGTGCCCCAAAAGAATAATATACAAACTGGCAGTGACGGCAGTCCACATGTCGGACGCTCGCCCCGCAATATCAAATGTACAAATGAAATAAAACTGTACTAATATTGCACCACAGCTATCCACCACGACAATCCAACCAACATCACAGCACAACACAGAACATCAACGCGAATGTCACGTTCGCAAACCCGTCTAAAAGAACATATAGCAGTTAGACGGGTTTACCGATCAAATGACATTCACGGTCACAGATAGAAATGTATGTACTGTTAAAAGCACGCTTAAAATATCGATCGACTAAGTTCCAAATTTGTCCCAATAGCAAAACAATATTGCACAGAAACCTGGGCTAAAACAGGACATCACAAAAATCACAATTTTATATCAGGGGGCTACAGGAAAATTTTTGAATCCCGTCGCCACTAAATGGACGCGGAACCACCGCCAATATGGGGTAAGTGCGGCGGTTCCGCGGCGCTTTGGTGGCTTCAGGAGCCCAAATTTTTCCAGTATCCTTAGAATTGCCTGCAAGGATTTTTAAGATGCAACAAATAATTTTTTGAACACTTTAGAAAATCGGCAAAAACTGTGAAAAATGGAATCGTGATTTCGTAAATTCCGTCGATCGATCTATTAAGCATGTTTAAACAAGCTAGTAGGGTTTAAAGGGTGGATCTGATACCATGAAGGGTCCCGGCAATGCCCCGGCCGTCGAAACGCGGCCAAAATGCGGAACAAAAATTTCTGAAACCGGCGCTACCGCTACCCGATTTACGGATCGACCTTAAATCCTAAACTAGCAAACTAACTAAGAGTTAGAATCGTTATACCGAGTTGATCCGTGTCCTTCGGTCTTCATTCCAAGCTCCTAGCGGCTCCTTGATGATGTTTGGTTGCCGGTCTTCCTCCATCTCCGATGATCCACCCGAGAGAAACGGCGCAAACTCCAACCTCGTCGAACGAGGTAACCGACACTCCAGAGTCGCTAGCTAAGGAGAGTGGGGGTGTATGGAAATGTCACTACATTTTTTCTCTCATCCATGTGCTCATGGGAGTAACCATAGAAGAAGATGAAGGAGGTGATAAAAAAAAACTTGGCATGAACAAAGAATGGTGTGAACTTGAGAGAATGAGAGAGAGGGCTAATGTGTGTAATAATGTAATAATCTCAAAATGAAAACCCACCCCCATCCAAGAGTGGTCGGCCCCTCCTCTCTCCTCCACTCAAAAAAAGAAAATCATTTTATTTTTCAATCAATTGCAATAAAATAATAGCAACCATACTTTGTTCTATGCCTTGACCCTTACCTCCTTTCCACCTCATTTCCCAAATGTTTTTCAATAAAGAAAATCATTAATGAGGTGGCACCTTCTAGAAGCTATTCCATATAAAATACGGAATACTTCCGGTAAATGTACCGAAATACATATATGCGTATTCGTACAAAAATATGAATAGCCGAGAGAGAAAATAAATAGCGAACAATAATACTAGAATACATATATATAAATACATATGTAAATTATTAAATCAAAACCTGATTTAATAATCTGGCTTAATCATAAACCGCTAGTATTATCAACCGTCCGATTAAAGTCTGCGCAGCAAGTGCACATATTTAATCGGACACCTGTATGTATCAACATACAACATGTACACCATATCGCCTGAACCGTGAAAACCCTCTGTGTGGGACTCTAAAGACGTGTCAATACGCTGGCGGTGGGTTTAACCACAAGCACGTCAGCGGCACTGGCTGTACGTAACGGCTACCCAGGTATTGAGCGAAAGGGAGGCCGACGAGCAAACTCATCCTGAACCCCTACTGAGCCTGTCAGTGACAATATCCGTACAGTCCGGTCTATTCGTCTAAGAGTATCACATATCGAGTCTAAGGGGGTGGATAAAGTCAGACCCCTAACAACGCGATATTTAGTGTCGGCATGTAACCCATCACCATATGAGAAACTATCGATCCTGGATCGGTAATCCTCGTCTACCATGGCCATGGATTTATGGTGATGGCCACCCGTACACAATGCGGCATCAACCCCCAATACCGAGAGAGACGAATCCCCGACGATCCGATCACTGCCTCCATGTGGCTCGGGGCTGTACCCAACTAAAACCTGTTTGCATGACTCATTTGAGCCGTGGTAGGGTAGTAATCAAAGCACAGTGGGAACTTACACGAGAAAAATGACGATCTCAGGTCGACAGACTAACCTGTACACATGTCACCTGGGAACTGCTATCTGACAATAGGTATAATACCAACTAGCAGGTTCCCGGCGAGTCCGTCCAGTGTACTCATTACCCAATGAGCACCTACATACTATCTTAGGTGAACAAACTAACTCCAATGGCTTGTGAGACCTGGCCACCGCCCTTCGTCGGGGTCTCGATCAGTATACACTAGTCTACACTGGAGTATCGATGCCCGGTCTCGACACTCCTACGACTAGGGACATTTAAGGATGTACTTATAGACCCCCAGCTCCCACATATATGATCGCCATCATAATGCTGGCAGTCAAGCAAGAATCCTATGGGCTCTATCAACATGTACATGATGATAAAGGCAAACCAGATAGCATACTATCATCTTGAGTAAGACTGTTTTATCGATATAGGTCCTGCCTCACTCATCATAATCATCTGTCCGCGACTATGATAATTGCCTTGAGGGCACTATATCCAACAGTATTCAACCTATGTATTATGACCTACGCCAAGGCATAGTGATTGGTAACTGCTGAATATTCATCTGTTGCATAGATAGATGCATTGATTTGGGACAGTCATACTACTATTTTGGCCTTCGTCAAGGGTATGTACTGGTGGGTTCAAATTAACCTGGATAATGACGGGTAGAACTTGACTTGCGACTTATGATATGTGGCCTTCGTCAGGGTCATAAGAGATTGGGGCAAAAATCCACATCGGGAGTTTCTAAAGAAACTGAAACTTGATAGTGTTGTATACCATTTGGAGTGTGATAATTTTAGTAGGATTCCTTCAAGGTTATCACACAACGATATTTGGATCCCGGTCCTACTATGAGTATCCGCTACACGTCGAGAGATTTTTTTACTAAACGATCAATGCTATAAACCAAGTAGGTGTCTAGAACGGTGTTAGCGGGACTACGCCTCCAAGGAAAAGAGGTTGTGTAATTAAGGAATTTCGCGAAAGCATTGGAAAACCTCCCTCGAAGTGGCTGAAAGGTTAAGCAAGTATTGTGGGGTGAGATTAATCCTGACTAATTCTTCTTTTATGGTATGAGGAAGGATTCGAGAAACAGTGGGAGTCGTCATGTTTAGATAAACTAAAAACCAATCTAAACTTGCAAGAGTGTCATGCTAAAGTATTTCTTCTCTATCTCCTAATTGCAGCGACCAAGATGACCGGCCTTAAGTTACTTTTAGATAAAAACATATTGACGGGGCCAAACTATAATGATTAGCTCAGGAATGTCCAGGATGGCCATAACATATGACAAACTGGGTTATCTATTTACTGCCAAAGAAAATGGAATTCTCTCTCAGCTTACTTCTCCATACACACCACAACACAACGGTATATCGGAAAGGCGGAACCGAACCTTATTGGATATGGTACGTTCCATGATGAGTAACGCTGAGTTACCGCGATCTTTCTGGGGCTATGCACTAGAATCAGCTGCATATCTTTTGAACAAGGTTCCTACCAAGACTGTGCCTACCACACCATATCAGATGTGGAGTGGGAAGAAACCTTATCTTCAGTATCTGAACATATGGGGATGTCCAGCTTTTGTCAAAAAGCAGCATGCAGATAAGTTCGAGGCATGCTCAACACTGTGTAAGTTTGTGGGATACCCAAAAAATTCCAGAGGGTATCTTTTCTATTATTCAGAGGAACAAAAGGTTTTTGTTTCTCGTCATGCCCACTTCTTGGAAACTTAATTTTTTAGAAAAAGAGATAAGTGGGAGCACAATAGAACTGGAAGAAATTCCAGAACCACAAGTTATTACTGAAAGCATGGTGGAACCAGAAGTTTCAAAAGAACAGTACATCCCCGCGCCACTCCGCAGGAGTAGTAGGCTATCTCATCCGCCTGAGAGATACTACGGTTTTCTCATAGACGAGGATAAAGAGGATTGCATCATTAACAATGATGGGCCAACTAGCTTCCAGCAAGCCATTCAGAGCGGAGACCGGTAAAATGGCTGGATGCAATGCGAACCGAGATAGAGTCCATGTACACTAACAAAGTATGGACTTTGGACTTTGCTCCAGAAGGGGTAAAACCCATAAGCTGCAAATGGATCTTCAGAAAGAAGATTGGTGTAGATGGACAGGTTGAAACCTATAAGGATAGACTTGTTGCAAAAGGATTTCGTCAAAGACCTGGTTTGGAATATAATGAAACCTTTTCTCCAGTGGCTATGCTCAAATCCATTCGGATCCTTCTTGCCATTGCTGCCTTCCACGATTATGAGATTTGGCAGATGGACTTAAAGACCGCTTTTCTAAATGGAAATTTGGAAGAGTGCGTCTATATGGATCAACCAGAGAGTTTCCTTCATAGTGGGAGCAGCGAGAAAGTGTGCAACTTGCTTGAATCCATTTATGATTAAAACAGGCATCGCGGAGTTGGAACATCTGTTTTGATGAGACGGTCAAAGAATTTGACTTTATCAAAAATCCAGATGAACCATGCATCTATAGTAAGATTGTAGCGAGAACTGTTGTATTTCTCGTCATGTACATGGATGACATTCTCTTGATAGGAAATGGCATTCCTATGCTACAATCAGTCAAAGGATTCTTGTCACAAAAGTTCTCCATGAAAGACATGGGTGATGCTTCTTACATTCTGGGGATCCAGATCTATTGTGATAGATCTAAGAGAATGTTAGGACTTTCACGGTCCAAGTACATCGACACCATACTGAAAAGATTCAGTATGGAAGATTCAAAGCGCGGTAATCTACCGGCTTGTCATAGAATCACCCTCTCCAAAGAGATATCTTCCAAGACTGATTTGGAAAGGGATCGCATATCAACTATACCATACGTTTCTGCGGTAGGCTCTATAATGTATGCGATATTGTGTACCAGACTAGATGTTGGTTACGCACTAAGCGTGGTAAGCCGGTATCAGTCAAACCCTGGGGAGAAGCACTGGATAGCAGTAAAGAACATTCTCAAGTACCTGAGAAGGACTAAGAAGATGTTCTTGGTGTATGGCAGAAAAGACCTCCAGATCGAGGCCTTTGCTGACTCCAGCTTCCAGAGTGACAAGGATGACTCCAAGTCTATGTCGGGTTTTGTCTTTACCCTCAATGAAGGGGCGGTCTGTTGGAAGAGCTCCAAGCAGGACACCGTTGCTGACTCGACGATGGAAGCGGATTATATCGCCGCATGTGACGCCACAAAAGAAGCAGTCTGGATGAGGAAGTTCTTAACAGAACTTCAGGTGGTTCCGTCCATTGTTGATCCAATACCTCTGTATTATGACAACAATAGGGCTATAGCTTTAGCGAAGGAACCCAGGTCCCATCAGAAGTCCAGACATATCTCGAGGCGGTATCACCTGATCAGGGAGATCATGGATCGCCGGAAGATCGAGATACGGAGAGTTGATACGGAGAACAACACTGCAGATTCACTCACAAAGGCCATCCCTCAGACGCGGTTCGAGAGGCTATTCGAGATGATAAGTCTGCGATATGCCAACACATGGCCTTAGTGCAAGTGGGAGATTGTTAGTGATATATGCCCTAGAGGCCATTATTGTATAGTACTGGTTTGTATATTACATTTTGGAAGCTTGGAATATACACGGATTTTATGACTGTCTTGCTCAATATGGTAGTATGCTACTTGGTTTGTTTCTATCTTAATATGTGTATATGTTATTTTTAACGTATCGCTAATACATATTGGTAGAGCCCTTAGGATCTTTGCTTGACTACCAGCGTTGTGATGGCAGTCACACTAGTGGAGGCTGGATAGTCTATAAGCACATCCTTATACAGGTCCCTAGTCGTAGGATTATCGAGACAAGGCATCGATACTCCATAATAGACTAGTGTATACGCTTCTCATTCCAGTGGGGAAGATGGTCTGTCCCACAGCTATTAGTACGTCATACTAGAGATAGTATGCAGGTGCTCATTGGGTTATAAGTTACACTGGACGGACTCATGGGGAACTGTTGGTTGGTACTATACCTATCGTCAGGTAGCAGTTCCCAGGTGACATAAGTACAGCGTAGTCCGTTGACTTGACACTGCTACTTCATCTCGAGTGTGTTCCCACTGTTCTTAGATTACTACCCTACCACGGCTCCGATGAGTCATGCAAACAGGTGGTAGTTAGGTGCAGTCCCGAAGCACTTGGAGGCAGTGATGGTTAGATAGGATTTGTCTCTCCCGGTATTGGGAGATGATGTCGCGCTGTGTTCAGAAAGCCATTACACAAAGTCTCTGGCCAGGGCAAGCGAGATTTACTGGTAGGTACTCCAGTAGTTTCTCAAGGTGTTTTTGGGCTCTACTCCGGCACAACTTATTGCGCTATTAAGGGTCTGATGGCTACCGCCTCCCTAGGCCCGATATGCGATACTCTTAGACGAACAGGCCGGACTGTACGGAGATTGTCACAGATAGGCTCAATAGGAGTTCGGATGAGTTTGCTCGTCGGCCTTCTTATCGATAGTACCTGGGTAGCCGTTATGTGCAGCTAGTACCGCTGACGTGCTTGTGGTTAAACCCACTGCCAGCGTACTGTCGAGTCTTTAGAGTCCCACACAGAGGGTTTCCCTGCTTCGGGCGAAACGATGTAGAGGTCGTCTGGTTTTACGATAGGGTTTGAACATATACATGTACTTGTGCACGGATCATGTTCGGACGGATAATACTGGTGGGCTTTGGTTTAAGCCGGATCTTAGTATTAGATTATTGGATTCATTTCGTCTCATTGTATTCGTGTTTTTCGGAATACGGATACGGGTATGTATATACAGTGAGGGGTATTCATGTAATTTGTTCAAGAGTGCTTCTAGAAGAAGACACCTCATTACTTGTATTACCATTTAGGTTAAATGGTTAATGAGGTGAAGGTATGAGGTGTTATTTTGTGATAAATGAAGCATGGATACTTGATGACTCATGGATGATTATTGAGAAAAGGGTGGACATAGATATTTTGTGATATTTTGTGAGATATTTTGGCATGCTTCATAGTCATCACAAGTAGCCATATTCATTTCATTATTATCTTAAACACCTTCTCTCCTCAAGCTCTCTCTTCTTCCTCAAACCCTAATTGTCTTATGTGTTGAGAAACCTAGGGTTATTGAGACTAATCTATCCATAATCACTCTCTACATCCTCTAGGCTACTTAGATTAGCACACTAGGTATTCTAGTTACCTCATCTTAGAGGTAGGAGAATTCTAGTTACCTCATCTTAGAGGTAGGAGCTCTTAGTAGACACTCTCGGGTGGATCTTCAGCTCTTAGTAGACACTCTCGGGTGGATCTTCTTTAGCTCGAGGAGGCCGACGAGGAGGCGCGATCCGTACACCCTTCAAGGAGCTCACGAAGAGGAGGAGGAGTGCAACAAGAAGAAGGACTTGATTCTTGAGGTATAACTTTCTTACATAGTAGTTAAACCTCTTAGTTATTTTGTTAGCTAGGGTTTAGTATCGATCCTAGATTTTAGTCGGTGTTGCGAAGCATATAAAAATCGTTTTTTGCAAATTCCGCCTCCGCACGAACCCGCGAAGTGTGCGAAGTCGACTTACAGAATAGTGTGTACGTTTCTTAACCCTGTATGGGACAATGGTTGATCCTACAACCATTGGTGTTTGACATCAAAGATTGTGCACAGGTGCTCATTGGAGAATGGGTACACCGAACAAAACTCACCGAGAACTCCTAGATGGTACCATACCTATCGTCAGATAACAGTTCTTTGGTGACACTTGTACAGCTTAGTCTGTAGACTCGAGATCGTCATAGTGTCTTGTGTGGTTTCCACTGTGCTTTGATTTTCTCCCTACCACGGCCCAAAGGAGTCGTACAAACAGGTGGATTTTAGGTACAGTCCCGAGTCATATTGAGGCAGTGAGCGATAGGAGGGGTTTCGTCTCTCCCGGTATTGGGAGTTGATGTTGCGCTATGCTCGATTGGCTATAACAGTAAGTTCTTGGCCAGGGCTGATGAGATTTATTGGTAAGTTTTATCAGTAGTTTCTCGAAAGGTTATAGGCCACACATCGGGATGACTTATCAAGTTATTAGGGTCTGACGATTCCATCCCCAGACTCGATATGCGACATATCAGACAAAGAGACCGAACTGTACGGCAAGTGTTGCTTATAGGCTCTACGGGTGTTTAGACAAGCTTGCTTGTTGATCTTCTATTCGTTCAATAATTGGGTAGCCGTTACGTCCAGCTAGTACCGCTAACGGCTTGTGGGTATCTAATATGATCATTATCTACTGCTAGCGTATTGACGAGTCTTTAGAGTCCCACACAGAGATTTCCTAGCTCAAGCGAAACGAAGTAGGGCATATATAGAGATATGTGCAGGAGCTTAATTAAATACGTGTATGTGATACCGTATTCTAATCTAGAAATATTTGATATCAGTCAGGTTATATGTGATATAACCGGAATTATTGAATCAAGTGTTGATTCAATGATTTGATTTATGTATATATATTTGATATTGGCCGGTTATATATGATATGACCAGATTATTGAATCAAGTGTTGATTTAATATCTAATTTTGAATATTAGCCGGTTATATGTGATATAACCGGATAATTGAATCAGGTGTTGATTTAATGTTTTGATATACATATACATATGATATTTGTCGGTTATATATGATATAATCGGATTATTGAATCAAGTGTTGATTTAATAATTTGATATATATATATATATATATATATATATAAAAACTAATATTAGCTCACTTTTGATTTTCTTCTCTTTATATATAATTATATATATATGATATATATATTTATATATAGATTTATGATTATATAATGGTTGATGATACATAGAACTAGGATAATGAGAATCACACTAGATGAAAAGATGAGAAGATAATGATTTATTTTTTATGAATTAAAGAAAAGAAAATGAGTCATTGTTTTGGTGGCTTGTAGAAGCCTTGAGAATCCATGACTCACCTCTTTTCTTTTGGCTTATTCATTGATATTTATCACTATCAATCTCATCTTATCTCATCACCTCAAGGGTTCAATCTCTCATCCAAGTTCATCATCATCTCTTCTTCATCTCCTATCTAGGATTTTCTTGAGTTGAGAAAAGAAAAGAGAATATTATTTCTAGTGAGCAAATCTCCTATTTCATCAATCTACACTAATCTAGCCCATTAGTTTAGGTTGTTTGCTTCACTAATATCTTGATTAATGAAGAGTGAGCTTGAGTGAAAAAGACTTCAAGGTGGATCATTTTCGGCTTCAAAAACAACAAGCATGCTCGTTCATTTCATCAAGTGGAGTCAAGAAAGAGTTCTAGGGACTACTACTTGGAGGTTTAAAAATGAAGAACCGGTCTACTAAGGTTGTAAACCCTCTTCACTTAGTATAGAACCTGTTTGCTTTACTCAAAACCCTAATTCTCTAGTTCGATTCTAGGTTAGTATAATTTAGCACCCTAGATTTTTTAAAATTGCATACTTAATTCTTGTATAAACCTAGTAGAGATGTTAAGACATACTTTCATAGAGGGAAGGTGCGATCGACGACGAGGGGGCTTCGAGCGGGAGCGGCGAGGAGGCGGAGGCGGGAGAGAATTTGGGGCGAAATTTTTTTGTTGGAGGGAATTGAGAGCACGGAGGGAAAAGGGGAAAATTTTGGGGTTTTATCATCAGTGGATTGTGGAGCCCGCCACATTATGCAATCGGTCACAGTTCAAACTGTTTCCAATTCTTCTACAACCGTTACGCTAAAATGGTCACGGTTTGAGCCGTAACGAAAGCTCCGTTGTCTTTGAACACTTTTGTAATAGGGAACTTTAATGTTTTGGGAGCTAATAAGTAATTATTAAGTTTTGGGTTTTTTAATAATTAGCTCAGTTTTGAAGGGCTTTAAGTAAAAAAACCCTAATTTAAATCCACATATTTTCAAAAAATTTTAAAAACCCAATACTTAAGAAATACTAATGTTTCAAGCCGAAATGTATCCTAATAGAGATATTTTTTTATAAAAATACTAACTTTACCTTTCTACACGCATTTTAACTATTTTAATTTAATTTATTCACCTATTACATTATTTATCAAATCATATCGCTATTTATCAAGCAATAACATGATTATCAAATCATAACACTATTCTGCAAACAATAACACTGTTAATCAAATCATAACATTATTTATCAAATCATAACATATATTTAATATTGATAATACATACACAAATACACAAATACGTATACGATAAGATTTTGTTTAAAAAGAAATTCAAAATATACTGTTTTTTTCCACAATATTTTGAATATTATACGCTTAAAAATAAATCAAGTTAAGAAACTGGGCCTGAAAATAATTTTCCCAATTTGAATCATGAAGAAACTTATTTTTTGAGTTTCATTGCATTTATGTTCTTGTTTAAAAGACTATCAATTTGTTGGGAATCCTTGCATTTATGTTCTTGTTTAAAAGACTAACAATTTGCTCTCCATCCTCGTAAATTCTAAACAAAGATGGCCTGTTTGTTTATCTTGAGAACTCTTTCGTTGATAACCATAGACATCATGGTGCTCATATATTCATTTTTTTTTTATTCTAAATATATATAGTGTGTTGCCCTACTTTTTGTTTTCACAAAATTAATAAAATACAAGAAAGAAAATGAAGTTACAAGCTGCCTTTGCTTGAATAAACATGGGAAAGTTTTGTTTAAGTGAATGATCTTTGTTAATTTAGAAATACTATAAGATGTGAAAAACACTAAACTAAGTGTTTTTTCCCCAAAGATTTGAACAACATAAAGAGAGTACAAATAGGCGCCTACCGGCTAACGGAAAAGAAAGGCCTCGATATGTGAATAAATGGTAAAAGATGTGGTCTACTGATCAATGGAAGAGAAAAAGGTAGAAGACGAAAAGAATAGAGTTGAAGTGTCATAATTCATATAAAATGTAACAATTCTGTATCTAAGTATATGTGAAAAATAGAATGTTTAAATCAATGTAATATAAGTTTTATTTGTTTTTCCTTTTCTTTTTCCTAACATTGTGATAGAGCTTAATTACATTTAGAACGTTACATTCATGATAGTATGTGATTTGATCAACACTAGTATACAAAAGAGACTCAAATTAAGCAAATTAATATAATAATATGCAAACTATTGGTATGTATAAATAAAATATCAGCCAAAACATTACACTGTTAAAAAATTCATGTGTGTGTGTGTTAGAATCTTATATCATTCTAAAATGTAACTTTGCTGCCAAAGATTCCATAATTAATCCCATGGACATAGAAACATAAAAGAAACTACAATTAAAACTACTAGTTCACTTTCAAGGCAAGTTTGGGAATGGAGTTTAGATAATCATGGTTTTTTTTTTTTTTAAATGGACGTAGAGAGATGAAAATTATAGTTTGCAAGGCTGAAACTTCAAAAATGAAGTTATCTAAATTTGGATCAGATTGGAGTTTAGATAATTAGAATTTTCTCATTTTCAAAAATGAGATAACTGTAGTTATCTCAACTCCAAAATGAACTAAGCATTTTTATTTAAAATGAAGACCAAAACAGATCCTAGCGTTCCATTAAAGAAAATTTAACCAATCAACATACAGTCAAAGGAAGAAATGAAAAAACCAACAGGAAAAGGAAAAATCTACAGTCACGTCCAATTACAGTCACATCCAATGTTTAATATATGCTAAAAGGACCAAATAAAAATCGCAAGTTCCTGCCCAAGAACACACACTGCAACATCCTGCCCACTGAGTGCCGTGCGCTGGATCGGCCGGGCCGTCCAGAATATGCAATCTGTCCACTGGTACAGTAACCAAGCGTCCCTCTATCTCTGACTGTGGGACCAATCTGGCCCTCATTCGTGTCCGAGTCGCTGCTGCATCTGGCCAAACATAACAAGGTTAGGATTTCAGAATTAAGTCTTTCTAACATTTTATGAAACCACGGTTTAGTCTAAACTCCATTCCCACACAGGGCGTAAGTATCAACAGCACAAACCAAAAATACCACAGATTTATAAATAAATCAAATTGGATTTTTGGATCAATTTGCATTTCAAATTTGAGAGTTTTCTTCTACGACGGAGGGCTAAAATCTCCTTCAGATATTGCTTCCCGTTGATCTGCTGATGGCGGCGATGGGTGGATAAGATTGGATCTGGAAGCTGTCGCTCCCAAAGCGTGTGGATCTCAATGGGTTTGAGGTTGTGGTCGCCGAGTTACCTGTAAGGAAGTCCCGGGGTGGTTGTACCACCGAGGACCCTTCGACGATCAAGTTAGACTGGAGATCCGAGCAGAGTAACGACTTAGTTGAGTAAAAATGGCTTGCTTGAACCGTCTGAAGAAGGGGTTTATATAGCGGTGGCAGCAGGCGAGGCAGGCGCGAGAATCATGCCGGCCGTTACGCTCCCGACGTCACGCCCGCGTGATGAGCGGGACCTCCCATTAATGGCGAGACAAGCTCGTTAATGGGGGATCGTGATGGCGTGGAACATGGGATGTGGCCAGCGGAGATCTCGCGCATGGCGAGATTCGCGGGATGGCGGTTACGCCTGCAAGCGGTGCTGTTGGTCGGTCAATGAGACCGAGGAAGATGATTTCGGCGGGAGAGCTCGCGGACGAGCGGGAGAACCGAGGTATCTTGGTTCTGCAGTAGCTCAGAGACGAGTTGTGAGGCCAAAGAGGCCAGTTGTGCAGGGGGCTCGGAGGCGAGCCAGCGGGCGCTCGGTAGGACGAGCGTAGGTGTGGTCTGGTCGGCCACTGTAAATCCTTTCTTGCATGCTCTGGAAAACTTCATCTGCCACGTGTCCTGATCTGGGAGACCACCGCTATCGAGCATCATCATTAGCCCTTACTCTCGTCCCGACCAGCTGACGGGTCGGGTCGAGAGTGGTTTGCCGGATCACCCGAGGTCTGCTCCTTTTCGAAGATATCGTCGGGCGTGTCTCAAGGCAGTTGGTTGTATTTTCTAGATGAGGCTAGCGAATCAAGGCGAGATCCTTTTCATTAAAGAGGGTGCGCCGGATCGTGTGCTCTTTGGTGAAGCGACGGGCCACGTGTCGGGTGCTGGTTGGATGATGTGACGTGCCGCAGGCTTCTGGCATCCAATGGGATGCTGCCAATGTGCTTACGATAGGTGGAGCAATCATGGCCGTTGAGTGCAGTGAACCGTTTTGGCGGGAGTCGACCGTCGCCGTTGGATAAGGACGCTGGCTGTATAAATCGAGGGGAGACCTGTTTAAGGATCTCTCTCTCTTCCCATTTTCCTGATTCTGAGTCTTGTTAGCTCGGCGCTCTCCCCTTTAGGTCGGATCTCAGTGTTTTCTCTTTCTGAGTCGAGCCCCTTCTCCCCTTTGGCAGGATTGATGGTTCGATCCCAGACTCTTGGTGCCTTCGGCACTCAGTCCTGGAGGGGGACGGTGGAGCGACCGTGCCTCCGGCCGACTCAAGCCCTGCGCCGGATGTGCCCCCGCCGGCAGGGCCGCCTCCCCCATCACGAGCTCTTGATGATTGTTCTGGCAGCGGTCAAAGGCGTACACGGGTTCCCGAATCCCAGACGAGGGACGCAGGAGAGGGCGAAAACGGGGTTCCTCTTAAGCGGAAGAGGACGGTCTCTCGTGCGCCACCGACGGAGATTCCGGAGGGGACCCCTATGCAGGAGGGGGACGTCCAATTCGTGGTCCCGTCGAGGCTTTCGGTTGCCGCCAGCCTTCTTGCTGGTATGGAGGAGTCGGCCGGAGGCCGGATGCCGCAAGGGACCTTGAGGGCCCCAACTGGAGGCTATCGCACAGGAGGCGGTTCAGGTATGTACTCCCTCATGTGTTATTTCGAGCGACCTTTCCTTAGTTTGGGTGTCCTTAAGTTCCTCTGTCATTTTTCGCCAGGTTCTTCAGCACTGCGCCTTTGTTACTCGTATGGAAGCCGAGGGGGCTATTCGGACTGCAAGGTCAGCAGAAGGGTCTTCTTCGGAGGTCGAAGGTCTGGGACTCGAGCTGCGTCTGGAGAGGGAGAGATCGATCGTCCTCAAAGCCCGGTCAGAAACCGCGAATCTCACCATTTCAAAGTGCCGGGAGTCCTATCGCCGCCTGAGCGAGTCCCACCGGGTCGTCAAAGAGAAGTTGGCGGATCTGGCCGATCGCCTTGCGGCCATGGAGAGGGAGAGGGATGCAAACAGGCGGGATGCCGAGGCGGCGCTTCAGGCAACGAAGCTTGCCGAGGTCCGATCCAAAAAGGCGGTGGCTGATTACAAGGGGCCGGACCAGTTTTACGTCGACCTCGACGAGGCCTCCGCCGTTGCATGGAACAAAGCTCTCGATGCTGTCAAGGAGCAGCTCCCGGAGTTTGCCAACGGTGAGCTTCGAGCTCGAGTCCCACTTTCAGTGGTCGTGCCCCTGGTCGACAGTGATGAGGGAAGCGAGGTCTAGGCCGTGCTTGCTGCCAGAACTTCCCTTTTGTAAACCTTCGGCTGATTTGGTAAGGCTGGAAAGCCCATAATACCCTTGTAAAGACTCTTGACTCTTTGAATAAAGATTTTTTGTTTTCGCAGCAGTGTTTGTGCTTGTACTTCCTTTTGTTGGTAGATACTTATATTTGCACAGACTGCCTTCATTTTGCGTCGGTTCTTTGTCTAGCGGTCACACATCGAGTTGGATCTGTTTGATTGCCGAGTGTGCAAAGACCGGTGCGAAGACGGTATCTCCATGGCCCCGAAGTCGAGGTAGAGATTGCTTAGACGTAGAACTGGATGCCTCTTATTGAGTTCATGTTCCTCAGTTGTTAGAGGGGCCGTTAGTGGCCTACTAAGGATGGTGCCGAGCAGGGTAACTGCGCGGTGCCTCTTGGCGAGGGCTTTGATCTTTGGTTTGTTGGGGTAGGGAGCTACCAGCCAGGGATTACCGAGCAAGGGCGGGCCCGGTTTCCTCTTGCGAGGGCTTTGATCCTTAGCGTGGGAGGGGCCGTGAGTGGCCTAATAAGGATGGTGCCGAGCAGGGTAGCTGCTCGGTGCCTCTTGGCGAGGGCTTTGATCCTTGGTTTGTTGGGGTAGGGAGCTACCAGCCAGGGATAACCGAGCAAGGGCGAGCCTGGTTGCCTCTTGCGAGAGCTTTGATCCTTAGCGCGGGAGGGGCCGTGAGTGGCCTACTAAGGATGGGGCCGAGCAGGGTAGCTGCTCGGTGCCTCTTGGCAAGGGCTTTAATCCTTAGCGCGGGAGGGGCCGTGAGCGGCCTGCTAAGGATGGCCGAGCAGGGTAGCTGCTCGGTGCCTCTTGGTGAGGGCTTTGATCCCTGGTTTGTTGGGGTAGGGAGCTACCAGCCAGGGATAACCGAGCAAGGGCGGGCCCGGTTGCCTCTTACGAGGGCTTTGATCCTTAAGGATGGGCCGAGCAGGGTTACTTCCCGATGCCTCTTGGCGAGGGCTTTGACCCCTGGTTTGGTAGGGCGCTACCATCCAGGGATAACCAAACAAGGGCGGGTTCGGTTGCCTCTGGGAGGACTTTGATCCCCGGTTTGTTGGAGTAGGGTGCTACCAGGCAGGGATAACCGAACAAGGGCGGGTTTCGGTTGCCTCTTGCGAGGGCTTTTCATCCTTAGTGCGGGAGGGGCCGTAAGTGGCCTACTAAGGATGGCCGAGCAGGGTTACTGCCTGGTGCCTCTTGGCGAGGGCTTTTTGTCCTTAAGGATGACCAAACAGGGTTGTTGTCCGGTGCCTCTTGGCAAGGGCTTTGATCCCTAGCGTTGTGGGGTAGGGAATCTACCAGCCAGGGATAGCCGAGCAGGGTAGCTGCAGGGCTGCCTCTTACGAGGGCTTTGATCCCTGGCGTTGTATGGTAGGGAAGCTACAGGCCAAGGATAACCGAGCAGGGTAGCTGCAGGGCTGCCTCTTGGTGAGGGCTGGCGTTGTGGGGTAGGGAAGCTACCGGCCAGGGATAGCCGAGCAGGGTAGCTGTTGGGCTGCCTCTTGGTGAGGGCTTAGATCCTTGGCGCTGGAGGGGCCGTGGGAGGCCTGCTAAGGATGAACCAAGCAGTGAAGCTGCTTGGTTGCCTCTTGGCAAGGGATTAGATCCCTGGCGTTGTAGGGTAGGCGAGCTACCGGCCAGGGATAGCCGAGCAGGGTAGCCGCTCGGGTGCCTCTATGCGAGGGCTTAGATCCTTGGCACTGGAGGGGACGTGGGAGGTCTGCCAAGGATGAACCAAGCAGTGAAGCTGCTTGGTCGCCTCTTGGTGAGGGCTTAGATCCCTGGCGTTGTGGGGTAGGTGAGCTACCGGCCAGGGATAGCCGTTCCTTTTTGCAAGGCTGAGGAACCCAGAGTACCTTTTGAATTAATAAGATTCCTCTTTTTGCAATGCTCCAGCGTTCCCCTCTTATTATTTAAGTAGAAAGAACTTTTAAAAGAATTTACATTGCCTTTGAGAAAGGAGAGGCATACACTTGTAGGCATCCGTTTCATTGGTACAGCTTAAGCTTCTCAGCATTGTAAGGCCGCGGAAACTTGCGGCCGTCCGCGTCCTGTAAACGGTAGGCTCTGCCAGGAAGCACTTCAGAGACGAGGAAAGGACCATCCCATTTCGGGGAGAACTTATGCAGCCTCCCATGATCGACGAACTCGTTTCGCCGTAGGACCAGGTCTCCAGTCTTGAAGGAACGACGCTTGACCCGCGCGTTGTAGTATCGGGCAGTTTGCTGCTGATAGGCGGCAATCCTGATTTGAGCCCGGTCTCGTTTCTCCATCAAGATGTCCAGGTTGGTCCGCAGTGACGTGGTGTTCGCTTCGTCATCGAAGTGTTCGACCCGGTGACTGGGTAGCCCGATCTCCGCCGGGACCATCGCCTCGGTCCCGTAGCAGAGGTTGAAAGGGGTTCCCCGGTGGGGGTCTTCTTTGACGTGCGTAGGGCCCATAAAACCCGGGGCAATTCCTCGACCCAACTGCCTTGGCGCCCCTCCAAGCGGGTCCGGAGACCCCGGAGGACATCCCGGTTGGCGACTTCGGCCTGCCCGTTGCATTGGGGGTGTGCGACTGCGGTGAACTTCATGAGGATATAATATTCGTTGCAGAAACCTTTCACCTTCTCGTTCTCAAAGTTCGTCGGTGATGATACACCTCGGGATGCCGAACCGGAATATCAGGTTGTTCTGCAGGAACTTGATGGTTATGGCGGCGTCTGGCTTCCTGATTGGGACTGCCTCGATCCACTTCGTGAAGCAATCTACCGCAACAAGAATGTATTTGTGCCCGCCTCTGTCGGTGGAGAACTGGCCTATCATGTCCAATCCCCATTGGGCGAACGGCCATAGGGAGGTCAGCGCGGTCAGCTCGGTGGCCAGGAGGCGAGATATTCTTTCGTGGAGTTGGCAGCTTTTGCATCTCAGAACGAGCTTCTGTGCGTCCTCGTGAATGGTTGGCCAGTAGTACCCCTGGAGCAATGCCTTCTGGATTAAGGTTCGGGCCCCATGGTGTGCGCCGCCGACTCCTTCATGGATTTCACGGAGGACGTAGTCGGCTTCATGGGGGTCGATGCACCGGAGCAGGGGCTGAGTGAAGGATTTCTTGTAAAGGTTCTCATTGCTCCAGACGAAGTGACGGGCTTTGGCCCAGAGATGGCAGGCTGCTCCCCAATCTTCTGGGAGCGTACCATCCCTTAGGAATTCCACAAGGGGCTTCCTCCAGTCCTAGACACCTTCCTGCGCTGTATACACATGAAGTATTGTCGCATCGTCTTCCACGCTAGGCCGTGGCAAGGTTTCGAAGAAGATAGACCACTTGTTGTTGGCCGAGTAGGATGAGGCCAGCTTGCTCAGGGCGTCGGCTTGGGCATTGAGCTGCCTGGGTATTTTTTCTATCTGGACTTCGTCGAAATTCTTCCGAAGTTTCCTTACCTCGACCAGGTATTTCACCATTAGGGGTTCCTGAGCCTCGAAGTGGCCGGTCACTTGGCCGATGAACAGGGCTGAGTCACTGCGGATTCGAATTGTCCTCAACCCCAGCCCGGAGGCCATGCGAAGTCCAGCCAGCAGGGCCTCGTACTCTGCCGCGTTGTTTGAAACCTTGAATCCGAGCTTTAGGGAATATTCTATTTCTGCTTCGTTCGGGCCCAGAATGATAAGGCCGGCGCCACAGCCTTCTTCGGTTGAGGACCCGTCGACGTAGATGAACCACTCAGGGACCGAGTCGAGTCTCCCCAAGATCGGGTGTTGCTCCGCGAGGGTCAGCGCGGGCTCCGATTCCTTGCTGGGATGGTGCACTCAACAATAAAGTCGACCAGGGGTTGTGCTTTGATGGCCTGCCTCAGGCGGTATTTTATGTCAAATTGGGATAGCTCCCACCTCCACTTCTCTAAGCGGCCTGAGGATTCGGGTGAGGCGAGGATAGCCCCCAACGGACACTCGGTAAGGACGAGGATGGTGTGCACTTGGAAGTAGTGACGTAGCTTCCTTGAGGTCACAACGAGGGCCAGGACGATCTTCTCTATGGCCGGGTACCTCGTTTCTGCGTCTTTGAAGACGTGGCTCACGTAGTATACCGGCTTCTGCACTACGTAGACCTCCCGGACGAGCACTGAGCCTGCTGCTTGGTCGGATACCGCCAAATACAGCGATAGCTCGTCCCCTTCGATCGGTCGGGTGAGCAGCGGTGGTGTCGCAAGGTGCCTCTTTAATTGTCAAAGGCGATCTGACACTCTTCCGACCACTCGAATCTCAGGATTTTCCTCAGAGCCTTGAAGAATGGGAGGCACTTTTCCCCAGACCTCGACATGAAACGGCTCAGGACGGCCACCCGCCCGGTTAGTTGCATGATCTCGATGTTGGTCTTAGGCGCGGTCATGTTGAGGATGGCGTCGATTTTTTCCGGGTTGGCCTCGATCCCACGGTGGGTGACCATGAAACCGAGGAACTTTCCCCCGGTGACCCCGAATGCGCACTTGGCAGAGTTTAGCTTCATCTTGAACTTGCGAAGCACCTCGAAGGCCTCGCCCAGGTCCTTGGCGTGGTCGGTCGATGAGACTGATTTGACGAGGATGTCGTCAACGTAAACTTCCATGTTCCTGCCGATCTGTGGCTTGAACATGCAGTTGACCAACCGTTGGTAAGTAGCCCCGGCGTTCTTAAGGCCGAAAAGCATCACCGTGGTGAATGCGGTAAGATCTTCGTCTGCCGAATTCATACGGATCTGATTGTAGCTGGAGAAGGCATCCATGAAGCTTAACATCTCGTGGCCTGCCGAGCTGTCAACGAGCTGATCAATCCGAGGTAGGGGATAGTTGTCCTTGGGGCAAGCTTTGTTGAGGTCGGTGAAGTCGACGCACATGCGCCACTTCCCTCTTGATTTCTTGACCAGGACTACGTTTGCTACCCACTCCGAATAGGGCACATTCCGAATGAAGTTGGCGGTGAGGAGCCGATCTACCTCATCCTCGATAGCCTTATGTTTGATTGGGGCTAAGCTTCGCTTTTTCTGTCTTTCGGGTCGAGCCGTAGGATCAACCCCGAGCTTGTGATATATAATTTTGGGGTCGATCCCAGGCATGTCAGCAGGCGCCCAAGCAAACACGTCGGAGTTGTTTCTGAGGAAATGGACCAGGTCATCTCGCCGAGTTCCTGTCAGAAGCGACCCGATCTGAACGAGTTTTTCATTGTCCCCTTCTACGAGGGGGACCTCTGTCAGAGGCTCCACCGGGGTCCCTCGGACCTCGGTTTGCTCGTCTCGAATGTTTAGAGAACCCCTGATATCTCCCTCACCGTCGGCATCGTCGACCGGTCTCTCCGATGAGGTTGTTACGGTGAAGCAGACCTTTGCAATTTGCTGGTCTCCATAGACCCGACCTATCCCGCCCTAATCGAGGGGGAACTTCATCGCCAGATGATAGGTCGATATCTGGGCCCGGAGGGAGTTCGGCGTGGGGCGGCTGAGGAGGATGTTGTAGGCCGATGGAATTCTCGCTACGATAAATTCCACCGGCAGAGACCGCGTACGGTTGGCCTCCCCGATGTTGAACTATAGAGTGATTACCCCTTCCGCCGGGATGGTGTGGTTGGTGAATCCTGAGAGGACATGGGAGTTCGGCCTCAAGTCCGCCGAAGCGAGCCCCATGCGCAAGAAGCAGTCGTGGAAGAGAATGTCCGCCGAGCTTCCCTAGTCGACCAGGATCCTATGCACCTCGTATTGATGGACTCGAGCCATAATCACCAGGGGGTCTTTGTAGGGAAAGGATATGCCGTGAAAGTCCCCGTCGTCAAAAGTGATCGGGTCGGTCTCCCTTGGCCTCTTCGCCGGTCAGCTGTTGGCCTCCGCGGCGGGTGCGGGGTGTTGGGTCTCATATGCACCCGACGTACCCCCGGTCGTCATGACCATAATTTTCGACGAGCCTTGGTTCCCTTTGGCGAGGTTCTTTGAGCCCCCCGGTGGGGTCGTTTTTGAGCTGCCATGGGGAGTCTTACGTGCGTGACCCCGTCGAGAGAGGGGGTGCCGGTCATGCCTGGAAACAGGCGAGCTGACCGCCACCGCCTCGGGAGGAACAGGGGTGCGACGAGACTCGGGACGAAACTCTCTAGCGTAAGACCTCAGAGCCAAACTTAGCGGTACCCACTGGGTTTTCGAGTACGTCGGCCCGAGAAAATCGCGGTTGGTGGAATTGATGAGGCGGCGGTCGACAGTGCCGACGCAGACGGAGCCTTCTCTCCCCCTGTAGGGGTCCTAGCCCCGAGACGGGGGAGTGGCGACTTGGTGATCTTGCCCCGCCGTTTGGACGCGGATCAGTGCCTCCACAACGGACGCGAGTTGGTCTATCCGGCCGGGGAGGGCGTTGATGGCATTCGGCGGAGGAAGTTCGTCCGCGCCTCTATTGAGGGGGAGGCGACGGCTGGTGCTTGGATCATCGTGATGATCGCTCTCCATTAGGTTGAGATCGGGAGGAGAACTTTTGTTTTTGTGGAATCAATGTCTTCCCACTGACGGCGCCAGCTGACGGAGGGCTGAAATCTCCTTCAGATGTTGCTTCCCGTTGATCTGCTGATGGCGGCGATGGGTGGATAAGATTGGATCTAGAAGCTGTCGCTCCCGAAGCGTGTGGATCTCAATGGGTTTGAGGTTGTGGTCGCCAAGTTACCTGCAAGGAAGTCCAGGGTGGTTGTACCACCGAGGACCCTCCGATGATCAAGTTAGACTGGAGATCCGAGCAGAGTAACAGCTTAGTTGAGTAAAACTGTCTTACTTGAACCGTCTGAAGAAGGGGTTTATATAGCAGTGGCAGCAGGCGAGGAAGGCGCGAGAAACACGCCGGCCGTTACGCTCCCGACGTCACGCCCGCGTGATGAGCGGGACCTCCCATTAATGGAAAGACATGCTCATTAATGGGGGATCGTGGTGGCGTGGAACGTGGGATGTTGCCGGCGGAGATCTCGCGCATGGCGAGATTCGCGGGATGGCGGTTACGCCTGCAAGCGGTGCTGTCGGTCGGTCAATGAGACCGAGGAAGATGACCTCGGCGGGAGAGTTCGCGGACGAGCGGGAGAGCCGAGGTATCTTGTTTCTGCAGTAGCTCGGAGATGAGTTGTGAGGCCGAGGAGGCCAGTTGTGCATGGGGCTCGGAGGCGAGCCAGCGGGCGCTCGGTAGGACAAGCGTATGTGTGGTCTGGTCGGCCACTGTAAGTCCTTTCTTGCATGCTCTGGGAAACTTCATCTGCCACGTGTCCTGATCTGGGAGACCACCGATATTGAGCGTCATCATTCTCACTCAAGGTTTTTTTCCCTTGAATCTTCGCATAGGCTTGTGGCGTTCAAGAGTAACGAATTCTCGATATTATTCCGTTGCACCACGAAACAATAGTTGGGGAAAGTGAAACGTATTGTTCCACTTTCCCGGATCTGATTGAGTAATAGGGGAATTTGAGTTCATATACTACCTTGCCTAATCAAACTACCCAGCCCCGTTTTATTCAATGTAAATATTTTACGAATTAGAGTTATTGCGGCATGGAATATCATTCGCCCGAATATCGGGTTAGTAGTCGTCCGTATGTAGGATTGTATTATATCATTCGCTTGAATATGAGGTTAGTAGTCGTTCGTATGTGGGACTGTTCATATCATTCGTAATAGTATTCCATACCCTGGTTCGCGCATTCTAACCCTAACCATATCGTAGATCATGTCGTGTGATACATCAAAAGTTTAAAATTAAGTAGATAATATCTCAGTGTCATGACCCGGAAAAGGCACGTGACTGGCACTTGAATCATGTGAAGTCTATAAGACCCCATCTAATTCAAGTAAGCTAAAGCCCAGAAATCTAAATCTTTTAGGGAAAATATTGGAGGTGAAGTTTGAAACAATGGTAAAAGAAATCAAGTCCTTCCGTTAAAACATAAGTTATATTCTTAAAAAATGCAATGCTCTATATCTGTCTTGAAAACATTTTCATCATTTAAAATTTCGGCAGTACCTCCTTTGTAATTTTTAACCCAAAAACGAATACAAGCAATAATAAATATAGGCATCCCCAAACGGGAGCTAGCTCTTCGCCAATTGGCGGAAACAACCATGCAATGATATAAATATACAACGCCGAAGGCAAGAATCAAAACCACGAATAAAGAAAAGAAAACAAAGTATCATCAAGAACCAGAAATAAGTATAATTTATCCACGAATAAAGCAAAGAAAACAAAGTATCATCAAGAACCAGAGATAAGTATAATACATGAGCGTGACTCTAAACCGAAAGAATATACAACTGCGATCTAAGTCTATTAAATATACAAGTCTGGTTGATGGAGCTTTTAACTAGATACAACTGAATGAAATATACAAATGTATAATGGTGGTCACGGTGTAAATGAACTCCACCTACCAAAGCAATCATCCGGAAGGAAGTGGTGTGCCAGCAAACCGCAACGGAACCTGTGCGGTCAAACCTGCAAGGAAACTGTGGCACAATGGGGGTGAGTTGCCAACTCGTGAGTAGAAAATATCACCGAGTAGAAACCGAATGTATGACTATCTCCAAGGTCATACAATACAATACAATAGTAATAGTAACACGATAACATTGAGTAGCAGTAAAGGTAAAATATAAGCATGTGTGTAATGGCAAGTACTCGTGTCCGTGTTACAAAGTAACTACATGTTATGTATATTATGTATGAATGCATCATCAAATGGGTGTGTCCAGCATCGACACACAAAATCATGAGAAAATCTGAGTGCCCAATATCGACACTCGAAAGTATCATGAAAACCGTGTCCATCAATGACACATAATCCTCATATTTCGAGCTCCGTCAGTCCGGATCGGCCCATATCCTCTGATCTCACGATTACGGTCGGTATCCTCCAGATATCCACCGCGCCAACTATCACCGGTCGGTAGTATTCCCATACCGGGCTCAACGTCTCTCCATACGGCCTTCTTGCCCCGGGGTACCGCACCGAGTCCACCATGTACCCGCAGACGGTGTCTCCTTGCTCCTCGAATCAGGTAATCATATATGTTCAGAACCGAGAAATCTCATGGTGGAAGTCACACATCATATCACAAGAAACCGTATTTTTCTTTTAAAATTGAGCATAAGTTTTCAAATTCATATATGGTTTCCCAAATCTAGAAATCTCATGAAAAACCGAAACCTCATAATCATGAGTATATAATGAGATAATGAATATCGGCATAAAACCTAATGATTAGTGCACAACTAGAATGTATGTATATGAATGCATGCGGCATCTTAGTAAGAAATACAAAGTCTAACTAGCATATGATATCATGAATGCGAAATAATACTACTTAGCTACATTTATCAGTGTAAACAATGGAATAATGGTTACTACAGTGTACTTGACGTGGCAATTATCGATACTGATGTGTGTGAGCCGGCAAGCAAGTGTATGTGCAACATATGTATCATCGGTAATGGTGCAGATGTCCTAGTAGACGAGACCATAACAAAAGGTAAACAGTAAAAGCAACAATAAGGTATTTAAATCTATATACGAGCCATACCGTTTATCGTGTTTAAATAGCACGAATCGTTGTTTTTAGAGAAGTAGGGACTACGGTGTTTTGAGAAAAGAGATGTCTTTTGAAGATCCGTAGTGTCCCTCGGTTTATCCTTTGAAAATACCTACGATTCATTAGTTTTGAAAATAGGTATGACTCGAGACTAAGCTAACATCTATCTAAGTAACTAAAGACAACACTAAGAACCGAGTCGAAAGTAAATAGGAAATCGGAAGTATATCCGAGTCGATATATCTAGTAGTCAGTGATCCAGCCTCATAGTATCATGTACGGTAATACCCATCGTACGGCATCCTCGAGTCAAGAGTGCGGATCAATCATCATATACACCCCGTACGGTAAAATCCATCGTTCGGCGTCTTCAAAATCGAGGGTACGGGTCAAATATCATATATATATATATATATATATATATATATATATATATATATATATATATATATATATATATATATATATATCATATAGTTCGTACGGTATCAATTGCCGTACAATATCATAATCAGGGGTATGGATCTAAGGTCTCATACAATCTATTATTTATCAAGTCACATGTTATATAAACAACGCCCAACGATCCGCTAATATATTGCATCATAAACGATGTCTCGTCCCAAATCAAGTATCAATTATCTCTTGACATCCTGCTTGATCGTATCGACTCAAACCATATAGTACATCATATCCTCATCTTAGACGTATATGTATGATGTATACACACACACACACACACACACACATGTACATATACACACAAATCATATCAAATGCGTGTGTGTGTGTGCAACAATATAAAACTAACGGCTCACAACTAAGGAACTAAACTAAGAGTAAACAATCCTACGAGTACGCTTAACCTAGCCTATAGTCTCCTAGAAACCTGTTTGCTAAGTACCTAAGTCTCGCACTAACATATATACACAATATATGAATATCATATTCTACGGTTGCGGGGGTGCTATACGCCATCCACCCGACATCCCCCGTAGATATACATCTACTCACCTTCAATTCTCAGCTTACCGAAGTCGAAGACGCCTTGCTCTCCTTGTCGTCCCGAAGCCCACGCAAAGGTACATACAGTTCAAGTACGTCATATTGTAAACAAAATCCAATAAGAAACCCGAATCGAATTGCATAGAAATCCATATCCAAAACCGATATGACACGTTAAGCGCACCTAGGTTAGAACCTATGGTCAACGCGTGCTAAAACAACAAAATAAAGTCCGACGTCGACGTACGAACGTTGAACGACCAAGTCACATCAAGAATTTCCTGAAGGGTTACGCTAGCGCCACGGCCAACTTCCGTGGCCAAATGCGGAACAAAAATTTTATAACGATATAAAACTTGGTGCTACAATAAACCTAAACCGGATCTTACCATAAACCTAACTAGCATGTAAGGGTTCTATCTACTATAATAGAAAGTATACCTAAGAAAACCAAGTCCTTCGGGTCTTTGATCCTCTTCTTAAGCTCCTCGATGGAAGTATGGATCGTGCTTGAACTTCGGCCTCCTCGCGTCAATGATGATCCACCCGAGAGTGCCAACTAAGAGCTCCTACCTCCTAATTGAGGTAACTAGAATACTTAGCTTGCTAATCTAAGTAGACTAGAGTGTGTAGAGAGTGATTATGGAATGCTTTGTCTCACTAACCCTAGATTTCTCAACTCATGAGACAATTAGGGTTAGTTTTTGAAAACGAGAGCAAGGAGAAGATGAGAGTGTAGAGTGAGCTCCTCAAAATGAAGAATGGCTAAGTGATGGAGATAATAATGCATACCACATAATATCTCCACAAATATCTAGATATTTTCACAAAATATCAACCATGGTAGAATAGTAAAACAATGAGTCACAACCTTAGCCATGCTTCATTTAATGAACTTGCACACCCCATTTCTCCACCTCATTAATCCATCAATAAAAATGGTAAATCATAATATTGAGGTGTCTTCTTCTAGAAGCATCTTGCACAATTAAAAGAATGCCCCTTACCGTATATACATACCCGTATCTGTATTCTAAAAAATGCGAATACCAAAGAGACGAAAATAATTCATCAATATAATACTAGGATCCGGCTTAAACCAAAGCCGGCTAGTATCATCCGCCCGAACATCATACGTGCACAAGTGTACATATGTGATCGAACCCTGCCGTAAAACCATATGGTCTCTACATCGTTTCGCCCGAAGCAGAGAAACTCTCTGTGTGGGACTCTAAAGACTCAACAGTACGCTGGAAGTGGGTTTAACCACAAGCACGTCAGTGACACTAGCTGTACATAACGGCTACCCAGGTACCTGTCGAAAAGGAAGGCCAACGAGCAAACTCGTCCGAACTCCTACTGATCCTATGCGTGACAATATCTGTACAGTCCGGTCTCTTCGTCAAAGAGTATCGCATACCGGGTCTAGAGGGTGGTGAACGTCAGACCCTAAGAACCTGATAAGTCGTGCTGATGTGGCTCAGGACTAATCCGGGAAACTACTGATCAACCTATCAGCAAATCCCTGCTACCTTGGCC
This sequence comes from Agapanthus africanus, assembly GCA_030015575.1. NCBI lineage: Eukaryota > Viridiplantae > Streptophyta > Magnoliopsida > Asparagales > Amaryllidaceae > Agapanthus > Agapanthus africanus. The sequence continues at coordinate 692,836,779 of CM057342.1, read as the reverse complement.
AAGGTCTTATGGTCCTGACCAATCGATCACTGTACGATATCAACTCCCAATACCGGGAGAGACGAATCCCCAACAATCGCTCACTGCCTCCATGTGGCTCGGGACTGTACCCAACCAAAACCTGTTTGCATGACTCAGTAGAGCCGTGGTAGGGTAGTGATCAAAGCTCAGTGGGAACTTACACGAGACAAATGCCGATCTTAGGTCCGAAGACTAACCTGTACACATGCCACCTGAGAACTTCCATCTGACGATAGTTATAGTAACATCTGGAAGTTCTCGGCGAGTCCGTCCAGTGTACACACACCCAGTGAGCACCTGTATACGATCTTAGGTGCATCAGACCAATGGCTGCGAGACTAATCATCCCCGATGGGGCTAGAAACGTATACACTAGTCTACTCTGGAGTATCAATGCCCAGTCTCGATACTCACGTGACTAGCGACCTTTTAAGGATGTGCTTATGGACTACCATGCTCCCACAAGTATGATCGCCGTCACAACGCAGGTAGTCAAGAAAGATCCTACGGGCTTTATCAACATGTAACCTCAATATGTAATAACGAGTATGACATATGCCATGTTAAGATAAAGACAAACCATAATACCGTATCATGTATTTATCAATATGTGCAAGCTAGATATAACAACAATAGATATAAATACACATATCTTGACAAAGACAAGTCAAACAATATACTATAAAACTGAGCAAGATTGTCCTGTACATACATATCCCTAGCATTCATATGTATGCATATACAATACTGGCCTCTAGGGCATATATATCCAACAATCTCCCACTTGCACTAAAGGCCAGTAATTAGCGCACCGAATACCCAATGTCTGCACTAAGGTCAGTTGCCGGTGTACCGCATACCCAACATCTCAAAAAGTCACTTGAACTGTGCTTGAAGGAGGGCCTTTGTAAATGGATCTGCCGTGTTCTCTTTTGTATCCACTCTCCGGACCTCGATCTCCTGGCGATCTACGATCTTCCTGATCAGGTGATACCGCCTTAAGATATGTCTGAATTTCTGATGGGACCGTGGTTCCTTCGCTAAAGCTATAGCCCCATTGTTATCACAATACTGTTAGTGTATATGCCCTAGAGGCCATTACTGTATCATACTAGCTTGTATATTACTTGATGGAAGCTTGGGATATTCACAGTTGTATAGACAAGCTTGCTCAAAATGGTAATATGCTACTTGGTTTATTTCTACTTCAATATGTGCATGTGTTTCTTTTAGTATATTGCTTATACATATTAGTAGAGCCCTTAGGATCTTTGCTTGATTACCAGCGTTGTGATGGCAGTCACACTTGTGGGGGCTGGGTAATCTATAAGCACATCCTTATACAGGTCCATAGTCGTAGGACTATCGAGACAGTGCATCAATACTCCGGAGTAGACTAGCGTATGCGTTTCTCATCCCAGCAGAGGAGATGGTCTGTCCCACAGCCATCAGTACGTCGTACTTGAGATAGTATGCGGGTGCTCGTTAAGTTACGAGTACACTGGACAGGACTCGTCGGGAACTGTTGGTTGGTATTATACCTATCGTCAGTTATCAGTTCCCATGTGACATGAGTACAGCTTAGTCCGCTGACTTGACACTGTCACTTCGCCTCAAGTGTGTTCCCACTATACTTTGATTACTACCCTACCACGGCTCAAAGGAGTCGTGCAAACAGGTAGTAGTTGGGTGCAGTCCCGAAGCACTTGGAGGCAGTGACGGTTAGACAGGATTCGTCTCTCCCGGTATTGGGGGTTGATATCGCGCTGTGTCTAGGAGAGCCATTACACATAGTCGTCCCTGGCCAGAGCAAGCGAGATATACTGGTAGGTTTCCAGTGTTATCTCAGGGTGTTTTGGGCTACACTTCGACATGACTTGTACCGCTATTAGAGGAATGACGTTTACCACCCCCTAGGCCTGCCATGCGATGTTCTCAGACGAACGGACCAGACTGTACGGAGATTGTCACATTCAGGCTCAGTAGGAGTTCGGATGGGTTTACCTCATCGGCCTTCTTATCGACATCTACCTGGGGACCGTTACGTACAGCTAGTGCCGCTTGCGGTCTGTGGTTAAACCCACTGCCAGCGTAGTGTCGAGTCTTTAGAGTCCCACACAGAGAGTTTCCATGCACTGAGCGAAAGGTGTAGAGGCCGTATGGTTTTACGGCAGGGCTACGATCACTTACGTGCACTTGTGTGCGTATGCTGTTCGGGCAGACAATACTAGTGGGCTTTGGTTTAAGCCGGATCCTAGTATTGTATGGATGGATTTGTTTTGTCTTCTGTGCATTCGCATTCTACGGAATGCGGATGCGGGTGTGTATGCACAGTTGTGAGGAGCGAAGAAGAAGGAGGTGCCTCATTAGGGTTTTGACAGTTGATTCGGTCAAAACCATTATGAGGCGGACTCATTAGGGTTTTGGCAGCTGGTTCGGTCAAAACCATTATGAGCCGGGAACATTATTTACTAATCTTTTTAGTGATAATTATGTTATGGCTAGTTGCTTTGACCATTTGACCATACTTGACTTTGTTGACCGTTTGACCAAAGTTGACTAGCATCTTCATGAGAGGTCTAGAATCTTCTTTGGTTTTCATTTTCTTTTTGTAATGAAAATGGTCAAGTCAAGGGTAGCCATCAACTTTATCATGAAAAGATTAGTCATGATGATGTTTATGCATTATTGTAACCATGGTTCATTTTCTTGGTTCATAATTCATTTTCTCATTCTCTCTCTTGATATGAGAAAGCTCCATGGTTCTCCTTCTTCTTCTTCCTCTTGAAATTTCCTTTGATCTCATGTGTTGAGAGAAAAAGGATCCAAGTTGACAAAAACATCCATCTACTACTTCTACACAACCTAGGACATCAAGCCTAGCGATATTGTTGCCCTAGTTGCCTCGGCTCGAGGTGGAGCTCGGAACACAAACTCTCGGGTGGATCGTCTTCGATTCAAGGAGGCCGCGGAGGTGATCAAGATCCGAATCGATCCTCGAAGCTTGGATGGACGAGCAGGACAGCGGAAAGAAGACCCGAAGGACCGGTATCGTGAGGTATAATCTCTATGACATAGTAGATAGAACCTCAAGTTATTTGCTAGGTTTTTGTTTAGCAAAGATCCTCCTTTTAGTCCATGTTGCTTTGTGTCAAAAATCGTTTTTTACCGTTTCCGCCTCCCCGTAAATCGGGGTGAGAAACGTGGACTTACAGTGGTATCAGAGCCTAGCTAAATACAAACTAGCATGTTAGCAAAGTACTTGGAATTTCGATCGGGGAAAAATCGCAAAACACGTCCAGAAAAACCAAGTTTCTGCCGATTTTCAAAACAGCTCCAAAAATAATTTAACATATATGAAAAATCGGCTCGGGGTTTTTTAAAAAACACCCACCAAAAACGATCCAGTGACTCGGTCAAAGCGCCGTGGAACCGCGGCAAGAACATGCTTCTTGCCGCGGATCCGCGGCCGAGTTGACTCGGCCGTGGACCATTTTTGGTGCAGTGTTCTTACTGTTCTGTTTTGGGATTTTTATGATAGTTTGTTTCTGCCCAGAATTTCCAGAGAACAAATTTGTGTTTGGGGTGGTTACAAATCCGTATTTTGATCGAAATTCCGTAGACTTTGGCTAATGGATTTTATCTGTGATGTGATATATGTATTGAACGTCTGCTAATCGCTATACGTCGATTAGTGGGGGTTATACATATCTGTGATCTGTAATGTTGATGGTTTGTGTATATGAACTCGTTGGATTGTCGCGGATGAATAGCCGGGGGGATGTGAGATGAGAGTATTCTTTTTCTTTCATTCAATGTAAAATTTGTAATTGATGTAATATTATTTTATGGCCGCACATCCGGAATGAGGTTGTAGCCGCCATTGTATAATTTATTTTACTGTTTTTGCTCCTAGGATAGACCCAAGGTGGGGTGCACAAACTACCGGGTATCTTGAAGTGCCGAGTGGCCTACTCACGTTGATGAGGGAGGTTGCTTCGCTTCGGGTACTTGGCGGGTAGTTTGCCGCACCCATAGGAGTCTACGGTGGGGTATTGGCTATTCATCGCGACCGTGTAATCCGTCTTTCGTTGCAGGCTCGAACGAAACGCGGATTCCTAGTATATCCAAAGTGTTCATCTGTGATCTGGAATGGCTATCATTGCATCTGACGAATGTATATATCTATATATGATATCTATTTAGGCGTTGCTTATGTTTTGCATCCGCGCTAGTCCAGCCCCCGCTCTGTCGTTAGTTAAGTAACCTAACGGGTGATGACGGGGCCCCGTGGCGAATGCGGATGGCATAAGCGTTCGTCATATTTTCGTTGTTTTCTGCAATGGTAGGATTAAATGATGGGATGCATTAAATTAATGCAAGAAAATAAACCAAAGTAAAGTCGTTGGAACACTTTCAAAACCATTCGGTTCTTTTTCAAAACCAACTTTTAAACGCGGAGCTTGAACCACTTCTCTTAAAATCTATCTCGTTCCATCGATTATATCAAGTTCACTACGTTCACGGTTTTGCCAAAACCATTCGTAGCCCTCCGTCATTTCATATGGATAGTCAATAGTATTCAAGCTGTGTTTGTTGGCCAAAGTCAAGGCACAGTGTTTGGTAGCTATTGGATATTCATATGCAGCATAGATAGATGCGTTGGTTTGGGACAGTCGTACTGCCTTGTTGGCCAAAGTCAAGGGTAGGTACGGGTGGGTTCAAATTAACCTGGAGAATGACGGGTAGAACTTGACATGTGACCTATGATTTGTTAGCCAAAGTCAAGGTCATAAGAGCATGGGGCAAAAATCCACATCGGGAGTTTCTAAAGAAACTGAAACTTGCTAGTGCTGCATACCATTTGGAGTGTGATGATTCTGGTAGGATTCCTTCAGTTTTGTCGCACGATGATATTTGGATCCCGATCCTACTGTGAGTATATGCTACTCCTCGGGAACTTTTTCACTTAACGATCAATGCTATAAACCAAGTAGGTGTCTAGAAAGGTGTTAGCGGGGCTACGCCTACAGGGAAAAGGGGTTACTTAATTAAGGAACTTCGCGAAAGCGTTGGAAAACCTTCCTCGAAGTACCGACACTGCCCTGGCTGAACGGTTAAGCAAGTATTGTACGGTGAGATTAATCCTGACTAATTCTTCCTTTTTGGTTTGAGGAGGGATTCGAGAGACAGTGGGAGCCATCCTGTTTAGATAAATTAAAAACCAATCTAAACTTGCAAGAGCATCATGCTGAGTGTTTTCTTCTCTCTCTCTTAATTGCAGCGACCCAGTGACCATACATAGGTTACATATAGATAATAAAATGACTGAATCTGACTGTTATGATTGGCAAAGATCTGTCCAGATGTCCATTGCCCATGACAAGCTGGGACACCTCTTAACTAATCCAACCCCTGCCGTCTCAGGACCAGTTTCCCCTGTCACGAATATTGATATCCGTAAGATATCGGAAAAAGACTGTGCGAAAGCCAAGTGCCTCGTGTTAGCCTCAGTTGATAGTGCATACCAGAGGCAGCACGAGAAGATGGACTTAGTTTCTATCTTCCTCCATAATAAAGATTTATATGGAGAGCAATCTTGTATCTCAAGATATGAGACCTCGAACGAATTGCTTCAAGCGAGGTTGGCTATCGGGTCATCTGTAGGGGGCAACGTCCTTACAGAGACCAGCTATTTTGAGCCAACGGACCTGAAGACCACGTTGAAGAACAGGTCAGATGCTGACTTGATTCTACAGTCTCTACCTTCTACCCTGAAGGAAACCAGGGAAGTAGAAGGAAAGGGAAGGGCAAAAGTTTCAGGACTGGATGTAGTAAAAGAGGGACGTTCCTATTGTTACGGGAATGAACATTGGCAGAAGAATTGCAGGGCGAGCAAAGCCAGTAGCCAGGATTCGAAGCATGTTGTGGCTTTGGCTTCGGGTGTGTTTGTAATAGAGAACTGTATGTCAGTTAACCCTACTTCCTGGGTATTGGATACCGGATCAGGATCTCACATTTGTAATTCGTTACAGGCTCTGAGAAACCGTAGGGTTATAAGATAGGTGATATGACTCTCAGGGTTGCTAACGGAATGAGCATGTACGTTGAATCCGTAGGGGAATATCATCTTGGACTGACAACTGGGCAGATATTGATTCTGCGTAACTGTTTTTATGTACCAGGTGCGACTTGTAATATCATATCTGTATCCTTACTTTCTAAGGAGGAATATGATTTTACTTTTGTAAGCGATGTGGTCCACATCCACCTAAATCAAGTTCTGATTGGGTCAGGTACATTAAAAAACGGGATATACGTATTGAATCAAGCTCAGATTTTCAGTGTCCAGAACACACTTAAAAGAAAGTCTCCGGAATTAAATCAGGCTTTCTTATGGCATTATAGACTGGGTTACATTAATGAGACACGGTTAACAAAGTTACATAAATAAGGATACTTGGATCCGTTCGAGTACCAGTCTTATGCCACTTGTGAATCTTGTCTCATGGGAAAGATGACAAAGACTCTGTTCACTGGACACGGAGAAAGAGCGAGCGGGCTCTTGGGGCTCGTACACAGTGATGTGTGCGGTCCAATGTCTACACATGCGCGAAGCGGTTATTCTTACTTCATTACTTTTACGGATGAGTTTTCAAGGTACGGATATGTCTTCTTAATGAAACATAAATCTGAAGCCTTCGAAAAATTCTAGGAATATAAGAATGAAGTAGAAAAACAAACAGGCAAAAGTATCAAGACACTAAGATCTGATCGATGTGGTGAATACTTGAGTGCCGAGTTCCTAGATTACCTAAAAGAGAATGGAATTCTCTCTCAGCTTACTCCTCCATACACTCCACAACATAACGGTGTATCGAAGAGACGGAACCGAACCCTATTGGATATGGTACGTTCCATGATGAGTAACGCTGAGTTATCGCGATCATTCTGGGGATATGCACTAGAATCAGCTGCATACCTTTTGAACCAAGTTCCAACTAAGACTGTGCCTACCACACCATATCAGATGTGGTGTGGGAAGAAACCCTATCTTAAGCACATTAAGACATGGGGATGTCCAGCTTTTGTAAAGAAGCAGCATACGGACAAGCTCGAGGCACGCTCAGTACAGTGTAAGTTTGTGGGATACCCAAAGAACTCTAAGGGGTATCTTTTCTATTATGCATAGGAGCAAAAGGTCTTTGTTTCTCGTCATGCCCGCTTCTTGGAAACTGAGTTTTTGGAAAATCAGATAAGTGGGAGCACAATAGAACTGGAAGAAATTCCAGAACCACGAGCTATTACTGAAAGCTTAGTAGAACCAGAGGGTTCGAAAGAACAGGACATTCCTACGCCGCTCCGCAGGAGTAGTAGGCAGTCTCATCCGCCCGAGAAATACTACGGTTTTCTCGTAGACGGGGATAGAGAGGATTGCACCATTGATTATGGTGAGCCTACTAGCTTCCAGCAAGCCATTCAGAGCAGTGACTAGGTAAAATGGCTGGATGCAATGCGGACCGAGATGGAGTCCATGTACACTGACAAAGTTTGGACTTTAGACTTTGCTCCAGAAGGGGTAAAACCCGTAGGCTACAAATGGATCTTCAGAAAGAAGATTGGTGTAGATGGGAATGTTGAAACCTATAAAGCTAGACTTGTTGCAAAGGGTTTTCGTCAAAGACCTGGTTTGGACTATGACGAGACCTTTTCTCCAGTGGCTATGCTCAAATCCATTCGGATCCTTCTTACCATTGCTGCCTTCCACGATTATGAAATCTGGCAGATGGAGGTAAAGACGACTTTCCTAAATGGAAATTTAGAAGAGTGCGTCTATATGGATCAGCCGGAGGGATTCATTCAGAGTGGGAGCAGCGGTAAAGTGTGCAAGTTGCTCAAGTCCATCTATGGACTAAAACAGGCATCGCGGAGTTGGAACATCTGCTTTAATGATACTGTCAAGGAATTCGACTTTATCAAAAACCCAGATGAACCATGCATTTACAGTAAGATTGTAGGGAGAACTATGGTATTCCTCGTCTTGTACGTGGATGACATTCTCCTAATAGGAAATGATATTCCTATGCTACAGTCAGTTAAAGGATTCTTGTCACAGAGGTTCTCCATGAAGGACCTGGGCGATGCCAACTACATTCTGGGGATCCAGATCTATCGTGATAGATCTAAGAGGATATTGGGACTTTCGCAATCCAGGTACATCGACACCATACTGAAACGATTCAGTATGGAAGATTCCAAGCGCGGTAATCTACCGGCTTGTCACGGAATCACCCTCTCCAAAGACATGTCTCCCAAGACTGATTTGGAAATGGCCCGCATGTCATCTTATCCCTACGCATCTGCTGTAGGCTCTATAATGTATGCGATGTTATGTACCAGACCAGATGTAGCATACGCATTGAGTGTTGTAAGCCGGTATCAGTCGGACCCAGGGGAGAAACACTAGATAGCAGTAAAGAACATTCTCAAGTACCTAAGAAGGACTAAGGAGATATTCTTGGTGTATGGCGGAAAAGACCTCCAGATCGAGGCCTTTGCTGACTCCAGCTTCCAGAGTGACAAGGATGACTCCAAGTCCATGTCGGGTTATGTCTTTACCCTCAATGGAGAGGCGGTTTGCTGGAAGAGTTCCAAGCAGGAAACCGTTGCTGACTCAACTATGGAAGCGGAGTACATAACTGCTTGCGATGCCGCAAAGGAAGCTGTCTGGATGAAGAAGTTCCTCACAGAGCTTCAGATGGTTCCTACCATTGTTGATCCAATACCGCTGTATTGTGACAACAACGGCGCTATAGCTTTAGCGAAGGAACCCAGGTCCCATCAGAAGTCCAGGCACATTTTGAGGCGGTACCACCTGATCAGGGAGATCGTAGATCGCCGGGAGATCGAGGTGAAGAGAGTAAATTCGGAGAATAACACTTCAGATCCACTCACGAAGGCCTTACCCCAGACTCGATTCGAGCGGCTGATCGAGATGATAGGTCTTCGATACGCCAGTACATGGCCTTAGTGCAAGTGGGAGATTGTTAGTGTATATGCCCTAGAGGCCATTACTGTATCATACTAGCTTGTATATTACTTGATGGAAGCTTGGGATATTCACAGTTGTATAGACAATCTTGCTCAAAATGGTAGTATGCTACTTGGTTTGTTTCTACTTCAATATGTGCATGTGTTTCTTTTAGCATATTGCTTAAACATATTAGTAGAGCTCTTAGGATCTTTTCTTGATTACCAGCGTTGTGATGGCAGTCACACTTGTGGGGGCTGGGTAATCTATAAGCACATCCTTATACAGGTCCCTAGTCGTAGGACTATCGAGACAGGGCATCGATACTCCGGAGTAGACTAGCGTATGCGTTTCTCATCCCAACAGGGGAGATGGTCTGTTCCACAGCCATCAGTACGTCGTACTTGAGATAGTATGCGGGTGCTCGTTAGGTTATGAGTACACTGGACAGGACTCGTCGGGAACTGTTGGTTGGTATTATACCTATCGTCAGTTATCAGTTCCCAGATGACATGAGTACAGCTTAGTCCGCTGACTTGACACTGTCACTTCGCCTCGAGTGTGTTCCCACTGTACTTTGATTACTACCCTACCACGGCTCAAAGGAGTCGTGCAAACAGGTAGTAGTTGGGTGCAGTCCCGAAGCACTTGGAGGCAGTGACGGTTAGACAGGATTCGTCTCTCCCGGTATTGGGGGTTGATATCGCGCTGTGTCTAGGAGAGCCATTACACATAGTCGTCCCTGGCCAGGGCAAGCGAGATATACTGGTAGGTTTCCAGTGTTATCTCAGGGTGTTTTGGGCTACACTCCGACACGACTTGTACCGCTATTAGGGGACTGACGTTTACCACCCCCCTAGGCCTGCCATGCGATGTTCTCAGACGAACGGACCGGACTGTACGGAGATTGTCACATTCAGACTCAGTAGGAGTTCGGATAGGTTTACCTCATCGGCCTTCTTATCGACATCTACCTGGGGACCGTTACGTACAGCTAGTGCCGCTTGCGTTCTGTGGTTAAACCCACTGCCAGCGTAGTGTCGAGTCTTTAGAGTCCCACACAGAGAGGTTCCCTGCACTGAGCGAAAGGTGTAGAGGCCGTATGGTTTTACGGCAGGGCTACGATCACTTACGTGCACTTGTGTGCGTATGCTGTTCGGGCAGACAATACTAGTGGGCTTTGGTTTAAGCCGGATCCTAATATTGTATGGATGGATTTGTTTTGTCTTCTGTGCATTCGCATTCTACGGAATGCGGATGCGGGTGTGTATGCACAGTTGTGAGGAGCGAAGAAGAAGGAGGTGCCTCATTAGGGTTTTGACAGTTGATTCGGTCAAAACCATTATGAGGCGGACTCATTAGGGTTTTGGCAGTTGGTTCGGTCAAAACCATTATGAGCCGGGGACATTATTTACTAATCTTTTTAGTGATAATTATGTTATGGCTAGTTGCTTTGACCATTTGACCATACTTGACTTTGTTGACCGTTTGACCAAAGTTGACTAGCATCTTCATGAGAGGTCTAGAGTCTTCTTTTGTTTTCATTTTCTTTTTGTAATGAAAATGGTCAAGTCAAGGGTAGCCATCAACTTTATCATGAAAAGATTAGTCATGATGATGTTTATGCATTATTGTAACCATGGTTCATTTTCTTGGTTCATAATTCATTTTCTCATTCTCTCTCTTGATATGAGAAAGCTCCATGGTTCTCCTTATTCTTCTTCCTCTTGAAATTTCCTTTGATCTCATGTGTTGAGAGAAAAAATATCCAAGTTGACAAAAACATCCATCTACTACTTCTACACAACCTAGGATATCAAGCCTAGAGATCTTGTTGCCCTAGTTGCCTCGGCTCGAGGTGGAGCTCGGAACACAAACTCTCGGGTGGATCGTCTTCGACTCAAGGAGGCCGCGGAGATCAAGATCCGGATCGATCATCGGAGCTTGGATGGACGAGCAGGACAGCGGAAAGAAGACCCGAAGGACCGGTATCATGAGGTATAATCTCTATGACATAGTAGATAGAACCTCAAGTTATTTGCTAGGTTTTTGTTTAGCAAAGATCCTCCTTTTAGTCCATATTGCTTTGTGTCAAAAATCATTTTTTACCGTTTCCGCCTCCCCGTAAGAACCAGGGTGAGCAACGTGGACTTACAGATACACAGGTATCGAATCAACCATAGACGGAACTACCTGAAGTTCAGCTATGAACTTCTTCATCCAGACCGCTTCTTTTGCTGCATCGCTTGCAGAAATGTATTCGGCCTCCATCGTCGAGTCTGCGACGGTGTCCTGTTTGGAACTCCTCCGACATACCACCGCTCCGTTGAGGGTAAACACAAAATCCGAGACAAACTTGTTGTCATCCTTGTCACTCTGGAAGCTTGAATCGGTAAAGAACTCGACCCTGAGGTCTCCATTACCGTAAACTAGGAACATATCCTTAGTCCTTCTCAGATACTTGAGAATGTTCTTCACTGTTGTCCAGTGGTTTTCACCTGGGTCTTACTGATACCGGCTCATCACGCTTAGCGCGTAAGCTACATATGGTCTTGTACACAGCATCGCATACATTATAGATCCTACCGCCGAAGCGTAGGGTATAATGCTCATGTGAATCCTCTCCTCGTCAGTCTTGGGAGACATCTCCTTGGAGAGGGTGATTCCATGCAATGCAGGTATGTTACCGTGCTTAGAATCTTCCATACTAAATCTCTTTAGTGCGGTCTTTATGTACCTGAACTGCGAAAGTCCCAATAATCTCTTAGATCTATCTCTGTAGATCTTGATCCCTAGAATGTACGAGGCATCACCCAGGTCCTTCATGGAGAACCTTTGTGACAAGAACTGCTTGACCGATTGTAGCATAGGAATATCATTTCCTATCAAAAGAATGCCATCCACGTACAAGACTAGGAATACGACAGTTCGTCCTACAATCTTCTTATAAATACATGGCTCATTTTTGTTCTTGATGAAGTCAAATTCTTTGACTGTTTCATCAAAACAGATGTTCCAGCTCCACGATGCCTTCTTTAATTCATAAATGGATTTAATCAACTTACACGCCTTCCCGATGCTCCCACTGTCTATAAAACCTTCTGGCTGATCCATATAAACGCACTCTTCCAAACTGCCGTTTAGAAAAGCTGTTTTTACGTCCATCTGCCAGATCTCATAGCCATGGAAGGCAGCAATGGAAAGTAGGATCCGAATGGATTTGAGAATAGCCACTGGAGAAAAAATTTCGTCGTAGTCCATACCTGGTCTTTGATGAAAATCTTTTGCAACGAGTCTAGCCTTATAGATTTCCACCCGTCCATCTACACCAAGTTTCCTTTTGTAGATCTATTTACATCCAACGGGTTTTACCCCAGGTGGAGCAATATCCAAGGTCTACACTTTATTGGTGTACACGAACTCCATTTCGGATCGCATAGCATCCTGTCACTTATCAGAGTCCCTACTGATAATGGCCTGCCTGAAACTGGTAGGGTCATCTTCTTCCAAGATGCAATCCTCTCGATCCCCGTCTATGAGAAAACTGTAGTATCTCTCGGGCAGATGAGAAATCCAACCAGATCTGCGGAGTGGCTGAGGCTCGTCCGGGGTTATTGAATCTTGAGGTTCCACCAAATCTTCAGTTACTGTTTGTTTCTCTGGAATTTCTTCCAGTTCTACCACGCTTCCACTAATTTCTTTTGCAAGAAATTGTCACTCTAAAAAGGTGGTGTGCTGAGCAACAAACACCTTCTGTTCCTCGGTGTGGTAGAACAGATATCCATAACCGTTCTTAAGATATCCTATAAACTTACACAAAACTGACTGTGCCTCCAGTTTATCCAGATTATGCTTTTTAACATAAACCGGACAACCCCATATATTAAATCTTTTAAGATACGGCCTTTTACCATTCCATATCTCGAATGGAGTCTTAGGCACGGATTTGGATGGAACATCATTCAACAGATATGCTGCTGTCAAAAGCGCATGTCCCCAAAATGAAAGAGGCAACTCAGCACTACTCATCATGGAGCGAACCAAATCCAATAGGGTACGATTCCTCCGCTCCGATACACCGTTGTGCTGTGGTATGTAAGGAGGAGTAAGCTGAGAGAGAATTCCATTCTCTTTTAAGTAATCTAGGAATTCCGTGCTTAAGTACTCCCCTCCTCTATCAGATCGGAGGATCTTGATAGTTTTTCCAGTCCGGTTCTCTACTTCGTTTCTGAATTTTTTGAATTTCTCAAAAGTTTCAGATTTATGTTTCATAAGATACACATATCGAAAACTAGAGAGATCGTCAGTGAATGTGATGAAGTACAAGAACTCACCCCTTACATGTATAGACATTGGACGACATACATCACTGTGTATGAGTCCCAAGAGCTCTGCTGCTCTTGCTCTGTGTCCGGTGAACGGAGATTTGGTCATCTTTCCTTTGAGACAAGATTGACAAGTTTTATAAGATGAAAATTCGAACGTGTCCAAAAGTCCATCTTTATGCAACTTACTCAGCCTTTTCTCTCCGATATGACTAAGTCTACAATGCCATAAGTAGGATTCGTTCACATCTGAACTCTTCCGCTTGCTTGTGTTTTATATATTGAGAACTGTGTTTTGATTAAGAACATAGATACCATTACACAGTATACCTTCTGCAACTAATGCCTGATTAAGGTAAATGTTCATGATATTTCTATCAAGAACAAACTTATATCCATCTTTATTAAGTAAAGAAACTGATATTGTAGCGTTTTGAAAATCGTTTCGGTGAAATTTCGGAAAATCGGTAAAATAAGGGGGTTTTCTGTAAAAAGTCAAAATTCAAATATCTTATTATAAAAATTAAATATACATATTCTAGCTATGTTATTGCTAGTATTTGGTGTTTATTGAGCCACTGGTGAAATTTCAAATTTTCTGAAAAAAAAATTAGTTTATTATTATTTTAAGCCGTCACTAATACATTTATTTAGGGAAAATTACAAATTGGAATGAGTTGAAACAAATTTTGTGCATCATAAAATTTTAAATAAAATTTTATCATGTGGTTTTTGAAACGAAATCGTTTGCCAAAACGGTTTAGAAATTTTTGAAGAAAAAAGGCTTTTTTTTAGTGTAAATGGATGTTTGGGGTATAGTATTTATCATTTTCCATCACCCCACACCCATACCCACACTCACACACACCCATTTTACCTCCCCCTTGGCTGAATTCAGCAGCCCCCCTCTCTTGTCCCCACTTGTTTTGCAAAAGAAAAGAAAAGAAAAGAAAAGAAAAGAAAAAGATAAAAGTAAAAGGGTGGACTTTGACTTTTTCAACACTTTCTCCACCTCACTCTCTCTCCTCCCTCACCTCCCTCCAATTTCTGGTCGAAATTCTGAACCCCAAAATCAGCAGCCCCACTTCCCTCTTCTCCCCTCATTTTCCCTCAAAAAAATGTCCAAAATTCCATCTAAAGTCAAGCTAAAATCCAAATCCAACTCCTACCCATTTCTCATTTGCCTATCTAGCATGGATCTTGGTGCAAGAATTTCAAATTGGAGGTCTAGATGTGTAGTTTGATTCATGGTTGTGAGGTATAAGTTTTGACCCATTGTTCTTTTTGGTTTAAATTCCTTATTGAAGCTTATTAGGTGCTTAATTTCGGTTTAATTGAAAGTTGTGTGTTTGCAAGACAAGCTTTAGATTAGGGTTTGTAAAAAATCTAGTTAGGGTTTTGTGTTGTGAAACTATGGTTGTGGAAGGTATTTTCCATATTAATATTTTGCTAAATCAAATTAAGTGGCTAATTTGCTTTTTGCTGATTTAAATTGTGATAATTACACTAATTTGCTATCTAGGTTTTTGGAAATGGTTAGATAATTGGGTTTAAAATTATAATTAGTTTTTTTATGACTTCATTAACATTATTAAGTGTGGTTTAATGTCTTTAGTTCATGAAAATCCTAGCTAAATTGTTGTTTGTGCATTTTTGCTAAAATGGTTGAAATTTGGGTAAAATTGCAAACTAGTTTTTTTGAACGTATATAGTTTGATGAGATTAAATTGTGGTTATAGGTTATATAACTTATTTAAGTTATTTAGTGAATATTGTGGCCGCTAGATTCGTTTATACATCGAGTTTTGTACTAAAACGGTGATTTGTGCTTACTAGATTTTCGGAAAAATGACTTTTTAAGTGAAATTGGGGTTTTTGTGAATTTTAAGCTATTTTATATTATAATTAGTGCTTGTAACTGTACAAATGAGTGTGTTGGGAGTTTTCTCGATGGTTTGGCGTTTGTACGCCGACGTCGAGGGTTTTTGAGTCGTTTTGGTCATGAGTCGGATTTTAATGTGATACGGTGCGTTATGATATGTAGGTACCCCATGTGGACTTCGAGACGACAAGCAAGCGCGTGGCGACGTTGGCACCGGCGAGTGAGGACCAGGTGAGTAGATTTATATCTACGGGGAGAAGTCGGGTGGATGGCGTATAGCACCCCCGCAGTCCGTGGTGGTGTATACGGATGCGTATACACACCAACAATTATTATATGTTATTTGGGATTAATAACGATGTTTAGGATGGATATTGGTGTGTTGGATTATTTTAGTGTCGCGAACCCTAGGGTAGTGTTGCACTACACATACACACATACATACTTGCATACATTCCTATTTATATGTGCTCATGGGATTCTTTATAGTTATGTGTTCACATGGGTATGGGACTATGTGTTCACATACGGATTTGAGGATGATACTTGGGATTGAGCTGAGTTGATGAGATTTGTTTGTGGTTGTGATATCGGTGATATGGCAGGATTCGTACTTGAGGTACGTCCTGGTGTTATAGCGGATCTTGGGGCGGCGATACGGGTGAATAGTGTTATAAATAAAATGGTCGACATGTGATCGTGATATGAGGCATGATATGCTAGGATATTGATATTAGGCCGTATCGGGCGATGTATACCCCTTGATGATGATATGTGCTGACGATATCGGTTTGTACGAGATTGTCGATCAGTAGTCAGATCATGAGTATATTGAGTATATTAGTATTGTACTAGACATAGGTCAGTACCCTAGACTATGATCTTGGATAAAGAGGATACCAGAGGAATAGGGTGAGGAATATGATATTGACCCGTACCCAGATTTGGGGATGCCGTACGACGGATTTACGTACGAGCTATATTTTGATGATTGATCCGTACTCCTGACTTAGGATGTCTGGTTATGGATATGATATTATTGAGGCGGGATCACCGACTATACATATACAGGTATGTATATGTATCGACTCAGATGATAGGCGGTTTCCTTACCTGTAGTTCAGCTTGTTAGTTCAGCCGTATAGTTTAGTGTAGTTGTTAGATTAGATTAGACTTCTACCTATTTCAAAACTAGCGGATCGTGGGTATTTTAAAAGACAGGTCAAGGGATCTACGGATATTTCAAAAGACGTATCCTTTCTTAAAAAAAACCACCGTAGCCCCTATTTTCAAAACCCCGCGATTCGTGTTATTTCAAATGGCACCATTGTTTAATATTTAGCTCCCGCTCATTTTGGTTGCTCGCTCCGCATCGCATATTTACATTGTTATTTCATATTGCATTGTTGACATTATGCTGTTAGGACACCAGCACCATTACCGATGATGCGTATGTACCATATACACTTACTTGCCGACTCACACACATCTTCATCGGTAATTACCATGTCACGTACACCTTAGAAAATATTATTGCTTAACTTAGCTTGATAGCCAGTAGTTTGACATAATATTAGTATACATACCTTATATGCCAGCTTAGATATTGTAGTTATTACTTGTCGCTTCATGCATACTGTTATTCATTCTCATGCTTATATTCATGGTTTTACATGCTATTGATGATTCGGATTTCCATGATATTTTCTAGATTTGGAGGAAAACCGCAAAACATATATAAACTGCTTTCTCTCTTTTTAAATAAAAATGCGGTTTTCCCATGATGTATGAGTCGTCCACCATGAGTTTGCTGATGGATTTCGAGACCCGATTCGAGGAGTTGGATGAACCGTTTCGGGTACATGGTGGACCCGGTAAGGTACCCCGGGGCAAGAAGCTCGTGGTGATGACGATGAGCCTGGCAGGGGGAGACTACCTACCGGTGATTTTACCCGACGCGTCGGATATCCGGAGGATACCGTCGTGGTCTTGAGATGGATGGTAGGGGCCGGTCTGGACTGACGGCGCCCTAGATATTGAGATTGAGACATTGAGATTTCGAGATATTGAGGTACTGAGATTTGATGATACAGGCCAGTCCGGATAGCCGGAGCCTGAGGTTTTGAGACATTGAGATTTATGTTTTGTGTCGATGCTAGACACTGTTGATATTGATTTCATTTATGATACCTCATTTTAAAAATACAAAGGAAATCTCACTAATTTATGAAAACGGTTTCTTCATTTACATGTATTCTGTTTTCATGCATTCATACCTCATTCATATGATATATTGCTACCTGAGGCACTGCCACGGGCACATGAGATCACACTCGGGTAGATATTACCCTAGCCATTGTTATAGGCTGCATGTTATTCATATATTTGAGGATATATTATGATCTTTGACCTAGGTTGCGTTATTTATGCGGTTTCTGTGCGTAGATGTTTTTCTATTCACGAGTTGGCAACTCACCCCCGTTGTGCCCCAGTTTCTTGCAGATTTGCCGTACAGGTTTTATTACGGCTTGCGGGCATAGTTTCCTTCGGGTGATTTGCTAGTAGGTGGGTTTACTTGTATCGTACCCCCATTATTTATCTTGTATATTATTATTCTGTTGTATCTAGAAATTCCATCAACCAAACATGTATTTATTTTTGAGATAGAGACATGTGATGTTATTCTTTCGACCTTAGAGTCGCGCGTTTTATTTCTGTGGTTTTCTTATGGTTTTGAGTTTTGATCCTCGCCGTTGGCGTTGTATATTATATTGCTTGTGTGGTTGTGACCGTCGATTGACGAAGAGCTAGCTCCCGCTTGGGAATTCCTTTTATTGATTTCGTATACTATTCATGTTGTATCCCGTTTGGGAGCCAGTATTTACAAAGGAGACTCTGCCGAAATTTTCGGGAAATATTGATGTTTTTTTTAAACCGCATAATTCGGCTTATGCTATTAAAACTACTTGTTTAAATTGGTTTTCCTTCACTCTACTACTTTTCTTAGTTTGCATTTCTGGGTTTTCGGCTTACTTGGATTACGTACGCCTCGAGACGTTTCGTAGTTTAAGTGCCGGTCATGTTCCGTACTTTCGGGACGTGACAAAGTTGGTATCAGAGCGTTAGGTTTTACCTTCGGAGCGTAGGACGACCCTTGGTTGATGGAATAGATGACTAAAGTAGAGTGACGTACCGTAGGTATGTTCCGCGGCATATTTACGATACGCTACTCCACTTAAGAAGCCTTAGGATGTACATTTCTTTGCTCAGTATTATATTCATTCCGATCTAGCCTCATCAGTACCAGTTATGGTTTTGCTGCCACGATTACGGGCAGGGAGAGCTACGGCTAGAGTTGCGGTCAGCATGAGCTCGTCAAGAACGAGGACTGACCAGGGCATGATTCCGGCGACACACGATTGCAGAGATGTGTCTTTTCATTGTGTTTTCGCGCCACGAGCGTTTGATGGATCGCTGTATGAGATTACTTGGACGTGCCGATCAGCACTAGAGGATTGAGCCACTGACAGAGGCCAGTCAGATTTTGATGACCGTTGGTGTATTGCTTACTCATGATGATTGAGGCACTGTTCAGCGTGCAGACGAATGAGCCAGTTGCTGCTGCGAGTGACGAGATATCGCCCCATATGTTGGAGCTATTGCGGGACGAGTTGTACTAATAGATGCTAGAAGGTCGCTAGTCACCCGATGATGAATGACTAGGACAGGTGGTTCGTTCGCCTACCCCGATGCGAGATCATCAGATAGATTGATTCCAGTTAGAGACGACTTCACGCGGAGACGTTGAGAGTCGACAGAGATGATCGAATGTCAGAAACCTATTATTCCAAGTTTAAAGTAGTCGGAAAGATATGAAGGCAATTCTATGGTCCCTTTAGAAGAATGAAACCCTAACTCGACTTAATGACCGTGTGAAAGCCTTAGAACCTTCGGGTTTGCGGCAGTTCCGCGGCGCCATTAGTGAGGCTTGGGTTTGCCCTTCTACGACTGGACCATCGATACTGTGGTACGTACTCGATACTGTTAAACTGTACCCAAGATTTTGAGCTCTTGGGGGATTATGAGGTTTTGACAAATCGATCGGATGGATCGACTTCATTCGGATGCTAGGTGGTGAGATGCATTTCTTGGGAGACTTCAGATACGAGGATAGCCGTTGGAGCTCAGTCCATGCAGCAACGACGAGACGAGTCCGAAGCGGTCGACATTAGAGAAAAATGGAGTAAGAGGTTCGTATAAGATCTCGATATGATGACGTTCCCCTCCGCCGACATCAGAGATGCGATACGTATGCCGAGGCATTGTACTTGGATATACCTTCCAGAAGAAGTCGCGTTGAGTATGCAGCCGTTCCAGAATGAGAATAGATCTAGTAAGGGACGATGACTTCCGGACAGTTCGGCAGAGACGAGATTTGGGAGAGATCTCGATAGGACCTTTCTGGAATAAATTACGAGAAGACTTGGACCCAGTAGTGGTCATGTTATGCACACCGGCAGGCCAGAGTCCAGGATCGTCGACGAGACATGCTATGAGTGACCACGGCAGTTGGCCAGAGATTCTTGGAGGATGTGCTTGAGCGGGACTATTCCGTCATACTTGATTTTGCGTATTTTGGGCGATCTATTCGCATGATTGATTTTGATGATTGAGTTTCATGATATTTGTCTTCATGGACCATGGTTGCACCTGCTGAGTATTTACGATTTTTGCACAGTTGTTGCACTTGATATTGTTTTCGTGCCTTGGTTTCTCACGTTTATGATTTTATGGGTTTCATACAGTTGAGTTGATTTTGTGCGTATTTACGCACACGATTTGGTTTTTGCACTCGGTATAGTTCATATATGCTTGCAGTGCAGTATTACGTATGTTGTGCATTTAGATGCACTGGACTTCGATTTCGATTGTGATGTTCGATATTTGTTTTGTGCACCTTGTGCACTTGATTGGATTTTGCGCATGTTCGGTGCTTGATATTGTATTTCATGATTTCGTGCATGATGGATGCACCTGATTTGGGGTTTTTCGCGTATGTTGGGCGCATGTTATGAGATACGATTTTGGTGCACACCAGATGCACTAAATCGAGATTCTTCGTGCGTGTCAGACGCACCTGTCCTTGCTGTCAGGCACACACGTTGCCTATGACAGGTGTTGTGTGCACAACCGATGCACTTAGCTGTTGTTTCTGTGCGCTTGTATGGCACGTATATGGATTTTGATTTCCGTGCGCACCAGACGCACGTAGTATTCATATGCATATTTTGGGATTGATTTAACCTATAGAGCAGTACGTTTTTGTGATATTTGCTATGTGTTTTCGTACTGGGCAGGACTAGCCAGAGGACAGTACCTGAATATATTTGGCATTCATTTCCTTCAGATATTTACATATATAGATTCGATATTTACATGTATAGTTTCGAGTTATATCATATTAGTTTTGCTTTGGATTTGGCATTGGTGTCTTCCCCATGACTCCGATGATTGCGGGATGCTTGACGGAGTTTTGATTTGAGTTATATGCTCATTTTTCATGCGCATGCGCTGCGCTACGATTTGTTTTATGTATTTACAATTTCGCAGCCCCGACGACTTGATGGTTTTGGTTTAGACGTTTTAGTATTTGGGGGGAGTTTTACTTTAAATTCGGGGACCGAATTTTTTTAAGGGGGGAAAATTGTAGCGTTTTGAAAATCGTTTCGGTGAAATTTCGGAAAATTGGTAAAATAAGGGGGTTTTCTGTAAAAAGTCAAAATGCAAATATCTTATTATAAAAATTAAATATACATATTCTAGCTATGTAATTGCTAGTATTTGGTGTTTATTGAGCCACTGGTGAAATTTCAAATTTTCTGAAAAAAAAAATTATTTTATTATTATTTTAAGCCGTCACTAATACATTTAATTAGAGAAAATTACAAATTGGAATGAGTTGAAACAAATTTTGTGCATCATAAAATTTTAAATAAAATTTTATCATGTGGTTTTTGAAACGAAATCGTTTGCCAAAACGGTTTAGAAATTATTGAAGAAAAAAAGCTTTTTTTAGTGTAAATGGATGTTTGGGGTATAGTATTTATCATTTTCCATCACCCCACACCCATACCCACACTCACACACCCCCATTTTACCTCCCCCTTGGCTGAATTCAGCAGCCCCCCTCTCTTGTCCCCATTTGTTTTGCAAAAGAAAAGAAAAGAAAAGAAAAGAAAAAGATAAAAGTAAAAGGGTGGACTTTGACTTTTTCAACACTTTCTCCACCTCACTCTCTCTCCTCCCTCACCTCCCTCCAATTTCTGGTCGAAATTCTGAACCCCAAAATCAGCAGCCCCACTTCCCTCTTCTCCCCTCATTTTCCCTCAAAAAAATGTTCAAAATTCCATCTAAAGTCAAGCTAAAATCCAAATCCAACTTCTACCCATTTCTCATTTGCCTATCTAGCATGGATCTTGGTGCAAGAATTTCAAATTGGAGGTCTAGATGTGTAGTTTGATTCATGGTTGTGAGGTATAAGTTTTGACCCATTGTTCTTTTTGGTTTAAATTCCTTATTGAAGCTTATTAGGTGCTTAATTTCGGTTTAATTGAAAGTTGTGTGTTTGCAAGAGAAGCTTTAGATTAGGGTTTGTAAAAAATCTAGTTAGGGTTTTGTGTTGTGAAACTATGGTTGTGGAAGGTATTTTCCATATTAATATTTTGCTAAATCAAATTAAGTGGCTAATTTGCTTTTTGCTGATTTAAATTGTGATAATTACACTAATTTGCTATCTAGGTTTTTGGAAATGGTTAGATAATTGGGTTTAAAATTATAATTAGTTTTTTTATGACTTCATTAACATTATTAAGTGTGGTTTAATGTATTTAGTTCATGAAAATCCTAGCTAAATTGTTGTTTGTGCATTTTTGCTAAAATGGTTGAAATTTGGGTAAATTTGCAAACTAGTTTTTTTGAACGTATATAGTTTGATGAGATTAAATTGTGGTTATAGGTTATATGACTTATTTAAGTTATTTAGTGAATATTGTGGCCGCTAGATTCGTTTATACATCGAGTTTTGTACTAAAACGGTGATTTGTGCTTACTAGATTTTCGGAAAAATGACTTTTTAAGTGAAATTGGGGTTTTTGTGAATTTTAAGCTATTTTATATTATAATTAGTGCTTGTAACTGTACAAATGAGTGTGTTGGGAGTTTTCTCGATGGTTTGGCGTTTGTACGCCGACGTCGAGGGTTTTTGAGTCGTTTTGGTCATGAGTCGGATTTTAATGTGATACGGTACGTTATGATATGTAGGTACCCCATGTGGACTTCGAGACGACAAGCAAGCGCGTGGCGACGTCGGCACCGGCGAGTGAGGACCAAGTGAGTAGATTTATATCTACGGGGAGAAGTCGGGTGGATGGCGTATAGTACCCACGCAGTCCGTGGTGGTGTATACGGATGCGTATACACACCAACAATTATTATATGTTATTTGGGATTAATAACGATGTTTAGGATGGATATTGGTGTGTTGGATTATTTTAGTGTCGCGAACCCTGGGGTAGTGTTGCAGTACACATACACACATACATACTTGCATACATTCCTATTTATATGTGCTCATGGGATTCTTTATAGTTATGTGTTCACATGGGTATGGGACTATGTGTTCACATACGGATTTGAGGATGATACTTGGGATTGAGCTGAGTCGATGAGATTTGTTTGTGGTTGTGATATCGGTGATATGGCAGGATTTGTACTTGAGGTACGTCCTGGTGTTATAGCGGATCTTGGGGCAGCGATACGTTTGAATAGTGTTATAAATAAAATGGTCGACATGTGATCGTGATATGAGGCATGATATGCTAGGATATTGATATTAGGCCGTATCGGGCGATGTATACCCCTTGATGATGATATGTGCTGACGATATCGGTTTGTACGAGATTGTCGATCAGTAGTCAGATCATGAGTATATTGAGTATATTAGTATTGTACTAGACATAGGTCAGTACCCTAGACTATGATCTTGGATAAAGAGGATACCAGAGGAATAGGGTGAGGAATATGATATTGACCCGTACCCAGATTTGGGGATGCCGTACGACGGATTTACGTACGAGCTATATTTTGATGATTGATCCGCACTCCTGACTTGGGATGTCTGGTTATGGATATGATATTATTGAGGCGGGATCACCGACTATACATATACAGGTATGTATATGTATCGACTCAGATGATAGGCGGTTTCCTTACCTGTAGTTCAGCTTGTTAGTTCAGCCGTATAGTTTAGTGTAGTTGTTAGATTAGATTAGACTTCTACCTATTTCAAAACTAGCGGATCGTGGGTATTTTAAAAGACAGGTCAAGGGATCTACGGATATTTCAAAAGACGTATCCTTTCTTAAAAAAAAACCACCGTAGCCCCTATTTTCAAAACCCCGCGATTCGTATTATTTCAAATGGAACCATTGTTTAATATTTAGCTCCCGCTCATTTTGGTTGCTCGCTCCGCATCGCATATTTACATTGTTATTTCATATTGCATTGTTGACATTATGCTGTTAGGACACCAGCACCATTACCGATGATGCGTATGTACCACATACACTTACTTGCCGGCTCACACACATCTTCATCGGTAATTACCATGTCACGTACACCTTAGAAAATATTATTGCTTAACTTAGCTTGATAGTCAGTAGTTTGACATAATATTAGTGTACATACCTTATATGCCAGCTTAGATATTGTAGTTATTACTTGTCGCTTCATGCATACTGTTATTCATTCTCATGCTTATATTCATGGTTTTACATGCTATTGATGATTCGGATTTCCATGATATTTTCTGGATTTGGAGGAAAACCGCAAAACATATATAAACTGCTTTCTCTCTTTTTAAATAAAAATGCGGTTTTCCCATGATGTATGAGTCGTCCACCATGAGTTTGCTGATGGATTTCGAGACCCGATTCAAGGATTTGGATGAACCATTTCGGGTACATGGTGGACCCGGTAAGGTACCCCGGGGCAAGAAGCTCGTGGTGATGACGATGAGCCTGGCAGGGGGAGACTACCTACCGGTGATTTTACCCGATGCGTCGGATATCCGGAGGATACCGTCGTGGTCTTGAGATGGATGGTAGGGGCCGGTCTGGACTGACGGCGCCCTAGATATTGAGATTGAGACATTGAGATTTCGAGATATTGAGGTTCTGAGATTTGATGATACAGGCCAGTCCGGATAGCCGGAGCCTGAGGTTTTGAGACATTGAGATTTATGTTTTGTGTCGATACTAGATACTGTTGATGTTGATTTCATTTATGATACCTCATTTTAAAAATACAAAGGAAATCTCACTAATTTATGAAAACAGTTTCTTCATTTACATGTATTCTGTTTTCATGCATTCATACCTCATTCATATGATATATTGCTACCTGAGGCACTGACACGGGCACATGAGATCACACTCGGGTTAGATATTACCCTAGCCATTGTTATAGGCTGCATGTTATTCATATATTTGAGGATATATTATGATCTTTGACCTAGGTTGCGTTATTTATGCGGTTTCTGTGCGTAGATGTTTTTCTATTCACGAGTTGGCAACTCACCCCCGTTGTGCCCCAGTTTCTTGCAGGTTTGCCGTACAGGTTTCATTACGGCTTGCGGGCATAGTTTCCTTCGGGTGATTTGCTAGTAGGTGGGTTTACTTGTATCGTACCCCCATTATTTATCTTGTATATTATTATTCTGTTGTATCTAGAAGTTTCATCAACCAAACATGTATTTATTTTTGAGATAGAGACCAGTGATGTTATTCTTTCGACCTTAGAGTCGCGCGTTTTATTTCTGTGGTTTTCTTGTGGTTTTGAGTTTTGATCCTCGCCGTTGGCGTTGTATATTATATTGCTTGTGTGGTTGTGACCGTCGATTGACGAAGAGCTAGCTCCCGCTTGGGGATGCCTTTTATTGATTTCGTATACTATTCATGTTATATCCCGTTTGGGAGCCAGTATTTACAAGGGAGACTCTGCCGAAATTTTCGGGAAATATTGATGTTTTTTTTTAAACCGCATAATTCGGCTTATGCTATTAAAACTACTTGTTTAAATTGGTTTTCCTTCACTCTACTACTTTTCTTGGTTTGCATTTCTGGGTTTTCGGCTTACTTGGATTACGTACGCCTCGAGATGTTTCGTAGTTTAAGTGCCGATCATGTTCCGTACTTTCGGGACGTGACAGATATGATATTGCAAACCATGGAAGGTATATAGTAGCAATTGTTCAAAATCATAGTATTGCCTCTTGGCAATACTAGGTGATATTCACCGACGGCAGCAGCAACAATTTGTGCTTCATTCCCTACTCTGAGGGACATATCACAAGGTCCAACTATCCTACTTTTTCTCAGTCCCTGCAATAAATTACAGATATGAGATCCTGATCCGATATCTAGTACTCAGGAGGTAGGACTGACCGAAAAGCAGTTCTCAACTACAAGAACACCTGAAGGAGATGCAATAGTATACATCTTCTTCGATGAAGTCATCAAAGAATTCATGCTTTCATCTTTCCCTTACTCATACTCATGACAGCTGACATAGTTTAGAGCTGGACTGATGTTCCCCAGCCCCGAATAAGAATTCGGATCGGTCAAGCGATACATTTTATTATCTTGATTAGGGCGTGAAATGGTTGCTACCTGGAGAGAGAGAAAAGAAACACTTGGCATGCGCTCTTGCAAGATTAGATTGGTTATTAATTTATCTAACCAGGATGGCTCTCACTGTTTCCTCAAATTCTTCATCAAACCCTAAAAAAAGAACTAGTCAGGATTAATCGCACGTTACAATACTTGCTTAACTTTTCAGCCAGGCTAGTGTTGGTACTTTGAGGGAGGTTTTCCAACGCTTTCGCGAAATTCCTTAATTATATAACCTCTTTTCCCTGGAGGCGTATCCCCGCTAATATCGTTCTAGACACCTACTTGATTTATAACATTGATTGTTTAGTGAAATAATGTCCCGAGAGTAATCCTACTCATCAGTGGGATCGGGATCCAACTATCATTGTGTGATGACCTAGATGGAATCCACTCTGGTCACCACACTCTAGAAGGTATGCTAAATCTGCAAGTTTCCTGTATGTTTGAAACTCCCGATGTGGTTTTTGCCCCTGGCGGTTTATGACCTTGACTAGGTCAACATATCATAAGCCACTGGTCAAGTTCAACCCGTCATTATCCTAGATTAACTTAGACCCATCCGTATATGCCCTTGACTAGGTCAAAATGGTTATACGGTTGTCCTAAATAATCGCAATACCTGCAACAAACAAGCATTACTCAGCTACCGAACACTACGTCTTGACTAGGTCAAAATACGCAGCACGAATACTAAGCAACACTCGTAAGAAATGATGGAGGGCTACGGCTGGTTTTTTAGCGAAAAACACGTTAACGTAATGAACTTGATATCGTTGAAGGAACCTGAGCAGTTTTGAAAAAGAGTGGTTTAAGCTCCGCTTTTGAAAACTAGTGGTTTTGAAGAAAACCGAGTAATCTACAGTATAGACTTTTGCTCAAGAGGTCACTCCCCGTGAAGGGATCTCGGCTCTTGCCTCGTGGAATGAGGTGCTGGATATTCACAATCGAATACCACTATGCAAAGCGAAAGAATATAACTATAGTTTTTAGAAATTTGTTCCAACAACATCTTTTAGGTTTATTTTCTTGTATTGATCAAAATTAATGCGGTCCCATCATATTAATCCTATCACACTAGAAAAGAATGAAAATACGATGTACGTGTATGCCATCCACATTCGCCACTGGGCCCCGTCATCACCCGTTAGGTTACTTAACTAACGACGGAGCGGGGGCTGGACTAGCGCGGGTGTAAAACATATACAACATCTACTAGTATATATATAAATATATATAGCATTCGTTCCAGGCATGATAATAAGCAACATCACATAATCTCAGCCAACAATACAGAATGGTGGATTATCTTGGAGCCCCGGGTTTTATTTGAGCCGCAAATAAAAACCCGACGTTCCCGATCGTGTGGATAGCCTGTGCAATGAAAACCTGGACCCCTACGAGCGCGGCAAGTTACCCGCCAATCTCAGAAGTGAGGCAGCCCCCTTCAACAAAGTGAATGGGCTACCTAGCACTTCACGGAATTCAGTAACTTGGGCGCCCCTCCATGGGTCATCCTATACCCCCTACGAGTGCGGCGAATAGCCCACCAATTCTAGAATGAAGCCCCCTCCGTCTCAATGCCATGAAATGCGGGCTTGTTGCATTCTAGAACCCGGCTATTCATGCACTCCACCACGGGGTAATTCTAGTACAGAAAATGAAAATAATATGTACAAATGGTGATATCGACCTCAACCCGGTCGTGCCCCAATCAAATAATATACAGCTCGGCAAAGACGGCTGTCCACATGTCGGACGCTCGTCCCGCGATAACAAATGTACAAATGAATATTAACTGTACTGCTAACATTGCACCACATGCTATCTACCACGACTATCCAACCATAATCACAGCACAAGCACGGAACATCAACGTGAATGTCATGTTCGCAAACTCGTCTAAAAGAACATATAGCAATTAGACGATTCATACCGATCGAATGACATTCACAGTCGCAGATAAAAGTGAATGTACTGATAAACATTTAAACAGTGTTAAATTATCGACTTCGAAACACCCCGAATTGCCCCAAACAACTAGATAAAACTATATCAAAACTGGGCTAAACTAGTAATACCACTGAACCAACATTTCAGAGACCAGACCAGACCCAAAATACGAAACCCAAAATCCAACACAGGGTCGGCCGGCTCGGTTTTAGAAGCAATGTGCTCGGCCAAAAACAGGTGGAATTGGCTCGTATTGGGGGTGCAGTTTATGTGTCACCTAAGTAGTCTTCTGCAGTTGCTAAAATAATTCTTGAAGACCAAATAAAATTCGACAGAAACTGGAATGTTCAGGGTACTGAATTTGAGTTGTTTCGGTTTCGATACTTTAACATCATTTAAACTTGCTAGTGTAGGGTTTATGGGCTGGCTCTGATACCATGAAGGGTAACGCTTATGCCCCGGCCAACTTCCGTGGCCAAATGCGGAACAAAAATTTTATAACGATACGAAACTGGGTGCTAGAATAAACCTAAACCGGATCTTACCATAAACCTAACTAGCATGTAAGGGTTCTATCTACTATGATAGAAAGTATACCTAAAGAAACCAAGTCTTTCGGGTCTTTGATCCTCTCCTTAAGCTCCTCAATGGAAGTATGGATCGTGCTTGAACTTCGGCCTCCTCGCGTCAATGATGATCCACCTGAGAATGCCAACTAAGAGCTCCTACCTCCTAATTGAGGTAAGTAGAATACTTAGCTTGCTAATCTAAGTAGACTAGAGTGTGTGGAGAGTGATTATGGAATGTTTTGTCTCACTAACCCTAGATTTCTCAACTCATGAGACAGTTAGGGTTAGTTTTTGAAGAAGAGAGGAGGAGAAGATGAGACTGTAGAGTGAGCTCCTCAAAATAAAGAATGGCTAAGTGATGGAGATAATAATGCATGCCACATAATATCTTCACAAATATCTAGATATTTTCATAAAATATCAACCATGGTAGAATAGTAAACAAATAAGTCACAACCTTAGCCATGCTTCATTTAATGAACTTGCACACCTCATTTCTCCACCTCATTAATCTATTAATAAAAATGGTAAATCATAAAAATGAGGTGTTTTCTTCTAGAAGTATCTTGCACAATTACAAGAATGCCCCTTAACGTATATACATACCCGTATCCGTATTTCGAAAAATACGAATACCAAATAAACGAAAATAACTCATCAATATAATACTAGGACCTGGCTTAAACCAAAGCCCACTGGTATCATCCGTCCGAACATCATACGTGCACAAGTATACATATATGATCGAACCCTGCCGTAAAACCATACGGCCTCTACATCGTTTCGCCCGAAGCAGGGAAACTCTCTGTTTGGGATTCTAAACACTCAACAGTACGCTGGCAGTGGGTTTAACCACAAGCACGTCAGCGGCACTAGCTGTACGTAACGGCTACCCAGGTACCTGTCGAAAAGGAAGGCCGACGAGCAAACTCGTCCAAACTCTTACTGAGCCTATCCGTGACAATATCCGTACAGTCTAGTCTCTTCGTCAAAGAGTATCGCATACCGGGTCTGGGGGTGGTGAACGTCAGACTCTAATAACCTGATAAGTCGTGCTGATGTGGCTCAGGACCAATCTGGGAAACTACTGATCAACCTATTAGTAAATCCCTGCTGCCTTGGCCAAGGTCTTATGGTCCTGACCAATCGATCACTGTGCGATATCAACTCCTAATACCGGGAGAGACGAATCCCCAACAATCGCTCACTGCCTCCATGTGGCTCGGGACTGTACCCAACCAAAACCTGTTTGCACGACTCAGTAGAGCTGTGGTAGGGTAGTGATCAAAACTCGGTGGGAACTCACATGAGACAAATGCCGATCTCAGGTCCGAAGACTAACCTGTACACATGCCACCTGAGAACTTCCATCTGACGATAGGTATAGTACCATCTGGAAGTTCCCGGCAAGTCCGTCCAGTGTACTCACACCCAGTGAGCACCTGTATACGATCTTAGGTGCATCAGACCAATGGCTACGAGACCAACCCTCCCCGACAGGGCTAGAAACATATACACTAGTCTACTCTGGAGTATCAATGCCCAGTCTCGATACTCACACGACTAGGGACCTTTTAAGGATGTGCTTATGGACTACCATGCTCCCACAAGTATGATCGCCATCACAACGCAGGTAGTCAAGCAAGATCCTACGGGCTTTATTAACATATAACCGCAATATGTAATAACGAGTATGCCATATGCCATGTTAAGATAAAGACAAACCATAATAGTATACTACCGTATCATATCTTTATCAATATGTGCAAGCTGGATATAACAACAATAGAAATAAATACACATATCTTGACAAAGACAGGTCAAATAATATACTATAAAACTGAGCAAGATTGTCCTGTACATACATATCCCTAGCATTCATATGTATACATATACAATACTGGCCTCTAGGACATATATATCCAACATTTCCAAAAATCCAAGACTCAATATCAGAAAACCTTGTTAAAACCAACCCGAAATGCATCCAGATTTTGGCACAGATAGACTAGGGCAAAACTAACAATACAGTAGTTAGGTTATGAGGAGTGTGAGCAACAGGACAAACCCAACATCATAACCCAAAATTGGCCCGGCGAGAATGCTATTTAACCCAGTGTCGCCGGCCCCACGTAGGAGTTTTGGTCTCGTTCTTCTTTGGTGGTCTTCAAGTGGTCTAATTAGGTCAATGTAGGTGTTTGTTTTTCTTACAAATATGCCAAATTGCTCCAGATTCCATTAAGCCCTCAAAAATTCACAAAACCGACATTAGAAAATTCTAAGTTGAGTATTGGGTTCTAGTCTCTAGTCTAGACGAGTAAACACCACTAACTCATGAAAAACACTCACTACACCCCAATAACATTTTCACAATTCAAAATATCCCTAACCCTCTCTTGGAAAATTCTAACATCACTAATCTAAACAAGTTTAACTCTAATGCACTAAGGTAGGGTAGGAAAGCTAATAACTTAGCTAAAAGTGTAGAATTTACCTCAAATATCAACTAGAGAAAATTTTAGGGTTGTCCAAAGTCCTCAAAGTTGCAACTTAATGCCTCCAAGTGGTTTGTAATGGGCTTGTGATCAAGTGGAGAAGAGAAAATAAAGAAGTGAAGTGGAGAATGATGAAGGCCGTGGTCAGGGCCAAAGATGGGTGTAGAATCTTCTCCCTCTCTCTCTCTCACACACACACACATATGGTCCCATGCCTCATGTCTCCCCCATGACACATAATATCTTCTCTTTTTCTTTTATTTTATTTTAAAACAAAAACAAAAACCATACTCATCTGAAAAATAAAGAATTTAGGCCATGGTTCATAAAAATCTAACAAGTAGTTTGAAACATGACATGGTGCATGTCATATGTATAGTCAAGCTTAATGCATGATTAGTGAAATGTCAATCAAGTTTAACATCAACATATATACAAATAATTATATATTAATTTATATAATGTCCAAATCACATAACTACCTTCAAAATAAATTCTTATTAATTTTCCAATTATTTACCAATTCTAAGTATATAATCATACTATTTCCTTAAAGCCAATTCCCATATTTTTGTAATATCCATAAAATATATTATTTTAATTATTTAAATTCCGAAAAATAATATTTTATTTTTCCTGAAATGTTACACTCAGTCGGTATGGACTTTCACGACCATTGATTATACCTAATTCCATTATGGTTTGTAAAGCAGTCATAGTATTTTATAGAACCCTTAGTTTATAAAAGACTACGGTATTTTCCATAATTATTGTTTATATAAAAACCATGGCATTTTAGGGAAAATATTGTTTTATATAGTGCCGTGGTATTTTAGGGTAATTATTTTTTAATAAAGATTGTGATATTTTAATAAATATATCTCTTTATAAAAGAGTATGGTATTTATATGGTATATTAACGAAAATTATCTTTTATTATAAAGGTTATGGTATTATAATAAAATAATTAGTCTACCAAGTTCGTGGTATTTTAGTAAAAATTAAGATTCAAAAAGGTTCGCGGTATTTTAATAAAAATATCACTTAGATAAGTATAAGTTATTTTAAGGAAAATACTATTTTTCCAAAGTTCATGATATTATAATAAAAATATAAATTCTTAGAAGTTGATGGTATTTTTTTGAAATAGCGATTTTAGTGAAAATATTGTTTCTAAAGTTTACAATCAATTTTATTTAAAAATAATCAATATATAACAATTTACTATGATTCTTCCATGTTTTCAACAATCAGAGAAATTTATCGATAACCTTTATTTTAAGCAGAAAAATAATTACATTTCTTCACGAAAAAATTGTTCTGGTCATAATAGTCGCTTGACAACTTTGTTCTATATGTCCAAGTATGAAATGGGGGTTTTCCATTACCCCATGAAGGATAACTACTAAAATTTTATTATTTAATTATGATAATTATATGGTTAAAATCGGCAGAAGACGTTTAATTATATTTAACCAGTTACATGTCTTTAAAATGCTCTAGGAAAATTTTCATAGCATCATAGTAGCCTAATGATGATAACAGAAAATCAAGTGTTGAGATCCTATCTGAAACGAGTTAGGAAAATAAAAGTCGGTGAGCGTCGGGTTGTACGAGAACAGATATATCTGGAAGCCAATAATTTTTTAGCCTCTAGGACTTGGTCCAGAGTGTATAGAACTCAAATAGAAAGCTCTAGAAATTTTTTGAGATTTTTGTGTCGAAGAAATTTTTTTCTGTGAATTTTACAAAAAAACATCCTTAATGGAGTTAACGGAAAATTACAAAATTACCAAAATACCCATATCATAAAATAAAAAAATAATGTATTTGCAAAAAAAAGAGGGGTATTTTGGAAATTATGTAATTTTCCATTAACGCGGTCAGGGTTTTTTTTGTTGTTTTTGAAAGTTCATAGCATTAATCCATCATTTTGAAAGTTCATCGTGTTATTTGGGGGAAGCGAAACTCACTTTTTTGTCTTCAACGCTGGCGGGGAAAAGCTGGGCCTTTTGCTGTATTATACTACTATAGAATCATTATTCTCGAGAACCTTGAAGCCCATCATATTAATGTTCTCACGAATTAGTGCAAGCTTCCAAAGAATCAAAACCGCTGTTTCATAAAGACATGCAGGACAAGCATATTTCGAGTATTAAATTCTTTCACGGTAAATACGACAAGAGAGTCTAGAAGTTGCACAAACAGTTGATTTCTTACAAGTCTGAATTACAGTAAATACCCTTAATCATCCTAAACTACCATAAAGTTTTTCCCTTTTCAAAATTATAGCAACTCCCTTAAAATATGGTTGTAAAGGACATGGTTTTTGCTCATACCCTTGAATTTGGTACCTGAGCTAACTGTGATAAAGAGCCTTTGACGTAGTTTACTGGACAACAACTCTAGTTAATTAAGCCTTGATGATTGTAACTATTTTGAATTTTACTTCAAAAACAAAAGTCTACTTTGAATTTCAACCAAAAAAAACCCCATTTTTTAGCACTATAGGGTGATTTTTGCTCAAATAAATTAAATTAAAAAAAATTAGAGCAAGAATACAAGACACAGCTAGCCTTCTCACATAAAATAAACAATAATGAAAAGACAAAGCAGATTAAAAGGATAAACCCAAGTCAAAAAATAAGGCAAATTTTTTTTTAAAACTTATAAAAATTGCACCAGCCGGGAATCGAACCCGGGTCTGTACCGTGGCAGGGTACTATTCTACCACTAGACCACTGGTGCTTCCTATGAGTAAATATCCAAATACATTAGCTATATATTAATATAAGAATGATTTTCTAAAGTGCTACCTAAAATATCTCCGTTCATGACAAATTATTCGGCATACCACCATGAGCAATGAAGCCAAATAGGATATGGACATTTTTGAGTATTCTTCAAGCAGTTTTGTCTAGCCCTCTCTCATTATCATATACATATGGTTGAGATATTTCTGGGTATCTTTCGAGCAATGTTCTCATGTCCCTAAATTTATTCTTTTTCTCCCTCATTTTGGTAACATATAGTATGTGCACAAGAAAAAAGATTTGTCCACATAAGCCGTAGCATAAGTGCTTTTATGCTCGGTAATATGTTTGCTCGTGTTGACGGATTTAGTTGT
Source organism: Agapanthus africanus (assembly GCA_030015575.1). Classification (NCBI taxonomy): domain Eukaryota; kingdom Viridiplantae; phylum Streptophyta; class Magnoliopsida; order Asparagales; family Amaryllidaceae; genus Agapanthus; species Agapanthus africanus. Next base: position 692,802,649 of record CM057342.1, on the reverse strand, counting down.
GGTATATTTATTTTGTTTCATTTGTATTATAAAATGAATCCCAGTTAAAGAAAAATATGTTTGCTCATGTTAATTGTGGTATATGTGATTAATTTTCTCCAAATGTTAACCAAAGTACAATCATTAACCAATTGGAAAAAGAAGAAATGCTCTAGGGTATTTCTACCGCGCCCGCTTAGATTTTTGCTAAGATACTTCCAATTTCGACGAGATCGTTTTCATTATAGACCTAGAGTTTGGATTCCTTTAAATGGATTTATTAATGGATAGGAAAAAAATCTTTAGTTACCTTAAGGATCATTCACAGTTCATTGCTCTTTGGTAAATTACATTAAAGTGATTCTTGAAATAGTTTAGATATTAAAAGTGTGCAATCAACAAAATCAATAATTCCAAATAAAAGCTAAAACTTGAAATTTGACACTAGCAAATTAACAAAAAATAAAAATAAAATAAAATCACAACTATTCAATGAAAATATTATTAACCATCTCTATCTCTTGTACATTTCCCTTTTCATGTCTATTACCACCAAACCAATTAAGCAAGGAATCATGCTTGGTTTTGCATGAATTCCTCGTACCATTCATGCCATATAAAACAAATATTACATTTTCATGATACAACCATTGATGGTGGTCCTTTTTTCGGGTCTCCGTCAGATGTTGTCTTCCGTCGATCTCCTGGTAGATTTAGAAGGTGATCTCCTGCTGCGTGTGGGTCTCAATGGGTTTTGAGGAGATTGGTGATTTGAGAAGTTTAGCGCCGAGTACTTGCAAAGAAGTCCCGGGGTGGTTTGGTACCACCGAGGACCCTCCGACGATCAAGTTAGGAATAAATTCGAGCAGAGTAACGGCTAAGTGGAACCAAAAATGGCTTACTTGACCTCTCTGTGATGGGGGTTTATATAGCGGTGGCGGCACGCAGCATCAGGCGCGGGAATCTCGCCGGCAGTTATGCTCCCGACATCACGCCCGCGTAAAGAGCGAATCGCCCATTAATGGAGATCGTGATGGCGTGGAACGTGGGATGTTGCTGACGGAGAATCCGTGCATGACGAGATTTGCGGAGCGGCGGTTACGCCTGTGAGTGGTGGAGTAGGTCGGAGGGCCGAAGAAGACGGCCTCGGCATGGAGCTCGGGGATGAGCGAGATGAGGGGCCGAGGAGTCTAATTTGCAGGGGGGGCCGAGGAGGGCCAGCTTGTGCTTGCAGGTCGGGCACAGGGCGGCCTGGTCGGCCCTTTCTTCGGAGTTCTGGGACACGTCATCTGCCACGTGTCCTGATCTTGGAGATCACCGATGTTGAGTATCATCATTAGCCCCCACTCTTGTCCCGACCAGCTGGTGGATCGGGTCAGGAGTGGACTGCCGGGCCACTCTAGGTGAGCTTTCATCTAAGGTTTCGTCGGGATTCGTCCTCGGGCTGTCGGTTGTCCTTTCTGCTAGTGAATCAGGGCGAGATCTTCTGCATTTGAGGAAGGTGCGCCGGTTCGTGCATCTCGCCACTGAAGAGTTGATCCACGTGTCAAGTGTCAATTGGCTGACGCGACGTATGCAGGCCTGCGGCGTCTGATAGGACGTGGTCCAGTGCAGGATCGACACGTGGAGTGATCGGAGCCGCTGGACGCGAGGAGTCGTTTCGGCGGGAGATGACGGGCGTCGTTGGATGAGGCCGCTCGCAGCAATAAACAGCGGTGGGGTCCACCCTTGGGCCCCTACTCCTTCATATTTCCCTCTATTAAGTCCTGGTTGCTCGGCGCTCGTCTTCTCTCTCTCGCTTTCGGCCCCTGAAGATTCCTTTTTCAAGGTTAGATGTCTTCCTTTGTAGATTCGGTAGCTGTTGTAGGAGTAGGTTCTAGAGACCCCTTAGTTGTGTCAGAGTCCTCTCGGGGAGCAGGGGTCGGATCCTCTCCCCGGGATCGTGAGGCGGAGGCGGCCTCCAGGGAGGAGGCTGCAGATGCGGTCCCTGGCTCCTCGTATTGGGTGAGGCATGAGGACGAGCTCGCTAATGCTCGGGCTCGCTTCCACATCCCTTCGCGCTACACGCTCCGGCTGGCCAAGGAGGGAGAGAGGGCAGATCGAGTACGGGGTAGGGAAATTGCCCTGTATTTGGAAGTTTTTTGGGGCGGAATGCGCTTGCCCTTCTCTCCCGAGGTCATTGCTGCGCTAAAGTTTTTTGGTTTGGCCCCCGGCCAGTTAGTGCCGAACTCGTGGAGGATCCTCCTCGGGTTCTTGATCCGCCTGAAGTTATAGGCGGTTCCCTTCAGCCTTTCCCTTCTCGATTCTTCTCTCATCTTCAAGAGTCACCTCGGTAGTCGAGCGGGCGACCCGAGATGGGTCTATCTCTCTTTCAGAAAACGGCCAGGGGGCACTGCTGGGACCGAGGTCTTGGCCTTGCCCTCTTCTATTCACGACTGGAAAAAGAAATTTTTCTTTGTTTCCCCTCCCGAGAACGAGGATCGGCCCGTGCCTACCAGGTGGTCGAGGGAGAAATGTTTGCCGGGGAATCAGTCCAATGACCCCGCCGCGGTGAGGGTGGCGTCGTGGGAGCCTATCCCCCGACCTGACGTGCTGCTGTCCGAGAGGGTTCTGAGCTGGGCTGGGCTCAGCCCCGTTGAGTTCGTCGGTAAGTTAGGTTAGCTTTTCGGCTTGTGTTTGGCTTGTGTCACTGATTTGTTGGGTATTTGTTTCATGCAGGATCCATGGACTTCGACTCGTTCAAAGCCTCCATGCGCCAGCCGAGGCAGGCTACGAAGGCTGGGGGCGCCAGTTCCTCTCGCGCGAAGCCCGTCCCGGCTCCTACTGTTTCGGTGGTGGTGCCCCGCGAGCGCTCGGGGGCGGATCCCGCCCCGGGTCCCAGCAGAGTGTCGGGCCGGAAGCGGGCCCTGATTCTGAAGGATCCGGCCTTGGAGGAGGAGATCGGCTCTCTCTCGGAGTCGCTCAAGAGGAGCTCCCGGGGACATTCCCGGGGCCGGTCCTCGCCGACCGTGGTGGAGAAAGGGGGTCACCGGTTTGCGGTGCCATCGGGGCTGTCCGTGGCGGACAGCCTTCTGCATGAGATAGAGGCCTCGGCAGGGGGTAGAGTCCCCGGGGGGACCTTCAGGGCCCAGTTGGCGTCCATCGCTCAGGAGTCCGTGCAGGTAAGTTTTTTTGGTTCATCGTGAGATTCAGTGCCTCCTTCATCTTTCTGACCTTTTCGTGTTTTCCAGGTTCTCCAGCACGTCGCCCTCGCCTTGCGTATGGAAGCCGAGGTGGTAGCCCCGGCGCTGGAGGCTGCGGGTCGGCTTGCCTCGCTGCAAGAGAGCTCCAGGCGGGAGCTAGAGGCGATGACGGCGAGGGTAGCCGCCTTGGAAGGCGAGGTGGAGGCCGAGAAACGGGAGGCGGCCCGGCATCGCGAAGCCGCTGTGATAGCCGAGGTCAAGCTCGAGAATGCCCAGGTGCTCGCCGGCAACCTGAAGAGGACGGTGAAGACCCTCCGAAAGGAGCTGGGGGCGGCGGCCGAGGCGGCCAAGTCGGCTGAATCGAGGGCAGTGGAGGGCTATAAGAAGTCGAGGGACTTCTATGACGACTTGGCCGTGGCTACGACACGCATTTGGCACGACGTCCTCGATGTCGTTAAAGCCCGGATGCCGGAGTTTGCCGACGGAGATCTCCGGGCCGAGTTCCCCCTCGTGGACGCCGAAGTGCAGGGGGAAGAGGCTCCTGGCGAGGAAGCCGCCGAGGACCCCGCGCGCTACGAGGTTGAGGTCGAGGACCTTGAGGTCGTACCTGGCCCCGAGGTGTAGAGCCCCCGTTTTCCTCTTTTTATTTTGTTTTTTTTTTTTGAATTTTGTAAGGCTGGGGAGCCCCAAAAAATACCCTTTGTAAGGCTTTGTCTTTGGTAGTAATAAAAGTTTTCCTTTGGCTTCATCAAATCGCGCTCTACCATCTGTTTGTGAAGAATGCTCGTAAGATATGTCTCTGCTTACACCGTTGTGTTTTCATGTCAGGTTTGCCACTTGTCTAGCGATCGCCCGTCAGGTTGATTTTGATCACTTGCCGACGAGCATGCCAAGCGCTGTCGAGGAGGTATCCCCGTGGGCCCCGAAGTTGAGGGGAGGTCGTTCAGACCTGGATAGACCTGATGCCTCTCATTGGGGTCTCGGATCCTCTGAGGGTGATGGGCAGAACGCTACTCACCGTACTTGAGCCGAGCGTGAGTGGGCGCCTGCTCGGTGTCTCCATGGGGGGCGCCATCTTTTGACCTCTATCAACGCGAGCATCGACCACCAGCCGGGGGTGACTGAGCAGGGTAGCTACTCAGTTGCCTCTTGTGAGGGCTTCCTGATCCCTGGCGTTGCGGTAGGGAAGCTACCCTCCAGGGACGACCGAGCAGGGTAGCTGCTTGGTTGCCTCTTGCGAGGGCTTCGACCCTTAGCGTTGGAGGGGCTGTAAGAAGCCCACTAAGGATGACCGGGCAGTGAAGCTGCGCGGTTGCCTCCCGTCGAGGGCTTTGATCCCTGTTGGTTGTGGTCGGAAGCTACCAGCCGGGAATAGCCGAGCAAGGACTCGACTGCCTCTGTGAGGACTTTGGTCCTTAGCGCTAAAAGGCTGTAAGAAGCCCACTAAGGTTGACCGGGCAGTGAGGCTGCACGGTTGCCTCTTGGCGAGGGCTTTGGCCTCTGGGGTCGGGGGTAGGCAACTACCAGCCGGAGTTGACCAAGCAGGGGAGATGCTCGGTTGCCTCTTGCGAGGGCTTTGATCCTTCAGGATGGGGACCAAGCAGGGTTACTGCCCAGTGCCTCTTGGCGAGCTCTTTGATCCCTGTCGGTTGTGGTAGGAAGCTACCAGCCCGGGATAGCCGAGCAAGGACTCGACTGCCTCTGGGAGGACTTTGGTCCTTAGCGCGGGAGGGGCTGTAGAAGCCTACCAAGGACCCTTGGCCGTGCAGGGTTACTGCCTAGTGCCTCTTGGCGAGGGCTTTTGTCCTGAAGAATAGCCGAGCGAGGGATCCTCGGGCTCGACTGCCTCTGGGAGGGCTTTTTGATCCCTGGCATTGTGGCAGGGAAGCTGCCCGCTGGGGATAGCCGAGCGAGAGATCCTCGGGCCCGACTGCCTCTGGGAGGGCTTTTCTGATCCCTGGCGTTGCGGTAGGGAAGCTACCCGCCAGGGGTGACCGAGCAGGGTAGCTGCTGGGTTGAATCTTTGTTGGGTGCAGCTCGACCGTGCAGCTGTAGGCATGGAGAACAGGAACGGTCGCAGCAACAGTGCGCGTAGCATGTGCATTAAATGCGGGGAAAGGCGAAGCGCCAGAGGCGCGTCGCTTCGATTCCACCAGAGAAGGCGTGATGACCGCCGTGTGGCAGCGACTTTTGAGTGGAAGCGGGCGACTGTCGAGTTGCGCAGTGGGCTTGTAGGGTGTTTTTCGTCACCCCATTGAGATGGGAATACGCGCGCGCTTGTCAGGCGTACTACAGATTCCCCCTGCCTAGGGTAGGCCGAGGTTTATTGATTGTGGGGATCCGAATCTCCGGCAGCCGTGGACTAAACTGCCGTTAATTACCCCTCGCCTTTGGAGCGAGGGAACCTCCGATTGACAGGTTAAACTGGTCATGCGAACTCAATATGCAGTGTACGTGTGTTGTGTTTTGAAAAGGGGTTTTGGATATATCGGGAGCTACGCAAAGTTTTTTACGGGGGTCCCGCTACCCGGATAGCGGGCTGGGAGTCAAGGTGGCTAGCAGCCCCCTTGCGGGGTGCGGAGCAGCGCCCCGACCCAAAAAATTTTGAGGGGAACAGTGTTGTAGAGTGTGTGTGTGTGTATATGTATGCATATGTGTATATATATATGTAGGGTGTTTTTCGTCACCCCATTGAGATGGGAGTACGCGCACGCTTGTCAGGCGTACTACAGATTCCCCCTGCCTAGGGTAGGCTGGGGTTTAATGATTGTGGGGATCCGAATCTCCGGCAGCCGCTAATTACCCCTCGCCTTTGGGGCGAGGGAACCTCCGATTAACGGGTTAAACTGGTCATGCGAACTCAATGTGCAGTGTGCGTGTGTGTTGTTTTAAAAGGGGGGGTTTGGATATATCGGGAGCCACGCAGAGTTTTTAAGGGGGTCCCGCTACCCGGATAGCGGGCTGGGGGTCAAGGGGGCTAGCAGCCCCCTTACGGGGTTCGGAGCAGCGCCCCGGCCCGAAAAAATTTTTGGAGGGGGAGAATGTGGCGGAGTATGTGTATGTGTACATTTGCATACATATGTATATATAAGTAAAGGGAAAAGGCATCCAAAGGATGCGTGGGGCAGCACCTTGGGCGCTGTGCGCTTAGGTGCTGTGCGCTCAGGCGCGCGCGCGCCACGTGTCGGCACGCGGGCGCTTTGCGCATGAGCGCTGCGCGCAGGTGCGCAGGCGCGCGCGCGCCACGTGTCGGCACGCGGGCGCTTTGCGCACCTGCGAGGCGCGCGCGCGCCACGTGTCGGCACGCGGGCGCTTTGCGCACCTGCGCAAGCGCGCGCGCCACGTGTCGGCACGCGGGCGCTTTGCGCACCTGCGCTGCGCTGCGCGCCGGCGAGGATAAGAGGCTTTTTGCCTCAAAAAAAAGATTTCTCAAAAGAGAAATCAGAGAGGAGTTGGACTCCTGAATGTGTTTTGGGGTTAATGGAAGGGGTTCTTCTTCTTCCTCATGTTGCTTGCTGGATCTTGAAGATCAAGAGATGTGAAATCTCAAAATCTCTCCTTTTTAAGATCTGATGACAGATCCAAGTTCCCCTTTATGGGTTTTGTGGTGAAAAACTAATTTGTTTTATAAAAAGAAGAGTAAAACTCTTGATTTAATTCAAGAGAAAGAAGAAGGTTTTGGAACCTTGAAGAAGAAGAATGAGGCACAAGCCCTAGATTTTTGTGGGAATGAAAAGTGTATATTTTATTCATCATCATGTTGCCTTTTATAGGCTTACACATTTACATATAGCCCCTTGGGCTTTGCAAAATGGCATTTTGCCTATCCCATGGCTCATGTGACATTTCATTTTTGCACATAAGCCATGGGCTTACAAAATATTGGCTTTGTGCCCATTTTGTTTACATTCATGCACAAAAATTACATAAAAATTATTTGTTACATGATTTTTGTTGTTGGCATGGAGGAGGCTGGTCGCGGGCTCGACTTGGGCATGGGCCCGCTTGACCTGGGCTTGGGCCCACCTGGCTTGGGGTTGACCTTGACTTTGACTCGGTCAACGGGGGTGTAAATTTTTACCCCAACAATATATATATATGCGTGTATATATATAAAAAGGAGGAAAAGACATCCAAAAGATGTGTAGGGCCAGCGCCTGGGCGCTTGAGCGCAAGCGCGCCACGTGTCGGCATGTGGGCACTGTGCGCTAGAGCGCAGAGTGCTGGAGCGCAAGCGTGCCACGTGTTGGCACGTAGGCGCTTTGCGCTCAGACGCCGGGCGCTTGAGCGCAAGCGCGCCACGTGTCGGCACGTGGGCGCTTTGCGCCCGAGCGCAGGGCGCTGGAGCGCAAGCGCGCCACGTGTCGGCACGTGGGCGCTTTGCGCCCGAGCGCAGGGCGCTGGAGCGCAAGCGCGCCACGTGTCGGCACGTGGGCGCTTTGCGCCCGAGCGCTAGCGCGCCGGCGAGCAAAATGGGGGCTATTAGCCCCGGGAATTCTCTAAAGAGAAAATAGGGTGGAGTTAAACTCCTAAGATGCTTTGGGTTGATGAAGGGGGTTCTTCTTCTTCCTCTTCCATTGGCTGGATCTTGGGGATCAAGATATGTGAGATTTAAAAATCTTTTTTTTTTTTAGATCTGATGGCAGATCTGAGTTCTCCTTAGTGGGTTTTATGGTGAAAAACTATTTTGTTTTGAAAAAGGAAGAGTAAAACTCTTGATTTAATTCAGAAGAAAAAAGAAGGTTTGGAACCCTCAGAAAGGGGAAAGAGGCACAAATCCTAGATTTTTGAGAGAATGAAAAAGTTCTTTTTTTTATTCATCATCATTTTGTCTTATATAGGCTTACATATTTATATATAGCCCCCTTGGGCTTTGCAAAATGGCGTTTTACCCATTTTGTTTACATTCATGCATAAAAAATTACATAAAAATTATTTATGACATGATTTCGTTGTTGGCATGGGGAGGCTGGTCGCGGGCTCGACTTGGGCATGAGCCCGCTTGACCTGGGCTTGGGCCCACCTAGCTTGGGGGTTGACCTTGACTTTGACTCAGTCAACCGGGGTGTAAATTTTTACCCCAACAAATTGCCCCCCATCAATGAATGCACACCGCACATGTGAGGCGTGTGCATGAAATTGATGGATCTTCTTTTGCGTGGAGGCGACTTGCTTTGGTCCCCAATTTTTGGGATGCACTGCCCTTTTTACGACGTGGACGGTCGGCTCTTAACGCGTCTCCGAAACGGAGTGTCCGTGGCAGACGTTTCCCTGGCCCGGAGCGATCTGGTTCCTGCTTTGTAGGAAGCCTGCACTGCCCTTTTTGCGACATGGACGGTCGGCACTTGACGCGTCTCCGAGACGGAGTGTCCGTGGTAGACGTTTCCCTGGCCCGGAACGATTTGGTTCCCGACTTGTGGGAAGCCTGCACTGCCCTTTTTACGACCTGGACGGTTGACGCTCTGATCCGGAGTGATTTGGGTTCCCGATTTGTAGGGAGCCTGCACTGCCCTTTTTACGACCTGGACGATCGACGCTCTGATCCGGAGCGATTTGGGTTCCCGATTTGTGGGGAGCCTGCACTGCCCTTTTTGCGACATAGACGGTCGACGCTCTGATCCGGAGCGATTTGGGTTCCCAGTTTGTGGGGAGCCTGCACTGCCGTTTTTGCGACATGGACGGTCGACGCTCTGATCCGGAGCGATTTGGGTTCCCGATTTATGGGGAGCCTTCACTGCCCTTTTCGCAACATGGACGGTCGACGCTCTGATCCGGAGCGATTTGGTTCCTGCTATGTAGGAAACCTGCACTGCCATTTTTGCGACATGGACGGTTGACGCTCTGATCCGGAGCGATTCGGTTCCCGATATGTAGGAAACCTGCACTGCCCTTTTTGCGACATGGACGGTCGACGCTCTGATCCGGAGCGATTTGGTTCCCGATTTGTGGGAAGCCTGCACTTCCCTTTTTGCGACTTGGACGGTCGACGCTTAACGCGTCTCCGAGACGGAGTGTCCATGGTAGATTTTTCCCTGGCCCGGAGTGATCTGGTTCCTGCTTTGTAGGAAGCCTGCACTGCCCTTTTTGCGACATGGACGGTCGGCACTTGACGCGTCTCCGAGACGGAGTGTCCGTGGTAGACGTTTGCCTGGTCCGGAGCGATTTGGTTCCCGACTTGTGGAAAGCCTGCACTGCCCTTTTTACGACCTGGACGGTCGACGCTCTGATCCGGAGCGATTTGGGTTCCCGATTTGTGGGGAGCCTGCACTGCCCTTTTCGAGACATGGACGGTCGACGCTCTGATCCGAAGCGATTTGGTTCCTGCTATGTAGGAAGCCTGCACTGCCATTTTTGCGACATGGACGGTCGACGCCTCTGATCCGGAGCGATTCGGTTCCCGATATGTAAGAAACCTGCACTGCGTTTTTTGCGACATGGACGGTCGACGCTCTGATCCGGAGCGATTTGGTTCCCGATTTGTGGGAAGCCTGTACTTCCCTTTTTGCGACTTGGACGGTCGACGCTTGACGCGTCTCCGAGACGGAGTGTCCGTGGTAGACTTTTCCCTGGCCCGGAGTGATCTGGTTCCTGCTTTGTAGGAATCCTGCACTGCCCTTTTTGCGACATGGACGGTCGGCACTTGACGCGTCTCCGAGACGGAGTGTCCGTGGTAGACGTTTCCCTGGCCCGGAGCGATTTGGTTCCCGACTTTTGGGAAGCCTGCCCTACCCTTTTTACGACCTGGACGGTCGACGCTCTGATCCGGAGCGATTTGGGTTCCCGATTTGTGGAGAGCCTGCACTGCCCTTTTTGCGACATGGACGGTCGACGCTCTGATCCGGAGCGATTTGGTTCCTGCTATGTAGGAAGCCTGCACTGCCATTTTTGCGACATGGACGGTCGACGCTCTGATCCGGAGCGATTCGGTTCCCGATATGTGGGAAACCTGCACTGCCCTTTTTGCGACATGGACGGTCGACGCTCTGATCCGGAGCGATTTGGTTCCCGATTTATGGGAAGCCTGCACTGCCCTTTTTGCGAGTTGGACGGTCGACGTTTGATTTGACTTGCTCTGCTTCTTGCAGTGTCAGGGGTGAACTTGACTTGCTCCGCTTCTTGCGGTGTCGAGATTGGATTCTGACTTGCTCCGCTTTCTGCGGTGTCGGAGTTGAAGTTGACTTGTTGATTGTGACTTGGATTGACATCAGCATCGCTATACTGGAATATGGTACCAGGAGCGAATCATCATTTGCCATGAGAGGATTTGAGGATTGGTTTTCTTGTTTGGCATCTGCATTGCTGCACTGGAATAATGCCAGGAGCAACTCATCATTTGCCCCAGGAGGATTTGGAAATTGGTGGCTTAGGAAACAGGTTTAGATCCCTATCACCTAAGGCCTTGCAATTTTGTGAGCCGCGAGGGTCCCATAAAAGCATTTTCTCCCTACGGGTCGTAAGGATCCCGTAGGTGTGTTTTCTCCTTAAGAGTCGTGAGGACCCCCAAGTGTGTTGCTCCTTTGTGAGTCGTAAGGATCTCATGCGGGAATTTTCTCCTCACAAAGTCGAGAGGACTTTGTGAGTGCATTTCATCTCTTTTTCACGAGTTTGCGCCCTTTCGGGTTTTCACAAACTCGCCGGCAGTCCTGCTATTTTTACTCACGGAGCCCTTTCGGGTTTTCATCCGTGCCCATTTTGCTTGTGGACATACCATTCTTTTTATTTTATTTTATTGTTTTTTTTGGGGATTGGGGACCGATTAGGATCGTTTTACGCCCGTGGATTGTATACGGTTTTGCAGGATGTATGATCCAGACCGTAGGGCCATAAAAATTTCGGGACTTTGTTGGCGTCTGCATCGCTGCACTGGAATATGGTACCAGGAGCGACTCATCATTTGCCGTTGGGGTATGGGATTTGGAATTTGGTTGGCGTCTGCATCGCTGCACTGGAATATGGTATCAGGAGCGATTCATCATTCGCCATTTGGGTATGGGATTTGGAATTTGTTTGGCGTCTGCATCGCGGCACTGGAATATGGTACCAGGAGCGACTTATCATTCACCATTTGGGTATGGGATTTGGAATTTGTTTGGCGTCTGCATCGCTACACTAGAATATGGTACCAGGAGCGACTCATCATTCGCCACTTGGGGTTTGGGGAGCGATGGCTTAGGAGACAGGTTTAGACCCTATCACCTAAGACTTTTCAATTTTATGGGCCGTGAGGGTCCCATAAAAGCATTTTCTCCCTACGGGTCGTAAGGATCCCGCAGGTGTATTTTCTCCTTAGGAGTCGTGAGGACTCCTAAGTGTGTTTTTCCTTTGTGACTCGTAAGGATCCCACAAAGGTTTGTTCTCCTCATGTATCGTGAGGACATATGAGTGGGTCTTCTCAATAGAGCATAATTCCAAAGGCGGAGACCAGCCGCGTAATTGATGATTGCAGTGGGGCATGAGTGTGATGAGAATTATTTGAGCCCGTGGATTGTATACGGTAGTCAATTTGGGGACTGGCCGTAGGGCTGGGAGAATTTTAGGAATTTGAATTTTGGTTGGCGTCTGCATCGCTGCACTGGAATATGATACCAGGAGAGACTCATCATTCGCCACATATTGTTGTTGTTTGTTTTTTTTTATATATTTTTTTTATACCGCGATTGCTCTATTATTTCAGCTTTTCTTATCGCGAAGGTCGCGATTGCCCTATCATTTCGGCTTTTTATTCGCGGTTGCCCCATCATTTCGGCTGTTTATTTTCATCTTTATTTTTTACTCGCTGATTTTTATTGCGAGTTGCCCTATCATTTCGACTTTTCTCTTTTTTTCTTTTTATTCACACATTTTTTTTATTTACACATTTTTTTTACATTCCCAGTTTAACGACTTAGAGGTCGACTGTTCCCAGTTTAATGACGTGGTGGTCGATTGTTCCCAGTTTAACGACGTGGTGGTCCTTTTTGCTTATCCCAGCTCCTTGAACTTTGATCTTGGCGGAGCTGTGTTGATGACCTAGCTCTGTGGCTTGCCGATACATCCGAGAATTGTGAGGTTTTTCCAAGCTTGTATTGGTCCTCTGCCCAGTCTTTGAAAACACAGCAGTCTTCAATGGCATGACTCACCACTCTATGGTATGGGCAGTATACGGGATTGCCGGTCATATTCATTTCATGTGGCCTCTTCGGAATAGGCAATTGCAGGCCATTGTTCAGGGCTTCCTCAAATATATTGCGGACCTCATCCCTCCTGAAGGAGTACACCTTCTTCTTTCTCTCCGTCAGAGTAGGTGCCCTCACTGATGCCGGTCCCTGAGGCCGATCAGTCTTTGGTTCGCCCTGCACATGTCTGGGAGGGTTAGGTTCCCGAAAAGCTTCAGTCTCCATTTGCATGAAATCGGCGGTCGTAGCTTGACTGTTTGCTAACACGCCTTTAGACAGTTCTATCTCTCCCGTCTTGTATTGCCTTTCGACCCAATCTTTGAAGATGAAGCAGTCCTCAATGGAATGACCTATCACCCTGTGATAGGGGCAATATTTTGGGTCATCGGTCATATTCTCCTCTTGCGGTCTCTTTGATTCTGGCAGTTGTAGACCGTTTCTTAGGGCGTCTCTGAATATCTTGTGGACTTTTTCCCTTTTGAAGGAATAGACTTTTTCCAGTTTCTCTTTTAGAGGCGATCCCTCCCCCGCGGCGTATGTATCGGAGGGACTGGAGGTTGATTGCGGCCGTTCTTCATGAAGGCGCTCCGCTCTTAAGTTGAAGGGGATATCAGTTGGCTGCCTTCGGATATCAACCCCTAGCTTGTGAACCAACATTTGATTCTGCTGTAATTGCAATCGGGCGACTTGGTTCACGAGATCTGCCACGACGTTTGCCAGCTCGTCGACTTTGGAATGGACCTCGGCCATCTTCTCGTCCCTTTCCTAAAGCTGCCTCTGAAGCCATCGGAATAACGCTTGTTCTATAGTTCCGGCTATGACAACCGGGTCATCTTTATTGCCTGAGCTCAATTCCGCGGGAACCACGGGCTCCTCTGGCTTATCGGCCTGAGCAGGCTCTTCATCATTCAGATCGAGTTGACGTTGGGTAGCGTCCACTGCATCATCACCCTGGCTGTGAAGCATAGGAGGGATCATTTCTTCATGTCCGACCATGTAGACAGTGTGGACCGCGTACCCAGCCATCTCTTTATCTTCGGAGGCTGATTTCGCGGAGCGGTCCGGGCTTTGAAAATTCATAAATTTTAACATGGCCAGAGCCCTAGCCCTTTTGTTGGCTCTGCATCTGAGCCGTTTCTGCCTCAGCTTCTCTATCTTGAGCGCTTGGCAGGCTTCTGCTCTTCGGGAAGCCGCCACAGGCTGAGTGACGGGGAGGCTTGAGATGACACCCAATCGAGCAGTTGTCAGAGGCGCCGCTGGAGCTTGCCCGAGATGCCTTGTAGCTTTGTTGGTGTTGATGGCCTTGCCCCCAGCTAGGGCCAAGGAAAGTCGTTCAAACACCGACTTGCGTTTGTGTTGGGGCGCCCTCGCGATCATGACATTCGGCCTTTTCCCTTTTGAGACCGGTTTGTCTGTTACCGGAGCTTGAGGAGCTGGGACGGCGTTAGCTGACACGAACATGATAGAGCCAAATGGCAGCGGCTCCTCCTCCCATTGTCGCCCGAGACTTGCCGGGAGGACCGTCCTGGAGTCTATCTTCATTGTGTAGGAGACGAGAGCCGTGCTGAGAGCTGAGCTGATCCTTGGAGACATCGTTGAGAAGTGATTGCTTGAAAACCTGCATGAAAGAGCATTATTTTAGTATAAATACAGATATGTATATTGATTGAGTTCGCATGAACGTCTAACTCGGAATATGGGAGGAGAGATAGGTCCCACCGAGCATGCCAGAATCTGTAGGGTGTTTTTCGTCACCCCATTGAGATGAGAATACGCGCGCGCTTGTCAGGCGTACTATAGATTCCCCCTATCTAGGGTAGGCCGGGGTTTATTGATTGTGGGGATCCGAATCTCCGGCAGCCGCGGACTAAGCTGCCGTTAATTACCTCTCGCCTTTGGAGCGAGGGAACCTCCAATTGACGGGTTAAACTGGTCATGCGAACTCAATATGCAGTGTACGTGTGTTGTGTTTTGAAAGGGGGGTTTTGGATATATCGGGAGCCACGCAAAGTTTTTTACGAGGGTCCCGCTACCCGGATAGCGGGCTGGGGGTCAAGGGGACTAGCAGCCCCCTTGCGGGGTGCGGGGCAGCGCCCCGGCCCAAAAAATTTTGAGGGGAACAGTGTTGTAGAGTGTGTGTGTGTATATATATACATATGTGTATATATATATATATATGCGTGTATATATATAAAAAGGAGGAAAAGACATCCAAAAGATGCGTGGGGCCAGCGCCTGGGCGCTTGAGCGCAAGCGCGCCACGTGACGGCACGTGGGCGCTTTGCGCTCGGGCGCTGGGCGCCGGAGCGCAAGCGCGCCACGTGTCGGCACGTGGGCGCTTTGCGCTCCGGCGCCCAGCGCCCGAGCGCAAAGCGCCCACGTGCCGTCACGTGGCGCGCTTTGCGCTCGAACGCTAGCGTGCTGGCGAGCAAAATGGGGGCTATTAGCCCCGAGAATTCTCTAAAGAGAAAATAGGGTGGAGTTAAACTCCTAAGATGCTTTGGGTTGATGAAAGGGATTCTTCTTCTTCCTCTTCCGTTGGTTGGATCTTGGGGATCAAGATATGTGAGATTTAAAAATCTTTTATTTTTGAGATCTGATGGCAGATCTGAGTTCTCCTTAGTGGGTTTTATGGTGAAAAACTATTTTGTTTTGAAAAAGGAAGAGTAAAACTCTTGATTTAATTCAGAAGAAAGAAGAAGGTTTGGAACCCTCAGAAAGGGGAAAGAGGCACAAACCGTAGGTTTTTGAGAGAATGAAAAAGTTCTTTTTTTTATTCATCATCATTTTGCCTTATATAGGTTTATATATTTATGTATAGCCCCCTTGGGCTTTGCAAAATGGCGTTTTACCCATTTTGTTTACATTCATGCATAAAAAATTACATAAAAATTATTTATGACATAATTTCGTTGTTGGCATGGGGAGGCTGGTCGCGGGCTCGACTTGGGCATGGGCCCGCTTGACCTGGGCTTGGGCCCACCTAGCTTGGGGGTTGACCTTGACTATTACTCGGTCAACCGGGGTGTAAATTTTTACCCCAACAGGGCTATATAAGGCTGAAGGAGTAGTGGTCCTTCCATTCTTCATAAACAGGTCGTCGAAAATGCAAGACTTCCCGTTTACCATCCCCGACATCATCCACTTCGAAGACGCGTACCTTTACGACCAGAACTGCACCGAGGACATGGTGCAGCTGGTCTATGGGAGCATTGAGGACCACTTCGGCCGGCTGCTCCCCCGACGCTTCTCCCTGCTGCAGCTGCTGATGTACTCCATCTGGAGGGCGTCGCCGGGGCTTTACAACCCCCTGTCCGAGCAGCTCTTTGACGAGGCCGTGGGCAAGCTGCAGTCTCTGAGGCGCTTCGGCCTGATCTCGGCGAACGGCTGGCCCGCTCGGAGGCGCTCATCCGCGAATGCTACGAGCTAAGGCTTGGGATCGACGCACGCGGGGGGAACCGGGGACAGAGGTTGGACCTCGCGAGGCCCCGGCTGGCGGAGATCTTTACCGAGTACCACGAGCAGTGCTCGCTGCACCCCCTTCCCCCATTGTTGTAATTTCATTTTCTTTTTTGCGTGTATGGCTGAGGAGCCCATAATACCTTTTGAATAAACAAGGTTTTTCTTTCTTTTTCGCAGTGTTCCATTGATCTTTATTAAATTAATAATAGATCCTAGGAAACGTTTACATTGCCCTAAAGAAAAGGTACAGGCTAGTAGATGATGTTATTGGCACGGCCCGAGCTCCCCGGAGGACTGTGGGCTTCCGTGCTTGGCGCAGGGTACGGGGTTCCCTGAGTTCCGTGCTGGCCGCCCGCCGAAACGAGCATGATCTGACCGACGGTCAGGTCAGCGGGAGGGCGTTGCTGCTACTGCTCCCGGTCGGCCTGCCGTTTGTCCCTCAAATATGCGGCGAGGTGTCCCGATCGGATGAGCTCTTCGATGTAGTCCCTGAGTTGCTTGCAATCCTCCGTGGCGTGGCCCAGTGTCCGGTGGAAAGCGCAGTAAGGGCCCCGGGTTCGTTTCGCAGCCTGACGCGGGATCGGAGGGAACTTGAAGAACCCCTCGTTCTGGGCCTCCTCTAGCAATACTGCGAGGGAGACGTTGAGGGGGGTATACTCCTGGAACTTCGGGTGGTGGGGCTGCTGACGCTCCGGCCTCTCCTCCCGAGCCCTCTTCTTCCGGTCGGATCGTTCTGCTCGGGGGAGGTTAGCGTTCACCTCGGATTCCAGCTGAACCTCGCGCTCGATTCAGGCCTTGACCTCGGCCATGGTCTTAGGTTGTGCCAAAACGAAGGAGCGCAACCACTCTTTGTGCCTCAGGCCAGATCTAAGCGCCGTGATGACGGTCTCGTCCCGGTGCTCGGGCACTTCGAGTAGGGCGTTGTAGAAACGGGTAATGTAGGCCTTGAACGTTTCCTTGTCCCCACTCTTAAGTGTGAAGAGATAGTCGACCGTGCGCTTCTATCGACGGTTCCCGACAAAATGGCCGAGGAACTGAGTCGCCAGCTCGTCGAAGGTCGAGATCGAGCGGGGCTCGAGCCCCCGGAACCAGTCCCGACCTGCACGGATAAGGGTGGCCGGGAAGGCCCTGCACTGGGCGGCGTCGGAGTGGTCTTGGAAGCTCATCCCCGCGGTGAAAGCGTCCAAATGGTCCTTCGGGTCGGTTTTCCCGTCGAACAGAGAGATCTTTGGGGGCTTGTTGCGTGAGGAGACGTGGATGGTGAGCAATTCCTCGGTGAATGGCTTTGTGAGCGAATCGGAGGCGTACTTAGCCCCGTCGCTTGAAAGATGAGCCTCTCGGCTCATGCTGTCGATTTTCTTCTCGAGAGCGTCGAGCCGACCATGATATCCCGAGGAACTAGCGCCTTGGGATCCCTGGCCTCCGCTGCGGGTGACCCGCGTCTGGGAGCAGCCCCAGTTCCTCTCGAAGAGGTGTCTCAGATCCCTGAGTGAGGTGGCTCTCGAGCCGCCGAGGTCAACCCCTTCTGTGCGGCCCCGCCGAAGGTGGTGGTGTCGACCATGCCTGTGGATAGGCGAGGTGACTGACATCTCCTCGGGAGGATAAGGGTCGCGAGGAGGCTCGAGGCGAGGCGTTCTGGCGGCGGACTTGGGTGTGGAGCCGTGGGGCGCCCAGCGAGCCTCAGGGGGTACCGGCTCGAAGGATCGGTGGCCAGGAGTCGTAGCCTGCTGGTGGTCAGCCGTCCAGACAGGGGCAGAGCCTTCTGGAGGCGGTGGAGTGGCGATCTGGGGCCCCGGCCCGGCCGTTTGGACACGGACGAGCGCCTCCACGAGAGACTGTAGCCGATCTATCCGGCCTGCGAGGGCGTTGATGATGGTCGATGGAGGAGGCTCATCTCTGCCTTCAGTGAGTGGAATGCGGCGGCTGGTACCGGGATCTTCAGGATGATTGCTTGCCATGTGGGCGGAGATCGGAAGGCCAACTTTGTGTTTTGTGGAGTTAATTTCCCACAGACGGCGCCAACTGATGGAGGTCCTTTTTCGGGTCTCCGTCAGATGTTATCTTCCGTCGATCTCCTGGTGGATTTAGAAGGTGATCTCCTGCTGCATGTGGGTCTCAATGGGTTTTGAGGAGATTGGTGATTTGAGGAGTTAAGCGCCGAGTACCTGCAAAGAAGTCCCGGGGTGGTTTGGTACCACCGAGGACCCTCCGACGATCAAGTTAGGAATAAATTCGAGCAGAGTAATGGCTAAGTGGAACAAAAAATGGCTTACTTGACCCCTCTGTGATGGGGGTTTATATAGCGGTGGCAGCACGCAGCAGCAGGCGCGGGAATCTCGCCGGCAGTTATGCTCCCGACGTCATGCCCGCGTAGAGAGTGGATCGCCCATTAATGGGGATCGTGATGGCGTGGAACGTGGGATGTTGCTGACGGAGAATCCGCGCATGGCGAGATTTGCGGAGCGGCGGTTACGTCTGTGAGTGGTGGAGTAGGTCGGAGGGCCGAGGAAGACGGCCTCGGCATGGAGCTCGGGGATGAGCGAGATGAGGGGCCGAGGAGTCTAATTTGCAGGGGGGCCCGAGAAGGGCCAGCTTGTGCTTGCAGGTCGGGCACAGGACGGCCTGGTCGACCCCTGTGGGCCCTTTCTTCAGAGTTCTGGGACAGATCATCTGCCATGTGTCCTGATCTTGGAGATCACCGATGTTGAGTATCATCAACCATCAAAAAAGTTCTGACATAGTTTAGGTTCCTAACTTTATTTGCATGCACAGCCCTTTTTAGCAAAGCAAAAAAGTAAAAAGCCTTTAGTAAGTAATATTAAAACGTAAACTAGAACAATTTGAATTCTTGTTAGCCTTTTTAACAATTGGTTATCACGAACGATATTATGGCTCAACGCAAATGCCTCTTGTAATTAAACAAGAGGTCCATCGTTCAATCCCTTATCTGCATAATGTGCATGATAAAACAGGGCTTCTTGAACCCCTTTGTCATGAGAAATTATTCTGTATATCGGATGTAATGTACCCGCGCATGAAAAAGAAAAGATGGAATTTTTCGGACAACAGTAGTATACTCCCACCTAAAATGTAAACCCGAAAGCCATATACTAAAACTGGGCCAAGCCCACTTATCGTTCATGCACCCCTATAAATTCCCTCTTGTCCTTTCCCCACTCTAAAAACCCCTCAATTTTCATCCTCACCCATCGCCGCAAAATTTCTCCAAATTAACCCTAGGGTTAGGGTTTTCCCCCATCGCCATGGATCTCTCATCCACCAAGAAGCGCAAGGCCGCCGACGAGAACGGTGCCGCCGTTGCCGCTTCCGCCGCCCTCACCCTCGAAGACGCCCAGAAGATCATCGCCTCCTTCACCCTCGACCAGCTCAAATCCATCGTCGCCGCCTCCATCCTCGACTCCCCTTTGGTCCTCAACGAGGTCCGATCCATCGCCGACAAGGACCCCGCGCACCGCAAGCTCTTCATCCGCGGCCTCGGCTGGGACACCACCACCGAGTCCCTCCGCGCTCTCTTCTCCTCCTTCGGCGACCTCGAAGAAGCCGTCGTCATCTGCGATAAAGCCACCGGAAAGTCCAAAGGCTACGGCTTTATCACATTCCGGCACATCGACGGCGCGATCTTGGCCCTCAAAGAACCAAGCAAGAAAATTGATGGTAGGATTACTGTCACTCAACTGGCTTCGGCCGGAAACACCGGGACCGGGCCCGCCACGGGGCCGGCTGCGCCGGCTGCTGACGTGTCGATGAGGAAGGTGTATGTAGGTAATGTGCCGCCCGACATGCAGTCAGATCGGCTGCTGTCTTTGTTTTCGGTGTTTGGGGAGATTGAGGAAGGGCCGTTAGGGCTTGATAAGCAAACCGGGAAATTTAGAGGGTATGCTTTGTTTGTCTACAAGACGGTGGAGGGTGCTAGCTCCGCGATTGCGGAGCCGATGAAGATTGTAGATGGGCACCATATGATTTGCAAGCTTGCGATCGATGGGAAGAGGAAGCCGGGGATGAATAATGCGAATGCGAATAATGCAAATAACCCTGTTAGTGGATTTGAGAATAAGCCTGGAGATGGACTTGGGGGATACGGGTCACAATCTTCGATGCCCGGTTCAATTGGGAACCAATATGGTGGTCCTGGATCCGGATCCGGGTTTTCTTCTTACGGGTTACCCGGGCCTGGAGGTATGGGACACCACCACCATTTGAACTCACCGATGCAGTCTTCAGTGAGGTCGGGCTTATCGGGTCAAGCTCCGGCGTCAATGGGTGGATCTGGAGGCGGGGGTTATGGAAGTGGTGGAGGATATGGAGGGCCTTATGGGTCTTCTGCGCAATTTTCGGGTGGCCCTGGCTCAGGGGGTTATGGGGGTTTAGGAACGGGGATGGGGTCTTCATTGTATAATCGCATGCCGCCTAGTGCTGGTGGGTTTTCCGAGGGTGGGCCGTACTCGCTGTCGTCTTTGGGGCATTCTGGTTCACATCATCAGTCGATGGGCTCGCCGCCAGGGCCGAGGGTCCCGCCTGGTGGTGGGATGTATCAGGGGATGCCACCTTATTACTGAGGTAATCCAACTTTCTTGATGTTCAGTAATATTGTTCTTTGATATAGAATTGTTTTGGTAGATTTTATGGGTTCTTCATGCTTGATAACATGTGATGCTTGTGTGTTAGGTCTTGATTAGTGACAGTTCTCATTATGTGTAGCCTAGGCACGGCCATGTTGTGATATGTGATGCCATTTGAATGATGCTTCAACTTGTGATCCCCATGCTTTTGTTCTTTGATTGCTAAAAAGGTTCTGATGTGGGTATAGATTCTAATGTCATCTTATGTCATGGTTGCCATTTGCTGGATCTGTTTTGTGCAATTGCCTTCTATAATGGTTTGAGTAAACTTAACAAGGTCAAATAAGCTTATGAATCCGGTTAAGTATAGATGTTGCAGTAATTGGAGAGTAGGCTGGTTCTTTGGTGGTCAAAATGGGTAAAGCGTAACCAAAATTTGCTTAGATTCATAAAAGTGTAGTATGCTTGAAAAATTGAGTGCTGCATCAGATGATGTTGGTGATGATTTCTGTTTGCTCGAGTAAATATCTAGGTTAAGCAAGCTTATGGCTCAATAAGTTTTTGTGTTGATTCCCAGAAGCGTGGACAGTCTGTTTGGTTTTGTGTCATAGGGAATGCAATGATTATAGTGAATGTGGAATTTGCTTGAATTAGTGGTGTTACTGTTGTGTTTATAATGATCAAGCTTTAACACATTTATTTGACTATTACACTTTGGTTAACCACGAATATAGAAAGGGCACATTTTTACTTATGAGAGCATGCAAATTTGTTTGGAAATTGGTTGCCATCGAGCTAAGTTTAGATTAAGCATTATATTGATTTTGTGCTCTTATAGGTGATTGAAGTGATCCTGAGGTTTCAAGGCAATGCTAGGCTCTTAGGACCTCGATTTATTTTATTCACAAATCACAAGAAATATTTAAACATAATTGAACAATGAGTCAACAAGTCAATATTTTCACTCCCCTTTAAAATTAAGGTCGTCCTTTTTTCATAATTTCATATAGGAGTCATCTGCTAATAATACTCTGATTGCTTCATCTTCTGTAATTAATCAAATGTTTGTTTATCTAAAATTTTATGACAATATTACTTTCAGTCAATCAATGGCCTTTCCTTGCACTTTGGGTGCTACGCCTCTCATTGTTTCTTGCATTGTAATTATCCAGCATTAATTACTTGGATTTCAAGTGGAAATATCATATGTTTAAAAATGGTTTGTAGATTAGTATCTGTCAAGAAATTACCTGGGGTTAACGACCAAAATTATCGCCGCGACCTGTCTGTCATGAGTGCAGTCTCTATACAAGTCACCTGGTATTTACTAGAGTAAGAGAAGATTGACCATGCCTTTTTTTTTTGCTGAGTTGCATATTGTGTTTTTAAGCGGATTTGTATGCAGAAGAGAAAAGATATGACATGCGCAGAAGAGATCAGATATGATGTGAGTATGCATTTGATATACTTTGAGTTTGTATCTGAATATCATGTCATCTACACACTGTAATATGATTAATTAATTCTAAGCCGTACTGATTTAGGTTGGTTCATATGGTTATGCTCCATGTTTCTAATAATCATAAGACATCGATCGCTTATTAATAATGATGCATATGCATTGGTGCCAGCATGCTTGTTGCTTGACATTTGTAGTACAGCAAGATATCTGCATTCCCTGATATCATTCTAGCTAATTTCCTGTGTTAGTTTTCTTCAATTTGTTTGGTAATATATCATGATTGCTCAAGTAGTTTTCAAATCTTGGAAGCTGTATTGACATTTCTAGGTCATAAATGCTTTCTTGCGCTTCATGATTGTTTGTTCCTGTTGCAGTTTCAGAGGTCACGGTATGACTGCTTGAATTGTTTTCTCGTATTTTATAGCACTTTTTATTGAATATTGATCTTTTTTTTAATAAAAAAAATTGGCCGATTGATAATTTTTGCACGATGTCTGTTTATTTGTTATTAGTTGGATGATGGTTTGAGCTTATGATGGGTGTGATTCAGGTGTATACAACTATCTGGAGAATGCTTAACTGGTTATGCTGAATGCAAACGACATTATCTGCTTTGATGAATGCTTTGCGATTGTGGATGCGTCTCTGCATTATCTCTCTGCTATGTCAATATGGAGTGCTCTTTGATTGCTAGTCGTTTGATGTTATTAGTATTTTTGTAGTTTGCTAGTGCTTCAGTATTTTGTTGCCTGAGTTAACTCTTTGAATGTGGAAGCCTTACATTCGAATTCTCCTCTTTGGTTTTTATATATCTCTGCTTCCTATTTGTCTGATATCTACATGATGACTGTTTTATGTTAGTATCTGAAATTATTATATATTTTTTGGCTAACTTCAATTCTACTGATTAGATATATAATTCTAAATGAGGCTTGTTTTGTCTTGGCATTTGAAACTAATGCTTATAGTGCCTTGGCATGCTTGTGGCATTCTTTCTGTAGTCTCTATGCCTATTTAGAGGTTTATTTCAATTTCAATTGAAAAACGTTTGAATTATATATGTGTTAGATTCAGCAGATTTGTTTGTCATTCTAATTTGCAGTGATTTAGCAGCAGGCATGAAAATATTGTTGACATGCCTTGTTTCTCTCTTTAACCTGTGAGTTTTTATTAACATGTGATAGAACGATTGTGTTGTGTGTTTTTTTCTTCCCTCCCATTGTTTGTACAATTTCCAAGACAACCATCCGTAGACATGATAAAAGTGCAGTGTACTAAACACGAGCGCTTGAGTCATGTTAATTCAGCTCGTAACTCTTGTCGAGTAGAAGCGACACATTCCTAACCAGCATGAAATTCCTAGTGTTGTCTGCCATGGGTTGCTATTGTCCCGGTTGAGTCTTATGGTGTTGATCTTAGTGCCATGCTTATCCTGCTTCCATAAAATCTATCGTATGCTGCGGTCGTTGTTGGATAATCTTAAGCCTGTACTGCTTCTGTAGGCTCGCTGGTTTATTTCCTTTGTTAGGTCAAATCTATCACAGTAGTTGCCTGCTTATTATATATTAATGGGTGACTGGAAATTTGATTCCATTTGTATAATGAACTCCATGACTGCATAGAAATTTGGTTTCCTCTATAAATGATTATTTACTATTTGTTTTCCATGCCTCTCTGAAACTAGAATTTTTGCTTCCCTTCATTTGCACTGATTACTTGTTGAGCATTTGTGGGCTGTTACTGCTCTTCAGCAAAGCAATCTTTATTATCTTCTATCCTTTCTTTGCCTTGTCCTTCGCCAGTTGCTACTTTTGATTTCATTTGCTCGACTCATTTGTCTGCTGAAAGTCATATGTCTGCTTGATTGCAATATCCCGAGTCTATGTTATGTCATTTTTTGTATGTGTTCCGGTTTTAATGATGTTTAGCGATTTCCATAGTATTTTTCTGGTGAGTCTTGTGCAATTCATTCTTGCTTGCATGTCTTGTTAACCGCTATTTATTGAGATGACAAATGGAACCCGAGCCTTAGATCACATGTCTTGTTACTTTCGGTGGAAATATGTTTGACCTCAATGTGTTGCTGCTTCATCGATTTTCTTTTCGTGTGGAACGATATTTATTGTATGTTCGTGTAGAACGAAATTTACAGGGGGGTTTGTATCAATGCGATGAAATTGAATAAGTTGTTGCACATTTTATGTTTGCAATAGTCAAAACGACGTTGTAGGGTTTGGAACTAAGAATCATATTGTGATTTTAGTTTTAAAGCTGTAATGAGAGAATTGGGGATTGATATTTTTTCCCATGTTATGAACTATATAGATGAGGAATTTGCTGCTGTACTGTTTTTTTATTAATTTATTATTTATCGGTTTTTTCTTCTTCCAGCAAATGCTGTGTTTTGCCCTTTATTATTATTATTATTGTTATTATTTTTCTTTCTCTATAAAGCATGTTGTATGTGCAAATTTTGCACACAAATCCTCAGATCCTTTTATGCCAACTCTCGAGCCTTGCACGGGTAACTCGTATGAAAACTACTTGCTGCTGTGTTGCATAGTCTTAAACAAAAATTCATTAAGCCGATGTCGGTGCTGTGAGCACAATGCTGTAATCTGATCATTCACATCTTGTGAATGTTTATATTAAGTACTTCATTAATATCTCCTGATAACCAGAAATCTTTTGTCCCATAGTGTCTGCGTCTTTTGGACCATGATTCTACAATTGACTAAATGACAGTAGTATATTTATAAGAAGCATTTTACACCATTATTTAAGCAGAAGTTGATAAAGTTGATTATAAAGCTACCATTTTGTTATCGAAGCAAAACCTTTAAGCTGATTTATTTCACAGTTTTAATTCAAGCATAATGATAATGCATGTTATTTTCTCACTTCATTTGTTCTCTAATCGTATTGTTCTAATAGGCGCTGTACCGAAAACTGAGAAGAGAATGCTGTGATCTTCAATAACCATTGGAACCTAATCTACCTCACCACAGTGAAGCATGAGGTAAAGTCGAGTAACGGGTCGATGTCGGAGATCAGGTTTTTCAACATTGATTTCCAAAGATTGGGAGGCTGAATAGTTTGTGCCTACTTGGCGTTCAAAAACCCTAGCTAGAATGTTAGCGACCATGCGAGGGAAGGCGATAGTAGTGCTACCCATCAAGCTTCAACGAAGTTCATTAAGAATAGCGGCATCAGGATGGCATCGTGAGTGCTCAAAAATCAGTTCAAATGAGAAGCTTCTCCAACAAACTTGCAAAGCTTAAACTGATGAACGCTTTGGATTGTAAACTGTGGGATGCTTTCCAAATAGCTTTGGATTGTAAACTGTGGGATGTTTTCCAAATAGCGGGTCAGGCGTTGCATGACCGTCATGACCTAATCAATCTCTTGTATCTTTTGCTAATGCCTTTGGGATTATGATAATCCGGAATGAAGATAGTCTGGAATGAGAAATTATTCGGTGTATCAGGTGTAATACATCCGAGCAGGAGAGAAAGAGAAGGAGAATTTCGAACTTTCTTTGGGCAGCTTGATGCGGGTCTGTATTGTTATTTCTCTCTCACGACGGGGCGTACATTGCCGGCGCACTGAACAATTTCTCATCCTAGAATGAGGATTGGTGGATAATCTTGATATCTGTATCTAAATGCACAAATAAGCAAAACAAAGTATGATAACATATCAGAACACAACAAAGGAACTTTGGAGAAAAAAATTGTGACCTGTTACCAATGTACAAATTTTACTGCACCAGAACACAACACTCTTGTACTAGTTGAATGCGGAACCAATCTTATAAAGGTATGGATCTGAGCAATTATAAACGGACGCTCAAGCTATTAGCAACAGAAGGCAAAACAACAATTCTAGTGGAGTGGATGCACCGTGACATTTGAGAAAATGCAGAATCGAGACCAAATTTCAACTCACATTTTACCTTTAAATAAATTCTCGGAACAAGGACATTAACATGTGCTGGAAAATCAAAAAGAAACAGAGATTTACATGTTCACAATGAAATCAATGTAAGATAAGGACACCCAAAAAATGAATGAACGAAAAAAAGAGTTCCATGAGGCTCTACTTACAGCAGCTCTTTGTTTCTCACCGTTCCTACCGCAAAACATACCATATATTAATGGAAAAAAATCAGAATAAATACATGGACCTAAACCACATGGAACAATTCCTTTGCCGTCGACTATGCTAGCTTACAAGAAATTTCTCTGCACTGTTCCTGAAGAAAATCGCGAAGACAAACCTTGAGCCATGCCCCCTGAATCAAGATTGACCTTTTTACGCCCAGCCGTCAAATCGTTCTCTCGGTCCCATGGCTTCCAAGGGTGTTGACCGACCCATTCTTCTTTCCCTTTCTCTGGCTGAGCCTGCTTCGATTTCTTCTTTACATGTTTCTTGCTCTTTTCTTCTTGATGTTTCTGCACTAGAGATACCGAACGTTTCGAAGAGTTGTATTTATCGACTAAATCTGCATCTGAACTCTTCTTTCTGTCTTCCGATTCTGCAAGTGCTTTTGTTCTGTTGTATGCCTCCAAATAACTGCAAGTACAGTAGTGTGATTTTATCATGATATAGACGCTAATCATAGATTAAAAACTGATAAAACAGCAGGCAGAAAGCTGAACTGGAATAAGAATACTCCCTTGCGTAGAATCAATTCGGCTAGCACATGTGATAATTAATAAATATTGACATCTCATGAATTATCAATATGGATATCAAATGAAAAAAGTAGATATATGACATTGGCATGAACCCCTTGAAAAAGCATGCCAGAGCAACTTCAAATTTTGTTTTCTAATACTAAAACATCATCAAAATGCGTTTGGAAGCAGTCCAATCAGTTATGATGTAACCTCACAATCACATTGTTTTATTCCTAGGTAACCTTAAATTAATTACAGCAAACATCCCCGAAGAATGTTTCCTGCTGGAGTCCCTAAGTATAAGCCACCTAGGGCGTTACCAAAATCATCTGCAAGTCCAGAGCTTCATTGTATAATGGTGGTCATATCTAAGATGAGTAAAATTGTATTGAATCTAAGGCCTGAAGGATGTCCTCATCACTATACACCAAATTATAACACAAATATAAATTTTAAGACCTAATTCACTAAACCAACAAAGAGAAACTACCAAAAACTTTATAAATTACAAAAAGTACCTATTTACATGTTAACAATAGCTAATTTTCATTAAACCGCCACAGTGGTGTTTTACAAATTCTGGTAACAGCACTATGTTAATTAAGTAAATGCTGTATAATTCATAATGATTTGGATACCTTTAATATGGGAACATTTTGGTAGTTTCTTTAATTTACAAAGTTTTTGGTAATCTAGTGAAGAAGGGTATAGTTTATTGTAATTTAGTGAAATTGATTCAAAGTTTAAGTGAGCAGATATGGAGGTGAGGTCATACTTCTGTTTTGCCTTTTCAGCTTTGTCAAGGGGGTTATCAGTCCATGCGCTAGAGTCGCCTCTTCCTTCTTTTGTTGTCTTACTAAAAGTTCTTGATTGCATGCTCACTCCTCCTGGCTGAAAAATGACAGATGAAACCAGACAACCATTAATTCATGTAAGCAAATGATAATAATAATAACGAACAGAAAATATAGATTATCATGAGTCGAGGGCCATACTTTGCTCTCAGGTGGCAGTGTTGTCATCCACTCATCTCTCTTTGGTGCCTCTTTTGTAGCAGTGGCCGCAAGAAGTTCCTCATCACCCTCCATGGATATACCTACCACACACATGCATCTTTTAGTTAATACACCTACAGCACAAGCATGATGCTTGTGTTTTAGTAGTCCAATTTCATTCACCCCCTCAAAAAAAGTTTCCATCTCTTCATCCTTTTTTTTTGTTTTTTTTGGGTGAGTGTGTGGTGGTGTTGGGGGGGGGGGGGGGTTGTGCTTAACGAACATAATATAAATATTTGCTTCAATTTCATCAAGAGTCAACAACATATAACATGAAACTGAGCTTGTTTTATTTTTGGTTCTCCCTATCGGAAAGTGAAATATTAAATAAAAATAAAGGCAACAAAATATCTTAATTTATTGGAGATTTTCGACAAACAAGTCAGTCAAACCATATCCGACAAAGCAGTAACCCACCAATTTGAAGCCCATTTCTCGTTTTCGAATGTGCAATTTCTTTCATTGCTCACAAATATTTCCTCACCTGTACTCTAATTACGACGCTCTCATTCAAAAGCGGAGCCCGGATTTATGTCAGGTAGGGCAAAAGTTTCAAAGGCTAAATTTAATAAAAATTAAAAAAAATCTGAACTTATTAGATCTTCGACAAACAAGCCAAACCATATGCCACAAAGCAGTAACCCAATAATTTGCAGCCAATTTCTTGTTTTCATATGTGAAATTAGATACTAGGTTTATTCAATTGCAACTAATACCTTGAATATTTTGGTTTTGTTTTCAATTTAATATTGTACATTCTTTTGTGAAATTAAAAGGTAAAAAGACTGCTTTGAAATTGGTGAAGGTTATTATATTTTATTATATCGTGCATATATTTAAACTTTAATAACTGCATATTACCAAGTTCAATATTTTTCGGTCCCTCCATGGACAAGTTCAATGTATTTATTTGTAGTAAAATAAGCTTAGAAGTACTTATCTGTAACATATGAAAGTTTATGGTACTTTTTTTTAAAATAAGCCGATGCCAAATGATTAAACTGTCAGAAAAATATCAGATCGAGTCGACTATAATTTATGTGCTATAATATAGAGATATATATATCTGATCATAAAACATTATCATTATGCAATTCAATTCTGTGGAAAATGCTTGGATTACGATGAGTTGATGACTAAGAGCAAAAGTAAAATGAAGAAAAAGCTTTAGATGATTATCTATATAATATATGAAAGTTGTGTTGGGGAAATTAACTTTGCCAAAAATAAAATACCAAGAGAATCTGGCAGCATTCAAAAAGCTGTGTTGCGATGGAAAAAAATCTCTCGCCGCATTTCTCAAGTCATGTGATTACTCTTTTTATATTATTCTTTCCCCTTCCTTTTCATTTCTTTGCTTTCTATTTCTTGTCCGTTTTTTCTTCCCTCTTCATTTCAACCTCTCCTCTATCTCTACTGAAAAAAGACACAAGGAAAGTTTGAATATTGATAGCCTCAATTTTCATTTATAAATCTTAAATATCAAGGCTTTTTTCAATTGTTCTTACAAATTAATGATATTTTCTTATAAGATACAAATCTTCATGGTTGTAATCAATTGATGTTGAATATCTTTTGCACATGCTTATAAATTTGAATGCTTACAATGTCTTGAGGAAATTTGCTTTGTTTAATTCATATACTTTGCAATTGACACCTTATTTTTTAGATAGATCTCTACTCCATATAACGCAGACTATCAAACTATACCGCATTCATTATTTTCTTCAAATAGATCTTTGTCCAGACTTAGAATTGACTGATGATTAAGGAATTTTGTGTGGCAGTGAATTGGAATTTTTTATGCGATGTTGTATAGAGAATAAGGTTGGTCGTTGGTTTTGTTTGCTAAAATGCCCAAGTGAACTGAAATTTACATTGTACTTTATGTAGTGATATAAACTGAAAAAATCAAACCGATTTTAACTTTATAAATTTGTAATTTCTTAGAGCAAAGATTTCCCCCCTTCAAAAAATAATGACCGGATATTTTCTTCTGATTTAATTTTTTGTGGACCTATATATATGAGAATAATGAAGAAAAGAGACCCTAAGAGACTTTTTCGTCAGGTGGCGTCAAAATACTACACCCTCCATTTTTTTTGACGATCGACACCCATTTTCTTCAACTTTATCATCGAAAATGTGGATACACCAAATTTCATGCGATTCTAACACCTTTTCACCGTTGATTTAGCAATGTAAAAAGTTATATTGTCGATGAACCGTTAATTTTGCACCCACTAAATCGACGGTGAAAAAATGGCAGAATCACATGAAATTTGGTATATCTACATCTTAGATGATGAAGATGAAGACGATGAATGCCGATTGTCGGGAAAAATGGTGGGGTGTATTTTTTCGACGCCACAGGAGGAAATTCTTTCTTATGACACATTTTCTCCATTTCTCTCTCTCTCTCTCTCTCTCTATATATATATATATATATATATATATATGAGGCTGGTTCTCATTTTTTATTTTGAGGCCAAACTCGTAAACACACAACCCGCCGTATTTTTTACCGATCCGTATAGATCAATGTTGTAAAGTACGGATTCAGAATTTGTTCGGTTGACCGGAGAATAAAGAATATCCGGTTTATTCAGTGAATATTCGGTTTATTTAGATTATGCGGCCATCAATATTTTCATATAAATATTACATATAAAAAATTCAAAAAAATAAAGATAAAAAAAATTAATATACCCATAGCCTAATGGTAAGGCGTTCGAACTAAACCAGAAGATTGTAGGTTCGAGTCTTGGTTGAGAAAGAAGAATGAGAAGAGAAATGCAAGAGTGGATAATTAGCGTGGGTCCCACTGGTCTTTAATTAAGTTGTGGATCACACTTAATTTTTTAGTTGTGGATTTTTTGTTTTGGGCTTAATAGACCAATTCGGCCGAATATTCGCGTTATTCACCCGAACATACGGTTTGTGTAGCGAATATTTAATTTGACTGAATATTGTAGTGTTTATTCGTTTTGCCACCGAATCTGAATATTAGGCCGAATATTCCTTTTTTCAACACTGGTACCGGTCACTTTGATCTACTTGTATTATATAGGTTATGTATAAAGTTTCATGAGATTTGAAGATCCTTAACACATCCATTAAGCATACATGTTCAACGGCTTTTCGGTGCACGAAAAATACGATCGCTTGATTAATGTGTTAGAAGTCTCCAAATCTCGTTAAACTTTATACATAATCTATCTAAAACATGTAGATCAAAGTGATCGGTATGAATCGGTGAAAAACAATGCAGGTTGTGTTCAAATGTTTGGCCTCAAAATAAGAAATGTGAACCGACCTCATAGGATCACACACACACATATATGTTGTCGTAATGATAGTTTTGCATCGGTTAGTGGATTAATTAATTCAATATAATGTAATTTCTCAATTAATGTTTAAGAACATCACGTGTAATGAAGATTTTGCGATTAGTATAATATTAAAAAAATTCGCAAGTGCCGTGTTTTCTTTTTCCTTTTGTGTGTGTGGGGGGGGGGGAGTTATATTTCCGTATGTTCTTAATATTTTGTCTTTAGTGTTTACAATTTTCTGCTAAGCGAAGAGTATGGACTGAAAGCTAAAGTGTAAGATTATTGTTTTAATAAAGCCTGGTATATTCATTTATTGGTAAGTCAACTTTGTTTTTTTATCAACCAATAATGTGAGACCATTAACATGGTTAAAGCTAAAAGGCAGGGAAGGAGGAAAGCAATTCCCTTCTCTCGATAAACAAATTCTTTGAACTTCTCCCAGTAAGAAACCTCATATATAAACTTGTGGATCGGATGCGGGCGAAATTCAAAGGCTGAGATGTTCAGTCGACTCCCCCTAATGGGGTCCGGACCCCTACGAGTGAGCAGAAAAAGGATGAGGAAAGTGGCTCAAATCAATCTCCTCAACCTAGAAAGAGAGCTCCATGATCTTCTTTTTTCTTCTTAAGAACCCGAAGACGAGCTAATCCGTCTTGGTGCAGCTCCTAGTCCTGATCGATTGGCTACCGGGTGTTCACTCAAACTCAAAAAGAATGGAGTCCGAAGCCAATAGCAATCAGCACTCCGGCCATCCATGGGCCAACTTCATGCTAGCTTTCCCTCGCTTGGATCAAGGACCAATAGACCGAGGAGAAAGGAAGGGATCGGCCAGAAGAAATTCGTTTGACCAAAGGTTTGAGATTCATGAGAGAAAATCTAACTTTCTATTCACTCCTGGGATCCGAACAGTCCGGGGGACCACCGCGGCTCCTCTCTTATCGAGAATCCATGCATCCCTTATCAGTGCATGGACAGCTATCTCTCGAGCACAAGTTTAGGTTCGGTCTCAATGGAAAAATGGAGCACCTAACAATGCATCTTTAAACACCAAGAACTACAAGATCGCCCCTTTCATCTATACCAAATTCTATTTTGGTAAGTAGTTAAACTTTGGTTAAGAATACAAAATTTAAAGAAAAATGAAAGAGGAAAATGGAATTATAGGTTATTTTAATTATAAAGTATATCTAATCTATTTGAGTTGTTAGCATAAACCAGCCTTAAAAAGAATGATCCAGATAAAGCCAATATTAAAAGGGCATTTTGTAAAGGAATGGATTAAAATAAGAAACAAAAATCAAAACATCATGCATGGGGTAGGATTCGAGTTTCTAACTGAGGTAAAAGCAATTGCGCCAAATTTCAGGTTGGGAAACAAGTGAAATTCTTTTAATATAAGTTCAGCACACCCCTATTTCACATACATATCCTAACAAACTCGAAATCCAGGTGGGTCGACTGCCTAATCTCGACCCACCCTAGCCCTGTCCCTTCTCATTGTTAGGCCTTTGGCTCAATATAAACCTAATGACTGCCCAGATTACCTTCAGCTGGTAAACATGCCAACACAATCAAATTCATGCATGATTATATTTCATTACTCGAGACAATGTCGTGCATGAATCTTCTCTAGAACCCCTTGCTCCCTTGAATGAGTAGAATCTACTTATTTATTACCTAATTTATATTTATTTTATCTTTCTCCAACAGCTAATACCTATCTTATATCCAGCAGTGTTCTCTCCCACCTGAAAATATGATTCGATACTGCTTTGTATAGCAAATTTGGTTTTCAAATGGTTGTTTAGAAATTTCCAATCCTAATAAAAAGAGGTGCCGACTTGTTGTCAATAAAGTAGAATTTAGTTAGAAACTCGTGCAGTTTGAACTCAAAAATTATAGTCCAAGTGGAATTACTTGAAATAAGAATTATCATAACAAAGAACAAATATCAAACCTTGTGATTGCCTCCATTGTGCAGCTTCACGAAGTTCTCTCAGCTCAGCCTACATCAACAAACATCAACGAAACATGAAAATGATATAAAACCAATTCTTGAAAATTGTTAAGTATGTTACAAAGAGATTGCACTATATTAAATGGGCATTATCCTACTTAATGTAGTAGAACCAAGCAATTACAATAAACCATGTTCAATAAGCTGTGTTAAATGAAAAATATCCTATTCAATAAGCTCTGTATTAAAGAAAAATTATCCTAATGTAGTAGAATCAGGAGATTACAATAAACCATGTTAAATAAGTTCCTTAACGGCTTAGGGGTCAGTGCCAAAAAATAAATAATAAAAATAAGCTCCTTAACTCACGCATAAAATTGTTCCTAACTGAGGTAAAAGGACATAAAATCATGTTTGCATAAAACCAAATATTTAAGGTTGAGGAGAAATAAATGGCAATTAAGAAACATACCTTAAATGCCTCTTGTTCTTCTTTTTGTTTGATTTTATCATCAATAACTTTTCTCTGCAAAATAAATTTTAAAAAAATTCACTTACATTGAGAAATTTATTCCAAATACAAGCCCACAATTAGGAAGCACAATAGCACATTTGTAAGATAAAACTGAACAGCATCATTGAGATGTAAAAATAAATGAAGACACCACCTAGAAAAATGAACACAATGATGATGATGATAACCATCTAGCACCAATATGCTCCTCCATTAAAAAAGTATCTAGCTATAGAACACGCTCTAAATTGAGAAGGCTCAAGCATGGCTTCATATTTTGAGAAGGCTCACAGAAAAATTGGCCAAGTTTCATTAACTAAGCTAAAGCAAACAAACTCAACTACAAATACCTTGGATGGATCTTGTAGATCTTTAAAAGCTTGGTTCAATTTTACAAATGCTTGGTGTGCTTGTGGATGAGTACATTTGTCCGGATGCACCATAAGAGATAACTTCCAATACCTGGCAAAATGAATACATCAAAAACTGCCCTAAAGGAATATATTTTATTTTATATTTCTTTTTAAATAAAAAAAACTCTTTGGAAGCTTGAAAACAACTTCCAGAATGTTGGTCAAAAGGAATAATCTTCTAAACAATGAGAAATAACCTGTGAGCATGCCAAAAACTCATTACCTTGTATAGCTACAATTTTTTCGTATAATATAACAACATTTGGATCCTTTTGAGGCAGGTGCAAACAAGATAAACTTAAGACGTTTTGTGTTGCAAACATACACTTGAGTGCAACTTTTAGAGGTTGGCACTATACTTGGGAACCATTTTGTTTGTTTTCTTACAAAGTCAGTAAGGATTTAGCATCATCCACCATACAGCAAACTTCAACAAATAATCAAGGGTATTCTTATTTTATACAAAATGTTAAGAGATGAGTTAATATAAGCAGTAAATGTTGTGTATCACCTTTTCTTGATATTATCAGATGACATCTTCCAGTTCACTCCTAGCACATCATATGGTTTTTCAACCTCAGCACCAGCAATCCGAGCCACCTAAAGGCAAAGACAAAAGAGAGCAATGTATTACAAAAGCAATTTTTTTAAAATATATAGGGCTACACAGAGAGACGATTCGACATATTGCAATTTTATACAAATAGATAACAGGACAAGTTTAGCCGCGCCATATGATAACAGGAAAAAAAGAGTTGGTGCTTGTAGACAGCATGATATATTTTATATAGCAAGAGAAGGGATGTCCAAAGATATTCATGGTTAAAGATGGAAACTTTGGTGCTTCCTAGTTATATTAAAAGTAAAGTAGTAAACAAAGGTCACCTTTCAATGCGTCCAAATCCTGAGAAAAAAGATACAAAATATTTAATAACGAACATTTTGTGGATACTACACAATCAGGGCATCCGGCAGGGTTTGAACCAGGAGCGCACATGCTATGAGATTGAAAGTCATGGTCTTGGAAACTGATAAGATGAAGGATCTCAAGAGAAGCATGTACATAGAACATTACTGTCTCCTACTAGATACCAGCATAAAGCTCCCTTCAACAGAATTTCATTCATAACAGGCAAAAAAATAAATAACTACAAATGATGTTAAATTAAATTATTAGAATATGATAAAAAGAAGAACCAGAGAAGCGAAGAGAGTTCAAATATGCTGGGAAGCATCAAGATGGCAGATGAGACTCGGTTAATAAAAGAGTATGGCGTTAGGCATATGCATATATTAGATTCAGCAAAAGAAAGCTTTAGTACCTCCTCAAACCGCTCCGCTTCATTTGCTGAAGCAGCTTCAGCAACCATGGCAGGTGGAGGAGGACCTATAAGCAAACCATCATCAGCTTCCAAGTCGGCTTCCCTGAATATACGAGATATATCAAGAATACTTCAATAGGAATATATATTGGTCGGCATAACACAAAAAGCCCAATATATGTATAGGATACATATAATAGCAAAGTAGGTTAGAGAAATGGCAATCACAGCCGCCATAGGAAATTCCTCCTGCGGTGACCAAAAAGCCCGCTTTATACTTTTTAGTTTTTACAGTTTAGATGGATGGTCAACACCTCTAATATTGATCTACATAGCCTAAAACATATATGCACCAAGATTCATATGATTTACAGGATTTATAAGCTTTCATCGGATGGTTGTAAAATTAAAGGTTTTTCTAGAATTCAACATTTACACCTTTAGATCTCTGAGCAATCAGTATGGAAACCACAAGACTTTTTATATACCTAGGATTTAGACCATAAAGATCAACATGCATGATTTTGATCATTGAGTTATAAAGTGTAAGGTTGAATTTTCTGACCGCCGTAGGGGGGAATTTCCTCCTATGGCTGAGATTTCGTTTGCTCAACTCTCAAGTTAGATATAGGAATAGATAATGTTGGAAAGAAAAACTTCACTAACATGTTCATTGAGATTATACCTGAGCAAGGTCTCTGCCGCTGCCAATTCAGCAGCTGCAGCTAATAACTCCCGAGATGGCATCTCAGGTCCAATTAAACTGCAAGGAATATTATTTCGCTTAATAATGTGCATAGACAACATTAATTGAGAATTGAAAAGGTGGCATAGATCTTGAAGAACAAATTAGATAGAAATTTGCAGCTAGTGGAAATGGTATTATCCAATATGGAGAATAAAATAAAAGAAGAGATACTTTTCTTCAGATAAGCACACTTATCCATCATTGTATATATCAAAATCTAAGACTCTGTATATCGTGTTCGCTATATCACATGAATAAATAATATAACATAGAATTAGACTGTGTCATTTTGATAATTGAATGTGTTAATTGAAGCAGAATAAGCAAGAGTAGAACATTCCAGAGTGAATTCTTTCCAAGAAATTGTAACATGGATAAATGATTTAACATACCTTAAAGCCAGACACAACATGAAGCAGCAAGAAATTTCGGTAACAATTTTAAGGCATTGCAGAGGACTGCAATTTTACTATTTAATAAAAAAGGTACTTTTTTTAAAATCAGGAAAAAATAACATGAAGCCACCTTCTTCTACAAGGAGTAGTAGAATCATCCTTTAAATGCAATTCGGTTGGTCTTGCAGGATCGTTATCAGCTTCACTAGTCACACGTTCAAGGTTAGATGCTGAAGGCGGCTCTCCAATTGGTTCTCCAGAAGTAGGCAAGGGGTTCTCTCTTGATTGAATATGTAAGTGTAATACTGGACTAATAATATCCAATGTCCGATGACCATGCTGAGGCAATATGAAGACTCCACTTTCGTTTGTCTTAAGCTTTAAAGAGAAGAAAAGTTTCTTCAAATTTCTTGCCAATGACTCGTCCGAGATCCCCTTCACATCCACTCCTTGCCCATTGTCAATCATTTGGAGAAGCTGCAAAAAGAAGTTGTTAGTAGAAGCAATTGCTACAACAATGCTAAATCTTGAATTGATCTTGATGCAGAAATTCTAAGTGAAAAGGCAGCTTCAACCACTTATCAAAAACAAAAGAATATAGAAATAAATAAATATTTCCTAAACGCGTCTTATATAATCCTCCAGAAGTAATCAGATATGTCCTTCTAGTTTTAGAACCATCGAACTTCAATGTTATTAGTGTGTTTTGTCTCAAAATCATGAATTATTTGAGGAATGGCTCAGTCATAGCATATGCATTGCATCTGTGCTTCTTCAGACAAAGTGAAATCTTTTTGTCTTTTCCAGTGAAAAAAATGATTAATTTCAAGCAAGTAGGACCAAAACATAAACAATGACCTCTAATACAAGGACTGAACAAAGTGCAATATTCAACTTAATGTTTAAGAATTCAAGCAGCTATTCCGCTTCTCTTTTAACCAATTCTTTATTTCCTGTTTCATATATTTACTGGTCATCAAAACCTCGAAATATACAAGTCGGACATTGCAGAACGAGATCAAAGGCTGTTCAAACAACAGAATCAGCTACTTCTAAGTAAAAATTAAATTGAGTCCTTGCTGCAATACAGGAGCAATTACGAAAAACTGCTTCTTATGTGTGTTCCATTCCCCAATCCTATATACAATCAACAAAAAAGTTTATTAAATGGATTGCTTTTGTTTTCTTCTATGCAACATGGATTTCCACACTTTTTTCCCTGTGAGAAAAGCGAGGTTTTTCTTTCCCATTCCTCCAACCCACAACATTAACCTTTTTAGGATACCTTATCAAATGTACCTAGAACACCCAGTTGACTCATATGCTAAGGAATGCATGTATAACCGCATAATGACCTATATATTTAACAAAGAGCTATTACGATTGAGTCACCAACATGGTTTGCAATCTCGGCCGATCCCGACCCGAGATGGCCGATTCCAATACTAATACCGTTCGATACCCAGTTACAGCAGGTTTACCATTTGGTTTGTACACCTCTAGAATTTAGTTTATTAATGGGTTAGTGGATTAAATAATAGATTATTCAACGTTGTTGTAAAAAAACGGAATACTCAGCTGACCACATGGCCGAGTAATCGTATTCATTCCCTAAACGAAAACAAAATTAATTACTCGGTGAATTATTCGGTCATAACGATTATTCAGTTTAAATGGCGATTACATGGTCCGTTAACGATCTGATTACACAGTCCAAGACATTCTCATTCAAATCAAGCCCAAAATCATTGAAACCCAAAGCTGGCCCGGTTTTCAATTAATTGACATATTACCCAGTACCCACGAACTCCCTATTCCAACCCGTGAACTCCCTATTCCAACCCATGAACCAAAACCCATGAACTCCCCAATTAATTAACCTATTAATCTATTATCCATGACACACCATTTCCAACCCGTGACTCATCATCGTAAAACGATTAATCACCAAGTAATCCAATTATACACTACTCGTTGGCCGAATAAACAGAAACCGAGGACGTGTTTCACAACATTATTATTGAATAACGGTTTATTTGTCATCATTATTACTAAAAACATAAAAGCTATACCAAAAATCTTAAAGGTGTTTTTACGAACTATTATAACAACCATTTTAGACATCATTAATTGGCAAATAATTTATCAAGTTGTTTATAGTTGCTTTTAATATACAGATTAAAGAATTTTCTACTTTAAAATTTTGTTTTGTCAAATGATATATAATCTAATACTTCCGATATAGCCAAGATGGCCGATTCTCATCCAAAAAATAGCCACGCGATATTGATACCGACTTCGAGATCGTAAACCTTAGTTACCAAGCCCACCGAGATCTGTTGCAGTATTCGAAACACTACCGGGGCCCACCTCTCCTACTAATCAAAAGCTCATAAGGACATCAGGCGAGTCTTTTCATTTCACAAACACAAAGTGATGCTAGAGATGCTTTGTGTATACTAAAGACCTCTTCTACATATTTTTGTTTCTCCTCCCATGCTAACACGTCAAATATGACTAGCAGATGGTTGAAACCATTATCAGATTAAACGGCTTCCATGCTCTCTCGTTTTGAACAAAAGATGTCATCAAAGACTATTGCATCAACAATCTAAGTTTGTCCATGGTGTTTACTCATCATAACCACAGACACTATGACATCTACTTACATGATAAATTTCCATTTAAAATTTACGATCAACAATCATAGATGTCACCAAAAACTTATCACTTCAATAGCAATTTAAAGAGAATGGCAAGTGAAAAATCCCATTTTGATTAGTCAAATTCGATTCAAAGAAACCCTCCCAAATTTCTGACAATTGATTTAGTAATTAACCTCAATTTCCAAAATCCCCCCCCACACCCCTCCCCTTTCCCCCACAACCCAAAACAATCAAAATTTCCCAAATATTAACCTAATTCCAAAAATCAAACACAAACCCTAAAAAAGCTACAAAAATGATCGTAATCGTCACCTGCTCGAGATCGGGGGCGATTCCAGGGAATCTGCCGAGAATCGCTCGAGCAATGGCTTCAGGTTCCTCCTCATCACGCTCGGATTCATCGCCATCGGAGCTCCTCCTCCTCTTCCTCTTTCTGGAGCTTTTGCGGCTGTGATCTCTCTTCTTTCTGCCGCTTTCCTCGTGCCGGCGGCTCGACCTCCGCCGCCGCCGCCGCCTGTGCCTCCGCCCGTCGCCTCCGCCGTCGGAATATGAGGGCGACGAGGTTGGCGAAGAATCGGAGGAGCTGCTGCTGCTGCTCTCTTCCAAGCTCTTCCTCTTGCTTCTTCTTTTGCTCTTTCCCATTTTGCGCTCTCTTCCCTCTTTCGATTGCTTCTCAAAAATTCGATCTTTTCTCAGGGAACAGGGTAGAACCTCTAAATGGGTGGGTCTGCTCCTTTGATCAAACCCGTTTATTTATTTATTTTTATATAGATCGGGTCCTTCTCGTTTACCACCCGTTCTATAAAAAATTTAGCTAGACACGGAATCATTAATAATTGAGTCAAATCCCTTTATTCATTTTGCCGGAAAAGGAAAAAAGAAAGAAATATGATTGAATGAATGGTATAAATAAAATGTGTTGGAAACGAGCGATGATGGTGGTGTGTGAAACGAGAAATAGGAGACGATGGACGTGGACTTGTAGAAGCGTCGAATAAAATGGTGGAGGACGTAGATTTCGACGCCACCTACGACAAAAAGCCTCCTAAGACCTCTTTACTTCATTATTCTCATTTAGTTAACATATGTTTGGGGGTTGTTTTCATAAATAGCAATCTTTTGGATTGTTTTTTTAAATCCTTGATATTCGGTTGTCTTATGTCAAAAAACTCAATTAATTTTCAGTTTTAATTTAAGAACCTCTATTTACCCAGTAAAAAAAAATCTATATTACTTATCTCTCTGCTATTATAATGCAACACAAGGGGTGCAGGACACTATCAATTTCAATTTCAAAGAAAAAAGCAAAAAAATAAGAAAAGTGCGCTTTTTCGTTATTCTGTCCATTTTACAGATATTTAATGAAAAGAAAATTCCATGTCATAACAATTTATTTCCTTTCACTATAATCACTAATTAATTACTCCCCTCTCTATAACCAGAAAAATCATTTCCTATGCTGGCCCGGCAGTATATGCTGGGACAAGAAAGAGAAGAAATAGAAGTGCAAGTCCCACACACTGCCCAAGGCTGTTCGAAATTGCCCTCCCTTCCTTCTGCCCGAGTGTATTACACTGGGCATGGGGACTAATTTCTCCTATAACTATCCTAGCTTCTCTTCTTTTTATACGTGCCTAAAATGTAAGACTGAAATTTTCTTATTTTAATAAAAGCCCATTTTTATATTTTTGGAGCAAATATTTATTTTATGGTATTTCATTTAACTTTATTTTGGACGATTAGTTGGTTAAATGTTTGATTTGGTTTTTAGGAATTTATTTTAAATTTTTGGTAAAGGAAAAAGGATTTATAAATTATTCCTATGAAAGAAAAAGGAATTTGTTTTAAAAGAAAATTTATTACAAAATGAGAAATAATTATTTAGAATTTTTTTATATTTTTGGTTTTTAAAAGTATTTTTAAATAAGGAAATTGTTTTAAAACTGTTTTTCTAAATAAAAAAGGATATAAACATAACAAGGCTTGAGCCCAGAAGCCCCAGGCCCGAACACGGCCCTGCTGAGCCCAAGCCCGGCCTGCACGGGAGGCTGAGGCCACGTAGCGCCGCCACGCGGGCATGCACATGGCGCGCACGAGTAAGACCGTTAAACAAGCCGAGATTTAGGTTGTTCGGCTTGATTCAATTATTTAAACGGGCTTAACAACTTATTCAAGCTTGGCTCGTTTATTTATCAAATGAGCCCGAGCCGAGCCTTCATCAAAACCGAGCGAGCCTCGAGTTTTATCGAGCCTATCTAAAATCTTTACAAAAAACCTATAAATAATTACATCAATATACAAAAACATCATATATTATATCCGAGGGCCATCCATAGCCGAGAGGGTGTGCTACGTTTCGGGACTCGTTTGTGTGTACCTGATATCGATGGGTTGAGACGCGAGATCCTAGAGCAGGCACATCAGTCAGCTTAGTGTGTTCACCCAGGTTCCACCAAGATGTATCGTGACTTGAGAGATATCTACTAGTGGACGGGGATGAAGAGTGATGTTTCGGATTTCATTTCGAGGTGCCTGACTTGTCAGCAAGTCAAGGCTGAGCATCAGAGACCGGCAGGAGAGTTGCAGCCTTTACCCGTTCCGGAGTAGAAATGGGAACAGATCTCCATGGATTTCGTTGTGGGTCTACCCGGGTCCAGTCGAGGGTATGACTCCATTTGGGTGATTGTTGACCGGTTGACGAAAGCGGCCCACTTTCTTCCAGTGAAGACCGCTTTCGGTTATACTCAGTATGCTCAGTTGTACATTGATGAGATTGTGCGTTTGCACGGCGTTCCCACATGCATCGTATCCGACATGGGCACCCATTTCACTAGCCGACTTTGGCAGAAGCTTCAGGAAGTTTTGGGTACCCGATTGAGTTTTAGCACCGCTTTCCATCCGTAGACCGATGGTCAGTCAGAGCGGACTATACAGACACTGGAGGATATGCTTCGTGCGTGCGTACTTGATTTTGGTGGCAGTTAGGATCGTCACTTGCCGTTAATAGAGTTCTCCTACAATAACAGTTATCAAGAGACGATTCAGATGGTGCCTTTTGAGGCTTTGTATGGTAGAAAGTGTCGATCGCCGGTCTGTTGGACCGAACTCAGCGAGAGCAGGATTTTGGGACCCCAGCTAGTTCAAGAGACTACGGAGAAAATTCAGTTAATTCGAGATAGGATGAGAGCAGCTCAGTGCAGACAGAAGTCTTATGCCGACCGTCGTCGTCGCAGGCTCGAGTTCGCAGTGGGGGATCATGTATTCCTACGGATTTCTCCGATGAAGCGCATGATGAGATTTGGGAAGAAAGGGAAGTTTAATCCCAGATTTGTAGGTCCTTTTGAGATCCTTGAGCGAGTTGGTACCGTTGCCTATCGTTTGGCACTTCCGTCCAGTTTTCCGGATGTTCACCATGTATTCCATGTATCGATGCTTCGCAAGTACCTTCATGACCCTTATCCAGCACCAGACCATTCAGTTAGAGCGCGATCTTTCGTTCACCGAGCAGCCGGTAGTTATATTGGATCGGCAGGTGAAGAAACTTCGATCAAAGGTCTTGCCATCTGTGAAGGTTCTTTGGCGTGACCCGAATAGTGAAGAGGTCACTTGGGAAGCCGAGAGCGAGATGCGGAATAAATTCTCTCATCTCTTTGAAGGTACGCATAGTAAGATTTTTAAATTCGGAGACCGAATTTCTTTAAGGGGGGAAGATTGTAACACCTTAGAATGCGATTAGTGTTAATTAAGCGATAATGCGGGTTTTTAGTAAAAAGTTAACCAAAATAGTTTTCACATATTTTATAAAAATTAATTAATATTTTATTATTATTTGTTTTGGCTTGCACACACATGTGCATGTTAACTTGGGGATTATGGAAGTGTTAACCATGCTTAAGTAGCCATGGCACCTTAACCCTCATGCCATTATGTTATATGTATTTATTTAATTGTTTAGTTTTTTAAAATAAAGGGTTTGAATTAGGGTTGACTTGAGAGAGGGAGGGAGAGAGAGAGTTGACAATGGGAATGATGAGGCATGGGGCAAGCATGGGGAGCATTTAATGAGGAGAGAGAAAGGGGCATGGCTCGTCCTAACCTCACACCCCCATTTTTCTCTTCACCACTCTCACACCCTCATTTTTTCCAAATCACTCACTCTCTCATTTGTGTTCTTCCTCTCCTCTCCTCTCCTCTCTCCTCAACTGAAACCTACCTAGTTCATCACAAAACCTAAGCAAAATCTTCACTAAACCTCACTAAAACCCTTCACAAGCCTAGTTAAGCCTCTAAAGATGACTTGGAGCATGGAAAGCTAGGGTTTTTGAGCAAGTGTGGTAAGGTAGTGATCCCTAACTGTTAATTAGGTCTTTATAATGTTGTATTGCCTAGTAGTTGCTGTTTAGAACACTAAAGTTATAGTTTTTGTGTAATATCGTATTTTTAGTGTTATTTTGGGGTCTCTGTGATCTGCTATCACCACGATGGGTTACTATAAAATCTAGCAATATAGTAGTGCTGTGTTAGAGGCCCTGAGTGTTCACCTGAAACCTGAACCCAACCCAACCTAGCAAAACCGGCGAGGCATAGAGGAATTCCGGCGTCACCGGATTTTCAGGGGACTGGGGAGTTGGGGTTTTGAGGGTAGCTGTCCGTGTATTATCCTGGGTTTTTGGTACTGCTGGATTTTTGTGTTTTGACTGTAGGCAAAATCTGGGAACACTTTGCTAATTTCCAGTGTTTCGACAACGCGTGTTACGATATCCGACACGGTTCGAGTTCTTTGTGTGGCTTGTTGCACTTAGGTTTGATTTAGAATGTCGCTACACACGTTAGCCACTAAGCGAACACTTGAGAGTTTGTTAGAGTCGGTGTGTCGATCTAAACGTAGTTTGTATGTATTATTGAACGGTTTCTAAGTTGCACTTGTTATGTTTTGTGTGATATTAAAAGCGAGTGCGGGGACTTCAGACGCTACAAAGAAGGGAAAGCAGGTGGTTGGATTTACCTAGCTCGAGATCATCGGTGAGTAGATTTAAAATCTACGGGGAAATCGCCCGTATGGCGTTAAGCGTCGAGGGCTAGATATGATGTTATATCCACATGTTATATGCATATGAATTGATTGTGCATGAGCATCATTGCATACCATTACTTGTTGTACCTTGACTTAGTACCTATTGGACACTGCACCATTACTGACGGTTCATGTTGCACGAGCACTAAATTGTATACTAAACACATACTGTTGGTAATTGTCATGACACGCACAACATATATACATATGTGGTACTGCATGAGTTATCGACATTGAGGCAGTTGTTCTTATATCACCTTACTAAGGGAATATGTATTGTTCCGCATTCACTATTATCAATAGTTAGACGTTGATTCTTGTTTTATTGCGCATATGAAATGTATCATGCATACATACCTACATGCATACACACATACCTTGCAATAGCTACATATACACATTTATATGATGTTGCATTTGACTTTGGAGAATATGGGAACCGCATGATATTATTAAAAACTTGATTCAGTTAAAAAAGCGGTTTTCCCTTGATATGCTCATATTACTTGTCACGACCCAAAGTTCGGCCCATGACCGGCACTTAACTACGTAACGTCTACAGGCGTAACGCAATTAAGTAAGCCGAAAACCCAGAAATCAAAACCATTGAAAGTAGAGAGTGATGAAAACATTGGTTTAAAACATT
This sequence comes from Agapanthus africanus, assembly GCA_030015575.1. NCBI lineage: Eukaryota > Viridiplantae > Streptophyta > Magnoliopsida > Asparagales > Amaryllidaceae > Agapanthus > Agapanthus africanus. Next base: position 692,758,025 of record CM057342.1, on the reverse strand, counting down.
TAGAAACCTCGAGTAAAATATTTAAAGTTTAAATTATTTTCTTAAAAAAAATTCGGCAGCACCTCCTTTGTAAAAACTAGCCCCGAAAACGGGTATAAGACATGATATAAGTAAAATGACATATAATATAGATAAAGTATCCCCAAACGGGAGCAAACACGCCCAACGGCGGAAACAATCACCACGAGAAAAAAATATACGACGACGTAGCGAAGAAACGACAATAAAGGTGAAAAACAGCCTAAAAGAATAAACTGTATAAATAAAACCGGCTCACACGAGCTCGACATCCAGAGTACAAAATAATATACAACATCGTCCTCACAACTAGTCTCTAAGTCAATACATGATATGGTATGTCACGCCCCGTTTCCCAGAGTACGCTAAAGTGGGCACGCGACATAGCCAACCATGCTACCTGTGGGTAGGAAGTATCCATCCACAGTCACATTACGGCTGTAGAGATATCAAGAACAAAATAAAACTATCTAAACATGTTCATAATCCAAGATAACATGAGTCAAGAATAATAAAATGCGGAAGCGAAAGATCCAATACAAATAACTAGAATGTACGTCCCATAATGCGGGCTCACATCAGGAATAAAAATGCAAGAAAGAAAAGCTAACTACTGCTGACACTCACAGCTCAGCCTGTCGGCTGAAGTACTCCTGCTCGGACTGCGACAGCGGTACAGAATCTGGGCCATCCAAAACCCAGACGTCAGCGCGTCAAGTCATCAAGTAATAACATAATAAACAGGGTAACAGGCAATGCGAATATAAACATGAATAAAGCAAGGGCAACAGTGATATAAATCAGAGCAGTGCAGTGGGTAAACTAAACTGTTCTATCAGGTTCTCTGCCCTAAAGTCTTTGAAACCAAATTGATGAATCATCGATGTAACTCAATAGTATCCCGTACATACCCGGGACCACGGCCCCAGATTCTCGGTGCTGAAACCGAGACATGCCGCTAGGCACTAAACAGGAATGTGTACAGATGAATGATGTCAGTAGCATCATTCCAAGGCTGGCCTAGCCTCTAAACTGATCAGAACAGGTAGCGAACTGTTGAGTTACAAGTCAGGTTTAATCTTTGATTTTCCCATACCCCCAAGCTATATGTGTATGTCAAGTCAGGTATCCCGTAATCAAGAAACTAATGCCAACACAGGATCAGGTAAACATGTTTGTCTGGATAGATAACGGGAACGATCCATGAGGACTACATGTCAGGTTTGTTGGCATTAGACACAAGATCAGGTAACGGGTCAGCTCATGGTACATCAGGTCAAGTCAAGCAGTATACGGTACCATGTCGGGTCAATCAATATATATGTAGCAAGTCATGTCAAGATGTAAATGATATCATGGGTGTGCTCATAATCAGTTACAAAATCCAGCACGGTTGTCAATAACATAATCTAAACAATGAATTAAACCATAAGCAGATTCAATTAATTAGCAGTACAATTATCAGTTGTATTTTTAGAGATGATTTCAACAACGTAAGAATACAGTATGACAAATTTTGGCCGTTAAATCATGTTAACAAGTTTTAAGAACCTTTTAGGTGCAATGATTTATATATGGGTTCAATGGACGGAATCACAGCTAATACAGATTAAATGCGCACAAGTGTCCGAATGGAGTAAAACGATAGAAGAAGTGCCGTAGGCTACGTCATTAGTGAAAGTGTAATTAAAACATGTAATTGTGGTTATTAGGTTCAATACAGTAATTACAAAAGGTAGGTTCCAAGTTTGAAAGATAAAATGATATATAACAATATTGAACACGAAAATGGGAAATGATCGTACTAAAGTTAAAACTACAGGTTTAGGGTGTCATTAATGTGTAAGTAAATATTATTTAGCATGCAGCAAGGGGTACTTGCCTCGACGGGTCGCGAATCGGGAAACGGAACGTAAAACGTCGGCGGGGAAACTCGCGAAGGGCGCACGGTTCACGGAATGAACCCAAACGACGAACAGTGGAACCACACGGGTCGGGGTACCACGCTGGAACGTCGGGACGCGTCGCCGGCACGGCCGGATTCCGGCGAGATACAAAAAACAGTAAGCAACTAAAGAATCACATGAAAGGAAGAAGAAGGGAAGAGGGGAAGGAGGATAGAGAGGAGGGAAGGATACTCACTCTAGATTGTGAAGGGGTCGTGATGGTCGACGGCGTCGACGGAGTTCCGGCGGATCACCTGCAGGGAACAACGGCGATCAAGAATGGAAACAGAACTGCAAAGAAAAGAAAAGGAAAAGAAGGAAGGAGAAGAAGGAGAGGAGGGGAAGCGATGCTCACCGAGGGATGCACGAGGCCGGGGGACGGAGACGGGTCGTCGGCAGCGATTTTTGGCGGCGCCGACGTGTGCAGGGGTGCGCAGTTTCTCCCGTGCAGGCGCTCGGGAAGGAGGGGAAAGGAGGAAGGAGGTGCAGTGGGGATGACGAGGGCGAGGAGACGATGCGATCGGCAATGAGGGCGTCGGCGTTGGGGCTGCGGCGGCGAAGGGCGAGACGGCTAGGGCTCGTGACGTTGGGTTCGCGTTTAAAGAAAAGGAGGAGGGAAAGAAAATATATGGGAGAGAGAGAGAGATATACAGGGGGGGAGAGAGAGAGAGAGAGAGAGAGAGAAAGCGAGAGAGAGAGAGATAAGGTGGGCCCACGGGATAAAAGAAGGAAGGTGATTGGCTGAAGGATTTGTTAAAGAAAAATTGAGAAAGATTTCAAGGAAGGAAAAATATATATAGGTTTATAAAAATATTATTCGACGGTTTAAAAGAAATATTAGAAATTGGGATTTTGGCGCAAAGTAAAATATTTCCAACTTGCGCCCGGGTCGGGTCCAAAAATTCAAAATTGAAATAAGAAAATTTTAGGCAGGATCCAAAATTTAAAATGAAGTATTTTACAGTCAAAAAGCATACCCCCAAAACGGACAACGTACGCGCGCGTAGCCGTCCAAACTCGCCCGTTTCACTGAACGGGACGAGAACACGATGCACGGACGCTACAACATGGTTAGGGGTGTCAAGCATGCCATGACGAATATTTTTAATTTTATTTTAGATGCCTTAAATTGTCATATGCAGAAATGAATTGACGGGGTAAAATAAGTAATAATCAAGCGAGATAAATGAAATAAAGGCCACACTCCAATCATAAGGTAACAGAAACTAGTAGCATTGGGCTCGGTTGTTACATTATACCCAACTACAAAAAGAATTTCGTCCTTAAAATTCCAAGAATACAAGGATAGGCAACAAATAACTACAAGAAAAGATGAGGAAACTTCTGCCGGATTTCATCTTCTCGTTCCCAAGTGGACTCTCCATGCGAGCGATTACCCCAAGAAACAAGCACAAGAGAGATCACCTTGTTCTTAAGAACCTTTTCCCTACGATCCACAATTTCAATCGGTCGCTCCTCAAAAGTTAAGTCTTCTCGTACAGTTAGCTCCGAATGATCCAATACATGCGTTTCATCACGAACATACTTACGGAGTTGAGATACGTGAAACACATCGTGCACATTCGCCAAGGACTGCGGTAACGCCAAACGATAAGCTACCTCACCAACACGCTCCAAGATCTCAAAGGGTCCAACGAATCGAGGACTAAGCTTTCCTCGACTTCCAAAACGAATCACCCCTCTAGTTGGTGATATCTTCAAGAATACCAAATCACCCACGGCGAACTCTAGAGGTCTTCTTGACGTGTCTGCCCAACTCTTCTGTCGGTCTTGAGCTGCCTTCATATGATTTCTGATAGTGTTAACTTTCTCAACTGTCTGCACAACCAAATCTGGTCCCAACAATCTTCGTTCACCGATATCGTCCCAACAAACAGGTGAACGGCATTTACGACCATACAAAGCTTCAAATGGATCCATCTGGATAGTTGCCTGAAAACTGTTGTTGTAAGAAAACTCCACCAAATGTAGATGATCCTCCCAAGACCCCTTGAAGTCCAACATGCATGCTCTCAGCATATTCTCAAGAGTTTAGATTGTTCTCTCGGACTGACCATCAGTTTGAGGATGATAAGCTGTGCTAAACTTCAATCGAGTCCCCAAACTTTCCTGTAAACTCCGCCAAAAGTGTGATAAGAACCGAGTGTCACGATCGAACACGATGCTTACCGGTACTCCATGCAATCTTACAATCTCCTGCATGTACCGCTCCGCCAAAGTCTCTGTTGATTGACCAACCCGAAAAGGAATAAAGTGAGCTGCCTTGGTCAATCGATCAACAATCACCCATACAGCATTGTTGCCTTTTGGACTTCGCGGTAAAGCCGTCACGAAATCCATGGTTATATGTTCCCACTTCCACTGAGGAATCGGAAGTGGTTGCAATAAACCAGCAACCCTTTGATGTTCAGCCTTGACTTGCTGACACACCAAGCACTTTGTCACAAAGCGAGCAATCTCCCATTTCATGCCTTCCCACTAGAAATGCTGTCGAATATCTCGGTACATCTTTGTGCCTCCAGGATGTACAGAATAAGCTGAACTGTGTGCTTCTTTCATAAGCTCTTCACGAATATCTCCCTTTGGCACACACAAACGGTTACCATACCTCAACGAACCATCTTCGTGGATCAATAAATCTGTTCGTAGTTCGGCTTCAACCTGTTCTCGAAACTTTTGCAGTCTAGGATCCTGCGATTGTGCTGCTTTAATATTCTCTATCAATGATGAATGTACTTGCAGCTGCATCAACTGTCCCGTAGAATGCGGTAGCACAACCTCCAAATCAAATCTTCGAAAATCTTCAACGAGCTCCTTCTGCGTAGTTAACACCTGAATTGCTGGTAACCGACTAAGCGCATCTGGCACGACATTAACCTTCTCCGGATGGTACTTAAGATCAAGATCGTAGTCAGCCATCAGCTCCAACCATCTACGCTGCCTCATATTAAGCTCCCTCTGCGTGAACACATACTTCAAACTCTTATGATCAGTAAAAACTTCGACCCTTTCGCCTAAAAGGTAGTGTCTCCAAATTTTCAAAGCGAAAATCACAGCCGCAAGTTTCAAGTCATGCGTTGGGTAATTCTTCTCATGGGTCTTCAACTGTCTCGATGCGTACGCTACAACCTTCCCATGCTGCATCAAAACACATCCCAATCCTTTCCCAGATGCATCGATGTGAATCACCAATCCTCCGGAATTGTCTGGCACGGTCAGAATAGGGGCGGTTATCAACTTCTGCTTCAACGTCTCAAAAGCTAACGCACACTTATCCGTCCATACAAAAGGTACCTTCTTGCGCGTAAGCTTGGTTAACGGCTCCGCCAGACGAGCAAAGTTCTCCACAAATCTTCTGTAATACCCGGCGAGTCCAAGAAAGCTTCTTATCTCCGCAACATTCTTTGGAATCGGCCAATCTTGAACTGCTGCAATCTTTTCGGGATCGACGGCGATTCCATCGCCAGACACAACATGCCTCAAAAACTTTACTTCCTCCAGCCAAAACTCGCACTTACTCATCTTCGCATACAACTTCTCTTATCTCAACGTCTGCAGTGCGATCTTCAAATGTTCCACATGCTCTTCAAAACTCTTTGAGTAAACCAGAATATCGTCAATGAATACCATAATAAACTGGTCCAAGAATGGTGAGAAGATTCGGTTCATCAAGTCCATGAATATCGCCAGTGCATTCGTTACTCCGAAGGGCATCACTAAGTATTCGTAATGTCCATACCGAGTTTGGAACGCCGTCTTGCAAATATCTTCTGCTTTCACTCGGACCTGATGATATCCGGATCGCAAATCCAGCTTCGAGAATACCCTCGCACCACTAAGCTGATCGAAAAGTTCGCCAATGCGAGGGATCGGGTACTTGTTCTTAATAGTCACTCGGTTTAATTCTCGATAGTCGATGCACATCCTTCTTGTGCCATCCTTCTTCTTTATTAGAAGAAATGGAGCTCCCCAAAGCGAGTTACTGCTTCGAATCCAACCCTTCTCAAGCAATTCAGCAACATGTTTCTTGACTTCTTCCAACTCTACTGGTGCCATTGGATAATACGCTTTGGATACTGGCGCTGCACCAGGAATAAGATCAATCGCAAACTCCACGTCTCGCTTCGGCGGTAAACCCGATATATCTTCAAACACGTCCATAAAATCGCGAACAACAGCCGGCTCTTCGCTTTTATCAACTTCCATTGATGCAAGAATATTGTTTGTCGGCCTGGCCCTAAACTCGACTGGCCCGACAGAACTGCTTCCTCCAGTGAAGCTAAACTCGGGATGTCCGGAAATCTGGAAAATTACTTTCTTTGCCCTACAATCAATGTGAGCGTGGAAAGTGCCAAGAAAATCCATTCCCAAGACGACTTCGTAGCTGCCCGTATCAATCACCAAGAAATCTGCAAAAAGCTCCCGTCCGCAAACAGCAACTGTACAATCTTTACATTCCCTACTAAATATGATTTTCCCATTCCCAGTGTGTATGTCCCAGAAACTAGACAGGGTCGTGCAGGTAATCGAGTGTGTAGTTATAAACTTGGATGACATAAAACAATGGGATGCACCAGAATCAAATAACGCCAATGCGGGAAAACCATGAACGAGTAAAGTACCTGAAACAACCTCTCCTGACGCCTTAGCTTCTTCAGCTGTCAAGGTAAAAGCTTGAGCCTGATTAGGTCCTTGAGTCAGCTGTTTCTGTCCCTGGAACGATCTCTGCGGAGGCTTCTGAATATCATCCCTCGTACGAAGCTTCGACGGACAAGCACTAACAACGTGATCTGCCGCTCCACAAACCAAACAGAGTCCCAGCCTCCTTCGACAATCCCTTTGCACGTGGCCAGGTAAATTGCAGTAGTTACAAATCATGCTCTTTCTTCGATCGATGACAACAGGCTTCTTCATGGGTGCTACACCTCGACGGTCCACTGGAATACCTCTGCGACCATGAGCTTGGTTTGGTACAATTACTGGCTTCCTTACCGCAACTGCTGTCTGCTGAAAACTCCCCTTCATCCCAGATAAACTCTGCTGCTCTCGGGCTGCCGCAAGTACTTGTGAGAAAGTGGTCAAACCCAGGGAGACAATCTGCCTCTGGATGTCCACGTCCAAGCTGCGCATGAACCTCCGTGCCCTGTCTGCATCGTTGGCAACTAAAGGTCCAGCGAATCTGCCGAGTCTTGTCCATTCTGCTGCATGCACATTGATTGAAAGAATTGTTGTTAACCGCAATCAAGACGGTGTCGCTATGCAGCTAGCCGGTTGAGCACGGGTCGATCCACAGGGAGATGGTTGTGTTTCCTCTCTTGTTTTAGACGATTCAATAAAGAATTTGTGTATGTTCGAGACTATCCTATGTGTAATATTTGCAAGTATAAAGTTGTTAAGAAAAAGATACGAGATTATAAGCTACAGAAATCCGTGCTCAAAACCTTTGAGCCGAATCTTGACCAATTGAAGCTAAGCAATCGGCAACAACGTGGATTAGGGGATTTAAGCGCGGTATTCGTGGAATACGGCTTATTTACCCTTGTCCCTCCGTTCTAGTCTCTTGCTTTCGCCTCCGGCCAAACCGAACGCAACCGGTCGCGGTTAGGAATCACCGTTACCTTGTCAGGGTACGGTGCCTAACGGAGCGCTTGCGTATGGTTTGGGCGGAGTTCAATGGAAGATACGGGAAAAGGAAATGGGCAAAGAAAATCTTTAACTTATAATATCGTATTTCTTCTTAACAATAATAATTATTACAACATTCACAAAATGGACAAAAGAGAGCAAAAGAAAAGAAAAGAGAAAAGAAAAGATTACAAGAAATTAAGTGCATGAATTAAATTGCAAGAAAGTAAAGACAAGAATGAAAAATGCAAGTAATAAATTATAAGAACCATAGAACTCAAAACAAGCATGGGATCAATAGCCAACCCTTAAACTTGCAAGCTCAATCAAGAGGTTGCAAGATCAAGGGAAGGGTAGAGAACGCATGTGAATTGAAGCGCTAAGGCGAGAACGAAATGACACAACCCCTTGAGACCAATGACCAAAACTTAAACTTGCAAGCTCACTTAAGAGGTTGCAAGATCAAGTTAAGGTAGAGAGCTCAAGGGGGAAGCTAAACAAAAAGAATAATACAAAAACCTTCATCTTTATTCACATCCACAAAAAGCTCTCACTACAATTCATGGAAGAGGAATGAAGAAGAAGAAGAAAAAGAACTAAAACTACAAAAGAAAGAGGAACAAAAGAATGACCCTTGGCTTTGGCAAGTTCTGCTGTATTTATAGGCAGGGAGTTGAAGATCTAGGGCAACCACCAGAGCACATGGGAAGTACCCAAAATACCCCCAAAAGACGACAATGTGAGGACTCCACATGGCCGCGGATCCGCGGCCAATACCCCCTATTGGCCGCGGATCCGCGGCCCTATAGTGGGATTAGGGGCTGTGTTTTCTTGTACGGCCCTGATCTGCAGTCCCCTGTTGTCTGGTACACCTATTTTCTGAAAATACTTTCACAATTCTTCCAGAATTTCTGTTGAGGAAAGGTGGACTTTTTGTGGATGTTTTTGTCATGATTGCCTCGAGCTCCGCGTAGATTTCTTGGAACTTGTTGTTGCCATTGAGCCTTGTGCATGAAGGTGACATTGATTTGACATTTTGTCTTCCTAAACTGGTATCTGGCAACATACGGATGACGAGCGGAGACCGTGTTTTCTCAGTGGTTGGCAGGAACCCGGATTTTGTCGTGTTTTCTATGAATTTACCGTTTTAGAACCGAGAACCTGTATCCTGCAAATATATAACAAACACGGATTAAAAGCACCTACCTATAAACAACCGAGCGTAAGAATGGGCGGTATAAAATGCAGTATTCTGTGATGAACAAATACCCCAAAACTTAACTTTTGCTCGTCCCGAGCAAAACCAATTATTCACAAAAATAAAATGATAATCGCACTTTCGCAGGGAACGCGATTGCACTGAGCGCGTGCAACAAGCCGTTAAACCTCTAGGTGTCCCTAGTAGGAGGAGTGTTGTCTCCTGAGGGTTTTCAGCGGATTACACCCACAAAATCCCGTCAAGCTAGTTTGTAAAATGACTAAGATTCAAACCCTAAAGTTTTGTTTTAGAAAATAACAATTCTATAATCCTAAGTCTAGACCATCGAACCTTTATTTTTCACACCTCGCTTCTTATTTAACTACAGATTTTATATGTCTTTACGTGTAGTGCAAATAGTGTCGTTAAGTTCCAGAAGGATCGATTAAAGTCATCATGTCGCACAATAAAGCCCAGATAACAATTTTAAAAGGATCACATAAGTTTTATAAAGAGTTAAGTATTTTTCAAGTTTCGTTTTCCAGTAAGGTTTCAACTTCAGAATTTCTATCTTCCTTAACAGGAAACTAAGTCGTATTTTTCACTCCACCTTTTTCTTGTTTTCATTTCATACACACCTCTGTGATCGTGCAACAGTCTTTATCATAAAATAAAACCTTCATATCTCCGTTAATTTTTTTTTTTATAAAAGCCTGTCTTTTATCAAGATTATTCTCACAAAAAGAACCGTTAGGAATTTTAACTCGGAGAGAACACTTGCTTGACTTTGTTTTAAATTGGACTTTCTAGGCTTCTTAGCGAGCTTTGGGCCAATGCACCCAAACCAGTTGGTTTTAAGGCATTAGGTGTAGAAACACCCCAGCGGACTTAATTACTCAAGTTACCTAGGTCCAAAAACAAAAGACAGTTTGACGTGAAAATCAGATGATTCAATACGAACGGAGATATAACCGGTAGTTCAATTATTTTTTTGGATAAAAGACGTGTTTAGTGGGTTTGGTGTGTAATCATTCCAATCAAGTTTCCGATGGGTTATTTTTCAGACTTAGCTCCAATTACGGCATCAATAACATTCCTTCATATTCGCTTTACTTCATAAACTATTCTTGACATTACTTATTTCAGAACAAACCTATTTGATCCTCAGAAAATCATTTATCTGTTTAAAAGTTTAAACATGAAAGACTTGTCATCTAATTCCAAAAATTCACGACACGTGTAGTGTGATGTAAAGACGTATATCAGCTATAGTTAACTTCAAAGGAGAGTTATCTTTCAGGTTTTCAAAATCCAAACATAAGATCTAGTTATTCCTATTTTTTCAAACAAAAACCGTCGAATGTTGAATCAGAGTTCTTCCACAAGCTAACTTGACAAAAAGTTTTTATATTTTTAGAAAATTTTCAGATTTTTATGGATTTTATGGATTTAATATGCAGATGCAAAATATAAATATGAATGCGAAGGAAGAAAGCGTACCGAGCACACCCCCAAACTTAAACTTGACAGTGCCCTCACTGTCAGGCTATACCAAGAGGGTCAAAATTGCCGGTGCTCCCTAAAAACAAATTATATACAAAACAAAAAGGAAAACAAAAATATATACAAAAAAAGTGTCCCCCCCAAACTTAAGTAAAACAGTGTTTCCACTGTTAAGCGTTGAAATTCAGGATTTAGGGGGGAAAGAACAGTATCAAGCTATACAAGGCCTTACACAGGCCAAAAGTGAGCACCAACCATTCAAAGATTTTATCGCTATAATGTACCGGTTGGTGGAAGAAGGCGTAGAGGAAAGAGATGGAGAATACGCGAGACCGTATGGAGATAGAAGTGGTATACGGTCTCGGTATATGAGAGGAAGAAGAATGGCGGAAGGGAAAAAGAAGTGGAATACGAACTTGAGGGTGCAAATGGAGTAAATAGATTAGCATAATTTGTGATGACCGATGTGTGAAAAGTGATTGTGCTAATATATTTACTCGTCGAGAAATTGGGTCGAATCCCTCAAGATTCGTAAGAAACCATGGGTACGCCGAACTTGGTAAACCAGACATATGAAATGAAAGTGAGACAGGTTCTTGCAAGGTCGGAACGATGGAAAGGATGGAGGGAAGTGGTTGAGGAAGGGTATCGGTTAAGGGTTCTGGAGGGTGTATACAGTCAGTGAAAGGAACAGGATGAATTGGAAAATCCGACTCATCATCTAGAACTGTTTCATCCTCAAAATTCTCCTCAAAATTTAGCACATCCATGCTCTTCTCTTCAAAGTCCAGACGCATATGGGGTTCGGGAAAAACATTTAATGACTTGGGATGATGATTTGAAGAGACAAACTCAGCCAAATCTACGAGTTCATCATCCAAAATATCCCCAGCGTCAATATCCTCAATCAAGTGAAAATCAAAATTCTCTGACACCTCATCAAAAGCATGGATATTAATCGATTCTGGTTCTAAGATATAGGTGTAGAGGTCAAAAGGATTAGGTATGGTTTCACTTGGAAGGGACCTTTCACAATCGGGCAAATCAAACACTACGAAGTCGCACAACTCATTCATCATTCTATCTTCAATTGATAAATCATGTGGGATACTCGATAGACTTTCAAAACAGGAGTTGTGGGATTCAATTTGGGACGGGTAGGTTTGATTTGGAAGGGGGTACATCTCACTCTCTCCACTCAAATTCACAGCCTGTCCTGCCGCCTCATCATACATTGAAAAAGTTGGAGCTAGTTGAAAACTAGCTACCGGGTCACTAGGTTGCATGAGGGCGGCCATGGACGCATTCAAATCCATCATCTGTTGGCTTGACGCTACCCTAAAGTCTTCCAACGACTGTTCCAGACTAGACATGGGTTGTGAAGGGGTTTCAGTAAAAGATTCAAAGTTGTTTGGATACTGAAAACTCCCAAATGGCGGTTCTGAAGCAATGTCTAGGGAAGGTGCAAAAGTAGGGTAGGATTGGTAGGAATTGAATGGCTGGATAGGAGAAGGATCAACATTTGGATAGGAAGGTGAATGGAAATGTTGATCCCAAGAATTTGAAGTGGTGAAAGGAGTGAAAGATCGGCTACGAGATTGTTCAATACGTTCAGCAAGAGACATAGGTCTTGTGGCCACAACTGGACTTTCAAAAGGGGTATCAACGCAAGAAGGGGTGAATGTTTGAAACGGTTGGTACGAAGTGGATTGCGGGGTCCAGTTGTTCGTCCGAGATGCGTCTATCCGATCTTTCAAAGAAATTTTTGGCATGGAGGGATCGTTTGAAGTTCGACCAAAACAAGAACCGTAAGAAGTAATGTCTGGTTGGGGGCACCAAAGTTCGGCAAGAGTTTTTCGAGGTGGGGTACCCATGATATGAAGAGAGAGAAAGAAAGGTAGAGAAAAGGAGGGGAAAAAGAATGTGATATTTTTTTAAAATATTTTTTATATATTAACAGAAGAATGAAATATACACACAAAAAGAATATGGACAAAAACAATCATGACACAAAAATACCACACACCTAATCGTTCTAGGGTTCACCTAGGTCAACTAGACCTGCTCCAGAACTTGATTGTCGAAGTAAAACTGTGTCGAGAAACGGGCTCAAGATACACTGATCACGAGGCCAGGTAAGTGCAGAGATAAGGGGAGGTTTTCCAACGCTTTCGCGAAGTTCCTTAATTAAATAACCCTTTCTCTTTTGGCGGTTTCGCCGTTAACACTTTCCTAGACACCCCGTAAACAATATACCGTTAAGCGAGGTTCTAAACACAGTCGACTTCTCCTAGTGAGCGCGAAGTCCTTAAGGCTTAAAGTCTAGTTTCTTTTAAAATTTGTGCGGGTAAACGTTATGCTCAAGTTCGTGATTTGTGGGCCACGGAAAAGGTGATGAAATCCTTTACCGTATATTGTGGGGTTCGCTTGCCCTTAAGTCCGTATTAATTGATGCAATGCGCAATTCAATAAAAATTCTATAAAGAATTAAAAAATCGTTTTTTAGTTTAAGCGCGGCACTGCAACAAATACGGGTTAGTCAATTTTTTAGCGTTTGTTAGCGAACTTGCAAAGAATCCTGCAAAGAATAGTATATTGGATGCGTCGGATTTGAGAAGAAGGTGTTAGTAAAGTACGTACCGTTAAGTTTTTGGGTTAGGAAACCCCCGTTGAATCAAATCCGGTAAGATTGAAAAGTTCGCTTGCGCGGGTCAAACTACCCGGATCTTTGGCACTGTACTTTGCAATCACCTTAGCCTTGAACGTACACTTTGCTCCCACAATTGCAGTTTGCAACTCTGCAAAAATCTGCACTCTTGCCCACAAAAATGATCAAAAATAACAAAAAGAATTTTTTTTTATATATACAAAAAGAATATTAACCCGAATAACAAGAAAGAAAATACGCTACCGTCTTCCCGGCAACGGCGCCATTTGATCGCACGCTTTTGGCGTGTCGGATGTTCAAAGTTCTAAAGTGTGCGTGTTCAAGTTTTAGTTTAAAGACCGCGATCAGGACGGTGTCGCTATGCAGCTAGCCGGTTGAGCACGGGTCGATCCACAGGGAGATGGTTGTATTTCCGTTCTTGTTTTAGACGAGTCAATAAAGAATTTGTGTATGTTCGAGACTATCCTATGTGTAATATTTGCAAGTATAAAGTTGTTAAGAAAAAGATACGAGGTTATAAGCTACAGAAATCCGTGCTCAAAACCTTTGAGCCGAATCTTGACCAATTGAAGCTAAGCAATCGGCAACAACGTGGATTAGGGGATTTAAGCGCGGTATTCGTGGAATACGGCTTATTTACCCTTGTCCCTCCGTTCTAGTCTCTTGCTTTCGCCTCCGGCCAAACCGAACGCAACCGGTCGCGGTTAGGAATCACCGTTACCTTGTCAGGGTACGGTGCCTAACGGAGCGCTTGCGTATGGTTTGGGCGGAGTTCAATGGAAGATACGGGAAAAGGAAATGGGCAAAGAAAATCTTTAACTTATAATATCGTATTTCTTCTTAACAATAATAATTATTACAACATTCACAAAATGGACAAAAGAGAGCAAAAGAAAAGAAAAGAGAAAAGAAAAGATTACAAGAAATTAAGTGCATGAATTAAATTGCAAGAAAGTAAAGACAAGAATGAAAAATGCAAGTAATAAATTATAAGAACCATAGAACTCAAAACAAGCATGGGATCAATAGCCAACCCTTAAACTTGCAAGCTCAATCAAGAGGTTGCAAGATCAAGGGAAGGGTAGAGAACGCATGTGAATTGAAGCGCTAAGGCGAGAACGAAATGACACAACCCCTTGAGACCAATGACCAAAACTTAAACTTGCAAGCTCACTTAAGAGGTTGCAAGATCAAGTTAAGGTAGAGAGCTCAAGGGGGAAGCTAAACAAAAAGAATAATACAAAAACCTTCATCTTTATTCACATCCACAAAAAGCTCTCACTACAATTCATGGAAGAGGAATGAAGAAGAAGAAGAAAAAGAACTAAAACTACAAAAGAAAGAGGAACAAAAGAATGACCCTTGGCTTTGGCAAGTTCTGCTGTATTTATAGGCAGGGAGTTGAAGATCTAGGGCAACCACCAGAGCACATGGGAAGTACCCAAAATACCCCCAAAAGACGACAAGGTGAGGACTCCACATGGCCGCGGATCCGCGGCCAATACCCCCTATTGGCCGCGGATCCGCGGCCCTATAGTGGGATTAGGGGCTGTGTTTTCTTGTACGGCCCTGATCTGCAGTCTCCTGTTGTCTGGTACACCTATTTTCTGAAAATACTTTCACAATTCTTCCAGAATTTCTGTTGAGGAAAGGTGGACTTTTTGTGGATGTTTTTGTCATGATTGCCTCGAGCTCCGCGTAGATTTCTTGGAACTTGTTGTTGCCATTGAGCCTTGTGCATGAAGGTGACATTGATTTGACATTTTGTCTTCCTAAACTGGTATCTGGCAACATACGGATGACGAGCGGAGACCGTGTTTTCTCAGTGGTTGGCAGGAACCCGGATTTTGTCGTGTTTTCCATGAATTTACCGTTTTAGAACCGAGAACCTGTATCCTGCAAATATATAACAAACACGGATTAAAAGCACCTACCTATAAACAACCGAGCGTAAGAATGGGCGGTATAAAATGCAGTATTCTGTGATGAACACACATCTACGGGTGCTCCATTCTGCTTTAGCCCGATGAACTTCTCTTCCATTTCCTTCCGTGCGGTCCGCGGGAAGAACTTTTCTAGAAAACTTTTTGAAAAATCCGCCCACTTGATCGGTTTGGGCAAACGGTTCTCCTCCACAAGCCACCATTCTCGGGCGTAGTCCACTAACTGAATGCGTACCACATCAACCCTTTTCTCATCTGGAATCTGTGCCGCAATAAGCAAGTTCTCTATGTCAACTAGCCACTGCTCTGCTGGCAACGGCTCCTCTAAACCAGTAAATGTAGACGGACCCAAACACCTAAAATCTGCCACGGTCCCTATTCGGTCAACTGGTTTAGCTCCAACATTGTTCACAGACTGCTGAACGATCTGCAAACCTTCCTGAAATGATTCCGCTTGCTGCTGGATCAGCTCGGTCTGTCTCTTTTGATTCTCCAGCATTCCCCTTATCACTCCAAGCATGGCGGTTTCGTCCACACGCCTTTGGTACGTCTTCAAATTCTTATCTGCCATATTCCTGAAATCAAAACACCCAACATTAGCATGATGATAGATTCGAAATATAGATCAAGGCTAGAACTCCAAGTTACTTAAATAGAGTGCCGCATTGTAACTATGCCGCGGTATCATAGCCACAATTACATAACTCCACCCAAGTCGCCTAAGTCCTAGAGATAACAAGGAATCAGGTTTTCGAGTCGATATGCAAAAGGAAGTTTGCACATCGTAAAAGATATAATCAGGAAGAATGTGATTCAAGAATGGTAAAACGGCAAGGTGGCAGGACATATTTCCTAAACACGGGTATTCTGATTCGTGTATTGGGTACAATACCCAACTACAAAAAGAATCAACCCGACTAACCTATGGCTCTGATACCAAAAGAACCATGTCACGCCCCGCTTCCCAGAGTACGCTAAAGTGGGCACAGGACATAGCCAACCATGCTACCTGTGGGTAGGAAGTATCTATCCACAGTCACATTACGGCTGTAGAGATATCAAGAACAAAATAAAACTATCTAAACATGTCCATAATCCAAGATAACATGAGTCAAGAATAATAAAATACGGAAGCGAAAGATCCAATACAAATAACTAGAATGTACGTCCCATAATGCGGGCTCACATCAGGAATAAAAATGCAGGAAAGAAAAGCTAACTACTGCTGACACTCACAGCTCAGCCTGTCGGCTGAAGTACTCCTGCTCGGACTGCGACAGCGGCACAGAATCTGAGCCATGCAAAACCCAGACGTCAGCGTGTCAAGTCATCAAGTAATAACATAATAAACAGGGTAACAGGCAATGCGAATATAAACATGAATAAAGCAAGGGCAAGAGTGATATAAATCAGAGCAGTGCAGTGGGTAAACTAAACTGTTCTATCAGGTTCTCTGTCCTAAAGTCTTTGAAACCAAATTGATGAATCATCGATGTAACTCAATAGTATCCCGTACATACCCGGGACCACGGCCCCAGATTCTCGGTGCTGAAACCGAGACATGCCGCTAGGCACTAAACAGGAATGTGTACAGATGAATGATGTCAGTAGCATCATTCCAAGGCTGGCCTAGCCTCTAAACTGATCAGAACAGGTAGCGAACTGTTGAGTTACAAGTCAGGTTTCACCTTTGATTTCCCCATACCCCCAAGCTATATGTGTATGTCAAGTCAGGTATCCCGTAATCAAGAAACTAATGCCAACACAGGATCAGGTAAACAGGTTTGTCTGGATAGACAACAGGAACGGTCCATGAGAACTACATGTCAGGTTTGTTGGCATTAGACACAAGATCAGGTAACGGGTCAGGTCATGGTACATCAGGTCAAGTCAAGCAGTATACGGTACCATGTCGGGTCAATCAATATATATGTAGCAAGTCATGTCAAGATGTAAATGATATCATGGGTGTGCTCATAATCAGTTACAAAATCCAGCACGGTTGTCAATAACATAATCTAAGCAATGAATTAAACCATAAGCAGATTCAATTAATTAGCAGTATAATTATCAGTTGTGTTTTCAGAGATGATTTCAACAACATAAGAATACAGTATGACAAATTTTGGCCGTTAAATCATGTTAACAAGTTTTAAGAACCTTTTAGGTGCAATGATTTATATATGGGTTCAATGGACGGAATCACAGCTAATACAGATTAAATGCGCACAAGTGTCCGAATGGAGTAAAACGATAGAAGAAGTGCCGTAGGCTACGTCATTAGTGAAAGTGTAATTAAAACATGTAATTGTGGTTATTAGGTTCAATACAGTAATTACAAAAGGTAGGTTCCAAGTTTGAAAGATAAAATGATATATAACAATATTGAACACGAAAATGGGAAATGATCGTACTAAAGTTAAAACTACAGGTTTAGGGTGTCATCAATGTGTAAGTAAATATTATTTAGCATGCAGCAAGGGGTACTTGCCTCGACGGGTCGCGAATCGGGAAACGGAACGTAAAACGTCGGCGGGGAAACTCGCGACGGGCGCACGGTTCACGGAATGAACCCAAACGACGAACAGTGGAACCACACGGGTCGAGGTACCACGCTGGAACGTCGAGACGCGTCTCCGGCACGGCCGGATTCCGGCGAGATACAAAAAACAGTAAGCAACTAAAGAATCACATGAAAGGAAGAAGAAGGGAAGAGGGGAAGGAAGATGGAGAGGAGGGGAGGATACTCACCGTGGATTGTGAAGGGGTCGTGATGATCGACGGCGTCGACGAAGTTCCGGCGGACCACCTGCAGGGAACAACAGCGATCAAGAATGGAAACATAACTGCAAAGAAAAGAAAAGGAAAAGAAGGAAGGAGAAGAAGGAGAGGAGGGGAAGCGATGCTCACTGAGGGATGCACGAGGCCGGGGGACGGAGACGGGTCGTCGGCAACGATTTCCGGCGGTGCCGACGTGTGCAGGGGTGCGCAGTTTCTCCCGTGCAGGCGCTCGGGAAGGAGGGGAAAGGAGGAAGGAGGTGCAGTGGGGATGACGAGGGCGAGGAGACGATGCGATCGGCGATGAGGGCGTCGGCGTTGGGGCTGCGGCGGCGAAGGGCGAGGCGGCTAGGGCTCGTGACGTTGGGTTCGCGTTTAAAGAAAAGGAGGAGGGAAAGAAAATATATGGGAGATATATATATATATATATACGGGGAGAGAGAGGGAGAGGGAGAGAGAGAGAGAGAAAGCGAGAGAGAGAGAGATAAGGTGGGGCCCACGGGATAAAAGAAGGAAGGTGATTGGCTGAAGGATTTGTTAAAGAAAAATTGAGAAAGATTTCAAGGAAGGAAAAATATATATAGGTTTATAAAAATATTATTCGACGGTTTAAAAGAAATATTAGAAATTGGGATTTTGGCACAAAGTAAAATATTTCCAAATTGCACCCGGGACGGGTCTAAAAATTTAAAATTGAAATAAGAAAATTTTAGGCGGGATCCAAAATTTAAAATGAAGTATTTTACAGTCAAAAAGCATACCCCCAAAACGGACAACGTACGCGCGCGTAGCCGTCCAAACTCGCCCGTTTCACTGAACGGGACGAGAACACGATGCACGGACGCTATAACTGGGTTAGGGGTGTCAAGCATGCCATAACGAATATTTTTAATTTTATTTTAGATATCTTAAATTGTCATATGCAGAAATGAATTGACGGGGTAAAATAAGTAATAATCAAGCGAGATAAATGAAATAAAGGCCACACTCCAATCATAAGGTAACAGAAATTAGTAGCATTGGGCTCGGTTGTTACATGGTAGATGGAGAGTACTAGATACAATAGAATGTTCAATGAAATATAATTGGATACCCGCCACCCACCTATAAGCAAAATGGCCACACACCAACAGTAGCGGGGTCCGCAACAAAATGTTACAATGAGGTTGCCTTGCCGCGACTACTCTGAGGGTCAACCTGCAAACACTGTGGCACATCGGGGGTGAGTTGCCAACTCGTGAATAGTAAATAACATATAAAGGTAATCACAGGTATGCACGTAATGCTATACTCTAGCATGTGCAAATTGATGACATCAATATGGTAATCTGAGTATGCAATAATCATGTGAGGTACTCTATCAGGTACTACAACTACATGATGCAATGCATAAGAATAAATGCTGAGCATGGGATAAAATATCATCTACACGAATCATCATCGTGGAAAAAATACCGGTGTCCACCAAATACACCCCAAATCCCAATAAAACTCAGGCGCCGTCAATCTAATCGGCCCTCATATCCTGTAAATCTCATGGAAAACATGAGTGCCCAGTATCGGCACTCGAGAATATCATGAAATACTCGTGTCCAGCATCGACACGCAAATCCTCATATATCAGGCTCCGTCAGTCCGGATCGGCCCACGGGCTCCGTCTGCTGAATCGGCCATCGGCCCCGGCAGTACGGGTCGGCCCGTATCCATCTCTCGACTCTGGTCAGTATCCTCCGGATAACCGTCAGGTTCAACCAATCATCGGTAGGTAGTAGTCGCTTTGCCAGGCTCATCGTCTACAGCACAATAATCCGTTCTTGCCCCGGGGTACCATACTGGGTCCACCATTTACCCGCAATCAGCCTCATCCAGCTCCTCGAATCGGGTTTCACATGTCACACGTCTCAGAACCGAGAAAACGCATGGTGGACGTACTGAAATATCATATCAAGAGAAACCGGGTTTTTAAAACAGTACATGCTTTCTTTTGAAATAGCCACGGTTCTCAAATCCAGAAATCTCATAAAAACAGCATATCTCAATATCATGCAACATAGAACAGTGATATGACATATTAAGGGGAAACCGCTCTTTTAAATAGATCCAGTTTTGAAAATATCTCATGCGGTCCCCAATTCTCCAAAACCAAAGCCAGCATCATCTATGTATATGCAATAAGTATGTATGTAGGTATGGATGCACAAGTGGTCTATACGCAAGTATGAGTGTACAAGTGGGTATATACGCACGTACATGAGTGTAAATATGTATATGCCAAGTCATGTGCCAATGTCAATAACGATAAAATACTGTATAGGTGTATAGGCATGTCATGGCAATTACCGACGGTGTGGGTGTAACATGTAAATTAGTGCTCGTGCACAGGAACCGTCAGTAATAGTGCAGTGTCCGCTAAGTACTAAATCGAACACAACAATATAATGGCATGTAATGATGCGTATGCAAAAACAACATATACGAGTATGAAAGTGCGGCCACAATATCTTATCATGCCCTGACGCATAACACCATACGGACGATTTTCCCGTAGATATTAAATCTACTCACAGGTGATCTGGTGCTAAGTGTATCCGACCACCTGCTTCCCCTTCTTCGCGGCGTCCGAAGTCCCCGCCTGCGATCCTAGAATTTACACAAAATAACGCACATAAGGCAAAATCCTGCGAAAACGCGATATCAAGTCCATACGAGAAACTAGCGTCGCAAGCTAAACGCGTGTGTATACATAACACTAAAACGTGTATGCAAATGTCAAAAACCACCCCGACACGCTGTGACACACAGTAACACCAAACCCATCTCATAACGTACGTGTCGCGCAAGTTCCGCTACACTAATTATAGGTAATTGGTCCCAGATTTCACCTGGAGCAAAAACAAGAAAAATAAACAAGACCAAAGCTCATATAATATCTACAGATAACTACCTGCAAAATTTCAACATGTTCCACCAAAAATGGGCCGGCCACTAGATATCGGCCAAATTCAGGTAAAAATGGTCCAGGTTTTTACACCACACTCCTAGCACAAGGTATAGTCTAACGTATATGTTTGCTTACCAAGAAAATAACCCCAGAAACAGCAGATACTCCGTATCCTAAAGCTTGTTTTAAAAAAACGTTTTAAAACACTAAACTGCGACATTAGGGTACTTTTGTGTAATCAGGTGAAAAGGCTTTGATTAAGTGACACCAACAACACATAATATAGCTAATCTAACCATAAAAACCCTAACTTAACTTAATCTCCACCCAAACCACCAAATGATCACAAAAACCCACAAAACACTAAAACTAGCTACCCTATCCCAGATTTAACCCACTGTCATTACAAAAAAATCTAACAGTACCAAAACCCCTAAACCAAAGCAGATAGCTACCATAAAATTTCCAAGCCCTCAGCTCACCACGAGGCCGAGCTCGCCGGAAAAGTCCCCCTCATCGCCGGCCAAAACCGCCCAGGTTGGTCTCGAACTCCAGGTGCACACTCAGGGTAACTAGGTCTATACTTCTACATTGTTTGGTTTTACCAAAAAGTCTCGGGTTAACAGCAGGTCACAGTAACATAAAAATGATTCTAAAACATGATATCGACACTAGAACTAAAACCTTATGGTTCTAAACTGGAACTACCAGACAACACTACATGTTAACTAGCTAATTAACAGTAAGAAGAGGACTACCTTCCCAACTTGCTCAAAACTCCCACTTTCTTAGCTCCAAATGATCTCCATAGGCTTTGGCTTTGTTCCCCTCCGAAAGACGGCGCACAAGACTGCGGTGTCTTGGCACTGAGATTCGGGACAGATGCTAATTGGTGCTATCCGTTCACCTCTCCGAAGATGCCAAGTTGATTTATGGCACCATGTATCGAAGGTTTAAACGGATGCGTCCGATGTAGCAGACTTCGTCAGATTCCCCCTCGCTTGAGGGGTTTTTTGATTGTGGGGACGCTCTTCCCTGCAGGCGCAAGCCCCTGCAGTTAATTACGCTACCGCATTGCGGTAACAACTTTCTCCTTCTCCAGCTGGTCACTTCGTGTCGTGGGTGTTTGTTTTGTGTTTTGTTGCCCGTGGATTGTTTACGGAGACTGAGTTATGTCGTCGTCCGTAGGGCGTGGACTAGTCCAAATCCGTATTATCTTAGATTTGGGTTTAGGGGTTTGGTTTGAGGATACGTCAGCCATACTTGAGGCTAAGATCAACTCAAACGTTTGTTAAGGATACGTTAGTCTAACTTTGTGACTAAGATCAACTTAACGGGATCGTTTAGATCCGATAAAGGAGTGTTTGGACTTCATTGTTCCAGTTTAGGGACCTAGAGGTCCAACGTATGTATGGCCGTCAGGACCCGTCACCTCTCTGACGACGTTGAAGAATTACAACGACGGATGTCAGAGGAGTTCAGAGATGTACCCTTGAGCCAGAGTTAATTGGGGGGATTTATAGTCCACTCTGTTTGAAGGTTTAAGGATACGTTAGCCATCTTTGAGGCTAAGATCAACTTAAACGGGACCGTTTAGATCCGACAAAAGAGCATGCGGGGCTCTATTGTTCTAGTTTAAGGACATTGCGGTCCATGGGTAGTTTAAGGACATTGCGGTCCACTGTTAGTTTTAAGACATCTCGGTCAAGGTTAAGGACGTCGTAGTCCATGGGTTTAAGGACCCCACAGTCCGTTGTTAGTTTTAAGACATCTCGGTCAAGGTTAAGGACGTCGTAGTCCATGGGTTTAAGGACCCCACAGTCCATTATATGCTCTGGATGCTTCACGCGGGTTCACTGCCGTGCTCTGCGAGGACCAGGCTCCGCTCTGGACGTTTTCCACGGGGTCAAAGAGTGACATTATCCGCGTTCCACGTAACCAGGAATTTGCATTAAACACGGGTTTAAGGACCCCGCAGTCCGTATCAATGTGTGGTCGTCGGGACCCGTCACCTCTTTGAAGACATTGAGGGATTACAATGCCAAGTATCAAAGGAGTGAAGAGATGTACCCTAGAACCGGAGTGGATTAAATAGTCCTTGGCCCAATTTGGGGTCAAGACGAATTAATTGTGTTATGAGTCCATTGGCCCAGTTAATCACAAATTGAGGACTTATGGCCATCTTGGGCTAAGTCCAATCAGGAGAGGCTTTGCCTCCATCCATTTAGTCAATTGGGCCGAAGCCTAGTGTTAAACACTACAGAGCAATCAGTGTTGAACACTGGGAATGAGGTTGACAAGTTAGTGTTTAACACTAAGAGATAATTGGTGTTAAACACCAGCAACAAGGCTTTTCAAATTAGTGTTAAACACTAAACAGATCAGTGTTGAACACTGCAAATAAAGCTTTTTAATTAGTGTTGAACACTAAGGCCCAACAGTGTTTTAACACTGGGTTCGAGAGTTTCAATTTAGTGTTAAACACTAAGACAAGAGGGGTCACGTGGCAGCACGTGAGAGCGCCCTCCCTTCATTTATTCTGCTGAGATTATCGCATCTTTCAGAGCATCACGTGCCATCACGTGATGGGCATTCAAATGCCTATGTATTAGAGCTTCTGCCAAGGGTCACGTGGATCACGTGGGGTGCTGCCTCAAAGGGACTTTCTGTAGATCTCTTGGGGGGTCACGTGATGACACGTGACCCTGCCTCTATGTATTTTGTTTAGAGGCTTTGTTAATCTTTTTTCAGGAATTAAATTCCTCGAGCTTTAAATTTCAGAGGAATTAAATTCCTACTTCCTTTTGAAGGTTTATATTCTGAATAGAGTTGAACTCTAAATCTTCCGTAGGAATTAAATTCCTCGTATATGTGAAGAACTGAATAGGGTTAAACCCTAATAAAAGCTTTTAAGGAATTGAATTCCCATTCCCTGTTAAATGATGATTAAGGGAATTAAATTCCCGTTGTTTCGACAGAACTAAGTTCTTAATTAGGGTTAAGCCCTGTTTCTTTTGTTCTGAAGGAATTAAATTCCCATGATACAGGGTCAAGCCCTAATTCTATTTTAAAGGAATTAAATTCCTATAGTTCTGTGAGAATTAAATTCTCATGCTTGCATTCCCTATCTATGTTTTGGATCTGCATGGCAGGATCTCGACCCATTGAGAATTAAATTCTCAACCTTAAGGGGAGATGTGCACTTTGCAGATCCTCTATCAAAGAGAGAAGAAATATATTCTTCTGTTTTTATGTATCAGAGTTAAACTCTGTTGAGAATTAAATTCTCTTCTTCTTTCAAGGAGCTTTTCCCTTTCTTACCTAGGGTTTTTTGCAGAAGATCCAAGTTTCTCCAAGTATCGAAGCTCTCTTCTTTTTCTTTTTCTCTCCCTGTCTCTGTATATATCTCTTTATCTCTCGGCTCCTATTTATAGGAGAAGCAGCCGAATCAATCAGTTTTTGATGAATCTTCATGAGAGATTTGATTTGCATCCATCATTCGTTTTGGACCTTTGGATTATTAGGTGAATTTTATTCACCATTGGATTTCAAATCCAGGGATTCTCCTTTGTTGTTTCGGTTAGATTTAAAGGGGAAATCTTTCCAAACCCGAGATTTTCCCATAGATAGATCACCTCTGAATCTTTAATTCGATTGGTTCCAGATAGCCGCTTTCCTTTGGAAAGATTTGAATTTCTTTCAGAATTTAATTCTGTTGACAAAATGGGCTTTGAAAGCCGGTCACGTGTGACCACGTGACCTATGGTCACGTGTGAGCACGTGACCCCCTTTGGAATGAGCCTTTTCCTTTCTTTTGCGCTCTGTCTTCTGATCGTTGCTTAAACATCACGTGCCACCACGTGACTCCTGGTCACGTGTGAGCACGTGACCCTTGTTTGAACTCTCTTTCCTTGGTTCATCTGGAGAACGAGTCTGCTGCTTTGAACGTCACGTGCCAACACGTGACCCTGGTCACGTGGAAGCACGTGACCTCTTCTAAAGCCTTTTCCTTGACTTGATCAGGGAACTGGTGTGCCTTTGACGCTTGCATTTAAATGTCACGTGTCGCCACGTGACCCTGGTCACGTGGGAGCACGTGACTCTTTCTGAAGCCCCTTCTTTGATGTAGTTGGAAAACTAAACTTGACTTGATGATGCTTTTAGGTGTCACGTGCCAACACGTGACCCTTTTCTGAAGCTTTTCCCAGAAGCTTTCCTGATTTTAAATCAGGAAACAAATGCCCCCACAGCGTTGTTCTCACGTGTCTGCACGTGAGTGCAACGCTGTCACCTTTTGTGACCGTTGGATTCCTCTAGGGATCTGGGGAGACGAAACGTTTTCATTGTCTTCTATAAATACCTCTGTCTCTTCATAGGAGCCTTCACTTTTACTCATCTTCTTCTTCTGAGAACTTCTTCTTCGAGAATTTAATTCTCGCTTTCAGAGCTTAGTTCTCTGTTTTGAAACAGTCTGCAGAGTTTAACTCTGTTCGAAAAGAATCCTTTTCTTCAGGTAATGTTCTTGGACAACGATGGACCTTCACATTTCTCTGGATTTTAAATCCAAAACAAGGGTTTTTACCCTTTTTTTCTTCATATTCTTCATAAGAACATGAAACCGCTTAACCTTCAAACTGTAGATCTTTTAGGGTTTAGATGATCCTTGGGGAGATGATGATGGCGTTTCAGATCCATGGAATTTAATTCCATCCAAAAATGTTTCTGGGAATTTAATTCCCTTTTCTCAATAAGGAATTTAATTCCAATGAAGGACTTGATTTCTTCACACAGAG
This sequence comes from Agapanthus africanus, assembly GCA_030015575.1. NCBI lineage: Eukaryota > Viridiplantae > Streptophyta > Magnoliopsida > Asparagales > Amaryllidaceae > Agapanthus > Agapanthus africanus. The sequence continues at coordinate 692,732,591 of CM057342.1, read as the reverse complement.
GCTTCCTGGGGTCTCTTGGCCCGAGGCTGTTCTTCTGCAATTAATGCGATGGGGGTTTTGTAATGATGTCTTCTGTGGGAATTTAATTCCTTTGATTTTGTTGGGTTCGTTGTAGAGCCCTAGACAGATTTTTATGGAGGGGAATGTGCATGGTCATCATTTTTTATTAAATGAGGATATTCCCTTTGTTTTATTGTAACTGTTTGGCCTCATTATTAATGAGCCGTCATCCAGATTCTGTGGGGCCCATATGTTTTGTGGCCAATGGTCCCAGAAAACTCTGCTGTTGCTTTCTTTAACTAGTCTTCATGTTCGTGCATGAATATATATTGCTAACTTTTCTTTTAACGGTCTTCCTTTACCGGATTTCAGGTGCAATGGCTTCTGTTCCACGCTTTCCCTTTTCTTGCTCGGAGGCCGCTTTTCCTCAGTCACCATCTGATGAGGAAGCGATGGCGATGATTCGGGCTCATGATCCGAACTGCACCAACCTTCTTCAGTGGGGATCTTGGTATAGTCAGATTATTCAGGGCCGCCGGAGTTTTCTTTGCGCGGTGCCGACGGAACCCACTTTCCCATTTTTACCGATGGATCCTCCAAGGACAGCTTTTGCTGTGGAAATGCCCAACTGGACTCCAACGGGGAGGCTTGAGCCTTCGACGACCGGTATTCCGAACCATCCGATTCCGGCCATAGACATCTTGGGGCGGCGTATCTGCCAGGGTGAGGCCCACCCGTGGGGGCAAATTTATAAGATAGGGCTCACTCCCCGGCATCCTACGGGCTATCTTCTCTGGGCTCGCTACATCCTTTCTGCCCATCGTGCGCGGTTGCAGAAAGTCGGGCTTTATCAGACCATATACGCGTCACTATTCCATTATAAGTCCCCGCATGCCTGGTGGGTTAAGGCGTTTTTGAACCAATGGAATCTTCCCACCAACACTTTCATTCTAGGAGATCGTGAGGTCTCGATCTCTCTTGCAGAATTTTATGAAATCTCGGGATTGCCAATCAGGGGCACACTGTATGAGGAGTTATTGCCTCCTGACGAGTATGTCTTCGAGCCCGAGTCTGCACCGGTTGACGGCCTGTCCGCTGAGAATGCTGTTCGCCATAAGCGCCCCAGTTTAATTAAGTCCCTAGGCATCTTCGACCGATTATTCACCGAGTCCGAGGAGCAGGGTGTCACTTTCAAGAGCTTCATTGCTTGTTTCCTTCGTAAGGACGCCTTATCGAAGACAGCCCCGAAGTTTGCTAACATTGGGGACCCCTTTGGGTTCGGTCCGAAGAGGTTGCCGACCAACGAGTCAGATTTACCTCAGTATTACATCCCTATTATATCGCCGATATCTTTCGAATCCATTGCTGTCCCGGGCATGGACAGGAGACGTTCTTTGTGGGGTTTGTTAGTGTCTGGCTTAGTTGGTTCGTTATCCCCATGCATCGCCGCTTCATGAGAGCCTCGGTCATCTACCCGGCTCATCGTATTGCTGAGGGGATGCGGTTGGCCATCGGCATCCCGGCCTTGGCGCACCTCTATAATGGATTGGGCACCGCAGCTAATACCTCTACTCCTGGCGTGGACGTAGTGAACTTTTCGCTTCATTATTTCACGTCGTGGATCGAAATGCATGTGCTGGGGTCTTTTGCTATGCATCAGAGGCCCGCCTTTTACGACGCCTATCCCTTCCCGCGACTTATGCGGCTGGTGGGTGCTTCTGCTGCCGACCCGACTCAATTTGGGGCCATTCGGGTGCTGATTTCTCCTCATGCCACCGCTGGCGGGTTGGTTTTTAATGATCGGGTTTTGTCTACTCCTTCGGGTCCCGTTCAACAACTCTGGGACCAGTCGAAAGACAACACACCTTCTCTGAAACCCCGGGAGGCCACGCATTTGTATGCAATTAGACCGGGCTACTTGGTGTTTCGCCAAGACAGTGCGGCTCTTTTTATGCGGTACAATCCGCATCGATTTGTCCGGCAGCTTGGATACGACCAGGGTGTTCCTTTTGAGGCTTTTATAGTCGCCCCGATCCCTTCGCTTGATGCTGTTCGCGATGCCGCTCATCATTTCATGAGGCTGAACACCGGCTCTTATTTCATGGTCCCTGAAGCTGAGTACATACCCCGATGCGTGGGCGCGTTTACGGGTTGGTATCTTCATCGGGTCAGCCCAATCATTCTCGAGGAAAGGAGGGTGCTTCTTGGCCACGATGCCCCTCCTCTGGTTCCTGGGGCTAAGCTACGGCCGAGGGCTCCGGTCCGCTTCCCTTTGAGGGAAATCGGCACCGCGCTCATTCCGGGGGAGTCAGGGGTAGACCTTACTCCAACGGCTGGTATGCCCTTGGGTTCCCGATCGAGGGGTAAACGGGCCCCAGTAGTAGCACCCCTGCCGGTGGCGGCGCCGCCTCTTGTGGCGTCGACAATGGCGATGTCATCCTCAGTTGTGGCACCGAGCGAGAGTAACAGGAATGAGGGCGCCGAGGGCGATGTGGGCCAGCGCCGCCCTAAGGCTTCGCGAGGGAGGAAGCGGTCATCCTCAGCGACCAGCTCTGGGTCTAAATGGCGGAGGAAAGCGGCTACTGCCCCGCTTGATTCTGTGGTGGAGTCTGAGCCTATCCTTGAAGACGAACCATTGGCCCTGCAAGGGTCAGACGCTGGACTTCTCTTCCCGAGTTCAGCTGATGAGGAGGCTGCTCAGTTGGCCGAGGCCATACGGCGCTCAAAAGACGCGTCTCATAACGCCAAGGTTCCGAAGAAGTCTTATCCCGCTGTAATTTTCTACGAAGACCCTTCGTGGATTCGGCGGCGATTTATCGGCCCTTTGGAGGAATGGGAGGAAAGGGCTCTGAAGCAGGCCGCTTCAGAAGACGCAGCTGATGCACTCTCTTTGTGGACCGGCGGTCATGAGTCTACCCTTGAACCCCGGCGAGCCCACCTCCTTGAGAAGGAGCAGCGGCTTGAAGAAGCCATATTGAGGGCTTCTTTGCGTATAGGTACGTTGTGCTTCCTTTGTAGTCTTTCCGATTATTTATGCCTGTGCATCTGTATCATTATTCTTATTTGAATCGTATAGAATCTTCGACGCTGGGGGAGCTCCCTACGGGCCCATTAAAGCTAAAGCCCGCCGAAATTCTCAATGAAGTCTTGCTGGATGTGGAGGGGGCTGACGAGGCTGCTCCTCTCACGGTGGAACTTCCAGCGGCGGTTCTTGACCAGGGAATGCCTGCCCCTCTGGGAGAGGCTCCTTTGGAGGCCGCCGCCCCAATGACTCTTACTGAGAGCGGCCCAAAGGCTGGGAGCGAGGTAGTCGGGACTACTCTCCCTTTGTTGGAGCCTGAGGTTACGGCGGAAACCGTTGAAGCTGCTATTCCCCCGGTTCAGAATGGGAGGAGTGTTGAAGGTATCCCTCTGCGTTTTAATTTAGCAACCCCTTCATAGTCTGAACTCTTTTATCTTTCTCAGAATTGCGCGGTTTGGCGGCCACGATCGCGGATCTTTCGCCTCGACAGTCATTTCAGCGTTTATTGGAGATGGCAGCTCCGCAGGCGATCTCCCCTCAGCGCATTGTCCTCTCGTCTGGGCAAGGTTGGTGTCGTCCATCCCTTCTCATAGCATCGTCGTTATTTTTCCGTACTGACATTGACGTTTTCTGCAGTTCTGGAAGCCGATGACGAGGTCGAGATTCTCGAAGGGCCGGGGGAGCCTTCAGCTCCTACTTGCACGACTGTCGGTGAGTGACGTTTCATTGCACTCTCACTCGTTCCTTGCTTAAGAATTTTGTTGACGTCTTTTAAATTTGAACAGCTCTGCCAGTCTCCACGGTGTTGGAGTCGCGCATCGTGATGCCACCCGGCCCTTATGCCTTGCGGGCTTCAGAACGCTTGGCCCAATTAAGCCTCGTCTCCTTGTCGTCTCTGATCGAGGAGCTTCGTGCTGGCAGCACGACCACGGCTGAAGCATTCGCTGCCGAGGCTAACGGTTCTCTTCCTTTTCTTGCCACCTACCACAGCGAAGAGGTGGTGCGAGTCGGGATGGAGTTTTGCCGGCGAGTGGAGGCTTGCCTGCACGCCCTTGAATGTTCTCACCTTTCCTCGGAGGCCGTGGCTGCAAAGGCGGAGTTACGGGGGCTGATAGCACGGTGCGCGGCAAACATGACGTCATGTGAGAAGTGGCTCGGTCGCAAGTTCTCGGAAAGGGAGCTAGCCTCCAAGGCGCTGGGCGAGCTCCAAACCAATCTCACAGCCAAAGCCAACAAAGCGTATGAACTCTGGCGGGTGCTTCAGGAGTCCATCAGAGAGGTGGTGGCTCTCGATAAAGCTGCCATGTTCACTCGTGAGAGGGTCGAGGCTCATAAGGCCACTGAGAAAGAGCTTGAAGCCCGGCTCGCTTCGTATCAGGCTCAACAAGCTCAGGCGGAGGCTCGTCTTTTGGAGATCTTGCGTCATGAAGCCGTGGTCCAGCAAAAGCAGGATGAGCTGACCAAGCTGCTGAATCGCCCCCCGGCTTGAAACATTTGTATCTTTTTCTTCCTTTTTGTACATACTCATGGATGAGAGTATTTTCTTTTTGTTTCTTTCATGAATTGTACTTTGCACCCATTTTGGTTTATGAATAAAAGATACACTTTTCTTCTCAATGATGTGTCCTCTTTTCATCGAATGTATTCTGCGGATATTCTACCTCGATCTTCTTGCAGGACAGCGATGGCTCAGGATTCAGGGTTAAGATCTGCTTCCTAAGGCTCTTGCATTTTACGAGCCGTGAGGGTCTCATAAAGGGTTTTTCTCCCTACAGGTCGAGAGGATCCCAGAGGTGTGAGTTCTTCTTAAAGATCGTGAAGATCCTTAAGCGGGTTTTCCCTTGAGAGTCGTAAGGATCTCACAAGAGAGTTTTTCTTCCTTACAGGTCGTGAGGGCCTGCAAGTGTTGGATGCGGTCACCCTTGTCCGTGTTTTACGGAGTCGGGAGTTTCTCAAGGTATCGTAGTTTAAAGACGTCAAGGTCAAGGTTAAGGACCTCATAGTCCGTGGATTTAAGGACTCCACAGTCCGCTGTTAGTTTTAAGACATCACGGTCAAGGTTAAGGACCTCATAGTCCGTGGATTTAGGGACTCCACAGTCCGCTGTTAGTTTTAAGACATCACGGTCAAGGTTAAGGACCTCATAGTCCGTGGATTTAGGGACTCCACAGTCCGGTGTTTGGTTGCAGGGACCCGTCACCTCTTTGAAGACGTTGAGGAATTACAACGCCGGGTATCAAAGGAGTGAAGAGATGTACCCTTAAACCAAGGCAAAGTCTGTAGGGAATCCGGGTGGTTGATCGTTAGTTTTAAGACATCACGGTCGAGGTTAAGGACGTCATAGTCCGTGGATTTTAAGGACTCCACAGTCCGGTATTTGCTCTGGATGCTTCACACGGGCTCACTGCCGTGCTTGGCGAGGACCAGGCTCCGCTCTGGACGTTTTCCACGGGGTCAAAGAGTGACATTATCCGCGTTCCACGTAACCAGGAATTTTGCACTAGGTGCCTCACACGGGTTCACTGCCGCGTTAGGCGAGGACTAGGCTCCGCTCTGGATGCTTCGCACGGGTTCACTGCCATGCTCTGCGAGGACCAGGATCCGCTCTGGACGTTTTCCACGGGGTCAAAGAGTGACATTATCCGCGTTCCACGTGACCAGGAATTTTGCACTAGATGCTTCACACGGGTTCACTGCCGCGTTAGGCGAGGACTAGGCTCCGCTCTGGATGCTTCGCACGGGTTCACTGCCATGCTCTGCGAGGACCAGGATCCGCTCTGGACGTTTTCCACGGGGTCAAAGAGTGACATTATCCGCATTCCACGTGACCAGGAATTTTGCACTAGATGCTTCACACGGGTTCACTGCCGCGTTAGGCGAGGACTAGGCTCCGCTCTGGATGCTTCGCACGGGTTCACTGCCATGCTCTGCGAGGATCAGGATCCGCTCTGGACGTTTTCCACGGGGTCAAAGAGTGACATTATCCGCGTTCCACGTAACCAGGAATTTTATCGATTGTATCCGCATTTCACGGAATGGAGGTTTGACTCTTGGTGATGCGTATATCACCGATCCATGGAACTGGGGGTTGCCGCTGTTCCATTTCGCTTGATGTTGTGTCTGCTGTTACGAAACGAGTGTTGGGATGATCTCTAGGTCGCTTGTGGCCCGTCGAGATTTAGCTTCGTTCTTTGGTGAAACCTGGGGGAGGGAGGTACGTTCCCTTCTTTGTTTGCGCCCCTGGATTGTATACAGGGATAGATGTAACATTACCTGTAGGGCGAAGATTTCATTCTTTCATCATTTTTTTTTATTCTTTCCGCGATGCTCTATCATTTCAGCTTTTTATATCGCAAAAATCGCGATTGCCCAATCATTTCGGCTATTTTTCGCGGTGCCCAATTATTTCGGCTGTTTTTTTTTAATTTTTACTCGCTGCTTTTTATTGCGAGCTGCCCAATCATTTCGGCTGTTTTTTATGCCTTCATTCTCACTTGCTGCTTTTTATTGCAAGTTGCCCCATCATTTCGGCTATTTTGTAGGCATGTGTGGCTTGCTAGCTTTTTCGCCGCAAGCTCGGATTTTGGACATCGATTTCGGCGTCAGCACCGCTGCAACTGGTATGTTGCCAGGAGCGAATCATCATTTGCCTCTGTCGATGTTGAACAAAGGTGGCTTAGCGAACAGGGTTAGGATCCTGTCGGCTAAGGCTTTTGACTTCATGAGCCGTAAGGGTCTCACAAAGGTATTTCTCCCTACAAGTCGTGAGGATCTTGCAGGTGTATTTTCTCCTTAGGGATCGTGAGGATTCCTAAGTGTATGTCCCTCTGTAAGTCGTAAGGATCCTACAAGAGGGTTTTCTCCTTATGGGTCGAGAGGACCTACAAGGGTTGGACTTTGCTGGGGAAATGTTTATTCGCGCCCGTGGATTGTATACAAGGGTCAGTATTGAGCTTCTTGTAGGACAATATCGAAGGTTGTGGAGGATTTGCTTAAGAACAGGTTTAGGTTTCTGTAACTTAAGACTTTCAAATCTCATGAGCCGTGAGGGTCCCATAAGAGAATTCTCCTTACGAGTCGTGAGGATCTCGTAAGTGTATTTTCTCCTTAGGAATCGTGAGGATCCCTAAGTGTGTTGCTCCTTTGTGAGTCGTAAGGATCTCACGCAGGTGGTTTCTCCTTACAAGGTCGAGAGGACCCTACAAGTGTCTTTTAACGAGGTTGCGCCCTTTCGGGTTTTCACAAACACTCGCCGGTAGTCCTGCTGTTTTTACTCACGGAGCCCTTTCGGGTTTTCATCCGTGCCCATTTTGCTTACGGACATACCCCTTTTTTTTTCTTTTCACTTTTTTTACAAGGTCGCGCCCTTTCGGGTTTTCACGAACGCTTGCCGGCAGCCCTGCTGTTTTTACTCACGGAGCCCTTTCGGGTTTTCATCCGTGCCCATTTTGCTTATGGACGTACCGTTTTTTTTTATTCTTTTTCATATATTTTTTTTTTATTTTTTTCTTTCTCTCTCTTTTTTTTTTATCTCGTCAGCCTAAAGATGCTGCGGTAGTAGTTTTAGGGACGTTTCGGTCCGTCGTTAGTTTAAGGACGTTTCGGTCCGTTATTAGTTTAAGGACGTTTCGGTCCGCCGTTAGTTTAAGGACGTTTCGGTCCGTCGTTAGTTTAAGGATGTTTCGGTCCGTCGTTAGTTTAAGGACGTTTCGGTCCGTCGTTAGTTTAAGGACGTTTCGGTCCGTCGTTATGGAAAGGCCGGCTGCTGCTTGTAAAGTCTGAGCCTAGGAAGACAGTGAGCGGACATAGTCGTCGTCATCGATCATTGACCCCGGCTGTGGCTCATTAAGCATAGTACTTCTTTAAGAAGCGGCCGTTTATTGGCCTGAAAGGCCTTTCACCGTGCATGTCCATGAGTAGATAGGCTCCACCCTGGTAGACCTTGTCTATGATGTACGGGCCTTCATAGTTTGGCTCAAATTTTCCTCGCTTGGCGCGATTAGGGATCATAGGTCTTTTGACCACTAGTACGAGTTCGCCTTGGCGGAATGTCCTCGGCCTGGTCAATCTTTCGTATGAGCGCGTCATCTTTGCTTTGTAGGCCTCTAGATGTTGTTGCGCTATGAGCCGGGTTTCATCGAGGGCATCAAGCTCCTCAAGCCGAAGGTGAGCATTTTCTTCGTTCGTCAGCTCGTGGTGGACTGCTACTCGTAGAGAGGGTAACTCTATCTCGAGGGGGAGCACTGCTTCCGTCCCAAATACCAACGCGTACGGCGTTGTGTTCGTGGCCGTCTTGAATGTAGTTCGATAAGCCCAAAGGGCTTCCTGCAGCCTTTCGTGCCAGTCTCTCTTATTCCTGGAAACGGTCTTTTTTATGATCTTCGTCAAGGTCTTATTGAAGGCCTCGGCCAGACCGTTAGCTCGTGGATTGTAAACCGAAGAATATCTCCAGTCTATATTGTGCTGCTGTGCGAAGCGGCTAATCTTATGGCTTCGGTAGGCCGGCCCGTTATCGGAGATAATCCGCCGTGGAGTTCCGAACCGATAGATGACGTGCGTCTTGAAGAAATGGAGGATATTCTCCGTCTTCACTTCCCTCAGTGGTACTGCTTCTGCCCATTTGGAGAAGTAATCAGTTGTCGCCAGAATAAAACGGTGTCCTCGGGATGATGCTGGCTCAATGGGGCCGACTATGTCAGTCCCCCACATTTCGAATGGCCAACTAGCCAGCGTCGGGTGCAGTGGATTCGGATGTTGGTGGATGAAGTCTCCATGAATCTGGCATGAGTGGCATTGCTTCGCATACTCGAGGCAGTCCTGGATCATCGTGGGCCAGTAGTAACCCATCCGTTTAATTTTTAACTTCATCTTTGGGCCTGCTTGGTGAGAACCGCAAAGTCCATCATGAACTTCCTGAATGATTCTTTCTGCTTCGTCAGGTCCTAAGCATCTCAGCCATAGAGAATCAAACGATCTCTTGTATAGAATATCGTTGACAAAAGCGAAAGATAAAGCTCGTTTCATGAGCTGATGTCTTGAGGACGCTTCTTCGGGAATTCGGTGGGACTTAAAGTAGTCTATGAAGACTTCCCTCCAGTCTTCGGCCTTCTCATGGTCTTTTATTTGTAAGGTCGTCTGCTCAGTCGTTCCCTTTTCTTCGCATGATTCCGGAGATATTTCTGCCGGGGCGAGCACTCGACGGCTTTGTACCACGATTCTGACGTCATCGAGGTTCTCGTCAGGCAGTTCCTTAGCAAGTTTAGCCAACGCGTCTGCTTTGCTGTTTTCCGCGCGCGGTATGTTCTCCAAAGTATAGGAGGGAATTTGTGTCAATAGTTGTTGCACCCTTTCGCCGTACTTCACCAACTCCGGCTTGCACGTTTGGTAGTCACCATTTACTTGACTAACGACCAGCCGAGAATCCCCGTATATGAGGAGGTCTTCAATTCCCATGTCGATGGCGATCTCGAGGCCTGCTATCAGAGCTTCGTATTCGGCTTCATTGTTTGTCCTCGGTTCTGTTAAGGAGAAGGCGAAGCGCATTATCCCTCCTTGTGGAGTTGCAAAGATGAGGCCTATCCCTGATTTGATCATTGGGACACCTTGTTTCTGTTTCTTTATGGAGCTCCATCGAAATAGAGTTTCCATCGGGCGCTTCCGCCGCTAATCGCATCAAATGCATGCTCGTCCGGCAAATCACAGTTCAGAGGAGAATCGGCCGGTATCGGGTGCTCGGCGAGGAAGTCGGCAATGGCCTGGCCTTTCACTGCCTTGAGAGGTTGATATGTTATCGAGAACTCCATCAAGAGCAGGGCCCACTTAGCGAGTCGTCCCGTCAATATGGCTTTCGACATCAGATATTTGAGAGGGTCCACCTTCGAAATAAGACGGACTTCATGTGCTAATGCGTAATGTCTAAGCTTTGTTATTGCGAAGATCAACGCCAGGCAGTGCTTTTCAATGGGGGAATAGTTGCTTTCTGCCCCCAGCAGCACTCGACTTAAGTAGTAAAGTGCTCTTTCTTTCCCCTGATCGTTCTCTTGTGCCCATAATGCGCCCAAAGAACCTTCGAGGGCGGCCGTGTAAAGAATGAGAGGCTTTCCCTTCACTGGAGCAGCCAACACTGGAGGGTTCTGCAGGTACTGCTTGATCTCGTCTAGTGCACCTTGACATTTGTGATCCCAAACGAATGGAGTTCCCTTTTTCATCAGGTGGCTGTAAGGACGGCATTTGCCCGAAAGATTAGCGATAAACCGCCGGATGTATGCGAGCTTCCCTTGGAGAGACCGCAACTGCTTGAGGGTTCTTGGCGGAGGCATTTCCATGATCGCCTTAATCTTTGACGGATCTATTTCAATACCTCGATGTCGAACGATGAATCCCAGAAATTTGCCCGAGGAGACTCCAAACGCGCATTTGAGGGGATTCATTTTCAAATTATATTGCCGAAGGCGTCGAAATACAGTCTCCAGATGCTTTAAATGATCTTCGTATGACATGCTCTTTACTACGAGGTCGTCGATATAGCACTCGACGACGTCGTGTATGAGGTCATCAAAGATCTTTGTCATGGCCCTTTGATAGGTAGCGCCAGCGTTCTTAAGACCAAAGGGCATAACCCTGTAGCAAAATATACCCAAAGGGGTCCGGAAAGCGGTGTGCTTCTGGTCTTCGGGATGCATTTTTATCTGATTGTATCCTGATGAACCGTCCATAAAGGAGAAAACCTCGTGAGTGGACGTGTTATCTATCATTAGCTCGGTTACCGGCACCGGGAAATCATCCTTTGGACAGGCTTTATTGAGATCCCTGAAATCCACGCATATGCGTACCGTCCCATTCTTCTTCATTACCGGGACGATATTGGCGATCCAGTCGGGGTATTGGACTTCTTGGATAAATCCAGAATCGATCAACTTCTTGACTTCGGCGTTGATGCTCATTTCAAGCTCGAGTCGCATCTTCCTTGGCGCCTGCTTGACTGGCTTGATATCTGGGGATATTGCTAATCTATGCACAGCAATCTCCGGATCCAATCCTGGCATCTCGGAGTAGTTCCACGCGAAGCAATCTTTATGCCGTAGAAGCACGTTCTTTAACGCAGCCACCTTTTCTTCGGATAACAGCTCGCTGACAAATGTCGGTCGCGGGTCGTCTGCCGATCCCAACTCAATCTTCTTGAGGTTATCTGCAGTAGTATGTATACCATCTTCCAGTTCTTTCGGGGCGGGCGGAAATTCCGAGATCACCTCATCATCGCTGTTCTCAAAGCACCGGGAAAGGTCATCTACGTTCTCGGGCTCTTCTCCTAATATCGTAATCGTATAACAAGTGCGAACCCGCTCCCTGGACTGAGGTGGACCCGGTTCTGCTCTTGCGTCCTTGGGCTCATGCTTTTGCGGTGGCGTCACATTCCAGCCGTCGGATAAAGCGAATCTGCCTCGTCGGTACTGGTCCTCGACCCAGTTCTTGAAGGTGAAGCAGTCTTCGGTAGGATGTCCTATGGCTCGGTGATAAGAGCAATAACTCGGATGAGAAGCCTTGCTAGCTTGCTCAGGATGTCTAGACTCTGGAAGCGTGATCATTTGATGTTTTATGACGAGGTTAAGTAACCTCCCCGTTTTGTCTCGGGGGAAGGAGTACGCTCGACTCATCTTCTTCATGAGGGACAAACCCGAGCCGCTTCTTGATTTATTTCCGTCTCTGCATCGGGCCTTTCGTACAACGGATTGACGAGGATAAGCGTCTTTGTCTTTTGCAGCACGTTGAGATGGACGTTGCGTCCTGGCCCTCTCGTAGATGGCCATTTCGCGGTTGTGGTCTTCCCGAGCTTCCTGACCCATTTTCCTGATAGGCTTGCCCATTCGTTCTTCAAACGACGGACTCGGCGCTTTAATCGCGGGGTCTAGTTTTGATGGGGGGTTGGCATTTCCTGACAGGGCGTCCTCCTCTTCATCAAAGGTATATATAGCGTAGCTGCTGTGAGCCCTTTCCCGTTTTCCGGCTCTTGCGTATCCAAGCCCGAGTGTTTCCATCTTCCCGTTGGGCAATTTGCGTTGAGTCCCGGGGACATCCCAAATCCTGTTGTAGAACCGTGCCTGCCGAACGGTCTGTTCTAAAGGTACTCCTTGGCGCTTCAATAGCTTCTTTAATCCATTTGTATAGTATCTGGGCAGACGGATGGGTTGGAGCCTGTCAAGTGTAGCATCCATGCCATGCCAGATCTCTTTCTCTATTTTCGACTCTGAGGATCGGTAGAATAGGATCACCTTCTCGCCCCTTCGCCTGGGAGGGACGTAAAATATTTGCAGGTCCTGTACATTGTGAGCCTGAAGCGCGTCGAGATCCTTGTAGTGTTCTCGCGGTACCATGGTGATTTGCAAACTATGGTCATCGCCAGGGGGTGCTTGTATTGACAACCGATTGGAGAACACAACATTAACTTCATCTTCTGAATCACTTCCGAAGACCAACACGGGGGCGGGCGTCCCCAGGTTGTTGCGTTGAGATGGCCCTGCATAAACTATCTCTTCCTCTTCTTCGGTATCGCTCCCGAAAATCGGGATGGTGGCGGCGGTTTTGTTCCCCGGATTGCGACTCCTTTCTGTATCCTCGAAATCTGGCAAAAAGTACTTCGCATCTTCGTATTTGCGGACTTCGTTCACGGAAAATGGGTTTAACTCACCTGTTACGGTATACTCGAAACCATCCTTAAAGTACTTCATACACTGATGTTGTGTAGAAGGGATGATATTGTACTCGTGTAGCCAAGGACGGCCGAGTAAGGCGTTGTAGCAGGTCTTGGCGTCAATGACATGGAATTTGATGTCTGTGACGAGAAGTCCAAAGTGTAATGTTAATATCACAGATCCGAGAGTCCGTGACGATTGTGAATCGAAACCGGAGATAGTGATTTTGTCACGAGCGAGGTGTTGCACGCTCATGCAGATTTCCTTCAACACCCGAACATTAAGGAGGTTGACGGAGGATCCATTATCCACCAGGATCTTGCCTATCTTGATATCATGGCAGTATCCGGAGACGTATAGGGGACGGTTGTGGTCGCACGTCCCGAGAAAGAGGTCTTCATCACCGAAAGTGATGTCGGCTGTATGCACTTCCTCCAGTTCATCCTTCATCTTTTCAGTGGCGAGGAAGGCTTGGAATTGCTCAGGTTCTTGTAACGCCTTAATTAGTGAGTCTCGCGCTTCTTTTGATAATAGGAGGGCATCGAGAATGCTAAGCTGAGAAGGTAGCTTCCTTAGGTGCGCGAGGATGTTATAGTCCACTTTACTCTTCCTAGGAGGGTCTTTGGCAGCCAGCTCCATCATGACTTGGTCATCTAAAGCGATATCTTCAGTGACCTTTTCCTTTCCCTTATCCCTTCTATTCCCGGGCCCGAGATTCTTTTCTGGGAGTGTGCGATTGCGCAGCTGAATGTTCTCGCAGGCCTCCGATTCTTCTTCTTTCCCCAAAACGGATTCTTTAAAGAGAGGGCCCAGAGCCATTTCTTCATCAGAGTCGCTCCCAAAGGTGAGAACTTGTGACCCCCTGGCGTTAACCATGTAACAGTTGCCAGTCGTTCTGTTGTGCCCATCGACAGTACTTCTTCGCTCCCGACGGATCTTGCGTTTCATGCGCTTAACATGTTGCCGACGAGCGACATATCCTTGCCACCATATCTTAAAGGCGTCGCACTCCTCCGTAGGGTGTGAGATTTTCCGGTGATATGCGCAGTAATCAGGGTGTCTCTCCACCCCATCGTGTGTTTTTTCTTCCGAGGGCGGTAGCTTCATCCCCAGTGATATGGCTTTGGCAAACCTTTTTCTCGTCTTGAATATCTTCCTGTTTACTTCGGATGCCTTTCGCTCTGGTAGTTCAACTCTTTCGTTCAGCTGCCCACATTTGGCTCCTTCAGATGTGGCCATCTCACGCTCCTGGTCCGCTTTACATTTTAGACGAATCTCGTCTAGAAAAGCGTCGATCATTTCATCTGTTGGCCATGCACGCTCTGGTACAGGCTCTGTCTCCAGCTTTTCAATGCCAGGAGTTTTCCCATCATCGGTAAACGAGTGGGAGATTACGTTACAACTCGCCACATATCCTTCGGATTCATCTGACGAGTTCTCTCCATCATCTTCCTCTTGAAAGATGTGGTTGAGGAACTCTTGCAGTGTGACAGGAGTTCACGCCTTTTGATTGTATTCTTCCAGCGCGTCGATTTGCTTCTGCAAGTTCGTGTGCTATTTTCCAAGCTTCACGGGCTTCTTGGATTTCTTCTTCTTTTTCTTCGAAGATTTTGACGATTGGGCGTGAGTATTTGGGCTCTTATTGCGAGTCTTTGTAGTTGGGCGGGGCTTCAACATCCCTTTGATAATTTGAGGTTCAAGAGGGTCCTTCCATTTGATCGCAGGGCACGCATGAAGGTCTCTCAGCATTCTTCTGGTTTTAGTTGATAGCACGACCTCCCATGGAGCTTCTTCAATAAAAGAACATGTTGCCCCCGGTGTATCCGCTTTCCTAGGAGCATGCGGCTGTGGGGGGTTCACCTTCCACTTTTCGGACAGTACAAACTTTCCCTGGAGGTACTGGTCTTCAATCCATCCTTTGAAGACGAAGCAATCTTCAATCGGATGGCCTACCGTTTGATGGTAAGGGCAATAGTTAGGGTTATTCACTTCGGTGGGTTGCGGCGGTCGCCTTGGATTTGGTAGGTTTATAAGTCTGTTGCGTATTTCCAGCTCGAATAACCGTTTCGTCTTGTCCCGTGGGAACGAGTAGGGACGCTTCATCTTCTCATTATAATACCGACGCCTTTCCTCGAGTTGATCTGCCGGTTTAGGTTGCTGCTGGGCATTCGCAACAAAGGTTGCCCTCCCTTTACCCTTGTCATTCCGAGGTTCCGACTTCGGGGGAGGCGGTCTATGACCCATCTGGTCCATCTGAGCCAACTTGTCGATTAAAGCCTGGAATGTGGTTGGCTTAAAGAACATCATAAACTGGGAGATAGTTGCGTGAGGGTCTAGAGTTCCCACGAACATGCCCACCGCAGGTGCTTCCTCAATGCGTTGCTCACATCTCGACCACAAGTTCCGCCAGCGTATAGCGTACTGGACCCAGGTTTCGTCCGGTTTTACCCTGGCGTTAATCAGTGCAGTTATTGGAGTGCGTTCGCTGGCACTTGCGAATCGCTGAGTGAACAACAGCTCCATTTCAGCGAACGTTTTGATAGAATCGTTCGGGAGTTCCGAATACCATTCGAACGCAGTTTCTGATAAGCTGCCCACGAACTGGCGGAGCAACAGTTTATCATCACCGCCGGTGTTACCGCAGAGGGCCCGGAACTGGGCGACATGCTGATGGGGATTGCCGGTCCCCTTATACACGTGGAATTTTGGTATCGTATAGCCTTGCGGGTATTTGATTTGGTCGTACCAGCTCGGATACGGCCGCCCCGTTTTCACGACTTGACCAGCTGCCTCAGTCGCGTGATGAACCCGGATTTGCTGGGCTATGTAGTCAGCCAAGTCAGCCTTAGAGATTGCCTCCTCCTTGGCTGTTGAGAGGGTTGGTGGTGGATTTGACGTTTCTCCTCGGTCGTCTTCAAGAACGATTGGGGGATCCTCGGCGGGTAAGTCCTGCTGGATCATCATTCCTATCACATCTTGGAAGAGAAAGCCCATCCGTTGTATGTTGGCCGCTTGTTCAGCAGCCTCTTTGTCCCTTTTCTCCAGTGTCCAGCGAAGGAATTCAGCATCGGTTTCTTCCTCCCGACGTGCGTCTGAGGACGTTTCTGGGTTTTCTTTTGGCCCGGTGAGCGCGGCCATAGCATTCATCATTTCTTGAAGCTTTTGTTGCTGCTCTTGAGCCTTCGTCACGGATCGGGTTAGCGGTCGGTGGCCCGTAGAAGTACGGCTTTCCTCTTTTCCAGAGGCCATGTAAACAGTGTGCACCACCATGCCCCCAGACCTAGGGCGTCTGGGCTCAGTGCTTTTAGCCGTCGTTGCATGCTGTGGGGTTTTCTCTGGCCTCCTCCTTTTATGAGCCATGGAGGTTGAGGGGGCCGTTGAGGTGGGCGTCCAGACAACCTTTTGGGGTTTAGCCTGGTGACCAGCTTCCGGTTGGATTTTCAGCTTCTTGTGCTGGCGGGAGAAGTTTGGATCGATGATCGAGTCTCGGGCCTGCCGCCAAACCTTATAGATTTTGGAAGACAGCCGTTGAGGAGATCGGGGCTGTTCTGGTTTTATTTCCACGACCTTTTTTAACGGGGGAGGAGACCTCTTCAGCACTGCAGTAGGAGAATTCCTTCGCACCTTATTTAGCATTTCGAAGCTGTTCCCAGTTGGAACAGCAGCATTAACCTCTGCCACCGGGGCCGATGGAGTCAACCCGGAGGGGGAGTTGCCCCCAGCCTTCCTTACTCGGCGCTAATGGCGACGTCGAGCGTGTCGAGCGGACGGTGTAGGGTCAGCGGTAAGAATGGTTTCGTCTTGCCCCCTGTCTGGGTGGGGGGTCGCAGTTGGTATTAGCCTGTCAAAGACCGATGTCCTTTGGGCAGTAGGAGCGGGAGCTGAAGCCGTTAATCTTGTAAAGACCGACCTTTTGGCCGGAGAAGCTGCCTTGACGACTTCGGGGGCAGGAGCAGACACCTTCTTAGAAGCAGCCTTCTCTGAGATTGTAGGTCCCATGATGGGTTCGCAGGATTTCTGGCCCAATCTAGAGAAGACCGAGGCGTTGACGTTGGGCGACTCGTTGAGAGGAGCCGCGGCAGGGGTAAGACGATCAAAGACCGACTTCTTGAGAGCTTCCGTTGTCAGCGCTGGAGCGGTGAAGTTTGTCGGTGGGAGCATGGTCCCAAAGAACAATCCTGTGGTGGCGCGAGTGACCTGTTCCACGGGCATTGTGAATAGCGAAGCAGCTTGGGGTCCGTAGGCTATACCTCCTGGCGAGGCAGAGCGTTGGTTGCAATTGCAGTCTGAGCAGTTGGAGAATTTCATGGAAGTAGAAGCCATCGATCCTTTGCTTTCTGCAATAAGCAAGACGCCAATTCTTAGTATCTTGAAACCCAAGGGCAACCATTGGCGAACCGCGATTGGTTCGCGAGTCATGACACACGAAGTGTGGAGTGGAAAGAGGAAAAGGTCCCACCGGGCGTGCCAGAATCTGTTCCCCTCTGAAAGACGGCGCACAAGACTGCGGTGTCTTGGCACTGAGATTCGGGGCAGATGCTAATTGGTGCAATCCGTTCACCTCTCCGAAGATGCCAAGTTGATTTATGGCACCATGTATCGAAGGTTTAAACGGATGCGTCCGATGTAGCAGACTTCGTCAGATTCCCCCTCAATTGAGGGTTTTTTGATTGTGGGGACGCTCTTCCCTGCAGGCGCAAGCCCCTGCAGTTAATTACGCTACCGCTTTGCGGTAACAACTTTCTCCTTCTCCAGCTGGTCACTTCGTGTCGTGGGTGTTTGTTTTGTGTTTTGTTGCCCGTGGATTGTTTACGGAGACTGAGTTATCTCGTCGCCCGTAGGGCGTAGACTAGTCCAAATCCGTATTATCTTAGATTTGGGTTTAGGGGTTTGGTTTGAGGATACGTCAGCCATACTTGAGGCTAAGATCAACTCAAACGTTTGTTAAGGATATGTTAGTCTAACTTTGTGACTAAGATCAACTTAACGGGATCGTTTAGATCCGATAAAGGAGTGTTTGGACTTCATTGTTCCAGTTTAGGGACCTAGAGGTCCAACGTATGTATGGCCGTCAGGACCCGTCACCTCTCTGACGACGTTGAAGAATTACAACGACGGATGTCAGAGGAGTTCAGAGATGTACCCTTGAGCCAGAGTTAATTGGGGGGATTTATAGTCCACTCTGTTTGAAGGTTTAAGGATACGTTCGCCATCTTTGAGGCTAAGATCAACTTAAACGGGACCGTTTAGATCCGACAAAAGAGCATGCGGGGCTCTATTGTTCTAGTTTAAGGACATTGCGGTCCATGGGTAGTTTAAGGACATTGCGGTCCACTGTTAGTTTTAAGACATCTCGGTCAAGGTTAAGGACGTCGTAGTCCATGGGTTTAAGGACCCCACAGTCCGTTGTTAGTTTTAAGACATCTCGGTCAAGGTTAAGGACGTCGTAGTCCATGGGTTTAAGGACCCCACAGTCCATTATGTGCTCTGGATGCTTCACGCGGGTTCACTGCCGTGCTCTGCGAGGACCAGGCTCCGCTCTGGACGTTTTCCACGGGGTCAAAGAGTGACATTATCCGCGTTCCACGTAACCAGGAATTTGCATTAAACACGGGTTTAAGGACCCCGCAGTCCGTATCAATGTGTGGTCGTCGGGACCCGTCACCTCTTTGAAGACATTGAGGGATTACAATGCCAAGTATCAAAGGAGTGAAGAGATGTACCCTAGAACCGGAGTGGATTAAATAGTCCTTGGCCCAATTTGGGGTCAAGACGAATTAATTGTGTTATGAGTCCATTGGCCCAGTTAATCACAAATTGAGGACTTATGGCCATCTTGGGCTAAGTCCAATCAGGAGAGGCTTTTCCTCCATCCATTTAGTCAATTGGGCCGAAGCCTAGTGTTAAACACTACAGAGCAATCAGTGTTGAACACTGGGAATGAGGTTGACAAGTTAGTGTTTAACACTAAGAGTTAATTGGTGTTAAACACCAGCAACAAGGCTTTTCAAATTAGTGTTAAACACTAAACAGATCAGTGTTGAACACTGCAAATAAAGCTTTTTAATTAGTGTTGAACACTAAGGCCCAACAGTGTTTTAACACTGGGTTCGAGAGTTTCAATTTAGTGTTAAACACTAAGACAAGAGGGGTCACGTGGCAGCACGTGAGAGCGCCCTCCCTTCATTTATTCTGCTGAGATTATCGCATCTTTCATAGCATCACGTGCCATCACGTGATGGGCATTCAAATGCCTATGTATTAGAGCTTCTGCCAAGGGTCACGTGGATCACGTGGGGTGCTGCCTCAAAGGGACTTTCTGTAGATCTCTTGGGGGGTCACGTGATGACACGTGACCCTGCCTCTATGTATTTTGTTTAGAGGCTTTGTTAATCTTTTTTTAGGAATTAAATTCCTCAAGCTTTAAATTTCAGAGGAATTAAATTCCTACTTCCTTTTGAAGGTTTATATTCTGAATAGAGTTGAACTCTAAATCTTCCGTAGGAATTAAATTCCTCGTATATGTGAAGAACTGAATAGGGTTAAACCCTAATAAAAGCTTTTAAGGAATTGAATTCCCATTCCCTGTTAAATGATGATTAAGGGAATTAAATTCCCGTTGTTTCGACAGAACTAAGTTCTTAATTAGGGTTAAGCCCTGTTTCTTTTGTTCTGAAGGAATTAAATTCCCATGATACAGGGTCAAGCCCTAATTCTATTTTAAAGGAATTAAATTCCTATAGTTCTGTGAGAATTAAATTCTCATGCTTGCATTCCCTCTCTATGTTTTGGATCTGCATGGCAGGATCTCGACCCATTGAGAATTAAATTCTCAACCTTAAGGGGAGATGTGCACTTTGCAGATCCTCTATCAAAGAGAGAAGAAATATATTCTTCTGTTTTTATGTATCAGAGTTAAACTCTGTTGAGAATTAAATTCTCTTCTTCTTTCAAGGAGCTTTTCCCTTTCTTACCTAGGGTTTTTTGCAGAAGATCCAAGTTTCTCCAAGTATCGAAGCTCTCTTCTTTTTCTTTTTCTCTCCCTGTCTCTGTATATATCTCTTTATCTCTCGGCTCCTATTTATAGGAGAAGCAGCCGAATCAATCAGTTTTTGATGAATCTTCATGAGAGATTTGATTTGCATCCATCATTCGTTTTGGACCTTTGGATTATTAGGTGAATTTTATTCACCATTGGATTTCAAATCCAGGGATTCTCCTTTGTTGTTTCGGTTAGATTTAAAGGGGAAATCTTTCCAAACCCGAGATTTTCCCATAGATAGATCACCTCTGAATCTTTAATTCGATTGGTTCCAGATAGCCGCTTTCCTTTGGAAAGATTTGAATTTCTTTCAGAATTTAATTCTGTTGACAAAATGGGCTTTGAAAGCCGGTCACGTGTGACCACGTGACCCATGGTCACGTGTGAGCACGTGACCCCCTTTGGAATGAGCCTTTTCCTTTCTTTTGCGCTCTGTCTTCTGATCGTTGCTTAAACGTCACGTGCCACCACGTGACTCCTGGTCACGTGTGAGCACGTGACCCTTGTTTGAATTCTCTTTCCTTGGTTCATCTGGAGAACGAGTCTGCTGCTTTGAACGTCACGTGCCAACACGTGATCCTGGTCACGTGGAAGCACGTGACCTCTTCTGAAGCCTTTTCCTTGACTTGATCAGGGAACTGGTGTGCCTTTGACGCTTGCATTTAAATGTCACGTGTCGCCACGTGACCCTGGTCACGTGGGAGCACGTGACTCTTTCTGAAGCCCCTTCTTTGATGTAGTTGGAAAACTGAACTTGACTTGATGATGCTTTTAGGTGTCACGTGCCAACACGTGACCGCTAGTCACGTGTAAGCACGAGACCCTTTTCTGAAGCTTTTCCCAGAAGCTTTCCTGATTTTAAATCAGGAAACAGGCTTAAGTTTAGAGAAAGGTGTAGTGTGTTTTGATGAGGGATAGTGAAGATTTTGAAGATTTGGGTTGAGGTTTTGTGAAGGGGCTGAAGTGTTTCAGTGGGGAGAGAGAGATGAGCAAATATGAGAGAAAGAAAATGAATTTCAAAAAGAATAGAGAGAGAGTGAGAGAGAGTATGGGAGCAAACATGGAACTTCTCTCTCCTCATTAAATGCCAAGCATGCTTGTCTCCCTTGCCTCAACCTCATCATTCCCTCTCTCTCTCTCTCTCTTCCTCTTCTTCTCCCAAGTCAACCCAAAAGGAAATTATTATTATTTTTTTTTGAAAACTAAAAATACTTAATTAAATACATAATACCCTAATGGAATAGTTAAAGCACCATGGCTGCTAAGTATGGTTTAACCCCAAATTAGCCCTAGGTTAACATGCACATGTATGTGCAAGCCCGAATTAAATTCTAATAAAATATTCATTAATTTTTATAAAATATTTAAAAACCATTTTGGTAAACTTTTTACTAAAAATCCTCATTATCGCTTAATTAGCCACTAATCGCATTCTAAGGTGTTACATTACCGTTCTATGTTGCATACCTCATATTTCATGGATTTACGCATAGAGATATGGATTTAATGTGATTTATGGATTTGAGAACCGTGGTGATATTTCAAGAAAATATGCATTGTTTTGAAAACCCGGTTTCTCTTGATATGATATTTCGATGCGTCCACCATGAGTTTTCTCGGTTCTGAGATTTGTGTTAGAAACCCGATTCGAGAAGATGGATGATCCGTTTGCGGGTTCATGGTGGACCCGGTATGGTACCTGGCAGAGAGACTACTACCAACCGGTGATAGTTTGGACCCGGCGGTTATCCGGAGGATACCGACCGGAGTCGTGAGATGGATATGGGCCGATCCGGACTGACGGAGCCCGTGGGCCGATCCGAACTGACGGAGCCCGAGTTATGTGGATTTACGTGTCAATGTTGGACACAGGTTTTTATGATGTTTCGAGTGTCGATATTGGGTACTCAGGTTCCATGAGATTTACGGATATGAGGACCAATCAGAGTGATGGCGTCTGAGGTATTGGGATTTGGAGTGTCGTTGATGGACATCGGGATTTCCACGATGATGTTTCATTGATGATATTATGTTTTATCCCACACTCAGGATTTATTAGATATGCATTGTTTCATGTAGTTGTAGTACCCTGATGGTTTACCTTGATCATGATTGTTGCATATCCATATTGCCATACTTATGCTATCAGATTGCATGCGATAGATTATCGCTATTCGTGCATACTTGTTATTCTCTGTATGATGTTACTTACTATTCACGAATTGGCAACTCACCCCCGTTGTGCCACAGTGTTTTGCAGGCTTGACCCTCAGAGTAGTCGCGGCAGGGCTCCCTATTGTATCTATTTCAGCGGATACCGCTACGGTTGGCTGTGAGGCCTTTTTACTGTAGGTGGGTTTGCGGTTATCCGATTATATCCATTGTATATCTAGTACTCTCCATCTACCACTTTTATGTATTGACTTAGAGACGAGTTATGAGAACCGATATTGTATATTTTGTGACTCTGGGTGTCGTGCTCATATGAGCCGGCCTTTCTTATGTAGTTTTATCTCTTTATGTTGTTTTCATTTTTATTGTCTATTTCTTCGCTACGGCGTCGTATATATGCTTGTGGTGGTTGTTTCCGCCTTTGGGTGTGATTTACTCCCGTTTGGGGATACTTTATTTATATCCTGTGTTTGTACCCGTTTCGGGGCTAGTTTTACGAAGGAGGCGCTGCCAAAATTTTTAAGAAAATAAACTTAAGATTTAAGATTTTTACTTGAGATTTCCAAATGTTTTAACAATGTTTTTATCACGTACTTCTTTATATGGTTTAAATTTCTGGGTTTTCGGCTTACTTAAATTGCGTTACGCCTGTTGACGTCACGTGGTTTAAGTGCCGGTCACGTGCCTAAATTTGGGTCGTGACAAAATAGTGCCGTAGTTTCCTCGAGGCCACGATTAGTGCCAAGATAATCTTCTCTATGGCCGGGTACCTTTTTTCCACGTCCTTGAAGACGTGGCTTACATAGTAGACCAGCTTTTGGACTCTGTCGACTTCTCGAACGAGCACCGAACCTGCAGATTGATCGGACACCACCAGATACAGCGATAGCTCATCCCCTTCAACTAGCCGGGTGAGTAGCGGGGGAGTCGCCAGGTGCACTTTCAATTGCTCGAAGGCGATCTGACACTCCTCCGACCATTCGAATCTTGGGATCTTCCTTAGAGCTTTGAAGAACGGGAGGCACTTTTCCCCGGATCTGGACATGAAACGACTCAGAGTGGCTACCCTCCCCATGAGTCGCATGATTTCGACGTTGGTCTTAGGCACTGTCATGTTGAGGATGGCGCTGATCTTCTCCAGGTTAGCCTCGATCCCTCGGTGGGTGACCATGAACCCGAGGAACTTTCCACTAGTGACCCCGAACGCGCACTTGGCGGGGTTCAGTTTCATCTTATATTTGCGGAGGACGTCGAAAGCCTCGCCCAGATCTTTGGCGTGCTGATCTGACGAGGTCGATTTGACGAGCATGCCGTCGACGTAAACCTCTATGTTCCTGCCGATCTGAGGCTTGAACATCCTGTTGACCAAGCGTTGGTACGTAGCCCCGGCATTTTTGAGGCCGAAGGGCATCACTTTATAGCAGTATACCCCCAGTCCGTTGTGAATGCGGTGAACTCTTCGTCTGCCGGATTCATACGGATCTGGTTGTAGCCGGAGAAGGCGTCCATGAAGCTGAGTAGCTCGTGGCCTGCCGAACTGTCGACGAGCTGATCTATCCGAAGGAGGGGATAGTTGTCTTTCGGCCAGGCCTTGTTGAGTCCAGTGAAGTCGACGTACATGCGCCACTTCCCGCTTACCTTTTTAACCATGACCACATTTGCCAACCACTCTGAGTAAGCCACGTTCCGAATGAAGTTGGCTGCGAGCAGCCTGTTGACCTCGTCCTCGATCACTCATTGCTTGATCGGGGTGAAGCTTCGTTTCTTCTGCCTGACGGGTCGGACCGCCGGGTCGACCCCGAGTTTATGTGATATTATTTTGGAGTCGATTCCGGGCATGTCGGCGGGTACCCAGGCGAACACGTCTGAGTTTCCTCTGAGGAACTGGACCAGGTCGTCGCGCCGAGCCCCCATTAATAGTGACCTGATTTGGACGGTCCGTTCATTGTCCCCTTCGACGAGGGGGACCTCTGTTAGCGGCTCCACCGGGGCTCCTCGGATCTCTTTATGCTCGTCCCGAGTATCCAAAGATCCCCTGAAATCATCCGTGCTCCCAAGATCATCGTTTCTCTCCTCGGGCATAGATGTCGCTGTGAAGAAAATCTTCGCGGTTTGCTGGTTCCCGTAGGCCCGACCTATCCCGCTTTGGTCGAGGGGAAACTTGATTGCCAGGTGGTAGGTCGATATCTGGGCCCGGAGGGAATTGAGCGTCGGGCGTCCCAGGAGGATATTGTAGGCCAATGGAATTCTGGCGACGATGAACTCCACAGGCACGGTACGCGTGTGGGCTGTCTCCCCAATGTTAAGCAGGAGGGTGACCACCCCTTCTGCCAGGATAGAGTGGTTGGTGAACCCCGACAGGATGTGGGCGGTCGGCCTCAGGTCCGACAGGTTAAGTCCCATACGCAGGAAGCAGTCGTAGAAGAGGCGTAGGGTGTTTTTTGTTAGTGTTTATGCCCTAGAAGGCCATTACTGTATCATACTAGTTTGTATATTGCTTAATGGAAGCTTGGGATATTCACATGTATATAACAGTCTTGCTAAACATGGTAGTATGCTACTTGGTTTTTCTATCTTAATATATGAGTGTACGTATTGATAGAGCTCATAGGATCTTGCTTGTCTACCAGCGTTGTGATGGCAGTCACACTAGTGGGGGCTGGGTAGTCTACAAGCACATCCTTATTCAGGTCCCTGGTCGTTGGATTATCGAGACAGAGCATCGATATCCGGAGTAGACTAGTGTGTACGCTTCTCATCCCAGTTGGGGAGATGGTCTGTCCCACAGCCGTCAGTACGTCGTACTGGAGATAGTATGCAGGTGCTCGTTAGGTTACGGGTACACCGGACAGGACTCACGGGGAACTGTTGGTTGGTTTGATACCAGTCGTCAGTGAGCAGTTCCCAGGTGACATGAGTACAGCATAGTCCGCAGACTTGACACTGCTACTTCGCCTCGAGTGTGTCCCACTGTTCTTAGATTGCTACCCTACCACGGCTCAAAGGAGTCATGCAAACAGGTAGCAGTTGGGTGCAGTCCCGAGCACTTGGAGGCAGTGGCGGTTAGACAGGATTCGTCCCTCCCGGTATTGGGAGTAGATATCGTGCTGTGTCAGAGAGCCATTACGCAAAGTCCCTGGCCAGGGCAAGCGAGATTTACTGGTAGGTTCCAGTAGTTTCTCAGGGTGTAATGGGCTTCCCTCCGACACGACTTATACCGCTATTAGGGGACTGACGCTTGCCGCCCCCCTAGGCCCGATATGCGATAGTCTTGGACGAACGGACCGGACTGTATGGAGATTGTCACATCAGACTCAGTAGGGGTTCGGATGGGTTTCCTCGTCGGCCTTCTTATCGACAACTACCTGGGGACCGTTACGTACAGCTAGTGCCGCTTGCGGTCTGTGGTTAAACCCACTGCCAGCATAGTAGTCGAGTCTCTAGAGTCCCACACAGATAGTTTCCTACTCCAGGCGAAACGATATAGAGGTCGCATGGTTTTGCGACAAAGGGTTCGGACGCATACGTGCGTTTACGCACGTACGACTTTCGGACAGTTTTTACCAGTCGGCTTTGGTTTAAGCCAGTTACTGGTATCCGGTTATTGGATTTTTACAGTCTAAAGTTTTTCCGTATTTTTGCGGATTGGAGGGGCGTTCTCGTAATTGTACGAGAAGCTTCTAGAAGATGTGACTAAGGAGGTTAAGGTGACATAAGCTTTGGATAAGATTAGTGAGTCATGAGGGTGATTCATCATGGTCATTAATGCACCATAAATGCTTAATGACTCATGTTAATGAATCACCTCTTTTCATTTATGAAGCATGCTTATTCATTTCTTTTATTCATTATTCTAAAATAAGAATGCTTCATAATATATTATGATACACTCTCTCTCATCTCATTATCTCATCTCACATTCTCTCTCCTCAAGCTCTCATCTTCAAGAGACTAATCCTTAATCCTCATGTGTTGAGATCAAAGGATTAGTTAGACTTAAACATCCATTACCTTCACTCTATATCATCCTTTCTTCTTTGATTAGCAATCAAAGTAGATTAGTTGCCTCAAGTTAGAGGTGTAGCTTGGAGTTTTGCTCTCGGGTGGATCGTCTACTACCTAGAGAAGGCCGAGGAGAACAAGGAGATCGTAAAGACGAAGGACTAGTTTCATTTGGTATAATCCCTAAACACAATAGTTAAGAAACACTTTGTGTACGGTTATTTATAGTTTAGCTTCGATTCAAGCGGTTAGTCGATGTTCGTTCTTTAAACTTGATCGTTTTTGAAAATTCCGCCTCCCCACAAGTACTGGGGTGTACTACATCGACTTACAGTGGTATCAGAGCCTCGCTAAACACTAAATAACTTGATTGCAAATTTGTACGAATTTCGAACGGAAAAACGAAGCCGGAAAACCCTAAATCTGTTCAGTTTCTGTCGAACTTAAAATGATGTCCAAAATTTTTTCAGGTAAGTTCAGAGAGCTTGAAAAGACACCAGAAGAACACCCAAGAAAAACAGTCACCTGAATCGCCTAACTCGCCGCGGAACCGCGGCCTCAGCCTACTGAGTCGCCGCGCTTCCGCCGCCGAGTTGGCGAGTCAGGAGCCGATTTTTCTTCTGTTGCTTCTGTGTATTATTTGGGGTTTTCTGGAATATTTAATATTTGCTCAGGTTACAGTTTAACAGAGCAGATTTTGGAGCAATATTGATGTTGTTTAATCGATCGAAATTGTACAGTATTTGCATATTGGATTATATCTGTAATTGTTTAATGTGTTCGTAAACCTCCCCTAACTGCTAGTATGTCGGTTGGCAGGGGGTTGCACATTTCTGTAATGGTTATATCTGTTTGTGCATATAAACTGTATTGGACTGTTGTGGTGTATAGCCGGGGTTTAGCAATGGGTTATTGTTTAATTCATTTGTTGTAAATGTAATTTGTTGTAATATTATTTTTGCGGGGCACTTCCAGGTTGCGGTTGTAGCCACCGTTGTATTATTTCATTTTACTGTTTTTGCTCCTAGGACTGACCCAAGGTGGGGTACACAAACTGCCGGGCGGGTAGTTTGCCGTACCCGTAAGGGTCGAGGGTGGGGTATCAGCTATTCATCACAACTGTGTAATCTGTCTTTTCTTGCAGGCTCAAAAGAAATACAGATTGCTTGCAAATCCAATATTGTTTATCTGTGTTCTGGAATGTATATCATTGCGTCAGACGAATGTAAAATATCTATATTTATGATAGCTATTTAGACGTCATTTATGTTTTACACCCGCGCTAGCCCAGCCCCCGCTCTGTCGTTAGTTAAGTAACCTAACGGGTGATGACGGGACCCAGTGGCGAATGCGGATGGCATAAGAGGACGTTGTATTTTCGTTGTTTTCTGCAATGATAGGTTAATGATGGGACGCATTATCTGTAATGCAAAGAAAATAAACCAAGTTTAAATCGTTGGAACAATTTAAAAGAAACCACTCGGTTATTTTTAAAACAGATATTTTTAAATGCGGAGATTTAACCACTCCTTTTAAAAGCTATCAGGTTCCTTCGGTTATATCAAGTTCACTACGTTCACGGTTTCGCCAAAACCAGTCGTAGCCCTCCGTCATTTCTTATGAATGGTCAGTAGTATTCAAGCTATGTTTGTTTGGCCCTTAGTCAAGACATAGTGATTGGTAGCTGCTGGGGTATTCATTTGTTACATAGATAGATGAGTTGGTTTGGGACAGTCGTATTGCTTTGTTGGCCCTTAGTCAAGAGTATATACGGATGGGTTCAAATCAACAGGATAATGATGGGCAGAACTTGACATGTGACTTATGATTTGTTGGCCCTTAGTCAAGATCATAAGAACATGGGGCAAAAACATATATCGGGAATTTCTAAAGAAACTGAAATTTGCAAAGAGATGCATACCATTTGGAGTTTGATGAATGTTGGTAGGATTCCTTCAACATTATCATACGATGATATTTGGATCCCGATTCTACTGTGAGTATATGCTACTTATCAGGATATTCGTCACTTAACGATCAATGCTATAAACCTAGTAGGTGTCCAGAAAGGTGTCAGCGGGGTTACGCCCCCAGAGAAAAGAGGTTATTTAATTAAGGAACTTCGCGAAAGCGTTGGAAAACCTCCCTCGAAGTATCGACACTGGCCTGGCTGAACGGTTAAGCAAGTATTGTACGGTGAGAATAGTCCTGGCTAATTCTTCTTTTATGGTTTGAGGAAGGATTCGAGAAACAGTGGGAGCCATCCAGTTTAGATAAACTAAAAACCACTCTAAACTTGCAAGAGCATCATGCTAAAGTGTTTTCTTCTCTCTCTCCTAATTGCAGCGACCCTGAAAATGACTGGACTTAAGTTACTTTTAGAAAAGAATATACTGACGGGGCCAAACTATAAAGATTGGCTGCGGAATGTCAAAATGGCTTTGACCTATGACAAACTGGGGTACGTCCTCACCGCTACGGCACCTGCTGTCCCTGGTCCCAAATCCAGCAATGCGGATAAGGAAATCCGCAAAACCTGGGATTTAGATTGCGCGAGAGCCAAGTGCATCGTGCTTGCCTCTATGAACAATGAACATCAGAGGAGGCACGAGGATATGTCCTTAGATGGCATATTTCTCCATACAAAGGAACTTTATGGAGAGCAATCTCGTATAGCAAGATACGAGACCTCTAAGAAATTGTTTCGAGCGAGGTTGGCTGTCGGGTCATCGGTAGGTGAACATGTCCTACAGATGATCGGCTATATTGAAGAGCTCGCAGACCTTGGGACGACTTTGGATAATGAGCTGTATACAGACCTTATTCTCCAGTCCCTTCCTCCCACCTACGCCCAGTTTATCCTCAACTTCAATCTTCAAGGAAAAGAAGTTGAACTTGCGGAACTCCTGAACATGTTAAGGAGTACAGAGGGCACCTTGCAGAAGGCAAGGGAAACACCCGCTATGTTTGTTGGCGGTGCATCTTCTTCCGGGTCCAAGGCTAGGGCCAAAGGAAGGAAGAAGAAGGCCGCACCCAAACCTAGAGGAGGTGTTAGTAAGGTGGGAAAGAAGGGAAAGAAAAAGCTTGCAGCACCGGTAGTGGGCCAGGATGAATGCTTCCATTGTCACAGGAAAGGGCACTGGAAGAAGGATTGCAAGGCGTGGAACGCCAAGAACCAGGAACCGAAGCAAGCTGTGGCTTCGACTTCAGGTGTGTTTGTAATTGAGAATTGTCTGTCGATCAACTCTACTTCCTGGGTATTGGATACCGGATCAGGATCTCATATTTGCAATTCATTGCAGGCACTGAGAAACCGTAGAGTGCTAAAGGAAGGTGATATGATCCTCAGGGTTGCTAACGGAGCTAGCGTGGGAGCTGCGTCCGTCGGGGATTATCACCTAGGATTGACGAGTGGACATATTTTGGTTTTACATAACTGTTATTTTGTACCAAGTTTAACGTGTAATATCATATCGGTTTCCTTGTTATCAAATAAAGGTTATGATTTCACGTTTGTAAGAGATGTTGTTAACATCCACCTTAATCATGGTTTGATTGGGTCCGGTACTCTAAATAACGGCATATATGTGTTAAACCAACTCCAAATTTTCAATGTCCAGAACACACTAAAAAGAAAGTCTCCAGATTTAAATAAGGCTTTCTTATGGCATTGTAGACTGGGTCACATCAATGAGAGAAGGTTGACTAAGTTGCATAGAGAAGGATATTTGGACACGTTCGAATATCAATCTTATGACACTTGTCAATCTTGTCTCAAAGGAAAGATGACAAAGACTCCATTTACTGGACAAGGAGTAAGAACGAGCGAGCTCTTAGGACTCATACACAGTGATGTATGCGGTCCAATGTCTACACATGCAAGAGGTGGTTATTCCTACTTCATTACTTTTACAGACGATTTCTCTAGGTTTGGACATGTCTTCTTGATGAAGCATAAATCCGAGGCCTTTGAGAAATTCAAGGAGTACAAGAGTGAAGCGGAAAACCAAACAGGCAAAAGTATTAAGACACTAAGATCTGATCGAGGTGGAGAATACTTAAGTGCCGAGTTCCTAGGTTACCTAAAAGAGAAAGGAATTCTCTCTCAGCTTACTCCTCCATACACTCCACAGCATAACGGTGTATCGGAGAGACGGAATCGAACCCTATTGGATATGGTACGATCCATGATGAGTAATACTGAGTTACCGCGATCTTTCTGGGGTTATGCGCTAGAATCAGCGGCATATCTTTTGAACCAGGTTCCAACCAAGACTGTGCCTACCACACCATATCAGATGTGGAGTGGGAAGAAACCCTATCTAAAACATTTTAGGACATGGGGGTGTCCAGCTTTTGTAAAAAAGCAGCATGTGGACAAGCTCGAGGCACGCTCAGTACTGTGTAAGCTTGTGGGATATCCAAAGAACTCCAAGGGATATTATTTCTATTACGCAGAGGAACAAAAGGTTTTTGTTTCTCGTCATGCCCACTTCTTAGAAACTGAATTTTTAGAAAATCAGAAGAGTGGGAGCGAAGTAGAACTGGAAGAAATTCCAGAACCACAAGCTGTTACTGAAAGTTTGGTAGAACCAGAGGTTCAAGAAGAACAGAACATTCTCGCACCCCTCCGCAGGAGTAGTAGGCCGTCTCATCCGCCTGAGAGATACTACGGTTTTCTCATAGATGGGGATAGAGAGGATTGCATCATAGATGATGATGAACCTACTGACTTCCGGCAGGCCATCCAGAGCGGCGACTCGGTACGATGGCTAGATGCAATGCGGACCGAGATGGAGTCCATATACACCAACAAAGTATGGACTTTGGACTTTGCTCCAGATGGGGTAAAACCAATAGGATGCAAATGGATCTTCAAGAAAAAGATTGGTGTAGATGGACAGGTGGAAACCTATAAAGCTAGACTTGTTGCAAAGGGTTTTCGTCAAAGACCTGGTTTGGACTATGACGAAACTTTTTCTCCAGTGGCTATGCTCAAATCCATTCGGGTCCTTCTTGCTATTGCTGCCTTCCATGATTATGAAATCTGGCAGATGGACGTAAAGACGGCTTTTCTGAATGGAAATTTAGAAGAAAGCGTCTATATGGATCAGCCAGAGGGTTTCAATCAGAGTGGGAGCAGCGGGAAAGTATGCAAGCTGCTTAAGTCCATTTATGGACTAAAGCAGGCATCGCGGAGTTGGAACATCTGTTTTGATGAGACAGTCAAAGAATATGACTTTATCAAAAATCCAGATGAACCGTGCATATATAGTAAAGTTGTGGCCAGAAGTGTCGTATTCCTCGTCTTGTACGTGGATGACATTCTATTGATAGGAAATGACATTCCTATGCTACAATCTGTCAAAGGATTCTTGTCACACAGGTTCTCCATGAAAGACCTGGGTGATGCCTCTTACATTCTGGGGATCCGGATCTATCGTGATAGATCCAAGAGGATGTTGGGACTTTCGCAGTCCAGGTATATCGACACTGTACTGAAAAGATTCAGTATGGAAGATTCTAAGCGCGGTAATCTACCGGCTTGTCACGGAATCACCCTCTCCAAAGAGATGTCTCCCAAGACTTATTTGGAAAGGGAACGCATGTCTATTATACCCTACGCTTCTGCAGTAGGCTCTATAATGTATGCGATGTTGTGTACCAGACCAGATGTAGCTTACGCACTGAGCGTGGTAAGCCGGTATCAGTCTGACCCAGGGGAGAAACACTGGATAGCAGTAAAGAACATTCTCAAGTACCCGAGGAGGACTAAGGAGATGTTCTTGGTTTACGGCGCTAAATTCCTCAGGTTGGAGGCCTTTGCTGATTCCGGCTTCCAAAGTGATAAGGACGATTCCAAGTCCATGTCGGGTTATGTCTTTACCCTCAATGGAGGGGCGGTGTGCTGGAGGAGCTCCAAGCAGGACACCGTTGCTGACTCGACGATGGAAGCGGAGTATATAGCTGCTTGCGATGCCGCAAAAGAAGCAGTCTGGATGAAGAAGTTCCTAACAGAACTTCAGGTGGTTCCTACCATAGTTGATCCAATACCTTTGTATTGCGACAACAACGGAGCTATAGCTTTAGCGAAGGAACCAAGGTCCCATCAGAAGTCCAGACACATCTTGAGGCGGTATCACCTGATCAGGGAGATCATTGATCGTCAGGAGATCGAGGTTCGGAGAGTTGCTTCTGATGAGAACATTGCTGATCCATTCACGAAGGCCCTTCCTCAGATTCAGTTCGAGAGGCTACTCGAGATCATTGGTCTACGATATGCCAGTACATGGCCCTAGTGCAAGTGGGAGATTGTTAGTGTTTATGCCCTAGAAGGCCATTACTGTATCATACTAGTTTGTATATTGCTTAATGGAAGCTTGGGATATTCACATGTATATAACAGTCTTGCTAAACATGGTAGTATGCTACTTGGTTTTTCTATCTTAATATGTGAGTGTACGTATTGATAGAGCTCATAGGATCTTGCTTGTCTACCAGCGTTGTGATGGCAGTCACACTAGTGGGGGCTGGGTAGTCTACAAGCACATCCTTATTCAGGTCCCTGGTCGTTGGATTATCGAGATAGAGCATCGATATCCGGAGTAGACTAGTGTGTACGCTTCTCATCCCAGTTGGGGAGATGGTCTGTCCCACAGCCGTCAATACGTCGTACTGGAGATAGTATGCAGGTGCTCGTTAGGTTACGGGTACACCGGACAGGACTCACGGGGAACTGTTGGTTGGTTTGATACCAGTCGTCAGTGAGCAGTTCCCAGGTGACATGAGTACAGCATAGTCCGCAGACTTGACACTGCTACTTCGCCTCGAGTGTGTCCCACTGTTCTTAGATTGCTACCCTACCACGGCTCAAAGGAGTCGTGCAAACAGGTAGCAGTTGGGTGCAGTCCCGAGCACTTGGAGGCAGTGGCGGTTAGACAGGATTCGTCCCTCCCGGTATTGGGAGTAGATATCGTGCTATGTCAGAGAGCCATTACGCAAAGTCCCTGGCCAGGGCAAGCGAGATTTACTGGTAGGTTCCAGTAGTTTCTCAGGGTGTAATGGGCTTCCCTCCGACACGACTTATACCGCTATTAGGGGACTGACGCTTGCCGCCCCCCTAGGCCCGATATGCGATAGTCTTGGACGAACGGACCGGACTGTATGGAGATTGTCACATCAGACTCAGTAGGAGTTCGGATGGGTTTCCTCATCGGCCTTCTTATCGACAACTACCTGGGGACCGTTACGTACAGCTAGTGCCGCTTGCGGTCTGTGGTTAAACCCACTGCCAGCGTAGTAGTCGAGTCTCTAGAGTCCCACACAGAGAGTTTCCTACTCCAGGCGAAACGATATAGAGGTCGCATGGTTTTGCGACAAAGGGTTCGGACGCATACGTGCGTTTACGCACGTACGACTTTCGGACAGTTTTTACCAGTCGGCTTTGGTTTAAGCCAGTTACTGGTATCCGGTTATTGGATTTTTACAGTCTAAAGTTTTTCCGTATTTTTGCGGATTGGAGGGGCGTTCTCGTAATTGTACGAGAAGCTTCTAGAAGATGTGACTAAGGAGGTTAAGGTGACATAAGCTTTGGATAAGATTAGTGAGTCATGAGGGTGATTCATCATGGTCATTAATGCACCATAAATGCTTAATGACTCATGTTAATGAATCACCTCTTTTCATTTATGAAGCATGCTTATTCATTTCTTTTATTCATTATTCTAAAATAAGAATGCTTCATAATATATTATGATACACTCTCTCTCATCTCATTATCTCATCTCACATTCTCTCTCCTCAAGCTCTCATCTTCAAGAGACTAATCCTTAATCCTCATGTGTTGAGATCAAAGGATTAGTTAGACTTAAACATCCATTACCTTCACTCTATATCATCCTTTCTTCTTTGATTAGCAATCAAAGTAGATTAGTTGCCTCAAGTTAGAGGTATAGCTTGGAGTTTTGCTCTCGGGTGGATCGTCTACTACCTAGAGAAGGCCGAGGAGAACAAGGAGATCGTAAAGACGAAGGACTAGTTTCATTTGGTATAATCCCTAAACACAATAGTTAAGAAACACTTTGTGTACGGTTATTTATAGTTTAGCTTCGATTCAAGCGGTTAGTCGATGTTCGTTCTTTAAACTTGATCGTTTTTGAAAATTCCGCCTCCCCACAAGTACTGGGGTGTACTACATCGACTTACATTTTTCGTCACCCCATTGAGATGGGAATACGCGCGCGCTTGTCAGGCGCATTACAGATCCCCCCTGCCTAGGGTAGGCTGGGGTTTATTGATTGTGGGGATCCGAATCTCCAGCAGCCGTGGACTAACCTGCCGTTAATTACCCCTCGCCTTTGGAGCGAGAGAACCTCCGATTGACGGATCAAACAGGTCATGCGAACTCAATGTGCAGTGTTGTGTTTTGAAGGGGAATTGGATATATCGGGGGCCTCGCAGAGTTTTTACGGGGGTCCCGCTATCCAGATAGCGGGCTGGGGGTCAAGGGGGCTTGCAGCACCCTTGCGGGGTGCGGGGCAGCGCCCCGTTAGAAATTTTTTTCTAACAGGGACAGTGTCGTGGAGTGTGTGTGTATCTATCTATCTATATATTTATATACTCATATATACATATATATATAAAAGGGGAAAAAGCGTCCAAAGGACGCGTGAGGGCCAGCGCCTCACGTACTCAGCACGCGGGCGCTGGACACTGGGTGTCAGCGCCTCACGTGTGCGACACGCGGGCGCTAGGCGCCAGCAGGAAAATGGGCTTAGCCTCTAGCAGAGGAGTTGAACTCCCAAAAAAGAGGTTACGTGCTATGCACGCGCCCGCGGGGCGCCCGCGGATCACGTGTGCTACACGCGACCGCGGGGCACCCAAGGGTCACGTGCGCGGCACGCGACCGCTGGGCACCCAAGGGTCACGTGCACGGCACACGACCGCTGGGAACACCAGCGGGAAGGGGCTTAGCCCCTAGGTTGGGGAGTTGAACTCCTAAGGAGTTTTGGAGTTAAACTCCGAACAGAAATTTAACTTATGGAGTTAAACTCCAACAGATCTAGAAAGGAGTTAAACTCCTAGGAATCTTTGGCTCTTCTTTTGAGCCTTGGATCCTCCCAACGTGGGATTTTTGGAGATGGGTCTTCTTCTTCTTCCTCTCGGTTGGCTGGATCTTGGGGGAAAAGGGGAGTGAGATTCAAAATCTCCCCTTTCAGAGATTTGATGGGAGATCCGAGCTCCCCTTTATGGGTTTTGTGGTGAAAAACTACTTTTTTAGAAAGGAAAAGTTAAACTCTTGATTTAATTCAAAAAGAGGAAGAAGGTTTTAGACCCTTGAGAGGGGGGAAGGAGGCACATAAACCTTAGTTTTGGGGAGAATGAATTGTTATATTTTATTTCATCATCATGTTGCCTTTTATAAGCTTACACATTTACATATAACCCCTTGGGCTTTACAAAATGGCATTTTGCCCATCCCATGCCTCATGTGCTCTTTTCTTTTGCACATGAGCCATGGGTTTTACAAAAATTTGGCTTCATGCCCATTTTTTTACATTCATTCATAAAAAAATACATCAAAATTATTTATTACATGATTTTTTATTTCGGCATGGGGGGGCTGGCCACGGGGCTCGACTTAGGCATGGGCCCACTTGCTTGGGCTTGGGCCCACTTACTTGGGGTTGACCTTGACTTTGACTTGGTCAACCGGGGTGCAATTTTCGACCCCAACAAAGTGCCCCCCATCAATAAATGCATACCACATATGTGGGTCGTGTGCATGAAATCGATGGATCTTCTTTCGCGTGGAGGCGACTTGCTTTGGTTCCCACCTTTTGGGATGCACTGCCCTTTTTACGACATGGACGGTCGACGCTTGACGCGTCTCCGAGACGGAGCGTCCGTAGTAAACGTTTCTCTGGCCCGGAGTGATTTGGTTCCCGCTTTGTAGGAAGCCTGCACTGCCATTTTTACGACATGGACGGTCGACGCTTGACGCGTCTCCGAGACGGAGTGTCCGTGGCAGACATTTCCCTGGCCCGGAGTGATTTGGTTCCCGCTTTGTAGGAAGCCTGCACTGCCCTTTTTACGACATGGACGGTCGACGCTTGACGCATCTCCGAGACGGAGTGTCCGTAGTAGATGTTTCCCTGGCATGGAGTGATTTGGTTCCCGCTTTGTGGGAAGCTGGCACTGCCCTTTTTACGAAATGGACGGTCGACGCTTGACGCGTCTCTGAGACGGAGTGTCCGTGGTAGACGTTTCCCTAGCCCAGAGTGATTTGGTTCCCGCTTTGTGGGAAGCCTGCACTGCCCTTTTTACGACATGGACGGTCGACGCTTGACGCGTCTCCGAGATGGAGTGTCCGTGGTAGACTTTTCCCTGGCCCGGAATGATTTGGTTCCCGCTTTGTGGGAAGCCTGCACAGCCTTTTTTACGACATGGACGGTCGACGCTTGACGCGTCTCCGAAACGGAGTGTCCGTGGTAGACGTTTCCCTAGCCCGGAGTGATTTGGTTCCCGGTTTGTGGGAAGCCTGCACTGCCCTTTTTACGACATGGACGGTCGACGCTTGACACGTCTCCGAGACGGAGTGTCCGTAGTAGACTTTTCCCTGGCCCGGACTGATTTGGTTCCCGCTTTGTGGGAAGCCTGCACTGCCCTTTTTACGACATGGACGGTCGACGCTTGATGCGTCTCCGAGATGGAGTGTCCATGGTAGACGTTTCCCTGGCCCGGAGTGATTTGGTTGACGTGCCCCCGGCACGGAGTGTCGCTGGTCTACGTTTTCCCGAGGCGGAGTGTCTGTAGTCGACGTGCCCCCGGCACAGAGTGTCTGCTTGACGTTCCCCGTTACGAAGTGTTGGCTGTTTGACGCAGAGGTCGATGTTGGAATTGGTTGGTTTGATTTGTGTTGACATCGGCATCGCTACACTGGAATATGGTACCAGGAGCGAATCATCATTTGCCTTTTAGAGGATTTGGGAATTGGTTTTTTTGTCGGCATCTGCATTGCTGCACTGGAATAATGCCAGAAGCAACTCATCATTTGCCCCGGGAGGATTTGGGAATTGGTTTTTAGGTCGGCATCAGCACAGCTACACCGGAATATGGTACCGGGAGCGAATCATCATTTGCCTTTCCCTGTTGGGAAGCGATGGCTTAGGAGACAGGTTTAGATCCCTATCACCTAAGGCTTTTCAATTTTATGGGCCGTAAGGGTCCCATAAAAGCATTTTCTCCCTACGAGTCGTGAGGATCCCGTAGGTGCATTTTCTCCTTAGGAGTCGTGAGGACCCCCAAGTGTATTTTTCCTTTGTGAGTCATAAGGATCCCACGAAGGCGTTTTCTTACGAGTCGTAAGGATCTCGTAAGTTTTGTTCTCCTCATGCATCGTGAGGACACACGAGTGGGTCTTTCCAGATGGAGCATAATTCCAAGGGCGGAGACCAGCCGCTGAACTGGTGATTGCAGTGGGATATGGGTATGATGAGAATTATTTGAGCCCGTGGATTGTATACGGTAGTCAACTTGGAGACCAACCGTAGGGCTGGGGTGTAGGGTGTTTTCCGTCACCCTATTGAGATGGGAATACGCGCACGCTTGTCAGGCGTACTACAGATTCCCCCTGCCTAGGGTAGGCCGGGGTTTAATGATTGTGGGGATCCGAATCTCCGGCAGCCGCGGACTAAACTGCCGTTAATTACCCCTCGCCATTGGAGCGAGGGAACCTCTGATTGACGGGTTAAACTGGTCATGCGAACTCGATGTGCAGTGTACGTGTGTTTTTTTGGGGGGGTTTGGATATATCGGGAGCCACGCAGAGTTTTTATGGGGGTCCCGCTACCCGGATAGCGGGCTGGGGGTCAAGCCCCCTTGCAGGGTGCGGGGCAGCGCCCCGTTAAAATTTTTTTTCTAACATGGACAGTGTCGTGGAGTATGTGTATGTGTACATATGTATACATATGTATATATATACATGTATATATAAATAAAGGGGGAAAAGACATCCAAAGAATGCGTGGGGCCAGCGCCTTGAGCGCTGTGCGCTCAGGTGCTGTGCACCTAGGCGCAAGCGCACCACGTGTCGACACGTGGGTGCAAAGCGTGCTTTGCGCTCGAGCGCTGGGCGCTTGGGCGCAAGCGTTCCACGTGTCGGCACGTGGGCGCTTTGCGCTCGAGCGCTGGGTGCTTGGTCGCAAGCGCGCCACATGTCGGCACGTGGGCGCTTTACGCTCTAGCGCTGGGCGCTGGAGCGCAAGCGCGTCACGTGTCGGCACGTGGGCGCTTTGCGCTCGAGCGCTGGGCGCTGGAGCGCAAGCGCGCCACGTGTCGGCACGTGGGCGTTTTGCGCTCGAGCGCAAACGCACCACATGTCGGCACGTGGGCGCTTTGCGCTTGAGCGCAGAGCGCTAGCGACCAAAAATGGGCTTTTAGTCCTAGAAATAGGGTTTAGAGTGGAGTTAAACTCCTAAAATGTTTTGGTTAATGAAGGGGGTTCTTCTTTTTCCTCCTCTGTTGGCTGGATCTTGAAGATCAAGAGATGTGAGATCTAAAAATCTCTCCTTTTTGAGATCTAATAACAGATCCAAGCTCCCCTTTGTGGGTTTTGTGGTGAAAAACTATTTAGTTTTATAAAATGAAGGGTAAAACTCTTGATTTAATTCAAAAGAAAGAAGAAGGTTTTGGAAGCTTGAAGAAGGAGAAAAGATGTCAGATCTAAAATTTTTGGAGAGAGAGAAAAATTGTGTGATATTTTCATTATCTTTGCCTTTATAGGCTATACACTTTACACATAGCCCCTTGGGCTTCACAAAATGGCATTTTGCCTATCCCCTGGCTCATGTGCCATTTCTTTTTGCAGATAAGCCATGGGCTTTACAAAAATTTGGCTTTATGCCTATTTTTCTTACATTTATCCATAAAATAAAACAAAAGAAATACAACAAAATTATTTATTACAAAATTTTTATCTTGGCATGGGGGGAGGCCGGCCGCTTCATGTTCGGGCTCGACCCGGGCATGGGCCTACTGGATCTGGGCTTGGGCCCACTTGGATTGGGGTTGACTTTGATTTTGACTTGGTCAACCGGGGTGTAAATTTTTACCCCAACAAATTGCCCCCCATCAATAAATGCACACCACATATGTGGGTCGTGTGCATGAAATTGATGGATCTCTTCTTCTTTTTTTCACATGGAGGCGACTTGATTCGGTTCTCGCTTTTTAGGAAGCTGGCACTGGCCTTTTTACGACATGGAATGTCGTTGCTTGACATGTCTCCGAGACGGAGTGTCCGTGATAGACGTTTCCCTGGCCCGGAGTGATCTGGTTCCCGCTTTGTAGGAATCCTACGCTGCCCTTTTATGACATGGACGGTCAATGCTGCCCTTTTTGCGACTTGGACGGTCGACGCTGCTCTTTTAGCGACTTGGATGGTCGATGCTTCCATTTTAGCGATGTGGACGGTCGGTTCTGCCCTTTTAGCGACGTGGACGGTCGGTTCTGCCCTTTTTGCGACTTGGACGGTCGATACTGCCATTTTAGCGACGTGGACGGCCGGTGCTGCCCTTTTTGCGACTTGGACGGTCGATGCTGCAATTTTTGCGACTTGGACGGTCGGTTCTGCCCTTTTTGCTACTTGGACAGTCGATGCTGCCATTTTAGCGACGTGCTGCCTTTTTTCCGACTTGGACGGTCGATGCTGCCCTTTTAGCGACGTGGACGGTCGGTTCTGCCCTTTTTGCGACGTGGACGGTCGGTTCTGCCCATTTTAGCGTACTCTGGGAAGCGGGGCGTGACAGTCGATGCTGCCATTTTAGCGACGTGGACGGTCGATGCTGCCCTTTTTCCGACTTGGACGGTCGATGCTGCCCATTTTGCGACTTGGACGGTCGATGCTGCTATTTTAGCAACGTGGACGGTCGATGCTGCCATTTTAGCGACGTGGACGGTCGGTGCTGCCCTTTTTAGCGACATGGACGGTCGATTCTGGATTTGACTTGCCCCGCTTCTTGCGGCGTCAGGGATGAAGTTGACTTGTTTCCAAGGTGGAATTTGATTCTGCCAGGGAGGTCATTGGTTGTTTTGCTGACTTGATGTGATTTTGGTTGACATCAGCATCGCTACGCTGGAATATGGTAGCAGGAGCGAATCATCATTTGTCATGACAGGATTTGGGGATTTTGGTTTTGGTTTGGCATCAACATCGCTGCACTGGAATATGGTACCAGGAGCGAATCATCATCTACCATGAGGAGATTTTCCTCGTTCCCAGTTTAACGACTTAGGGGTCATCTGTTCCTAGTTTAACGACTTAGGGGTCATCTGTCCCTAGTTTAAAGACTTAGGGGTCTATTGGATTGGAGTTTGGGATTTTGGGGTTAGGGTAGGCATCAGCGTTGCTAACACTGAAGCACACGTGCCAGGAGCAATTCATCATTTGCCTATTCCTGTTGGGGGAGCGATAGCTTAGGAGACAGGTTTAGGTCCCTATCACCTAAGGCTTTTCAATTTTATGGGCCGTGAGGGTCTCATAAAAGCATTTTCTCCCTACGAGTCGTAAGGATCCCGCAGGTGTATTTTCTCCTTAGGAGTCGTGAGGACTCCTAAGTGTGTTTTTCCTTTATGAGTCGTAAGGATCCCACAAAGATTTGTTCTCCTCATGTATCGTGAGGATACATGAGTGGGTCTTCTCAATGGAGCATAATTCCAAAGGCGGAGACCAGCCGCGTAACTGGTAATTGTGGTGGGGCATGGGTATGACGAGAATTATTTGAGCCCATGGATTGTATACGGTAGTTAACTTGGGGACCAACCGTAGGGCTGGGAGAATTTTGAGAAATTGGATTTTGGTTGGCGTCTGCATCGCTGCACTGGAATGTGGTACCAGGAGCGACTCATCATTCGCCGTTTGGGGACTTGGAATTTGGATCTTGTTTGGCATCAGCACTGCTGCACTGGAATAATGCCAGGAGCAACTCATCATTTGCCTTGGGAGGACTTGGGATTTGGGTTTTTGGTCGGCATCAGCACCGCTAACACTGAAGCGAAATGCCAGGAGCGACTCATCATTTGCTGTTGCCCGTTGGGGAACGATGGCTTAGGAGACAGGTTTGGGTCCCTATCACCTAAGGCTTTTCAATTTTATGGGCCGTGAGGGTCCCATAAAAGCATTTTCTCCCTACGAGTCGTAAGGATCCCGCAGGTGTATTTTCTCCTTAGGAATCGTGAGGATTCCTAAGTGTGTTGCTCCTTTGTGAGTCATAAGGATCTCACGCAGGGGTTTTCTCCTCACAAGGTCGAGAGGACTTTACGAGTGTATTTCATCTCTTTTCACAAGTTTGCGCCCTTTCCGGTTTTCACAGACTCGCCGGTAGTCCTGCTGTTTTTACTCACGGAGCCCTTTCGGGTTTTCATCCGTGCCCGTTTTGCTTGTGGACATACCGTTTACTTTTTTTTATTCCTTTTATTATTATT
Organism: Agapanthus africanus; assembly: GCA_030015575.1. NCBI lineage: Eukaryota > Viridiplantae > Streptophyta > Magnoliopsida > Asparagales > Amaryllidaceae > Agapanthus > Agapanthus africanus. Next base: position 692,691,181 of record CM057342.1, on the reverse strand, counting down.
ATTATTATTATTTTCTTTTTTTTTTGCCGCTGGTGGGACTTTAAAAGTAGTCTCACCGGCAGGATTTGGGAGAGATAGGGATCATTTACGCCCGTGGATTGTATACGGTTTTGCAGGATGTATGATCCAGATCGTAGGGCTGATGTGCTCAATTCTCCTGCGACTTGGAGCATTCACGTGTAGTAATTCTTGAGATATCGGCCATTGATGGGTGGCATGGGCCTTTCTCCCTCGGCACTTATTAGTTGGTAGGATCCTCCGTCGAACACTTTCTCGATGACGTATGGTCCTTCCCAGTTTGGCTCGAATTTTCCCTTGGCATGTCGATTGGGGATGATCGGTCTTTTGAGGACCAACACCAATTCGCCTTTCTTGAAACCGCGGAGACGGGTTATCTTGTCATAGGCCCGTGACATTTGGGCTCGGTATAGCCCCAGATTTTGCTGCACCGCGAGCCTCTTTTCTTCGAGGGCATCGAGCTCTTCAAGTCGAAGGAGCACATTTTCCTCTTCCGTCAACTCGTGCTGAATGACCATTCTTAAGCTTGGAACTTCGACTTCGAGGGGGAAGACCGCCTCCACTCCGAAGAGCAATGAGTATGGAGTGGACTGAGTTGGAGTACGGTGCGTGGTACGATATGCCTACAACGCCTCGTGAAGTTTGAGATTCCAGTCTCTCTTGTTGGCTGAAGCATTTTTCCTCAGGAGCTTGCATAGAGTCTTATTGAAGGTTTCGGCTAGCCCATTGGCTCTTGGATTATAGATGGAGGATTATCTCCAGTCTATCTTGTGCTGAGTAGCGAACCTTGAGACATTGAAGCTCTTGAAAGAGGGCCCGTTGTCAGAAATGATTCTTCTTGGTGTACCGAAGCGGTATAGAATATTATGCTGGAAGAATGTCAGAATATCTTTTGTCTTGACTTCTTTTAGCGGGACAGCTTCAGCCCATCTGGAGAAGTAGTCTGTCGCGGCCAGTATGAACCGGTAGCCTTTAGATGACGGAGGATCAATTAGGCCAACAATGTCGGTGCCTCAGACTTCGAAGGGCCACGACGCCACCGTAGGATGCAACGGATTGGGATGCTTGTGAATGAAATCACTATGGATTTGGCAGATCTGACATTTCTTTGCATGTTCTCCGCAATCCCGTATCATGGTGGGCCAGTAATACCCAAGCCGTTTGATTTGAAGTCGCATCTTGGGGCCAGATTGGTGAGCACCGCAAACGCCCGAGTGAACATCTTTCATGACCTTTTGGGCTTCGGCCAATGACAGACACCTGAGCCAGAGTTGGTCATATGACCTGCGGTATAACGTGTCATTTACAAACACGTATCGGAGAGCTCTTTTCTTCAGCTGAATCCTCGCAGATTTTTCTTCGGGCAGCTTGTCGTATCGAAAGTACTCTATGAAGGGTTCCCTCCAATCGGGCTTGTCTTGGATGATCGAAGCTTCTTCGGTAGGACTGCTCTTCTGTTCCGCGCTTTCCTCTTCTCGTAGAGAGACTGGGGGTAGAATTTGCCGTCTCCTGACTGTGATCAGAATTTCGTCCATGTCAGGATCAGCCAGCTCCTTGGCTAAGCGAGCGAGTATGTCGGCTTTTCCGTTCAACGCTCTGGGGATTCTCATTAGTTCAATGTGAGTGAACCGTTCCATGAGTTCCACCACCCGGCCTCTGTACCGAGCTAACTCGGGTTTGTATATCTTATAGTCGCCGCTTACTTGGTTGACGACAAGCTGGGAGTCACCGTAAACTCGTAGCCGAAGGATTTCCATTTCTATGGCGAGTTCCAAACCAGCTATCAGAGCTTCATACTCAGCTTCATTGTTTGTCCGAGGCTCGGTAAGAGCAAAAGAACGCCGTAGGGTTCCCATTGATGGCGTGATGAACACCAATCCTATCCCCGCTTTTACCTCCAGGACGCTTGATCTGCCGGAGCTCCTTATTGATGAGGCCCCATCGAAGTAGAGCTCCCAACATGGCTCATCTTCCTCGATGTGCAGCACTTTTTCGTCGGGTAACTCACAATTTAGCGGCGACCCTTCTGGTATAGGATGAGCAGCGAGAAAGTCTGCAAGAGCTTGCCCTTTTACTGCTTTCTGAGGGGTATAAACTATGTCAAACTCAAGTAGCATGACAGCTCATCTTGCCATTCTGCCGGCTAGGCTTGCTTTGGTCATCAAGTGTTTGAGCGGGTCGACCTTGGAGATCAGCATAACCCGATGAGCGAGCAAATAGTGCCTCAGCTTTTTCACAGCAAATATTAGAGCCAGGCATTGCTTTTCGATTGGAGAGTAGTTGTGTTCCGCCCCGACTAGAGTTCGACTGAGGTAGTAGAGGGCATTTTCCTTTCCCTCCTCGTTATTCTGGGCAAGGAGCACACCAAGTGACTCATCCAGCGCGGCAGTGTAGAGAATTAGCGGTTTATTTGGAATGGGAGCGGCCAACACTGGAGGGTGCAACAAGTATTGTTTGATACTTTCGAACGCTGCTTGACACTCGGCATTCCAGATAAAAGGAGCTCTTTTCTTCATGAGCTTTGAGAAGGGCCCACACCTTCCCGATAAATTTGAGATAAACCTCCGTATATAAGCAAGCTTGCCTTGAAAAGATCTTAGCTGCGTCAGACTCTTCGGAGGGAGCATCTCCATGATGGCCTTTATCTTTGATGGGTCAACTTCGATCCCTCGATGTCGGACTATGAAGCCCAGGAATTTTCCCGATGACAAGCCAAAAGCGCACTTCAGAGGATTCATCTTCAGATCGTATTCCCTCAGTCTGGTGAGAACGGTCCTAAGATCTTGGATATGATCGGCCTTGGTTTTAGTCTTGACGACCAGATCATCAACATAACATTCGACGACTTTATGGATTAGGTCATCAAAGATATTGGTCATTGCCCTTTGATATGTAGCACCTGCGTTCTTCAGTCCGAACGGCATTACCTTGTAGCAATATATTCCGATCGGGGTTTGAAATGCTGTGTGTTTCTCATCCTCAGGCGACATCTTGATCTGATTATATCCAGACGAGCCATCCATAAAGGTGAATAGTTCGTAATTTGAGGTGTCATCGACCATCATTTCCATGACCGGTAGCGGGAAGTCGTCTTTAGGACATGCCCTGTTGAGGTCCCTGAAATCGACACAAACTCGGATCTGCCCATTTTTCTTCTTCACTAGGACTATGCATGCGATCCAGTCCGTATATTTCTCTTCCCTGATGAAGCCGGCATCGATGAGTTTCTTAGTTTCCTCGATGACCTTTTCTTCCAACTCCTTTCTCATTCTTCGAGGAGCTTGTTTGACTGGCTTAGCATCAGGAGATATAGCCAGCTTATGCACGGCTACTTCAGGGAAAAGGCCAGGCATTTCTTTGTACGTCCACGCGAAGCAGTCGACGAACTCATGCAGCAGGGCAATTATCCGCTCTTTCATTTCCTCCGACAAGAGTGAGCTGATGTAGGTCGGCCTTGGATTATCGGGCGTTCCTAAGTCAATCTCGGTTAGCTCATCAAAGGTTGCTTGTCCTCCATCTTCGAGCTCTTGAGGAGCTTCTTCTGGCTCGGCTATTTCGTCATCATCATTTGATCTTTCGCTGGCCTCACCAACATGGATCATGTAGCACGCTTTGGAATCAGGTTGAACGTAGCCTATGCCCCGTTTATCTGGAATTCGTCCATCGATGAGTGCTCGGACCTGGGGTGGATGCCATAGCCCTTCGTAAAACTTTGCTTCGGACTCCGTTTGATATAGCCGGCATCCGCACTTTTTAAAGTATTCCCGCATCTCGGGCGCATAGTATCTGGGATTGAGGACGGCTCTTATGCCTCTCTCATAGGGAAGGCACGCGATAGAAAGATCGTCCGAGTGCACAACGGGGGTTGACCCGTAAAACAGGATGCCCTTCTGTCTATTTTTCCTCCCGGGGACGCAGAAAGTTTTCAGCTGGTCCGCGGTGGAGACTGACAACGCATCGAGCTCTTTGCACATCTGCTCCGGCACCCTTGTGACGGCTAGAGACCCTTCTGCAATTTCGAGGGTCTCTCGTAGTTTCGCTTTTTGCATGGGGGTCCAATCTGCACCGCTGTTGCACGACAGGTTCCTCTGACTCTTCAGTGTCACTGCCAAGATGAGGGCGGACTTTGCTGCTAGATAGGCTTTCAGCATCAGATTCATCCATATCGCTACCGAAACGAGGGCAAGTTTTACGGAAGGACCGACTTCCAGCGTCGGACTCATCAGTGTCGCTACCGAAATGCGGGCGCACTTGGGCATTTTTGCTTTTGAAAGTGACAGCCGGCGTAGATTTGCTTTTGAGTCTTGGGGCCGGTCTATCCTCATTCAGTTGTGGCTTAGCATTTTGGTGGTTCATAAAGTACCGAGAATCTTCATATCGGACTTCATGCACACCGAACGGTTGGATGTCTCCGTTAATGCGTCTTTCTTCGCCATTTTTAGTATACTTCATGCATTGATGGAGAGTTGACGGAATGATGCCATAATCGTGGAGCCACGGCCGCCCCAAGAGAATTTTATAAGACGTGTCGGCGTCGATCACGTATATCTTAGATTCAGTTTGCAGATCCCCGAATTTTATTGGCAGAGCTATAGACCCCAGAACTTGCTGGCAATTTTGGTTGAAGCCTTGAATGACAATCCTTTCTCTTGACAGGTGTCGGACGTCCATTGACAAACTCTTCAGCGTCCGCAAGTTCATGATGTTCACTGAAGACCCCGGATCAATCAATATGCGATTAATCCGATCTCCGTCGCTGTACCCGGTCACGTAAAGCGGCCGATTATGCTCAGCCGTTCCCAGTAGTAAGTCTTCATCCTTAAATGTGACTGCGGCGGCATGCAAAGCGTGCTAGGCTTCTTTCATATTAATTTCCGCAAAGTGAGCCTGATACCGCTCGGGGTTTTGTAGAGCGTGAATGAGAACATCTCTAAGCTCCTTAGATAGGACCAAGGCGTCGTAGATGCTCAGGAGAGACGGAAGCTTCCGGAGATGTGCCAAGACATTATAGTCCACCGAGGAAGGACTTATGTTTTCATCAGCCGGTTCTCTGCCATCTTCTCCATTAGCGACTTGTTTTTCCTTCTCTTTTGGGGCGTTGCCCTGATTTGGCGGTAGAGCCCTGCCGCTTCTGAGCTGGATTTGATTGGCCGTTGTGGCGAGCTCTTCGTCCTCTTCGGGAAAATAGAGCTCCTCTTCCGAGTCACTGCCAAGATGGATGGCGTAGCAGGTCACTACTGGGATCTCTTCATTGGAGTCTTCTTCTAACTCCTCCAAAATTTCAGCCGCTTGTACAGGGAAGAACTCCTTCAATTGAATCAATGTTCTTTCCTTTTGTTCATATTCTTCGAGAGAATCAATATATTTTTGAATGGTCGATCTCCCTGCAGACTCTTTTTCGTGCCGAGCTGCACTTTTCTTCTTCTTGAGCTTCTTGAATTTTGAGCCTGAAGGAGCCACATTGGCAGCTGGACTGGTAGGCTTCTTCTGTCCTTCCCATTCCATCCTGAGCTCTTTCTGAAGCAGCTTTAGCATCTTCTTCGTCTTATTAGATATGTGCGTACTCCACGGAGGCCGTGATGAGTCAGTTTCATTTGTCAGGGCAGCGGGTTCAGCTGTCTGCTCCTAGAAGGCTTCAACTTCTGTCCGTATAAAGTTGGCGGTTGCAACCTGATTGTTCACCAACACGCTTTTGGACAGCTCGATCTCTCCAGCCTTGTACTGCTTCTCGACCCAGTCCTTGAAGATATAGCAATCCTCGATCGCATGGCTCACTACTCGGTGGTACGGGCAATATAGGGGATTGTCGGTCATTTTTGCTTCTTTGGGTCTTTTCGACTCCGGCAATTGTAGGCCGTTGTTCAAGGCATCTTTAAATATCTTATGGACCTTGTCCCTTCTGAAAGAGTAAACCTTGTTCTTCTTCTCCTCTAGGGAAGGCCCATCTCCTCCCAGCAATGGCTTTCGAGATCGGTTGGTTTTGGATTCGCCCGCCCTTCGCTTTTCTTCATTGTCGGACGCATTGAAGACATTGGTACTGCTGGAACTCTTGCTTCTACGGTTGTCGTCTCGCTCGCTTTTCCAAGTTTTGTCTCTCTGAGAATCCGGCGGGGACTCTTGCTTCGAGCGTTCCAGCATTTGGACTTTCTTGGTTAGCTCCTGAAATGTCTTGAGGCCCGCCATACACAAGAATGGGACCATCCAATTGCTGAGGTTCCCAATGAGAAGGCTGACGGACTGGTCCTGCTCCAGCAGCGGTTCGCACTTGACTGTGAGATTATGCCATCGAGCGATAAAGTCGGTGTTGCTTTCATTCTTCCCCGGCTTGGTCCTCACAAGGTCGGCAATGGAGATTTTATCACTGACACTCATGAACCTTTGCCGAAACAGGGACTCCATTTGGGCAAAGGTAATGACGGACCCGTCTGGTATACTCGCATACCAGTCGAAGGCGACACCGGTCAGGCTATTGACAAACTGACGAAGAAGGAGCGCGTCATTGCCCCCTGTATTTCCGCACGATGCTTTGAAGTGGGCGACGTGATGATTTGCATTCCCCGTTCCATCAAATCTTCCGAACTTAGGAATGACGTAGCCGCTTGGGAACTCGATCAGATCGTAGAGTGCGGGATACGGCCGCCCACTACTGCCAATTTCTTTCTGAGCTTCAGCTTCGGCCACTAATGTTTTAACTTTGCTGGTGACCAAATCCATTATCCGATCTTGTGTTAGCGGGATAGTGCTATCTGGGGCCAAGGTGTCCCCGGAAGTGGAATGTGGCCGGCTTTCGTGCGGCTCGACCAGTCTTGGACCCAAAGGAACAGGCATTGGCTGCTTCGGATTGTCATCACCCGGCTGATGAGTAGCGACTTGTGCTTGATTGGGAGGCGCTCGAGCAATTTGAGCCGTAAGCTGCATCCAACGTTCGTTAAGTCGTCAATCTTCGAATAGAGCTTGGCCATCTCTTTGTCTTTGCTCCTGAGCTGTTTTCGAAGCTCTTGAAGCAGCTCTTGCTCTGCGGTCCTGGGGCGGAAAGTCGACTCTTCCTCGCTGTCCGAGCTTGACTCTGCCTGGACCGAGGGGTCTTTCTGCCTATCATCCTCATCGAGAGGGTTTTCTTCATCCAGCGGAGGTGGCTGTTCTTGGGCAGCGGCGACCACATTCAAGCCAGATTGGGCTTGGGATGTGGTGGCCCCATCCTTGCTTTTGCTGCGAAGGTTGTCGATGGGGCGCCCGCCCGCCATATAGACCGTATGGATAATATATCCAGCCATCTTTTTATTGTCGGCAGTTGATTTCACAGATCGCTGTCTTGACCCCCCTGTTTCAGTAGCGGGCAGTCGATTGAAGGCGGATGGCCTGGCCGGATTCTTGAATGGTGCTGGCGCTTCTTTTCTGGATTTGCCCCGCTGCTTTCGTGCGGCACAGAGCGCCTGATAGACCCTTGAAGAGACAGTGCCATACTTTTTCTGTTGGGGCCGGGACACGTCTCTTTGTAGTGACGTTCGGACCGCTGTCTTCATGATTCGGGCGGTCATGGCATTTTTCTGAACCCACTTCAGAGGTTCGAAGGAATTGCTGATCTTTACAGCCGACTCAGCCGTCGTCACAGAGTAACCCTGTTCTTGGAACTTCACAAGATTCCACTTGGCTGAAGCCCTGGCCCTCTTGTTGGCTCGATACTTGAGCCGCTTCTGCCTTAACTTTTCTGTTCTAAGCACCTGGCAGACTTCGGCTCTTCGGGAAGACACTGTAGACCGGGCGGTGGAGGATTTTGGAGATACGCTCGATTGTGCATTTGCTGGAGTCATCGCCTGAGCTCGTTCGCAACATTTAATGTCGCCCTTTGTACCGGAAGACTTGCCCCCAGCTGGAGCACCAGAGAGTTGTTCAGACACCGTCTTAAGTTTCGGTTGTGGTGCCTTGGCAATCACGACATTCGGCCTCTTGCCCCTTGAGACCGGCTTGGCCGTCTGTTTCGCCGGGATTTCCGCCAGGTGAGCGCTTCCGGCAGGGTAGATGATGACGGAGCCAAACTGGCGGGGCAGTTCCTCCCACTGTCGACTGAGACTTGCGGGGAGAACCACACGAGCGTTGATCTTGACCACGTACGGAATCGAGGTCGCTTTGGAAGCTGAATTCGTCTTAGGAGACATTGTCGTTGAAAGTTGATTGCTGCACAGAAAAAAACATCATTTCAGTATAGACAATCAATATGTATATTGATTGAGTTCGCATGAACATTTAACCCGAAATATGGGAGGAGAGATAGGTCCCACCGGGCGTGCCAGACTCTGTAGGGTGTTTTCCGTCACCCCATTGAGATGGGAATACGCGCACGCTTGTCAGGCGTACTACAGATTCCCCCTGCCTAGGGTAGGCCGGGGTTTAATGATTGTGGGGATCCGAATCTCCGGCAGCCGCGGACTAAACTGCCGTTAATTACCCCTCGCCATTGGAGCGAGAGAACCTCCGATTGACGGGTTAAACTGGTCATGCGAACTCGATGTGCAGTGTACGTGTGTTTTGTTTTGGGGGGTTTGGATATATCGGGAGCCACGCAGAGTTTTTACGGGGGTCCCGCTACCCAGATAGCGGGCTGGGGGTCAAGCCCCCTTGCGGGGTGCGGGGCAGCGCCTCGTTAGAAATTTTTTTCTAACAGGGACAGTGTCGTGGAGTATGTGTATGTGTACATATGTATACATATGTATATATATACATGTATATATAAATAAAGGGGGAAAAGATATCCAAAGGATGCGTGGGGCCAGCGCCTTAAGCGCTGTGCGCCTAGGCGCAAGCGCGCCACGTGTCGGCACGTGGGCGCTTTGCGCTTGGGCGCAAGCACGCCACGTGTCGGCACATAGGCGCTTTACGCTCGAGCGCTGTGCGCTTGGGCGCAAACGCTCCACGTGTCGGCACGTAGGCGCTTTGCGCTCGAGCGCTGGGCGCTTGGGCGCAAGTGTTAGTGTATATGCCCTAGGGGCCATTATTGTATCATACTAGTTTGCATATTACTTAATGGAAGCTTGGGATATTCACATGTATATAACAGTCTTGCTAAACATGGTAGTATGCTACTTGGTTTTTCTATCTTAATATGTGAGTATGCGTATTGATAGAGCTCTTAGGATCTTGCTTGACTACCAGCGTTGTGATGGCAGTCACACTCGTGGGGGCTGGGTAGTCTACAAGCACATCCTTATTCAGGTTCCTAGTCATAGGATTATCGAGACAGGGCATCGATACTCCGGAGTAGACTAGTGTGTACGCTTCTCATCCCAGTTGGGGAGATGGTCTGTCCCACAGCCGTCAGTACATCGTACTGGAGATGGTATACAGGTGCTCGTTGGGTTACGGGTACACCGGACAGGACTCGCAGGGAACTGTTGGTTGGTTTTATACCAGTCGTCAGTGAACAGTTCCCAGGTGACATGAGTACAGCATAGTCCGCAGACTTGACACTGCTACTTCGCCTCGAGTGTGTCCCACTATTCTTAGATTGCTACCCTACCACGGCTCAAAGGAGTCGTGCAAACAGGTAGCAGTTGGGTGCAGTCCCGAGCACTTGGAGGCAGTGGCGGTTAGACAGGATTCGTCTCTCCCGGTATTGGGGGTTGATATCGCGCTGTGTCAGAGAGCCATTACGCAAAGTCCCTGGCCAGGGCAAGCGAGATTTGCTGGTAGGTTCCAGTAGTTTCTCAGGGTGTAATGGGCTTCGCTCCTACGCGACTTATACCGCTATTAGGGGACTGACGCTTGCCGCCCCCCTAGGCCCGATATGCGATAGTCTTAGACGAACAGACCGGACTGTACGGAGATTGTCACATCAGACTCAGTAGGAGTGCGGTTGGGTTTCCTCATCAGCCTTCTTATCGACATCTACCTGGGGACCGTTATGTACAGCTAGTGCCGCTTGCGGTCTGTGGTTAAACCCACTGCCAGCGTAGTAGTCGAGTCTCTAGAGTCCCACACAGAGAGTTTCTCTACTTCAGGCGAAACGATATAGAGGTCGTATGGTTTTACGACAAGGGTTCAGACGCATACGTGTGTTTACGCACGTACGACATCCGGACAGTTTTTACTAGCCGGCTTTGGTTTAAGCCAGTTTCTAGTATCTGGTTATTGGATTTATACAGTCTAAAGTTTTTCCGTGTTTTCACGGATAGGAGGGGCGTTCTCGTAATTACGCGAGAAGCTTCTAGAAGATGATGACTTGGGGGTTAAGGTGGCATATGCATTAAATGAGATTAGTGAGTCATATGAGTGATTCATCCATGTCATTAATGCATCATAAATGCTTAATAACTCATGGAGATGAATCACCCTTAGATATTTATCAAGCATGGTTGTAAATCCTTTATTTTCTTTTATTTGATAAATGATAATGCTTGATATATATTATGATACATCATTATCTCATCTCATGCTCATGCTCACCTTCTCTCTCCTCAAGCTCTCTCTCTTCAAACCCTAATCCTCCCCTCTCATGTATTGAGTACAAGGATTAGATTAGACTACTTAATCCATAACCCTTCTCTATATCACCTAGGTTACTTAGATTAGCACTTTAAGAAACCTAGTTACCTCTAGTTTGAGGTGAAGCTTGTAGCAAAGCTCTCGGATGGATCTTCTACTACATAGAGAAGGCCGGAGAGGACGAGGAGAACGACAAGACGAAGGACTCGGTTCTTTAGGTATAATCACTTAACATAGTAGTTAACACTTCTATGGTTTCTTGTTAGTTATTGTTTAAGCAAAGATTCTCGGTTAGTCGATGTTTACACCTAAAACAAGATCGTTTTTCATTATTCCGCCTCCCCGCAAGTCGTGGGGTGTTGTACATCGACTTACAGTGGTATCAGAGCCTCGCTAAACAATAATTAACTCATTAGCAAAGTCGTAAGTATTTCGAACGCAAAAAGAACCGGAAAGATCATCGTTTTTACACAGTTTCTGTCGAATTTAAGACAGGCCCTAAAAAATTTTCAGGGACCTTCAGAATAACAAGCATGAAATTATAGGGCTACTGAAGAAATTTGGGCTCCCAACTCGGCTAAATCGCCGCGGATCCGCGGCCGAGTTAGGGCCGAGTCGGCCCAAATTTTTCCAGTAACCCCTTTGTATTAACAGTGATATTTCTGGATATTTTATTTTCTGCTAAGATCTCAGGTGCACAGAGAAGTTTTGCAGTAGAATCTAAAGTGTTTTGCTCGATCGAAATTTTACGATGTTTGCTAATATGATTATATCTGTGATTGTATAATGTGTTCGTAAACCTCCCCTAACTGCTAGTATGTCGGTTGGCAGAGGGTTGCACATTTCTGTAATGGTTTTAACTGCTTGTGAATGTGAACTGTATTGGACTGTTGTGATGATTAGCCGGGGTTTTGAGATGGGTTATTATTTTAATTCATTTGATATAATTGTAATTTGTTGTAATATTATTTTTGCGGGGCACATCGAGGTTGCGGTTGTAGCCACCGTTGTATTATTTCATTTTACTGTTTTTGCTCCTAGGACAGACCCAAGGTGGGGTGCACAAACTACCGGGTACTTTGAAGTGTTTAGTGGCCTACTCACTTTGTTGAGGGAGACCGCTTCACTTCGGGTACTTGGCGGATAGTTTGCCGTACCCGTAGGGGTCTAGGGTGGGGTAATGGCTATTCATCACAACTGTGTAATCCGTCTTTTGTTGCAGGCTCTAAACAAACGCGGATTGCTTGCAAATCCAATAAAGTTCATATGAGATCTGGAATGCCTATTATTGCGTTTGACGAATGTACAATATCTATATATGATAGCTATTTAGACGTCACTTATGTTTTACACCCGCGCTAGCCCAGCCCCCGCTCTGTCGTTAGTTAAGTAACCTAACGGGTGATGACGGGACCCAGTGGCGAATGCGGATGGCATAAGAGGACGTTGTATTTTTGTTGTTTTCTGCAATGATAGGTTAATGATGGGACGCATTATTTATAATGCAAAGAAAATAAATGTCATGCCCCGTTTTCCAAAATACGGAAAACGAGGGATGACTAGACCAGCCATGCTCCTACGGTCAAGAAATCATCCCGCCGTAGTCACACTTCGGCTTCTAGCATTACATGGTAATCAGTAAATAAAGCACAGTATTAAAGGAATCACATCACTAATTTATTACATTAAAATTCCATTGTTCACAAATTTCAGATAACAAGAACAATTACTAACCAAGTTCAATCCCACGATCACTTTTATGGAAAGCAGTAAATGAAGAAGGTACACCAAACTATATCTCCGTGAACTCGAAGGGTAGATCCGTCTCCTGTGCTGGTCCTCCCGTGGAATCTGAGCATGCATACTCAGGTCGTCAGAGCGACACAATAACAATATTATTGTAATAAGATGAAACAGGTAAATGAGGTAATACTAGTGTAAAAACAGTGCAAGTAATCACTATGTCACTATATGATGCAGAATGTGCTCTGTGTCCCTATCGGTCTCTAGGTCATGTTTGAAATCACATAGTGGAAAAAGGATCATGTTTAACAGGAGTCTCGTACATACCCGAGACAACGGCCCACATGCCCGGGACATAACCCAGTCAGCCGGATCGCTAGATCCTACCCTACATGTATCAGTATCACGGTTCGAATGATCATCCTCTAAAACACAGTCCCGCTAAATACGATACTCTTTCCACTTTAATTTCCCCTTTTTCCCTAGGTTTACACTATTTGTGATCTTGGTTCAGTCGTGTAAAAGTATACTAATGGCACGGTTTTATCACTGTCCACTGTATCAATCACTGTCACGAATATTCACTTCCCATTAGTATACTCGTCACTTCTAAACCAACATCAACCACGCACGATAATGCAATGTCCACTAACTCTAACACTCACTAACACTATGTACATGGCAAAGGTATGATATATGTATGTATGCTACCAATAAGCTCTGTATCTTATGAATCAACATGCATGTCATTAATTAAAATAAATTGCATAAATTAATATGTTAAGAATTCAGCAAAATGATACAAGTAAGATATATAGAACACTCAGTCAACAATTCATCAAAATTTGTCTCAGTTCAATCAGGATTCCGGTTTTCAAGATATAGCTGTTTCATTTTAAGTGCTCGCGGCTAGAAATTCAGTTTCAGAACTGAACATCCGTTTCGCAACACGAATTACACCCAGTTGGGATTAGAATTTAGCGATGTTACCGTTGAATGAAATCTAGGGTTTCCAATAGAGTATTCAACGCAACAGACGGATCCTCAATCGCATCTTTGCGTTGAAAGTTATACACAGTTTAATTTCAGCATATCACTTCTGAATCTGTTCTGGACAGTTATACGTTCTGCCCTTTTAAATACAGTTTAAAATAGAAAACGACAATGAAACAGAATGGAACCACTTGTTTTGTTTAGCTAACAGAATTATATTTAATCTAATGTAGAGTTCCGTAACATACGACTTCAGGAAACACAGTGACACACATTTTGGTATAGTACACAATAAACATAGTCGCTCTGGACTGCAGTCCAGAGTCGCACTCCGATCTAATTATCATCTCAGTTACAGAACATAAATCATTAGAAGTTTATACAGAGTTAAAGTTCGTCGAGTCGGCTTCGATTTAAGCCCTCGAACGTATCATTCCAATATGTATATAATTTACGGTGATTTTATTCATTTTCAGATACGAGAAAATTTCTAGTTTAACGGCATATTTGGGGGTATCAATTTTTGTCACTAACAATCGTATTTTCCAGCGATATTCATACACAATATTTATCACCATATGGGCCAACAGAAAATGTCGGTTTCCGTCAAATTAAACAATTATTTCCATGAGAGACTAGCATCGAACACCTAGGTCATGATATATATCGGTAATCGGTAAGTTTATAAACTATATGATTTAGGTTTGTAACACAACTATATTAGCATGAAGCAAGTAAACACTTGCCTGGAAACGTCTCGGGGTCGTACGGCAGCAGTGGCGTCACGAACGCGTGACGTACGCCGTGTAACGGATTCTCGCGAGCTTGGCTCGAGACACGGGTTGACGTCGGAGTTTTCCGGAGTCGTCCGTGCACGCTGGAAGTGTAGAGTAGGCTCTGTGGATCTCTTGAGTAGTGCTGGGATTGACGATGGTCTGCGGCGTCGCTCCGGCGAAGTGCAACAGTGAGCTCGAAGGTATTGCGGGCTTGGAGAGAAGGGGAGAGAAGAGAGAGAGGGAGCTCGGGTGGGGATTTTTGAGAGGAGGTGGAGGAGACACTGACGACGAGGAGGGGGTCGCCGGCGTCGAGGAGGCGTGCAGGGAAAACTCGAGCTCGGCGGGTAATGGGGTTTTTTTTTTGTGTGTGCAGAGGTTGGATTGATGGAGGGGCTCGGGTTGATGAAGAATGTAGGGGATGCTTGGGGTGAGTTACTTGAGGGATGAGGGGTCGCTGAGAGGGTTGTCGAGGGTCGTGGCCGGCGGCGAAGTGAGAAAAAATTTTGTGCTCGGTGAGTTTTTGTGAGGGAGAGAAATGAGGTATAGATTTGAGATGCAGAGAAGAGAGAGGTGAGGGTGTGAGGAAGGGAACGAGGTTGAAATCGTGGGTGTAACGTTGCGAGAACGGGGGCGAGGGCGTCGGCGTGAGGCGCGGCGGAAGGATAGGATCGTGCGCGGGAATTTGGGACGTTACCGTTGGAAAAATTTAAAGAAGATGAACAGGGGTAGCGGGTCGGGTCTGATGCGGAGGCAGGCCGAATGGAGTGGGCCGGCAGAGGAGAAAAAGAATTTTCTTTTTAAAAAAAAACGTTTTGTGGGCTGAGTGAGGAACGGGCCGGCTAAAATATTTAAATGATTTATTTAAAAATAACAAGAGTGGGCTGAGGGAAAAATTTATTAAGGAATTTATTTAAAAAGTGTGTGGGCTTGGTAAAGAAAACGGGCTGAGGAAAAATGAATTTAAGTTCTAAATTTTAAATGGGGATTTCCAATTGGGCTGGGGTTTTGTAAAATAGTTTATTTGTTTTTAACTTTTGGTTTGAGTTTAGTTTTCCAAATTAGTTTTAAATCTTGGGTTTTAACTTTTAGGGTTTGGAAAAATATAAATATTAAGCTTGAACAACCAATTCAAAATATGAAGGAAAAAGAAAAGAAACCACTGGAAATCAGAGAATAGGAAACTTTTATTAGATGGAAACGGGGATTTACAATAAACCAAAAAGATAAATTGTTGGAACAATTTAAAAGAAACCAGTCGGTTATTTTAAAACAGATGATATTTTTAAATTGCGGAGCTTTAACCACTCCTTTTAAAAGCTATCAGGTTTCTTCGGTCATATCAAGTTCACTACGTTCACGGTTTCGCCAAAACCATTCGTAGCCCTCCGTCATTTCATTTGGGTATTCAGTAGTATTCAAGCTATGTATTTGGCCAAAGTCAAGGCATAGTGTTTGGTAGCTGCTGGGTATTCATTTGTTGCATAGATAGATGAGTTAGTTTGGGACAGTCGTATTATCATTTGACTAAAGTCAGGGGTATATACGGATGGGTTCAAATTGACAAGATAATGACGGGTAGAACTTGACATGTGACTTATGACATTTTGACCAAAGCCAAGGTCATAAGAGCATGGGGCAAAAATATATATCGGGAATTTCTAAAGAAACTGAAATTTGCAAAGAGATGCATACCATTTGGAGTTTGATGAATGTTAGTAGGATTCCTTCAGCATTATCAGACGATGATATTTGGATCCCGATCCTGCTGTGAGTATATTCTACTTATTAGGATATTTGTCACTTAACGATCAATGCTATAAACCAAGTAAGTGTCTAGAAAGGTGTCAGCGGGGCTATGCCCCCAGAGAAAAGAGGTTATTTAATTAAGAAACTTCACGAAAGCGTTGGAAAACCTCTCTCGAAGTATTGACACTAGCCTGGCTGAACGGTTAAGCAAGTATTGTACGGTGAGAATAGTCCTGGCTAATTCTTCTTTTATGGTTTGGGGAAGGATTCGAGAAACAGTGGGAGCCATCCAGTTTAGATAAACTAAAAACCACTCTAAACTTGCAAGAGCATCATGCTAAAGAGTTTTCTTCTCTCTCTCCTAATTACAGCGACCCTGAAAATGACTGGACTTAAGTTACTTTTAGAGAAAAATATACTGATTGGGCCAAACTATAAAGATTGGCTGCGGAAAGTCAAAATGGCTTTGACCTATGACAAATTGGGGTACGTCCTCACCGCTAAGGCACCTGCTGTCCCTGGTCCCAAATCCAGTAATGCGGATAAAGAAATCCGCAAAACCTGGGATTTTGATTGCGCGAAAACCAAATGCATCGTGCTTGCCTCGATGAACAATGAACATCAGAGGAGGCACGAGGATATGGAACTAGATGCCATATTTCTCCATACAAAGGAACTTTATGGAGAGCAATCTCGTATAGCAAGATACGAGACCTCTAAGAACTTGTTTCGAGCGAAGTTGACTGTCGGATCATCGTTAGGAGAACATGTCCTAAAGATGATAGGCTATATAGAAGAGCTCGCAGACCTTGGGACGACTTTGGATAATGAGCTCTATACAGACCTTATTCTCCAGTCCCTTCCTTCCACCTACGCCCAGTTTATTCTGAACTTCAACATTCAAAGAAAAGAAATTGAACTTCCGGAACTCCTTAACATGTTGAGGAGTGCAGAGGGCACCTTGCAGAAGGCAAGGAAAACACCTGCTATGTTTGTTAGCGGTGCATCTTCTTCCGGGTCCAAGGCAAGGGCCAAAGGAAGGAAGAAGAAGGCCACCACCAAAGCTAGAGGAGGTGTTAGTAAGGTGGGAGCGAAGGGAAAGAAAAAGATTGCGGTGCCAGTAGTGGCCCAGGATGAGTGCTTCCATTGTCACAGGAAAGGGCACTGGAAGAAGGATTGCAAGGCGTGGAACGCCAAGAACCAGGGATCGAAGCAAGCTGTGGCTTCGACTTCAGGTGTATTTGTAATTGAGAATTGTTTGTCAATCAACTCTACTTCCTGGGTATTGGATACCGGATCAGGATCTCATATATGCAATTCATTGCAGGCACTGAGAAACCGTAGAGTGCTGAAGGAAGGTGATATGACCCTAAAGGTTGCTAACGGAGCTAGCGTGGGAGCTGTGTCCGTCGGGAATTATCACCTGGGATTGACGAGTGGACATATTTTTGTTTTACATAACTATTTTTATGTACCTAGTTTAACGTGTAATATCATATCAGTTTCCTTGTTATCAAATAAAGGTTATGATTTCACGTTTGTAAGCGATGTTGTTAACATCCACCTTAATCATGGTTTGATTGGGTCCGGTACACTAAATAACGGTATATATGTCTTAAACCAAATCCAGATTTTCAATATCCAGAACACACTAAAAAGAAAGTCTCCAGATTTAAATAAGGCTTTCTTATGGCATTGTAGACTAGGTCACATCAATGAGACAAGGTTAACTAAGTTACATAGAGAAGGATATTTGGACTCGTTCGAATATCAAACTTATGCCACTTGTGAATCATGTCTCAAAGGAAAGATGACAAAGACTCCATTCACTGGACATGGAGTAAGAGCGAGCGAGCTCTTAGGACTCGTACACAGTGATGTATGTGGTCCAATGTCTACACATGCAAGATGTGGTTTTTCCTATTTCATTACTTTTATGGATGATTACTCAAGGTACGGATTCATTTATCTGATGAAACATAAATCCGAGGCTTTTGAAAAATTCCAGAAGTATAAGAATGAAGTAGAAAACCAAACCGGCAAAAGTATCAAGACACTAAGATCTGATCAAGGTGGTGAATACTTAAGTTCCGAGGTTACATAAAAGAGAAAGGAATTCTCTCTCAGCTTACTTCTCCATACACTCCACAACCTAATGGTGTATCGGAGAGACGGAATCGAACCCTATTGGATATGGTACGATCCATGATGAGTAATGCTGAGTTACCGCGATCTTTCTGGGGTTATGCGCTAGAATCAGCGGCATATCTTCTGAACAGGGCTCCTACCAAGACTGTGCCTACCACTCCATATCAGATGTGGAGTGGGAAGAAACCCCATCTTCAGCATCTGAAAACATGGGGATGTCCAGCTTTTGTTAAAAAGCAGCATGTGGACAAGCTCGAGGCACGATCAGTGAAATGTTTGTTTTTGGGATATCCAAAGAACTCCAAGGGATATTATTTCTATTACGCAGAGGAACAGAAGGTGTTTGTTTCTCGTAATGCCCATTTTCTAGAACATCAGTTTTTAGAAAAGGAAACAAGTGGGAGCGAAATAGAACTGGAAGAAATTCCAGAACCACAAACTACTACTGAAAGTTTGGTAGAACCAGTAGTTCAAGAAGAACAGGACATTCCCGCACCCCTCCGCCGAAATAGTAGGCCGTCTCATCCGCCTGATAGATACTACGGTTTTCTCATAGATGGGGATAGAGAGGATTGCATCATCGATGATGATGAACCTACTGGCTTCCAGCAGGCCATCCAGAGCGGCGACTCGGTACGATGGCTAGATGCAATGCGGACCGAAATGGAGTCCATGTACACCAACAAAGTATGGACTTTGGACTTTGCTCCAGATGGGGTAAAACCCATAGGATGCAAATGGATCTTCAAGAAAAAAATTGGTGTAGATGGACAGGTGGAAACCTATAAGGCTAGACTTGTTGCAAAGGGTTTTCGTCAAAGACCTGGTTTGGACTATGACGAGACTTTTTCTCCAGTGGCTATGCTCAAATCCATTCGGGTCCTTCTTGCTATTGCTGCCTTCCATGATTATGAAATCTGGCAAATGGACGTAAAGACGGCTTTTCTGAATGGTAATTTAGAAGAGTGCGTCTATATGGATCAGCCAGAGGGTTTCAATCAGAGTGGGAGCAGCGGGAAAGTATGCAAGTTGCTTATGTCCATTTATGGACTAAAGCAAGTATCGCGGAGTTGGAACATCTGTTTTGATGAAACAGTCAAAGAATATGACTTTATCAAAAATCCAGATGAACCATGCATATATAGTAAAGTTGTAGCCAGAAGTGTCGTATTCCTCGTCTTGTACGTGGATGACATTCTATTAATGGGAAATGACATTCCTATGCTACAATCTGTCAAAGGATTCTTGTCACACAGGTTCTCCATGAAAGACCTGGGTGATGCCTCTTACATTCTGGGGATCCGGATCTATCGTGATAGATCCAAGAGGATGTTGGGACTTTCGCAGTCCAGGTATATCAACACTATACTGAAAAGATTCAGTATGGAAGATTCTAAGCGCAGTAATCTACCGGCTTGTCACGGAATCACCCTCTCCAAAGAGATGTCTCCCAAGACTTATTTGGAAAGGGAACGCATGTCTATTATACCCTACGCTTCTGCGGTAGGCTCTATAATGTATGCGATGTTGTGCACCAGACCAGATGTAGCTTACGCACTGAGCGTGGTAAGCCGGTATCAGTCAGACCCAGGGGAGAATTACTGGATAGCAGTGAAGAACATTCTCAAGTACTTGAGAAGGACTAAGGAGATGTTCTTGGTTTACGGCGGAAAAGACCTCAAGTTAGAGGCCTTTGCTGATTCTGGCTTCCAGAGTGATAAGGACGATTCCAAGTCCATGTAGGGTTATGTCTTTACCCTCAATGGAGGGGCGGTGTGCTGGAAGAGCTCCAAACAGGACACCGTTGCTGACTCGACGATGGAAGCGGAGTATATTGCTGTTTGCGATGCCGCTAAAGAAGCAGTCTGGATGAAGAAGTTCCTAACAGAACTTCAGGTGGTTCCTACCATAGTTGATCCAATACCTCTGTATCGCGACAACAACGGAGCTATAGCTTTAGCGAAGGAACCAAGGTCCCATCAGAAGTCCAGACACATCTTGAGGCGGTATCACCTGATCAGGGAGATCATTGATCGTCGGGAGATCGAGGTTCGTAGAGTTGCTTCTGAAGAGAACATTGCTGATCCATTCACGAAGGCCCTACCTCAGATTCAGTTCGAGAGGCTACTCGAGATCATCGGTCTTCGATACGCCAGTACATGGCCCTAGTGCAAGTAGGAGATTGTTAGTGTATATGCCCTAGAGGCCATTATTGTATCATACTAGTTTGCATATTACTTAATTGAAGCTTGGGATATTCACATGTATATAACAGTCTTGCTAAACATGGTAGTATGCTACTTGGTTTTTCTATCTTAATATGTGAGTATGCGTATTGATAGAGCTCTTAGGATCTTGCTTGACTACCAGCGTTGTGATGGCAGTCACACTCGTGGGGGCTGGGTAGTCTACAAGCACATCCTTATTCAGGTGGGCCCAAGCCAGGTGGGCCCAAGCCCAAGCAAGTGGGCCAATGCCCAGGTCGAGCCCGAACACGAAGCGTCCGGCCTTCCGCCATGCCAACAACAAAAATCATGTAACAAATAATTTTTATGTAATTTTTGTGCATGAATGTATGCAAAAGGGGCATAAAGCCAAATTTTTGTAAGCCCATGGCTAATGTGCAAAATGAAAAGGCACATGAGCCATGGGATAAGCAAAATGCCATTTTTGCAAAGCCCAAGGGGCTATATGTAAATATGTAAGCCTATAAAAGGCAACATGATGATGAATAAAAAACACTTTTCATTCTCTCCACAAAAATTTTAGATCAAGATCTTTTATGCCTCCTGCTCCTTCTCCAAGGTTCTAAACCTTCTCATTTCTTTTGAATTAAATCAAGAGTTTTACTCTTTCTTTTCAAAAACTAAGAAGTCTTCCACCACAAAACCCACAAAGGAGAACTTGGATCTACCATTAGATCTCAGAAAGGAGAGATTTTTAGATCTCACATCTCTTGATCATCAAGATCCAGCCAACAGAGGAGGAAGAGGAAGAACCCCTTTCATCAACCAAAACATTTTAGGAGTTTAACTCCATATATTTACATAGATATATATATATATATATATATAATAAATATTTCCTTTCTGAAGCATAGCTTCTGGTTCTGGGACTAAAAGCCCCTTTGTCTCGCCAGCGCCCAGCGCTCGAGCGCAAAACACCCACGTGCCGACACGTAGCGCGCTTGCGCTCTGGCGCACTGCGCTCGAGCGCAAAGCGCCCATATGCCGACACGTGGCGCGCTTGCGCTCAAGCACACTGCGCTCGAGCGCAAAGCGCCCACGTGCCGACACGTGGCGCGCTTGCGCTCAGGCGCACTGCGCTCGAGCGCAAAGCGCCCATATACCGACACGTGGCGCGCTGCGCTCAGGCGCACTGCGCTCGAGCGCAAAGCGCCCACGTACCGACACGTGGCGTGCTGCGCTCAGGCGCACTGCGCTCGAGCGCAAAGCGCCCACGTGCCGACACGTGGCGCGCTGCGCTCAGGCGCACTGCGCTCGAGCGCAAAGCGCCCACGTGCCGACACGTGGCGCGCTTGCGCTCAGGCGCACTGCGCTCTAGCGCAAAACGCCCACGTGCCGACACGTGGCGCGCTTGCGCCTGAGCGCACAACACCTAAGCGCACAGCGCTCAAGGTGCTGGCCCCACGCATCCCTTGGATGCCCCTTTTCCCCCTCTTTTTATGTACATACATATATATATATACATATGTATACATATTTACACACACATGTACCCCACGACACTGTCCCTGTTAGAAAAAAAAATTCTAACGGGGCGCTGCCCCGCACCCCGCAAGGGGGCTGCTAGCCCCCTTGACCCCCAGCCCGCTATCCGGGTAGCGGGACCCCCGTAAAAACTCTGCGTGGCTCCCGACATATCCAAACCCCCCTTTCCAAAACAACACACACGTACACTGCACATTGAGTTCGCATGACCAGTTTAACCCGTCAATCGGAGGTTCCCTCGCTCCAAAGGCGAGGGGTAATTAACGGCAGTTTAGTCCGCGGCTGCCGGAGATTCGGATCCCCACAATCATTAAACCCCGGCCTACCCCAGGCAAGGGGAATCTGTAGTACGCCTGACAAGCGCGCGCGTATTCCCATCTCAATGGGGTGACGAAAAACACCCTACAGATTCTGGTACGCCCGGTGGGACAAATCTCTCCTCCCATATTTCGGGTTAAGCGTTCATGCGAACTCGATCAATATACATACCCGTATTTATACTAAAAATAATGTTTTTTTTTCATGCAGATTTTAAAGCTATCACCTTCCTACGATGTCTTCGATGATTAACTCAGCTCCCGTCTCCTACACGATGAGGATAGACTCTAGGACGGTCCTTCCGGCCAGTCTCGGGCGACAATGGGAGGAGCCGCTGCTACCATTCGGCTCTATTATGTTCATGCCAGTTGGCGCCATCCCAGCTCCTCAAGCCCCGGTGGCAGACAAACCGGTCTCGAAAGGCAGTAGACCAAATGTGGTGATTTCAAGGGCGCCCCAACCCAAACGCAAGTCGGTGTCTAAACGACTATCCTTGGCCCCAACTGGGGGCAAGGCCATCAACACCAACAAAGCTACAACGCGTCTTGAGCAATCTCCAGCGGCGTCTCCGACAACTGCTCGATTGGGTGTCTCCTCAAGCCTCCCCATCACTCAGCCTATGGCGGCTCCCTGAAGAGCAGAAGCCTGCCAAGCGCTTAAGGCAGAGAAGCTGAGGCAGAAGCGGCTCAGATATAGAGCCAACAAAAGGGCTAGGGCTCTGGCCATGTTAAAATTTATGAATTTCCAAAGCCCGGACCGCTCCGCGAAACCAGCTGCCAGTGATGAAAGGATGGCTGAGTGTGTTATCCATACTGTCTACATGGCGGGACATGAAGAAACAAACTCTCCTCTTCTTCACAGCCATGGTGATGATATGGTTGCCGCTATCCAGTATCGGCTCGATCTAAATGATGAAGAGCCCGCTCAGGCCGATAAGCCAGAGAAGCCCGTGGTTCCTGTGGAATTGAGCTCAGGCAATAATGATTACCCGGTTGTCATAGCCGGAACTACAGAACAAGCATTATTCCACTGGCTTCAAAGGAAATTTCAGGACAGGGATGAGAAGATGGCCGAGGTCTATTCCAAAGTCGACGAGCTGGCAAACGTCGTGGCAAATCTCGCGACCCAAGTCGCCCGATTGCAATTACAGCAGAATCAAATTTTGGCTCATGAGCCAGGGATTGATACCCGGGGACAGCCAACTGATATCCCTTTCAACCTAAAAGCGGAGCGCCTTCGCGAAAAACGGCCGCAATCAGCCTCCAGTCCCTCCGATACATACGCCGGGGGGAATCGCCTCTGAAAGAGAAGCTGGAAAAGGTCTATTCTTTCAAGAGGGAAAAGGTCCACAAGATATTCAGGGACGCCCTAAGAAACGGTCTACAACTGCCAGAATCAAAGAGACCGTAAGAAGAGAATATGACCGACGACCTAAAATATTGCCCCTATCACAGGGTGATAGGTCATTCCATTGAGGACTGCTTCGTCTTCAAAGATTGGGTCGAAAAGCAATACAAGACGGGAGAGATAGAACTGTCTAAAGGCGTGTTAGCAAACAATCAAGCTACGACCGCCGATATCATGCAAATGGAGACTGAAGCCTTTCGGGAACCTAACCCTCCTAGACATGTGCAGGGCGAACCAAAGATTGATCGGCCTCAGGGACCGGCGTCAGTGAGGGCACCTACTCTGATGGAGAGAAGGAAGAAGGTGTACTCCTTTAGGAGGGATGAGGTCCGCGATATATTCGAGGAAGCCCTGAACAATGGCCTGCAACTGCCTATCCCGAAGAGGCCACATGAAATGAATATGACTGGCAGTCCCATATACTGCCCATACTATAGAGTGCTGAGCCATACCATTGAAGACTGCTGTGTTTTCAAAGATTGGGCAGAGGACCAATATATGCTTGGAAAAACCTCATAATCCTCGGATGTATCGGCAAGCCACAGAGCTAGGTCATCAACACAGCTCCGCCAAGATCAATGTTCAAGGGGCTGGGATAAGCAAAGAGGACCACCACGTCATTAAACTGGGAACAGTCGACCTCTAAGTCGTTAAACTGGGAATGTAAAAAAAATATATATATATATGCATGTGTAAATAAAAAAAAGTGTAAATAAAAGAAAAAATGAAAAGCCGAAATGATTGGGCAACTCGCAATAAAAATTAGCGAGTAAAAATAAAGATGAAAATAAAGCCGAAATGATTGGGCAACCGCGAATAAATAGCCGAAATGATAGGGCAATCGCGATTTTCGCGATGATAAAAGCTGAAATGATAGAGCAATCGCGGTAAAACAAAAAAAACAAAAAAAACAAAAAAAAAACAAGGGCGGATGATGAGTTGCTCCTGGTATTATTCCAGTGCAGCAATGCGTGCCAAACAAAAATTCAGTTTCCCAAAATTCTTCCAGCCCTACGGCTAGTCCCCAAATTGACTGCCGTATACAATCCACGGGCTCAAATAATTCTCAGCATACCCATGCCCCACCGCAACCACCAGTTACGCGGCTGGTCTCCGCCTTGGGAATTATGCTCCATGGAGAAGACCCACTCATGTGTCCTCACGATACATGAGGAGAACAAACGTTTGTGGGATCCTTACGACTCACAAAGAAAAACCACACTTAGGAGTCCTCACGACTCCTAAGGAGAAAATACACCTGCGGGATCCTTACGACTCGCAAGGAGAAAATGCTTTTATGGGACCCTCACGGCCCATAAAATTGAAAAGCCTTAGGTGATAGGGACCTAAACCTGTCTCCTGAGCCATCGCTCCCTAACAGGAAAAGACAAATGATGAATTGCCTGGCACCTCTGCTTCAGTGTTAGCAACGCTGATACCGGCCCCAACCCCAAAATTCCAAGCTCGCCATCAATAGACCACCAAGTCTTTAAACTGGAAACAGATGACCACTAAGTCTTTAAACTGGAAACAGATGACCTCTAAGTCTTTAAACTGGAAACAAAAGACCACCAAGTCTTTAAACTGGAAACAGATGACCACTAAGTCTTTAAACTGGAAACAGATGACCTCTAAGTCTTTAAACTGGAAACAGATGACCTCTAAGTCGTTAAACTGGAAACAACAGACCTCTAAGTCTTTAAAATGGAAACAGATGACCACTAAGTCTTTAAACTGGAAATAGATGACCTCTAAGTCTTTAAACTGGAAACAAAAGACCACCAAGTCTTTAAACTGGAAACAAATGATCACTAAGTTTTTAAACTGGAAACATATGACCTCTAAGTCGTTAAACTGGAAACAACAGACCTCTAAGTCTTTAAACTGGAAACAGATGACCTCTAAGTCTTTAAACTGGAAACAGATGACCTCTAAGTCTTTAAACTGGAAACAGATGACCTCCAAGTCGTTAAACTGGAATCACCATGACCACCAAGTCGTTAAACTGGAAACAGATGACCTCTAAGTCGTTAAACTGGAAACACAGACCCCTAAGTCTTTAAACTGGAAACAGATGACCTCTACGTCGTTAAACTGGAAACAGATGACCACCACGTCATTAAACTGGAAACAGATGACCTCCAAGTCGCTAAACTGGAAATAGATGACCTCCAAGTCGTTAAACTGGAAACAGATGACCTCCAAGTCGTTAAACTGGAAACAGATGACCTCTAAGTCGTTAAACTGGAAACAGATGATCTCTAAGTCGTTAAACTGGAAACAGTCGACCTCTAAGTCATTAAACTGGGAACGAGGGAAATCCACTCATGTGTCCTCACGATACATGAGGAGAACAAACCTTTGTGGGATCCTTATGGCTCACGAAGGAAAAACACACTTGGGAGTCCCCACGACTCCTAAGGAGAACATACACCTGCGAGATCCTTACGACTCGTAGGGAGAAAATACTTTTATGGGACCCCCACGGCCCATAAAATTGAAAAGTCTTAGGTGACAGGGATCTAAACCTGTCTCCTAAGCCATCGCTCCCCAACCCCCAAGTGGCGAATGATGAGTCGCTCCTGGTACCATATTCCAGTGCAACGATGCAGACGCCAACCAAATTCCAAATCCCATACCCCAACGGCGAATGATGAGTCGCTCCTGGTACCACATTCCAGTGCAGCGATGCGGACGCCAACAAAGTCCTGAAATTTTTCCGGCCCTACGGTCTGGATCATACATCCTGCAAAACCGTATACAATCCACGGGCGTAAAACAATCCCGATCTCTCAAAAAAAAAAGGAGAACGGTATGTCCACAAGCAAAATGGGCACGGATGAAAATCCGAAAGGGCTCCGTGAGTAAAAACAGCAGGACTGCCGGCGAGTTTGTGAAAACCCGAAAAGGGGCAAACTCGTAAAAGAAAAAAAAATGAAATGAAATGCACTCGCAAAATCCTTTCGACTTTGTGAGGAGAAAATTCCCGCGTGAGATCTTTACGACTCACAAAAGAGCAATACACTTAGGAGTCCCCACGACTCCTAAGGAGAAAATACACCTACGAGATCCTTTCGACTCGTAGGGAGAAAATGCTTTTATGGGACCCTCACGGCCCATAAAATTGAAAAACCTTAGGTGACAGGGATATGAACCTGTCTCCTAAGCCACCAATTCCCAAGTCCTCCCGGGGTAAATGATGAGTTGCTCCTGGCATTACTCCAGTGCAGCAATGCAGATGCCGACAAAAAAAAAACCAATCCCAAATCCTCTCATGGCAGACGATGATTCGCTCCTGGTACCATATTCCAGTATAGCGATGCTGATGTCAACTCAAGTCAAACAAATCAAACCAACCAATTCCAACATCGACCTTTGCGTCAAACAGCGACACTCCATCTCGGGGAAACGTCGACCAGCGACACTCCGTGCTGGGGGCACGTCTACCAAATCGCTTCGTAACAGAGCGTCGACCGTCTATGTCGCAAAAAGGGCAGTGCAGGCTCTCGCAAATTGGGAACCCAAATCGCTCCGGATCAGAGCGTCGACCGTCTATGTCGCAAAAAGGGCAGTGCAGGCTCCCGCAAATTGGGAACCCAAATCGCTTCGTAACAGAGCGTCAACCGTCTATGTCGCAAAAAGGGCAGTGCAGGCTCCCGCAAATTGGGAACCCAAATCGCTTCGTAACAGAGCGTCGACCGTCTATGTCGCAAAAAGGGCAGTGCAGGCTCCCGCAAATTGGGAACCCAAATCGCTTCGTAACAGAGCGTCGACCGTCTATGTCGCAAAAAGGGCAGTGCAAGCTCCCGCAAATTGGGAACCCAAATCGCTTCGTAACAGAGCGTCGACCGTCTAGGTCGCAAAAAGGGCAATGCAGGCTCCCGCAAATTGGGAACCCCAAATCGCTCCGGATCAGAGCGTCGACCGTCTATGTCGCAAAAAGGGCAGTGCAGGCTCCCGCAAATTGGGAACCCAAATCGCTCCGGATCAGAGCGTCGACCGTCTATGTCGCAAAAAGGGCAGTGCAGGCTCCCGCAAATTGGGAACCCAAATCGCTTCGTAACAGAGCGTCGACCGTCTATGTCGCAAAAAGGGCAATGCAGGCTCCCGCAAATTGGGAACCCCAATTCGCCCCGGATTAGAGCGTCGACCGTCTATGTCGCAAAAAGGGCAATGCAGGCTCCCGCAAATTGGGAACCCTAAATCGCTCCGGATCAGAGCGTCGACCGTCTATGTCGCAAAAAGGGCAGTGCAGGCTCCCGCAAATTGGGAACCCAAATCGCTCCGGATCAGAGCGTCGACCGTCTATGTCGCAAAAAGGGCAGTGTAGGCTCCCGCAAATTGGGAACCCAAATCGCTTCGTAACAGAGCGTCGACCGTCTATGTCGCAAAAAGGGCAATGCAGGCTCCCGCAAATTGGGAACCCCAAATCGCTCCGGATCAGAGCGTCGACCGTCTATGTCGCAAAAAGGGCAGTGCAGGCTCCCGCAAATTGGGAACCCAAATCGCTCCGGATCAGAGCGTCGACCATCTATGTCGCAAAAAGGGCAGTGTAGGCTCCTGCAAATTGGGAACCCAAATCGCTCCGGATCAGAGCGTCGACCGTCTATGTCGCAAAAAGGGCAGTGCAGGCTCTCGCAAATTGGGAACCCAAATCGCTCTGGATCAGAGCGTCGACCGTCCAGGTCGTAAAAAGGGCAGTGCAGGCTTCCTACAAAGTAGGAACCAGATCACTCCGGGCCAGGGAAACGTCTACCACGGACACTCCGTCTTGGAGACGCGTCAAGCGTCGACCGTCCACGTCGTAAAATGGGCAGTGCATCCCAAAGAGTGGAAAACAAGACAAGTCGCCTCCACGTGAAAGATGATCCATCAATTTCATGCACACGACCCACATATGTGGTGTGCATTTATTGATGGGGGGAACTTTGTTGAAGTCAAAATTTGCACCCCGATTGACCAAGTCAAAGTCAAGGTCAACCCCAAGCCAGGTGGGCCCAAGCCCAAGCAAGTGGGCCAATGCCCAGGTCGAGCCCGAACACGAAGCGTCCGGCCTTCCGCCATGCTAACAACAAAAATCATGTAACAAATAATTTTTATGTAATTTTTGTGCATGAATGTATGCAAAAGGGGCATAAAGCCAAATTTTTGTAAGCCCATGGCTAATGTGCAAAATGAAAAGGCACATGAGCCATGGGATAGGCAAACTGCCATTTTTGCAAAGCCCAAGGGGCTATATGTAAATATGTAAGCCTATAAAAGGCAACATGATGATGAATAAAAAACACTTTTCATTCTCTCCACAAAAATTTTAGATCTGAGATCTTTTGTGCCTCCTGCTCCTTCTCCAAGGTTCTAAACCTTCTCATTTCTTTTGAATTAAATCAAGAGTTTTACTCTTTCTTTTCAAAAACTAAGAAGTCTTCCACCACAAAACCCATAAAGGGGAACTTGGATCTACCATTAGATCTCAGAAAGGAGAGATTTTTAGATCTCACATCTCTTGATCATCAAGATCCAGCCAACAGAGGAGGAAGAGGAAGAACCCCTTTCATCAACCAAAACATTTTAGGAGTTTAACTCCATATATTTACATAGATATATATATATATATATAATAAATATTTCCTTTCTGAAGCATAGCTTCTGGTTCTGGGACTCAAAGCCCCTTTGTCTCGCCAGCGCCCAGCGCTCGAGCGCAAAACGCCCACGTGCCGACACGTGGCGCGCTTGCGCTCAGGCGCACTGCGCTCGAGCGCAAAGCGCCCACGTGCCGACACGTGGCCCGCTGCGCTCAGGCGCACTGCGCTCGAGCGCAAAGCGCCCACGTGCCGACACGTGGCGCGCTTGCGCTCAGGCGCACTGCGCTCGAGCGCAAAGCGCCCACGTGCCGACACGTGGCGCGCTTGCGCTCAGGCGCACTGCGCTCTAGTGCAAAACGCCCACGTGCCGACACGTGGCGCGCTTGCGCCTGAGCGCACAACACCTAAGCGCACAGTGCTCAAGGTGCTGGCCCCACGCATCCCTTGGATGCCCCTTTTGTCACGCCCCGCTTCCCAAAATACGGAATACGAGGGGTAGACAAGGCCAGCCATGCTCCTACGGTCAAGGAAAAGTCCTGCCGTAGTCACACTTCGGCTTCTAGTTTATCATGGTAAACAGTAAACGATGCGCAGGTAATGAGAAATGCAGTAACTGAAAGATACAATAATGTAAACTGACCTGAAGCGGAACAAACGGATGTACTAGGAACGGCAAGTCAGGAAGTCTGTGATGCACTGGTCCAGGCTAAATCGTCTTCTCACACTGAGCATGCATACTCAGGTCGTCAGAGCGACACAATAGCCATATAATATATATAAAATCAAGTGACAGTTCTAACAGTGATAATGGATATGAATAACAGTAAATCTACGACAGCATGAATATGGATATGCAGTAATCAATGCAGCGGAAACAGTAAATCAGTTATCACGATATATCACGTATGCCACACAGTAAATAAGGAATAAAAATTCCAGTATTCCTATCAGTCTCTAAGTCTCACTATACATGTCACTAAGCCTATCGTCAGTCCAAGTGTGAGAGTCAACCACTCGAGAGTGTCCTCCACCCAAGAGTAGAACCCAAGGGCAAGGGACCACGGGCCCAACATGTAACAAGAATATCACGGTGTATATATCACGTACCCTGTAAATCTCCATATAACTCCCTAAATATATAAGCCGGCATGGGACTCCCGAGATTCTGTTGAACTCACACTTAAACTACCCCACACCCCGTGGTCTACATCAAACGCTAACCATAACCCTAAATACTAATCGATCCGTGACAAGTCTGCGCGAGAACTGGAGGCAGGACCTCCATCAAGCACGTCCCGACTAATACCTAAGATAAATGGCAGTGTCGGATGCCTTATCTGTGACACCCGTGCAAGCGCTTCCATAAGTGTCCCATACCACTTATAGTCACACGTACACGCATCCCACAGACGTCGACAATGCAATAGAATAAAAGGGACACTGATTGTGCACAAGTACGTATCACTTTCACTTAATCACGGATACACGAATACTGACGTACTTGCCACAATCATCACTAAAATCTAACACTGGGTGAATGCACGATATCACTAGGTTATCACTACAATGATACAGGTATGACATGATGCATGAACAGTATAAGAAGCACAATTAAGGTGTCATAAAAACCATAGTCTATCACTTGCACGATTTATCAGGAAACGTACGTATATAATTTAGCGAAACAATAAACAGGTAGTAATTAGTATGCTCAGTTATCCATCCATAGAATTTTGTTTCAAGTCAATCGGGTTTCAGGATCATTAGTTATAACTGTTTCATTTTAAGCGCACGCGGCTGGAAATCCAGTTTCAGAATCAGGAATCCATTTCGCAACGCATTTTAACCCCAGTTGGGATCATAATTTAGCGACGTTACAGTTGAATGAATTCTAGGGTTTTCAGTAAGGTTTTCAACGCAACAGACGGATCTTCAATCGTGTCTGTACGTTAGCAGTTATAACCTGTTTAATATTAACATGTCAATTCTGATTCTGCTAGGACTGTTATGTGTCCCGATCTTCTAAATTACAGATTAAATATCAAACGGTAACGAAACAGGATGAAATCAATTGTGTTGTCTAGCTAACAGATTTATCTATAATAAAAAGTGGAGTTCCGCAACCTACGAGTTAAGAAAATCCTGTGGTATTCAATACGGAACAGCAAGCACGACTGGAGTCGCTCTGGACTGCAGTCCAGAGTCGCACTCCGATACAATTTTCATCACTATTTCAGTACAGGAATGTCTGGAAACTAGAATAGGGTTAAATTTCATCGAGTTGGCTTCGTTTTGAGCCCTCGAACGCACCATTCTAATATGTATATGATTTATGGTGGATTTAACGATTTTCAGGTGCAGTAGAAATTCAGTTTTACGGTTAAACTTGGGGGTAGTTGTTTTAGTCATTATCGATTACATCATCCAACAAAATTCACACACTATGTTCACAACCCTACGGGCCAACCTACACCATTGAGTTCCGTCAAATTTGATAATATTTTCCTAAGAGAACAAGCATCGAACAGTTGTGTTGCAATATTTAACATAAGGCAAACATGGGATATATATACGATGTTGATTTGTAACATATATAAAATAGCATGAAAGCAAGTAAGAACTTGCCTGGAGGTGTCAAGGCGATGCACGGCAGCGTAAAACAGCACGATCGCGCGACGAATTGGCACAATGACAGCAACAGCTCCGGGTGAGCACGGGTTGTCTGCGGTGGTCGCAACTCTTGATGATGGGCTGCTTGTGTGGTGGTGGCCGGAAGGTGGAATGTTGGCCACAGAGAGAGAGAGAGAATTGCTGAGAAAGAGAGAGAGAGAGAGATTTAGAGAGAGAATTACAGAGAGAGAGAGACAGAATGAGAACAGAGAGAGAGAGTGAAATGCAGAGTGAGCAAGAGTGGGAGAGTGAGGGAGAGATCCAGAGAGTGAGAAATAAGAGGGAGATTGTGAGATCAGAGAGAGAGATAGAGATTGTGAGTGAGAGAGAGAGAGGGTGAGAGAGAGAGAGAGAGCTGAGAGAGAAGGAACGCCTGAGAATCAGAGAGGGAGAGAGAGGGAAGAAAGCAGAGGGGGAGAGAGTTAGAGAGGGAGACTGAGATGAGAGGGAGACAGAGTGGGAAGGAGAGAGAGAGACAGAGTGAGGTGAAGGCAGAGGGGAGAGAGTGATCGAGAGAGAGAGAGTTAGAGAAGAAAACAGAGGAGGGAGAGGGAGGAAGTGATCGGAGGTCGGGGAGTGTGGGGAGCTCGGGAATGGAGAGGGAGATGAAGCATGAGAGAGGGTGTGGAGGTCGTGGTGGGGTCGGTGACGGCGCAGTGGGGCAGTGAGGAGCTCGTCGACGTCGAGCGTCGAGAGGAAAAATGGGGTGCAGGGCAATGGTGATGGAGGTAGAAGGAGGAGAGAAAGAATTTGAGGAGGCGGGGTGAGTGAGGGATATGGAGGCGTGTTCGCGGGTCGTGGGGAGTAACGACAGCGGGAGCAAGGGCGCGGGGAGCGGCGAGGAACGCGGTCGCGAGCGGGATTGAGGGAGAGTGCCGTTGGAGTTTTAAATTGGAAGAAGAACAGTGGCGGGTCGGGTAAGGAAACGGGCGCGGTTGGGTGAAGCGGCTGGGTGTTGGGGATTTGGGCTGGGCCAACTTAAAAGAAAAAAGAATTAGATTATAAATGGATGGCTGATGGGCTGGCGGGCCGACCAAAAATAAAAAGAATTAGGAAAAATGGGTTAAGAGGGCTGGGCCGGGGTTAAGGATTAAAAGAATAATAGGGTTCTGGGCTTGGGAAGCTTGGCTAAGTAAATAAAATAGAATTTTAAGGGAGTAGTTGTGGGAAAGTATTACAGCTGGGCCGGATCTGAGAATTTTAAAGAAAACAGCGAAAATCAGAAGAGGGGGCCGGCTTGGTTTAAACTAAAGAATAAACTAGAATGGTGAATGGGCCGGGGTTAATAAATGGGAAATAAATAAGGATAGGGAAACTAAGGAAAAGGGCGGAAATAGCAAATACAAAAATCTGGGAAAGAATACACTAGATAGGTAATAAGGTATTTAAACTAACTAAAAATATTTTTGAATGTAAACTAACAAACTTGTAAGTGGTAATTTATATAAATACGGACATTGGCGTACACAAGAGAACCGGGTATTACACCTTTCCCCCCTCTTTTTATGTACATACATATATATATACATATGTATACATATTTACACACACATGTACCCCACGACACTGTCCCTGTTAGAAAAAAAAATTCTAACGGGGCGCTGCCCCGCACCCCGTAAGGGGGCTGCTATCCCCCTTGACCCCTAGCCCGCTATCCGGGTAGCGGGACCCCCGTAAAAACTCTGCGTGGCTCCCGAAATATCCAAACCCCCTTTCCAAAACAACACACACGTACACTGCACATTGAGTTCGCATGACCAGTTTAACCCGTCAATCGGAGGTTCCCTCGCTCCAAAGGCGAGGGGTAATTAACGACAGTTTAGTCCGCGGCTGCCGGAGATTCGGATCCCCACAATCATTAAACTCCGGTCTACCCCAGGCAAGGAGAATCTGTAGTATGCCTGACAAGCGCGCGCGTATTCCCATCTCAATGGGGTGACGAAAAACACCCTACAAATGTACTAAACAAAGAGATGTGGATAACGATCACGGATATCTTCCTCCCGTTCCCAGGTGGATTCTTCTGGGGAACGACCGCCCCAAGACACTCGGACTAACGGAATGATCTTATTCTTCAGCACTTTCTCTCTGCGGTCGAGAATGGTAGTGGGTTGCTCCTCGTATGACAGATCGGTTCCCAAAACTAGCTCCGAATGGTCCAGGACATGGCTCTCATCCCGAACATAACGCCGTAACTGAGACACGTGAAAGGTATTGTGCACACCAGCTAGCGATGGTGGCAAGGCAAGTCGATAGGCCACCTCTCCTACTCGCTCTAGCACCTCAAAAGGTCCGATAAAACGGGGACTAAGCTTTCCCCGACCTCCGAACCTGATAACTCCACGAGTAGGGGAAATCTTCAAGAACACATGATCTCCGACTTCGAATTCTAGTGCCCTTCTGCTGGTATCTGCCCAACTCTTCTGTCGATCCTGAGCCGTCTTAATACGTTGCCTGATCATTTGGACCTTGTCGACTGTCTGAACAATGAGTTCGGGGCCCAGTAATCTTCGTTCTCCCACATCATCCCAACATACTGGGGATCGACACTTCCGCCCGTATAGTGCTTCAAAAGGAGCCATCTGGATACTAGCCTGATAACTATTGTTATAAGAGAACTCGACTAGATGCAGATGATCCTCCCAGGAACCCTGAAAGTCCAACATACAGGCTCTCAACATGTCCTCGAGCGTCTGAATCGTACGCTCGGATTGTCCATCCGTCTGTGGGTGATACGCTATGCTGAATTTAAGGCGGGTTCCCAAACTCTCCTGTAAGCTCTTCCAAAAGTGCGACAAGAATCTCGTGTCCCGGTCTGACACAATGCTGACTGGAACACCGTGAAGTCGCACAATCTCTTGCATATATCTTTCTGCCAGTGATTCTGTCGACTGTCCCACTCGGAAAGATAGAAAGTGTGCAGCTTTTATGAGACGATCGATGATAACCCAAATGGCGTTATTGCCCCTAGGGCTCCGTGGTAAGGCCGTCACAAAATCCATGGTAATGTGCTCCCACTTCCATTCTGGTATCGGTAGTGGTTGTAACAATCCTGCTATCCTCTGATGTTCCGCCTTCACCTGCTGACATACCAAACATCTGGATACAAACCTCGCAATTTCCCGCTTCATTCCGTTCCACCAAAAGTGCCGCTTTAGGTCCTGATACATTTTTGTACCTCCTAGATGCACAGAATAAGCTGAACTGTGTGCTTCAGCCAAAACTTCTTCTCGAACATCTCCTTTAGGTACGCAGAGTCTGCTACCGAATCTCAGAGAGTCATCTTCATGTATAATCAAATTCGTTCTCAGTCCAGCTTCCACTTGCTCTCTGAACTTTTGCAATCGGGGATCATCCGCTTGTGCAATCTTGATGCGATCCACCAGGGAAGATTGCACCTGTAGTTTCCAAAATTGACTGAGTGCGTTCGGCGTAACGACCTCAAGTTCAAGTCTCTGGAAATCCTCAATAATGCTCCTCTGATCGGTCAACATCATGACCGCTGGTTTGCGACTGAGCGCATCTAGTACAACATTGACCTTCCCCGGGTGATACTGAAGGTCCAAGTCATAATCTACCATTAGCTCTAGCCATCGGCGCTGCCTCATGTTTAGTTCCTTCTGAGTGAAAACATACTTCAAACTTTTATGATCCGTGTATACCTCCACTTTCTCACCCAATAGATAATGCCTCCAAATCTTCAACGCAAAGACTACCGCAGCTAACTCCAAGTCATGCGTGGGGTAGTTCTTCTCGTGGTTTCTCAGTTGTCGAGAGGCGTAAGCAACCACTCGGCCGTGCTGCATTAGGACACAGCCTAATCCTTTCCCTGAGACATCACTGTGTATCACCAAACCACCGGAATTATCTGGTACTGTAAGTATAGGTGCCGTGGTTAACTTCTGCTTCAGTGTGTCGAATGCCTGAGTACCCTCCTCTGTCCATGTAAACGGCACGTCCCTCCGTGTCAGCCTCGTCAATGGTTCCGCGATTCTTGAGAAATCTTGGACAAATCTCCGATAATAACCTGCCAATCCCAGAAAGCTCCTGATCTCGGCCACTGACTTCGGCGTTGGCTAATCTCTGACAGATTCTATCTTTGCCGGGTCCATCGAGATGCCTTCGCCCGAAACAATATGTCCCAAAAACTGAACCTTGTCGAGCCAGAATTCACACTTGCTCAGCTTCGCATACAGCTTCTCTTCTCGAAGAATTTATAGTACCGTGCGCAAATGTTCAGCGTGCTCTTCCCGGGTCTTCGAGTAGACAAGTATGTCGTCGATAAACACAACGACAAACGTGTCCAAGTACTTTGTGAACACTTTGTTCATCAAGTCCATGAATATTGCTGGGGCATTGGTAACACCGAACGGCATCACAAGAAACTCGTAGTGTCCGTATCGGGTCCTGAAAGCCGTCTTGCATACATCCTCTGCTGCTACTCTGATTTGATGATATCCAGAACGGAGGTCCAACTTCGAGAATACCTTGGCTCCACTTAGCTGATCGAATAGTTCGTCAATGCGCGGTATTGGATACTTGTTCTTTATTGTGACCTTGTTCAGCTCCCGATAATCTATACACATTCACAGCGATCCATCATTCTTCTTTACTAACAGGACTGGTGCACCCCACGGTGAAGCGCTTGGCCGAATAAATCCCTTCTCCAATAGTTCTTCAACCTGCTTCTTCAATTCCGCCAACTTAACTGGTGCCATTCTGTATGGGGCTCTGGATACTGGGGCTGTACCTGGAATCAAATCGATTGAGAACTCCAAAATTCGAGGAGGTGGTAGACCTGGTAGATCTTCAGGAAATACGTCCAGAAAGTCCCGAACAATTTTTGGGACTGGGCTCTTATCAATCTCCATAGCTGTCAGCTCCTTAGGCTTTGCTCTGTACTTAGCTGGCTCCAAAGATTCGCTTCCGCCCTCGAAATAAACTCCGGGTGATTGGGAATGCGGAAGATCACCTTCTTTGCACGACAATCGATAACTGCATGGAAAGTGCTCATCCAATCCATTCCGAGAATTGCATCGTAACTGCCTGTCCCAATCAGAAGGAAATTCGCATAGAATTCCCTGCCACACACTACAACCGGGCATAATCTACATTCTCGACTAGATATAATAATGCCATTACCCGTATGAATTTCCCATCCCTTGGTTAGTGGTTCATGTGGTATTGAGGTGTATTAGTGAAATGCTCAGACAAGAAACAATGCGATGCTCCCGAATCAAATAGTACTCTAGCTGGCAAGGAATGTACGAGTAGAGTACCTGTAACCACGTCTCCTGACGCCTCTGCCTGCTCGGCGGTCAAGGTGAAAGCCCGTCCCTGACCGCGACCTGTAAAGGGTTGCCTCTGCTCCTGCGGCCTCTGCTGTGGTGGTCCAGAACCTCCCTGTATCTCTGCTCGCTCAGGGCAACTGTTAATGCTGTGCTGACTGGAACCGCAAATCAAGCACTGTCCCTTGGCACGGCGACAGTCCTTCTGGGTATGCCCTCTTCTACCGCAATAGCCGCAAACTACGCCCTGTCTCTGGGGGCGATGCTGTGGTACGAACGGGCGCTTCATTTGTGTCGTTCCTGCTCTGTGAACCTGTATGGTTCCTCGAGAAGGCGCGTGGGTACGTGCTGGAACGACTGGGGGTCTTCTGAACTTGTTAATCAATTGCTCCTGAACCCTCGCTGCGTTGAGTACCTGTGCGAAAGTCTGCAAATCTAACGATGCAATCAACTGCTGCAACTCGAAATCTAACCCCTGAAGGAAGCGTCTGGCCCTGGTGGCCTCTGATTTGACCATGTATGGAGCAAAGCGGCTCAGACGGTTGAACTCTGCCGCATATACGTCCACTGGGCGTCCATTCTGTTTCAAAAGAATAAACCTTTCCTCCATTTCTGCCTTGGCGGTGGAAGGAAAATAATGATCTAGGAAGCACTCCTTAAACTTGCTCCATTCAATCGGCTCGTCAAGTCTGCTTTCTTCCACCGACCACCATGTACGGGCTTCGTCTTCTAATTGAATCTTTATCACGTCCACTCTGTCTTCCTCTGGAACCCTGGCGGCTGTCAATAAATTCTCCATGTTCACCAGCCATTGCTCAGCCTCAAGGGGTTCAGCTAGCCCTGTGAATGCAGCTGGGTGTAACCGTCGGAAGTCTGATACGGTACCAACCCTAGCCTGATAAGCTGGTGGAGTAGCGCCCTCGGGGGCGGTAATAAGTGCGGAAGGTCCTCCTGCGGCGGTAATCGCCCTGAGTCCCTCAGTGAGTAAATCTGTCTTTCTCTCCTGAGCTTCCGCGAGAGTGGTCAGTGCACTAAGTATTCTTTCCGTGCGGTCCTGAGAGCTGGAGTCCGAGGAGGGGTCGTTCGGGGACGTCATATCACTGGAAGATTCAAAAGGATAGGATCAGATTCAAGGATGAAAATTAAGAGTAGTGAAACAAGAATAACGTAATACAGTATAGTTAATGTTATTCCTTGATACTAAACACAGTCTCTGATACCAACTAAACCATGTCACGCCCCACTTCCCAAAATACGGAAAACGAGGGATGACTAGGCCAGCCATGCTCCTACGGTCAAGGAATCATCCCGCCGTAGTCACACTTCGGCTTCTAGCATTACATGGTAATCAGTAAATAAAGCACAGTATTAAAGGAATCACATCACTAATTTATTACATTAAAATTCCATTGTTCACAAATTTCAGATAACAAGAACAATTACTAACCAAGTTCAATCTCACGATCACTTTTATGGAAAGCAGTAAATGAAGAAGGTACACCAAACTATATCTCCGTGAACTCGAAGGGTAGATCCGTCTCCTGTGCTGGTCCTCCTGCGGAATCTGAGCATGCATACTCAGGTCGTCAGAGCGACACAATAACAATATTATTGTAATAAGATGAAACAGGTAAATGAGGTAATACTAGTGTAAAAACAGTGCAAGTAATCATTATGTCACTATATGATGCAGAATGTGCTCTGTGTCCCTATCGGTCTTTAGGTCATATTTGAAATCACATAGTGGAAGGAGGATCATGTTTAACAGGAGTCTCGTACATACCTAAGACAACGGCCCAAATGCCCGGGACATAACCCTGTCAGCCGGATCGCTAGATCCTACCCTACATGTATCAGTATCACGGTTCGAATGATCATCCTATAAAACACGGTCCCGCTAAATACGATACTCTTTCCACTTTAATTTCCCCTTTTTCCCTAGGTTTACACTATTTGTGATCTTGGTTCGGTCGTGTACAAGTATACTAATGGCACGGTTTTATCACTGCTCACTGTATCAATCACTGTCACGAATATTCACTTCCCATTAGTATACTCGTTGTTTCCTGATTTAAAATCAGGAAAGCTTCTGGGAAAAGCTTCAAAAAGGGGTCACGTGTTGGCACGTGACACCTAAAAGGCATCATCAAGTCAAGTTCAGTTTCCTGACTACGCTGAAGAAAATGGGCTTCAGAAAGAGTCACGTGCTCCCACGTGACCAGGGTCACGTGGCGACACGTGACATTTAAATGCAAGCGTCAAAGGCACGCAAGTTCTCTGATCAAGTCAAGAAAAGGCTTCAGAAGAGGTCACGTGTCCCCACGTGACCAGGGTCACGTATTGGCACGTGACGTTCAAGACAGCAGACTCGTTCTCCAGACGAACCAAGGAAAGAGAGTTCAAACAAGGGTCACGTGCTCACACGTGACCAGGAGTCACGTGGTGGCACGTGACGCTTAAGCAACGATCAGAAGACAGAGCGCAAAAGAAAGGAAAAGGCTCATGCCAAATGGGGTCACGTGCTCACACGTGACCATGGGTCACGTGGTCACACGTGACCGGCTTTCAAAGCCCATTGTGTTAACAGAATTAAATTCTGAGAGAAATTCAAATCTTTCCAAAAGAAAGCAACTATCTGGAACCAATCAAATTAAAGATTCAGAGGTGATGAAATATCATCTATCTATGGGAAAATCTCGGGTTTGGAAAGATTTCCCCTTTAAATCTAACCAAAATAACAAGGGAGAATCTCTGGATTTAAAATCCAATGGTGAATAAAATTCACCTAATAATCCAAAGGCCCAAAATGGATGCTGAATGCAAATCAAATCTCAATGAAGATTCGTCAAAAACTGATTGATTCGGCTGCTTCTCCTATAAATAGGAGCCAAGAGACACAGAGAAAAAGATATATGCGCAGAGAAAAAAAAAAGAGAAAAGAAAGAGAGCTTCGATACTTGGAGAACTTGGATCTTCTGTAAAAACCCTAGGTAAGAAAGGGAAAAGCTCCTTGAAAGAAGAAGAGAATTTAATTCTCAACAGAGTTTAACTCTGATACATAAAAACAGAAGAACATATTTCTTCTCTCTTTGATAGAGGATCTGCAAAGTGCACATCTCCCCTTAAGGTTGAGAATTTAATTCTCAATGGGTCGAGATCCTGCCATGCAGATCCAAAACATAGAGAGGGAATGCAAGCATGAGAATTTAATTCTCACAGAACTATAGGAATTTAATTCCTTTAAAATAAAATTAGGGCTTGACCCTGTATCATGGGAATTTAATTCCTTCAGAATAAAAAGAAACAGGGTTTAACCCTAATTAAGAACTTAGTTCTGTTGAAACGACGGGAATTTAATTCCTTTAATCATCATTTAACAGGGAATGGGAATTCAATTCCTTAAAAACTTTTATTAGGGTTTAACCCTATTTGGTTCTTCACATATATGAGGAATTTAATTCCTACAGAAAATTCAGAGTTAAACTCTATCCCAGAATATAAGTCTTCGAAAGGAAGTAGGAATTTAATTCCTCTGAAATTTACAGCTCGAGGAATTTAATTCCGGAAAAAAGATTACCAAAGCCTCTAAACAAAATACATAGAGGCAGGGTCACGTGTCATCACGTGACCCCCCAAGAGATCTACAGAAAGCCCCTTTGAGGCAGCACCCCACGTGACCCACGTGACCCTCGGCAGAAGCCCTAATACATAGGCATTTGAATGCCCATCACGTGATGGCACGTGATGCTCTGAAAGACACGATAATCTCAGAATAAATAAAGGGAGGGCGCTCTCACGTGCTGCCACGTGACCCCTCTTGCCTTAGTGTTTAACACTAAATTAAAACTCTCGAACCCAGTGTTAAAATACTGTTGGGCCTTAGTGTTCAACACTAAATAAAAAGCTTCATCTGCAGTGTTCAACACTGATCTGTTTTAGTGTTTAACACTAATTTGAAAAGCCTTGTTGCTGGTGTTTAACACCAATTATCTCTTAGTGTTAAACACTAACTTGTCAACCCCATTCCCAGTGTTCAACACTGACTGCTCTGTAGTGTTTAACACTATGCTTTGGCCCAATTGGCCTAAACGGATAGAGGCAAAGCCTCTCCTGATTGGACTTAGCCCAAGATGGCCATAAGTCCTCAATTGGTGATTAACTGGTCCAATGGACTCATAACATAATTAATTCGTCTTGACCCCAAATTGGGCCAAAGACTATTTAATCCACTCCGGTTCTAGGGTACATCTCGTCACTCCTTTGATACTTGGCATTGTAATCCCTCAATGTCTTCAAAGAGGTAACGGGTCCCGACGACCACACATTGATATGGACTGTGGGGTCCTTAAACTCATGTCTAATGCAAATTCCTGGTTACGTGGAACGCGGATAATGTCACTCTTTGACCCCGTGGAAAACGTCCAGAGCGGAG
Organism: Agapanthus africanus; assembly: GCA_030015575.1. Taxonomy (NCBI): domain Eukaryota; kingdom Viridiplantae; phylum Streptophyta; class Magnoliopsida; order Asparagales; family Amaryllidaceae; genus Agapanthus; species Agapanthus africanus. The sequence continues at coordinate 692,649,850 of CM057342.1, read as the reverse complement.
CCTGGTCCTCGCCAAGCACGGCAGTGAACCCGTGTGAAGCATCCAGAGCACAGCGGACTGTGGAGTCCTTAAACCCATGGACTACGACGTCCTTAACCTTGACCGAGATGTCTTAAAACTAACAATGGACTGTGGGGTCCTTAAACCCATGGACTACGACGTCCTTAACCTTGACCGAGATGTCTTAAAACTAGCAATGGACCGCAATGTCCTTAAACTACCCATGGACCGCAATGTCCTTAAACTACCCACGGACCGCAATGTCCTTAAACTACCCATGGACCGTAATGTCCTTAAACTAGAACAATAGAGCCCCGCATGCTCTTTTGTCGGATCTAAACGGTCCCGTTTAAGTTGATCTTAGCCTCAAAGATGGCTAACGTATCCTTAAACCTTCAAACAGAGTGGACTATAAATCCCCCCAATTAACTCTGGCTCGAGAGTACATCCCTGAACTCCTCTGACATCCGTCGTTGTAATCCTTCAACGTCGTCAGAGAGGTGACGGGTCCCGACGGCCATACATTCATGGACCACTATGTCCCTAAACTGGAACATTAGAGTCCAAACGCTCTTTTGTCGGATCTAAACGATCCCGTTAAGTTGATCTTAGTCACAAAGTTAGACTAACGTATCCTTAACAAACGTTTGAGTTGATCTTAGCCTCAAGTATGGCTGACGTATCCTCAAACCAAACCCCCCAAACCCAAATCTAAGATAATACGGATTTGGACTAGTCCACGCCCTACGGGCGACGACATAACTCAGTCTCCGTAAACAATCCACGGGCAACAAAATACAAAACAGACACCCACGACACGAAGTGACCATCTGGAGAAGGAGAAAGTTGTTACCGCAATGCGGTAGCGTAATTAACTGCAGGGGCTTGCGCCTGCAGGGAAGAGCGTCCCCACAATCAAAAACCCCTCAAACGAGGGGGAATCTGACGAAGTCTGCTACATCGGACGCATCCGTCTAAACCTTCGATACGTGGTGCCATAAATCAACTTGGCATCTTCGAAGAGGTGGACGGATAGCACCAATTAGCATCTGCCCCGAATCTCAGGCAAGACGCGGTGTCGCGCCGTCTTTCGGAGGGGAACAGATTCTGGCACGCCCGGTGGGACCTTTTCCTCTTTCCACTCCACACTTCGTGTGTCGTGACTTGCGAACCAATCGCGGTTCGCTAATGGTTGCCCTTGGGTTTCAAGATACTAAGAATTGGCGTCTTGCTTATTGCAGAAAGCAAAGGATCGATGGCTTCTACTTCCGTGAAATTCTCCAACTGCTCAGACTGCAATCGCAACCAACGCTCTGCCTCGCCAGGAGGTATAGCCTACGGACCCCAAGCTGCCTCGCTATTCACAATGCCCGTGGAACAGGTCACTCGCGCCACCACAGGATTGTTCTTTGGGACCATGCTCCCGCCGACAAACTTCACCGCTCCAGTGCTGACAACGGAAGCTCTTAAGAAGTCGGTCTTTGATCGTCTTACCCCTGCCGCGGCTCCTCTCAACGAGTCGCCCAACGTCAACGCCTCGGTCTTCTCTAGATTGGGCCAGAAATCCTGCAAACCCATCATGGGGCCTACAATCTCAGAGAAGGCTGCTTCCAAGAAAGTGGCTGCTCCTGCTCCCGAAATCGTCAAGGCGGCTTCTCCGGCCAAAAGGTCGGTCTTTACAAGATTGACGGCTTCAACTCCTGCTCCTGCTGCCCAAAGGACGTCGGTCTTTGATAGGCTAACACCAACAGCGACCCCCCACCTACACAGGGGGCAAGACGAAACCATTCTTACCGCTGGCTCTACGCCGTCCGCTCGGCACGCTCGACGTCGCCATTGGCGCCGAGTGAGGAAGGCTGGGGGCAACTCCCCCTCCGGGTTGACTCCATCGGCCCCGGTAGCAGAAGTTAATGCTGCTGTTCCAACTGGGAACAGCTTTGAAATGCTAAATAAGGTGCGAAGGAATTCTCCTACAGCAGTGCTGAAGAGGTCTCCTCCCTCATTAAAAGAGGTTGTCGAAATAAAACCCGAACAACCCCGATCTCCTCAACGGCTGTCTTCCAAAATCTATAAGGTTTGGCGGCAAGCCCGAGACTCGATCATCGATCCAAACTTCTCCCGCCAGCACAAGAAGCCGAAAATCCAACCGGAAGCTGGTCACCAGGCTAAACCCCAAAAGGCTGTCTGGACGCCCACCTCAACGGCCCCCTCAACCTCCATGGCTCATAAAAGGAGGAGGCCAGAGAAGACCCCACAGCATGCAGCGACGGCTAAAAGCACTGAGCCCAGACGCCCTAAGTCTGGGGGCATGGTGGTGCACACTGTTTACATGGCCTCTGGAAAAGAGGAAAGCCGCACTTCTACGGGCCACCGACCGCTAACCCGATCCGTGACGAAAGCCCAGGAACAGCAACAAAAGCTGCAAGAAATGATGAATGCTATGGCCGCGCTCACCGGGCCAAAAGAAAACCCAGAAACGTCCTCAGACGCACGCCGGGAGGAAGAAACCGATGCTGAATTCCTTCGCCGGACACTGGAGAAAAGGGACAAAGAGGCTGCTGAACAAGCGGCCAACATACAACGGATGGGCCTTCTCTTCCAAGATGTGATAGGAATGATGATCCAGCAGGACTTACCCGCCGAGGATCCCCCGATCGTTCTTGAAGACGACCGAGGAGAAACATCAAATCCACCACCAGCCCTCTCAACGGCCAAGGAGGAGGCAATCTCTAAGGCTGACTTGGCTGACTACATAGCCCAGCAAATCCGGGTTCACCACGCGACTGAGGCAGCTGGTCAAGTCGTGAAAACGGGGCGGCCGTATCCGAGCTGGTACGACCAAATCAAATACCCGCAAGGCTACACGATACCAAAATTCCACGTGTACAAGGGGACCGGCAATCCCCATCAACATGTCGCCCAGTTCCGGGCCCTCTGCGGTAACACCGGCGGTGATGATAAACTGTTGCTCCGCCAGTTCGTGGGCAGCTTATCAGAAACAGCGTTCGAATGGTATTCGGAACTCCCAAACGATTCTATCAAAACGTTCGCTGAAATGGAGTTGTTATTTACTCAGCGATTCGCAAGTGCCAGCGAACGCACTCCAATAACTGCACTTATTAACGCCAGGGTAAAACCGGGCGAAACCTGGGTCCAGTACGCTATACGCTGGCGGAACTTGTGGTCGAGATGTGAGCAACGCATTGAGGAAGCACCTGCGGTGGGCATGTTCGTGGGAACTCTAGACCCTCACGCAACTATCTCCCAGTTTATGATGTTCTTTAAGCCAACCACATTCCAGGCTCTGATCGACAAGTTGGCTCAGATGGACCAGATGGGTCATAGACCACCTACACCGAAGTCGGAACCTCGGAATGACAAGGGTAAAGGAAGGGCAACCTTTGTTGCGAATGCCCAACAGCAACCTAACGCCCCGAAATCGGCAGACCAACTGGAGGAAAGGCGTCGGTATTATAATGAGAAGATGAAGCGTCCCTACTCGTTCCCACGGGACAAGACGAAACGGCTATTCGAGCTGGCAATACGCAACAGACTTATAAACCTGCCAAATCCAAGGCGACCGCCGCAACCCACCGAGGTGAATAACCCTAACTATTGCCCTTACCATCAGACGGTAGGCCATCCGATTGAAGATTGCTTCGTCTTCAAAGGATGGATTGAAGACCAGTACCTCCAGGGGAAGTTTGTACTGTCCGAAAAGTGGAAGGTGAACCCACCACAGCCGCATGCTCCTAGGAAAGCGGATACACCGGGGGCAACATGTTCTTTTATTGAAGAAGCTCCATGGGAGGTCGTGCTATCAACTAAAACCAAAAGAATGCTGAGAGACCTTCATGCGTGCCCTGCGATCGAATGGAAGGACCCTCTTGAACCTCAAATTATCAAAGGAATGTTGAAGCCCCGCCCAACTACGAAGACTCGCGATAATGGCCCAAATACTCACGCCCAGCCGTCAAAATCTTCGAAGAAAAAGAAGAGGAAATCCAAGAAGCCCGTGAAGCTTGAAAACGAGCACACGAACTTGCAGAAGCAAATCGACGCGCTGGAAGAATACAATCAAAAGGCGCGAACTCCTGTCACACTGCAAGAGTTCCTCAACCACATCTTTCAAGAGGAAGATGATGGAGAGAGCTCGTCGGATGAATCCGAAGGATATGTGGCGAGTTGTAACGTAATCTCCCACTCGTTTACCGATGATGGGAAAACTCCCGGCACTAAGAAGCTGGAGGCAGAGCCTGTACCAGAGCGTGCATGGCCAACAGACGAAATGATCGACGCTTTTCTAGACGAGATTCGTCTAAAATGTAAAGCAGACCAGGAGCGTGAAATGACCACGTCGGAAAGAGCCAAATGCGTGCGACCGAACGGAAGAGTTGAACTACCTCCGCCAGAGCGAGAGGTATCCGAAGTAGACAAGAAGATATTCAAGACGAGAAAAAGGTTTGCCAAAGCCATGTCAATGGGGATGAAGCTACCGCCCCCGGAAGGAAACACACACGATGGGGTGGAGAGGCACCCTGACTATTGCGCATATCACCGGAAAGTCTCACACCCCACGGAGGAGTGCGACGCCTTTAAGATATGGTGGCAAGGATATGTCGCTCGTCGGCAACATGTTAAGCGCATGAAACGCAAAATCCGTCGGGAGCAAAGAAGTACTGTCGATGGGCACAACAGAACGACTGGCAACTGTTGCATGGTTAACGCCAGGGGGTCACAAGTTCTCACCTTTGGGAGCGACTCTGATGAAGAAATGGCTCTGGGCCCTCTCTTTAAAGAATCTGTTTTGGGGAAAGAGGAGGAATCGGAGATCTGCGAGAACATTCAGCTGCGCAATCGCACACTCCCAGAAAAGAATCTCGGGCCCGGGAATAGAAATGATAAGGGAAAGGAAAAGGTCACTGAAGATATCACTTTAGATGACCAAGTCACGAAAGAGCTGGCTACCAAAGACCCTCCTAGGAAGAGTAAAGTGGACTATAACATCCTCGCGCACCTAAGGAAGCTACCTTCTCAGCTTAGCATTCTTGATGCCCTCCTATTATCGAAAGAAGCGCGAGACTCACTAATTAAGGCGTTACAAGAACCCGAGCAATTCCAAGCCTTCCTCGCCACTGAAAGGATGAAGGATGAACTGGAGGAAATGCATACGGCCGACGTCACTTTCGATGATGAAGACCTCCTTCTCGGGACGTGCGACCACAACCGGCCCCTATATGTCTCCGGATACTGCCATGATATCAAGATAGGCAAGATCCTGGTGGATAATGGATCATCCGTCAACCTCCTTAATGTTCGGGTGTTGAAGGAAATCTGCATGAGTGTGCAACACCTCGCTCGTGACAAAATTACTATCTCCGGTTTCGATTCACAATCGTCACGGACTCTCGGATCCGTGATACTAACATTACGCTTCGGACTTCTTGTCACAGACATCAAATTCCATGTCATTGACGCCAAGACCTGCTACAACGCCTTGCTCGGTCATCCCTGGCTACACGAGTACAACATCATCCCCTCTACACAACATCAGTGTATGAAGTACTTCAAGGATGGTTTCGAGTATACCGTAACAGGTGAGTTAAACCCATTTTCCGTGAACGAAGTCCGTAAATACGAAGATGCGAAGTACTTTTTTCCAGATTTCGAGGATACAGAAAGGTGTCGCAAGCCGGAGAACAAAGCCGCCGCCACCATCCCCGTTTTCGGGAGCGATACCGAAGAAGAGGAAGAGATAGTTTATGCAGGGCCATCTCAACGCAACAACCTGAGGACACCTGCCCCCGTATTAGTCTTCGGAAGTGATTCAGAAGATGAAGTTAATGCTGTGTTCTCCAATCGGCTGCCGACACAAGCACCCCTTGGCGATGACCATAGTTTGCAAATCACCATGGTACCGCGAGAACACTACAAGGACCTCGACGCGCTTCAGGCTCACGATGTGCAGGACCTGCAAACATTTTACGTCCCTCCCAGGCGAAGGGGCGAGAAGGTGATCCTATTTTACCGATCCTCAGAGTCGAAAATAGAGAAAGAGATCTGGCATGGCGCAGATACTACGCTCGACAGGCTCCAACCCATCCTTCTGCCCAGATACTATACGGATGGATTAAAGAAGCTATTGAGGCGCCAAGGAGTATCTTTAGAACAGACCGTTCGGCAGGTGCGGTTCTACAACAAGATTTGGGATGTCCCCGGGACTCAACGCAAATTGCCCAACGGGAAGATGGAAACACTCGGGCTTGGATACGCAAGAGCTGGAAAACGGGAACGAACTCACAGCAGCTACCCTATATATACCTTTGATGAAGAAGAGGACGCCCTGTCAGGAGATGCCAACCCTTCATTAAAACTAGACCCCGCGATTGAAGCACCGAGTCCGTCGTTTGAAGAACGAACGAACAAGCCTATCAGGAAAACGGGTCAGAGAGCTCAGGAAGACCACAGCCGCGAAATGGCCATCTACGAGAAGGCCAGGACACAATGTCTATCTCAACGTGCTGCAAAAGACAAAGACGCTTATCCTCGTCAATCCGTTGTACGAAAGGCCCGACGCAGAGACGAAAATAAATCAAAAAGCGGCTCGGGTTTGTCCCTCGTGAAGAAGATGAGTCGAGCGTATTCCTTCCCCCGAGACAAGACGGAGAGGTTACTCAACCTCGCTATAAAACATCAAATGATCACGCTTCCAGAGTCTAGACATCCTGAGCAAGCTAGCAAGGTCTCTCATCCGAGTTATTGCTCTTATCACCGAACCATAGGACATCCTACCGAAGACTGCTTCACCTTCAAGAACTGGGTCGAGGACCAGTACCGACGGGGTAGATTCGCTTTATCCGACGGCTGGAAGGTAACGCCGCCGCGAAAGCATGAGCCCAAGGCCGCAAGAGCAGAACCGGGTCCACCTCAGTCCACGGAGCGGGTTCGCACTTGTTATACGATTACGATATTAGGGGAAGAGCCCGAGAACGTAGATGACCTTTACCGGTGCTTTGAGAACAGCGATGATGAGGTGATCTCGGAATTTCCGCCCGCTCCAAAAGAACTGGAAGATGGTATACATACTACTGCAGATAACCTCAAGAAGATTGAGTTGGGATCGGCAGACGACCCGCGACCGACATTTGTCAGCGAGCTATTATCCGAAGAAAAGGTGGTAGCATTAAAGAACGTGCTTCTACGGCATAAAGACTGCTTCGCGTGGAACTACTCCGAGATGCCAGGATTGGATCCGGAGATTGCTGTGCATAAATTAGCAATATCCCCAGATATCAAGCCAGTCAAGCAGGCGCCAAGGAGGATGCGACTCGAGCTTGAGATGAGCATCAACGCCGAAGTCAAGAAGTTGATCGATTCAGGATTTATCCAAGAAGTCCAATATCCCGACTGGATTGCCAATATCGTCCCGGTAATGAAGAAGAATGGGACGGTACGCATATGCGTGGATTTCAGGGATCTCAATAAAGCCTGTCCAAAGGATGATTTCCCGGTGCCGGTAACCGAGCTAATGATAGATAACACGTCCACTCACGAGGTTTTCTCCTTTATGGATGGTTCATCAGGATACAATCAGATAAAGATGCATCCCGAAGACCAGAAGCATACCGCTTTCCGCACCCCTTTGGGTATATTTTGCTACAGGGTTATGCCCTTTGGCCTAAAGAACGCTGGCGCTACCTATCAAAGGGCCATGACAAAGATCTTCGACGATCTCATACATGACATCGTCGAGTGCTATATCGATGACCTCGTAGTAAAGAGCATGTCGTACGAGGAGCATTTAAAGCATCTGGAGACTGTATTTCAACGCCTTCGGCAATATAATTTGAAAATGAATCCCCTCAAGTGCGCGTTTGGAGTCTCCTCGGGCAAATTTCTGGGATTCATCATTCGACACCGAGGTATTGAAATAGATCCGTCAAAGATTAAAGCGATCATGGAAATGCCTCCGCCAAGAACGCTCAAGCAGCTGCGGTCTCTCCAAGGGAAGCTCACATACATCCGGCGGTTTATCGCTAATCTTTCGGGCAAATGCCGTCCTTACGGCCACCTGATGAAAAAGGGAACTCCATTCGTTTGGGATCACAAATGTCAAGGTGCACTAGACGAGATCAAGCAGTACCTGCAGAACCCTCCGGTGTTGGCCGCGCCGGTCAAGGGAAAACCCCTCATTCTTTATACGACCGCCCTCGAAGGTTCCTTGGGCGCATTATGGGCACAAGAGAACGATCAGGGGAAAGAGAGAGCACTTTACTACTTAAGTCGAGTTCTACTGGGGGCAGAAAGCAACTATTCCCCCATTGAAAAGCACTGCTTGGCATTGATCTTCGCAATAACAAAGCTTAGACATTACGCATTAGCACATGAAGTCCGTCTTATTTCGAAAGTGGACCCTCTCAAATATTTGATGTCGAAAGCCATATTGACGGGACGACTCGCTAAGTGGGCCCTGCTCTTGATGGAGTTCTCGATAACGTATCAACCTCTCAAGGCAGTGAAAGGCCAGGCCATTGCCGACTTCCTCGCCGAGCACCCGATACCGGCCAATTCTCCTCTGAATTGCGATTTGCCGGACGAGCATGCATTTGATGCGATTAGCGGCGGAAGCACCCGATGGGAAATCTATTTCGATGGAGCGTCCTCCATAAAGAAACAGAAACAAGGTATCCCAATGATCAAATCAGGGATAGGCCTCATCTTTGCAACTCCACAAGGAGGGATAATGCGCTTCGCCTTCTCCTTAACAGAGCCGAGGACAAACAATGAAGCCGAATACGAAGCCCTGATAGCAGGCCTCGAGATCGCCATCGACATGGGGATTGAGGACCTCCTCATATACGGGGATTCTCAGTTGGTCGTCAGTCAAGTAAACGGTGACTACCAAACGTGCAAGCCAGAGTTGGTAAAGTACGGCGAAAGGGTGCAGCAACTATTGACCCAAATTCCCTCCTATACTTTAGAGAACATACCGCGCGCGGAAAACAGCAAAGCAGACGCGTTGGCTAAACTTGCTAAAGAACTGGCTGACGAGAACCTCGATGACGTCAGAATCGTGGTACAAAGCCGTCAAGTACTCGCCCCGGCAGAAATATCTCCGGAATCATGCGGAAAAAAGGGAACGACTGAGCAGACGACCCTACAAATAAAAGACCATGAGAAGGCCGAAGACTGGAGGGAAGTCTTCATAGACTACTTTAAGTCCCACCGAATGCCCGAAGAAGCCTCCTCAAGAAATCAGCTCATGAAACGAGCTTTATCTTTCGCTTTTGTCAACGATATTCTATACAAGAGATCGTTTGATTCTCTATGGCTGAGATGCTTAGGACCTGACGAAGCAGAAAGAGTCATTCAGGAAGTTCATGACGGACTTTGCGGTTCTCACCAAGCAGGCCCGAAGATGAAGTTAAAAATTAAACGAATGGGTTATTACTGGCCCACGATGATCCAGGACTGCCTCGAGTATGCGAAGCAATGCCACTCATGCCAGATCCATGGAGACTTCATCCACCAACATCCGAATCCACTGCACCCGACGCTGGCTAGTTGGCCATTCGAAATGTGGGGGACTGACATAGTCGGCCCCATTGAGCCAGCATCATCCCGGGGACACCGTTTTATTCTGGCGACAACTGATTACTTCTCCAAATGGGCAGAAGCAGTACCACTGAGGGAAGTGAAGACGGAGAATATCCTCCATTTCTTCAAGACGCACGTCATCTATCGGTTCGGAACTCCACGGCGGATTATCTCCGATAACGGGCCGGCCTACCGAAGCCATAAGATTAGCCGCTTCGCACAGCAGCACAATATAGACTGGAGATATTCTTCAGTTTACAATCCACGAGCTAACGGTCTGGCCGAGGCTTTCAATAAGACCTTGACGAAGATCATAAAAAAGACCGTCTCCAGGAATAAGAGAGACTGGCACGAAAGGCTGCAAGAAGCCCTTTGGGCTTATCGAACTACATTCAAGACGGCCACAAACACAACGCCGTACGCGTTGGTATTTGGGACAGAAGCAGTGCTCCCCCTCGAGATAGAGTTACCCTCCCTACGAGTAGGAGTTCACCACGAGCTGACAAACGAAGAAAATGCTCACCTTCGGCTTGAGGAGCTTGAGGCCCTCGATGAAACCCGGCTCATAGCGCAACAATATCTAGAAGCCTACAAAGCAAAGATGACGCGCTCGTACGAAAGATTGACCAGGCCGAGGACATTCCGCCAAGGCGAACTCGTACTAGTGGTCAAAAGACCTATGATCCCCAATCGTGCCAAGCGGGGAAAATTTGAGCCAAACTATGAAGGCCCGTACATCATAGACAAGGTCTACCAGGGTGGAGCCTACCTACTCATGGACATGCACGGTGAAAGGCCTTTCAGGCCAATAAACGGCCGCTTCTTGAAGAAATACCACGCTTAATAAGCTGCAGCCTAGGTCAATGATGGATGACGACGACTATGTCCGCTCACTATTTTCCTAGGCTCAGACTTTACAAGCAGCAGCCGGCCTTCCTATAACGACGGACCGAAACGTCCTTAAACTATCGACGGACCGAAACGTCCTTAAACTATCGACGGACCGAAACGTCCTTAAACTATCGACGGACCGAAACGTCCTTAAACTATCGACGGACCGAAACGTCTTTAAACTAACGACGGACCGAAACGTCCTTAAACTAACAACGGACCGAAACGTCCCTAAAACTACTACCGCAGCATCCTTAGGCTGACGAGATGGATAAAAAAAAAGGAGATAAAAAAAATGATAAAAAAAAAAACGGTATGTCCATAAGCAAAATGGGCACGGATGAAAACCCGAAAAGGGCTCCGTTAGTAAAAACAGCAGGGCTGCCGGCAAGTGTTCGTGAAAACCCGAAAGGGCGCGACCTTGTAAAAAAAAAAAAGAGAAGAGTAAAAATGATATAAATAAATAAAAAAAAAACGGTATGTCTATAAGCAAAACGGGCACGGATGAAAACCCGAAAGGGCTCCGTGAGTAAAAACAGCAGGACTACCGGCGAGTGTTTGTGAAAACCCGAAAGGGCGCAACCTCGTTAAAGGACACTTACAGAGTCCTCTCGACCTTGTAAGGAGAAACCACCTGCGTGAGATCCTTACGACTCACAAAGGAGCAGCACACTTAGGGATCCTCACGATTCCTAAGGAGAAAATACACTTACGAGATCCTCACGACTCGTAAGGAGAATTCTCTTATGGGACCCTCACGGCTCATGAGATTTGAAAGTCTTAAGTTACAGAAACCTGAACCTGTTCTTAAGCAAATCCTCCACAACCTCCGATATTGCCCTACAAGAGGCTCAATACTGACCCTTGTATACAATCCACGGGCGCGAATAAACATTTCCCCAGCAAAGTCCAACCCTTGTAGGTCCTCTCGACCCTTAAGGAGAAAACCCTCTTGTAGGATCCTTACGACTTACAGAGGAACATACACTTAGGAATCCTCACGATCCCTAAGGGGAAAATACACCTGCAAGATCCTCACGACTTGTAGGGAGAAATACCTTTGTGAGACCCGTACGGCTCATGAAGTCAAAAGCCTTAGTCGACAGGACCTTAACCCTGTTTGCTAAGCCACCTTTGTTCAACATCGACAGAGGCAAATGATGATTCGCTCCTGGCAACATCCCAGTTGCAGCGATGCTGATGCCGAAATCGGTGTCCAAAATCCGAGCTTGCGGCGAAAAAGCTAGCAAGCCACACATGCCTACGAAATAGCCGAAATGATGGGGCAACTTGCAATAAAAAGCAGCAAGTAAAAATGTATGCATGAAAAATAGCCGAAATGATGGAGCAACTCGCAATAAAAAATCAGCGAGTAAAAATAAAACAAATAGCCGAAATGATTGGGCACCACGAAAAATAGCCGAAATGATTGGGCAATCGCGACCTTCGCGATATAAAAAGCTGAAATGATAGAGCATCGCGGAAAGAATAAAAGAAATGATGGAAAAATGAAACCTTTTTGCCCTACAGGTGATACTACAACAATCCCTGTACACAATCCAGGGGCGCAAACAAAGAAGGAGTCGTACTCCTTCCCCCAGGTTTCACCAAAGAAGAAGAAGCCAAATCTCGACGTGCCAAAGGAGACCTGGAGATCGTCTCAACACTCGTCTCGTAACGACGGACACAACTTCAAGCTAAACGAAACAGCGGCAACTCCCAGTTCCATGGCTCGGTGGTACACATATCGCCAACAGTCAAACCTCCATTCCGTGAAATGCGGATACAATCGATAAAATTCCTGGTTACGTGGAACGCGGATAATGTCACTCTTTGACCCCGCGGAAAACGTCCAGAGCGGATCCTGGTCCTCGCAGAGCATGGCAGTGAACCCGTGCGAAGCATCCAGAGCGGAGCCTAGTCCTCGCCTAACGCGGCAGTGAACCCGTGTGAAGCATCTAGTGCAAAATTCCTGGTCACGTGGAACGCGGATAATGTCACTCTTTGACCCCGTGGAAAACGTCCAGAGCGGATCCTGGTCCTCGCAGAGCATGGCAGTGAACCCATGCGAAGCATCCAGAGCGGATCCTGGTCCTCGCAGAGCATGGCAGTGAACCCATGCGAAGCATCCAGAGCGGAGCCTAGTCCTCGCCTAACGCGGCAGTGAACCCGTGTGAAGCATCTAGTGCAAAATTCCTGGTTACGTGGAACGCGGATAATGTCACTCTTTGACCCCGTGGAAAACGTCCAGAGCGGATCCTGGTCCTCGCAGAGCATGGCAGTGAACCCATGCGAAGCATCCAGAGCGGAGCCTAGTCCTCGCCTAACGCGGCAGTGAACCCGTGTGAAGCATCTAGTGCAAAATTCCTGGTCACGTGGAACGGGGATAATGTCACTCTTTGACCCCATGGAAAACGTCCAGAGCGGATCCTGGTCCTCGCAGAGCATGGCAGTGAACCCGTGCGAAGCATCCAGAGCGGAGCCTAGTCCTCGCCTAACGCGGCAGTGAACCCGTGTGAAGCATCTAGTGCAAAATTCCTGGTTACGTGGAACGCGGATAATGTCACTCTTTGACCCCGTGGAAAACGTCCAGAGCGGAGCCTGGTCCTCGCCAAGCACGGCAGTGAACCCGTGTGAAGCATCCAGAGCAAATACCGGACTGTGGAGTCCTTAAAACCCACGGACTATGATGTCCTTAACCTTGACCGTGATGTCTTAAAACTAACGATCAACCACCCCGATTCCCTACAGATTTTGCCTTGGTTTAAGGGTACATCTCTTCACTCCTTTGATGCCCGGCGTTGTAATTCCTCAACGTCTTCAAAGAGGTGACGGGTCCCTGCAACCAAACACCGGACTGTGGAGTCCCTAAATCCACGGACTATGAGGTCCTTAACCTTGACCGTGACATCTTTAAACTACAATACCTTGAGAGATCCCTGATTCCGTGAAACGCGGATAAGGATGATCACATCCGGCACTTGCAGGCCCTCACGACCTGTAAGAAAGAAAAACTCTCTTGTGGGATCCTTACGACTCTCAAGGGAAAACCCTTTTAAGAATCCTCACGATTCTTAAGAAGAAATCGCACCTACGGGATCCTCTCGACCTGTAGGGAGAAAAACTCCTCATGAGACCCTTGTGGCTCGTAAAAAGCAAAAGTCTTAGGGAGCAGATCTTAACCCTGAGTCCTGAGCCATTGCTGTCCTGCAAGGAGATCAAGATAGAATATCCGCAGAATACATTCAATGAAAAGGAGACACACCATTTAGAAGAAAAATGTATCTTTTATTCATAAACCAAAACGGGTATAAAGTACAATTTGTGGAAGAAACAAAAAGAAAATACTCTCATCCATGAGTATGTACAAAAAGGAAGGAAAAGATACAAATGTCTTAAGCCGGCGGGCGATTCAGCAGCTCGGTCAGCTCATCCTGCTTTTGCTGAGCCACGGCTTCATGACGCAAGATCTCCAGAAGACGAGCCTCCGCTTGAGCTTGCTGAGCCTGATACGAAGCAAGCCGGGCTTCAAGCTCTTTCTCAATGGCCTTATGAGCCTCGACCCTCTCACGGGTGAACGTGACAGCTTTGTCTCGAGCCACCACTTCTTTGACGAACTCCTGAAGCAACCGTCAGAGTTCATACACTTGGTTGGTCCTGGTGATAAGGGTAGCGTGAAGCTCGCTCAGCGCCTTGGAAGCTAGCTCCCTCTCCGAAAATTTATGGCCGAGCCTTTTTCTCGCATAACGATATGTTCGCTACGTGGCCACGTAAGCTCGCTTTCGTGACCGCGGCCTTGCAAACATGACATTTACAAGACCATATAAATGGGCTTCCGATCGACAGCAATAATCGATCCAGAACGCGCTCACACAACCCGGTATGAAAAGCAACGAAAAAAAAAACTTTCCGACGATTATCCTATCAAGTATGTGCTCGCAATCATATGAACATCCGAAAAAGAAGTAAAATTCGCAGCTTTAATGTGCACGCGACATGACAACAGTATTGATAATTGAAGAAAATTTTCATAAAAGGAACACAAAATTTATTCATGCAAGCGGAAACATACATACGAGTACCGAGCCTACATGGAAGTTCAACATAAAGCATACAAAAAGGAGGGACTAATTTAAAAAGGTTCTACACTAACGGAAAAGATCACCAAACACAGGATCAACGGCACAGGGGTTGATGAAGCAAAGGACAAAATTCTCCATCTCTCTCCCCGCTTTCTCCAGCACATCGAAGCGACGATTCTCGCGAGAAGTCGCTCCCCATCGGTTGGTGCCATGTTCGTCCGCGAATGCAAACATAATAGCTCGCCGGGCCTTTATCTCGCTCAGCAGATGAATTGAGCAGTCCTTCAGAGCTTGAGTAATCAAGCATGCTTCATGAAAACCCTCGAGCTTTTCTTCCGCCGCATCAAGCATCGCCAGGGTCATCTCTGCCGGGTGAGGAGGAATGTCGGCAAGCACGGCCATGAGGATCATCCGGAGCCAGAGAGAACCCATCGGGAGGGGAGACCCCCTACGGATCGAGAGTTCATGCATGGCCGAGTCGCATTCGTTGTCGGTAAGGAGGGGGTCCACCAACCGAGCAGCAAAGCGGGGGATCATCTCCTCAAGAGGAACTTCCCACGGCTGTCGACGAGCATGAGGGCGATTACAAGCCATGGCACTCGTTTCTCCCTCAAGGAAAAAAAATATATATATATATATATGATATGAATCTCTCTGTGAAAGGAAAAGAAGGCTATAGCCTCATATATAATGAAGTGCATTAAGTGCTGTGCGCGGAAAATCTTGCATGGTGAAATTATTCTCAAGGCCTAAAAAAGAAAAGGCACCGAAAATCAAGGAGATGGAACTATTTCCAAGGCTTTTTTTTTTCGTCCCCTAACATTGTGCACTGAAGATATGGCATGAGGAAAATCTTGTGAACAGCCACATCAAAGGATCCCACGTGTAGAACACGTGAGGCCTAAACCTGATGTGCATTTAAAAGGAAAATATGGAGTGGCACCTTGCATGTTAAAAAGCACAAACAACAATAGTAGCAAAATAATAAAATCTCAGAAGAAAAAGCATGCAAACATACAAGGACACAACAAAACTTATCATCCAGACTTCAAGAAGGCGATACAAAATAAAAAGGAAAACTTTTACAATGGTAAGGCTTCAGACGCGGGGCATGGGTTGAGAAACTCGAAATTAACTTTATTCAAGATCTTCCAAGCATTTCGAACCTCCCGAGTATGCTTTCTCTCACGGTCACAAGCATCGGGGTCCCCGCGGATGTCCTCTACCCTCCGGTAGGCGCCCAATATGGCTGATTGCTGAAAAATCTGATGAAGGAGATCAATGAGATTATCCCGCCTTCTCTTTGAGATCAAGCCCATAAGGTACACCGAATGCACCTTATCCTTGGCAGTGTCCAAGGCCCCGAGCGGTATGCCGGCGCAAAAGAGAGGAAGTGCCTCCCGGATCGCCAGCACGATCAGCCTCAGAAGAGAAGAGCGACGGGGGAGTAGCCTATGGTTGTACTCGTCGAAGCGGCTCATGATCTCGGCACACTGAGCATCAGTGAACTCCTGGTTCTGACTGCGGCCCAGCGCATGAATATTCCCATAGGAAATGATCTCGTCAAGATTATACAGATGGGCATCCATGGTACCTAAAATAAAAGTCATGAGATTCATTACAAAGCCCCCATTGCATTAATTGCAGGAAGAACAACCTCGGGCCAAGAGACCCCAGGAAGCCTCTGTGTGAAGAAATCGAGTTCTTCGTTGGAATTAAATTCCTTATTGAGAAAAAGGGAATTAAATTCCCAGAAACATTTTGAATGGAATTAAATTCCATGGAGTTGAGACGCCATCATCATCTCCCTAAGGGATCATCTGAACCCTAAGTGATCTACTGCGGGAAGTTAAGTGGTCTCATATTTTGGTTAAAGTACTTGAAGAAAAATGGGTTCTTTGTGAAACCCTTGATCTGGATTTAAAATCCAGAGAGTTTGTCAAAACGAAGGTGCTTCGATTACCATTACCTGAGGAAAAAGGATTCCTTTTGAACAGAGTTAAACTCTGAAGATTGTTTCAAAACAGAGAACTAAGCTCTGGAAGAAGAGAATTAAATACTCAGAAAAAGTTCTCAGAAGAAGAAGATGAACAAAGTGAAGGCTCTTATGAAGAGACAGAGGTATTTATAGAAGACAATGAAAACACTTCGTCTCCCCAGATCCCTAGAGGAATCCAACGGTCACAAGAGGTGACAGTGTTGCACTCACGTGCAGACACGTGAGAACAACGCTGTGGGGGCATTTGTTTCCTGATTTAAAATCAGGAAAGCTTCTGGGAAAAGCTTCAAAAAGGGGTCACGTGTTGGCACGTGACACCTAAAAGGCATCATCAAGTCAAGTTCAGTTTCCTGACTACGCTGAAGAAAATGGGCTTCAGAAAGAGTCACGTGCTCCCACGTGACCAGGGTCACGTGGCGACACGTGACATTTAAATGCAAGCGTCAAAGGCACGCAAGTTCTCTGATCAAGTCAAGAAAAGGCTTCAGAAGAGGTCACGTGTCCCCACGTGACCAGGGTCACGTGTTGGCACGTGACGTTCAAGACAGCAGACTCGTTCTCCAGACGAACCAAGGAAAGAGAGTTCAAACAAGGGTCACGTGCTCACACGTGACCAGGAGTCACGTGGTGGCACGTGACGCTTAAGCAACGATCAGAAGACAGAGCGCAAAAGAAAGGAAAAGGCTCATGCCAAATGGGGTCACGTGCTCACACGTGACCATGGGTCACGTGGTCACACGTGACCGGCTTTCAAAGCCCATTGTGTTAACAGAATTAAATTCTGAGAGAAATTCAAATCTTTCCAAAAGAAAGCAACTATCTGGAACCAATCAAATTAAAGATTCAGAGGTGATGAAATATCATCTATCTATGGGAAAATCTCGGGTTTGGAAAGATTTCCCCTTTAAATCTAACCAAAATAACAAGGGAGAATCTCTGGATTTAAAATCCAATGGTGAATAAAATTCACCTAATAATCCAAAGGCCCAAAATGGATGCTGAATGCAAATCAAATCTCAATGAAGATTCGTCAAAAACTGATTGATTCGGCTGCTTCTCCTATAAATAGGAGCCAAGAAACACAGAGAAAAAGATATATGCGCAGAGAAAAAAAAAAGAGAAAAGAAAGAGAGCTTCGATACTTGGAGAACTTGGATCTTCTGCAAAAACCCTAGGTAAGAAAGGGAAAAGCTCCTTGAAAGAAGAAGAGAATTTAATTCTCAACAGAGTTTAACTCTGATACATAAAAACAGAAGAACATATTTCTTCTCTCTTTGATAGAGGATCTGCAAAGTGCACATCTCCCCTTAAGGTTGAGAATTTAATTCTCAATGGGTCGAGATCCTGCCATGCAGATCCAAAACATAGAGAGGGAATGCAAGCATGAGAATTTAATTCTCACAGAACTATAGGAATTTAATTCCTTTAAAATAAAATTAGGGCTTGACCCTGTATCATGGAAATTTAATTCTTTCAGAATAAAAAGAAACAGGGTTTAACCCTAATTAAGAACTTAGTTCTGTTGAAACGACGGGAATTTAATTCCTTTAATCATCATTTAACAGGGAATGGGAATTCAATTCCTTAAAAACTTTTATTAGGGTTTAACCCTATTTGGTTCTTCACATATATGAGGAATTTAATTCCTACAGAAAATTCAGAGTTAAACTCTATCCCAGAATATAAGTCTTCGAAAGGAAGTAGGAATTTAATTCCTCTGAAATTTACAGCTCGAGGAATTTAATTCCTGAAAAAGATTACCAAAGCCTCTAAACAAAATACATAGAGGCAGGGTCACGTGTCATCACGTGACCCCCCAAGAGATCTACAGAAAGCCCCTTTGAGGCAGCACCCCACGTGACCCACGTGACCCTCGGCAGAAGCCCTAATACATAGGCATTTGAATGCCCATCACGTGATGGCACGTGATGCTCTGAAAGACACGATAATCTCAGAATAAATAAAGGGAGGGCGCTCTCACGTGCTGCCACGTGACCCCTCTTGCCTTAGTGTTTAACACTAAATTAAAACTCTCGAACCCAGTGTTAAAATACTGTTGGGCCTTAGTGTTCAACACTAAATAAAAAGCTTCATCTGCAGTGTTCAACACTGATCTGTTTTAGTGTTTAACACTAATTTGAAAAGCCTTGTTGCTGGTGTTTAACACCAATTATCTCTTAGTGTTAAACACTAACTTGTCAACCCCATTCCCAGTGTTCAACACTGACTGCTCTGTAGTGTTTAACACTATGCTTTGGCCCAATTGGCCTAAACGGATAGAGGCAAAGCCTCTCCTGATTGGACTTAGCCCAAGATGTCCATAAGTCCTCAATTGGTGATTAACTGGTCCAATGGACTCATAACATAATTAATTCGTCTTGACCCCAAATTGGGCCAAAGACTATTTAATCCACTCCGGTTCTAGGGTACATCTCGTCACTCCTTTGATACTTGGCATTGTAATCCCTCAATGTCTTCAAAGAGGTAACGGGTCCCGACGACCACACATTGATATGGACTGTGGGGTCCTTAAACTCATGTCTAATGCAAATTCCTGGTTACGTGGAACGCGGATAATGTCACTCTTTGACCCCGTGGAAAACGTCCAGAGCGGAGCCTGGTCTTCGCCAAGCACGGCAGTGAACCCGTGTGAAGCATCCAGAGCACAGCGGACTGTGGAGTCCTTAAACCCATGGACTACGACGTCCTTAACCTTGACCGAGATGTCTTAAAACTAACAATGGACTGTGGGGTCCTTAAACCCATGGACTACGACGTCCTTAACCTTGACCGAGATGTCTTAAAACTAGCAATGGACCGCAATGTCCTTAAACTACCCATGGACCGCAATGTCCTTAAACTACCCACGGACCGCAATGTCCTTAAACTACCCATGGACCGTAATGTCCTTAAACTAGAACAATAGAGCCCCGCATGCTCTTTTGTCGGATCTAAACGGTCCCGTTTAAGTTGATCTTAGCCTCAAAGATGGCTAACGTATCCTTAAACCTTCAAACAGAGTGGACTATAAATCCCCCCAATTAACTCTGGCTCGAGGGTACATCCCTGAACTCCTCTGACATCCGTCGTTGTAATCCTTCAACGTCGTCAGAGAGGTGACGGGTCCCGACGGCCATACATTCATGGACCAGTATGTCCCTAAACTGGAACATTAGAGTCCAAACGCTCTTTTGTCGGATCTAAACGATCCCGTTAAGTTGATCTTAGTCACAAAGTTAGACTAACGTATCCTTAACAAACGTTTGAGTTGATCTTAGCCTCAAGTATGGCTGACGTATCCTCAAACCAAACCCCCCAAACCCAAATCTAAGATAATACGGATTTGGACTAGTCCACGCCCTACGGGCGACGACATAACTCAGTCTCCGTAAACAATCCACGGGCAACAAAATACAAAACAGACACCCACGACACGAAGTGACCATCTGGAGAAGGAGAAAGTTGTTACCGCAATGCGGTAGCGTAATTAACTGCAGGGGCTTGCGCCTGCAGGGAAGAGCGTCCCCACAATCAAAAACCCCTCAAACGAGGGGGAATCTGACGAAGTCTGCTACATCGGACGCATCCGTCTAAACCTTCGATACGTGGTGCCATAAATCAACTTGGCATCTTCGAAGAGGTGGACGGATAGCACCAATTAGCATCTGCCCCGAATCTCAGGCAAGACGCGGTGTCGCGCCGTCTTTCGGAGGGGAACACTCGTCACTTCTAAACCAACATCAACCACGCACGATATTGCAATGTCCACTAACTCTAACACTCACTAACACTATGTACATGGCAAAGGTATGATATATGTATGTATGCTACCAATAAGCTCTGTATGTTATGAATCAACATGCATGTCATTAATTAAAATAAATTGTATAAATTAATATGTTAAGAATTCAGCAAAATGATACAAGTAAGATATATAGAACACTCAGTCAACAATTCATCAAAATTTGTCTCAGTTCAATCAGGATTCCGGTTTTCAAGATATAGCTGTTTCATTTTAAGTGCTCGCGGCTGGAAATTCAGTTTCAGAACTGAACGTCCGTTTCGCAACACGAATTACACCCAGTTTGGATTAGAATTTAGCAATGTTACCGTTGAATGAAATCTAGGGTTTCCAATATAGTATTCAACACAACAGACGGATCCTCAATCGCATCTGTGCGTTGAAAGTTATACACAGTTTAATGTCAGCATATCACTTCTGAATCTGTTCTGGACAGTTATACGTTCTGCCCTTTTAAATACATTTTAAAATAGCAAACGACAATGAAACGGAATGGAACCACTTGTTTTGTTTAGCTAACAGAATTATATTTAATCTACTGTAGAGTTCCGTAACATAAGACTTCAGGAAACACAGTGACACACATTTTGGTATAGTACACAATAAACATAGTCGCTCTGGACTGCAGTCCAGAGTCGCACTCCGATCTAATTATCATCTCAGTTACAGAACAGAAATCATTAGAAGTTTATACAGAGTTAAAGTTTGTCGAGTCGGATTCGATTTAAGCCCTCGAACGTATCATTCCAATATGTATATAATTTACGGTGATTTTATTCATTTTCAGATACGAGAAAATTTCTAGTTTAACGGCATATTTGGGGGTATCAATTTTTGTCACTAACAATCGTATTTTCCAGCGATATTCATACACAATATTTATCACCATATGGGCCAACAGAAAATGTCAGTTTCCGTCAAATTAAACAATTATTTCCATGAGAGACTAGCATCGAACACCTAGGTCATGATATATATCGGTAATCGGTAAGTTTATAAACTATATGATTTAGGTTTGTAACACAACTATATTAGCATGAAGCAAGTAAACACTTGCCTGGAAACGTATCGGGGTCGTACGGCAGCAGTGGCGTCACGAACGCGTGACGTGCGCCGTGTAACGGATTCTCGCGAGCTTGGCTCGAGACACGGGGTGACATCGGAGTTTTCCGGAGTCGTCCGTGCGCGCTGGAAGTGTAGAGTAGGCTCTGTGGATCTCTTGAGTAGTGCTGGGATTGACGATGGTCGGCGGCGTCGCTCCGGTGAAGTGCAACAGTGAGCTCGAAGGTATTGCGGGCTTGGAGAGAAGGGCGGAGAAGAGAGAGAGAGAGCTCGGGTGGGGACTTTTGAGAGGAGGTGGAGGAGACACTGACGACGAGGAGGGGGTCGCCGGCGTCGAGGAGGCGTGCAGGGAAAACTCGAGCTCGGCGGGTAATGGGTTTGTTTTTTTTTGTGTGTGCAGAGGTTGGATTGATGGAGGGGCTCGGGTTGATGAAGAATGTAGGGGATGCTTGGGGTGAGTTACTTGAGGGATGAGGGGTCGCTGAGAGGGTTGTCGAGGGTCGTGGCCGGCGGCGAAGTGAGGAAAAATTTTGTGCTCGGTGAGTTTTTGTGAGGGAGAGAAATGAGGTATAGATTTGAGATGCAGAGAAGAGAGAGGTGAGGGTGTGAGGAAGGGAACGAGGTTGAAATCGTGGGTGTAACGTTGCGAGAACGGGGGCGAGGGCGTGGGCGTGAGGCGCGGCGGAGGGATAGGATCGCGCGCGGGAATTTGGGACGTTACCGTTGGAAAAATTTAAAGAAGATGAACAGGGGTAGCGGGTCGGGTCTGATGCGGAGGCAGGCCGAATGGAGTGGGCCGGCAGAGGAGAAAAAGAATTTTCTTTTTAAAAAAAACGTTTTGTGGGCTGAGTGAGGAACGGGCCGGCTAAAATATTTAAATGATTTATTTAAAAATAACAAGAGTGGGCTGAAGGATAAATTTATTAAGGAATTTATTTAAAAAGTGTGTGGGCTTGGTAAAGAAAACGGGCTGAGGAAAAATGAATTTAAGTTCTAAATTTTAAATGGGGATTTCCAATTGGGCTGGGGTTTTGTAAAATAGTTTATTTGTTTTTAACTTTTGGTTTGAGTTTGGTTTTCCAAATTAGTTTTAAATCTTGGGTTTTAACTTTTAGGGTTTGGAAAAATATAAATATTAAGCTTGAACAACCAATTCAAAATATGAAGGAAAAAGAAAAGAAACCACTGGAAATCAGAGAATAGGAAACTTTTATTAGATGGAAACGGGGATTTACAATAAACCAAAAAGATAAATTGTTGGAACAATTTAAAAGAAACCAGTCGGTTATTTTAAAACAGATGATATTTTTAAATTGCGGAGCTTTAACCACTCCTTTTAAAAGCTATCAGGTTCCTTCGGTCATATCAAGTTCACTACGTTCACGGTTTCACCAAAACCATTCGTAGCCCTCCGTCATTTCATTTGGGTATTCAGTAGTATTCAAGCTATGTATTTGGCCAAAGTCAAGGCATAGTGTTTGGTAGCTGCTGGGTATTCATTTGTTGCATAGATAGATGAGTTAGTTTGGGACAGTCGTATTATCATTTGACCAAAGTCAGGGGTATATACGGATGGGTTCAAATTGACAAGATAATGACGGGTAGAACTTGACATGTGACTTATGACATTTTGACCAAAGCCAAGGTCATAAGAGCATGGGGCAAAAATATATATCGGGAATTTCTAAAGAAACTGAAATTTGCAAAGAGATGCATACCATTTGGAGTTTGATGAATGTTAGTAGGATTCCTTCAGCATTATCAGACGATGATATTTGGATCCCGATCCTGCTGTGAGTATATTCTACTTATCAGGATATTTGTCACTTAACGATCAATGCTATAAACCAAGTAAGTGTCTAGAAAGGTGTCAGCGGGGCTATGCCCCCACAGAAAAGAGGTTATTTAATTAAGGAACTTCGCGAAAGCGTTGGAAAACCTCCCTCGAAGTATCGACACTAGCCTGGCTGAACGGTTAAGCAAGTATTGTACGGTGAGAATAGTCCTGGCTAATTCTTCTTTTATGGTTTGGGGAAGGATTCAAGAAACAGTAGGAGCCATCTAGTTTAGATAAACTAAAAACCACTCTAAACTTGCAAGAGCATCATGCTAAAGAGTTTTCTTCTCTCTCTCCTAATTACAGCGACCCTGAAAATGACTGGACTTAAGTTACTTTTAGAGAAAAATATACTGATTGGGCCAAACTATAAAGATTGGCTGCGGAATGTCAAAATGGCTTTAACCTATGACAAATTGGGGTACATCCTCACCGCTAAGGCACCTGCTGTCCCTGGTCCCAAATCAAGTAATGCGGATAAGGAAATCCGCAAAACCTGGGATTTCGATTGCGCGAAAGCCAAGTGCATCGTGCTTGCCTCGATGAACAATGAACATCAGAGGAGGCACGAGGATATGGAACTAGATGCCATATTTCTCCATACAAAGGAACTTTATGGAGAGCAATCTCGTATAGCAAGATACGAGACCTCTAAGAACTTGTTTCGAGCGAGGTTGGCTGTCGGATCATCGGTAAGAGAACATGTCCTAAAGATGATAGGCTATATAGAAGAGCTCGCAGACCTTGGGACGACTTTGGATAATGAGCTCTATACAGACCTTATTCTCCAGTCCCTTCCTTCCACCTACGCCCAGTTTATTCTGAACTTCAACATTCAAAGAAAAGAAATTGAACTTCCGGAACTCCTTAACATGTTGAGGAGTGCAGAGGGCACCTTGCAGAAGGCAAGGGAAACACCTGCTATGTTTGTTAGCGGTGCATCTTCTTCCGGGTCCAAGGCAAGGGCCAAAGGAAGGAAGAAGAAGGCCGCCACCAAAGCTAGAGGAGGTGTTAGTAAGGTGGGAGCGAAGGGAAAGAAAAAGATTGCGGTGCCAGTAGTGGCCCAGGATGAGTGCTTCCATTGTCACAGGAAAGGGCACTGGAAGAAGGATTGCAAGGCGTGGAACGCCAAGAACCAGGGACCGAAGCAAGCTGTGGCTTCGACTTCAGGTGTGTTTGTAATTGAGAATTGTTTGTCAATCAACTCTACTTCCTGGGTATTGGATACCGGATCAGGATCTCATATATGCAATTCATTGCAGGCACTGAGAAATCGTAGAGTGCTGAAGGAAGGTGATATGACCCTAAAGGTTGCTAACGGAGCTAGCGTGGGAGCTGTGTCCATCGGGAATTATCACCTGGGATTGACGAGTGGACATATTTTGGTTTTACATAACTATTTTTATGTACCTAGTTTAACGTATAATATCATATCAGTTTCCTTGTTATCAAATAAAGGTTATGATTTCACGTTTGTAAGCGATGTTGTTAACATCCAACTTAATCATGATTTGATTGGGTCCGGTACACTAAATAACGGTATATATGTCTTAAACCAAATCCAGATTTTCAATATCCAGAACACACTAAAAAGAAAGTCTCCAGATTTAAATAAGGCTTTCTTATGGCATTGTAGACTAGGTCACATCAATGAGACAAGGTTAACTAAGTTACATAGAGAAGGATATTTGGACTCGTTCGAATATCAAACTTATGCCACTTGTGAATCATGTCTCAAAGGAAAGATGACAAAGACTCCATTCACTGGACATGGAGTAAGAGCGAGCGAGCTCTTAGGACTCGTACACAGTGATGTATGTGGTCCAATTTCTACACATGCAAGAGGTGGTTTTTCCTATTTCATTACTTTTACGGATGATTACTCAAGGTACGGATTCATTTATCTGATGAAACATAAATCTGAGGCTTTTGAAAAATTCCAGAAGTATAAGAATGAAGTAGAAAACCAAACCGGCAAAAGTATCAAGACACTAAGATCTGATCAAGGTGGTGAATACTTAAGTGCCGAGTTCCGAGGTTACCTAAAAGAGAAAGGAATTCTCTCTCAGCTTACTCCTCCATACACTCCACGGCATAATGGTGTATCGGAGAGACGGAATCGAACTATATTGGATATGGTATTATCCATGATGAGTAATGCTGAGTTACCGCGATCTTTCTGGGGTTATGCGCTAGAATCAGCGGCATATCTTCTGAACAGGGCTCCTACCAAGACTGTGCCTACCACTCCATATCAGATGTGGAGTGGGAAGAAACCCCATCTTCAGCATCTGAAAACATGGGGATGTCCAGCTTTTGTTAAAAAGCAGCATGTGGACAAGCTCGAGGCACGATCAGTGAAATGTTTGTTTTTGGGATATCCAAAGAACTCCAAGGGATATTATTTCTATTACGCAGAGGAACAGAAGGTGTTTGTTTCTCGTAATGCCCATTTTCTAGAACATCAGTTTTTAGAAAAGGAAACAAGTGGGAGCGAAATAGAACTGGAAGAAATTCCAGAACCACAAACTACTACTGAAAGTTTGGTAGAACCAGTAGTTCAAGAAGAACAGGACATTCCCGCACCCCTCCGCCGAAGTAGTAGGCCGTCTCATCCGCCTGAGTGATACTAAGGTTTTCTCATAGATGGGGATAGAGAGGATTGCATCATCGATGATGATGAACCTACTGGCTTCCAGCAGGCCATCCAGAGCGGCGACTCGGTACGATGGCTAGATGCAATGCGGACCGAAATGGAGTCCATGTACACCAACAAAGTATGGACTTTGGACTTTTCTCCAGATGGGGTAAAACCCATAGGATGCAAATGGATCTTCAAGAAAAAAATTGGTATAGATGGACAGGTGGAAACCTATAAGGCTAGACTTGTTGCAAAGGGTTTTCGTCAAAGACCTGGTTTGGACTATGACGAGACTTTTTCTCCAGTGGCTATGCTCAAATCCATTCGGGTCCTTCTTGCTATTGCTGCCTTCCATGATTATGAAATCTGGCAAATGGACGTAAAGACGGCTTTTCTGAATGGTAATTTAGAAGAGTGCGTCTATATGGATCAGCCAGAGTGTTTCAATCAGAGTGGGAGCAGCGGGAAAGTATGCAAGTTGCTTAAGTCCATTTATGGACTAAAGCAAGTATCGCGGAGTTGGAACATCTGTTTTGATGAAACAGTCAAAGAATATGACTTTATCAAAAATCCAGATGAACCATGCATATATAGTAAAGTTGTAGCCAGAAGTGTCGTATTCCTCGTCTTGTACGTGGATGACATTCTATTAATGGGAAATGACATTCCTATGCTACAATCTGTCAAAGGATTCTTGTCACACAGGTTCTCCATGAAAGACCTGGGTGATACCTCTTACATTCTGGGGATCCGGATCTATCGTGATAGATCCAAGAGGATGTTGGGACTTTCGCAGTCCAGGTATATCAACACTATACTGAAAAGATTCAGTATGGAAGATACTAAGCGCAGTAATCTACCGGCTTGTCACGGAATCACCCTCTCCAAAGAGATGTCTCCTAAGACTGATTTGGAAAGGAAACGCATGTCTATTATACCCTACGCTTCTGCGGTAGGCTCTATAATGTATGCGATGTTGTGCACCGGACCAGATGTAGCTTACGCACTGAGCGTGGTAAGCCGGTATCAGTCAGACCCAGGGGAGAATCACTGGATAGCAGTGAAGAACATTCTCAAGTACTTGAGAAGGACTAAGGAGATGTTATTGGTTTACGACGGAAAAGACCTCAAGTTAGAGGCCTTTGCTGATTCTGGCTTCCAGAGTGATAAGGACGATTCCAAGTCCATGTAGGGTTATGTCTTTACCCTCAATGGAGGGGAGGTGTGCTGGAAGAGCTCCAAACAGGACACCGTTGCTGACTCGACGATGGAAGCGGAGTATATTGCTGTTTGCGATGCCGCTAAAGAAGCAGTCTGAATGAAGAAGTTCCTAACAGAACTTCAGGTGGTTCCTACCATAGTTGATCCAATACCTCTGTATCGCGACAACAACGGAGCTATAGCTTTAGCGAAGGAACCAAGGTCCCATCAGAAGTCCAGACACATCTTGAGGCGGTATCACCTGATCGGGGAGATCATTGATCATCGGGAGATCGAGGTTCGGAGAGTTGCTTCTGCAGAGAACATTGCTGATCCATTCACGAAGGCCCTACCTCAGATTCAGTTCGAGAGGCTACTCGAGATCATCGGTCTTCGATACGCCAGTACATGGCCCTAGTGCAAGTAGGAGATTGTTAGTGTATATGCCCTAGGGGCCATTATTGTATCATACTAGTTTGCATATTAGTTAATGGAAGCTTGGGATATTCACATGTATATAACAGTCTTGCTAAATATGGTAGTATGCTACTTGGTTTTTCTATCTTAATATGTGAGTATGCGTATTGATAGAGCTCTTAGGATCTTGCTTGACTACCAGCGTTGTGATGGCAGTTACACTCGTGGGGGCTGGGTAGTCTACAAGCACATCCTTATTCAGGTCCCTAGTTGTAGGATTATCGAGACAGGGCATCGATACTCTGGAGTAGACTAGTGTGTACGCTTCTCATCCCAGTTGGGGAGATGGTCTGTCCCACAGCCGTCAGTACGTCGTATTGGAGATAGTATACAGGTGCTCGTTGGGTTACGGGTATACCGGACAGGACTCGCAGGGAACTGTTAGTTGGTTTTATACCAGTCGTCAGTGAACAGTTCCCAGGTGACATGAGTACAGCATAGTCCGCAGACTTGACACTGCTACTTCTCCTCGAGTGTGTCCCACTGTTCTTAGATTGCTACCCTACCACGGCTCAAAGGAGTCGTGCAAACAGGTAGCAGTTGGGTGCAGTCCCGAGCACTTGGAGGCAGTGGCGGTTAGACAGGATTCGTCTCTCCCGGTATTGGGGGTTGATATCGCGCTGTGTCAGAGAGCCATTACGCAAAGTCCCTGACCAGGGCAAGCGAGATTTGCTGGTAGGTTCCAGTAGTTTCTCAGGGTGTAATGGGCTTCGCTCCGACACGACTTATACCGCTATTAGGGGACTGACGCTTGCCGCCCCCTAGGCCCGATATGCGATAGTCTTAGACGAACAGACCGGAATGTACGGAGATTGTCACATCAGACTCAGTAGGAGTTCGGTTGGGTTTCCTCATCGGCCTTCTTATCGACATCTACCTGGGGACCGTTACGTACAGCTAGTGCCGCTTGCGGTCTGTGGTTAAACCCACTGCCAGCGTAGTAGTCGAGTCTCTAGAGTCCCACACAGAGAGTTTCCCTACTTCAGGCGAAACGATATAGAGGTCGTATGGTTTTACGACAAGGGTTCGGACGCATACGTGTATTTACGCACGTACGACATCCGGACAGTTTTTACTAGCCAGCTTTGGTTTAAGCCAGTTTCTAGTATCCGGTTATTGGATTTATACAGTTTAAAGTTTTTCCGTGTTTTCACGGATAGGAGGGGCGTTCTCGTAATTACGCGAGAAGCTTCTAGAAGATGATGACTTGGGGGTTAAGGTGGCATATGCATTAAATGAGATTAGTGAGTCATATGAGTGATTCATACATGTCATTAATGCATCATAAATGCTTAATGACTCATGGAGATGAATCACCCTTAGATATTTATCAAGCATGGTTGTAAATCCTTTATTTTCTTTTATTGGATAAATGATAATGCTTGATATATATTATGATACATCATTATCTCATCTCATGCTCATGCTCACCTTCTCTCTCCTCAAGCTCTCTCTCTTCAAACCCTTATCCTCCCCTCTCATGTGTTGAGTACAAGGATTAGATTAGACTACTTAATCCATAACCCTTCTCTATATCACCTAGGTTACTTAGATTAGCACTTTAAGAAACCTAGTTACCTCTAATTTGAGGTGAAGCTTGTAGCAAAGCTCTCGGGTGGATCTTCTACTACATAGAGAAGGCCGGAGAGGACGAGGAGAACGACAAGACGAAGGACTCGGTTCTTTAGGTATAATCACTTAACATAGTAGTTAACACTTCTATGGTTTCTTGTTAGTTATTGTTTAAGCAAAGATTCTCGGTTAGTCGATATTTACACCTAAAACAAGATCGTTTTTCATTATTCTGCCTCCCCGCAAGTCGTGGGGTGTTGTACATCGACTTAAAACAAGCGCGCCACGTGTCGGCACATGGGCGCTTTGCGCTCGAGCGCTGGGCGCAAGCGCGCCACGTGTCGGCACGTGGGCGCTTTGCGCTCGAGCACTGGGCGCTTGGGCGCAAGCGCGCCACGTGTCGGCACGTGGACATTTTGCGCTCGAGCGCTGGGCGCCTGAGCGCAAACGCGCCACGTGTCGGCACGTGGGCGCTTTGCGCTTGAGCGCAGAGCGCTAGCGACCAAAAAGGGGCTTTTAGTCCCAGAAATAGGGTTTAGAGTGGAGTTAAACTCCTAAAATGTTTTGGTTAATGAAGGGGGTTCTTCTTCTTCCTCCTCTTTTGGCTGGATCTTGAAGATCAAGAGATGTGAGATCTAAAAATCTCTCCTTTTTGAGATCTAATAACAGATCCAAGCTCCCCTTTGTGGGTTTTGTGGTGAAAAACTATTTAGTTTTATAAAATAAAGGGTAAAACTCTTGATTTAATTCAAAAGAAAGAAGAAGGTTTTGGAACCTTAAAGAAGGAGAAAAGATCTCAGATCTAAAATTTTTAGAGAGAGAGAAAAATTGTGTGATATTTTCATTATCTTTGCCTTTATAGGCCATACACTTTACACATAGCCTCTTGGACTTCACAAAATGGCATTTTGCCTATCTCATGGCTCATGTGCCATTTCTTTTTGCACATAAGCCATGGGCTTTACAAAAATTTGGCTTTATGCCTATTTTTCTTACATTTATCCATAAAATAAAACAAAAGAAATACAACAAAATTATTTATTACAAAATTTTTATCTTGGCATGGGGGGAGGCCGCCCGCTTCATGTTCGAGCTCGACCCGGGCATGGGCCCACTGGATCTGGGCTTGGGCCCACTTGGATTGGGGTTGACTTTGATTTTGACTTGGTCAACCGGGGTGTAAATTTTTACCCCAACATGAGGGAATTTTGGAAAATCGGATTTTGGTTTGCGTCTGCATTGCTGCACTGGAATATGGTACCAGGAGCGACTCATCATTCACCGTTGGGACATTCAGAATTTAGTTGGCGTCTGCATCGCTGCACTGGAATATAGTACCAGGAGCGACTCATCATTCGCCACTTTTTTTGTTTTTTATTTTTTTTTCCGTGATTGCTCTGTCATTTCAGCTTTTCTTATCGTGAAGGTCGCGATTGCCCTATCATTTCAGCTTTTTATTTGCGGTTGCCGCATCATTTCGGCTTTATTTTCTTATTTATTTTACTCGCTGATTTTTATTGCAAGCTGCCCTATCATTTCGGCTTTATTTTTATCTTTATTTTTACTCGCTGATTTTTATTGCGAGTTGCCCCATCATTTCGGCTTTTTATTTTATTTTATTTTATTTTTAATTTTTGTTTTATTTATATATTTTTACATCCCCAGTTTAACGACTTAGAGATCGACTGTTCCCAGTTTAACGACGTGGTGGTCATCGGTTCCCAGTTTAACGACGTGGTGGTCGGTGGTCCCCCAGTTTAACGACGTGGTGGTCGATGGTTCCCAGTTTAAAGACTTAGAGGTCTTCTGTTCCCAGTTTAACGACTTAGAGGTCATCTGTTTCCAGTTTAACGACATGGTGGTCATCTGTTTCCAGTTTAACGACTTAGAGGTCATCTGTTTCCAGTTTAACGACGTAGTGGTCATTGGTTCCCAGTTTAACGACGTGGTGGTCGGTGGTCCCCCAGTTTAACGACGTGGTGGTCGACGGTTCCCAGTTTAAAGACTTAGAGGTCTTCTGTTCCCAGTTTAATGACTTAGAGGTCATCTGTTTCCAGTTAAACGACGTGGTGGTCATCTGTTTCTAATTTAACGACTTGGAGGTCATCTGTTCCCAGCTTAACAACGTGGTGGTCATCTGTTTCCAGTTTAACGACGTGGTGGTCAACTGTTTCCAGTTTAACGACTTAGAGGTCATCCGACGGGGAGCTTAGAGAAGATACCCAATTGAGCAGTTGTCAAGGGCATCGCTGGATCTTGCCCAAGATGCCTTATTACTTTGTCGGTGTTGATGGCCTTGCCCCCAGCTGGGGCCAAGGAAAGTCGTTCGAATACCGACTTGCGTTCGAAGATTGCAGTCGAAAGTCGTTAACCTGCACAAAGAAGCATGATTTCAGTACAGGCAATCAATGTATATGTTGATTGAGTTCGCTTGGATATTTAACCCGAAATGTGGGAGGAGAGATTAGTCCCACCGGGCGTGCCAGAACCTGTAGGGTGTCTTTCGTCACCCCATTAAGATGGGAATACGCGCGCGCTTGTCAGGCGCATTATAGATTCCCCCTGCCTAGGGTAGGGTGGGGTTTATTGATTGTGGGGATCCGAATCTCCGGCAGCCGCGGACTAAACTGCCGTTAATTACCCCTCGCCTTTGGAGCGGGAAAACCTTTGATTGACGGGTCAAACAGGTCATGCGAACTCAATGTGCAGTGTTGTGTTTTGAATGGAAATTGGATATATCGGGGGCCTCGCAGAGTTTTTATGGGGGTCCCGCTACCCGGATAGCGGGCTGGGGGTCAAGAGGACTAACAGCACCCTTGCGGGGTGCGGAGCAGCGCCTCGTTAGAAATTTTTTTCTAACAGGGACAGTGTCGTGGAGTGTGTGTATCTATATATATATATATATATACATATATACATATATATAAAAAGGGGAAAAAGCGTCCAAAGGACGCGTGGGGGCCAGCGCCTCACGTGCTCAGCACGCGCGCGCTGGATACTGGGTGTCAGCGCCCTCAGCGCCTCACGTGCGCGGCACGCGGGCGCTGGGCGCTAGGCGCCAGCAGGAAAATAAACTTAGCCCTTAGCAAAGGAGTTGAACTCCTAAAAAAAGAGGTCGCGTGCCATGCACGCGACCGCAAGGCTTCCGCGGATCACGTGTGCTGTACGCGACCGCGGGGCACCCACGGGTCACGTGCTCGACACATGATCGCTGGGCACCCAAGGGTCACGTGTGCGGCACGCAACCGCGGGGCGCCCGCGGGTCACGTGCGCGGCACGCGACCACGGGGAACACCAGCAGGAAGAGGCTTAGCCCCTAGGTTGAGGAGTTGAACTCCCAAGGGGTTTTGGAGTTGAACTCCTAACAGAAATTTAACTTATAGAGTTAAACTCCAACAGATCTAGAAAGGAGTTAAACTCCTAAGAATTTTTGGCTCTTCTTTTGAGCCTTGGATCCTCCCAACGTGTGATTTTTGGAGATGGGTCTCCTTCTTCTTCCTCTCGGTTGGCTGGATCTTGGGGGAAAAGGGGAGTGAGATTCAAAATCTTCCCTTTCAGAGACTTGATGGGAGATCCGAGTTCCCCTTTGTGGGTTTTGTGGTGAAAAACTACTTCTTTTTTAGAAAGGAAGAGTTAAACTCTTGATTTAATTCAAAAGGAGGAAGAAGGTTTTAGACCCTTGAGAGAGGGGAAGGAGGCACACAAACCCTAGTTTTGGGGAGAATGAATTGTTATATTTTATTTCATCATCATGTTGCCTTTTATAGGCTTACACATTTACATATAGCCCATTGGGCTTTACAAAATGGCATTTTGCCCATCCCATGCCTCATGTGCTCTTTTCTTTTGCACATGAGCCATGGGTTTTACAAAAATTTGGCTTCATGCCCATTTTCTTACATTCATGCATAAAAAATTACATCAAAATTATTTATTACATGATTTTTTATTTCGGCATGGGGGAGGCCGGCTGCGGGGCTCGACTTGGGCATGGGCCCACTTGCTTGGGCTTGGGCACGCTTACTTAGGGTTGACCTTGACTTTGACTTGATCAACCGGGGTGTAATTTTCGACCCCAACAAGAGGATGTCTGCCGAGCTTCCCGAGTCGACCAATATCCTTTGCACTTCGTAACGGTGGACCCGTGCGGTGATTACCAGAGGGTCGTTGTGGGGCAGGGATATCCCATGGAGGTCCTCGTCGGTAAAGATGAAGGGCTCGGCTGCTTTGACCCTCTTCCTGGGTTGGCTGCTAGTCCCTTCGACCGGCAAGGGGAGCTGTGTCTCGTCAGCCCCAGGCGCACCCCCCGCTGATACGACCATGATTTGGTCGATCGTCAACTCGCCGGGAGGGGGTGGTGCTCTTGTTCTCGGTCGGCTTGTCGCTTATCCCGCAAGTATCTTGCCAGGTGCCCCGAGCGGATCAACTCCTCGATGTAGTCTCAGAGCTGTTTGCAGTTCTCGGTGGGGTGTCCCTGCGACCTGTGGAAAGCGCAATAGGGGCCTCGTGTTCGTTTGGCCGCCTTATGGTTGACCGGGGGAAGTTTGAAGAATCTCTCTCCCTTTGCCTCCTCCAACAGCTCTGTCTGGGAGATGTTGAGCGGGGTATTCTCCTGGAACTTTAGGGAGTAGGGCTTTGGCCGCTCAATCTTCTTTTTATCCTCTCTTGTCCTCTTCTTCTAATCGGTCTGGTCTGCCAAGGTAAGTTCGCGTTCACCTCGGATTCAAGCTGGATCTCTCGCTCGGTCCAGACTTTTACCTCGGCCATGGTCTTAGGTTGCGATAATGCAAAGGAACGGAGCCACTCCTTGTGCCTAAGACCCAACCTAAGGGCAATGATGACCGTCTTGTCCCGGTGGTCTGGGACCTCAAGGAGGGCGTTGTAGAAGCGGGTGACGTATCCCTTGAAGGACTCATTGTCCCCGCTCTTTATAGTGAAAAGATGATCGACGGTCCGCTTCTACCGCTTGTTCCCGACGAAATGGCTGAGGAACTGGGTAGCCAGCTCATCGAAGGTAGAGATTGAGCGTGGCGTGAGTCCTCGGAACCAGTCTCGTCCAGAGCGGATGAGAGTGGCAGGGAAAGCACGGCATTGTGCGGCGTCGGAGTTGTCTTGGAAACTCATCACTGCTGTGAACGCGTCCAAATGGTCTTTCGGGTCGGACTTCCAGTCAAAGAGGGAGACCTTTGGGGGCTTGTTCTTAGAGGAGACGTGGACAGCGAGAAGCTCTTCGGTGAAGGGCTTCGTAAGCGAGTTGGCGGCATATCTAGCCCCGTCGCTTGAAGGACGACTCTCCCGATGTATACCCTCGATCTTCTTTTCGAGGGCATCGAGTCGGTCGTGGTATCCCGAGGATTCGGCATACTCGGATTTATGGCCCCTGCTGCTGGCGACCAGCGCCTGGCCGCGGTTCCGATTCCTTTCTATGAGGTTCCGTAGGTCCCCTGGCGAGGTTGTCTTCGAGCTGCCGTGGTGAGTCCCGTCCGCGCGAACCTGTAGAGGGAGAGGGCGCCGGCTATGCCTGGGGGCAGGCGAGTTGACCGACACCTCCTCGGGAGAGACAGGTGCGCGATGGGCCTCAGGACGGGGCGCTCTTTCATAAGACCTCGGCGTCGAGCTGTGAGGTGCCCATCGGGTCATCGAGTTGGTCGCCACGGAGGATCTGTGGCCGCCGGAGATAGCGAGGCAGTGCCCAAATGTGCCGGCGCAGGAAGTGTCTTCTCTCCCCATGTGTCGCTCCCGAGGTGAGGGAGCGGCGACCTGGGGAGCTTGTCCCTCTGTTTGGACACGGACAAGCGCATCCACGATGGACACGGGCCGATCTACCCGCGCAGACAGTGCGTGAATGACGTTCGGGGGAGGAGGGGATCCACCCGCGTCTCCGTTGTGGGGAGGACGGCGGCTGGAGCTTGGATCGTCGCGATGATCACTCGCCACGAGTTCGAGATCGAAAGATCAACTTTCGTTGAGTGGAATTTTTCGTTTCCCACAGACGGCGCCAACTGATGGAGCTTGTGATCTCCTTCAGATGTTGTCTTCTGTTGATCTGAAGCGAGCGTTGATGGATGGCTGAGATTGAGTTTGAGGGTTGCCTCTTGATGCGTGTGGAACTCAGTGGGCTTGATTTGGGATGAAGCCGAGCTACCTGCAAGGAAGTCCCGGGTGGTTGTACCACCGTGGACCCTCCGACGATCAAGTTAGTCGAGGTATTTTGGCAGAGTAGCGGCCTATTGGGTAAAATTGCCTTACATGAGTCGTCTGAGAGAGGGGTTTATATAGCGGCAGCCGTGGGCTGGCGGGCGCTAGATTCACGCCGGCCGTTACGCCCCTGGCATTACGCCTGCATGAAAGACGGGATCCCCCATTAATGGCGAGATACGCTCGTTAATAGGGGAACGCGATGGCGTGGAACGCGGGATCGTGGGTGGCGGATATCTCGCGTTTGGCAAGATTCGCGGAGTCGTTGCGAAGACGTCTGTGATCCGTGCTGTGGGTCGGTCGGTGATACTGAGGAAGCTGAGCTCGGCGGGAGGCCCGGAGGCGAGCGGGAGGCCGAGCAAGCTTGGTTCTGTAATAGCTCGGAGGCAAGCTAGGTGGGCTAAGGAAGCTCAGCGTGCAGGAGGGCTCGGAGGCGAGCCGATGGTTGTTTGTAAGACGAGCATAGGTGTGGTTTGGGAGGCCACCGAAGGTCGGGAACATCCTCGGGAGGAAAACCCGGGGTATGCTTCCAATGCACCCTTCTTGCTCCTTTCTCGTAAGCTTTGGAACACGTCATCTGCCACGTGTCATGATCTGGGGAGTCCCCGGTACCGAGCATCATCACCTTTTCTCTCTCTCTCATACCCGTTGTTTCTCCTATCATGCTTGCTGTAAAACTTCTAATCACCCTCTGTAGTTTTTATTCTCTCTCGTCGAGACTAAGTTGGATATTTTGAAATGTTAATATGACAGTTATATTTCGAATATCAGTTACATACTTGAATTAAAACGAAACCTTTGTTAACTTATTCCTTTACCCTCGCGCTAGTCTTAAAACCCTTGCACGCCGAACAAACTTTGCAAACTCACTATTTATTAAGTTGTGATGTTAGTCGTCGGATGGAAGGACCGATAATAGAATAAAATTGTATCAAACCGATGAAAACTATCTATGGACTGTTTTCTGAATATTCTGCGCAACCATATTAAAACCTTCGTAACGGATGCATATGATGTCCGATTTAAACGAAATTTAGATGTAACAATACCTACTCGAGTACGCCCACACTTTTGCAGTTGACTACTTTCTCATAAAAACGATGTTTAGACCTGTTTTCTCTATACCCCGAAGTTGCTACATGTGCTGTCTAGAACCCTTGAAAATACAGAACCCTCGTGTTTAAATCATCTTAACCGCTGCATATGAAATCCGTATTAGGCGATTCTTATACTGAAAAGCAACTACACAGAAAATCCTACGACTTCTAACACTGTCCGAACCTGTTAATCTGTACTTGAACTTGTATGTGCAAAAGTCGACAAACACTATTTTGTTGAATTGATCTGAACGGTTGCATTGTACGCATGGGCATTGATGTGGGGTTGATATGATATGATCCGATCTTAGTAACTCTCGATAAATCCATGTGAACGGGTAACCGCTCCTCATATAACTTGAAACATACTTGACATGGGGTTGGGATAGTTTGGATAATAAAGTCGTACAACGTGTGTCGGAAGTCTCCTACTGTTGCCATGGTCCCGGGTGTTTACGTAATGCTAACTTACTGTACATGTTGTTGTGGTTTCGGACCGTAAAGGGAATGCTAACCCTACTCCCGTTGTTGTTCCGTGAGACTAACAGATTACTCAACACGTTGCGTTTCCTTACGATCCAAACTCTAAACTAAAATACGGAAACCAGTTATATGACACTAGTATCCTGCACGTGCGATGCACGTGTATAGTAAAATAAGGTTTTTATATGGACATTCCCATTATCTTAAGAATTTATTATCTTAACTAAATATCTTTAAAAAACTTTATTAATTTTTTCAATTTTTTCCCCATATTTTGTTTTCCCTTATTTTGTCTACTGTAGTTTCTGATCTATTTAATTTTTTGTTTGTATTTTTTCGCAACCTCTTTGTTTTCAAATTTTATTAAAATTCCACATGGCATCCATATGTTGTTTGTTAGTCCAATTTGAAATTCTAATTGCAACTATCTTAAAATTTGTAGTTATAATAGTAGAGATATTACGCAGATACATAACCGCATGACTCAATATTACCATCTTACATGCTTTACCTGGCTTGCACAATTATTACATTAGCTTTATCCCTTTTATCCATATAACCCTCTCAAAACTTACTCGTAGTGAAAGCTTGCTGACGTATATTCTACCGTTTTGAAATGTCCGTCAGGATTTAAAGAGAACAGGAACGAAGCGACCGACGTGAAAGCTTAAAGACCTTGCCTGTAGTTTTTATCTAATCTTTTCTTCCTTGTTTTCGGCCTAAGTGTTTAGGGGTTGTCTTGTGTTTCAATAATGATATAACCGGATTTTGTTATTGGAAACTTTTATTTGAATAAAACGTTGGATATGTTAATGTTATCTATTTCTTGCTTCTAATACTTCCTGCATTACTGTAGCGTATCCATATCGGAGAAACGTACTTTCTCGGTATAGATACGTCGCGGATCTCAACGCGTCTCCACTGCCGGATTTTGGAAAGCAGAGCGTGACAGTCTATATAAATAACATTAATATTTTTAATTATAAAATGATTAAATTTTCCCAAACCCTAAAAAAATTCTTTTAGGGGCTATTGGTTTTGGATTCTTTGATTGTATTTGGACTTTTATTTGGATAGTATTTTATGGTGTTATTGGTTTTGCACTTAAATTTGGATTTTAAAATCTAGCATTATTAGTTTGGGACCTGGATTTAGATTTTAAAGTCCGACATTATTGGTTTTAGACTCGTATTTGGATTTCAAATTTTTGTGTTATTGGTTTATTGGACTCGAATTTAGATTGTACTTCCAAAGTCCAAATTTCAAGTCCAACCATATAAAACAAAACTACAAAATTTCAATGTGGACTATTTTTTTGCTTGGACTTTGAGACGTCTTCATCTTCATTAGTCTTTCAAACTCTAGAAAACTTATTTTTCATTTTATTCTTGATATCTTTTCATTTTTATTTATATTTTGATTGATTATATATTTTTACCTTTTCATGTAACTCCAAAATGATTTTTTTCCTCTTTTCATGTAACTCCAAAATGATTTTTTTCCTTTTGATCTCATCCCATTCTCATCTATATTTTAATTGGTTAGGTTATATATTGGAATTTTTTTCATAAAATCCTAGAATAGATTTTTTTTCTTAGATCTCGTCTTATTTTAATTTATGTTTTAATTAATTATATTATATTTCATAAATTTTTCATAAAACCCTAAAAGGTGTTTTGGTGTTGAACTTGTTTATTAAATTATTTATCACAATTCCTTTTATAAAAGATTGCATTTCTTATTTTGCATTAATTTTTATTATTTTTATTCTGATTACTTAGAAGATTTTATCTTTTCTATTTCGATTTTTGAATGTAATGACAAAATAAAACATTATATATTTTTCGTTTTGATAAAAAAAATTCATATATTGACCAAATATCAGAAAAGACTAAATTAAAATTTGATGGTATATAATTTTCACATTTAAAATTTTTTGGTTAATATATGCTTATCAATAATAATAAACCTGCTGTTTGTCATTAATAAATTTCGGGGTTTTTTTCCGTTAGCCCTCCATACTTCAATATTTTTCTCTGTCCCCCCTTAGTTAGTATTTACATATAGCTCATCCTATACTTATAAGTTGCTCCTGCAGTCTTTTATTTTACTTTTTTGAAAATGATTCCTCCTCTTACTTCCCGGCTATCTCCGCCCTCCTCACCGCCGCCATCTTCTTTCTCCTCCTCTGCAACACTGTCGCTGCCACCCGTCACCACCACCACCATCTTCCTTCTCCTCCTCTTCAACCCATCAACATCTCCTTCTTCCTCTTCAATATCACCACCACCACCACCTTCTTCCTCTTCTTTTTCAACTTACAACCGCCGCCGCCGCCATCATCAACAACACGCCGCCGCCGCCATCCTTCTTTCTTCTCCTCCTCAATTTGCCGCCGCCGCCGCCGCCTCCTCCTCCTCCCACGAGCATCACCGCCTCCCTCCTTTCTCTTCCTTTTCAACACCGCCACAGCTACAGTGGCGGTGTTGAAAAGGAAGAGAAAGGAGAGGGGCGGCGATGCTCGAGGGAGGAGGAGGGGAAAGAAGGAGGCGGCGGCGGCAGCGTGTTGTCGATGATGGCGGCGGCGGCGGTTGTGGGTTGAAGAAGAAGAAGAAGGTGGTGGTTATGATAGTGGCGGCGGCGGCGATGTTGAAGAGAAGGAGAAGGAAAAAGGAGGTGTTGATAGGTTGAAGAAGAATAGGAAAATGGTGGTTGGGGTGTTGACGGCGGCGGTGGCGGTGTTGAAGAAGAGAAGAAAGAATATGGCGATCGCCGAGAAGAGAAAGAATCATTTTCAAAAGTGAAGTAGGGGACTGTAGGACTAATTTATAAGTATAAGGGGGCTACAAGTAAAATACTAATTATGGGGGGACAGAAAAATATTAAAGTATGGCGTGGCTGACGGAAAAAAAAAACGCATAAATTTTTGATATAATTATTTTATTAAAATATTAAATATAATAATTAATCAATTTTGATATTCTTTACATATTTATTAGATTAAATAATAAAGTTGTTATGTCACAAAAAACCCTTTACAAATAAAAGTCATAATACAAATTATGCAAGCTCAGATAAGTCCATACCAAAAGTCTATGTCCAAATCCAAATCCAACACGAAAGTCCGAGTCCAAATCCTGTACATAAGTCCGAGTCCAAGTCTAAATCCAGCACGTAAATCCAAGTCCAAATCCAACACATAAGTTCGAGTCCAAATTCAAATCCAAAAGATTGTCCGACAATGACGATTGTCCAACCCGTACGGTAAAATCTAAGTTCAATAACACCACCTTAGGAATCTCCACTGCTCAACTAAAAATTTAATAAAATCTTCTAAACATAGCACAATATTAGTATTACAAATCAAATCACAATTAAGATCCATTGAAAGCTTGCATCCCTTCTGAATTAGTAGTTTTTAAACACCGGCAATTTTGCATGGGCATCTATGCTTCTATTTCAGTGATGGAAGATCATTAAAGATTTATAGTTAAAAATACTAGAGATTTCTTTTCAAAGGTTTATAAGATTTGGAAGAAAAAAATTACAGCTCGAAATGAAAAATATTTAAATGAAATTTATTTTCTTAAAGTTATGAGAATGTTACCTAACAATTTCTGCTGACAATCAGACTGAAATTTCAATGGAGACCACTTCCCTTTTGGGTTCATGCTATAGCAAGGCCGTCCCGTTAACATGAGGGTACGAAATCCAAATTCAAGAAAAATCGCATTAATTTAAAAATTAATAGTTATATGATTTATAGGTTGTAATACTATATATTTATGAACTTCATGTATAAAATATATGAAGGATACATAAAAATATTTTGGCACTATTCAATTTTTCAATATTTTTCATGCTGTAGCATACAGAAATTTTAAAAATATCCAAATTTCCTTTTCGTTGTTTTTATAATATTTTTCTTGCTATAGCATACGAGAATCACGAAATATACGAAAATCCCCAATTTTTTTGTTTTCTTCAAATTTCAACATTTTGCACACATAAAACACGAATATAGCAAAAATTTTAATATTTTAAAATTTCTGTTTTTTTTTCGGTTTTCGAATATTTTACTTGCTATATGACAAGTAAATCGTGAAATTTACAAATTTTTTTTATTTTCCAATATTTTCCATAATATATTACATGAAAATCGCAAAATTTTCCGTTTTCTTCATTTTTTTAATATTATGCAAAACGCACGAAAATCAAGAATTTTCACAAATGTCAAATTTTTATGTTTTCTTCGATTGTTTAATATTTTGCATGATAAGCACATAACAATCATGAAATTTACAAAAAACCCAAAATTATTTGTTTTATCCACATTTTCAACACGAAATTTATATAATATTCAAATATCTCAAACTTTATGGTTTTCATTTTATTTTTCAATATTTCGCGCGGTTACACAAGAAAATCTAGAATTTTTTGAAAATATCAATTTTTTTCAGTTATCTTCAATATTTTAATATTTTGCATGCTATGCACATGGAAATCGTGAATTTTTGGAAAAATCTTAAAATTTTATGTGCTCTTCAGTTTTTTAATATTTTGCTTGCAACACACGAAAATCGCGAACTTTTAAAAAAGTTCAAAAAAATTGTTTTCTTTAAATTATCAATATTTTGCATGCTCCATGAAACTTCGAATTTTTCAAAAAAATCTAAAATCTATTTTCATCGATTCTTTAATATTTTTCTTGTTATAAGACATAAAGATCGCGAACTTTTCAAAATATCATAATTTTCAATTTTATTCTGTTTTTCAATAATTTGCTACTTATATCACATGGAAATCTTAGATTTTATAAAAATCTCAACAAAAAATGTTTTCTTCGAATTTACAATTTTTTATATGATATATATAGCAAAAAATAAATCGTGAAATTTTCAAAATTTTC
Source organism: Agapanthus africanus (assembly GCA_030015575.1). Taxonomy (NCBI): domain Eukaryota; kingdom Viridiplantae; phylum Streptophyta; class Magnoliopsida; order Asparagales; family Amaryllidaceae; genus Agapanthus; species Agapanthus africanus. The sequence goes on along the minus strand of CM057342.1, from coordinate 692,608,003 downwards.
TGTTTTCTTTAATTTTTTTATTATTTTGTTTGCGATATAGAGCATGAAAATTACAATATTTTCAAAAAGTCCCAAAATTCCTTTTTTAACATTTTGCTTACAATAACAAATGAAAATCGCTAAATTTTAGAATCTCAAAAAATTTCCTTCTTCTTTTTTTAATATTTTGCATGAATCATGAAATTTCAAAAATCTAAGAATTTTCTGTTTTTCCTGTTTTGTAATATTTTATTTGCTCATAATTTTGGAAAACTTTTAGATATCAAGAAGAAAAGAGTTGAGCGAAATTAAAGAAAGAAAGATCGTCGAATGCTTCTAAGAACCTAACAGAACAAAGAAATCTAATCTGAGCGATTGAAACTACGAGTGATTGGAAACTCCTAGCAACAAACCAAAATCATGAAATTTAAAAATCCCAATTTTTTGGTTTTCTTCAATTTTCCATATCTCGTATACGAAAATCATGAAAGTTTCAAAACTTTCAAATTTTATGTTTTTTTTTCAATATTATGATGGCTTAAATCTATAAAACTATCAAATACTTTGGTTTGGTTACGAGAAACTATAGAAAAAACTCCCATAATTACACGATATTACCATGCTTTGGTTTTGTGGCAGTTTCTTACAAATATTGTTGACGTTGGATCTTAGTTATGGTATTTTCCATAGTTTATTACAGTTTTTGAAAGTTTAGTGATAATTTATCGTAGTTTTGAGAGTAGTGTCTTGTAACCAAGCCAAAATACTTGGTAGTTTTTTCTTCGGTTTTTCAATAGTTTTTGTTTGCCACACGGAATTTTCAAATGTCTCAATATTTTCAGACTTTTTTTGTTTTTCTATATTTTACATGCTATAGCACAAGAAAATTGTAAAATTATATATTTTCTTTTGTTTTTTCAATATTATATCAGCTATAGCAAACGAAAATCATGAAATTTTGAAAAAACTCAAAAAAAAAATATTTTATATATTATAGCACATGAAAATAGCAAACTTTTTTAAAACGCCAGGACTTTCGTTTTTTTTTCATTATTTTTTTGCAATACCAAACAAAAATCACTAAATTTGGAACTCTAGAATTTTCTGTTCTCTCTCAACATATTGAATGCTATAATACACAAAAATCATGAAATTTTTCAATAGTTTGTTAGTAAAACCTAAGTAGTGAGATAAAATATTAAAAGACATTTTAAATAAAGGAGTCGATCATGGTTTTTCCACCATACAAGCCTAGCTGTAAAGAATGATAAATATTGAGTAGTGAGACAAAAATAAATTTTTTATGACTCAAATATAGTAAGAGAATAAGGGCTCGATAACAATTTTTCCACTCAACCCCATGTTATGGGATCTAGAGAATATTTCTTTTTATATCTTTGAAGAGTAGAAGTGAGCCAAACAAATTAAATCAATATAAAATATCTCCATAATTTAACAACTAATAATCTTCTAATGCTTTAAATAGATAACCAAAATAAAAGAGAAATGTTTCGGCTTGATAGATTAAGGTGATCAAACTAAATCAAATCTGCATTCTGAAAATTTGAAAATTCACTTATTCTTTCATCATTATAATATCTTATTTTAGTATATAAATCTAAAAAAAATGGTAGATCCATTTCAACCGCATCATAAAAATATGCAAATTCCTTTTCCAACCAAAATACCATCAACTTATTCCAATTTTTCATCATTTTGGTAGCTTGAGTCCAAAAAAGAAAGAAAGGTTTGAGAAACGTTTAACTTGGTACGACATTAATTAGATGCCAAATTAGGAGAAAGGTCAATAATTAATTTTCCAAAATACTGACTATAATTCTCCAATCCATAAACCATCCTTCTACAGATGGGCGTAGCATGAGATAAATGTAAATCTTAAGAAGAATAAAGGGTCTGAATTCTTGCAAGTCTTAATTGGGATAAAGGCCCAAATAGAAGTAGAAACATTCCCAGGCCCTCTTAGTCAATTGAGATGTTTTAATAAAAATAAAACTTTTCAAATTAGAACATTTTCTTAGAATTTTTATAGAACTAGGACTTTTTATAATAAAATTCAAGAACTATTAGAAATAAACTAGAACTGAAAATTGAAACTATATTGGGGTTATTTTATTTTTATTGGTGCACTCCAAATTATATATAATTAGAAAGTATTTAATTGTTTCTAAATGGTTTATAAGATCAAAAATTATTTTCTTATTTTAATTGTAGAAAATGAGATTTCTGTATACTGATAAAATATAATTAAATCTATCTTTCTTTTAGTTTGGTCAAATTAGAGTTACATCATGTTTAAATGATTTTTATATTTTCTGATTAGTTTTAGAGGTCTTTAAATTAGATGGATTTAAAAGAGATCAAGAAGGTTTGTATTGAATCAATTGGATTTGGTCGAAAAAATGAGGTACAAAAATTATTTGAAAGCTAACGAAAAGAAAATGGAGGAGGAGGAGGAGAGGAGGAAGGGGGAGAGGGAGGAATGGGAAAGAGAGTGGAGATTAGGGTTTGGTAGTTCTAATTTTTAATTTTTGTTCCATCCAAATAGATGGGATAATTTTTAAGGGTGGAATATTCATTTTGTATATAAAAAAATTCTAGATGGAATATTTTTCTTCTAGTTCCAATTCCAATTCCATTCATGACTAACACCAAATTTAGAACTTTAAGTTCCAGTTTTAATTGACTAACACTAACTAATATATTGTCCTGATATATTCTAGTTCTAATATTTGGTTCCAATTGACTAGCCCCCCGAAGCATATTCTCCCATATAACTTTCTTATATATTATATTGGAGAGAATCCTTATAAAACCTACATTAATGGAATGACAAGGTATTGTTCACCAAGATGGAAAGGCGTGTCATTTCCTTATTTGTTTGCATAGAATGTGAATAGCTTATGCTGGAAATTGACATCTACAAAGTGGGAATTGACATCACATTTTTAGCAATTTCAAATCCAAGATTTTTTGGATGGAATTGCCCATTTCTAAAGACACATAGGATAAGGGATATTATTTTATTTGGAAAATCGTTATGGTTACCTACTCTCTTTTCTTTATCCCAATTCTCAAAATTCAATTCCCGTTTCTTTTGTTCAACCAAACAAAAAAAAATATTGAAGGGGACAAAAACCATTCCAATTCTTTACAAACAAACAAAGAAATAACAATTCAAAGGGACCGCTGGTGTCAAAAATTACATCTTATTGCCGAAATCAAAAAGTCAAAGTCAAGGCCCAAAAGTGGGCCTGGGCCCAAATCCGAACCCAAATCAAATGGGCCCAAGCTCAAACCCAAGCCAAGTGGGTCCAAGCCCGACCTAGTTCAAGTAATAGCTCAATCATGAGGCCGGCCCCATGCCAAGGGAAGAAAATAAGAAAATATAATAAATAAATTTAAATGTAATTTTTATGAATAAATGTAAAATAAATGGACAAAAAATCTAATTCTGTAAAATCAATGGCTAATGTGGAAAAAGTGCGCACATGTTTAAATAAATAGGTAAAGAGCCAATTTTGTAAAGCCCTATGGCTCAAGTGTAAAATGTAAGGGGTACAAATAAATAAATGATAACAACTTTCATTCTCTCAATCTCTCGAGTTTTGAGCCTCCATCTCTTTTGAGATAAATTTCTCTTTCATCCTTCATTTTCAACATCAAGAAAACCCATAAAACGAGTTTTCTTCTCAAAAACATAAATAAAACTACCCTAACACCCAAAAGAAGAGAAAATGCATTGCTTTTCTCCATCAAATCTAAGAAAAAGAGAAGAAAGAGATGTCTTCGGGTGAAAGGCTATGGTTTTCACCCCAAGCTAGTGCCATGGATTGATAACCATGGGATATAGGTTTCACTATCAAAATGCATAATATTGATGACTTTAGGGGTAAAAGCTTATAACTTTCACCCCCATGAAAACTTTCTGCACCGGATCTTCCGTGAGATCCATGGGAATATGAGTCGCAACCTATGTTTCTCCTTACAACTAGAACACAGAACGAACCTGTGTCCAGCCCTACTTTGGGATCCCCCATTTCGAGACCCCCTTTGGGATCCCTGTTCCGGAACCCCCCAAAGGGGATTCCCACCTTCAAAACTATATTATGCATCACTTCCCAAATTACGGAGAATACGAAGGTGGCTAGACCAGTCATGCTCCTACGATTAAGGAATAATCCTGCCGCAGTCACACATCGGCTTCTAGTAATACATGGTAGCAGTAATATAACTCAGACGATGAAATAATACAGTCACTAAAACTATCAGTATAAAAAAAACTGAGCACAACGGATACAGACAAAAGAGACAACTAACCAGTGATATCAAAGGAATAATACGGTGGGTTCACTGGTCTGGATCTCCACGATCTTCTTGAAATAAGGCAGGTCCACTTTTCGTTTGAGCATGCATACTCTTGTCGTCAGAGCGACATACTATTATAATATAATAATACTAAATAGGTGACAATAAATAGTGAAGCATAAAACAATGGTATAAAGCACTAACATGAATGCATAAAATAACATAAACAGGTAGTAGTAGTGGGCATGGATCATGACCGTAATCTAGGTTAATATGCAAGTCACTAAACTAACAATCTTTATGTCATTTGAAATCGATCGGTGGAATGTATGCTCATGTTTAGCAAGCGTATCGCGCATGTCCGAGACAACGGTCAAAAATATGCCCGGGACATAACCCTATCAACCGTGCCGCCAGGCACAAATACTTACACATATCACTGTTACTAATATCGAATGATCATCCTCTAAACTATTAAACACCTCTGTCACGCCCCGCTTCCTAGAGTGCGTTAAGATCGGCACGTGACAGAGCCAACCATGCTACCTGTGGCTAGGAAAGATTCTTCCACAGTCATATTACGGCTGTATAGAGGTATCAAGAACAGTAGAAATAAATAAACTATCTAGTACATGTCCATAAACCAGAATAAACGAGTCATGGAATAAAATAATGCGGAAGCAAAAGATCCAAATACAATAATAATCTGGAATGTACGTCCCAAAATACGGGCTCACATCAGGAATGAAAATACTGAAAGGAAAACTAAACTAAACTACTAACAGGTCCTCAATGTTCGGCCTGCTGACTGAAATACTCCTGTTCGGTCTGCGGCGAAGGTAGAGGATCTGGGCCATATAAAACCCAGACGTCAGTGCGTCATAATATCAACAATAATAAGCAAGCAGGATGTAATGAGATATGTAGGCATGAAGTATAAACAGTAATAAGAGTATAGCAGTATCACGATAAGGAACATTGAAGGGTATAAACACATGTGATGTACAGTGAGTAATCTGAACTAAGCTACTAGGTTAATTACTCTCAAGTCTTTGAAATCAATTTAATGAATCGTCGATATAACTCAATAGTATCCCGTGCATGCCCGGGACCACGGTCCAGATTCTCGGGCTGAAACCGAGACATACCGCTAGGCACTAAACAAGAAACATGTACAGATGAATGATGTCAGCAGCATCATCCCAGGGCTGGCCTAGTCCCTAAAACTGATCAGTATAAGTATCGAACTGTCGAGTTACAAGTCAGGTGTCATCATTGATTTCCCCATACCCCCAAGTTATGTGTTCAAGTCAGGTATTGATAAATCTGAGACTAATGCCAACACAGGATCAAACAGGAACAAGTTTGTCTATACAGATAACAGGATATGTCCATCGGGACAATATGTCAGGATTGTCGGCATTAGAAACATGATTAGGTAACATGTCAAGTAATGATATATCAGGTCGTGTCAAGTAGTGAATATGTATCAAGTCATGTCAAGTAGTGAAGTATCAGGTCATGTCAAGTAGTGGTGTATCAGGTCATGTCAAATAGCAGTATGTCAGGTCATGTCAGATAGTGTACAAGTATCAAGTCATGTCAAGTAATGCACGGGTATCAAGCGGAAGCTCATAATAAAACTGTAACAGATACGGATGCACAACAAAAGCACGGATGCATAAATATTTATCAGTGGTTATCACATTAATATGTAAGGTGCACAATATCAAGTATGGAGTACTAATACAACCATAAAATGAAATAATGTAACATAGTATGCGAATAGATATAAAATCAATGGTATGGATGCACAATTATCGGTTAGGGTTACATTTATAGTTCCAATACTGATTAGGATGCATTTTATTAATCATGGGGTGTTAATATAACAGTAATATGTGTTAATGTAATCTGTAGATTCAGCTATATGTATATTATATGATATGGATGCAAAAGGGTATCCGAAAACTGTAAAACTTTAACATGGGTGTATGATGGGATAAACGGTTAACATTTTATTCATATGGATGCATAGTACTATACCTAGTATGTAGCAAGATGATTTAGCATGCGATTGATGTGTAAATAATGATATGGATGCACACGGACGTCATATAGCCGTAAAATGATAAACTGGTAAATGCGGGATGTACAACTAAGCAATATGAGAAGTAAATATTCTATTGGATGCAGTATATTGTAGTATAGTATGTAACAAGATAAGTTTGCATGCGCTAGATGTAAGGTAACACGTACGGATGCAGACGGATGTCGAAAAACAATGAAACATGAAAAATAATAATGTGGATTGCAAAACTAATCATTATGAAGTGTTATAATTCAAATAGATATAGAATATAGTAGTATAGCATGTAGCAAGATTAACTTGCCTAGACGGATCACGAAACGGATATGTACGGTACGTCCGACGTCGGAAAAATGTCGCGACACACGCACGGCACACGGAACGGGTCCAAGTAACACACGGGGGTGATCACGCAGTCGAGGTACGTCGTCTGGATCGTCTGGATCGTCGGCGTCGATCCCGGCTCCGGTGAACTACGAAAACCTAGAACTCAAGAGTTAAAGAAAGAAGAAAGAAAGAAAGAAGGAGGAGGAAGAAGAAGAAGAAGAAAGGCTTACTGTGGTTGCAGAGAGGGGTGATGGTGTTAACGGCGGTGAACGGAGCTCCGGCGAACTAGGGTTTGGTGTTAGGGTTCGGTTAGGGTTTGGGGTTGGTTTCTGTTGCTGGGGTGTGCAGGGTTGGTATAGGAGGGAGAATACAGAGAGAAGATGGAGAGGAGAGGTGGAAGGAGATGGCGATGGGTCGTCGGCTACGAGTGGTGGTGCTGGGTTCTTATGGGTGCAATGGTGTGTAGGTGAGCTCGGGGGTGCAGGGAGAAGGAGGAGTTGGCGAGGAGGAGGAAGGTGAGATGAGGGCTCTGTTGGGGTGAGGAGGTCGTGGGAGTTTTAGAGTTAGGGTTTCGAGATGAGGATGGGTTAAAGGTGATGGGTGTCGCTGGGTTTTTATAGAGAGGAGGAAGACAAGATATGGGGAAACGGTTAAGGGAGGTGAGCGTAGCATCGGGGAGGTGACGCGATCCAAGGTTACCGCGAGAGGAGAGATAGTGAGAAGCGAGAGGAGAGAGATAGAGAGAGAGCGAGAAAGAAATTTGTTGTTTAGTGGGGGGGAGAGAGAAAGAGAGAAGAGTAGGCTGTTAGTTTAGGAGTTAGGATTTTAATTTGATTTTCTTAAAAAAGATTTGGTTAGTTATAGGAATTAACTGTTAACGAAAATTTAAATATTAAATAATTTGAATTTTGGCGGGATACAAAAATATTCCAAAACACTCCCGTGTCGGGTCTAAAATTCAGTTTTAAAATATGAAAAATATATGCGACGACCAAATTTAAAAATGAATGCTCGGGTAACGAAAATGCATACCCCCAAGAACGGATGCACGTACGTGCGTGTAGCTATCCAAACAAGTTTGTTTCACTGAACGGGACAAGAACAAGATGCGCGGATGCTACGACAGGATTAGGGGTATCATGCAGGCCATGCAATGTATTTTTAAAATATTTTACGTGACTTAAAATGTTATATGGTAAAATATGCAATGCCAGATAAAATGCCAGTATGCAGTATTTATGAAAGTGCACATGTCTACGTACCAAGTCAAGATAATTCATAAATATGAATCAAACAAGTTTCAAGCAAGCGGGTCGGGTTGGATGCAATACAATATCAAAAACACTATTCGCACCCAAAACACAGTAAATCAGAAAATACCATAAATAAAGAAATATATGAACTAGAACTGGTATAAATGAATTAGGGTGTTACATTATACCCAACTACAAAAATAATTTCGTCCTCGAAATTCCCAAGACAAGAAAAGATAAACAATCAAGAAACTACAAGAATAAGTGTGGAAACTTCTGTCGAATCTCGTCTTCTCGTTCCCAAGTCGATTCCCCATGCGAGCGATTTCCCCAAGAAACAAGCATGAGAGAGATAACCTTGTTCTTAAGGACTTTTTCTCTTCGATTAACGATCGACACCGGTCGTTCCTCAAAGGTTAAATCCTTTCTTACAGTCAGCTCTGAATGATCTGGCACGTGTGTTTCATCTCGAACATACTTATGGAGTTGAGATACATGAAACACGTCATGAACATTCGCCAAAAATTGTGGTAAAGCCAATCGATAAGCCACTTCTCTAACGCTCCAAAATTTCGAAAGGCCGTACGAATTGAGGACTAAGCTTGCCTCGACTCCCAAAATGAATCACTCCTCTAGTCGGTGATATCTTCAAGAACACCAGATCACCAATAGCGAACTCTAGAGGTTTTCTCGATGTATCGGCTCAACTCTTCTACCGATCTTGTGCTGCCTTCAAATGATTCTGGATAGTATTAACTTTCTCCACAGTTTGCACGATCAAATCCGGTCCCAACAATCTTCGCTCTCCAACATCGTCCCAACAAACGGGTGAACGACACATGCGACCATACAACGCTTCAAATGGAGCCATCTGAATAGTCGCCTGAAAGCTGTCATTGTAAGAAAACTCCACCAAGTGTAGATGATTTTGCCATGAACCCTTTGAAGTCTAACATGCAAGCTCTCAACACGTCTTCAAGAGTTCAGTATGCTCTTCAAAACTCCTCAAGTAGACCAGAATATTATCGATAAACACCACTATAAACTGGTCCAAGAACGATGAAAAGATTCGGTTCATCAAGTCTATAAATATCGCCGGTGCATTCGTGACTCCGAATGACATCACTAAATATTCGTAATGTCCATAAAGAGTTCGGAACGCAGTCTTGCAAATATCTTCTGGTTTAACTTGGACCTGATAATATCCGGATCGCAATCCAGCTTCGAGAATACCCTCGTGCCATTAAGTTACTCGAATAATTCGCCAATGCAAGGGATCGGGTACTTGTTCTTAATAGTCACCCGGTTTAATTCTCGATAGTTGATGCACATCCTCCTTGTGCCATTTTTCTTCTTTACTAGAAGAACTGGATCTCCCCAAGGTGAATTGCTGCTGCGAATCCAACCCTTCTTAAGTAATTCGGTAACCCGCTTCTTGACTTCTTCCAACTGTACTGATGCCATCGGATAGTACGCCTTTGAGATTGGCGCCACACCAGGAACAAGATCGATCGCGAACTCCACATCTCGTTTAGGCCATAAACCCGAGATGTCCTCGAACACGTTCATGAAATCTCGAACTACAGCTGGCGCTTCCTCCTTATCAACTTCCATTGACGAAAGAACAATATTTGTCGGCCTAGCCTTAAACTCGACTGGTCCGACAGAACTGCTGCCTCCAGCAAAGACAAACTCCGGATGTCCGGGAATCTGGAAAATCACTTTCTTTGCCCTACACTAAATGTGAGCATGGGAAGTGCCGAGAAAATCCATTCCCAAGACAACATCACCACTGCCGGTAACGATCACCAAGAAAACTGCAAATAACTCTCATCCGCAACTAACCACTGAACAATCCTTACCCTCTCTACTAGCTATGATATTTCCATTCCCAGTGTGTATATCCCAACAACTAGACAGGGTCGTGCAAGTAATCGAGTGTGTAGTAATAAACTTGGACAACATAAAACAATGGGATGCACTAGAATCGAATAATGCTAATGCGGGAAAATCACGAACAAGTAAGATACCTGAAACAACTTCATCTGAAGCCTTGGTCTCTTCAGTCGTCAGGGTAAGGCTCGAGCTTGATTGGGTCCCTGAGTTAACTGCTTCTGCTCCCGAAACTGCTTCTGCGGTGGTCTCTGAACATCATCCTTCATACGAAACTTCGACGGACAAGCATTGATAGCATGATCCGCTGATCCACAAACCAAACAGAGTCCCCGCATCCTTCGACAATCTCTTCTTATGTGCCCAGGTAGATGGCAAAAGTTATAAATCACGCCCTTTCTCCGATCTGCAACGACGGGCTTCTTCATCGGTGCTACGCCACGTCGGTTTACTGGAATACCTCTACGTACAGGTGCTCGGTTTGGCTCGAACGCCGGCTTCTGCACTACAGCTGCCTGCAGCTGCGTACCACCAGTCTTCAACGATAAGCTCTGCTGCTCTCTGGCTGCTTTAAGAACTTGCGAGAAAGTGGTCAAACCCAGAGATATAATGTGTCTCTGAATGTCCACGTCCAAACTGCGCATGAACCTCCTTACCCTATCAGCATCGTTGGCAACCAAAGGTCTAGCGAATCTACTGAGCCGTGTCCACTCAGCCGCATGTACATCCACGGGTACGCCGTTCTGCTTCAAACTGATAAACTTTTCTTCCATTCCTCCCGTGCAGTCTGCGGGAAGAACTTCTCCAAGAAACTCCGCGAGAACGTTGCCCAACTGATCGGCTTGGGCAAACGGGTCTCTTCCACAAGCCACCATTCACGGGCATAGTCCACCAATTGGATGCGCACGACATCCACTCTCTTATCCTTTGGAATCTGTGCCGCGACAAGCAAATTCTCCGTATCAACTAGCCACTGCTCTGCTGGCAACGGCACCTCCAAACCAGTGAAGACGGACGGACCCAGTCTCCTGAAATCCGCCACGGTACCCACGGATTCAACTGGTCTGGCTGCAACATTGTTCATGGTCTGCTGGACGGTCCATAAACCTTCCTGAAACGCTTCGGCCTGCTGCTGGTTCAGCCTGGTCTGCCGTTTCTGTTCCTCCAGCATGCCACAAATCACGCCAAGTAAGGTGGCGTCATCCATACGCCTCTGGTACGTCTTCATACTTCTGTCCGCCATGATCCTGCATCCAATACACCAAAGGGGATTAGTATGATAACAAGATTCAAAACTTTCGATGAATGATGATCATGAATCAAGGATATGAATCAAGACTAGAACTCCAAGTTACTTTAAATAGAGTACCGCATTGTAACCATGCCGCGGTACATAGTTATAATCACATAATTCCACTCAAGTCGCCCAAATCCTAGTATCCGAATCAAGGAACAGGGAGAAACAATAGGGAACCAAAAGGTTTCAAGTCGAGATGCAAAATGGTTTGCATATCGTCAAGGCAAAGGATCAAGAGAAAGTTAAGATTCAAGAATGGTAAGATAGTAAAGTGGCAGGACATGTTCCTAATCACGAGTATTCTGATTCGTGTATTAGGTCCAATACTCAACTACAAAAGAATCAAACCCGATTAACCTATATCCTATGGCTCTGATACCAAACAGACCCGGTCACGCCCCGCTTCCCAGAGTACGCTAAGATCGGCACGTGACAGAGCCAACCATGCTACCTGTGGCTAGGAAAGATCCTTCTACAGTCACATTACGGCTGTATAGAGATATCAAGAATAGTAGAAATAAATAAATTATCTAGTACATGTCCATAAGCCAGAATAAACGAGTCATGGAATAAAATAATGCGAAAGCAAAAGATCCAAATACAATAATAATCTGGAATGTACGTCCCAAAATACGGGCCCACATCAGGAATGAAAATACTGAAAGGAAAACTAAACTAAACTACTAACAGGTCCTCAATGTTTGGCCTGCTGACTGAAATACTCCTGCTCGGTCTGCGGCGAAGGTAGAGGATCTGGGCCATGTAAAACCCAGACGTCAGTGCGTCATAATATCAACAATAATAAGTAAGCAGGATGCAATGAGATATGCATGCATGAAATATAAAAAGTAACAAGAGTATAGCAGTATCACGATAAGGAACAGTGAAGGGTATAAGCACATGTGATGTACAGTGAGTAAGCTGAACTAAGCTACTAGGTTAATTACTCTCAAGTCTTTGAAATCAATTTAATGAATCGTCGATGTAACTCAATAGTATCCCGTGCATGCCCGGGACCACGGTCCAGATTCCAGGGCTGAAACCGAGACATGCCGCTAGGCACTAAACAAGAAACATGTACAGATGAATGATGTCAGCATCATCATCCCAGGGCTGGCCTAGCCCTTAAAACTGATCAGTATAAGCATCGAACTATCGAGTTACAAGTCAGATTTCATCATTGATTTCCCCATACCCCCAAGTTATGTGTTCAAGTTAGGTATTGATAAATCTGAGACTAATGCCAACACAGGATCAAGCAGGAACATGTTTGTCTATACAAACAACAGGATATGTCCATCGGGACAACATGTCAGGATTGTCGGCATTAGAAACAGGATCAGGTAACATGTCAAGTAATGATATATCAGGTCGTGTCAAGTAGTGAACATGTATCAAGTCATGTCAAGTAGTGAAGTATCAGGTCATGTCAAGTAGTGGTGTATCAGGTCATGTCAAATAGCAGTATGTCAGGTCATGTCAGATAGTGTACAAGTATCAAGTCATGTCAAGTAATGCACGGGTATCAAGCGGAAGCTCATAATAAAACTGTAACAGCTACGGATGCACAACAAAAGCACGGATGCACAAATATTTATCAGTGGTTATCACATTACTATGTAGGGTGCACAATATCAATTATGGAGTACTAACATAACCATAAAATGAAATAATGTAACATGGTATGCGAATAGGTATAAAATCAATGGTATGGATGCACAATTATCGGTTAGGGTTATATTTATAGTTCCAATACTAATTAGGATGTATTTTATTAATCATGGGGTGTTAATATAACAGTAATATGTGTTAATGTGATCTGTAGATTCAGCTATATGTATATTATATGATATGGATGCAAACGGGTATCCGAAAACTGTAAAACTTTAACATGGGTGTATGATAGGATAAACGGTTAACATTTTATTCATATGGATGCATAATACTATACCTAGCATGTAGCAAGATGATTTAGCATGCGACTAGATGTGTAAATAATGATATGGATGCACACGGACGTCGTATAGCCGTAAAATGATAAACTGGTAAATGCGGGATGTACAACTAAGCAATATGAGAAGTAAATATTCTATTAGATGCAGTATATTGTAGTATAGTATGTAACAAGATAAGTTTGCATGCGCTAGATGTAAGGTAACACGTACGGGTGCAGACGGATGTTGAAAAACAGTGAAACATGAAAAATAATAATGTGGATTGCAAAACTAATCATTATGAAGTGTTATAATTCAAATAGATATAGAATATAGTAGTATAGCATGTAGCAAGATTAACTTGCCTAGACAGATCACGAAACGGATATGTACGATATGTCCGACGTCAGAAAAATGTCGCGACGCACGCACGGCACACGGAACGGGTTCAAGCAACGCACGAGGGTGATCACGCAGTCGAGGTACGTCATCTGGATCGTCGGCGTCGATCCCGGCTCCGGCGAACTACGGAAACCTAGAACTCAAGAGTTAAAGAAAGAACGAAAAGAAAGAAAGAAAGAAAGAAAAAAGGAGGAGGAAGAAGAAGAAGAAAGGCTTACTGTGGTTGCAGAGAGGGGTGATGGCGTCAACGGCGGTGAACGGAGCTCCGGCGAACTAGGGTTTGGTGTTAGGGTTCGGTTAGGGTTTGGGGTTGGTTTCTGTTGCTGGGGTGTGCAGGGTTGGTATAGGAGGGAGAATACAGAGAGAAGATAGAGAGGAGAGGTGGAAGGAGATGGCGATGGGTCGTCGGCGACGAGTGGTGGTGCTGGGTTCTTATGGGTGCAATGTTGTGCAGGTGAGCTCGGGGGTGTAGGGAGAAGGAGGAGTTGGCGAGGAGGAGGAAGATGAGACGAGGGCTCTGTTGGGGTGAGGAGGTCGTGAGAGTTTTAGAGTTAGGGTTTCGAGATGAGGATGGGTTGAAGGTGATGGGTGTCGCTGGGTTTTTATAGAGAGGATGAAGACGAAATATGGGGAAACGGTTGAGGGAGGTGAGCGTAGCATCGGGGAGGTGACACGATCCAAGGTTACCGCGAGAGGAGAGAGAGTGAGAAGCGAGAGGAGAGAGATAGAGAGAGAGCGAGAAAGAAATTTGTTGTTTAGTGGGGGGGAGAGAGAGAGAGAAGAGTAGGCTATTAGTTTAGGAGTTAGGATTTTAATTTGATTTTCTTAAAAAAGATTTGGTTAGTTATAGGAATTAACTGTTAACGAAAATTTAAATATTAAATAATTTGAATTTTGGCGGTATACAAAAATATTCCAAAACAGGCCCGGGTCGGGTCTAAAATTCAGTTTTAAAATATAAAAAATATATGCGACGACCAAATTTAAAAATGAATGCTCGGGTAACGAAAATGCCTACCCCCAAGAACGGATGCACGTACGTGCGCGTACGTGCACGTACGTGCATCCGTTCTTGGGGGCGCGTACCCATCCAAACAAGTCCGTTTCACTGAACGGGACAAGAACAAGATGCGCGGATGCTACGACGGGATTAGGGGTATCATGCAGGCCATGCAATGTATTTTTAAAATATTTTACGTGACTTAAAATGTTATATGGTAAAAAATGCAATGCCAGATAAAATGCCAGTATGCAGTATTTATGAAAGTGCACATGTCTACGTAACAAGTCAAGATAATTCATAAATATGAATCAAACAAGTTTCAAGCAAGCGGGTCGGGTTGGATGTAATACAATGTCAAAAACACTATTCGCACCCAAAACACAGTAAATCAGAAAAATACCATAAATAAAAAATTATATGAACTAGAACTGGTATAAATGAACTAGGGTGTTACAACCTCGCTAAATACAAGTTCCATTCCACTCGCATTTCCCTTTTTTCCCCAAATTTCAATAACTATATGTATGGGGGCCAGTTGTGTACAAGTATGCACCAAAAACATTGTTTTATTCACTTGTCACTGCACTGTTCATTTTCACGAATCATTTACTTTTTACTGGCTTGCTTGACATACTAATCCGATACACTTACGTTCAACAATGCAATAATTGTAAGTGCACGGCGGCGCCCCGGCCGTCGATCCGACGCCGGAAACGCGGAAACGAAAAACTTTGCGAAAACTTGCAAACCAGCACCACCGCGCACTATCAACCCCGTATCGGGCCATTAACCTAACTACTAGCAAACTAAAAGATGG
Organism: Agapanthus africanus; assembly: GCA_030015575.1. Classification (NCBI taxonomy): domain Eukaryota; kingdom Viridiplantae; phylum Streptophyta; class Magnoliopsida; order Asparagales; family Amaryllidaceae; genus Agapanthus; species Agapanthus africanus. The sequence continues at coordinate 692,592,683 of CM057342.1, read as the reverse complement.
GTAGAGAGATATACCAAGTGATCCGTGTCCTTCGGTCTTCGTCTCTACTCCGATCTCCTCGCGGAATCTCCGGTCGTCACCTCCTCGTCGGAAAGGGCACCACGTAGCCGATTTCTTTTACGGGCTCCCACCTATGGACCAAGGCAACTCGGGCGCGAAGTTGGCAAGGCGACGCGTCCAAGGGTACTATAGGTGTAGTGTAGAAAGCATTGTCTCATGGGGTTTATGTAGTTGCCATGGTGATGGAGGAATGATCAATGAACTTTGGAGAGGGTTTGAGAATTTTGCAAGCAAGCAAATGAGATATGAATTATTCCCCTCATCAAAATGAACCTTACCCTCTCTCATCAAATGTGGCCGGCCCTCTCTCTAAGAAATGGGGAGAGAAAAAACTAAAGCATGAAGGGAGGTGAGAGTAGGAAAAGTAGAATGGTGACCATAACCAAAAAAGATGATAACAAAGTCATCTCAATATCCAATCCATTCTAATCTCATTAATGCAAGAAATGATCACAAGAAAAGAATGGAACAAAAGATGCTATCAAAAAGCCACAAATGCAAGAAACCCCCTCCACATAGGTAATTTGCAAAACTGCAAATAACCCCCTTCCATCGGAAAGTCCGTCCGCGAAGGAACAAAGGAAAACCGGCCGGAACGGAATGCAAACTGGCAACTTCAGAAAACTGATCCCGTAATAAATTACAGGAAAACCCCGCTACTGCATATACATGCCCGCATTTGTATTCCCACTGAATACAAATGCAAAGAGACAAAATCTACACTGTCTAATACTAGGATCCGGCTTAAACTAAAGCCCGCTAGTAAAATCCGTCCGATCACGGTTCGTGCAATACCGCACGTATCTGATCGAACCCTGCCATATCTCCATACGGCCTCTACAGCGTTTCGCCCGAAACTTGAGTAACTGTGTGTGGGGGACTCTAAAGACTCGTCAATACTATGGCTGTGGATTTAACCACTAGCACGTCAGAGGTATCAGCCATACGTAACGAGCTACCAGCTATTGACCAAAGGGACGTCGATGAGCGAACTCATCCTGAACACCCTGCAGATCCCCAAAAGCGGTACAAGTCGTGTCGGAGTGTAGCCCAGAACACCCTGAGATACTACTGGAATACCTACCAGTAAATCTCCTGTCTTGGCCAAGGACTTTCATGTACTGGCTCTCCTAGACACAGCGCGACCTCACCCTCAATACCGGGAGAGACGAACCCCTGCAGATCCGCTCACTGTCTCCATGTGGCTTGGGACTGTACCTAACTAAAACCTGTTTTCACGTTTCCTTTGAGCGTGGTAGGGTAGTAATCTAAGTACAGTGGGAACTCACACGAGACAAATGACGATCTCAGGTCGATGAACTAACCTGTACACATGTCACCAGGGAATTGCTATCTGACGTCAGGTATAATACCAACTAGCAGGCTCCCGGCGAGTCCTGTCCGGTGTACTCATAACCCAATGAGCACCTGTATACATCTTAGGTGAACCAACTGACACCAGTGGTTTGTGAGACCGGCCACCGCCCCTCGTCGGGGTCTCGACTGTATACACTAGTCTACTCTGGAGAATCGATGCCCTGTCTCGAAACTCCGACGACTACGGACCTTTTAAGGATTTGCTTATAGACCCCAGCTCCCACGTATATGATCGCCCTCATACTGCTGGTAGTCAAGCAAGAATCCTAGGGGCTCTATCAACGTGCAATAGTGACCTGTAAGATCACCTAAAGCAGTACACGATGATAAAGATAAACCAGATAGCATACTATCATCTTGAGTAAGACTGTCCTATTGGGATAGGTCCTCTATCAATCATTGCAATCACGTGCCTGTGATCCAATAATTGACTCTGAGGGCACTATCTCCAACAATAATCGCTAAGAATCAATAAGAGCGTTCACTATTACTAAAGGTATCGTTGTCGGGTAAGTATATATATTATGCCACTAATCAAGTCATGTACAATATGAATCACAACGTGCCTTATGAGTTCAGAAAATCATATTAAATCGTACGATCGTAATTAGGCAAAATAATACAAAATGGGTTGAAATTAAACTTAACCAAAAATACAACAAAATTGGTTTTAGGTCAATCAGGTTTCCGGTTTGCAAGTTACGGTCATTCCATTTTAAGTGTACACTACTGGAAATCCAGTTTCTGAACTGAAAGTCCGTTTCGTAACACGTTTTACTCCTTGTTAAGATCACAATTAGGTGATTCTACAGTTCAACTATTTGTAGGTATATGAGTTAACGTCACAGCGAAGAAGACGGATCAATAATAGTCATCTTAGTTTAGGAGTTATGATCGGTTTACTGATGAAGGGTGTAAACTAAAATTATAGAAATCCGCCGTACATGTCATACGTTTAAAATATGATTTAAATACCAAATGATACTAGAATTTAGTGAAACCAGTACTATTGGAAAGATAAAAAAAATTCTACGTAGTGGTAAATGTATCCACACATTATCACAATTAAACAGTAATATTTCATGTGTATAAAAGTATGTCAAGGGGTGAATTCATGTTCTGGACTGCAGTCCAAAGTCAGGTAAGTTCTCTGTTTAAGTTGTTTAAATGTTATATTTAATAGTAAACCTATTCATCATGTTAAATATTATGCAGTACACTTCGCAACAAACCCAAGCACTCTGCGATTGGATTTTTCTATGATTTATAAAGATTTTTGTAACGTGACAGGTACAGTGAAATCCAGTTTTAACATTGTATTGTGCTTACGACATTTCATGATCTAACAACGAGATTATGAGCTCAAATTTCACAAAATATTAGTTAACGTGCAAGTGAATTTATATCTGAGAGATAAGAATGTTTTCATTAGGGTTTTGATACACATATCAACTGCCAATTATCATGACATTTGCCACACGAAAATGTCGATTTTATTTAACCGATAAAACGAACTTTAAATCACTTATATATATTAATCCATATCGTTACGCGATAGCAAACCCGAATCGGATTCCAATCACACAGTTACAAACCATAGTTCACAAGGTAATGATTCGAGTAAATATTCACGACGTAGATATAAATACACATATATATAATTATGCATATACGTTCAATTAATTGTATTACTTTTGATTAATTAGCATGAGTAGCAAGTGAAAAGTTTCCACTTGCCTGGCGATGATCACGACGACGAATGGCATAAGCACAACATGATCACGGGCAGCAGCAACAAGCTTGGGCTCGGCTAGCTACGGGGTTCTGGGCAAATGGCGTTGGCTGGAGCTTGGTTGAACCTACGTAGCGAAGGCGACAATGACGTCAGGGAGAAGGCCGGCGACCCAGGGAAGTCGGCGGCGCAGGGATGGCGGCTTTGCAGCGAGTCGAGAAGGGAGCGAAGGATGGGTTCGAACGAGATGATGGTGGAGGTTGCGGTGGTGCTCAGGTAGTCGCGGTTGGGAAAAGGAGATCGGTGGAGGTGATGAGGAGGTGGTGGTGGTGGTCGTCGATGATGAGGGTGGCCGGAGGAGAAAGGGGTCGGTGGTGCACGGTGGGGAGTGGTGGAGACGATGGAGGTTGTGGCGCGGGCTGTGGGAGAGCTCGAGGTGGGGCTTGGTGCTCGGGTGATAGAGTTAGGTCGGCTTGGGAGCTCGGATGAGTCGGTCGATGCTTAAAGTGGGTGTTGGGGTCAAAAATTACATCCCGGTTGACCAAGTCAAAGTCAATCAATCGCCAAGCCAAGTTGGCCCAAGCCCAAGTCAGGACCAAATATGGAAGGGGCCGGCTCCATGCCAAGAATGAAGCAATGAATTAGTTTAATGCATTTTAAAAAAAATAAATGTATGAAAAATGGGCAGAAAGCCAAAACTTTTTAAACCCCATGACTTATGTGCAAAAAGAAATAAGCACATAAGGCATGGGGTAGCACAAGTGCCATTTGACAAAGCCCAAGGGGCTATATGTAAAGCGTGTAGCTTATAAAGGCAAACATGATAAAAAAAATCAACAACTTTCCATTCTCTCAAAAAATTAGGGTTCTGTGCCTCCTTATCCTTCTTCAAGGTTCTAAAACTTCTTCTCTTTTCTAAATTAAATCAAGAGTTTAACCCTTTCTTTCCTAAAAAGAAATAGTTTTTCACCATAAAACCCACGAAGGCGAGCTCAGATCTCCCATCAAATCTCTAAAATGGGAGATTTTTAAGTCTCGCCCCATTTTCTCCAAGATCCAGCCAACAGAGAGGAGGAAGAAGGAGATCCATCTCCCAAAATCCCACTTTGGGGAATATCTGAGGCTTAGGAGAGGATCCAGGGCTCAAGGAAGAAGAAAGGGGTCCCCTTTGATCATCCTCGAAGATTTTTGGGAGTTCAACTCCATTTGTCAAAATCTTTTGGAATTTAACTCCACTCAAAATCTTTTTGAGAGTTTAACTATTCAAAACCATTTTGAGAGTTTAACTCCATAAATATAAAAATCCTCCCTTTTTCTCGGAGTTTCCAAAGTCCCTCGGGAGTTTAGCTCCCGATCCTAAGGCTAAGCCCTTTTTTTCTGCAGGTGCCCAGCGCCCACGTGCCGGGCCATGAGGTGTTGGCGCCCAGTGTCATGCCCCGCTTCCCGGTGTACAGGAAAGGGGACGCGACTGAGCCCGCTACGTATTTACTCCGAAGTAAATACGCTAAGCGTATCTAAGCAATATAAAGTAAAAATGTACACAAGAGACAAGAATATAAATTAACATCAACTTTTATTTATTTAACAATTCTTTACAAGTACAAATGGAAATGTAAATACATGCATAGAAAGCAATGCCTAAACAATGGCATAACAGAAATGAAAAGTATATACAAGTTCCTACAGCTCTGGGTCGATAGCAAACTACTCCAAGTCCTCGGTACTGGGCTCGATTTCCAGTGATTCCGATCCACCTGACAACATTCCAAAGAATAAAGAAAGGAATGTCATCAGCGAACAATCGCTCGGTAAGTCCCAAAGATAGATAGAGATAGAATAGATAGAAAGAGAGTATGACCAGTAATGTTTGATTATAATGTTAACGCAGTTGTTTGTAACTTGGTACAGAATATGCCGGTATATACGAGAGGAGTCCCACTATTCCGGAGACTAAGGTATACGGAGCATAAGGAACCATTCAGCCACAGTACAACGGCAATGGATATTCAGGTTAGGTGTATTAAAGTGACCGTCTCGTGCCACTTCTAACACATTCCATACCAATCTACCCCTTTAAAACCCGTAATGTATTTTGTATTAATTTGTATTGTTTGTATAATAGATTTGTACGACTTGCCGAAACCATGATATCATGTAGAATGGATATAAATGGATAGACATGTAAACATAGTATATCCATGGTTCGGTTCGGTCGAAACAGATTGATATAGATTGAATTTTGGTATAGACAGATTCATGTTGGATTGCAGTTTATACTTGAATCATATTTAAGTCAGATTGATTGCATATTTGACCGTGACTCGAACCGAGTCAGACTTTTAAACAAAATTGAAGTCCTCACTTAATTTTGATATTATTGGTAACTGCTGCACATGGACGGCAGGATTTGTGTCTTTTTCCAAGACAATTACCGTATTGATAACACCATTGTTAGATTATCTACCTTAGATAGGCAAGCACCTATATTCTCCGGCTCCCTGAGGCTCAAGAGAAGTCCCGCTTAAACCTATATTTACTAAGGTCCTTATTGTAATTTAATATAACTTGAGGGTTTTTTTTATATAAAAATAGTTTGATATATTTTCAAAATACACCTCAAGTATTTAATTATCGTCTTTATGGTTTTCATAAATGTATATTTTATAAAAGTGAAATTTTCTAGTGAGTAGAACCTAGTTTTCATTGAATATGGTATTTTAATGAAATACTGGAATTTGTATTGAATTGTAATGGTAGTTTCATGAAATTGTGATTCCTTTGATTTAGAAAACATGGAATATTTAATAGATATTTTGATAATAGTTATAAATATATATATTTAATAAAAATAATTTTTTATTTATTATTGTAGAAATCTCATTTTCTTAAAAATTGCATCAAAAATTCTATCGAGATCGAATGCTCCTTGCGGAGATCTGCATCCCGCTCTATTAGGCCCGAGGATGTGCGATAAACCGCACAATCCCTATCGGGGTTCTCCAAAATGGGTTGTAGAGGTGTATTTGCAAGGAATTAAATAACACACTTTTTAAAGAAAACGGTTTTTGAATGTTTAAGGTATTTATTCGTAAAATCGTATTTTCTCATAAACTAGAGTCCCAAAATTCATCGTGCTATGTCAAAAATGTGTGTTTTGATGAGATAGGTCATTACCTCGTGAGTTTTCTAAAGGTAATACAAGGGAATATGTTGAATTGTGTCGAATGTAAAGTATATGGTATTTAACCATAAAAATGCGATAAAAGTTGCATAATAGATTCTTTTGAGATGAAACTTGTTCTAATGTGTTTGTTTATATTTGTTGATCATTTTGAGGGAATATGGTATTTTATTATTTAAGAAAAATAGAGTTTTTAAAGAAAAACGAATCGGAAGTCGGAATAACTCCGCTTCCGACGAGTTTTTGAAATAGATTATTTTAAAATAGAGATGGAGGAAGGGAAGGGAACTTGCTGGTTATAAAGAAAGAGGGAAGATGGAGGAAGCTTTCGGAACCGTCGGGGCATCGTTTCGTCGCCGGAAACTTCTTGAACTTCGCTGGAACTTCGATCTTTGCCAACTCCACTTGCACAACTTGGGACTTGAAAATTTTAGAGAGTTTTTGTAATGAAATTCTGAGTGAGGAGGGGTGAAATGGAGTGTGGTATTTATAAGGAAAATTAGGGTTTAGGGTAATGAAGAATAGAATTAAAATTTGCATTAAAAATGAATTAAAGAGAGGAATTATCACTTTCTGGATGCTTTCAGAGTAAACAAACAATATGGGGTTGGTGGGGTAAGCCAAGGGGAGTTGGGGTTGAAGTTTGGAGAGCATCCCTTACGGGAGGCCCGGCGGTGCCGATCGTAGGTATCATCTCGCTGGCCCAAAATCGGTGATGGGTGATGGGATCTTGGCCATGTGTCATGTTTAGTGTATTTAACAATTTGCGCATGTTTGTTTTATCTGTGACTTTTTATTTTACGTATGGTGCACGTGTAAACCTTTGGGTTTCTAAAAGATTAAAATAAAAATCGATCAAAAATATATATGGCTGGGGGGATTCGATCACAGGGGATATGTCACAGCAGTGTAAGGCTTTACCAGTGAGCTATAAGTTGTTTCTTGCTGTTCAAAAGCAAATCAAATTTATAACTTGTGCTCAGGCTTTGGTATTCCTTTCTGTATTTTGGAAAAATTTTGTACTGAAAGTTTAGGGTTGTTACACCCAGCGCCTATGCGCCTCGCACGTGGCCCGCGGGCGCCTAACGCCCACACGCCTCGCACGTGGCCCGCAGGCTTCTAGTGCCCATGCGTCCTTAGGACGCTCCTCGCCCCTCTTTTATCATGCACTCCACATTAAAAATACCTCCTCCACGGGGCGCTGTTCCGCACCCCGCAAGGGGGGTGCTAGCCCCCTTGACCCCTAACCCGCTATCCGAGTAGCGGGACCCCCGTAAACTCTGTGTGGCCCGCGATACATCCAAGGCCCCCGATACGTCCAAAATATAACATACGTACATCGCACATTGAGTTCGCATGATCAGTTTTACCCGTCAATCGGATGTTCTCTCGCTCTAAAAACAAGGGGTAATTAACGACAGCTTAGTCCGCGGCTGCCGGAGATTTGGATCCCCACAATCAATAAACCCCAACCTACTAGGAGGAATCTGTAATGCGCTTGACAAGCGATGCACATTCCCATCTCAATAGGGTGACAAAAAACACCCTACAGATTCTGGCACGCCCAGTGGGAGCTTTTCTCTCCTCCCATATTTCGGGTTAAACGTTCATGTGAACTCAATCAACATATATATCGATTACCTGTACTGAACTCATTTTTTTCTTTTTTTTGTGTACAGGTTAATAGCTTTCAGTCACACTCGAACTCAACAATCATATCCCAAGACGAGCTTCGTTTCTGACGTGACTCTGATTCCCTACGTGGTCAAGATCAATGCCCGCATGGTTCTCCCTGCAAGTCTCAGTCGGCAATGGGAGGAGTTACCCCATCAATTTGGTTCCGTCATAATCTATCCTGCCGGAACCGCTTATCTGACGGAGGTTCTGGCAAACCAAGCAGCCAAACCAATCTCAAGAGGCAAGAGGCCAAACATTGTGGTCGCCAAAGCATCCCACCCCAAATGCAAATCCGTATTCGAACAGCTCTCCACTGTTCCGACTGGGGAAAAGGACGTCAACACCAATGGAGCCACAAAGCATCTCCAGCAAGCTCCGACGGTGCCCTTGACAATCACGCGAGCAGACGTATTTTCTGGACTCTCTGTCAATCGGTCTACGGCGTCTTCCCGAAGGACCGAAGCTTGCCAAGTGCTCAAAATGGAAAAATTGAGGCAGAAGCGGCTCAGATATAGAGCCAACAAAAGGGCCAGGGCTCCTGCCAAGTTGAACCTTGTGAGGTTCCAAGAACAGGGTTACCCCGTAACGACAGCTGAGTCGGCCATAAAAGTCAGCAATTCCTTCGAACCTCTGAAGTGGGTTCAGAAAAACGCCATGACCTCTAGAATCAAGAAGACAGCAATCCAAACGATATTACAAAGAGACATGTCCCAGCCCCAACATAGAAAGCATGACACCATCTCTTCAAGAGTCTATCAAGCGCTTTCCAAAATGGGTTGTAGAGGTGTATTTGCAAGGAATTAAATAACACATTTTTTAAAGAAAACGGTTTTTGAATGTTTAAGGTATTTATTCGTAAAATCGTATTTTCCCATAAACTAGAGTCCCAAAATTCATCGTGCTATGTCAAAAATGTGTGTTTTGATGAGGTAGGTCATTACCTCGTGAGTTTTCTAAAGGTAATATAAGGGAATATGTTGAATTGTGTCGAATGTAAAGTATATGGTATTTAACCGTAAAAATGTGATAAAAATTGCATAATAGATTCTTTTGAGATGAAACTTGTTCTAATGTGTTTGTTTATGTTTGTTGATCATTTTGAGGGAATATGGTATTTTATTATCGAAGAAAAATAGAGTTTTTAAAGAAAAACGAATCGGAAGTCGGAATAACTCCGCTTCCGATGAGTTTTTGAAATAGATTATTTTAAAATAGAGATGGAGGAGGGGAATGGAACTTACTGGTTATAAAGAAAGAGGGAAGATGGAGGAAGCTTTCGGAACCGTCGGGGCATCGTTTCGTCGCCGGAAACTTCTTGAACTTCGCCGGAACTTCGATTTTTGCCAACTCCACTTGCACAACTTGGGACTTGAAAATTTTAGAGAGTTTTTGTAATGAAATTCTGAGTGAGGAGGGGTGAAATGGAGTGTGGTATTTATAAGGAAAATTAGGGTTTAGGGTAATGAAGAATAGAATTAAAATTTGCATTAAAAATGAATTAAAGAGAGGAATTATCACTGTCTGGATGATTTCAGAGTAAACAAACAATATGGGGTTGGTGGGGTAAGCTAAGGGGAGTTGGGGTTGAAGTTTGGAGAGCATCCCCTACGGGGGGGCCGGCGGTGCCGACCGTAGGCATCATCTCGCTGGCCCAAAATCGGTGATGGGTGATGGGATCATGGCCATGTGTCATGTTCAGTGTATTTAACAATTTGCACATGTTTGTTTTATCTGTGACTTTTTATTTTACGTGTAGTGCACGTGTAAACCTTTGGGTTTCTAAAAGATTAAAAGAAAAATCGATTAAAAATATATGTGGCTGGGGGGATTCGATCACAGGGGATATGTCACAGCAGTGTAAGGCTTTACCAGTGAGCTATAAGTTGTTTCTTGCTGTTCAAAAGCAAATCAAATTTATAACTTGTGCTTAGGCTTTGGTATTCCTTTCTGTATTTTGGAAAAATTTTGTACTGAAAGTTTAGGGTTGTTACACCCAGTGCCTATACGCCTCGCACGTGGCCCGCGGGCGCCTAACGCCCACACGCCTCGCACGTGGCCCGCAGGCTTCTAGTGCCCATGCGTCCTTAGGACGCTCCTCGCCCCTCTTTTATCATGTACTCCACATTAAAAATACCTCCTCCATGGGGCGCTGTTCCGCACCCCGCAAGGGGGGCGCTAGCCCTCTTGACCCCTAACCCGCTATCCGAGTAGCGGGACCCCCGTAAACTCTGTGTGGCCCGCGATACATCCAAGGCCCCCGATACGTCCAAAATACAACATACGTACATCGCACATTGAGTTCGCATGATCAGTTTTACCCGTCAATCGGATGTTCTCTCGCTCTAAAAACAAGGGGTAATTAACGACAGCTTAGTCCGCGGCTTCCGGAGATTCGGATCCCCACAATCAATAAACCCCAGCCTACCAGGAGGAATCTGTAATGCGCTTGGCAAGCGATGCGCATTCCCATCTCAATGGGGTGACGAAAAACACCCTACAGATTCTGGCACGCCCAGTAGGACCTTTTCTCTCCTCCCATATTTCGGGTTAAACGTTCATGTGAACTCAATCAACATATATATTGATTACCTGTACTGAAGTCATTTTTTTTCTTTTTTTTTGTGTACAGGTTAATAGCTTTCAGTCACACTCTCGAACTCAACAATCATATCCCAAGACGAGCTTCGTTTCTGACGTGACTCTGATTCCCTACGTGGTCAAGATTAATGCCCGCGTGGTTCTCCTTGCAAGTCTCAGCCGGCAATGGGAGGAGTTACCCCATCAATTTGGTTCCGTCATCATCTATCCTGCCGGAACCGCTTATCTGACGGAGGTCCCGGCAAACCAAGCGGCCAAACCAATCTCAAGAGGCAAGAGGCCAAACGTTGTGGTCGCCAAAGCATCCCACCCCAAATACAAATCCGTATTCGAACAGCTCTCCACTGTTCCGACTGGGGAAAAGGTCGTCAACACCAATGGAGCCACAAAGCATCTCCAGCAAGCTCCGACGGTGCCCTTGACAATCACGCGAGCAGACGTATTTTCTGGACTCTCTGTCAATCGGTTTACGGCGTCTTCCCGAAGGGCCGAATCTTGCCAAGTGCTCAAAATGGAAAAATTGAGGCAGAAGCGGCTCAAATATAGAGCCAACAAAAAGGCCAGGGCTCCGGCCAAGTTGAACCTTGTGATGTTCCAAGAACAAGGTTACCCCGCAACGACAGCTGAGTCGGCCATAAAAGTCAGCAATTCCTTCGAACCTCTGAAGTGGGTTCAGAAAAACGCCATGACCTCTAGAATCAAGAAGACAGCAATCCAAACGATATTACAAAGAGACGTGTCCCAGCCCCAACATAGAAAGCATGACACCATCTCTTCAAGAGTTTATCAGGCGCTCTGTGCCGCGCGAAAGCAGTGGGGCAAAGCCAGAAAAGAAGTACCAGCCCCACTCAAGAACTCGGTCGGGCCAGCCGTCTTCAATTGATTGTCCGTTCCCGAAAAAGAAGGGCCACGACATCAGTCCACGAAATCAGCTGCCAAGGATGAAAAGATGGCCAGATGTGTTATCCACACGGTCTATATGGCAGGCGCGCGTCCTAACGACAACTTGCAGAGCAAAAGCAAAGATGGGGCCACCATATCCCAAGCCCAATCTGGCTTGAATGTGGTTGATGTTTTCCAAGATCAGCCACCTCCGCTGGACTATGAAAACCCTCTTGAGGAGGCCGATAGACAGAAGGACCTCTCAGTCCATGTGGAATCAAGCTCGGACAGCGAAGAAGAGCCGACTTTCCGCCCCAGGACCGCAGAGCAAGAGCTGCTTCAAGAGCTTCGAAAGCAGCTCAGGAGCAAAGATAAAGAGATGGTCAAGCTCTACTCAAAAATTGATGACCTCACGAATGTTGTGATGCATCTCATGGCTCAAATTGCTCGGGCGCCTTCCAATCAAGCACATGTCTCTACTCATGAGCTGGACGACAACGACCCGAAGCAACCGAGGCCTGCACCTTTAGGTCCAAGTTTAGGCGAGCCGCATGAAAGCCGGCCACATTCTACTACTGGAGACGCCTTAGCTCCGAATGGCACCATCTCGCTAACACAAGATCGGATGATGGATTTGGTCACCAGCAAGGTTAAAACATTAGTGGCCGGAGCCAAAGCTTAGAAAGAAATTGGCGGTAGTGGGCGACCATATCCCACACAGTACGATCTGATCGAGTCCCCGAGCGGCTACGTCATTTCTAAGTTCGGAAGATTTGACGGGACGAGAAACACAAATCAGCACATCGCTCACTTTAAATCGTCGTGCGGAAATATAGAGGGCAATGGTGCGCTCATTCTTCGTCAGTTTGTTAATAGTCTGACCAATGTCGCTTTCGACTGGTACGCGAGCATACCAGACGGGTCCGTCACCACTTTTGCCCAAATGGAGTCTCTATTTAGGCAAAGGTTCATGAGTGTCAGTGATAAGATCTCCATTGCTGACCTTGTAAGGACCAAGCCGGGGAAGAACGAAAGAAACATAGACTTTATTGCTCGATGGCATAATCTCACGGCCAAGTGTGAACCGCCGTTGGAGCAGGACGAGTTCGTCAGCCTTCTCATTGGGAACCTCAGCAATTGGATAGTCCCATTCTTATGTGTAGCAGGCCTCAAGACGTTTCAAGAGCTAACCAAGAGAGTACAAATGTTGGAACGCTCGAAACAAGAGTCTACCCTGGACTCTCAGGGTGACAAGTCTTGGATGAGCAGAAAAGACGACAACCGTAAAAGTAGGAGCTCCAACAAGACCAACGCCTTCAATGCGTCTGACAGTGAGGATAAGAGAAAGACGGGCGGATCAAAAACAGACCGGGCTCGAAAGCCAGTGTTAGAAGGAGAAGGGCCTTCCTTAGAGGAGAAGAAGAATAAAGTTTACTCTTTTAGAAGGGACAAGGTCTGCAAGATATTCAAAGATGCCTTGAGCAACGGTCTACAATTGCCGGAGTCGAAGAGACCTCACGAAGCAAAAATGACCGACAATCCTCTGTATTGCCCGTACCACAGACTAGTGAGCCATGCGATCAAAAATTGCTACATTTTCAAAGACTGGATCGAGAAGCAGTACAAAACCGGAGAGATCGAGCTGTCCAAGAGTGTGTTGGTGAACAATCAAGTTGCAATCACCAACTTTATACAGACAGAAGCTGAACCCTTCTAGGAGCAGACGGTTGAATCCGTTGCCCCGAGAAATGAACCTAACTCGCCGCAGCCTCTATGGATTATACACATCTCTAATAAGAAGAAGAAGATACTTAAGCTACTTCAGAAAGAGCCCAGAACAGAATGGGAGAGGCAGAAGGAGCCCACCGTTCCAGCTGCCAATTCGGCTCAATCAGACCCAAAATCTAAAAGGCTCAAGAAGAAGAAAAAACCGGCTCGACGCAAAAAAGAGTCTGCTGGGAGATCGACCATTCAAAATTATATCGATTCTCTCGAAGACTATGAACAAAAGGAAAGAATTCTGGTTCAATTGAAGGAGTTCTTCCTCGTAGAAGCGGCTAAGATTCTGGAGGAGTTAAAAGAAGACTCCAATGACGAGATCCCCATAGTGACCTGCTATGTAGTCCATCTTGGTAGCGACTCTGAGGAAGAGCTATGTTTTCCCGAAGAGGACGAGGAGCTCGCCACAAAGGCTAACCAAATCCAGCTCAGAAGCGACAGGGCTCTACCGCCAAATCAGTGCAACTCCCTAAAAGGAAAGGAAAAACAAGTCGCTAATGAAGAAGATGGCGGAGAGCCGACTCACGAAAACTCGAGTCCTTCCTCAGTGGACTATAATGTCTTGGCCCATCTTCGGAAGCTTCCGTCTCTCCTGAGCATTTACGGTGCCTTGGTTCTACTTAAGGAGCTTAGAGATGTTCTCATTCACGCTCTACAAAACCCCGAGCGGTACCAGGCTCGCTTTGCGAAAATTAATATGAAAGAAGCCCAGTACACTCTGCATGCGGCTGCAGCCGCATTTAAAGATGAAGACCTGCTATTAGGAATGGCTGAGCACAACCGGCCGCTTTACATGACCAGGTACAGCGACGGAGATCGGATTAATTGCATATTGATTGATCCGGGATCCTCAATGAACATCATGAATTTGCGGACTCTGAAGAGTTTGTCAATGGATTTCTGACACCTGTTAAGGGAAATGATTGCCATTCAAGGTTTCAATCAAAATTGCCAGCAAGGTTTCAATCAAAATTGCCAGCAAGTTCTGGAATCCATAGCTCTGCCGATCAGGTTCGAGGACCTACAAACCGAAGCCAAGATATACATGATCGGCGCCGACACATCTTATAAAATTCTCCTAGGTCGGCCGTGGCTCCACGATTACGGTATCGTTCCATTAACTCTCTATCAATGCATGAAGTATACCAAAATGGTGAAGAAAGACGTATTGACGGAGACATCCAGCCGTTTGATGTGCATGAAGTACGATATTAAGATTCTCGGTACTTTGTGAACCCCCAAAATACAGAGCTACGACTGACTAAAGACAGAACGGCTCCAAAACTCAAAAGCAAATCTGAGCCGGCTGTCACTTTCAAAAGCAAGAACCCCAAGTACGTCTGCGTTTCGGCAGTGATACTAATGAATCCGACGTTGGAAGTCCATCCTTCCGTAAAACTCGCCCTCGTTTCAGTAGTGATATGGACGAGTCTGATACTAAAGGCCCATCCGACAGCAAAATTCGCCCTCATTTTAGCAGCGACACCGAAGAATCGGAGGAAGAAGACCCGTCTTACAACAGCTGTGCTAATTGGGCTCTCATACAAAAAGCGAACCCAAGAGAGACCTTTGAAGTTACGGAAGGGTCCCTAGCCGTCACATGGGTGTCAGAACAGATGTGCAAAGAGCTTGATGCATTATCAGTCTCCACCATGGACCAGCTGAAAACCTTCTACATTCTCGAGAGGAAAAGTGGACAGAAGGGCATCCTGTTTCATGGGTCAAATTCTGTCGTGCACCCGGACGATTTTTCTGTCACGTGCCTTCCATATGAAAGAGGCATAAGAGCCATCCTAAACCCCAGATATTATGCGTCCGAGATGCTGGAATATTTTAAGAAGTGCGGATGTCGGTTATATCAAACAGACTCTGAAGCGAAGTTTTATGATGGGTTGTGGCATCCGCCTCAGGTCCGAGCACTCATTGATGGACGAATCCCAGATAGACGGGCCATAGGTTTCATTCAACCTGATGTCAAAGTATGCTACATGATCCATGTTGTTGAAGCCAGCGAAGTGTCAAATGATGAAGACGAGCTAGCCGAGCCAAAAGAAGCCTCTTGAGAGCTCGAAGATGGCGGACAAGCAACCTTCGATGGGCTAACCGAGATCGATTTGGGAACGCCTGATAATTCAAGGCCGACCTACATCAGCTCACTCTTATCAGAGAAAATGAAAGAGCAGATAATCTCCCTGCTGCATGAGTTCGCCGACTGCTTTGTGTGGACGTACAAAGAAATGCCTAGCCTCTCCATGAAGTGGCCGTGCATAAGCTGACTATATCTCCTGATGCCAAGCCAGTCAAACAAGCTCCTCGAAGAATGAGAAGGGAGCTGGAAGAAAAGGTCATCGCGGAAACCAAGAAACTCATCAATGCCGGTTTCATCAGAGAAGAGAAATATGCGGACTGGATCGCATACATCGTCCCAGTGAAAAAGAAGAATGGGCAAATCTGAGTCTGCGTCGATTTTAGAGACCTTAACAAGGCATGCCCTAAAGACTACTTCTCGTTACCGGTCATGGAAATGATGGTCGACAATATCTCAAATTATGAGTTGTTCACCCTCATGGATGGCTCGTCTGGGTATAATCAGATAAAAATGTCGTTTGAGGATGAGAAGCATACAACATTTCGAACCCCAATCGGCATATACTGTTACAAAGTGATGTCGTTTGGACTGAAGAATGCATGCGCCACATATCAAAGGGCAATGACAAAGATCTTTGACGACTTAATCCATAAAGTTGTCGAATGTTATGTCGATGACTTGGTCGTCAAGACTAAAGCTAAGGCCGATCAAATCCAAGACCTCAGAACCGTTTTCACTAGACTGAAGGAATGCAATCTAAAGATGAATCCTCTGAAGTGCGCTTTTGGCGTGTCGTCGGGAAAATTCTTGGGCTTTATAGTTCGACATCGGGGGATCGAAGTTGACCCATCAAAGATAAAGGCCATTATGAAGATGCCTCCACCAAAGAATCTGACGCAATTAAGATCCTTTCAAGGCAAGCTCGCTTGCATACAAAGATTCATCTCAAACCTATCAGAAAGATGCAGGCCCTTCTCGAAGCTCATGAAGAAAGGAGCTCCTTTCGTCTGGGATGCTGAAAGTCAAGAAGCGTTCGAAAATATCAAACAGTACCTGTTGCACCCTCCAGTGCTTGCTTCTCCCATTCCAAATAAACCAACGATTCTCTATACTGCCGCACTAGATGAGTCACTCAGTGCACTCCTCGCCCAGAACAATGAGGAGGGAAAAGAGAATTCCCTCTACTACCTTAGTCGAACGTTAGTCGGGGCAGAACATAACTATTCCCCGATCGAAAAGCAGTTCCTGGCCCTAATATTTGCCGTGAAGAAGCTAAGATACTATCCTCTCGCTCATCGGGTTATGTTGATCTCCAAGGTCGACCCGCTTAAACACTTAATGACCAAAGCAAGTCTAGCCGGCAGAATGGCAAGATAGGTTATCATACTGCTTGAATTCAACATAGTCTATACTCCTCAGAAAGTAGTAAAAGGACAAGCCCTTGCTGAATTCCTTGATGCTCATCCCATACCAGAAGGGTCGCCACTCAATTGCGAGTTACCCGACGAACAGGTGCTGCATCTCGAAGATAACGAATCATGCTGGGAGCTCTACTTCGATGGGGCCTCATCAATAAGGAGCTCCAGCAAATCAAGCATCCTGCAGATAAAAGCAGGGATAAGATTGGTGTTCATCACGCCATCGATGGGAACCCTACGACGTTCTTTTGCTCTCATCGAGCTTCGTACAAACAACGAGGCTGAGTACAAAGCTCTGATAGCTGGTCTGAAGTTCGCCATAGAAACGGAAATCCTTCGGCTATGGGTCTACGGTGATTCCCAGCTTGTCGTCAACCAAGTAAGCGGCGACTATAAGATATACAAACCCGAGTTAACTCAGTACAGAAGTCGGGTGGTGGATCTCATGAAACAGTTCACCCACATTGAACTGATGAGAGTCCTCGGGGTGTTGAATGGAAAAGCCGACGTACTCGCTCACTTAGCCAAGGAGCTGGCTGATCCTGATATGGATGAGATTCTGATAATAGTCAGAAGCCGGCAAATTCTACCTCCAGTCTCTTTGCGTGAAGAAGGAAGCATAGAACAAGAGAACAATCCTGCCGAAGAACCTCTGATGATTCAAGACGAGCCCTATTAAAGAGAACCCTTCATAGAGTACCTCCGATACGACAAGCTGCCCAAAGAAAAATCTGTGAGAATTTAGCTGAAGAAAAGAGCTCTCCGATACGTATTTGTAAATAATACGCTATACCGAAGATCATATGACCAACTCTGACTCAGGTGTCTGTCATCACCCGAAGCCTAAAAAGTCATGAAAGAAGTTCACTCATGCGTCTGCGGAGCTCACCAGTCCAGCCCTAAAATACGGCTTCAAATCAAACGACTTGGATATTACTGGCCTACCATGATAAGGGATTGCGAAGAGCATGCAAAGAAATGTCACCTCTGCCAAATTCACGGTGACTTCATTCACAAGCATCCTAATTCCCTGTATCCTACGGTGGCGTCATGGCCCATCAAAGTTTGGGGCACCGACATAGTTGGTCCAATTGATTCTCCGTCATCTAAAAGCCACCGGGCGTGCCAGAATCTGTTTCCCGCTGAAAGACGCGGCGGACGTCTTGCCTGAATTTCGGGTTTGATGCAAATTGGTGCTATCCGTCCACCTCTCTGAAGATACCAAGTTGATTTATGGCACCATGTATCGAAGGTTTAAACGGATGCGGCCGATGTAGCAGACTTCGTCAGATTCCCCCTCGTTTAAGGGGTTTTTGATTGTGGGGACGCTCTTCCCTGCAGGCGTAAGCCCCTGGAGTTAATTACGCTACCGCGTCGCGGTAACAACTTTCTCCTTCTCCATATGGTTACTTCGTGTCATGGGTGTTTGTTTTGTGTTTGGTTGCCCGTGGATTGTATACGGAGACTAATTTATGTTATCGCCCATAGGGCGCGGACTAGTCCAAATCCGTCTCTTTCTTAGATTTAGGTTTAGGGGGGTTGGATTTAAGGATACGTCAGCCTTATTTGAGACTAAGATCAACTTAAACGTTTGTTAAGGATACGTTAGCCTAATTTTAGACTAAGATCAACTTAACGGGATCGTTTATATCCAGTAAGAGAGCAATTGGGCTCTATTGTTTAGTTTAGTGACATTACGGTCGATAATTAGTTTAAGGACATTACGGTCCATTGTTATTTTAAGGACATCTCGGTCCAATGCTAGTTTAAAGACATCGCGGTCAAGGTTAAAGACATCATAGTCCCTGGGTTTAAGGACCCCACAGTCCAATGTTAGTTTTAAGACATCACGGTCGAGATTAAGGACATCATAGTCCATGAGTTTAAGGACCGCACAATCCAACGTTAGTTTAAAGACATCACGGTCGAGGTTAAGGACATCATAGTCCGTGAGTTTAAGGACCCCACAGTCCAACGTTAGTTTAAAGACATCACGGTCGAGATTAAGGACATCATAGTCCGTGAGTTTAAGGACCTCACAGTCCAACATTAGTTTAAAGACATCACGGTCGAGGTTAAGGACATCATAGTCCGTGAGTTTAAGGACCTCACGGTCCAACGTTAGTTTAAAGACATCACGGTCGAGGTTAAGGACATCTTAGTCCATGAGTTTAAAGACCTCACAGTCAAATGTTAGTTTAAAGACATCACGGTCGAGGTTAAGGACATCATAGTCCATGAGTTTAAAGACCTCACAGTTAAATGTTAGTTTAAAGACATCACAGTTGAGGTTAAGGACATCAAAATCCATGAGTTTAAGGACCCCACAGTCCATAGAGTGTGTGGTTGTCGGGACCCGTCACCTCTCTGAAGACGTTGAAGGATTACAACGACAAATCAAAGGAGTGGAGAGATGTACCCTTGAACCAAAGTGAATTAAGTGATCTGTAGTCCAATTTGGAACTAAGATCAATTAATTATATTATGAGCACATTGGCTCAGTTAATTCTGAATTGAGAACTTATGGCCAGCTTGGGCTAAGTCCAATTAGATTTAAAATGTTAGTCCTTTGTTCGGTAGGCTGGCCCGTTATCGGAGATAATCCATCGCGGAGTTCCAAACCGATAAAAGACGCGCGTCTTGAAGAAATGGAGGATATTCTCCGTCTTCACTTCTCTTAGCAGTACAGCTTCTGCCCACTTGGAGAAGTAATCAGTTGTCGCCAAAATGAACCGATGTCCTCTGGACGATGCCGGTTCGATGGGGCCGATTATGTCAGTTCCCCACATTTCGAACGGCCAGCTAGCCACCGTTGGATTTAGTGGATTTGGATGCTGATAGATAAAATCCCCATGGATCTGGCACGAGTGGCATTGCTTCGCATACTCGAGGCAGTCTTGGATCATCGTGGGCCAATAATAACCCATCCATTTGATCTTCAGCTTCATCTTCGGCCCGGCTTGGTGAGGACCGCAGAGTCCATCGTGAGTTTCTTGGGCGACCCTCTTTGCTTCTTCAGGTCCCAGGCATCTTAACCACAGAGAATCAAATGACCTCTTGTACAGAGTATCATTGACGAAGGCAAAAGACAGAGCTCGTTTCATAAGCTGATGTCTTGAGGACGCATCTTCGGGCGCTCGACAGGATTTGAAGTAGTCTATAAAGACTTCTCTCTAATCCTCAGTTGTTTCTTAGTCTTTTACTTGTAGAGCCGCTGGCTTGGTCGCTCCTTTTTCGTCCGACGACTCCGGAGTTATTTCTGCCGGTGCGAGAACCCGACGGCTTTGTACCACGATTCTTACGTCATCGAGGTTTTCGTCAGCCAGTTCTTTAGCAAGCTTGGCTAACGCATCCGCCTTGCTATTTTCCGTATGCGGTATGCTTTCCAAGGTGTAGGAAGGAATTTGAGTCAGCAGTTGCTGTACTCTCTCGCCGTACTTCATCAGTTCTGGTTTGCACGTTTGATATTCACCGTTTACTTGACTGACGACCAGCTGGGATTCTCCGTATATGAGAAGGTCTTCAATCCCCATGTCGATGGCGATCTCGAGACCTGCTATCAAGGCTTCATACACGGCTTCATTGTTTGTCCTCGGCTCTGTTAAGGAGAAGGCAAAGCGCATTATCCCTCCTTTTAGAGTTACGAAGATAAGGCCTACCCCTGATTTAATTATGGAGGTGTTTTGTTCGTGCTTCTTCATGGAGGATGCTCCATCGAAGTAAAGTTCCCACCGGGTATCACTTCCGTCGATTGTGTCAAATGCATGTTCGTCTGGCAGTTCGCAATTCAAGGGAGAACCGGCAGGTATCGGATGCTCAGCGAGGAAGTCGGCGATGGCCTGGCCTTTCACTGCCTTAAGAGGTTGATAAGTTATTGAGAACTCCATCAAGAGCAAGGCCCACATAGCGAGCCACCCCGTCAATATGGCCTTTGACATCAAATATTTGAGAGGATCCACCTTCGATATGAGACGGACTTCATGCGCCAATGCATAGTGCCTGAGTTTTGTTATCGCGAAGATCAATGCCAGGCAGTGTTTTTTGATGGGAGAATAATTGCTTTTTGCCCCCAGCAGAACTCGACTCAAATAGTAGAGAGCTCTTTCTTTCCCTTGGTCGTTCTCTTGTGCCCATAATGCTCCTAAGGAACCTTCAAGGGCGGTCGTATACAGAATGAGAGGCTTTCCATTGACCGGAGCAGCCAGCACTGGCGGGTTCTGCAGGTATTGCTTGATTTCGTCTAGTGCAATTTGGCATTTGTGATCCCAGACGAAAGGGGTTCCCTTCTTCATCAGGTGACTGTAAGGACGGCACTTGCCTGAGAGATTGGCTATAAATCGCCGAATATACGCTAGCTTCCCTTGGAGAGACCGCAATTGCTTGAGAGTCCTTGGCGGGGGCATCTCCATAATTGCCTTGATATTTGACGGATCTATCTCGATGCCTCGGTGTCGGACGATGAATCCTAGGAACTTGCTCGAGGAAACTCCGAACGCGCATTTGAGAGGGTTCATCTTCAAGTTGTATTGCCGGAGGCATTGAAATACGATCTTCAGATGCTCGAGATGTTCCTCGTATGATTTGCTTTTAACAACGAGGTCGTCGATATAGCATTCGACGATTTCATGTATGAGGTCATCGAAGATCTTCGTCATGGCCCTCTGATAGGTGGCACCGGCATTCTTTAGACCGAAAGGCATCACCTTATAGCAGAATATACCCAGACGGGTCCAGAAAGCGGTGTGCTTCTGGTCCTCGGGATGCATCTTTATCTGATTGTATCCTGACGAGCCATCCATAAAGGAGAAGACTTCGTGAGTGGACGTATTGTCTATCATCAGCTCGGTGACCGGTACTGGGAAGTCGTCCTTTGGACAGGCTTTATTGAAATCCCGGAAGTCCATACATATGCGCACCGTCCCATTTTTCTTCATCACCGGGACGATGTTGGCGATCCAATCAGGATATCGAACCTCTTGGATAAAACCGGAGTTGATTAGTTTCTTGACCTCGGCATTGAAGCTCATCTCAAGCTCGAGCCGCATTCTTCTCGGTGCTTGTTTGATCGGCTTGACGTCCGGATATATCGTCAATTTGTGCATAGCAATCTCTGGATCTAATCCTGGCATTTCGGAATAGTTCCATGCGAAGCAATCTTTGTGCTGCATGAGCACGTCTTTTAGCGCAGCCATCCTTTCTTCAGACAGCAACTCACTGACGAATGTCGGTCGCGGGTCACTTGCCGTTCCCAAATCAATTTTCTTGAGGTTATTTGCAGTGGTATGTATTCCATCTTCCAACTCTTTTGGCGCCGGTAGAAACTCTGAGATCACTTCGTCATCATCGTTTTCGAAGCACCAGGGGAGGTCATCCCTATCCTCAGGCCCTTCTTTTGATAGTGTTATCATATGACAGGTACGAGCTCGCTTCCAAGACCGATGTTGATCTGGTTCTATTCTCACTGTATGCATGGTTTTTGGTTCGTGCTTCTGCGGAGGAGTTATCCTCCAACTGCTAGATAGAGCGAACTTGCCAAGCTGATATTGGTCTTCGACCCAATTCTTGAAGGTGAAGCAGTCTTCGAGAGGATGTTCTATCGCTTGGTGATAAGAGCAATAGTCTGGGTGAGAGATCTCGTTGGCTTGCTCGGGGTGTTTGGACTCCGGAAGCGTAATCATTCGATGTTTTATGGCAAGATCAAGTATCTTCCGTGTTTTGTTCTGAGGAAAAAAGTATGCTCGACCCATCTTCTTTATAAAAGACGACTCCGGATTGCTCGATTCCCGATCGCGCGGCTTCTTGGTCCCGCTTTGTCGCTCTCGAACGCTTTTCCCGCTCTTTGATTTATTCTTGCCTCTGTGTCGGGCCTTTTGTATGACGGGTTGATAAGGAAGAGCATTGCTGTTCTCCGCGGTTTGTTGGAGGAGGCGCTGTGTCCTAGCTTTTTCGTTAATGGCCATCTCGCGGTTATGGTCATCCCGGATCATTTGACCCGCTTCCCTTACTAGCATGCCCATTCGTTCTTCAAATGGCGGACTCGGCGCTTTGATGACTGGATCTTGTTTTGGTTCAGGATCAGCATCTTTTAACAGGGCGTCCTCTTCTTCATCGAAGTCATATATGACGTAGCTACCATGGACTCGTTCCTATTTCCTGGATTGGACATATCCGAGCCCAACCATTTCCATTCTTCCGTTGGGCAGCTTTCGTTGAGTCCCGGGGACGTCCCAAATCCTGTTGTAGAATCGAGCTTGTCGAGTGGTCTGTCTGAAAGGTACCTCTTGGCGCTTCAATAGCCTTTTCAAGCCTTCCGTGTAATATCTAGGCAGACGGATGGGCTGGAGCCTGTCGAGCGTAGAATCGGCACCATACCAAACTTCTTTTTCCACTTTAGTTTCCGTGGATTGATAAAAGAGGATCACCTTTTCATCTCTTCGCCTGGGAGGGACGTAGAATGTCTGCAGTTCTTGCACACTACAAGTTTCAAGTGTATCGAGATCCTTATAATGCTCTTGTGGAACCATGGTAATTTGCAGACTCTGATTATCGCCAGCGAAGGCTTGTATTGATGGCCGAGCGGAAAATATAGCGTTAACTCGTCTTCTGAGTCGCTGCCGAAGATCAACATAGGGGCGGACGATCCCGGGTTGTTGCGTTGAGGCGGCCCTGAATAAACTATCTCTTCCTCCTGCTCGGTGTCACTCACGAAGATTGGAATAGTGGTGATAGCTTTGTCCTTCGGTTTGTGACATCTCTCCGTGTCCTCGAAATCTGGTAAGAAGTATTTTGAATCTTCATACTTTCGGACTTCGTTCACGGAGAATGGGTTCAACTCCCCAGTCACAGTGTACTCGAGACCATCCTTGAAGTATTTCATACACTAATGTTGTGTAGAAGGGATGATGTTGTACTCGTGTAACCAAGGCCGGCCGAGCAAAGCATTGTAACATGTCTTGGCGTCAATAACGTGGAATTTAATATCCGGGACAAGTAACCCGAAGCGTAACGTCAATATCACAGACCCGAGAGTCCATGATGACTAGGAGTCGAAACCGGAGATAGTGATTTTATCACGAGCGAGGTGCTGAATGCTCATGCAGATTTCCTTCAACACTCGCACGTTGAGGAGATTGACGGAGGACCCATTGTCGACCAGGATCTTACCTATTTTGACATCATGGCAGTATCCGGAGACATATAGGGGACGGTTATGCTCGCACGTCCCAAGGAGGAGATCTTCATCGCCGAAGGTGATATCGGCTGTGTGTACTTCTTCCAGCTCGTCTTTCATCCTTTCTTCGGCGAGGAAAGCTTGGAATTGCTCTGGCTCTTGTAGCGCCTTGATCGATGAATCTCTTGCTTTTTTCGATAGTAAAAGGGCGTCGAGAATGCTGAGCTACGAGGGTAATTTCCTCAAGTGCTCCAGAACGTTGTAGTCCACCTTACTTTTCTTTGGCGGGTCCTTGGCGGTCAGCTTTTCAACAGCTTGGTCATCAAGGATGATATTTTCAGAGACCTTTTCTTTTCCCTTATCTTTTCTATTTGTGGGTCCGATATTCTTTTCTGGAAGTGTACGATTGTGCAGCTAAATATTTTCACATGTCTTCGGTTCTTCCTCTTTTCCCGAGGTGGATTCTTTAAAGAGAGGGCCAAGAGTCATCTCTTCATCGGAATCGCTCCCGAAGGTGAGGACCTGCGATCCCCCGGCGTTGACCGTGTGACAGTTGCCGGTAATTCTTTTATGCTCCTCGGTCGTATTTCTCTGCTTCCGACGAGTTTCGCGCTTCATCCGCTTAAAATGTTGCCGGTGAGCAACACATCCCTCCCACCATCTTTTAAAAGCGTTGCAGCCTTCGGTGGGGTGTGCCATCTTTCGATGATATAGGCAGTAACTAGGATGCATCTCTGCTTCACCGAGAATGTTTCCTTCGGAGGGTGGTAGCTTCACCCCCATTGCTATGGCTTTAGCAAACCTTTTCCTCGTCTTGAACTTTTTTTTATCCGCGACAGATGTCTTTTGATTCGGCGGGAATGTCTCGACTTTTTCGTCCAGTCGCCGGCGCTTGGCCTTTTCAAATATGGCCATCTCACGCTCCTGATCGGCATTATTTTTCAGAAAAGCTTCGTTTAAGAATGCGTCGATCATTTCGTCTGATGGCCCTGAAAGTTCCGGTTCAGGATTTGCCCCCAGTTTCTCGGTGTAAGGAGCTTCTTCATCGTTTATCGATGAGTGAGAGATCACATGGCAACTTGCTACGTAATCCTCAGATCCATCCGATGAGTCTTCTCCATCATCTCCGTCTTCAAGGACGTGGCCGAGGAACTCTTGGAGCGTGATTGGAGTCCGCGCCTTCTGGTTATATTCTTCCAGCGCATCAATCGTTTTTTGCAGGTCCGTGCGCTTATCGCCAGGTTTCACGGGCTTCTTGGATTTCTTCTTCTTTTTCGAAGATTTTGACGGCTGGGTGTGAACACTTTGGCTATCACCACCAATCTTTAGAGTTGGGCGTGGCTTCAGCATTCCTTCGATGATCTGGGGTTCTAGCAGATTCTTCCACTTGATCGCCGGGCATGTTTGGAGCTCATTCAGCATTCTTTTGGTTTTGGCTGAAAGAACGACCTCCCATGGAGCTTCTTCAACAAAAGAGCACGATACCCCCGGTGCATCCGTCTTTTTAGGAGTGTGCGGTTGTGGTGGGCTTGCTTTCCACTTCTCAGATAGCGCAATCTTGCCTTGTAGGTACCGATCCTCGATCCATCCCTTAAAGACGAAGAAATTTTCGATTGGATGGCTTACCGTTTGGTGGTAAGGGCAATAATTGGGATTATTCGCTTCGCCGGGTTGCAATGGTCGCTTTGGATTCGGCAAATTGATATTCGCCGGCTCG
The DNA here is from genome assembly GCA_030015575.1 of Agapanthus africanus. Lineage (NCBI taxonomy): Eukaryota > Viridiplantae > Streptophyta > Magnoliopsida > Asparagales > Amaryllidaceae > Agapanthus > Agapanthus africanus. The sequence continues at coordinate 692,567,002 of CM057342.1, read as the reverse complement.
AAGAGCCTCTTCGTTTCGTCCTGTGGGAACGAGTAAGGACACTTCATTTTCTCATTATAATAGCGCCGTCTCTCTTCCAACTGATCCGTTAGTTTTGAGGCACTGGGTTGTTGTTGGGTATTTGCAACGAAGGTCGCCTTCCCTTTACCCTTTTCGTTTTGCGGTTCCGGCTTTGGAGGAGACGGTCTATGCCCTATCTGGTCTATCTGGGCTAGCTTGTCGATTAGAGCCTGGAACGTGGTCGGTTTGAAAAATATCATGAATTGTGAAATAGTTGCATGAGGGTCTAGAGTGCCCACGAACATGCCCACCGCCGGTGCTTCTTCGATGCGCTGTTCGCACTTCGACCACAGATTCCGCTATTGGATTGCGTACTGAACCCACGTCTCGCCCGGCTTCACCCTGGCATTGATCAATGTCGTTATTGGGGTGCGTTCACTAGCACTTGCGAATCGCTGGGTGAACAACAACTCCATTTCTGCGAAAGTTTTGACGGAGTCGTTTGGATGTTCGGAGTACCACTCAAACGCCGTCTCCGATAAGCTGCCGACGAATTGGCGGAGCAGAAGTTTATCATCGCCACTGGTGTTGCCACAAAGAGCCCTGAACTGAGCGACATGTTGATGGGGATTGCCTGTCCCCTTGTACACATGGAATTTAGGGATCGTGTAGCCCGGCGGGTACTTTATTTGATCGTACCAGCCTGGATACGGTCGTCCAGTTCTAACAATTTGCCCAGCCGCTTCATTCGCCTGGTGAACTCGTATCTGCTGAGTGATGTAATCATCCAGGGCGGACTTGATAATAGTTTCTTCCTTGGCTGCTGAAAGAGCCGGAGGTGGATTTGATGTTTCTCTTCTATCATCTTCAATTATTACTGGAGGATCTTCGGCTGGAGGGTCCGGTTGGATCATCATGCCCACCATATCCTGGAATAGAAGGGCCATTTGCTTTATATTGGCCGCTTGTTCCGCGGCCTCTTTGTCCTTCTTCTCAAGCATTCTCCGAAGGAATTCAGCATCAGTTTCCTGCTCATGGTGTTGCTCCGAAGATGCCTCTGAGCTTGTTTTCGTTCCTGTGAGTGCGGCCATAGCTGTTAACATCTCTTGGATCTTTTGTTGTTGTTGCTCCTGAGCCTTAGTCACTGATCGCGTAAGCGGACGATGACCTGTGGAGATACGGCTATCCTTTTTTCCGGATGCCATATAGACGGTATGCACCACCATGCCCCCAGACTTAGGGCGTTTGGGCTCAGCGTTTTTGTGGTCCGTCACGTTCACAGGGGCTTTCTTTGGCCTCCTTTTCTTTTGAGTAGTTGATGTTGAGGGGGCCATTGCAGCGAGCATCCAAGTAGTTGCCGTTCTTTGTGGCTTGACAGGACAGTTCTCTTCCTGTTGAACCTTCACCTTTTTCTGTCGGCGAGGGTAATCTTGATCAATCACCGACTTCTGGACCCGTCGCTATACTTTGTAAACTTTGAAGGACAGCCGCTGAGGGGGCTGCTCTAGCTTTATTTCTGTGACAGTCTCCACCGGTGGCAAAGATCTTTTCAGTACGGCGGTAGGCGAGTTCCTGCACACCTTGTTCAGCAACTCAAAGTTGTTCCCGGTTGGAACAGCAGCATTGACTTCCACCGTTGGGGCTGGTGGAGTTAGCCCAAAGGGGGAGTTGCCCCCAGCCTTCCTTACTCGGCGACATCGAGCGTGTCGAGATGTTGGGGTTGGTTCGGGGATGGGGATGGCTTTGTCTTGCCCCCTGTTCAGGTGAGGCGCCGCCGGTGCCAGCCTCTTGAAGACTGACGTCTTTTGAGTAGCGACATCCAATCTGTCAAAAACAGACCTTTGAGCAGGCACAGGAGCCGGGGTGGGAGCTAGAACAGTCAGTCTTGTAAAGGGTTTGACCCTTTAGCAGGCGAAGCCGCCTTGACGACTTGGGGAGCACGGTTGGTTAATCTTTTCGGAATAACCTTTTCTTGAATTGTAGGCTTCATCATGGGCCCATAGGAACTTTGGCCCAATCTGGCGAAGACTGAGGTGCTGGAACTGGACGACCCGTCGAGAGGGGCCGCAGTAGCTGTAAGCCGATCGAAGACCGACTTCTTGGGAGCTTCTGGTGTTGGTACCGGGGTGCTGAAGCTCATCGGTGGGAGCATAGTCCTAAAGAACAATCCGGTGGTGGCCTGAGTCACCTAGTCTACCGGCATCGTGAACAAGGAGGTTGCCCATAGGCTATACCTCCAGATGAGGCGAAGCGCGAGTTACAATTGCAGTTGGAACACTTCGAGCAGGTGAACGCCATTGATCCTTTGCTTTCTGCATCAAGCAAAACACCAAATCTTAGTATCTCGAAACCCAAGGGCAACCATTAGCAAACCGCGATTCGTTCGCGAATACGACACACGAAGTGTGGAGTGAAAAGAGGAAAAGGTCCCACCGGGCGTGCCAGAATCTGTTCCCCGCCGAAAGACGCGGCAAGAGACGCGACGGATGTCTTGCCTGAATTTCGGGGTAGATGCTAATTGGTGCTATCCGTCTACCTCTCCGAAGATGCCAAGTTGATTTATGGCACCATGTATCGAAGGTTTAAACGGATGCGGCCGATGTAGCAGACTTCGTCAGATTCCCCCTCGTTTGAGAGGTTTTTGATTGTGGGGAAGCTCTTCCCTGCAGGCGCAAGCCCCCGCAGTTAATTACGCTACCACGTCGCGGTAACAACTTAAACGGGATCGTTTAGATCCAGCAAGAGAGCAATTGGGCTCTATTGTTTAGTTTAGTGACATTGCGGCCGATAATTAGTTTAAGGACATTACGGTCCATTGTTAGTTTAAGGACATCTCGATCCAATGTCAGTTTAAAGACATCGCGGTCAAGGTTAAAGACATCATAGTCCCTGGGTTTAAGAACCCCACAGTCCAATGTTAGTTTTAAGACATCACAGTCGAGGTTAAGGACATCATAGTCCGTGAGTTTAAGGACCTCACTGTCCAACGTTAGTTTAAAGACATCACAGTAGAGGTTAAGGACATCATAGTCCATGAGTTTAAGGACCTCACAGTCCAACGTTAGTTTAAAGACATCACGGTTGAGGTTAAGGACATCATAGTCTGTGAGTTTAAGGACCTCACAGTCCAACGTTAGTTTAAAGACATCACGGTCGAGGTTAAGGACATCATAGTCCGTGAGTTTAAGGACCTCACAGTCCAACGTTAGTTTAAAGACATCACGGTCGAGGTTAAGGACATCATAGTCCATGAGTTTAAAGACCTCACAGTCAAATGTTAGTTTAAAGACATCACGGTTGAGGTTAAGGACATCATAGTCCATGAGTTTAAAGACCTCACAGTCAAATGTTAGTTTAAAGACATCACGGTCGAGATTAAGGACATCATAGTCCATGAGTTTAAGGACCCCACAGTCCATAGAGTGTGTGGTTGTCGGGACCCGTCACCTCTCTGAAGACGTTGAAGGATTACAACGACAAATATCAAAGGAGTGAAGAGATGTACCCTTGAACCAAAGTGAATTAAGTGATCTGTAGTCCAATTTGGAACTAAGATCAATTAATTATATTATGAGCACATTGGCTCAATTAAGTCTGAATTGAGAACTTATGGCCAGCTTGGGCTAAGTCCAATTAGATTTAAAATGTTGGCCCTTTGTTGGACCATTAGACATTTGTCTGGTTTCAGCCCACATTATTTAGCAATGCTAAACAAGAGTTTGAGGGCTTTGGTAACATTTTTATCTGTGATTGAGCAGTAGACATTATAGCTATGATTTTTACTCAATTTTGAATGGGAGGCTTTGCCTCTGGAAAATTAACCAATTTGGTTAAAACTAGTGTTAAACACTAGATAACAACAGTGTTAAACACTGAAAATAAAGCTCTCAAATTAATGTTAAACACTAAAAGATAATCAGTGTTAAATACTGGAAATATAATCCCCAAATTAGTGTTAAACACTAGAAAGTAGCAGTGTTAAACACTGGAAATAAGGTTTTCAAATTGGTGTTAAACACTAAAAATAAAGTTCTCAAATTAGTGTTAAAACACTAAAGAAAAAGGGGTCACGTGTGGACACGTGAGGACACCCAGAGGTAGGACCAGATCCCTTTACTTCGTTATGCAATTAAGTGTTAAACACTTTTTTATTTTTTTATTTTTTAGCATCACGTGTTGGCACGTGATGGACATCTGTGCGCTGATCACTAAGGCATTTGCTAAGAGGTCACGTGTTAACACGTGAGAGCACCCAAAGTTTCTATTTCCTTTGCTTTTTCTTTCTGTGTTTTTGTAGGTCACGTGGGAGCACGTAAGGTGTTGTCTCAGAGCTTTTTCTACTCATCTTTGGGGGATCTGTTCAGGGGTCACGTGGGGACACGTGACTTTAGTCTTTTGCATGCATGGAGATCTTTTGAGTTCTCTGTTATTTTTAAGAATTAAATTCTCTGTAGGGTTAAACCCTAATTATGATTTTGGAGGAATTAAATTCCTATTGTGAAAGAATTAAATTCTTATGCAGGGTTAAACCCTAATTTCTTTAGAGGAATTAAATTCCGATATATGTAAAAGAATTAAATTCTTGTATAGGGTGAAACCCTAATTTCATTTTAGGAGGAATTAAATTCCTGTGAATTTGAGAGAATTGAATTCTCAATTAGGGTTAAACCCTAGTTCTGTCCATCTTGAAGGAATTAAATTCCTATAAATCTTGAGAGAATTAAATTCTCAATTAGGGTTAAACCCTAGTTTCATATCTTGAAGGAATTAAATTCTTGTAAATCTTGAGAGAATTAAATTCTCAATTAGGGTTAAACCCTAGTTTCATCTTGAAGGAATTAAATTCTTATAAATTTGAGAGAATTAAATTCTCTGAACTCAGTCCTCCCTCTAAGTCTTGGATCTACATGGCAAAATCTCAACCCGATGAGAATTAAATTCTCAACCTATGGGGAGATTTGCTTCTGCAGATCTTCAACCAGAGGAAGAACTAAGTTCTTTTTTGCAGAAGAGTCAAACTCTTAGATTTTGAGAATTAAATTCTCTATTTGAAGTTTTGATCCCCTTTCTTTTCTCACCTAGGGTTTTCTTTGTTGAGAATTAAATTCTCCTTTCTTTTCTCTCTGAAATTTCAAGATTCCAAAATTCTATATCTCCAAAATTCTCTCTCCCTTTTTCTCCTCTTGGCTCCTATTTATAGGAGAAGGAAAAGAATCAATTTGTTTAATAAATCTTTCATTGAAAGATTTTGTTTGTTTTCATAATTAATACGATCCTTTAGATCATTCAGTGAATTTTATTCACCGTTGGATTTTCAATCCAAAGATATTCTGTTTGTTATTTTCGGTGAGATTTAGGAAAATCTTTCCTTGTCTAAGATTTTTCCATAAATTGGTGATATTTAATCACCCCTGGATTTTTAATTCAACGGTTCCCCCTAATCCTTTTCCATTTGGAAAGATTTTAGAGAAATTTAGAATTTTAATTCTATTAAGTTATAAGACTTTCAAAGCCTGTCACGTGCTGGCACGTGACCCTTGGTCACGTGTGAGCATATGACCCTTGGTCACGTGGGAGCACGTGACCCTCAATTGGAGTCTTTTCTCAGCCGCTTGTTTATACTTTTTCTTGACAGAATTTAATTCTGTAAAGACGTCACGTGTCAACACGTGTCCTTTGGTCACGTGTCAACACGTGATACCTCATTGAGGTAACACCTGATTTTTAATCAGGGAACAAATACCCCCACAGCGTTGCTCTCACGTGTCTGTACGTGAGTGCAACGCTGTCACTTTTGTGACCGTTGGATCTATCTAGGGAATCGGGGAGATGAAGCGTTTCCATCACATCCTATAAATGCAGGGGTCTCTTCAGAAGCGCCTCCACTCTTTCATCTTCTTCCTTGCAAACTTTTTTCTTTTTGAGAATTTAATTCTCGTTCTCAGAGCTTAGTTCTCTGTTCCAAAATTTTCAGAGTTTAACTCTGTTTAAGAAAGACCCTTCTCTTCAGGTAAGGCTTTGGATGATCGAAGAACTTTCATACAGATAAAACTCTTCGAATTTTAAATCCACATCAAGGATTTTCCCCTTTAATCAAGAACCCATTTTTAAGTTCTTTTTAAAAAAAACAGAAAACCATTCAATCTTTAATCAACAGACCCTTTAGGGTTTCTCTGATCTTCAGTGGGCTAATAGTGGTGTTTGTCTTTTCCATGGAATTTAATTCCATCTAAAAAAGTTTTGGCTCTAAAAAATGTCTCTGGGAATTTAATTCCCCCCTTTTTTTAATAAGGAATTTAATTCCTATGAAGAACTCAGTTATTCCGATAGAACTTCATGGGTTTTCTTACCCTGAGGTGTCTTCTTCACAACCAAGAAGAAGAAGTTTGCAATGTTGCTTTCTAGGAATTTAATTCCCTTGATTCTGTTTGATTTGTCACAGAGTCCAAGATGGATTTCTTTTAGGGGAATGTGTAGGGTCATTTGAAATCCATTATTTATTTAATGAGAATCTTCCTTTTGTCTCATTATAATTGCCTTGCCTCATCATTAGCCAGCCGCCATCTTGATTTTGTGGGACCCATGTGTTTTGTAACCAATGGTCCCATAAGATGAGTCCTCTGTCGCTGTTTATATATATATATATATATATATATATATATATATAATCATATATATATATATATACACAGTTGGCTTCGCTTTAACAGTTTCCCCTTATTTTATTTCAGGTACGATGACGTCTGTTCCGTATTTCCCTTTCACCCGTTCGGAAGCCGCTTTTCCCCAATTGCCATCCGACGAGGAAGTGATGGCAATGATCAGGGCTCACGACCCGAATCGCACTAACTTACTTCTGTGGGGGACCTGGTATGGTCACATCATTCGGGGTCGCCAGAGTTTCCTTTGCGAAGTGCCGACATAGCCTACTTATCCGTTCCTGCCAATGGATCCTCCAAGGATAGTCTTTGCCGTGGAGATGCCGAATTGGACCCCGATGGGACAGCTTGAGCCTTCGATGACTGGCATCCCGAATCATCCTATCCCAGCCATAGATATTCTGGGACGCCGCATTTACCAGGGCGAGGCCCAACCATGGGGGAAGATTTACAAAGTAGGGCTCACTCCTCGACACCCCACGGGCTATCTTCTTTGGGCTCACTACATCCTGTCCGCCCATCGCGCGCGACTGCAGAGGGTTGGGCTTTACCAGGCGATATACGTGTCCCTCTTCCACTACCAATCTCCTCATGTTTGGTGGGTTAAGGCTTTCCTGAACCAGTGGAATCTCCCCACCAACACTTTCTTCCTAGGAGATCGCGAAGTTTTGATTTCCCTGGAAGAATTCCGCAAGATCTCGGGGCTGCCGATCAGGGGGACACTTTATGAGGAGCTGCTGCCTCCCGACGAGTACGTTTTTAAGACCGAGCCCGCAATGCTTGACGGCCTGTCTATCGAGAACGCCGTCCGACACAAGCGCCCGAGTTTGATCAAGGCTCTGGGCATCTTTGACAAACTGTTTACAGAATCTGAGGAGCAGGGCGTCACTTTTAAGAGTTTTATCGCTTGCTTCCTTCGCGAGGGTGTCCTATCGAAGACGGCTCCGAAGTTTGCGAACATTAATGACCCCTTTGGGTTTGTTTTGAACCAGCGGCCGACTAAGGAAGAAGATCTGCCGCAGTATTACATCCCTATCATGTCGGCGTTATCTTTCGAATCGATTGCTGCTCCCGGCATGGATGAGGAGACTTTCTTTGTGGGTTTTATCAGCGTCTGGCTCAGCTGGTTCGTCATCCCGATGCATCGCCGCTTCATGAGAGCCTCGGTTATCTACCCTGCTCATTGTATCGCTGAGGGGACACGGCTAGCCGTAGGCATCCCAGCGCTAGCGCATCTTTATCATGGGTTAGGCACCGCGGCTAATAGCTCAACTCTAGGTGTGGATGTGGTAAATTTCTCTCTTCATTACTTCACGTCTTGGATTGAGATGCACGTGTTGGGGTCTTTGCTGCGCACCAGAGACCCGAATTTTATGATGCCTACACTTTTCCGCGGCTCATGCGGCTAGTGGGTGCTTCTGCTCCTGACCCGACTCAGTCTGGGGCCATTCGCGTGTTGATTGCTCCCTATGCCAGTACGGGAGGATTGGTATTCGTTGATCGGGCCCTATCCTCTCCTTCAGGTCCAATTCAACAACTCCACGACTTGTCGAAAGAGGGGGCACCTTCTCTGAAGCCCAGGGAGGTCATGCATCTGTACGCGATCAGACCAGGTTATCTGGTATTTCGTCAGAACAGTGCGGCCCTTTTCATGCGGTATAATCCGCACCGCTTCGCCCGGCAGCTTGGATATGATCAGGGCGTCCCCTTCGAGGCTTTTACAGTTGCGCCGGTCCCTTCACCTGAAGCCGTTCGTGATGCTGCTCATCACTTTGTGAGGCTAAACACTGGTTCTTACTTCATGATTCCTGAAGCTGACCACATTCCCCGCTGTGTAGGATCCTTCACGTGCTGGTACCTTCATCGGGTCAGTCCGATTATTGCTGAGGAAAAGAGGGTACTTCTTGGATACGGTGCTCCTATTCCGGTTCAGGCCACGGGAGTTCCGCCGCGACTGCGTGCACCGGTCCGCTTTCCCCTGAGGGATACCAGTGTTGCGCTTATTCCGGAGGCATCGGAGGTGGACCTCACTCCTACAGTTGTATGCCATTGGATACCGATCGCGGGCTAATCGGGCTCCGGTGCAGTTCCATTGCCCGTGGCGTCGATAATGGCCGTGTCGTCCTCGGTAGCACCGCCAAGCGAGGGAGCTGGAAGCGAGGGTGTTGAAGGTGAGGTGGGTCGGCGCCATGCCAAAGTTCCACGAGGGAGGAAACGATCGTCTTCGGTGGTCGGTTCTGGATCAAGCGACGGAGGAGGACGGCTACCAATCTGCTCGACTCTTAGTAGAGTCTGAGCCCATTCTTCAGGATGAACCATTGGCTCTGCAAGAATCGGATGCTGGCTTACTCTTTCCGAGTTCAACTGTGGAGAAAGCCGCACAATTGGCTGAGGTTATAAGACGTTCGCAAGATGAGTCGGAGAACGTAAGGATTCCGAAGAAGTCCTACCCAGCCGTCATTTTTTATGAAGACCCTCTGTGGATCCGGCGACGATTCATCGGCCCTTTGAGATGAGGTGAAAGGGCCCTTAAACAGGCTGCTTCGGAGGACGCCGCGGATGCGCTTTCACCGTGGACCGGCGGCTACGAGTCCACCCTCGGACCTCGGCGAGCACACCTCCTTGAGAAGGAGCGTCGGCTTGAGCAAGCTATACTGAATCTTCCTTGCGCATTGGTATGTTCCTATATTTCTTTATAATACTTCATATTGTCTGCACGCGTATATATGTATTCTTATCCTTGTGTGAACTGTGCAGAGACTTCCGGCGATAGGGGAGGTTCCCACAGGTTCACTGACCCGTAGAGTCTGTTGATACCTCCCAGTGAAACCACTGCTCAGTGTGGAGGGGGTTGATGAGACTGTCCCTCTCGCGATAGAGCCTCCGGCAGTGGTTCCTGCTGCCCGAAGCACTTGCTCCCTCGGGAGAGGCACCTTTGGTGGTCGCCGTTCCAATGGGTCTACCTGAGGGCGGCCCAGAGGCTAGGATGGAGGTAGTTGAGGCTACCTTCCTTTTGTTGGTGTCACGCCCCGCTTCCCAGTGTACGGCGAAGTGGACGCGACAAGGTCCGCTACGTATGTACTTAGAAGTACATAAGCTAAGCGTAGCTAAGCAATATAAAGTAAATCACAAGAGACGAAAGATATAGAAATAACAGCAACTTTTATTAATAACATTCTTTGTACAATGCATGAAATGAAAATACAACTGAAATGAAAAGCAATGCCTAAACAGTGGCATAACAGAAAATGAATGAAAATACTGGAAAGAATAAGGTACAATATCTAAAGTTCGGGATCCTCTTGGAACTGCTCCAAATCTTCACCGGTGGGCTCGATCTCAGCTTGGTTCAACGCACCTGACGACATTCAAGAAGAAAGAAATAGAATGTCGTCAGCGAACAGGTCGCTTCGGTAAGTCCCAAGATAAAGAAGAATTAGGAAGACAGTGTAAAAGTATTTTCTAAAGTATTATATTGTTGAATATTATGGAACATTGTTTAACGCTGTTGTTTGTAGCTTGGTACAGAAGGATGCCAGTGTATACGAGGGGGATCTCTATATGCTAGAGATCAGGGCAAAAGGAAAGTACAAGGAACCGTTATGCCACGGTATAACAGCGATAGGATTCAGGTTAGGTGTCTTAATCTGACCACCTCGTGCCACCTTTAACACCTTCCGTACCAATCTACCCCTTAAACCCCGTAGTGTTTTAACAGTATTGTGGTATTGTATTGTGTAAGTTGGGTGACTCACCAAAACCATGATATCAGTAAACATGTTGTAACTGTATAATCAGGTAAATAGAATATCAGGATAATGGATGAATATCCATGGTTTGATTCAGTCATAATGAATATATTGTTAACTGGATTCAGGGATTCATGTATTCAAATTGTATTGTAATATAAAAGAATATAGATTGACTTGAATCATATTCAAGTCAGAAATAGTCAAACTCTAACCCGAGTCAGACTAAAAGAAAGGTAATTTGAAGTTCAATAATTGTTAGGGGCCTTATTGTAATTTATAAAACTTGAGGGGGGTTTTATGTAAAAAGTACTTTTGTATAGTTTTCAAAATACACCTCAAGTATTTATTATTCGTCTTTATAATTATAATGAGTGTGAATTTTATTTGTGTTATTCTAGTGAATATATCCTAATAAAAGTATTAATTGTTTTATTTGAAATTCATGGTATTTTAATGTAACTTTTAATCTTGTAATTTTAGGAAAAAGTGGAAAATTTATATTATAATACAATAGGTGTTTAAATGATAATTATATATATATATATATTAACACAAGAATAATTTTAAATAAATATTTTAATCTCCAAAATCTCATTTTTCTCAAATGTCGTATTTAAACTTTTCGAGACCGAATGCTCCTTGCGGAGGTCTGAATCTCGCACTACTAGTCCGCGGGTGCACGATGAACCGTACTATCCCTAACGGGTTCCCCAAAAGTGGGTTGTAGTGGCACTTTGCTTAGGTTTAACAAATACTTTTCATTTAGAAAAAAAACGGTTTTATAAATAAAAGGTATTTATTTGTAAAAGAGTATAGTTTTCTGTATTTTAGTTTCGAGGGTTTCCTAAGCCAACTAGCCTATTTCTAAGGGTCTAAACGACAAGTCATTAGAAGCCTCAAATCGCCTCTTCACCGCCAATTGTGGCCAGGTAAGTACAAGTGAGGAGGGAGGGATCCACTCACGAATCGTGAGACGGGATCCACTCACGAATCGTGAGACGGGCCTTTTAAAGTTACCAAGCTCACTTGCCTAGCCTAGACACCACAAAGTCAGTTTAGATAAACGATCGATGTCCATGACATATCGTATTTTCCTATTAAAAGATATTGTTTTAAAATTGTAAACAACTTAGAACTTTTTAGAAAAGGTTTATAAAGAAAATGGTATTTTAGTGAAAAGTCTTGTATTTTCGTATTCTATGTTTTGACGTTTATCAATTAAGGTTATATTTGTGTGTGTGTAGAGGTAGGTCATTACCTCGTGACTCATTTTAAGTTCTGATGAAGTTTAGAGGTAAAACATGATATATTAAACTTAAAGGTATTAAAGCGCAAGAATACGGTATTTGAAAACGTTATCATTTCATGTGTGAAAATTCATTCAAATTGATTTCTACAAGTTTAGTGATCAAGATAAACATATTTAGGAGTGAGGGAATTGATTAAACAAAGAAAAATGAACTTCATGGTATTTTTATGAAAAGAATACGGTTTTGCAAAGAAGCCTATCATTTCATGTGAGAAAGTTTGTTTAAATTGGTTTATGGGTGATTAATAGTCAACATGAATATAGGTAGGTATTATGTATTAGGTGACAAGTGGAAATTTGTAGAAAAACCGAATCGGAAATCGGTTTGTTCCGATTTCTGTCGGGTTCCAAAAAGTCGTATTTTCTATTAAAGGAAAAGAGAGATAGAAGAGATGGGACTTACGGGTTTGGACAAGCTAAGGAGGCTAAGGGAGGTGGTGGTTGTCGGTGATCGAAAACGTCGCGAAGGTTCTAGTCCGATCGCCGAATCCGTCGTCGGTTTCGGCAACGCTTCGCTTCTCGCTCTTTGTACCGAGTTCTCGAGAATTTGGGAGAGTGGACTTAGAGTTGTGAGGTGAAATAGTAGAGGGTAGGGGTCTTTATATAGGGGTAGGCTAGGGTTAGGGTTTGGATTAAAAATATTTAAAAATATATAAAAATTCATTAAAAATTCATTAAATTTGGACTTAAAAGAGGTTTAATGAAAAATTAGTAACAGTACTGGGAAAATAAAGTACACAGGGGGGGTTGACCAAGTCAACACGAAGATTTTTCGTGTTGACGACTCGGCCGACCGGCCGAGTCCGGCCGGCGGCGCCGGCCGACTTGGCCGAGTCAGGGCCGAGTCGGGTCTCATTGGGTATGGTTTTGTCTGGGGGGAATTTTGGTATACTTTATTTTTTTTATATTGTATTAAATTGTGAGTTATGGCTGTTTGACCTTTTGACTTCCCAAAAATTTAAAACAAAAGGATATAAAAAATATGTGGGGCATGGGATTCGAACTCTGGTGGCTTGGTTCAGCAGTGCAAGATATTACCAATGGGCTATAAGCTCCTTCTTGTAATTATTGTAAGGAAATAGATACTTAAATTGTTTCCAGCAACATCAATACTCCAAGTATACACCATATTTAAAGCAAATTTTGGTATACAAAAATTGGAGTTGTTACAATCTACCCTCCTTACAAAATTTCGTCCTCGAAATTTATAACTTTTATTGAGGACTAGTTTACAAAAAGGTGCGGATATCTTGCACGCATCTCGTCCTCCCTTTCCCACGTGGATTCTCCTGGAGTGTCTTTCCTCCACATCACTCGAACCAGGTTAACTTCTTTGTTCCGAAGTGTCTTCACTTTCCTTTCCAGGATCTCCACAGGTTGTTGCTCACAGGACAAATTGGGCTGTATTGTGAGCTCAGAATGATCAAGTACATGACTGGGGTCACTCACATACCTTCTGAGTTGAGATATGTGGAACACATTATGCACTCCTTCCAATGAGGGTGGAAGCGCTAATCGGTATGCCACTTCACCGACTCGTTCGAGTATATCGAATGGTCCAATGTATCTCGGACTCAACTTTCCCCGTCTTCCAAATCGGATCACTCCGCAGTTCGGAGATATTTTCAGGAATACATGATCTCCTGGCTGGAACTCCAAGTGTCGTCTCTTCGCATCAGCCCAGTGTTTCTGTCTATCTTGGGCTATGCGCATTCTTTCCCTGATAGTACGAACCACATCAACGGTCGCTACTATCATCTCTGGTCCAAGGAGTTCCCTATCTCCGATGTCGTCCCAACTTAATGGCGATCGACACTTCCTTCCATATAATGCTGCAAAAGGTGACATTCCTATACTTGCTTGGTAGCTGTTGTTGTACGCGAACTCCACAAGATGCAGGTGATCTTCCCACGATCCTTTGAAGTCGAGCATACATGCTCTGAGCATATCCTCCAAGATCTGAATAGTTCGTTCCGATTGACCATCTGTTTGTGGATGATAAGCCGTGCTGAAGTTCATACTTGTTCCCAAGCTTGCTTGCAGACTTTGCCAAAATTGCGATCGGAACCTGGTGTCACGATCGGAGACAATGCAGACCGGTACTCCATGAAGTCTCACAATTTCCTGTATGAGTTCATGGGTATCAGAGATAGTACATTATGAAGAGTTTTTAAATCTAAATTAGATTATTACCTCCATGTACTTCTTCGCTAGTATCTTAGTTGATTGGCCAACTCGAAATGGGATGAAGTGAGCCGACTTTGTGAGTCGATCCACAATGACCCAAATCGCATCGTTACCCTTTGTGCTGCGAGGAAGAGCAGTTACAAAGTCCATCTTGATGTGCTGCCACTTCCATTCTGGAATTGGTAACGGTTGAAGTAGTCCAGCTATCCTGTGATGTTCAGCTTTTACCTGCTGACACACCAAACATTTTGCGACACTTCTGGCTACTTCACGCTTCATTCCATGCCACCAATAATTCTGACGTAGATCCTTGTACATTTTGGTACCTCCAGGATGTACTGAATAGGGAGAGCTGTGAGCTTCTTTCATTAACTCTTCCCGAACAGGACCCTTTGGTACACACAATCTGCTGCCGTATCTCAAAGATCCGTCTTCATGGATGATGAAATCTGTTCTGAGTCCATTCTCCACTTGTTCTCCGATCTTTTGCAACTTAGCATCGCTGGCTTGAGCCGCTTTGATCTGATTAACAATAGTTGATTGAACTTGTAGATTCATCAAATTTGAAACATCACCTGGCATGACTAGTTCGATCTCCATCTGATGTAGGTCTTGCTGAAGCTTCCACTGAGCGGTGAGATTCATTGCTAATGGTTGGCGACTAAGAGCATCAGGTACTACGTTCACCTTTCCTAGATGATATTGCAAATTGATGTCAAAGTCCGCCATGAGTTCTAACCATCTTCTCTGCCGCATATTCAACTCCTTCTGAGTAAACACATACTTCAGACTTTTATGATCTGTGTAGATGTTCACGATTCGTTCACCAAGTAAGTAGTGGCGCCAAATCTTGAGAGCAAAAATGACGGCTGCCAACTCCAGATCATGCGTCGGATAATTGCGCTCATGAGTCTTCAATTGTCTTGAAGCATAAGCCACAACCTTACCGTGCTGATGTAGAACACATCCTAATCCCTTACCGGATGCATCGCAATGCACTTCGAATCCTCCAGATTGATCCGGTATGACGAGAATAGGTGCAGATGTCAGTCTTGACTTGAGTTCTACGAAAGCTTACTCGCATGCTTCTGACCACACAAATTCTTCATCTTTTCGTGTGAGCTTGGTCAGGGGTGTTGCTATCTTCGAAAAGCCTTCAATGAATCTTCTGTAATATCCAGCTAAACCCAAGAAACTCCGAATATCCTTCACTGATTTTGGTGTAGGCCATTCGCTGACTGCTGAAACTTTTGCTGGATCCACATAAATTCCTTCTCCTGATACGATATGTCCAAGAAAACCAACTTGTTTTAGCCAAAACTCGCACTTGCTGTATTTGGCATAAAGCTTATGTTGTCGAAGAGTTTCCAGGACAATTCGTAGGTGCTCCGCATGTTCTTTCCGATTCTTAGAATATACCAGGATGTCGTCGATGAAGATGACAACAAACCTGTCTAAATACTCCCGGAAAACTTGGTTCATAAGGTTCATGAAGATTGCTGGTGCATTGGTCACTTCAAATGCCATTACTAGAAATTCGTAATGTCCATAGCGAGTTCTGAAAGCTGTTTTGTGAATATCAGCTTCCTTGACCTTCACTTGATGATAACCTGAACGAAGATCTAGTTTAGAGAAGACACAAGATCCACTTAGCTGATCGAATAAATCATCGATGCGCGGGAGTGGATACTTATTCTTTATAGTAACTTCGTTCAAGGCCCTATAATCGATGCACATTCTGTATGAACCTTCCTTCTTCTTTACCAGTAGTACAGGTGCTCCCCAACTTGAAGTGCTGGGACGAATCCATCCTTTCCCCAGTAATTCGTCCAACTGTGTTCGGACTTCTTTCAATCCTTCCGGACTTAGTCTATAAGGTGCTTTGATCACCGGTTGTGCTCCTGGTACTAAGTCAATACTGAATTCAAGAGCTCGATCGGGAGGCTAACCTGATATATCGTCAGGGAATACATCATCGAACTCTCGAACTACCTCTGGTCTTCATTCTTCCTCTGCCTGAGCTGCTGCAACTACTGATTCTCTTGGCTTCGCTTTGTAAGTACTTGGCTCCAGGGTACGATCTCCACTCTTGAAATAGAAAACCGGATGATCTGGAATCTCAAATACTACCCTCCTTTGACGACAGTCGATGGTAGCATAAAAGGTTCCAAGCTAGTCCATTCCTAGAACCACATCGAAGTTTGGTATGTCCAGTACCTTGAAGTCAGCATAAAACTCTCGACTGCAGACGACGACTGGACACATGCTGTATCCCATAATTGCCTTTAGAACACCATTTCCGGAACTGACGTTCCAGCTGGATACAAGCGGTGAGACTGGAATCGCATGGGTTCGGACAAACCGTTGCGACATAAAGCAGTGGGATGCTCCAGTATCAAATAGTGCAAGTGCAGGTAGTGAAGCTACTAGGATTGTACCTAAGGTATATGGGATAGGTTTTAGGTATAGGGAAAGTGTGCAGGTAACCAAACTAAAAGATAAGTTTGAGAAGAAAAGTTTACCAGTAATGACTTGGCCAGTGGCCTCAGCTTCTTCAACTGACATCATGAAAGCTTGGCGCTTCGGCACATTCCTCCTGGTCTGAGGAGCATTCCTCGGAACGTTCTTTTGAGCTTGATGGAACTGTCGAGGAGGTGGTGCAGCTTGTGGTCCCCTAGGTGGTGCAGGCAGTGCAAGTCTGGGAGCAGGTGCCTGAAGAGCTGGTCGCTGCTGATAGATATTTGCTGGCCTGGGTGCAGCAACTGAGTTCTGTCTTTGGGGACAAGATCCAATATCATGAGTGGCTGAACCGCAGAATAAACAGAGGCGGTTGGCTCGACGGCAGTCCTTCATCATATGTCCAGTTCTCTTGCAGTAAGTGCAAAAGGCTGGGCTAGGACGATGAGTTGGTACTCCGAGTCGCCTTGGCACGAAGAGTGGTCTGGACGTGGCTCCACCTGCCATCTGGTTGGCAGGGCGCTTGATTCCTACAGACTGAGGTCTGCCCCTCTCTTTTATCACTGCCTCATAACTGTGGGCAGCTTCTAGGGCTTCCTCATGAGTCAAAAACTTTCCTGTGGCTAGAGCAGCCTTAATCTCTGTGTCCAAACCTTGCTGAAAACGACGGGCTTTGATCTCGTCCGTCGGTATCAGGTGTGCCGCGAATCTGTTAAAGATTGTGTTAGCTGTGTAGTATGTGATATTTAAAATTGAACTATTGTGACATATCTTACCGGCTCAACATAGTGAACTCAGTATCGTATTCATCTACCGATTTCTCCCACATTGATCCTTGTTGTAGATGAATAAACTGCTGCTCCATAACGAACCTGACAGTCACAGGGAAATATTTCGCGTCGAACTTCTCGCGAAATGTCTTCCATTCAATCGGCTGTACCAGACGGGTTTCTTCCGCCTTCCACCAATTGCGAGCATTATCCGTGAGCTGTAGTTTTGCTACACGGACCCAAGCGTTGTCTGGCACTTGAGCTGCTGCCAGATCGTCTTTGATACTTTGTGCCCATTCTTCTGCTTCGAGAGGGCTTCCTTTACCCGAGAATTGCTTTGGGTGCAAAGCTCTGAATTTCTTTATTCCCGGTGCATCTGTCTCAGGATGACTCAGAAGTTGTTGCTGTCCCTCGAGAAGACTGCGGATCGCATCAAATAGTATCGTTTGCTCAGTGGGTGGTGCCGGAACAACTGGTGTGAGAGGTAGTGCTGGAGGGGTGTTGTTAACGTTGGTGCTGTTGTTGTTCGGGGAATTCATAACCCTGAAGAAAAATTTGGATCAGGACAGATTCAAATACATGAAATGATAAGATTCAAGGAATAGAGATTTGCAAGATTCAAGAACATGAATTATAAAGAATGTTTTAGTTGCTGGTTCTTGTGTTATATTGCTTAGGTTGTTCACGCAGACCAGAACTGCATGACAGGGATTCATACAGCTCTGACCTGCATGGGCCACCAACAAAACCTGTCACGCCCCGCTTTCCAGTGTACGGCGAAGTGGACGCGACAAGGTCCGCTACGTATGTACTCATAAGTACATACGCTAAGCGTAGCTAAGCAATATAAAGTAAATCACAAGAGACGAAAGATATAGAAATAACAGCAACTTTTATTAATAACATTCTTTGTACAATGCATGAAATGAAAATACAACTGAAATGAAAAGCAATGCCTAAATAGTGGCATAACAGAAAATGAATGAAAATACTGGAAAGAACAAGGTACAATATCTAAAGCTCGGGATCCTCTTGGAACTGCTCCAAATCTTCACCGGTGGGCTCGATCTCAGCTTGGTCCAACGCACCTGACGACATTCAAGAAGAAAGAAATAGAATGTCGTCAGCGAACAGGTCGCTCGGTAAGTCCCAAGATAAAGAAGAATTAGGAAGACAGTGTAAAAGTATTTTCTAAAGTATTATATTGTTGAATATTATGGAACATTATTTAACGCTGTTGTTTGTAGCTTGGTACAGAAGGATGCCAGTGTATACGAGGGGGATCTCTATATGCTAGAGATCAGGGCAAAAGGAATGTACAAGGAACCGTTATGCCATGGTACAACAGCGATAGGATTCAGGTTAGGTGTCTTAATCTGACCACCTCGTGCAACCTTTAACACCTTCCGTACCAATCTACCCCTTAAATCCCGTAGTGTTTTAACAATCTATTGTATTGTGTAAGTTGGGTGACTGACCAAAACCATGATATCAGTAAATATGTTGTAACTGTATAATCAGGTAAATGGAATATCAGGATAATGGATGAATATCCATGGTTTGATTCAGTCATAATGAATATATTGTTAACTGGATTCAGGGATTCATGTATTCAAATTGTATTGTAATATAAAAGAATATAGATTGACTTGAATCATATTCAAGTCAGAAATAGTCAGACTCTAACCCGAGTCAGACTAAAAGAAAGGTAATTTGAAGTTCAATAATTGTTAGGGGCCTTATTGTAATTTATAAAACTTGAGGGGGTTTTATGTAAAAAGTACTTTTGTATAGTTTTCAAAATACACCTCAAGTATTTATTATTCGTCTTTATAATTATAATGAGTGTGAATTTTATTTGTGTTATTCTAGTGAATATATCCTAATAAAAGTATTAATTGTTTTATTTGAAATTCATGGTATTTTAATGTAACTTTTAATCTTGTAATTTTAGGAAAAAGTGGAAACTTTATATTATAATACAATAGGTGTTTAAATGATAATTATATATATATTAACACAAGAATAATTTTAAATAAATATTTTAATCTCCAAAATCTCATTTTTCTCAAATGTCGTATTTAAACCTTTCGAGACCGAATGCTCCTTGCGGAGGTCTGAATCTCGCACTACTAGTCCGCGGGTGCACGATGAACCGTACTATCCCTAACGGGTTCCCCAAAAGTGGGTTGTAGTGGCACTTTGCTTAGGTTTAACAAATACTTTTCATTTAGAAAAAAAAACGGTTTTATAAATAAAAGGTATTTATTTGTAAAAGAGTATAGTTTTCTGTATTTTAGTTTCTAGGGTTTCCTAAGCCAACTAGCCTATTTCTAAGGGTCTAAACGACAAGTCATTAGAAGCCTCAAATCGCCTCTTCACCGCCAATTGTGGCCAGGTAAGTACAAGTGAGGAGGGAGGGATCCGCTCACGAATCGTGAGACGGGCTTTTTAAAGTTACCCAAGCTCACTTGCCTAGCCTAGACACCACAAAGTCAGTTTAGATAAACGATCGATGTCCATGACATATCGTATTTTCCTATTAAAAGATATTGTTTTAAAATTGTAAACAACTTAGAACTTTTTAGAAAAGGTTTATAAAGAAAAGGGTATTTTAGTGAAAAGTCTTGTATTTTCGTATTCTATGTTTTGACGTTTATCAATTAAGGTTATATTTGTGTGTGTGTAGAGGTAGGTCATTACCTCGTGACTTATTTTAAGTTCTGATGAAGTTTAGAGGTAAAACATGATATATTAAACTTAAAGGAATTAAAGCGCAAGAATACGGTATTTGAAAACGTTATCATTTTATGTGTGAAAATTCATTCAAATTGATTTCTACAAGTTTAGTGATCAAGATAAACATATTTAGGAGTGAGGGAATTGATTAAACAAAGAAAAATGAACTTCATGGTATTTTTATGAAAAGAATACGGTTTTGCAAAGAAGCTATCATTTCATGTGAGAAAGTTTGTTTAAATTGGTTTATGGGTGATTAATAGTCAACATGAATATAGGTAGGTATTATGTATTAGGTGACAAGTGGAAATTTGTAGAAAAACCGAATCGGAAATCGGTTTGTTCCGATTTCCGTCGGGTTCCAAAAAGTCGTATTTTCTATTAAAGGAAAAGAGAGATAGAAGAGATGGGACTTACGGGTTTGGACAAGCTAAGAAGGCTAAGGGAGGTGGTGGTTGTCGGTGCGTCGAAAACGTCGCGAAGGTTCTAGTCCGATCGCCGGAATCCGTCGTCGGTTTCGGCAGCGCTTCGCTTCTCGCTCTTTGTATCGAGTTCTCAAGAATTTGGGAGAGTGGAGAGTTGTGAGGTGAAATAGTAGAGGGTAGGAGTCTTTATATAGGGGTAGGCTAGGGTTAAGGTTTGGATTAAAAAATATTTTAAAAAATATAAAAATTCATTAAAAATTCATTAAATTTGTACTTAAAAGAGGTTTAATGAAAAATTAGTAACAGTACTGGGAAAATAAAGTACACAGGGGGGTTGACCAAGTCAACATGAAGATTTTTCGTGTTGACGACTCGGCCGAGTCCGGCCGGCGGCGCCGGCCGATTCGGCCGAGTCGCCGGCCGACTTGGCCGAGTCGGGGCTGAGTCAGGTCTCGTTGGGTGTGGTTTTGTCTGGGGGGATTTTGGTATACTTTATTTTTTTTATATTGTATTAAATTGTGAGTTATGGCTGTTTGACCGTTTGACTTCCTAAAAATTTAAAACAAAAAGATATAAAAAATATGTGGGGCATGGGATTCGAACTCTGGTGGCTTGGTTCAGCAGTGCAAGATATTACCAATGAGCTATAAGCTCCTTCTTTTAATTATTGTAAGGAAATAGATACTTAAATTGTTTCCAGCAACATCAATACTCCAAGTATACACCATATTTAAAGCAAATTTTGGTATACAAAAATTGGAGTTGTTACAGTTGGAGTCTGCAGCGCTAGCCGCTGCTCCTTCCTCAGAGGCCGTTACACCAGCCTGCGTCCCTGATATTATGCCCGAGGTCGCGGCTGAGGCCGTTGAAGCTGCTATCCCTCCAGCTCAGAATGGGAGGAGCGTCGAAGGTAACCTTCTACATTTTAAATTAGTAATTTTTTCGTTATCTGAACTCTTTTGTCTTTTCAGAATTGCGCGGGTTGGCGGCTTCGATTGCCGACTTGTCTCCTAGGCAGTATTTTCTGCGCCTGTTGGAGATGGCTGCTCCACAAGCAATATCTCCTCAGCGCATCGTTCTTTCTTCTGGGCAAGGTTAGTGTTGTCTGCCTTCTTTTCACAGCATTATCACTATTTCATAAAAGGACATTGATGTCTTTTACAGTTCTGGAGGCCGACGACGAGGTTGAGGTTCTTGAAGGACCAGGGGAGCCTTCAGCTCCTTCTTGCATGACTGTGGGTAAGTAAAGTCTCAACGCCGTTCCACTTGTTCTTTGCTTACAAGTTTCACTGACCGTTTATAAATCTGAACAGCCCTGCCAGTTCTCACCGCGCTGGAGTCGAGGATCGCCATGACACCTGGCCCCTATGCTTTGCGAGCCTCGGAACGGATGGCCAAGCTAAGCCTCGCCTCTCTGTCATCTTTGATCAAGGAACTTCGTGCTGGCAATGTAATTACAGCCGAAGCGTTTGCTGCCGAAGCTAACGGCTCTCTTCCTTTTCTTGCCACCTACCATAGCGAAGCAGTGGTGCAAGTCTGGATTGAGTTCTGTCGGCATGTGGAGGCTTGCATGCTTGTGCTCGAGTGTACCCGCCTTTCTTCAGAGGCTGTGGCTGCGAAGGCGGGCTTGCGGGGTCTGATAGAGCGGTGCGCGGCGAACATGGTGTCGTGCGAGAAGAGGCTCGGCCGCAAATTTTCAGAGAGGGAGCTGGCTTCTAAGGCACTGAATGAGCTCCAAGCCAACCTTACACAGCCAAAGCCAACAAAGCGTATGAACTCTGACGAGTGCTTCAAGAAGCCATCAAGGAGGTGGTGGCCATCGACAAAGCCGCCGTGTTCACTCGTTAAAGGGTTGAGGCTCACAAAGCTACCGAGAAAGAGCTCGAAGGCCGGCTTACCTCATATCAGGCTCAGCAAGCTCAGGCGGAGGCCCGTCTTTTGGCGATACTGAACCATGAAGGTGAGGCCCAGCGAAAGAGGGATGAGCTGACCAATCTGCTAAATCGCTCGCCGGCTTGAAGACTTGTAGATGTATATTTTTTTTATTCTTTCTTTGTATATACTCCTGAATAAGAGTATAATTTTTTTTTGTTTCTTTCACGAATTGTACTTTGTATTCATTTTGGTTCATGAATAAAAGACATATTTTTTCTTCTTAATGATGTGTCCCCTTTTATTGAATGTATTATGTGGATAGTCTATCTCGATCTCTTTGCAGGACAACGATGGCTTAGGATTCAGGGTTAAGATCTGCCTCCTAAGACTTTTCAACTTTATGAGCCGTGAGGGTCTTATAAAGAATTTTCTCCCTACCGGTCGAGAGGATCCCGTAGGTGTAATTTCTCCTTAAGAATCGTGAGGATTCCTAAGTGTGTTTTTCCTTTTGCAAGTCGTAAGGATCTCACAAGAGAATTTGCTCCCATACGAGTCGTGAGGACCCACAAGTGATGGGTGAAGTTGCCCTTATCCGCATTTCACGAAGTCAGGGGTTGCTCTGGATGCTTCCCACAGGTTCACTGCCGTGTTCTGCGAGGACCAGGCTCCGCTCTGGACGTTTCCCATGGGGTCAGAGTTGACATTATCCGCGTTCCACATAGCCAGGAATTTTGCTCTAGATGCTTCCCACGGGTTCACTGCCGTGTTCGGCGAGGACTAGGCTCCGCTCTGGATACTTCACACGGGTTCACTGCCGTGCTATGCGAGGACCAGGATCTGCTCTGGACGTTTCCCACGGGGTCAAGATTGACATAAGCCGCGTTCCACATAGCCAGGAATTTTGCTTTAGATGCTTCCCACGGGTTCACTGCCGTGTTCAGCGAGGACTAGGCTCCACTCTGAATACTTCACACGGGTTCACTGTCGTGCTCTGAGAGGACCAGGATCCACTCTGGACGTTTCCCACGGGGTCAGGATTGATATAAGCCGCGTTCCACGTAGCCAGGAATTTTGCTCTAGATGTTTCCCACGGGTTCACTGCCGTGTTCGGCGAGGACTAGGCTCCGCTCTGGATGCTTCACATGGGTTCACTGTCGTGCTCTGCGAGGACCAGGATCCGCTCTGGACGTTTCCCACGGGGTCAGGATTGACATAAGCCGCATTCCACGTAGCCAGGAATTTGCTCTGGATACTTCATCCGCATTTCACGGATCAGGGTTTGACTCTCAGTCATCTGTGTACCGCCGAGTCATGGAACTGGGAGTTGCCGCTGTTCCACTTTGCTTGATGTTGTGTTTGTCGTAATGAAACGGATGTTGAGATGATCTCCAGGCCATCTGTGAACCGTTGAGATTTGGCTTCTTCTTCTAATGAAACCTGGGGAGGAAAGGCATGATTCCTTCTTTGTTTGCGCCCCTGGATTGTATACAGGGATTGATGTGATATCACCTGTAGGGCATAAATTTCATTTTTTTTATTTCTTTCCGCGATGCTCTATCATTTCAGCTTTTATATCGCGAAGGTCGCGATTGCCCAATCATTTCGGCTATTTTTCGCGGTGCCCAATCATTTCGACTATTTGTTTTATTTTTACTCGCTGTTTTTTATTGCGAGTTGCCCAATCATTTCGGCTATTTTGCATGCATACATTTTTACTTGCTGACTTTTTATTTGCAAGCTGCCCCATCATTTCGGCTATTTCGTATGCATGTGTGGCTTGCTAGCTTTTCGCTGCAAGTTTGGGATTAGACACCGATTTCGGCATCAGCACTGCTACAACTGGGATATTGCCAGGAGCGAATCATCATTTGCCTTAGTCGATGTCGAACAAAGGTGGCTTAGTAGACAGGGTTAGGATTCTGTCAACTAAGGCTTTTGACTTCATGAGCCGCAAGGGTCTCATAAAGGTATTTCTCCCTGCGAGTCGTGAGGATCTCGTAGGTGCGTTTTCTCCTTAAGAATCGTAAGGATCCCTAAGTGCATGTTCTCTTATAAGTCGTAAGGATCTTACAAGAGTGTTTCCTCCTTATAAGTCGAGAGGACTTACAAGGGTTGTTCACCATATAGACATATCCCTAGTCATGGATGGGACTTCGTTAGGGGAATGTTTATTCGCGCCCGTGGATTGTATACAAGGGTCGGTATTGAGCCGCTTGTACGGCAGTGTTGGAGGTTATGGGGGATGCTTAAGAACAGGTTTAGATCCCTGTAGCTTAAGACTTTTGAATCTTATGAGCCGTGAGGGTCTCATAAGAGGGTTCTCCTTACGAGTCGTGAGGATCTCGCAAGTGTAATTTCTCCCTAGGGATCGTGGGGATCCCTAAGTGTGTTTCTCCCTTGTGAGTCGTAAAGATCTCACGCGGGTGGTTTCTCCTTACAAAGTCGAGAGGACCTTGCAAGTGTATTTTAACGAGATTACGCCCTTTCGGGTTTTCACAAAACTCGCCGGTACCCCTGTTGTTTTTACTTACAGGGCCCTTTCGGGATTTCATCCGTGCCCATTTTGCTTATGGACATACCGTTTTCTTTTTTTCTATTCTTCTCTCTTTTTTTATTTTAACAAGGTTGCGCCCTTTCGGGTTTTCACAAAACTCGCCGGTAGCCCTGCTGTTTTTACTCACGGAGCCCTTTCGGGTTTTCATCCGTGCCCATTTTGCTTATGGACATACCGGTTTTTTTTTCTTTCTCTTTTTTTTATTCTTTTTTTGTATCAGCTTTAGGATGCTGCAATCCACCGTAGTTTATCGACATCTCGGTCAACGGCTAGTTTTAGGACATAGTGGTCCGTTGTTAGTTTAAGAATATTTCGGTCCGTCGTTAGTTTAAGGACATATCGGTCCGTCGTTAGTTTAAGGACGTTTCGGTCCGTTGTTAGTTTAAGGACGTTTTGGTCCGTAGTAAAGGAAGCCGGTTACTACTTATAGAGTTTGGGTTTAGAAAGATAGCGAGCGGACATAGTCGTCGTCGTCTATTATTGACCTAGGCCATGACTCGTCAAGCGTAGTACTTCTTCAGAAAGCGACCGTTTATTGGCCTGAAAGGTCTTTCACCATGCATGTCCATGAGTAGATAAGCCCCACCTTGGTAGACCTTGTCTATGATATACGGGCCTTCATAGTTCGGCTCGAATTTCCCCCGTTTGGCACGATTGGGGATCATAGGTCTTTTGACCACTAGCATGAGTTCGCCTTAGCGGAATGTCCTTGGCCAAGTCAACCTTTCATATGAGCGCGTCATCTTAGCTTTATAAGCCTCCAGATTTTGTTGCGCTATGAGCCGAATTTCATCAAGGGCATCGAGCTCCTCAAGCCGAAGGTGGGCGTTCTCTTCGTCCGTCAGCTCGTAATGAACTGCCACTCGTAGAGAGGGTAGCTCTATCTCGAGGGGGAGTACCGCCTCTGTACCGAATACTAATGCGTATGGAGTTGTGTTCGTGGCCGTTTTGAACGTAGTTCGATACGTCCAGAGAGCTTCATGCAGTCTCTCATGCCAGTCCTTCTTATTTTGGGACACCGTCTTTTTCACGATCTTTGTCAAGGTCTTGTTGAAAGCCTCAGCTAGACCGTTAGCTCGGGGATTATAAACTGAGGAGTATCTCCAATCTATGGTGTGCTGTTGTGCGAAACGGCTGATCTTGTGACTTCGGTAGGCTGGCCCGTTATCGGAGATTATCCGTCGCGGAGTTCCAAACCGATAAATGACGTGCGTCTTGAAGAAATGGAGGATATTCTCCGTCTTCACTTCTCTTAGCGGTACTGCTTCTGCCCACTTGGAGAAGTAATCAGTTGTCGCCAAAATGAGCCGATGTCCTCTAGACGATGCCGGTTCGATGGGGCCGATTATGTCAGTTCCCTACATTTCGAACGGCCAGCTAGCCACCGTTGGATATAGTGGATTTGGATGCTGATGGATAAAATCCTCATGGATCTGGAACGAGTGGCATTGCTTCGCATACTCAAGGCAGTCTTGGATCATCGTGGGCCAATAATAACCCATCCGTTTGATCTTCAGCTTCATCTTCGGCCCGGCTTGGTGAGAACCACAGAGTCCATCGTGAGTTTCTTGGACGACCCACTTTGCTTCTTCAGGTCCCAAGCATCTTAACCACAGAGAATCAAATGACCTCCTGTACAGAGTATCATTGACGAAGGCAAAAGACAGAGCTCGTTTCATAAGCTGATGTCTTGAGGACGCATCTTCGGGCGTTCGACGGGATTTGAAGTAGTCTATAAAGACTTCTCTCCAATCTTCAGCTGTTTATTGGTCTTTTACTTGTAGAGCCACTGGCTTGGTCACTCCCTTTTCGTCGGACGACTCCGGAGATATTTCTGCCGGTGCGAGAACCCGACGGCTTTGTACCACGATTCTTACGTCATCGAGGTTTTCGTCAGCCAGTTCTTTAGCAAGCTTGGCTAACGCATCCGCCTTGCTATTTTCCGCACGCGGTATGCTTTCCAAGGTGTGGGAAGGAATTTGAGTCAGAAGTTGCTGTACTCTCTCGCCGTACTTCACCGGTTTCGGTTTGCACGTTTGATAGTCGTCGTTTACTTGACTGACGACCAGCTGGGAATCTCTGTATATGAGAAGGTCTTCAATCCCCATGTCGATGGCGATCTCGAGACCTGCTATCAAGGCTTCATACTCGGCTTCATTGTTTGTCCTCGGCTCTGTTAAGGAGAAGGCAAAGCGCATTATCCCTCCTTTTGGAGTTACGAAGATAAGGTCTACCCCTGATTTGATTATGGGGGTGTTTTGTTTGCGCTTCTTCATGGAGGATGCTCCATCGAAGTAAAGTTCCCACCGGGTATCACTTCCGTCGATCGTGTCAAACGCATGTTCGTCTGGCAGTTCGCAATTCAAGGGAGAATCGGCAGGTATCGGATGCTCAGCGAGGAAGTCGGCGATGGCCTGGCCTTTCACTGCCTTAAGAGGCTGATAAGTTATTGAGAACTCCATCAAGAGCAAGGCCTACTTAGCGAGCCGCCCCGTCAATATGGCCTTTGACATCAAATATTTGAGAGGATCCACTTTCGATATGAGACGGACTTCATGCGCCAATGAATAAAGCCTGAGTTTCGTTATCGCGAAGATCAATGCCAGGCAGTGTTTTTCGATGGGAGAATAATTGCCTTCTGCCCCCAGCAGAACTCGACTCAAATAGTAGAGAGCTCTTTCTTTCCCTTGGTCGTTCTCTTGTGCCCATAATGCTCCTAAGGAACCTTCAAGGGCGGTCGTATACAGAATGAGAGGCTTTCCATTGACCGGAGCAGCCAGCACTAGCGGGTTCTGCAGGTATTGCTTGATTTCGTCTAGTGCATTTTGGCATTTGTGATCCCAGACGAAAGGGGTTCCCTTCTTCATCAGGTGACTGTAAGGACGGCACTTGCCTGAGAGATTGGCTATAAATCGCCGAATATACGCGAGCTTCCCTTGGAGAGACCGCAATTGCTTGAGAGTCCTTGGCGGGGGCATCTCCATAATTGCCTTGATCTTTAACGGATCTATCTCGATGCCTCGGTGTCGGACGATGAATCCTAGGAACTTGCCCGAGGAAACTCCAAACGCGCATTTGAGAGGGTTCATCTTCAAGTTGTATTGCCGGAGGCGTTGAAATACAATCTTCAGATGCTCGAGATGTTCCTCGTATGATTTGCTTTTAACAACGAGGTCGTCGATATAGCATTCAACGATTTCATGTATGAGGTCATCGGAGATCTTTGTCATGGCCCTCTGATAGGTGGCACCGGCGTTATTTAGACCGAAAGGCATCACCTTATAGCAGAATATACCCAGAGGGGTCCGGAAAGCGGTGTGCTTCTGGTCCTCGGGATGCATCTTTATCTGATTGTATCCTGACGAGCCATCCATAAAGGAGAAGACTTCGTGAGTGGACGTATTGTCTATCATCAGCTCGGTGACCGGTACTAGGAAGTCGTCCTTTTGACAGGCTTTATTGAAATCCCGGAAGTCCACACATATGCGCACTGTCCTATTTTTCTTCATCACCGGGACGATATTGGCGATCCAATCAGGATATCGAACCTCTTGGATAAAACCGGAGTTGATTAGTTTCTTGACCTCGGCATTGATGCTTATCTCAAGCTCGAGCCGCATTCTTCTCGGTGCTTGTTTGATCGGCTTGACGTCCGGATATATCGTCAATTTGTGCACAGCAATTTCTGGATCTAATCCTGGCATTTCGGAATAGTTCCATGCGAAGCAATCTTTGTGCTGCATGAGCACGTCTTTTAGCGCAGCCACCCTTTCTTCAGACAGCAACTCACTGACGAATGTCGGTCGCGGGTCACTTGCCGTTCCTAAATCAATTTTCTTGAGGTTATCTGCAGTGGTATGTATTCCATCTTCCGGCTCTTTTGGCGCCGGTGGAAACTCTGAGATCACTTCGCCATCATCGTTTTCGAAGCACCAGGGGAGGTCATCCCTATCCTCAGGCCCTTCTTTTGATAGTGTTATCGTATGACAGGTACGAGCTCTCTTCCAAGACCGATGTTGATCAGGTTCTATTCTTGCTGTATGCATGGTTTTTGGTTCGTGCTTCTGCGGAGGAGTTATCCTCTAACTGCTAGATAGAGTGAACTTGCCAAGCTGATATTGGTCTTCGACCCAATTCTTGAAGGTGAAGCAGTATTCGAGAGGATGTCCTATCGCTCGGTGATAAGAGCAATAGTCTGGGTGAGAGATCTCGTTGGCTTGCTCGGGGTGTTTGGACTCCGGAAGCGTAATCATTCGATGTTTTATGGCAAGATCAAGCATCTTCCGTGTTTTGTTCTGAGGAAAAAAGTATGCTCGGCCCATCTTCTTTATAAGAGACGACTCCGGATTGCTCGATTCCTGATCGCGCGGCTTCTTGGTCCCGCTTTGTCGCTCTCGAACGCTTTTCCCGCTCTTCGATTTATTCTTGCCTCTGCGTCGGGCCTTTTGTATGACGGGTTGATAAGGAAGAGCATTGCTGTTCTCCGCGGTTTGTTGGAGGAGGCGCTGTGTCCTGGCTTTTTCGTTAATGGCCATCTCGCGGTTATGGTCATCCCGGATCATTTGACCCGCTTCCCTTACTAGCCTGCCCATTCGTTCTTCAAATGACGGACTCGGCGCTTTGATGACCGGATCTTGTTTTGGTTCAGGATCAGCATCTTTTAACATGGCGTCCACTTCTTCATCGAAGTCATATATGACGTAGCTACCATGGACTCGTTCCTGTTTCCTGGATTGGACATATCCGAGCCCGACCATTTCTATTCTCCCGTTGGGCAGCTTTCGTTGAGTCCGGAGGATGTCCCAAATCCTGTTGTAGAATCGAGCTTGTCGAGTGGTCTGTCTGAAAGGTACCTCTTGGCGCTTCAATAGCCTTTTCAAGCCTTCCGTGTAATATCTAGGCAGACGGATGGGCTGGAGCCTGTCGAGCGTAGAATCGGCGCCATGCCAAACTTCTTTCTCCACTTTAGTTTCCATGGATTGATAAAAGAGGATCACCTTTTCATCTCTTCGCCTGGGAGGGACGTAGAATGTCTGCAGTTCTTGCACACTACAAGTTTCAAGTGTATCGAGATCCTTGTAATGCTCTTGTGGAACCATGGTAATTTGCAGACTCTGATTATCGCCAGTGAAGGCTTGTATTGATGGCCGAGCGGAAAATATAGCGTTAACCTCGTCTTCTGGGTCGCTGCCGAAGATCAATATAGGGGCGGACGGTCCCGGGTTGTTGCGTTGAGGCGGCCCTGAATAAACTATCTCTTCCTCCTCCTCGGTGTCACTTACGAAGACTGGAATAGTGGTGATAGCTTTGTCCTTCGGTTTGTGACATCTCTCCGTGTCCTCAAAATCTGGTAAGAAGTATTTTGAATCTTCGTACTTTCGGACTTCGTTCACGGAGAATGGGTTCAACTCCCCGGTCACAGTGTACTCGAGACCATCCTTGAAGTATTTCATACACTGATGTTGTGTAGAAGGGATGATGTTGTACTCGTGTAACCAAGGTCGGCCGAGCAAAGCATTGTAACATGTCTTGGCATCAATGACGTGGAATTTAATATCCATGACAAGTAACCCGAAGCGTAACGTCAATATCATAGACCCGAGAGTCCGTGATGACTGGGAGTCGAAACCGGAGATAGTGATTTTATCACGAGCGAGGTGCTGAACGCTCATGCAGATTTCCTTCAACACTCGCACGTTAAGGAGATTGATGGAGGACCCATTGTCGACCAGGATCTTGCCTATCTTGACATCATGGCAGTATCCGGAGACATATAGGGGACGGTTGTGCTCGCACGTCCCAAGGAGGAGATCTTCATTGCCGAAGGTGATATCGGCTGTGTGTACTTCTTCCAGCTCGTCTTTCATCCTTTCTTCGGTGAGGAAAGCTTGGAATTGCTCTGGCTCTTGTAGCGCCTTGATCAATGAATTTCTTGCTTCTTTTGATAGTAAAAGGGCATCGAGAATGCTGAGCTGCGAGGGTAATTTCCTCAAGTACGCCAGAACGTTGTAATCCACCTTACTTTTCTTTGGCGGGTCCTTGGCGGTCAGCTTTTCAACAGCTTGGTCATCAAGGATGATATCTTCAGAGACCTTTTCTTTTCCTTTATCTTTTCTATTTGTGGGTCCGAGATTCTTTTCTGAAAGTGTACGATTGCGCAGCTGAATATTTTCACAGGTCTTCGGTTCTTCCTCTTTTCCCGAGGTGGATTCTTTGAAGAGAGGGCCAAGAGTCATCTCTTCGTCGGAGTCGCTCCCGAAGGAGAGGACCTGCGATCCCCCGGCGTTGACCGTGTGACAGTTGCCGGTAATTCTTTTATGCTCCTCGGTCATATTTCTCTGCTCCCGACGAGTTTTGCGCTTCATTCGCTTAAAATGTTGCCGGTGAGCAACACATCCTTTCCACCATCTTTTAAAAGCGTTACACTCTTCGGTGGGGTGTGCCATCTTTCGATGATATAGGCAGTAACTAGGATGCATCTCTGCTTTACCGAGAATGTTTCCTTCGGAGGGTGGTAGCTTCACCCCCATTGCTATGGCTTTAGCAAACCTTTTCCTCGTCTTGAACTTTTTTTTTATCCGCGACAGATGTCCTTTGATTCGGCGGGAATGTCTTGACTTTTTCGTCTAGTCGCCGGCACTTGGCCTTTTCAAATATGGCCATCTCACGCCCCCGATCAGCTTTACTTTTCAGAAGAGCTTCATTTAAGAATGCGGCGATCATTTCGTCTGATGGCCCTGAAAGTTCCGGTTCAGGATTTGCCCACAGTTTCTCAGTGCAAGGAGCTTCTTCATCGTTTATCGATGAGTGAGAGATCACATGGCAACTTTCTACGTAATCCTTAGATCCATCCGATGAGTCTTCTCCATCATCTCCGTCTTCAAGGACGTGGCCGAGGAACTCTTGGAGCGTGATTGAAGTCCGCGCCTTCTGGTTATATTCTTCCAGCGCATCAATCTGCTTTTGCAGGTCCGTGCGCTTATCGCCAGGTTTCACGGGCTTCTTGGATTTCTTCTTCTTTTTCGAAGATTTTGACGGCTGGGTGTGAACACTTTGGCTATCACCACCAATCTTTGGAGTTGGGCGCGGCTTCAGCATTCCTTCGATGATCTGGGGTTCTAGCGGATTCTTCCACTTGATCGTCGGGCATGTCTGGAGCTAATTCAGCATTCTTTTGGTTTTGGCTGAAAGAACGACCTCCCATGGAGCTTCTTCAACAAAAGAGCACGATGCCCCCGGTGCATCCGTCTTTTTAGGAGTGTGCGGTTATGGTGGGCTTACTTTCCACTTCTCAGACAGTGCAAACTTGCCTTGTAGGTAC
The DNA here is from genome assembly GCA_030015575.1 of Agapanthus africanus. NCBI lineage: Eukaryota > Viridiplantae > Streptophyta > Magnoliopsida > Asparagales > Amaryllidaceae > Agapanthus > Agapanthus africanus. Next base: position 692,534,954 of record CM057342.1, on the reverse strand, counting down.
CGATTCTCAATCCATCCCTTAAAGACGAAGCAATCTTCGATAGGATGGCTTACCGTTTGGTGGTAAGGGCAATAATTAGGATTATTCGCTTCGCCGGGTTGCAATGGTCGCTTTGGATTCGGCAAATTGATAAGCCTGTTGCGCATCGCCAGCTCGAAGTGCCTCTTCATTTTGTCCCGTGGGAACGAGTAAGGAAGCTTCATTTTCTCATTATAATAGCGCCGTCTCACTTCCAACTGATCCGTTAGTTTTGAGGCACTGGGTTGTTGTTAGGTATTTGCAACGAAGGTCGCCTTCCCTTTACCCTTTTCGTTTCGCAGTTCCGGCTTTGGAGGAGACGGTCTATGCCCCATCTGGTCCATCTGGGCTAGGTTGTCGATTAGATCCTGGAACGTGGTTGGTTTGAAAAACATCATGAATTATGAAATAGTTGCATGAAGGTCTAGAGTGCCCACGAACATGCCCACCGCCGGTGCTTCTTCGATGCGCTGTTCGCACTTCGACCACAGATTCCGCCATCGGATTGCATACTGAACCCACGTCTCGCCCGACTTCACCCTGGCATTGATCAATGCCGTTATTGGGGTGAGTTCACTAGCACTTACGAATCGCTGGGTGAACAACAACTCTATTTCTGCGAAAGTTTTGACGGAGTCATTTGGAAGTTCGGAGTACCACTCAAACGCCGTCTCCGATAAGCTGCCGACGAATTGGCGGAGCAGAAGTTTATCATCGCCACCGGTGTTGCCACAAAGAGCCCTGAACTGAGCGACATGTTGATGGGGATTGCCTGTCCCCTTGTACACATGGAATTTGGGGATCGTGTAGCCCGGCGGGTGCTTTATTTGATCGTACCAGCCTGGATACGGTCGCCCAGTTCTAACAATTTGCCCAGCCGCTTCATTCTCCTGGTGAACTCGTATCTGCTGAGCGATGTAATCATCCAGGGCGGACTTGGTAATAGTTTCCTCCTTGGCCGCTGAAAGAGCGGGAGGTGGATTTGATGTTTCTCCTCTATCATCTTCAATTATTACTGGAGGATCTTGGGCTGGAGGGTCCGGCTGGATCATCATGCCCACCATATCTAGGAATAGAAGGGTCATTTGCTTTATATTGGCCGCTTGTTCCGCGGCCTCTTTGTCCTTCTTCTCAAGCATTCTCCGAAGGAATTCAGCATCAGTTTCCTGCTCACGGCGATGCTCCGAAGATGCCTCTGAGCTTGTTTTTGGTCCTGTGAGTGTGGCCATAGCTGTTAACATCTCTTAGAGTTTTTGTTGTTGTTGCTCCTGAGCCTTAGTCACTGATCGCGTAAGCGGTTGTAACCCTTCGAAAATCGTTTAGGCAGTTTTTCGGTAATCGGCTAATTTTTCGGCTTTTTCCGTAAAAAGTCAAATTAGGTATTTTTCATTGTAGACCTAATTATACAAAATTTAGATAAGATATTACTATAATTTTGTCACTAAAATGTCACTTATAATTTTCTAGTTAAATAAAAAAAAATCGTAATTAATTATTTTTTTAATTATTTTAAGCCTTTTTAAATGCATTAAATTAGGGATAAATACAAATTTAATTAGGTAAATTTCATAATTAGGAATCTTTATAAGCTAAAATATGGTGTTAATAAAATTGTATCATGGCTTGCAAATTTTTGGTTTTAGTGTTGGAAATTTTATGAAAAAATGAATTAAAATGAGGCTTTTTGTGAAAATATTGATGTGAAAGCATTAAATGATAACATATGATGTTTTATTGACCTAGAAACTTCCACAAAACTCCCACAACCTCCCTCCCTTGCTCCAGGCCGAGCTCACCTGCTGGAAACCCCTCATTTCCCCCATTTCTTGCTTCAAATTTCCATTAAAAATCCACCAAAATCCACAAAAATTCACAATTTCTTCACAAAATTGAAACCTAAATCCTATTCCACCTCTTTCCAAACCCTAAGTTGTTTAAAATAAGGAGAAAGAAGACATCTATGGTGGCTAAGTGGAAGAGGATCAACACTTGGGAGGTATAATTTTAATCTAGTTGTTAAATTTGTAGTTTAAATAAGCTATTTTAGAAGTTTAAAGTGTCAATTTCATTGCAATGGTTTGTTTAAAAAATTCAAGAATAGGATTGGTGTTGTAATTAGGGTTTGAATTATGATAAGTGTGTTTAAGTTAGTGTTGTGGCCATCTAGTGGGTTAGATCGAACGTTTATGCGTTGTTGCGATCGCTAAATAGTTAATTCGCGAGGTTTGCATCGAAATTTGTCCGTGAGTGCTTACTAGGTTTTCTACGAAATTAGGAAGCGATTTATTTGCGATATCATGATGATATTATTAGCATCTAATATGACTTGTAGGGTGTGCGAATGCGTAGTTTTGTCTAGTTGGGTTTTAGCTTTGGCGGTTGCACCGAAATGACGAGTTTAGTTAAGGTTTTAGCGATTTTCGTGCGTTTTCCCGCGCACCGAGTGTATGTTATGTTTAATTCGAGAGCGTCGATAATTGTATATTGTGACTTACATCGTTTTAGGTTTTATAATCTTATGCTTGGTGTTGTGCAAATATAGGATCGGTCGGGGAAACATCGGACACGGCACGTAAAGGCAAGGCGGTGGTCGGATCGGATTAGCGGGGATTTCAGGTGAGTAGATGTATTCATCTATGGGGGAATCGTCTGAATGGCGCGAGGCGCCCCCCCTAGTTAGGATTACCCTACTTTTTGCAAGATTTATTTTGTTAGCTAGCTTATCCATTCATGTACACTGCATACCCTTATAGCGTACAGTATATTAAATTGCATGGACATTCATCTATACTTATGCGATATCACTTCGTAGGACACGAACACCATTACCATTGGCATCTGCTGCACGCGCACTATTCATGTGACACACACGCCTTTGGTAATTGCCATGCCACGTGCACTATAGAACCTGTTTAACTTAGTAACGCCATTTGCATTCATACATGATATATGGAATTGCATAGCATGCATATACCTCGCATTACCATCATATCTACATAGATTTCTAGCCAAAACTCACATCATATACATTGAGATCATAGACATTTATCATATATAACATGCGAACATTATGATTTTCTTGAGGATTTCAGTATTGCTGCGATTTCTGGATTTTTGGGGAAAACCGCAAGAACTTAACAAAAGCTTATATTTATCATTTTTAAAACAAAGTTGCGGTTTTCTCGTGATGTATGTGTCGTCCACCATGAGTTTTCATGTTTTCTGTTGGATTTCGAGACCCGATTCGAGGAGTGGATGAACCGTCTCGGGTACATGGTGGGCCCGGTATGGTACCCCGGGGCAAGAAGATCGAGTTGTAGACGATGAGCCTGGCAGGGGAAGACTACCTACCGGTGATGTCTGGCGCGGCGGATATCCGGAGGATACCGACCGTTGTCGTGAGATTTATGATATGGGCCGATCCGGACTGACGGAGCCCGATATTGAGACAGATATGATTCCTATTTGGTGTCGATGCTTGACACGGGTTTTCAGATGATTTCTTGATGGTATTTAGCTATTATACAGATATTCATGTTCTAAAGTTAAGAATTCAATACCCTTAGCATTTAAAACACTTAAAGCCATAATAATGACATTGCATACCTGTGCATGCATACTAGAGATATTATATCACATATGGACATGCATGTTGTGGTGCATTGCGTGCATTCTTTCGATTGCCTTACTAGATGTTATATTCTACTCACGAGCTGGCAACTCACCCCCGTTGTGCCACAGTGTCTTGCAGGTCGGACCCGTCAATCTTGTAGCAGCGGGCTATCTTATCATCAGTTCCTTTTGCTCAGACTCGCGACATCGCCTGTAGGTGGGTTGCGAGCACACTTTATTTCTTTTTGCTTTATCATTGTATCTAGTATACTCCATCTACCACTTTATATTGTATATGTGACCTAGTGATGAGATTGAGAGATTTGTATTTTGTGGTTTCTTTTGGGTCGAGCTCACTTGAGCCGGCGATGTGTTTTCTGATATTTTGTGTTTCTTTTATGCTCTTTTCTTGATATGGTTATTATATTGCATGTGGTTGTGATCCGCCTTGGGCGAAGAGCTAGCTCCCGCTTGGGGATGCCATTTTTATGATTACAGGTTTATTATCTTGTTGTACCAATTTTGGGGGATAGAAAATACTGGGGAGACTCTGCCGAAATTTTCAGAAATTTATGATGTTTTTAAAAAGGGATTCTATGCAACTTAAATGATTTTAAAAACCATTTTCATTAAAGGTTTTCCTTCACTCTCTTTTGATTTTGGTTTAGATTCTTCTGGGCTTTGGCTGACTTAGGTTACGGTACGCCTTTAGACGTCTCTTAATCTAAGTGCCAGTCGCGTTCCGTACTTTCGGGTCGTGACAGCGGTCGATGACCTGTGGAGATACGGCTATCCTTTTTTCCGGATGCCATATAGACGGTATGCACTACCATGCCCCCAGACTTAGGGCGTTTGGGCTCAGCGTTTTTGTGGTCCGTCACGTTCACAGGGGCTTTCTCTGGCCTCCTTTTCTTTTGAGTAGTTGATGTTGAGGGGGCCATTGCAGCGGGCATCCAAGTAGTTGCTGTCCTTTGTGGCTTGACAGGACAGTTCTCTTCCTGTTGAATCCTCACCTTTTTCTGTCGGCGAGGGTAATCTTGATCAATCACCGACTTCTGGACTCGTCGCCATACTTTATAAATTTTGGAGGACAGCCGCTGAGGGGGCTGCTCTAGCTTTATTTCTGTGACAGTCTCCACCGGTGGAGGAGATCTTTTCAGTACGGCGGTAGGCGAGTTCCTGCGCACCTTGTTCAGCAGCTCAAAGCTGTTCCCGGTTGGAACAACAGCATTGACTTCTACCGTTGGGGCTGGTGGAGTTAGCCCAGAGGGGGAGTTGCCCCCAGCCTTCCTTACTCGGCGCCAGTGGCGACATCGAGCGTGTCGAGCTGTTGGGGTTGGTTCGGGGATGGGGATGGCTTTGTCTTGCCCCTTGTTCGGGTGAGGCGCCGCCGGTACCAGCCTCTTGAAGACTGACGTCTTTTGAGTAGCAGCATCCAATCTGTCAAAGACAGACCTTTGAGCAGGCACGGGAGCCGGGGTGGGAGCTAGAACAATCAGTCTTGTAAAGACCGACTCTTTGGCAGGCGAAGCCGCCTTGACGACTTGGGGAGCACGGTTGGTTACTCTTTTCGGAATAACCTTTTCTTGAATTGCAGGCTTCATCATGGGCCCACAGGAACTTTGGCCCAATCTGGCGAAGACTGAGATGCTGGAACTGGACGACCCGTCGAGAGGGGCCGCAGTAGCTGTAAGCCGATCGAAGACCGACTTCTTGGGAGCTTCTGGTGTTGGTACCGAGGTGCTGAAGCTCATCGGTGGGAGCATAGTCCCAAAGAACAATCCGGTGGTGGCCTGTGTCACCTGGTCCACCGGCATCGTGAACAAGGAGGCTGCTTGGGGCCTGTAGGCTATGCCTCCAGATGAGGCGGAGCGCGAGTTACAATTGCAGTTGGAACACTTCGAGCAAGTGAATGCCATTGATCCTTTGTTTTCTACACCAAGCAAAACGCCAAATCTTAGTATCTCGAAACCCAAGGGCAACCATTAGCAAACCGCGATTCGTTCGCGAACACGACACACGAAGTGTGGAGTGGAAAGAGGAAAAGGTCCCGCCGGGCGTGCTAGAATATGTTCCCCGCCGAAAGACGCGGCAAAAGACGCGGCGGACGTCTTGCCTGAATTTCGGGGCAGATGCTAATTGGTGCTATCCGTCCACCTCTCCGAAGATGCCAAGTTGATTTATGGCACCATGTATTGAAGGTTTAAACGGATGCGGCCGATGTAGCAGACTTCGTCAGATTCCCCCTCGTTTGAGGGGTTTTTGATTATGGGGACGCTCTTCCCTGCAGGCGCAAGCCCCTGCAGTTAATTACGCTACCACATCGCGGTAACTACTTACTCCTTCTCCATATGGTTACTTCGTGTCATGGGTGTTTGTTTTGTGTTTGGTTGCCCTTGGATTGTATACGGAGACTAATTTATGTTGTCGCCCGTAGGGCATGGACTAGTCCAAATCCGTATCTTTCTTAGATTTGGGTTTGGAGGGTTGGATTTAAGGATACGTCAGCCTCATTTGAGACTAAGATCAACTTAAACGTTTGTTAAGGATACGTTAGCCTAATTTTAGACTAAGATCAACTTAACGGGATCGTTTAGGTCCAGCAAGAGAGCAATTGGGCTCTATTGTTTAGTTTAGTGACATTGCGGTCGATAATTAGTTTAAAGACATTACGGTCCATTGTTAGTTTAAGGACATCTCGGTCCAATGTTAGTTTAAAGACATCGCGGTCAAGGTTAAAGACATCATAGTCCCTGGGTTTAAGGACCCCACAGTCCAATGTTAATTTTAAGACATCACGGTCGAGGTTAAGGACATCATAGTTCGTGAGTTTAAAGACCTCACAGTCCAACGTTAGTTTAAAGACATCACGGTCGAGGTTAAGGACATCATAGTCCGTGAGTTTAAGGACCTCACAGTCCAACGTTAGTTTAAAGACATCACGGTCGAGGTTAAGGACATCATAGTCCGTGAGTTTAAGGACCTCACAGTCCAACGTTAGTTAAAGACATCACGGTCGAGGTTAAGAACATCATAGTCCATGAGTTTAAAGACCTCACAGTCAAATGTTAGTTTAAAGACATCACGGTCGAGGTTAAGGACATCATAGTCCATGAGTTTAAAGACCTCACAGTCAAATGTTAGTTTAAAGACATCACGGTCGAGGTTAAGGACATCATAGTCCATGAGTTTAAAGACCTCAAAGTCAAATGTTAGTTTAAAGACATCACGGTTGAGGTTAAGGACGTCATAGTCCATGAGTTTAAGGATCCCACAGTCCATAGAGTGTGTGGTTGTCGGGACCCGTCACCTCTCTGAAGACGTTGAAGGATTACAATGACAAATATCAAAGGAGTGAAGAGATGTACCCTTGAACCAAAGTGAATTAAGAGATCTGTAGTCCAATTTGGAGCTAAGATCAATAAATTATATTATGAGCACATTGGCTCGGTTAAGTCTAAATTGAGAACTTATGGCCAGCTTGGGCTAAGTCCAATTAGATTTAAAATGTTGGCTCTTTGTTGGACCATTAGACATTTGTCTGGTTTCAGCCCATATTATTTAGCAATGCTAAACAAGGGTTTGAGGGCTTTGGTAACATTTTTATCTGTGATTGAGCAGTAGACATTATAGCTCTGATTTTTACTCAATTTTGAATGGGAGGCTTTGCCTCTGGAAAATTAACCAATTTGGTTAAAACTAGTGTTAAACACTAGATAACAACAGTGTTAAACACTGGAAATAAAGCTCTCAAATTAGTGTTAAACACTAAACGATAATCAGTGTTAAACACTGGAAATATAATCCCCAAATTAGTGTTAAACACTAGAAAGTAACAGTGTTAAACACTGGAAATAAGGTTTTCAAATTAGTGTTAAACATTAAAAATAAAGTTCTCAAATAAGTGTTAAACACTAAAGAAAAAGGGGTCACGTGTGGACACGTGAGGACGCCCAGAGGTGGGACCAGATCCCTTTACTTCGTTCTGCAATTAAGTGTTAAACACTTTTTTATTTTTTTATTTTTGAGTATCACGTGTTGGCACGTGATGGACATCTGTGCGCTGATCACTAAGGCATTTGCTAAGGGGTCACGTGGTAACACGTGAGAGCGCCCAAAGCTTCTATTTCTTTTGCTTTTTCTTTCTGTGTTTTTGTAGGTCACGTGGGAGCACGTGAGGTGTTGTCTCAGAGCTTTTTCTTCTCATCTTTGGGGGATCTGTTCAGGGGTTGCGTGGGGACACGTGACATTAGTCTTTTGTATGCATGGAGATCTTTTGAGTTCTCTGTTATTTTTAAGAATTAAATTCTCTGTAGGGTTAAACCCAAATTATGATTTTGGAGGAATTAAATTCCTATTGTGAAAGAATTAAATTCTTAAGCAGGGTTAAACCCTAATTTCTTTAGAGGAATTAAATTCCCATATATGTAAAAGAATTAAATTCTTGTATAGGGTGAAACCCTAATTTCATTTTAGGAGGAATTAAATTCCTGTGAATTTGAGAGAATTAAATTCTCAATTAGGGTTAAACCCTAGTTCTGTCCATCTTGAAGGAATTAAATTCCTATAAATCTTGAGAGAATTAAATTCTCAATTAGGGTTAAACCCTAGTTTCATATCTTGAAGGAATTAAATTCCTGTAATTCTTGAGAGAATTAAATTCTCAATTAGGGTTAAACCCTAGTTTCATCTTGAAGGAATTAAATTCCTATAAATTTGGGAGAATTAAATTCTCTGAACTCAATCCTCTCTCTAAGTCTTGGATCTACATGGCAAAATCTCAACCCGATGAGAATTAAATTCTCAACCTATGGAGAGATTTTCTTCTGCAGATCTTCAACCAGAGGAAGAACTGAGTTCTTTTTTGCAGAAGAGTTAAACTCTTAGATTTTGAGAATTAAATTCTCTGTTTGAAGTTTTGATCCCCTTTCTTTTCTCATCTAAGGTTTTCTTTGTTGAGAATTAAATTCTCCTTTCTTTTCTCTCTGAAATTTCAAGATTCCAAAATTCTATATCTCCAAAATTCTCTCTCCTTTTTTCTGCTCTTGGCTCCTATTTATAGAAGAAGGAAAAGAATCAATTTGTTTAATAAATTTTTCATTGAAAGATTTTGTTTGTTTTCATAATTAATACGATCCTTTAGATCATTCAGTGAATTTTATTCACCGTTGGATTTTCAATCCAAAGATATTCTGTTTGTTATTTTCGGTGAGATTTAGGGAAATCTTTCCTTGTCTAAGATTTTTCCATAAATTGGTGATATTTAATCACCCCTGGATTTTTAATTCAACGGTTCCCCCTAATCCTTTTCCATTTAGAAAGATTTTAAAGAAATTTAGAATTTTAATTCTATTACGTTATAAGGCTTTCAAAGCCTGTCACGTGCTGGCACGTGACCCTTTGTCACGTGTGAGCATGTGACTCTTGGTCACGTGTGAGCACGTGACCCTCAATTGGAGTCTTTTCTCAGCCGCTTGTTTATACTTTTTCTTGACAGAATTTAATTCTGTAAAGACGTCACGTGTCAACACGTGACCTTTGGTCACGTGTGAACACGTGATACCTCATTGAGGTAACACCTGATTTTTAATCAGGGAACAACCGGTTCATATTGGCCGCAACTGACTACTTCTCCAGGTGGGCTAAAGCTGTTCCGCTAAAAGAAGTCAAGACAGAAGATATTCTGACGTTCTTCCGCCATAATATTCTATGCCGCTTCGGTATACCGAGAAGGATCATATCTGACAACATGCCTTCTTTCAAGAGCTTTAAAGTCTCAAGGTTTGCTACTCAGCACAAGATAGACTGGAGTTATTCCTCCATCTATAATCCAAGTGCCAATGGGCTAGCCAAAGCCTTCAATAAAACTCTATGCAAGTTCCTAAGGAAAAATGCTTCAGCCAATAAGAGAGACTGGAATCTCAAGCTCCATAAGGCGTTGTGGGCATATCGTACCACGCACCGCACTCCAACCCAGTCCACTCCATACTCATTACTCTTCAGAGTGGAGGCAATCTTCCCCGTCGAAGTCGAAATTTCAAGCCTAAGATGACCGTTCAACATGAGTTGATGGAGGAGGAAAACGTCCTCTTTCGGCTCGAAGAGCTCGAAGCCCTCGAAGAAAAGAGGCTCGCAGTACAACAAAATCTGGAGCTGTACCGAGCCCAAATGATCCGTCTCCGTGCTTTCAAGAAAGACGAATTGGTGTTGGTCCTTAAAAGACCGATCATCCTCAATCGACAAGCCAAGAGAAAATTCGAGCCAAATTGGGAAGGGCCATAAGTCATCAAAAAAGTGTTCGACGGGGGATCCTACCAACTAATAAGTGCCGAGGGAGAAAGGCCAATACCACCCATCAATGGCCGATATCTCAAGAAATACTACGCGTAATTGAGCATACCAGCCCTACGGTCTAGATCATATATCCTGTAAAGCCGAATACAATCCACAGGCATAAATGACCCATGTCTCTCCCAAGTCCTATCAACGAGACTACATCTGAAGTCCTACCAGCGATGAAGCTAAAATAAAGAAAAAAATGGTATGTCCACAAGCAAAATGGGTACGGATGAAAACCCGAAAGAGCTTCGTGAGTAAAAATAGCAGAACTGTCGGCGAGTTTGTGAAAACCCGAAAGGGCGCAAACTCGTGAAAAAAGATGAAATATACTCGCAAAGTCCTCTCGACCTTCTGAGGAGAAAATCCCTGCGTAAGATCCTTACGACTCATAAAGGAAAAACACACTTAGGAATCCTCACGATTCCTAAGGAGACAATACAACTGCGAGATCCTCTCGGCGCGTATGGAGGAAATGTTTTTATGAGACCCTTACGGCTTATAAAATTAAAAAAGCCTTAGGTGATAGGGATCTAAACCTGTCTCCTAAGACATCACTCCCTAACGGGCAACGGCAAATGATGAGTCACTCCTGGCATTACGCTTCAGTGTTAGCGCTGCTGATGCCGACCCAAATCCCAAGTTTTCCCAATGGCAAATGATGATTCGCTCCTAGTACTACATTCCAGCATAGCAGTGCTAATGCCAAACCAAAATCCCCAAATCCTCTCACGGCAAATGATGAGCCTCTTCTGGCATTACGCTTCAGTGTTAGCGGTGCTGATGCCGACCTAAAACCCAAATCCCAAGTCCTCCCAGGGAAAATGATGAGTTGCTCCTGGCATTATTCCAGTGCAGCAATACTGATGCTAAACAAAATCCAAATTCTAAATTCCTCTCAAATTCAAAAGTCCCGCCAAACAAGACAAAAATCAAACAGATCAAATCAACGTACTATCTGGCAGCACTTCTAAGTTCAAAAGTCTCGCTGGACAGGTAGGGATCTCCCAAAAAAAAATTAAATCAAACAAGTCAATCAATCACCTCATCGGTGGAATCAAGCTCCACCTCAGAAACAAATCAATCCTGATACCGCAAAAAGCGGAGCAAGTCAACTTCAACCCCGACACCGCAAGAAGCGGAACAAATCAAATCAAGCACCGACCTTCCAAGTCGTAAAAATGGCAGCACCGACCATCCACGTCGTAAAAATGGCAGCACCGACCGTCCACGTCACAAAAATGGCAGCACCAACCGTCCACGTCACTAAAATGGCAGTACTGACCGTCCAAGTCACAAAAATAAAATGGCAGCACCAACCGTCCACGTCGCTAAAATGGCAGTACCGACCGTCCAAGTCACAAAAATGGCAGCACCGACCGTCCAAGTCGCAAAAATGGCAGCACCGACCGTCCAAGTCGCAAAAATGGCAGCACCGACCGTCTAAGTCACAAAAATGGCAGCACCGACCGTCCATGTCGCGAAAATGGCAGCACCGACCGTCCAAGTCGCAAAAATGGCAGCACCGACCGTCCATGTCTCTAAAATGGCAGCACCGACCGTCCATGTCGCTAAAATGGCAGCACCGACCATCCAAGTTGCAAAACTGGCAGCACCGACTATCTAAGTGGCTAAAATGGCAGTACCGGCCGTCCAAGTCATTAAAATGGCAGCACCGACCGTCTAAGTTGCAAAAATGGCAGCACCGACCGTCCACGTCGCTAAAATGCCGACCGTCCATGTCGCTAAAATGGCAGCACCGACCGTCCACGTCGCTAAAATGGCAGCATACCTTCCACGTAGCTAAAATGGCAGCATACCTTCCACGTCGCTAAAATGGCAGCACCGACCGTCCACGTCGCTAAAATGGCAGCATACCTTCCACGTTGCTAAAATGGCAGCATGCCTTCCACGTCATCAAAAGGGAACCCAACCAAATCAAGCTCCATATAGAACAAGGTCCATCAATTTCATGCACACATCCCACACACGCGGTGTGAATTTATTGATGGGGGCATTTTGTTAGGGTTAAAAATTACACCCCGGTTAACCAAGTCAAAGTCAATCAACTCCCAAGCCAAGTGGGTCCAAGCCCAAGTCAGAACCAAATATGGAAGGGGCCGGCTCCATGCCAATAATGAAACAATGAATTAGTTTAATGCATTTTTTTAGAAATAAATGTATGAAAAATGGGCAAAAAGCCAAAACTTTGTAAACCCCATGGCTTATGTGCAAAAAAAAATAAGCACATAAGGCATGGGATGGCACAAGTGCCATTTGACAAAACCCAAGGGGCTATATGTAAAGTGTGTAACCTATAAATGCAAACATGATGAAAAAATCAACAACTATTCATTCTCTCAAAAAATTAAGGTTTTGTGCCTCCTTCTCCTTCCTCAAGATTCTAAACTTTTCTAAATTAAATCACGAGTTTAACTCTTCCTTTCCTAAAAAGAAATAGTTTTTCACCATAAAACCCACAAAGGGGAGCTCAGATCTCCCATCAAAACTCTAAAAGGGGAGATTTTTAGTCTCACCCCATTTTCTCCAAGATCCAGCCAACATAGAGGAGGAAGAATGGGACCCATCTCCCAAAATCCCACTTTGGGGAAGATCCGAGGCTTAGGAGAGGATCGAGGGCTTAAGGAAGAAGAAAGGGGTCTCTTTTAATCATCCCTGAAGATTTTTGGGAGTTCAACTCCATTTGTCAAAATCTTTTGGAGTTTAACTCCACTTAAAATCCTTTTGGGAGTTTAACTCCACTCAAAACCCTTTTGGGAGTTGAACTCCATAAAAATAAAAATCCTTCTTTTTTCTGGGAGTTTCTAAAGTCCCTCGAGAGTTTAACTCCTGAATCCGGGGCTAAGCCCCCTTTTTCTGCAGGTGCCCAGTGCCCACGTGCCGAGCGCGTGAGGCGCCAGCGCCCAGTGCCTATGCGTCTTGCACGTGGCTCGCGGGCGCCCAACGCCCACATGCCGAGCGCGTGAAGCGCTGGCGCCCAGCGCCCATGCGCCTCGCACATGGCCCATAGGCGCCCACGCGCCACACACGCGTCCTTAGGACGCTCCTCGCCCCTTTTTTCCCACGCACTCTACACTAAAAATACCTCCCCCGTTAGAAATTCTAAAATTTTCTAACGGGGCGCTGTCCCGCACCCCGCAAAATACCCCCGTAAACTCTGCGTGTCCCCTGATACATCCAAGGCCCCCAATACGTCCAAAATACAACATACGTGTAGGGTGTTTTTGTTAGTTATATGTATGCCCTAGAGGCCATTACTATACATGTGATGTATATTGTAGTGGATGCTTGGACATATATAGGGAGGACTTTCTTGCTCGACATGATAGTATGCTATCTGGTTACCCTTTACCTTAACGTGTATACTGATTGTCTCTCTGTTACATGTTGGTAAAGCCCTTAGGATGTGTACTTGACTACCTGGACTATGATGTGGATCATACTAGTGGGGACAAGGTAGTCCATAAGTACATCCTTCAAGGTCCCTAGTCGTGGGTGTATCGAGACGGGGCATCGATATACCAGAGTAGACTAGCGTATGCCTTCTCGACCCATACAGATGGGCGATGGATGATCCCATATCCATTGGTGTTTGACATCAGAGATGATATACGGGTGCTCAGTGGAGACTGGGTACACTGGACGGACTCACCGAGAACTCCCAGATGGTATTATACCTTACGTCAGATGGCAGTTCTCTGGTGACACTGGTACAGGTTAGTCTGTAGACCCGAGATCGTCATAGAGTCTTGTGTGATTCCCACTGTGCTTTGATTTCCATCTTACCACGTCCAAGAGGGCGTGCAAAACGGTGGTTTTTGGGTACAGTCCCGAGTCACATGGAGGCAATGAGCGATAGGAGGGGTTTTGTCTCTCCCGGTATTGGGGGTTGATGTTGCGCTATGCTCGATTCGCCATAACAGGGAAGTCCCTGGCCAGGGCTGGTTTAGAGATTTACTGGTAAGTGTTACCAATAGTTTCTCGACCCTTTATGTGCCTCACATCGGCATGACTTATCGGTTATTGGGGTCTGACGTTTACCACCCCTAGAACTGATATGCGACATATCAGACGAGGAGACCGGACTGTACGGTAGTGTCACTGTCAGGCTTTTACAGGAGTTGGAGCGGGCTTGCTTGCTGATCTTCTGATCGCTCAATACCCGGGTAGCCGTTACGTCCAGCTAGTACCGCTGACGGCTTGTGGGTGCTTGATATGATCATCACCTACTGCCGGCGTATTGACGAGTCTTTAGAGTCCTACATAGAGGTTGTACTGGCTCAGACGAAACGAGATAGGAGCGCATATGAGATATGTGCGGGACTGAGAATAATACAAGTATGTGATACTGTATTCCATTCTCGCGATTTGTATCATCGGACGGTTATATGAGATATAGTCGGGTTACCGAATCAAGTGTTGATTCGATACATTGATACACTTGATACTAGTCGGTTATATGCGATATGACCGGATCGTTAAATCAAGGGTTGATTTAATGATTTAATGTATAATTATATATTTGATATATCAGTTTACATTAACTAGTATTGGTTCACTTAAGATTGATTTTCTCACTTGATGTGCACAAGTTGTATATGTGATATATTTTTGTGCACAAGATTTTATCATGTTTGATGATACATGCAAACTTGGGTGTGTGTATGACTTACACCATGTTTAAGATAATGGATTAGGTTTTTATTTATTAAGTAATTCAAAATGGTGGCTTTCTTTGTTTGGGCTTGAAGCTTCATGAAGCTTTTAAGCATCTTTGACAAAGTCTAACCATTTTGTTTTGCTTGAGATTTTCCTTAACCTAACCCATTAACTTAAACTAGGGTTTAGTCTCTACAAAGGTTTACTCACCTATGGTTTCATTATGATAGACTTCACTTGATAATTCATTTTATTTTATGGATTCTTATTCTTTTTCTTCTTCTTCTTCTTCTTGAAGAAAAGGAAAAAGCTTGCTAGAAATTTTCAAGTGAAGATTAAGAGTGAGAAATCAAAATCTAAAGAGAACCCACTTCCTATCTTACCATCCTCTACTAGACTAGCACTTTAGTTTAGGGTGTTTGCTTCACTAATTCATTGGTTAGTAAAGTAGAAGCTTGAGTTTGTATTCCCTCGACGTAGATCATCTTCGTCCTCGAAGACATCAAGCGATCCCGTTGCAATTTCTCAAGGAGCCGTCCGAGAGTCCGGGAGTTGGATGATCGCAGCGAAGGGACGTCGTCACGGAGCTTTGGAAGTAGAGGACCGGATCTACAAAGGTTGTAGTCACTTTCCTTTAGAGTAAAGTTGTTTTTTTGCTCTTTGATTCGCCTAATATTTAGTTAATGATCTTGCTTAGGGTTGTTCGGCACCAAAAAATTTTAATTCGGCATGGTCGATGCCTTGTAGAGCCTTGTTAGTGTGCCTAGTAACCCTACAGTTTTTCGTCACCACATTGAGATGGGAATACGCGTCACTTGTCAGGCGTATTACAGATTCCCCCAGCCTAGGGTAGGCGGAGGTTTATTGCTTGTGGGGATCCGAATCTCCGGCAGCCGCGGATTAAGCTGCCGTTAATTACCCCTCGCCTTTAGAGCGAAGGAATCTTCGATTGACGGGTCAAACTGGTCATGCGAACTCAATGTGCAGTGTGCGTGTATTGTGTTTTGAGGGGTCTTGGGTATATCGGAGGCCTCGCAGAGTTTACGGGGGTCCTGCTACCCGGATAACGGGCTTGGGGTCAAGAGGGCTAGCAGCCAAAAGACGCGTGGGCGTGAGCGCGTCACGTGCACAGCACGCGGGCACTGGACGCCAGCGCTACACGTGCCTGGCACGTGGGCGTTGGGCGCCAACACCTGGGCGTTGGGCACCAGGCGCTGGGCGCCAGCGCTTCACGCGTCCGACACGTAGGCGCTAGGCGCCAGCGCCTCACGCGTCCGACACGTGGGCGCTGGGCGCCCATGGAAAAAAGGGGCATAGCCCCTGTACTGGGAGTTGTCTCCCGATTGACTTTTGGAGTTAAACTCCTGAAAGAAGAACAAATGGGCTTAGCCCCTGTAGCGAGAGTCGTACTCCCAAATGACTTTTGGAGTTGAACTCCTAAAAAGAAAGATTTATTATTTTATATATATATATATATATATATATATATATTTATGGAGTTAAACTTCTAAGAGATTTTCGGAAATGATGAAAGGAGACCCCTTTCTTCTCCCTTGAGCCCTAGGTTTTCTCTTGAGCCTTGTATCTTTCCCAAAGTGGGATTTTTGGAGACGGGTCTCCTTCCTCCTCCTCTCTGTTAGCTGGATCTTGGAGGAAAAGGGAGGGTGATACCTAAAAATCACCCCTTTTAGGGATTTGATGGGAGATCTGAGTTCCCCTTCAAAGGTTTTATGGTGAAAAACTGTTTCTTTTTGGAAAAAGAAGAGTTAAATTCTTGATTTAATTCAAAAAAAAAAAGAAAGAAGGTTTAGAACCTTGAGGAAGGAGAAGGATGTACAGAAACCCTAGATTTTGAGGGGAATGAATTCCTTTTTTTTAGGGGAATGAAATCCTCTTTTTTTCATTTCATCATAATGTTATCATAAATAGGCTTACAAGTTTACACTTAGCCCTTTAGCCTTTATAAAATGGCATTTTGTCTATCCCATATCTCATATGCTCATTTCTTTTGCACATGAGCCACGAGCTTTACAAAAATTTGGCTTTATGCCTATTTTTCTTATATTTATTCATAAAAATTATATCAAAATTATTTATTACATAATTTTTATATTGGCATAGGGGAGGCTGTCCGAGGGGCTCGACTAGGACATGGGCCCAATTGATCTGGGCTTGGGCCTGTTTACTTGGGGTTGACTTTGACTTAGTCAACCGGGGTGTAATTTTTGACCCCAACAAAGTGTCCCCCATCAATAAATACACACCGCGTATATGAGTTATGTGCATGAAATTGATGGATCTTGGAGTTGGACTTCGAGGTGGAACATCATTCCGAGGGCGGAGCATCATTCCGGGAGTATAATTCTGGGGATCGGAGCATAATTCCAAGGATCGGAGCATAATTCCGAAGAGCGGAGCATGATTCCAAAGATCGGAGCATAATTCCGAAGAGCGGAGCATGATTCCAGGGATCGGAGTATAATTCCGAAGAGTGGAGCCTAATTCCGAGGATCGGAGCATAATTTTGAAGAGCAGAGCATGATTCCAAGGATCGGAGCATGATTCCGAAGAGCGGAGCATAATTCCGAAGAGCAGAGCATGATTCCAAGGATCGGAGCATAATTCCGAAGAGCGGAGCATGATTTCAGGGATCGGAGCATAATTCCGAATAGCAGAGCATGATTCTAAGGACCGGAGCATAATTTCGAAGAGCAGAGCATGATTCAAGGGATCGGAGCATAATTCCGAAGAGCGGGGCATGGTTCCAGGGATCAGAGCATAATTCCAAAGAGCGGAGCATGATTCCGGGGACCGGAGCATAATTCCGAAGGGGAGGTCGTTGGTTGACTTGATTCCGAGGCAGAACATAATTCCTACGGGGAAGTCGTTGGTTGACTTGATTTCGATGCGGAGCATAATTTCGATGGGGAGGTCGTTGGTTGACTTGATTCCGAGGCGGAGCATAATTCCGACGGGGAGGTCGTTGGTTGACTTGATTTGATTTGGGAATTTCTGATCCGTCCAGCGGGGCTTTTGAGCCTTGGACCTGAAATTTGGGTTTTTGTTCGGCGTCAGTATCGCTATACTGGAATATGCTACTAAGAGCGAATCTTCATTTGCCGTGAAGAATATGAGATTTTTTTTGACATCAGCATCACTACACTGGAATATGGTACCAGGAGCGAATCATCATTTACCATGAGAGAATTTGAGGATTTTGGTTTTGATTTGACATCAGTATCGCTGAATATGATACTAGGAGCGAATCATCATTTGCCATGAGGGGATTTCCCTCATTCCCAGTTTAACGATTTAGGGGTCATCTATTCCCAGTTTAATGAGTTAAAGGTCATATGTTCCCAGTTTAAAGACTTATGGGTCATTTGTTCCTAATTTAACGACTTAGAGGTCATTTGTTCCCGGTTTAAAGACTTAGGGGTCATTTGTTCCCAGTTTAATGACTTAGAGGTCATCTGTTCCCAGTTTAAAGACTTAGGGGTTTATTGGGTCAAAAGTTTGGAATTTTAGGGTTGGGGTCAACATCAGCATTGCAAATACTGAAGCACAGGTGCCAGGAGCAATTTATCATTTGCCTTTTCCTGTTGGGAGCAATGGCTTAGGAGACAGGTTTAGGTCCCTATCACCTAAGACTTTTCAATTTCATGAGCCTTAAGGGTCCCATAAGAGCATTTTCTTCCTACGAGTTGAAAGGATTCCGTAGGTGTATTTTCTCCTTAGAAGTCGTGAGAACCCCCAAGTGTGTTTTTCCTTTGTGAGTCGTAAGGATCCCACGAAGGTGTTTTCTTACGAGTCAAGAAGATCTTGTAAGTTTTGTTCTCCTCATATATCATGGGGACACATGAGTGGATCTTCCCAAATGGAGCATAATTCCGATGGCGGAGACCGGCCACGTGACCGGTGATTGCGGTGGGGTATGGGTGTGATGAGAATTATTTGAGCCCGTGGATTATATACAGTAGTCAGTTTGGGGACCAACCGTAGGGCTGGGAGAATTCTGGTTGGCGTCTGCATCGCTACACTGGAATATGGTACCAGGAGCGACTCATCATTCGCCATTTGGGGATTTGGATTTTGGTTGGCGTCTGCATCGCTGCACTGGAATATGGTACCAGGAGCGACTCATCATTCGCCGTTTGGAGGGTTTTTTTACCGTGATTGCTCTAATATTTCAGCTTTTCTTATCGTGAAGGTCGTGATTGCCCTATCATTTCGGCTATTTATTCGCGGTTGCCCCATCATTTCGGCTTTTTTTAAGTTTTCATTTTTCTTTTTTTTTATTTACACATTTTTACATCCCCGGTTTAACGACTTAGAGGTCGATTGTTCCCAGTTTAACGACGTGGTGGTCAATTGTTTCCAGTTTAACGACGTGGTGGTCATCTGTTGGAACCTGGGCTCGATTCTGCAGGAACCATGGACTCCTTTGGTTTAATTGCATAAGCGGGCTTTCCTTCATCTAGATCGAACCAGTGTTGGATGGCAACAACCACGTCATCGTCATGGCTATAAGGCGTAGGAGGACTTGTTCCTCTGGGCTCCATCATGTAGACCGTATGGGTTGTGTACCCATCATTGGCAATATTGCTCGTTTGGCTCTTAGCTTATTGTCCTAGTCCGCTCTTTTCAGGAAAGGTAGATGTCTGAAAGAATCAGGTTCTCGAAGAACTTTGGTCTCCGTTTGTATGAAACTGCCGGTCGCAGTAACACGCCTTTAGATAGTTCTATCTCTCCTGCCTTGTATTGCTTTTTGACCCAGTCTTTAAAAACAAAGCAGTCTTCAATAGCATGATCTATCACTCTGTGATAGGGGCAATATTTGGGGTCGTCGGTCATATTCGCTTCTTGAGGTATTTTTGAGTTTGACAATTGTAGACCGTTTCTTAGAGCGTCTTTGAATATTTTACGGACTTTGTCCCTTGTGAAGGAATAGACCTTATCCAGCTTCTCTTTCAAAAGCAATTCTTCTTCCCCTCCCAACAATGGCTTTCGAGGTTGGTTGCCATTGGGCCTGCTCGTCCCTCGCCTATTTCGGTCAGTTGAGGTGTTAAAAGATTCAGCATCGTCGGAAGTTCTGCCTTTGCGATTATCGTCCTTTCGGTTTCTCCAAGACCTATTGTTATTTTGGGAATCAAAGGAGGACTCCTGCTTTGAGCGCTCCATCATTTGAACTTTCCTGGTCAGCTCTTGGAATGTTTTGAGACCCGCGGTGCATAGAAACAGAGCCATCCAATTGTTGAGATTTCCGACGAGGGGGCTGACTAATTGGTCATGTCCTATTAGCGGTTCACATTTGAAAGAGAGATTGCGCCATCGGGTTATAAAATCCGTGCTGCTTTCGTTGTTCTTTGGCTTGGTCCTTACGAGGTCGGCAATAGTGATCTTATCGCTGACACTCATGAACCTTTGCCGAAACAAAGATTCCATTTGGACAAAAGTTGTGACGGAGCCATCCGGTATGCTCGCGTACCAATTGAAAGCAACATCGGTTAAGCTATTAACGAACTAGCGGAGGAGAAGCGCATCATTGCCCCCAGTATTCCCGCATAAAACTTTAAAGTGGGCGATGTGCTGATTCGTATTTCCTGTCCCATCAAATCTTCCGAATTTGGGGATGACATAGCCGCCAAGAAACTCTACCAGATCATACCGAACAGGATATGGTCTCCCACTACTGCTGATATCTTTTTGCGCTTCGGTTTCGGCTACCAATGTTTTGACTTTGTTGGTGACCAAATCCATAATTTGATCTTGCGTTAGCAGGTTGTTG
Source organism: Agapanthus africanus (assembly GCA_030015575.1). Lineage (NCBI taxonomy): Eukaryota > Viridiplantae > Streptophyta > Magnoliopsida > Asparagales > Amaryllidaceae > Agapanthus > Agapanthus africanus. The sequence continues at coordinate 692,514,520 of CM057342.1, read as the reverse complement.
TCATCGGTAGTTAAGACATTTCCCGAGATAAGATGCAGCCGACTTTCATGCGGCTCGCCCACCTTTGGATTTGAGGGAATAGGCATCGGTTGTCTCGGGACACCGTTTCCCGGTTCATGAGCATAGCCCTGCGCTTGATTAGGCGCCTGAGAAGCAACTTGGGCTGTGAGCTGTAAGACAACGTTTTTCAAGTCGTCAATTTTGGAGTAAAGCTTGGCCATCTCCTTGTCTTTGTTTCTGAGCTGCTTTTGGAGCACTTGGAGAAGTTGTTGCTCTGCGGTCTTGGGATGGAAGATTGACTCCTCTTCGCTTTCCGAGCCGGATTCTTCATGAACTGAGGGATCTCTCTGCTTATCAGCCTCACTGAAAGGGTTTTCATCATCTTCCAGAGGAGGCTGGTCTTGGAAAGTGGCAGCCACATTCATATCCTATTGGATTTGAGATGTGGTGGCCCCGTTCTTGCTCTTGCTGTGCATGTCCACCATGTAAACAGTGTGGACCACATATCCAGCCATCTTTTTATCTTTGGCGGCTAATTTTTCGGACCATCATAGTGGCCTTTCCTCTTCTGGAAAAGACATGCGACTGAAGACGGTTGGTCTGACTAGGTCCTTGGGTGGCGCTGTCTGGCTCGCAGCTTTCTTGACTCTTGCGGCCATGGCATTCTTCTGGACCAATTTCAGTGGTTCAAAAGAGTTAACGAGCTTTACAACCGATTCAGCTGTTGTTGCGGGGTAACCCTGTTCTTAGAATCTCATGAAGTTCAGCCTAGCAGGAGCCCTAGCCCTTTTATTGGCTCTATATCTGAGCCTTTTCTGTCTTAGCTTCTCGATTTTGAGGGCTTGACGGGCATCCGTCATCTAGGAAGCCATCGTGAGTCGATTGACGGGGAGCTTAGAGAAGATACCCAATTGAGCAGTTGTCAGGGGCACCGCTGGAGCTCGCCCGAGATGCCTTATTGCTTTGTTGGTGTTGATGGCCTTGCCCCCAGCTGGAGCAATGGAGAGTCGTTCGAAAACGGATTTGTGCTTGGGCTGAGGTGCCTTCGCGACCATGACATTCGGCCTTTTCCCTTTTGAGGCTGGTTTATCAATCACCGGGGCTTGAAGAGCAGGGACGATGTTAGCTGGCACGAACAAAATAGAGCCAAATGGTAGTAGCGGCTCCTCCCACTGTCGTCCGAGACTGGCCGGGAGGACCATCCTGGCGTCTATCTTCATCGTGTAGGAGATGGGAGCCGTGTTGAGAGCTGAACTTGTCCTTGGAGACATTATTAAGGCTTGATCGCTTGAAATCCTGTGTGAAAGAGCATTATTTTAGTATAAATATCGATATTTATGTTGATTGAGTTCGCATGAACGTTTAACCCGAAATATGGGAGGAGAGAAAACGTCCCACCTGGCATGCCAGAATCTGCATGGTGTTTTTCGTCACCCCATTGAGATAGGAATACGCGTCGCTTGTCAGGCGTACTACAGATTCCCCCTGCCTAGGGTAGGCGGGGGTTTATTAATTGTGGGGATCCGAATCTCCGGCAGCCGCGGACTAAGCCGCCGTTAATTATCCCTCGTCTTTAGAGCGAAGGAACCTCCGATTGACGGGCCAAACTAGTCATGCGAACTCAATGTGCAGTGTGCGTGTGTTGTGTTTTGAGGGGTTTTGGGTATATCGGGGGCCTCGTAGAGTTTATGGGGGTCAAGGGGGATAGCAGCCCCCCGTTAGAAAAAATTTTCTAACGGGGAAAGTGTTGTGGAGTGTGTATATATATAAAAATGGGTGAATAGCGTCCAAAGGACGAATGAGCGCCAGTGCCTCACGTGCCCAACACACGGGCGTCGGACGCCGCACATGCCCGGCACGTAGGCGCCTGGGCATTAGGCGCCTGCGCCATACGTGTCCGGCACGTGGGCGCCGGGCGCCTGGGCGTTGGTCACCAGCGCCTCACGCGCTCGGCACGTAGGCGCTAGGCGTCCGTGGAAAAAAGGGGCATAGCCCCTATACCTGGAGTTGTACTCCCAATTGACTTTTGGAGTTAAACTCCTAAAAGAAGGACAAAGGGGCTTAGCCCCTGCAGCGGGAGTTGTACTCTCAAATGACTTTTGGAGATGAACTCCTAAAAAGAAAGATTTATTATTATTATTATTATTGTTATTGTTATTGTTATTGTTATTGTTATTGTTATTGTTATTATATATATATATTTGTGGAGTTAAACACCCAAGAGATTTTCGGAGATGATGAAAGGGGGCCCTTTTCTTCTCTCTTGAGCCCTAGGTTTTATCTTGAGCCTTGGATCTTTCCCAAAATGGGATTTTTGGAGATGGGTCTCCTTCTTCCTCCTCTTTGTTGGCTGGATCTTGGAGGAAAGGGGGTGAGGCTTAAAAATCACCCTTTTGGTGATTTGATGGGAGATCTGAGTTCCTCTTCAAGGGTTTTATAGTGAACAACTGTTTCTTTTTGGAAAAAGAAGAGTTAAACTCTTGATTTAATTCAAAAAAAAAAGGGAAGAAGATTTAGAACCTTGAGGAAGGAGGAGGCACAGAAACCCTAGATTTTGAGGGGAATGAATTCTTTTTTTAGGGGAAAGAATTCCTTTTTTTCCATTTCATCATAATGTTGCCTTATATAGGCATACAAGTTTACACTTAGCCCCTTAGGCTTTACAAAATGGCATTTTGCCCATCACATACCTCATATGCTCATTTCTTTTGCATATGAGCCATGGGCTTTACAAAAATTTGGCTTTATGCCCATTTTTCTTACATTTATTCATAAAAATTATATCAAAATTATTTATTACATAATTTTCATATTGGCATGGGGGAGGCTGGCCGCGGGGCTTGACTTGGGCATGGGCCCACTTGACCTGGGCTTGGGCCCATTTACTTGGGGTTGACTTTGACTTTGACTTGGTCAACCGGGGTGTAATTTTTGACCCCAATAATACGTACATCGTACATTGAGTTCGCATGACCAGTTTTACCCGTCAATTGGAGGTTGTCACGCCCCGCTTCCCAAATTACTGAATACGAGGGGTTGACAAGGCCAGCCATGCTCCTACGGTCGAGGAAACATCCTGCCGTAGTCACACTTCGGCTTCTAGCTTTACGTGGTAATCAGTAATCAATGCACAGGTAATGAGAAATGCAGTCACTAAATCAAAACAAATACAAAACACTAACCAGATAGAGATCAAGGAAGTATAGCTCTGAGTCGCTAGTCCAGATATCTGGAATGTCCTCAAGGTACGTCAGGTCCTGGTCCAAGCTAAATCCACTTCTCACTCTGAGCATGCATACTCAGATCGTCAGAGGGACACAATAGCAATATATATAAATACAAATGTGAACACGTGCAATAATGATGAATATGAAACAGTACGCATGACGTGATAATACGAGCATGAAATAATCAGTAAAGCGGGTATATCAAATCAGTAACCAATGCATGTCACTAAACCTATCAGTCTCTAAGTCTCACTGTCCAGGTCGCTAAACCTATCGTCAGTCCAAGTGTGAGAGTCAACCACTCGTGAGTATCCCCCACCCAAGGGTAAGACCCAAGGACAAGGGAACACGGGCCCGAGTCGCTCGCTAATAATCAGTAATATCACCCATATATCTCCAGAATCGATGTATGTGTCGGCAATGGGACTCCCGAGATTCCGTTGAACTCACACTCAAACTATCCCATGCCCCGTGGTCTACATCAAACACCAACCATAAACTCAAATGTTAGTCGGGCCATGACAAGTCTACGCGAAAACTGGAGACAGGATCTCCATCAAGCATGTCTCGACTGATACCCAAGATAAATGGATAGTGTTTGGTGCCTTACCTATGACACCCATATAAGTGCTTCCATAATCGTCCCATACCAATTATAGTCACACTTATACATGTCACATAGACGTCGACAATGCAATAAATCAATCGGGCCCACGGATTGTGTACAAGTACGTGTCACTTTCACTTATTCATTCACACTTTAATACTAACGTACTTGCCACAATCCGAACACTAATATTTAATACTGGGTAATGTACACGATTACTAGGTTACCACTGTATAGGAGCTCTACATGACATGATGAGGATGCAATAGTTATGTCACGAATAAAATATCATCAACCAATGTCCTACCGCTTGCATAATTCACAATAAATCATACATGCAAAATTAAATGAAACAATGTAAAAGGCGTAAGCAGTATGTTTAATTATCTATCCATCAAAATTGGTTTCGCGTCAATTGGGATTCAGTTTCTCTAGTTATGACCATTTCAATTTAAGTGTTCACTGCTGGAAATCCGGTTTCAGAACTGGAATGTCCGTTTCGTAACACATTTTAATCTTAGTTGGAAGCATAATTAGGTGACGCTATAGTTGAACAATGTTTAGGTTTCACAGTTAGGTTTCACAGTTAGGTTTCCACCGCAATTGGCGGATCAGTGATATCCTATATCAACAGGGAGTTATGGTCATGTTATGTTCGATGTGTAAAATCTGTCACTGCTGAATTCAGCAGAACACGTTGACATTATAAAATGTATTAAAAATATCATACAGAGCAGGAACCCAGTGAAACCAATGGAGTAAGAAAGATAACTTAATTTTATACATATCGATATAGGGTTCCGCATATTTCCGCATTTGAGCAAGGAAAAACAGTGAGTTAAAAACAGGGGTCATCTGGAATTACCGCTCTGGACTGCAGTCCAGAATCGTAATTCTCCGCAATTTTCTCTATCGTAACTAGTTCAATTTTTAATATCAACTATAGGGTTCTGTATCTTATTCTGTTGGCTTCGATACAAGCCAAGGAACGCCAAAAACCGATTCGTAAAAAATTTAATGTGAATTTAACAGTCTAACATGTTCAGGAAATTCAGGTTTCATAATGATTATCGGGATTAACATTTCATAGGTGAAGCGACCGTGGTTTCCAACGAAATTTCTATAGTACATCGGTAAATAGTAGACGGGTCTAATGATCACAAGTTCCGCCATTTAAAGGCGGGTTTTCACATATAGTTTCGTATCAAACACTTGTATTCATTGGCTCGCACGAGATGTATATATACGATATTAACATCTAAACTGATTTAAATACGATCTAATAGCATGAAGCAAGTAATATACTTGCCTGATGACGTATTGACGATGGTACGGCAGCGGCAACAGCACGATCGCATCACGAACACGGCAAAGGTTTAGTCTTGTCCGAGCTTGATTCTTGGACTTGATGGCTCGGTGGGTGCGACGGACGTGCGCTGGCGTTGCGATGGATACCGTGTTGATGACGATGACGGCTTAAGGGATCGAGGCCATAGATTGGATGGCGACGACGGTGACCAGAATAGCGGCAAGTGGCGACGGATGAAAGTGCTCGATGAAATGCCGAAGGGTGCAAGGGGCGTGAGTTTAACTCGTAGGCTCGGTTAATGCTCTGGTGGCTTGACTGCAGCGATGCGGGGAGCTGGAGTTGGAGTGAGGTGGTTGCGTTGTCATCAGAGGCGTCAGTGGTGGCATCGGCGGCAGGGGGTGCGTGAGGAACTCGGGTGGGTTTGCAGTTGGTTGTCGGGCCTCACGCTGGGGATGAAGGAGGAGGCAAGTGGAGGAGGGGGTGGTGAACTAGGGTTCAACGGTGGTGACCTGGAACTCCGGCGATGACTGGCGGTGTAGAGGTGGGGAGCCGAAGGTGATGGTGGCGGCTGTTGGGGTTGTAGGGGAGCTCGGTTGCTGGAAGGAGGTGGTGAAGGGGGGAGGTCGTAGCGGCTCGTCGGAGGAGGTTCGTCGACGGTGGTGGAGGCAGTAATGACGGCGGTGCAGGGGTTCGTTGGGTTTGGAGGGGCTCGGTTGGGGGTGCTGCAGTTGGATGGGTGTTGTGGAGGAGATCGACGGCGGTGGCTCAGGAGCTCGGTGGTTCTGGTTGTGGCCATCGGCGATGGGATGAGGAAGGTGGCGGTAAGGTGAGTAGGTTGAATACGAGGTCAGGGGTGGACTCGGGGAGGAAAGCTCGAGCTCGGGGAAGGAAGTGGAGGCGAGGGTTAGAGGAGGAGGTAGAGAGAACTGCGTGTAAGAGGGAGAGAGGGAGACGAGGTCGAGGGGAGAGAGAGAGCGAGGGTGGAGTAGGGGGTCATGGCCATTGGAGTTGGGGACATGGGGAGAGAGGGTGCGGCCGTCGCGGCTTGGGTGCGAGTGAGGGGAGCCGTTGGAGAGAGCGAGCGGGTCGCGGGGAGGAGCAAGAGGGGGCGAGGACGTGGTCGCTACGAGGAGTGGGGCTCGGGAACGTGCGCGTCGTGGGGGCAAGGAAATGAGCGGGAAGGGAAAAGAGCGTGGGGGGAGAAGAAGAAGGGAGAAGAGTTGGGTCGGGTCGGTTGTGGAGATGGGCCGGGCTTGGGCTGAAGGAGAAAAACAAAAGAGAAATAGGATTAGGGTTTGGGCCTCGAATTGTTTAGGAAAATTAAAAAGGAATTAGATTAAATTAGGGTTAGGGTTTAAAATAAATAAAATAATTATAAATAAAAATAAATAAATTTTGTAAGTAATACTTTATAAAGAATACGGATATTGGTGTACAAAAAGAACTGGGTATTACAGAGGTTCTCTCGCTCCAAAAGCGAGGGGTAATTAACGGCAGCTTAGTCCGCGGCTGCCGGAAATTTGGATCTCTACAATCAATAAACCCCAATCTACTCTAGACAGAGGGAATCTGTAATGCACCTGACAAACGATGCGCATTCCCATCTCAATGGGGTGACGAAAAACACCCTACAGTGGGGTCATCGGTGAGGTGGAGTCCGGAGCTTGGAAATAGAGGAGTTGAGTTTTGAGATAGGTTGTTTTAAGAACGAGAGAGAAATAGAGAGTGAAGTAGAGAGAGAGGGAGAGATGTTGAAGTTGTTGTGGAGGAGATATCGGAGGCGTTGGCGATGAGGGCCACGTCGGCGTGGAGCGGGTCTCGAGGAGGTAGGTATAAGAATGGTGGGAAGTAGCCGTTAGGTCTAAAAATGGTGATGGAAAAAGAGAAGAAAAGAAAGAAAGAGAAGGGAGATGGAGCCGGGTAGGGATCGGGCGTGGGTTGGGGTTCATAGGCCTTGGGCTGGGGTGGGTTTAGTTTAGGAATTGGGTTAGGGTTTGGGTTTTAATTAATTAAGAAATTAGTTAGGAAAAATTGAACATTCAGATTGGATTTAAATGGGTAGTATATACATGGAATTATTGGGAAATATTTATTCAAATACAGATTTAAGTATAAGGTAGGACCGATTATTATATCATACCCCTCTTACAAAAATTTCGTGCTCGAAATTAAAAGAACGAAAACGAAGCAAACGAAAATAACTAAACAAGCAACTACTCAAATGGTGGGGATGTTGTTGACGAATACTGTCACGCCCCGCTTCCCAGAGTACGCTAAATTGGACACGTGACATAGCCAACCATGCTACCTGTGGGTAGGAAGTATCCATCCACAGTCACATTACGGCTGTAGAGATATCAAGAACAAAACATAACTATCTAAAACATGTCCATAAGCCAAGATAACATGAGTCAAGAATAATGAAAGTGCGGAAGCAAAAGATCCAATACAAAATAACTGGAATGTATGTCCCATAATGCGGGCTCACATCAGGAATAAAATGCAGGAAATAAAGAACTAACTACTACCGACACCTCACAGCTCAGCCTGCTGGCTGAAATACTCATGCTCGGACTGCAGCAAAGGTACGGAATCTGGGCCATGCAAAACCGAGACGTCAGCGCGTCATGTCATCAGGTAATAAAATATAAACAGGGTAACAAGCAATGCAAATATAAGCATGAATGAAAAGCAGGTGTAACAGTAATATAAATCAGGGCAGTGAAGGGTAGTGTGCAGTGAGTAAACTAAACTGTTCTATTGGGTTTTCTACTCTAAAGTCTTTGAAATCAATTTGATGAATCATCGATGTAACTCAATAGTATCCCGTGCATACCCGGGACCACGGTCAAGATTCTCGGGCTGAATCCGAGACATGCCGCTAGGCACTAAAACAGGAAATATGTACAGATGAATGATGTCAGCAGCAGCATCCCAAGGCTGGCCTAGCCTCTAAAACTGATCAGTAAAGGTAGTACACTGTCGAGTTACAAGTCAGGTTTCATCATTGATTTCCCCATACCCCCAAGTTATATGTGTATGTCAAGTCAGGTATTCAGTAATCAAGAACTAATGCCAACACAGGATCAGGTAAGAGCAGATTTGTCTGGATAGACAACAGGAACGGTCCGTGAGGACTACATGTCAGGTTTGTTGGCATTAGACACAAGATCAGGTAACAGGTCAAGCCATGGTATATCAGGTCAAGTCAAGTAGTATACGGTACCATGTCGGGTCAAGTAATATGTGTGTAACAAGTCAGGCCAGGGTGTAAAAGATAACATGTGGGTGCTCATAAACGGCTAGCATAATCATGGTTATAAGTAATCAAGCATGGTTATCAACAACATAATCTAGGCTATGAATTAAATAATAAAGCAGATTCAATTAATTAGCAGTACAGTTATCAGTTGTGGTTCAGAGACGGTTTCAACATTATATGAATACAGGGTGACATTCATGGCCGTTAAATCATGTTAACCAATATTAAGAATTTCCAGGGATGCAATAATCTATAAATAGGTTCACGGGATGAAGTCACAGCTAAACTGGTTTAAATGCGCACAAGTGTCCGATGGATTAAAACTATAGAAAGATACCATAGGCTATGTCAAAAATGTGATTAAACATATGATTGTGGTTATGAGATTTAACATTTAAATGTGATCATGTATGCAATAATTACCGTTCAAGTTCTAGATCTAAAATAATATAAACCGATGCAAACGGAACATCGAAATGATATAAAACGATGCATGGGGTACTTTATTTAAACTACAGGTATTAGAATATGTATAAAAATGATTTAAATAGCATGTAGCAAGATTAACTTGCCTCGACGGGTCGCGAAACGGAAAACGGAACGTTACGCGTCGGTGGTGAAAAATCGCGACGCGCGCACGGTACACGGAAAACGTCCGAACGACGAACAGTGGAGCCACACGGGTCGGAAGTCCTCGCTGGGTCGTCGGGAGACGTCGCCGGCACAGTCAGATTCCGGAAACGAAACCAACAGTGAACCTCAAGATGGTAAAAGAAGGCATGCACTGGAAAAATAAGAAAATGACAGAGGACAAAAGGGGATCGAGGAGCGAACCTACTCCGTGGATTGCAGAGGGATGGCAGAGTCGTTGGTGAGGGTCGGCGGTGCTCCGGCGATGAACAGTAGCAACCCTTCAAGAACCCATAACAGTCATTATTCGGGAAGCAAGTAAAGAAGAATAAGAGAAGAATGAGATGGAGAAAGCGCTTACTGGGGCGTTCTGGGGTGGTCTGGTGATCGTCGGCGTCGACCGGAGGCGTTGGGTTCACTGGCTGTGGATTTAGCGCAGGGTGCAACAGAGAGAGAAGGAGAGAGGAAGGAGAGAGGGTAGAGGCGATGAGGGTGACAGCGGCGATGAACGGCGACGAAGGCGTCGGCGCTAGGGCAACGGCGAGGAAGACGAGGCGGCTAGGGTTCCTTCGGGGATGGGTTCTGTTAAAAAAATAGTGAAGAAGGAGAAAAAAATATAAAGGAGAGAGGAGAGAGGGAGACAAGAGAGAGAGAGAGAGAGACGCGGGGAGAGAGAGAAAGAAGGAGAAAGAGATTGAGAGGAGAGAGAAAGATTTGAGGAGAAAGAAATTCGTCGTTACGCGAGGAGAGAGGAAGAGAGAAGAGAGAGAACGAGAAGGAGAAAGGGGAGAGGGAGAAAGACGTGTAGGCCCAGGGGTTAAAATGAATTGTGATTGGCTGGCGGGGGTAAAATGGTTAGGGAAAAAAAATCTGATAGGTTGAGAAAGATTTTAAAGGGATTTAAAATAGAGAAAAATATTTTCTGGTTTAAATTTCGCTGGTTAAATAAATATTTTGTCTGTTTTAAAAGATTTAAATAAATAGGATTTGGCGTAAATGCAAAATATTTCAGAATTTGGCCCGGGTCGAGTCCAAAAATTTGAATTCGAAAAATGAAAATTATTGGCGGGTTCCAAAAATTAAAATGAAGTATTTTATAATTAAAAAGCATACCCTCAAGAACGGACGCACGCACGTGCGCGTAGACGTCCAAACACGTCCGTTCGCTGAACGGGACGAAAACACAATGCAAGGACGCTACCACAGGGTTAGGGGTGTCGAGCAGGCCATGACAAGTATTTTTAATTTAATTTTAGATGACTTAAATTGTAATATGCAGAAAAATGGCATGTCGGTGCAAACTATAACTGGTAAGTTACCAGTCAAAGCAGTATAAATGAAACAAATACCACACACTACATATACGGTAACTGAAATTTGTAGAACTGGACTCGGTTGTTATAAATACTATCATTGTAGCTATTTTCTCCACGGGCAACCGTCGACACGATGTTCATCGGATCCACAAATCAAACATTGTCCTTTGGCCTGGCGACAGTCCCTCTGAAGGTGCTCCAGTCTCTTACAATAACCGCAAATCAGGGTTTTCCGCTGTTGCTGCTGAGAAACGGATTAGCGCTTCATCTGTACTACTCCTTACTTCAGAACTGGGATCACTCTACGAGAAGGAGCCGCTTCTTCTGATTAAACCACTGGGGACCTCTTATGTGCTGATCGCTGACTCTTGAACTTATCAACCAACTTCTCCTAAACTCGAGCGATGTTGAGCACTTGTGCAAAGGTTTGCAGATCGAGAGATGCGATAAGTTGCTGTAACTCAAAGTCGAGTCCTTGCAGAAATCTCCCAGCTCTGGTAGCCTCGTTGGCTACCATATAAGGTGCAAAACGGCTCAAACGGTTGAACTTCGCAGCATAGTCGTCTACAGGGCGGCCTTTCTGTTTTAACATAATGAACTTCTCCTCCATTTTCACTTTTGCTGTAGCCGGAAAGTAGTGGTCTAGGAAGCATTCCTTGAGCTTGATCCACTCGATAGGCTAGTCGAGTCTGCTCTTCTCGACTGACCACCATGTATGGGCCTCGTCTTTTAACTTGATCTTGATCACGTTCACTCTGTGTTCGTCAGAGACTCTGGCGGCCGTCAAAAGGTTCTCCACGTTGACTAGCCATTACTCGGCCTCAAGTGGATCTGCTATGCCGGTGAATACAGCTCGGTGCAGCCTCCTAAAATCTGCAATGGTACCAGCCCTGACATGCGTAGCTGGTAATAGCGCCCTCGAGGGCGACAACAATAGCTGTAGGTCATCCTAATGTGGCAATTGCCCTCAAACCCTCAGTCAAAAGATCAGTCTTCCTTTCCCGGGCTTCAACAAGGGTTGTCAAAGCACCGAGTATCCTTTTGGTGCGATCTTGGGAACAGGAGTCCGAGGAGTGGTCGTTTGGGGAGGCCATATCACTGAAAGATGAGCAGGGAAGGGAATCTGATAAATGAAAAAGATAAGACAATGATCATAAGATATCGAATGATGATGCAACAAGGATCATATGAGAGTAGAAGACAATATAACAGGGTATAAATCAAGAGATCCCTGGCTGATTTGTATCCTCATTCTAAACCTGGTTTTGATACCAATAAAACCATGTCACGCCCCTTCCCAAATTACAGAGAATACGAAGGTGGCTAGGCCAGGCATGCTTCTACGGTCAAGAAATAATCCTGCCGCAGTCACACTTCGGCTTCTAGCAGTATATGGTAGTAGTAATCTAACTCAGATGATGAGATAATACAGTCACTAAAACTATCAGATATAAAGAAAACTGAGCACAACGGATACAAACAAAAGATACAACTAACCAGTGATATCAAAGGAATGATATGGAGGGTTCACTGGTCTGGATCTCCACGATCTTCTCGAAATAAGACAGGTCCACTTCTTCCTCTGAGCATGCATACTCTTGTCATCAGAGCGACATAATATTATAATATAATAATACTAAATAGGTGACAGTAAATAGTGAAGCATGAAATAGCGGTATAAAGCACTAATATGAATGTATAAAATAACATAAACATGTATCAGTAGTGGGTATGGATCATGACAGTAATCTTGGTTAATATGTAAGTCACTAAACTAACAATCTTTATGTCATTTGAAATCGATCGGTGGAATGTATCCTCATGTTTAGCAAGGGTCTCATGTATGCCTGAGACAATGGTCAAAAATATGCCCGGGACATAACCCTATCAGTCGTACCGTTAGGCACAAATACCTACATGTATCACTGGTACTAATATCGAATGATCATCCTCTAAAGTATTAAATACCTCGCTAAATACAAGTTCCATTCCACTTGCATTTCCCCTTTTCCCCCAGATTTTAATAACTATATGTATGGGGCTAGTTGTGTACAAGTACACATCAATAACACTATTTTATTCACTTTTCGCCGTACTGTTCACTTTCACGAATCATTCACTTTTTACTGGCGTACTTGACACAATTAATCTGATACACTTACGTTCGACAATGCAATAATCACTAAGAATCAATAAGAGCGTTCGCTATCATTAAAGGTATCACAGTTGGGTAAGTATGTGAATTATGTCACTAATCAAGTCATGTACAATATGAATCACAACGTGCTTTATGAGTTCAGAAAATCATATTAAATCGTACAATCATAATTAGGCAATATGATACACAAGGGGTCAAAATTAAACTTAACCATAAATCCAACAAAATTGGTTTCAGGTCAATCGGGTTTCCGGTTTGCGAGTTACGATTATTCCATTTTAAGAGTGCACTATTGGAAATCCAGTTCCTGAACTGAAAGTTCGTTTCGTAACACGTTTTACTCTCTGTTGAGATCACAATTAGGTGATACTACAGTTCAACTATTTGTAGGGCTATGAGTTAACTTTACAGTGCAAAAGACGGATCAACAATTGTAATCTTAGTTTAGGAGTTATAATCAGTTTACTGATGAAGAGTGTAAACTGAAATTATAGAAATCGGCCGTACATGTCATCCGTTTAAAATATGATTTAAATAGCAAATGATACTAGAATTCAGTGAAACTAGTACCATTGGAAAGCTAAAACAATTTTCAATGCATCGGTAAATGTCTCCGCACATCACAATTAAACGGTAAGGTTTCAGGTGTATAAAAGCATGTCAAGGGATGAATTCCTGCTCTGGACTGCAGTCCAAAGTCAGGTAAGTTCTCTTTTTCCTATGTTCAAATGTTATATTTAACAGTAAACCTATTCATCATGTTAAATATTATGCAGCACACTTCACAACGAACCCAAAAACGCTACGATTGGATTTTTCTATTGTTTATAACGATTTTTGTAACATGACAAGTACGGTGAAATCCAGTTTTAACATCGTATTGTGCTTACGACATTTCATGGTCTAACGGCGATATTATGAGCTCAAATTTCATAAAATATTAGTTAACGTGCAAGTGAATTTATATCTGAGAGATATGAGTATTTTAATTAGGGTTTTGATACACATATCAATTAGCAATTATCATGACATTTGCCACACGAAAATGTCGGTTTTATTTAACCGATAAAACGAACTTTAAATCACTTATATATATATATATATATATATATATATATATATATATATATATATATATAAATTCATATCGTTACGCGATGGCGAACCCGAATCGGGTTCCAATCACACAGTTACAAACCATAGTTCACAAGGTAATGATTCGAGTAAATATTCACGATGTAGATATAAATACACACACATATATAATTATGCATATACGTTCAATTAATTGGATTAATTTTGATTAATTAGCATGAGTAACAAGTGAAAAGTTTTCGCTTACCTGGCAACGATCGCAACGACGAATGGCATGAGCACGGCACGATCACGGACAACGGCAACAAGCTTGGGCTCAGCTAGCTACGGGGTTCTGGGCTGATGGCGTTGCTAGTGGTCGTTGCGGTGGTGCTTAGGTGGTCGCAGTTAGGGAGAGGAGATTGTTGGAGGTGACGAGGAGGTGTTGCCAGTGATCGTCGGTGACGAGGGTGGCCTGAGAAGAAAAGGGTCAGTGGCGCACGGTGGGGAGTGGTGGAGACGATGGAGGTTGTGACGCGGGCTGTGGGGTAGCTCGGGATAGGGCTTGGTGCTCGGGTGATGGAGTTGGGTCGGCTTGGGAGCTCGGAGGAGTCGGTAGTCGTTTAAGGTGGAGTTCGGAGCTTGGAGTTGGAGGAGTTGAGTTTTGAGAGAGGGAGTTTTAAGAACGAGAGAGAGAGAGAAATATAGAGTGAAGTAAGAGAAGGGGAGAGACGTCGAAGTTGTTGAGGAGGAGATTGAGGAGATCTCGGAGGCATTGGCGACGAGGGCCACGTCGGCATGGAGCTAGTCTCGAGAAGGTGGGCATGAGAATGGTGGGAGGTAGCCATTGGGTTTAAAAACGGTGAAGGAAAAATAGAAGAAAAGAAAGAAAGAGAAAAGAGAGGGAGTCGGGTCGGGTTCAGGTGTCGGTTAGGGTTCATGGACCTTGGGCCGGGGTGGGTTTAGTTTAGGAATTGGGTTAGGGTTTAATTAGGGTTTGGATTTTAATTAATTAGGGAATTAGTTAGGAAAAATTGAACATTTAGATAGGATTTAAATAGGAAAAATAAATGGGAAGTGTATACATCAAATTATCAAAAAAATATTTATTCAAATACGGATTCAAGTATAAGGTGGAACTGGTTATTACAAACCACCTCAAAGGGGCTCCCTGTTTCGAGACCCCCTCAAATGGAGTCTCCCGTCGTCGGGACCCCCCAGATGGGGTCCATCGCCTTCGGGACCCCTCCTAAAGGCGTTCCCCTGCTTCTTACTTTTCATCTCTTTCCTTCTCTCCCACATACACTCATACGCCAGAAATTTTTTTGTTTCGGGGCTATGCCCCGAACCCTGCAAAGGGGCTACTAATCCCCTTGACCCCTAGCCCGCTGACCGGGCAACGGGACCCCGTGTGATGGCCTCCGATATGTTTAAAGAGATCTATAATATACACATTTCAGAATGAGTTCATATGATACACATGACCCGTTAATCGGAGCTGCTCTCGTGTCAAAACGAGAGATAATTAATAACAGTTTTGTTGGCGACTGCTGAAAATTAGAATTCTCATAATAAATAAATCCTTGTCTATCAACGGCTCATCAGCAATGGGAATCTATAAAAGCATGAAATACGAGCGCATCCATCTCTATGGGGTGACAAAAATACTCTAGAGGGAGAAATTTTTTTGTGTGTGTAAGACCCCAATTCCCATTCTTGTTTTTTTATTCCAGCAAACAAATAGCCCCTTAAACCTCCTTTAGCATGTCAAATACAACAACAATCAGAATGATTGTGTTTCTTATTATAACTTATTAGGTTGCCTTATCTAGAAATATCTTCTACTTTTATTGTATCTCAAATATTTAATAATGGAATTACTTTTTTAGGTCGTAAGTTTCCTAGTTTGAGTAGCATTATTTGTATAAATAAGCCATCAAGTTAGCAATAGAAGAATCCAATTCTCCACTTTTACATGCATAGTATCAGAGCTTATGCCTTTTCTGATTCTTCTTTTTCCTCCACCAAAAAAATACCACTGCTTCTCCATTTCGACCTTTCTTTAAATGAAGCTACTTTAATTCTTCAATAATCGTTCTCCAGCTTCAAATTATTTATCTCTTCCGAGATGAGCTCTTTTCATCTGTTGCAAGCCCGTACAAATGTTCTTGCGACTTTAATCAACTACACAATATCTCCTGTTTAGTATCTCTTTTTCAGCAAAATTGGCTTTATGGCAAGATGTGTCTCAACTCCAACGACTCCAGGTTACAATCTACCTAGCATCATGCCAAAGAAACTAGAAGTTTTAGTCTGCCTTGCTCGATGCTTTGAAAATTATGTTGTTCTCATCATCATGATCTTGTAGATTATTACTTAGAGCGATCAATATTTCTATTCAAAATCGCGGTAAAATATAGCAACAACCATGAGCGATTGCGTTTCTTTTTATAACTTGTTATGTTGTCGTATCAAGAAATATCTCCTACTTTTGTTGTGGATCAAATATTTAATAATGTATTTCCTGTTTTAGGTTATTTGTATCCTTATTTGTGTAGCGTTATTTGTATATACAAAGGGATTAATAAAATCATCGAATTCTCCTATTTTACACAGCAAATCCACTTGAGCAATATAAGGTTTCCTTTCTTTTACGTACAATAGTAAAAGAGGAGAATTCCATGCTATTATTAATAACATAATGCCTAATTTATACAATTAAGGCTACACAAACTAGAAAACAAATAACCTAAAAAAGTAAATATTTAACCTAGAATAAAAGTAGGAGATATTTTTAGATAAAACAACCTAATAAGAAACACAATCATTTATGATTGTTGCTATATTTGACACCCTTCCGTTAACTCATGATAGATTGTCTACCGTGAATTTGAATAGAAATTTCGACAATTCTGAGTAATAATCCGTAAGATCATGATGATAAGAACAACGTAATTTTTGAACCATCGAGCAAGACAGATTGAGGCCTAATCTGTTTCGCATGATGCTAAATGGACTGTAACTTGACTCTCTAGAGTTGAGACAAACTCTTGCTATTAAGTCGCCTTAGCTAAAAATAAGATGCTGAATAGAAGAGATTATATTATTGATGAGAGTACGTAGTAAGAAGATTTGTGCGGACTCGTGGTAGACGAAAAGAGTGTCTTGAAAAAGATCAATAATTTCAAGCCGAAGTACGATTCTCGAAGGATTGAAGTAGCTTCATTTAGAGAAAGATCGAGAAGGTTTCCCAGTTGGATTTATTTATTTTTTTGGTGGAGGAAGAAGGATAAGAAGAGCCATAAGCTGTGATACAATGTAAAAGAGGAGAATTTGATGCTGTTGTTAATAACATGGTGCCTTGTTTATACAATTAAGGCTACACAAACTAGGAAACAGATAACTTAGAAAAAGAAATACATTATTAAATATTTGATCTATAATAAAAGCAAGAGATATTCCAAGATAAGGCAACCAATAAGTTATAATAAGGAACTCAACCTATATGATTGTTGCTATATTTGACACCCCGGTAAACTCACGGTAGATTTCTATCGCGAGTTTGAGTGGAAATATTAATCCCTCTAAATAATAATCTGCAAGATCATGATGACGAGAACAACATAAATTTCGAAACATTGAGTAAGACGGATTGAGGCCTCTAGTCTCTTTCGCATGATGCTATATGGACTGTAACCTATAGTCTCTGAAGTTGAGCTGGAGTTGAGGCAGACTCTTGACATGAAGTCATTTTTGTTGCAAAATAGATACTGAATAGAAGAGATTATGCTGTCGATAAGAGCCTTAAGAAGATTTGTGCGGACTTGCATTAAAGAGTTTGTCTTGGGAGAGATCAAATTTGAAGCTGGAGAGAAGGATTGAAATAGCTTCATTAGAGAAAGAAAGAGATGGATAGGCGGTGAGATTTTTTTTTGGGAGTGGAGGAAGGAGAAGGATCAGAAGAGCCATAGGTTTAGATACCATGTAAATAGAGAAGAATTCAATACTTTTAATTAATAACATGATACTTTATTGGTTTAAATAAGGCTACACAAACTAAGAATCAAATAACCTAGAAAAAATACATTATTAAATATTTGACCTCGAATAAAAGTAAGAGATATTTCTGGATAAGGCAACCCAGTAAGTTATAATAAGAAACACAATCGTTTATGATTGTTGTTATATTTGACAACAATTGTCAATAAAAGAAAGCAGAACAGATTGCAAGAACCTTTTTTCCCCTCACAAACTCGATCCTTCAAAATTAAAACAGACTTGTGCTTGATAAATTAATAAATATGTTCATAACATGAAAACATAATTTTCTAAAGCCACCAACCTAAATGAAATTTAAGGATTTTAATCAGAGACACCGACGACACTATGGATTTGAGCAGCCCGAAAGAAAATCTATGCAACACGTCCTGAGAATTTGATTCAAAGCCTCAAACAACATCAGAAGTTGAAGCAGCTATTCGTCAGACCAAATCTTTTCGATATTAAAAGATGCAAATATATGTCGAGTTTTCACTGCATCAGATCCATCTTCTCGCGACGATCGAAATAAAAAGATAAATGATAAAAACAACATACTGTATCATATTTTCCTTAGAAACTGGCAAGACAGAGATTAGTTACCAACAGACCTGGGAGAAATTCCAATCAAGCAGTGAAGAACTCATCAAGTGACTCGGGCAGAGAATTTATGCCAAAATTTCCTGCAAAGTTACTGCCCAAAAGAAAATTATACCAGCAAGGCTTTAAGAAAAGATATCAAATGTGATTTCATCGACAATACACTCACAGGAAACTCAATTTCTGGCTCCAGGTTTGAAGAACTTGTATAAAGTAAATAAGTTTGTTTTTTTCATTACTGCATAATCTTTTCGTAGATGGTAACTACTATATAAATGAAATCTTTGTCAAGGCTTTGTCTATTCTAGGCGAACTAAACAGTTTATACATGGTTACAGACCAGAAAGCTTCTTTTTTTCTAACAAAAAGTTGAGCCGTAGCTCGCCTCAATAGTATATTAATATTTTAATAATAAAAATTATTATGTGGAAACTTGGTCATGCGGTATCTATAAATTCTGGCATGGACCATAATATAAAATACTGCAACATAAAACAATTGTAAGCTTCTAACCATCTGTTGAGAAAGGAGATGGCAGACAAGGAAACATAAAAATTGTCTAAAGAGATGGAAGACAAAATGTAGAAAGAGAGCCTAAATTCTCCTAAGCCAATTTGAAACTTATCCAAAAACAAAAAAGAAGAAGGAGTTTTCAAGACTTAATAATACTTCCGCTCCTAATCTTATCACTTTTCGATTACAAATCTATTCCAGTCCTTGTTATGTGTGAAATGAAGTCGCCATAAAAAGCCCAAATCAAATCCTGTATGAAATTAAGTCCCTTAATGGCAGATACCGAAGAAACAAAACACACATTTTATTAATTAAATCAACCAAATTCACCCGAATAACTATTTGAAGGGAACAAATATCAAACTGGGTCGAATAGGTTTTTGAAACTAATGTAACATATACAACATTCTGTAGTGCCTTTACACTTAGCATTCCACTTACAGCTTTTTAAAAAGTAGATCTTCTTCTAAACACAAACAAATTGTTCGAAGAAATGAAATATAATAAAGGGAAATGGCAGAAAGAAAGAGTCCTTTGTATCAAGGTTACGTCTTCTCCGATTAAGTTATAAATATCGAGATTTGAAGCTGATGCAATTTACTATCCAATATCAAACAACACCCTATAGCTTTGAAAACAGACTCACCAAAATAAATTAATCCATTGGTTTCATTAGAGAATTTTTATATTAAGGCGATCTACAACACCTATTGTATGAAACCTGAAACTTGACCTATTCTGTTAGTCACTTGTTTTAATCAAATGAAGAAATTGACTTTCAGACTTTCAGCAGACTCGATAAGTATCACTGAAATCCAAAGGTTTTAAGGAAGCCATGCCAAAAAGAATGTAGTTAGGAAAGGTTAAGACATGCAAATGTAATAGATGTGTCGAAAACCAATACATGTTTGAAGGCTGACATACTCTTTGTTGTCTGCATCTTAGCAATTCTGCTGTCATTTTTTGCATTCCTGCTTGTAACATAGAATTAAGCTATTAGCTATAAATGTTTTTCCATATCTTTCACATATAGATATCAAGCCCTCTAATTAGTAAACCAAATATATTTCGGCAAAAGGAGAATTGAGTTCAGAGAAATAGGTATTGCAAAATGATTTGAGACGAAAATCTGAGTTTCTTGGAAGCAGCTTGGTCTAAAATTCCCCGAAAAAATAGATGATCAAACTTTTAAGCCTCCCAAAGAATGAAGAGAACACAATGATATTGACAGATCTCTTAAAAACTATAATATACATACTAGATACATATTATAGATTGCTGCTGCACAAGATATACTGAAAATAAATCAAAATAATGCCGCTCGAGGATTTTGGCTAGGTCTAAAGAACCCTTACAAAAAAATTCAGATCTAGTATCGCATATTGCTAAAATGTGCAGATTGAAGGGCTTGGACTAGCCCATTGGTGGGGCTTGGAGTAGCCCATGGGGGGGACCCTGGTTCAAGCCTAGGACCAATGAGCTACTCCAAGCCTCTTATATTAAAAAATGAGATCCCGGGCCCGATCCCGGGATGATAGATTGAATAAATTAGTCCCCCTTCTAGTAGCCCATGGGGGAGAGCCGGGATGGAGCCGGGGGTCTCCCATTTATGAGGGGTGGCTGATTTATTCCACCTATTATGTCCAAAAAAAATGAGCAGATTTTGGCTAGACACAAGAAGCCACGAGGAGTTACGCAACCAAGGTCACTATTAAGAGGAGGCTCCTCCAACGATGGGGAGCACCGGAACCCATAGCTCGTGCAGATTGGAAGTGATTCTCGCCGGCAACATTTTAGGGGCATAGAAGATTGTGTTTGGATATTTTATCTCTAGAAAATTATGCTGTAGTTCTCAAGCTTGGGTTGTTATTTTGGAGCTGGACTCACCTCCACTGTGTTATAGCCTTATAGGAGCCAGCAGTATCTAAACTTATGTGCAATTAAGTGTTTCATTATTTTTATACGTGTGTGACATTGTTGTTTCATTATAATCTAATTAAATGAAGCATAGGTAGTGACACCGTTTACTTTGAAAGAAAAAAGACGACTGGTTGCAAAATGTTGACAGAAAAATGGCCACGATAGAGATCTTTATGGAACAAACATGTAGCAAATAACTTCACAAGGGGAGTCTACATAGTTATCGTCAGGAATTTGCTTTATAAAACTAGCCCCTCACGGCCTTACTTCTTAACTTCTTATGGATTGAAAATTGGAAGTCAAATATGATCCATTTTGAGGTGCTCTTCAGTGACGATAAGATATCTTAAACGCAATAGGAAGATCGACTAATTGACATAAAAAGAACAAAATGCCATCGCATGGGATTTATACATCTACGCAAAGATGACAGCTAGGTATAATTGTTCAAGGTTGTATAAAAGTTGCATTGTCAACTTACCTCCACACACAGTTACCACGGTAATAGTTGCTTTAGCTCCTCCTGATGACGTACGTGTACAGAGATGGATATTTTCATAGCCAGGTTCTCCACCACACTTAGTCCAAAATCGATCTCCACCTGTACAGATTTTTTAAGAAATGCAAGGGCCAATTATGAACGTCGACTTACCATTTTTCAAGACAGTAAAGATTAAAGTTCAATGGAAGATAATTTTACCAAAAACATCATGGTTGCATGCCATGCGAATGAATCGGCGTTCCACCCCAACATTCATGACGATACTTTTAAAGCAGTCGGTGCTTATTTATGCTGAAGGCTACAAACATATATAAGTTCTTCATAGAAAAAAGAGTAAAATATAAATAAAAAAAAGACTGGGAGGAGGTGGGGGTGGGGTGGGGTGGGGGAGGGATACATACTATCATACCAAGCTTCAAGAAAGCAATATAATGGAAGAGTTTATCAATATTTTATTCTATCATATATCATATGTGCACCAAAATAAATTGAAGTACCCGAACAACGATGCTTTAGATACACAAACAAATAAGCATCTTGCCTAAGAGAATACAACAGCAATGTCAAAGTGCAAGAGTTTAGAGACATTCACCTTTAAGAATTAAACATATATGCATACATAGAAGCATCACAAAAATCGAAACCTAGAGTCCGCCCCTTTCTTGCAGTGCACATGTCAACATTTAGCAAAGCGCAACAATACGAAGCTAACCTTCTTTTGCCATGAGAACAAGATAATCTACTGATGCATTGTTGATGATGGGACGGGATAAGCCACCGGCATAACATAAGGTGCATGCCCATGAGGAAGCATAACAGGCGTTCCGACAGCAGAAGCCATATGCCCGGTTACTGGATGGCCCATGGGTGGGCCATACATTCCAACTCCAGGCATTGTTTGCCCATGTTGCATGTGATGAGTAGGATGCTTCATCGACGACGATAATGGTCCAACGAGAGATTGAGGGTTTCCATTGGCTTGGCCTGTGATTGGTCCTTGAGGAGCTGCTTCTCCACCATTCACCATTGTGATGTCGTGGATGCTTGATCTGCGGCGATCACGATTCATGGAGTTCATGCGGATGAAGTACTTTTGAGCGTGGCTTGCTACTTGTGTTGGGGTTCTGGAGACGACGAAGTTTCTTGATATGCTTCGCCAGTCGCCTTTTCCAAATTTGTCTAGGCCAAGCAGGAAAAGCCTAAGGCAAGAGCAGAAACATATAATTAGTTCATAAATACACTCACAAGTGAAATTTTTGTCTCGTATATATACGAAGTTGGAGTTCATCTTGCAGGTTCTCTTAGATGTAGACTTCTCAAGATATATATACATTGAGGAAGCTGATTCATGTGCTATTGCTGCCCAAATGAGATATATGGATCACCAAAAAAGATATGGGTAAACTGCACAAAACCACCAATAGTTTAAACCATATAGATCTTATACCCTGAGTGGTTTATTAGTACAATCATCCACTCTGCTCATTGACCAAAATCCTTAAAACACTCAAATGTTACTCCAAACAACTTAAATGATTGTCAAATGTAAATCCTTAGGGTAGAGATTAAGTTCTCGCTTAACCCTTCATACCGGGATATTTCTTCTAAACTTTATTCCACATTTCCATTAATATTTTGCTTATTATGATATTTTATTTAACCATAGTTTATTTGATTCTTGTCAAGATTTTGTTTAAAGCTAAACCATGCATGTCGCATGTCGGTGATGACCGTGGACCATAGCTTTCTCCTTCCCTCTCAGGGAGTAGCCAATCATCAACAGTCAGATGCATTGTGGGCGACCCAAACTGCACCAGCAAATTTCCTCACATTAATAAGTACCGCACAGGATAAACTGCATGGATGTTTTGTGCAGTTCCAACCTTACTAATTTTTACTCCAAAAAAATTAATAAAATAACAGCCCTTCTAGTGTTAAAGAACAAATTTTACTATTTCTATAGTGAATGTTAACTTTTGCAGACTCCAATTTGCACTATAATAAACCTAAAAATGCTAAAATTTATTCAATCTACTCTCTTTCAAACTAAAAACACTAATGCTCAACACTAACGCTCGTCTCCTCACCAACACAAAAATCTCAAACACAAAAAAAAAAAAAAAAATTCACCTGTGCTCTTCTTCGGTCCAAGGAATCCCCTTTCTCCGCTCCTGCTCTGCCTTCGAGCAAGCCTTCCCCTCAAACCGGCTCTGATTCTGATTCTGATGATGATGAAGCTGATGGCTTTGACTTCCCTTCTCCTTCTCTCTCGCCGACGCCTCGTCCCTCTCGTATCGAGGGACAGGGACCTTGCCGTTCTCGATCGCCTCCACGTCCTCCACCAAGATTTCGTAATGACGCCTCACCTCCACCGCGCTCTTCGTCGAAACGATCGACGCGATATCGTCGTAAAAGGACTCATCGCTGGGGTTTGAATCGTTGGAGATCGTGGCGATGGCGTTTTCGAACGCTTTCTCTTCGTCCCAGCTCCAATTGGTCGGCTCTCCGCCTCCGATAGGTGATGTCGGCATGAAGTCGGAGGCGGAAGCGGAGGCGGCGCTGATCTCTCTCCGGCGATGGGGAGAGAGGCGCAGGATAAGGAGAGGGGGCGAGGAGCGGCGCACTGTAGCGGCTGGACTTCTGTTTTCTGTTTCGGATATTGGGGTTCTATTACACGGGATAAAGGCGGTAAGAAAAAGGGCAATTTCTTTTCGTTTTTCACCTTCTTTTTCACTGAAATTGCATTTCGAACCCCTTTTATTTTTAACAAAGTAAACTAATTCTAAAATGCCATAAACTTCTCAAATTACTTTTACAATAGACTAGTTATTTTGGGACGTAAATGGATACTAATAACTTGAGCTAGCTTTGTATCCATATCCGGTTTTTATCAAACAACGATTGTAAATTTCATTTCCGGCAACTATATATTTTGTATTTGCATCCGCAGAAAACCGTATGATACAGATATGATAACACGTATATTCAATACATTTTCAAAACGGTATTATGAGCAAGGGAACTCTTATACTTTCTTCTATGCTTTGCTATTGCCAAGCATGCCTTGGAGAGAAAATTGGATCGGGTGACCTTCGGTCACATGGCACTTCCTGCATTGAATTTTTGAAAAGACAAGAAATATTTGGGTGGAATTAAACGGGGATGGGATTAACCACGGCTCTAAAGTCGCATGACCCAGATTCGGAGCGGCTGCTATTAACAATAAAATAGCATCCATCCTATTACATCGAACGGTTCATATCCATCAAACATGGAAAACAACGGTTCAGATTTGTGTAAAACAAGAAGCCTTTGTTGTTCATGTATCCTACGTGCAAAACATGTAGGATTTGTAGCCAGGATTGTAGCAGAGCACTCATGCTATTATTTTTAGCAGTGCAGACACAGTGTAGGATCCGTCCCAACTTAATCGAGCTCCACCCTACATGTTTTCCCTTATTTGGGGCTTGGCGACCACATGGAGTTGCATGCGATTAACGCGACTTTTTGGATTTTGCTTCGGTTCCCCTTTTTTTTGCACTTTAGCTATTGACGGTTTCGCCAATCAAATGGTCATATGTTCGTTTTTCCTTCCTTTCACAAATACTAATTGTTTTCTCATTTTTCTTTTTATGGTTACAAGTCAGCGAATGTTAACAGATAAATCAGATGAACCGGTCACCATTTTGATCACAGAGTACACAATCAAACCCTTCTTTTAATTTTAATTACAATAATAAAGGGAAAAACACTAAAAGATGGACTCATTTTTCCTTCACCCCTTTTATCTTGGCAGGATTTAGTGAGGTGACGTGAGAGAGGGAGAGGTAGACGATGAAGGGCCATAGAATCTCAAAGGGATCACGTGGTCGTTTCTCCATTTCTCATTGCGGTACATTTGCTAACATTATCCATTAACTTGTTTGTGGTCTGATACCGTACCTGTTTGGACTATTTCATGAAAGAATATAATACAAATAATAATAATAATAATAATAAATCTATACTACTATATAATGTAAATGGAGTTGGTCAGAAGACACGGTCACCTTTTTTAAAAAACAAAGAAAAAAGAAGAAAGATCCTCCTTTCTTAGGGTGTTCACACCATCATCATATAAAGTGACAAAAATAATTAATTGTTATGTTTATAAAAAATCAAATCTTAGAAAGAAAATGACAAAAATAATCAAACTTCTCAATTTTTTGAAAAACAAAGAAAAAACACACTTTCAAGACCTTGGGACAAAAAAAGAACTTTGTAGAGATGAGCTTGAATTCCAAATTCAATCTGCATTCTACTCAAAGTTAAGACAAAAAGGAACTTTCCAGAATTTATTTTAATCTTATCATTTTTCAAATTATACTTTCATTTACTTATAACGACCTTGTTTTACTTAAATATGGTAAATAACATATTATGATATTTTCTAGAATGCTCTTGATTCAAATTACTAAAATGGCTATTTTATTCAGCTATTAATATTCAAAATAATTTTAAACCGATAGCCCCCGATTTTATATTTATACATGTGCTCAAGAAATTTTTTTTGGACTCTAAATAGGATGACGCTATAAACGTGCAACGCATGTGCAAAATGCTGGTGTAATATAATTAGAATAAATATTCTTCTTATGTTGGGTTGCGGGTTGCCACCGCAGCCCCCCAACTGAACTGTCGTGAGGGTAAAACGGAGTTGTGGGGCCTTGGGTTTAAGTTGGGCCAGCGCACCCCATGGCCCCATGATCTGGGTTGGGTAGCACGACCCTAGCCAAAGGGAGCTATAGGGCGCTATCGAACCCTATCTCATTTATTTCCTGGTAGATATGCTGTTTTGATTCAATGGTCAGTGCTCGTTAGCTGTTATAGTTTGAAGGAAAGATGAGGACCTTGAGGTTGCTGTCATAACATTCTACAGGGATTTCCATCACTTTGGCTTGGGTATTAGAATTTTTTTGATAGTTTAATAAATCTACACTTCATCATTTTCAAACAACCCTTGAACTTCTGTTATTTTTTACTGCCGTCATTTTGTTAAGCGTTGTAGCCTATAATTTTATCAAGAGATATTTTGGAGAAAAAATAAATAAATAAAAAATAAGATTTGATTGGCATGCAGTATACCGCATGCCCGATCTCTACTCTGCACAAAAAGCAAATTGAGCGGGCGAGCCCCGGCTAAGGGCCAGACCTTTCTGTTTAATGATGTTATCAGTCTGCACGCCACAACTAATTAGCTATGGCATACCGCATGCCCATTTTCTTCTGACTAGAAGTTATTTGAGGTTGAAAACATGACACCTAGTGAAGGCTTTTAAAATTAGAAGTGGTTTTGCAAGGAAAACTGAGGGGGTTTCGTGCAATTTAACCCTGCATTATTACAGTAGGGCCGGTCTTGGATCAAATAGCAGACGGAGTATAGCCCATGTTTAGTCCAATATCATGGCGAAAGCCTACTAATTAGTTGGGCCATTTTCACATGTGTGAAACCAACAATGGCAAAAGCCTATATGCGAATATATTTTCTCAACGTTTATTGTTAGGGTAAATTATCAAAAAGCCCCCGGCCTGCTAAGAACTTGTGTAAGAACCCCAGGGCTGGGCTTATTGACCTTGTTTAAAAACTCCTGGCACAATACCCCCCTATACAATTCCCCATTTATATTTTTGTATAACCCCAAAATACCTCTTTTCCATATGTGCTGACAATTATTTAGAGTTGGATTTAAGCCAGTTATACTGCAAAGGAATCGCCTGTAATATCTAAGGACTTGTCTATAATATCATTTTTTGCCCTCCAAATATATTTTTTCCACCAAAAATGTAATACCCGGTTCCGACTATACCGTAACCATATTTTAATAAACTAGTTCCCAATTTGACAATTTGACAACTAATACTAGTCTGCTCTAACAACCGGGAGGAGCATGCCGAACACTTGTGAACAGTATTACAAATTCTTCGGGAAGAGAAGCTAAAACCTGGCTCTGATACTAACAGAACCATGTCACGCCCCGCTTCCCAAAATACGGGATATAAAGGGTGACTAGGCCAGCCATGCTCCTACAGTCAGGGAATAATCCCGCCGTAGTCACATTTCGGCTTCTAACATTACTTGGTAGTCAGTAAACAGTACTCGAGTAAAAGAAAATCACAGTTCACAAGTTTATTGCATTGCAAATAAAAGAGTTCGAGATACATTTATTTTGCAGAATAAAATAAACTAACCAACAAACCAAGTGCTGAAATCAAAGGAGATGGCGCTGATGAAGCAGTTTAGACCTCCGCGATTTCGAATGGTAGGTCCTGCTCCTGGGCTTGATTCACTTCGTCTTATGAGCATGCATACTCAGGTCGTCAGGGCGACACATATAGCAATAATTATACAATGGTGTGTATAGGGTGTTTTTCCGTCACCCTATTGAGATGGGAATACGCGCTCGCTTGTCAGGCGCATTACAGATTCCCCCTGTCTAGAGTAGGCTGGGATTTATTGATTGTGGGGATCCGAATCTCCGGCAGCCGCGGACTAACCTACCGTTAATTACCCCTCGTATTTGGAGCGAAGAAACCCCCGATTGACGGGTTAAACTGGTCATGCGAACTCAATGTGCAGTGCGTTGGTGTGTGTGCGTGTTTTGAAAGGGGTTTTGGATATATCGGGGGCCCCACAGAGTTTTTACGGGGATCCCGCTACCCGGATGGCGGGCTGGGGGTCAAGGGGGCTAGCAGTCGCCTTGCGGAGTGCGGGGCAGCACCCCGTTAGAAATTTTTTCTAACGGGGGAGACACATTTAGTATGGAATGCACAAAAAAAAAGGAGGGAAAAAGCGTCTTAAAGACGCGTGCATAGCATGTGGGCGCCTCAGCGCCCGGGGTCACGTGGCGCACACGCAGCCATTGGGCGTCCTAGCGCCCGGGGTCACGTGGCGCTCACGTGACCGTTGGGCTGTTGGATATAGTGCCCTCAGAGTCAATTATTGGATCATAGGCACGTGATTGCAATGATTGAGGGAGGACCTATGCCAGCAGGACAGTCTTACTCAAGATGATAGTATGCCATCTGGTTTATCTTTATCATCGTGTGCTGCTTCAGGTGACCTTATAGGTCACTATTACACGTTGATAGAGCCCTTAGGATTCTTGCTTGACGACCAGCAGTATGATGGCGATCATATACGTGGGAGCTGGGGTCTATAAGCACATCCTTAAAAGGTCCCTAGTCGTGGGAGTTTCGAGACTGGGCATCGATACTCCATTAGTAGACTGGTGTATACAGTCAAGACTCCGACGAGGGGCAGTGGCCGGTCTCACAAGCCATTGGTGTCAGTTGGATCACTTAAGATGTATACAGGTGCTCATTGGTTTATGAGTACACCGGATAGGACTCGCCGGGAACATGCTAGTTGGTATTATACCTAGCGTCAGATAGCAGTTCCGTGGTGACATGTGTACAGGTTAGTTCATCGACCTGAGATCGTCATTTGTCTTATGTGAGTTCCCATTGTACTTTCATTACTACCCTACCACGGCTCAAAGGAGTCGTGCAAACAGGTTTTAGTTGGGTACAGTCCCGAGCCACATGGAGGCAGTGAGCATATCGGCAAGGGTTCGTCTCTCCCGGTTTTGGGGGTGAGGTCGCGCTGTGTCTAGGAGAGCCATTACACAAAACCCTCGGCCGAGGCAGGAGATTTACCGGTAGGTATTCCAGTAGTATCTCAGGGTGTTCTGGGCTACACTCCGACACGACTTGTACCGCTTTTGGGGGTCTGACTTTTACCAACCCCCTAGGCCCGCCATGCGATACTCATAGATGAACGAACCGGACTGTACGGATATTGTCACTGACAGGCTCAGTAGGGTGTCAGGATGAGATCGCTCATCGACCTCCCTTTTGGTCAATACTTGGTAGCCCGTTACGTACGGCTAATACCTCTGACGTGCTAGTGATTAAATCCACAGCTAAAGGATTGACGAGTCTTTAGAGTCCCCCACAGACAGTTTCTCAAGTTTCGGGCGAAACGTTGTAGAGGCCGTATGATATATGGCAGGGTTCGATCTTATACGTGTGGTATTGCACAGATCATGATCGGACGGATCATACTAGTGGGCTTTGGTTTAAGCCGGATCCTAGTATTAGATTTGTTGGATTACTTTAGTCTCATCGCATTCGCATTCAGTCGGAATGCGGATGCAGGTATGTATATACAGGTGAGGGGTATCCTTGTGATCCATCACGAGTTTACTTTAGATGTTGCCGGATCTTTTTGTTGGACCAAACATTTGGATTAATGTTTGGATAATGGAATTAGTGAGCTAGAAATCATCATTAGATGCATTAATGTGACATAGACATATACTATGAGTCATGGTCTCTTTTTTAGCAAATGTGTCACATTAATGGATTGATTTGTGTCATGAAATGAGGAGGAGAGAGAAGGGGGCTGCTATATGATATGTTAGCTCTTGTATTTCTTTTTCTTACACTCTCTCACTCTCATTATTCATAGCATCACAACAAAAGAAAAGAAAAGAAGTGAGAGCCTCTTCTTCTTCTTCCTCGAGCTCATTATCTTCCTCCAATGGCAATACCTTCAACCTCCATCCAAGCCATGGATGCAAGAGACAAAGTGATCACAACATACTCTACTTCAACCTTGGGCACGTCAGCTAGCACACTTCGTGCCCGAGTTGCTTCGGATGAAGCGGGAGCCCGTAAAAAGACTTCTCGATGTGGTGCCCTTTCCAACAAGGAGATGAAGACCGGAGTTGCTGCGGGGAGATCGGGATGGTGGCCGAAGACCGAAGGACACGGATCGCTCGGTATAGCTGTCTACCTTTTCTCTAGTTTGCTAGTAGTAGGTTAATGGTCCGATCCGGGTTTATAGTCCGCGGTAGCGCCGTTTTCAAGTTAAGAAAAAAATTTCGTTTCCGCATTTTCGCCTCAGAAAGACGGCAGGGGCGCCACCGTAGTCTTACATGGGCGCCTTAGCGTCCCGGGGTCACATGGCGCGCACGTGCCTGATGGGTGCCTTAGCGCCCCGGGGTCACATGGCGCACACGTGATCACGGGAAACACCCACGGGAAGGGGCCTAGCCCTTAGGCTGGGGAGTTGAACTCCCAAGAAGTTTTTAGAGTTGAACTCCTAACAGAAACTAATTTATGGAGTTAAACTCCAACAGATATAGAAAGGAGTTAAAATCCTGGGGATTTATTGCTCTTCTTTTGAGCCTTGGATCTGTCCAAAATTAGATTTTTGGAGATGGGTCTCCTTCTTCCTTCTCTTGATCGGCAGGATCTTGGAGAAAAAGGGGGGTAAAACTTAAAAGTCCCCCTTTTTCGAGAGATCTGATTAGAGATCCAAGCTCCTCTTCGTAGGTTTTGTGGTGAAAAACTATTTATTTTTTAGAAAGGAAGAGCTAAACTCTTGATTTAATTCAAAGAAGAGAAAAAGGGTTTTAGACCCTTGAGAAAGGGGAAGGAGGCACAAACCCTAGTTTTTGAGGGGAGTGAAAAGTATATGCTTTATTCATCATCATGTTGCCTTATATAGGCTTACATATTTACATATAGCCCATTGGGCTTTACAAAATGGCATTCTTCCCATCCCATGTCTCATGTGCCATTTCTTTTTACACATAAGCCATGGGCTTTACAAAAATTTGGCTTTATGACCATTTTGTTTACATTCATGCACAAAGAATTACATCAAAATTATTTGTTACATGATTTTTATGTTGGCATGGGGGAGGCCGGCCGCTTCATGTTCGGGCTCGACTCGGACATGGGCCCACTTGATCTGGGCTTGGGCCCACCTGGCTTGGGATTGACCTTGACTTTGCCTTGGTCAACCGGGGTGCAATTTTCGACCCCAACAAAGTGCCCCCCATCAATAAATGCACACCACATATGTGGGTCGTGTGCATGAGATTGATGGACCTTCTTTCGCGTGGAGGCGACTTGCTTTGGTTCCCACTTTTTGGGATACACTGCCCTTTTTACGACATGGACGGTCGACGCTTGACGCGTCTCCGAGACGGAGTGTCTGTAGTAGACATTTTCCTGGCTCGGAGCGATTTGGTTCCCTCTTTGTAGGAAGCCTGCACTGCCCTTTTTGCGAAATGGATGGTCGACGCTCTGCTCCGGAGCGATTTGGTTCCCGATTTGTGGGAAGCCTGCACTGCCCTTTTTGCGACATGGACGGTCGACGCTCTGATCCGGAGCGATTTGGTTCCTGATTTGTAGGAATCCTGTATTGCCCTTTTTACGACATGGACGGTCGACGCTCTGATCCGGATCGATTTGGTTCCCGATTTGTGGGAAACCTGCACTGCCCTTTTTGCGACATGGACGGTCGACGCTTGACGCGTCTCCGAGACGGAGTGTCCGTGGTAGACGTTTCCCTGGCCCGGAGTGATTTGGTTCCCACTTTGTAGGAAGCTTGCACTGCCCTTTTTGCGACATGGACGGTCGACGCTCTAATCCAGAGCGATTTAGTTCCCGATTTGTGGGAATCCTGCACTGCCCTTTTTGCGACATGGACGGTTGACGCTATGATCTGGAGCGATTTGGTTCTCGATTTGTAAGAAGCCTGCACTGCCCTTTTTGTGACATGGACGGTCGACGCTTGACGCGTCTCCGAGACGGAGTGTCCGTGGTAGACGTTTCCCTGGCCCGGAGTGATTTGGTTCCCGCTTTGTAGGAAGCCTGCACTGCCCTTTTTGTGACATGGACGGTCGACGCTCTGATCCGGAGTGATTTGGTTCCCGATTTGTGGGAAGCCTGCACTACCCTTTTTGTGACATGGACGGTCGACGCTCTAATCTGGAGCGATTTGGTTCCAGGGATCGAAGCATCATTCCGAAGGGCGGAGCATGATTCCAGGAATCAGAGAATCATTCCGAAGAGCGGAGCATGATTCCAGGGATCGGAGCATTATTCCGATGAGCGACAGACATTCTGACCGAAGCATAATTTCGATGCAGAGGTTGATTCCCATGCGAAGTATAATTCCGATAGGGAAATCAGATACTCCGAGGCGAAACTTAATTTCGACACAGGATACATTCTGAGACGAAGCATGATTCTGACGCAGAGCTTGTTGATTAACTTGATTCCGAGGCGGAGCTTAATTCCGACGAGGAGGTCGCTGGTTGATTCCGAGCCGAAGCATAATTCCGAAAGGGAAGGCAGATACACCGAGGCGAAACTTGATTCCAACGCGGGGTACACTCTGAGGCGAAGCATGATTCCGACACAGAGCTTGTTGGTTGATTTGATTCCGAGACGGAGCATAATTCTGGCAGGGAAGGTAGATATCCCGAGGCGAAGCATGATTTTGACACGGGGTAAATTCCGGGACGGAGCATGATTCCGCCGCAGAGATTGTTGGTTTGATTTGATTTGGGTTGACATCAGCATCGCTACACTGGAATATGGTTGTTGGGGTAAAAATTTACACCCCGGTTGACCAAGTCAAAATCAAAGTCAACCCCAAGCCAAGCGGGCCCAAGCCCAGATCCAGTGGGCCCATGCCCGGGTCGAGCCCGAACATGAAGCGGGCGGCCTCCCCCCATGCCAAGATAAAAATTTTGTAATAAATAATTTTGTTGCATTTCTTTTATTTTATTTTATGGATAAATGTAAGAAAAATAGGCATAAAGCCAAATTTTTGTAAAGCCCATGGCTTATGTGCAAAAAGAAATGGCACATGAGCCATGGAATAGGCAAAATGCCATTTTGTGAAGCCCAAGGGGCTATGTGTAAAGTGTATAGCCTATAAAGGCAAAGATAATGAAATATCTAAACAACTTTTTCTCTCTCTCAAAATTTTCTTCAGATCTGAGCTCTTTTCTCCTTCTTCAAGGTTCCAAAACCTTCCTTTTTCTCTTGAATTAAATCAAGAGTTTTACTCTTCTTTTTATAAAACAAATTAGTTTTTCACCACAAAACCCATAAAGGGGAACCCGGATCTTCCATTAGATCTCAAAAAGAAGAGATTTTTAGAAATCCCATATCTCTTGATCTTCAAGATCCAGCTAACAGAGGAGGAGGAAGAAGAACATCGTTCACTAAAAAAAAACAAAAAAAAAACACACACTCAGGAGTCCAACTCCTCTCTGATTTCTCTTCTGAGAAATTTTTTTTAGGCTAAAAGCCTCTTTTTCTCGCCGGCGCTCAAGCGCAGAGCGCCCGCGTGCCGACACGTGGCACTCTAGCGCCTGAGCGCACAGCGCCCAAGGTGCTGTCCCCACGCATCCTTTGGATGTCTTTTCCCCTTTTTATATATATACATGTATATCTGTACATATGTATGCATATTTACATACACACATACTCCACGACACTGTCCCTGTTAGAAAAAAATTTCTAACGGGGCGCTGCCCCGCACCCCGCAAGGGGGCTGCTAGCCCCCTTGACCCCCAGAAAAAACTCTGCGTGGCTCCCGATATATTTAAACCCCCCCTCCAAAACACAACACACGTATACTGCACATCGAGTTTGCATGACCAGTTTAACCCGTCAATCGGAGGTTCCCTCGCTCCAAAGGCGAGGGGTAATTAACGGCAGTTTAGTCCGCGGCTGCCGGAGATTCGGATCCCCACAATCATTAAACCCCGGCCTACCCTAGGCAAGGGGAATCTGTAGTACGCCTGACAAGCGTGCGCGTATTCCCATCTCAATGGGGTGACAAAAAACACCCTACAGATTCTGGCACGCCCGGTGGGACCCTTCTCTCCTCCCATATTCCGGGTTAAACGTTCATGCGAACTCAATCAATATACATATCGATTGCCTATACTGAAATGATGTTTTCTTTTCGTGCAGCAATCAACTTTCGACGACAATGTCTCCCAAGACGAACTCAGCTTCCAAAGCGACCCCGATTCCGTACGTGGTCAAGATCAACGCTCGTGTGGTTCTTCCCGCAAACCTCAATCGACAGTGGGAGGAACTGCCCCGCCAGTTTGGCTCCGTCATCATCTACCCTGCCGGAAGCGCTCATCTGGCGGAGATCCCGGCGGAACAGGTGGCCAAGCCGGTCTCAAGGGCGGGGGGCAAGAACTTCGGTACAAAGGGCAAAATCAAATGTTGCGGACGAGCTCAAGCGATGACTCCAACAAATGCACAATCGAGCGTATCTCCAAGGCCCTCCATCGCCCGGTCTGCGGCGTCTTCCCAAAGAGCCGAAGTCTGCCAGGTGCTTAGAACAGAAAAGTTAAGGCAGAAGCGGCTCAGGTATCGAGCCAACAAGAGGGCCAAGGCTTCGGCCAAATGGAATCATGTGAAGTTCAAAGTTAAGGGTTGCTCCACGACGACGGCTGAGTCGGACGTAAGAATCAGCAATTCCTTCGAGCCTCTTAAGTGGGTTCAGAAAAATGCCATGACCGCCAGAATCAAGAAGACAGCGGTCCGAACAGTGCCACAAAGAGACGTGTCCCGACCCCAACAGAAGAAGTATGACACTGTCTCTTCAAGAGTCTATCAAGCACTCTGTGCCGCACGAAAGCAGTGGGGCAAACCCAGAAAAGAAGCGCCAGCACCATTCAAGAACCTGGTTAGGCCAGCCGCCTTCAATCGACTACCAGCTACCGAAACAAGGGGGTCAAGACAGCGATCCGTGAAATCAGCTGCCAATGACAGAAAGACGGCCGGATATATCATCCATACGGTCTATATGGCGGGCGAGCGCCCCAGCGACAACCTTCGCAGCAAAAGCAAGGATGGGGCCACCACATCCCAAGCCCAATCTAGCCTGAATGTGGTTGCCGCTGCCCAAGAACAGCCGCCCCCGCTGGATGAAGCAAAACCCTCTCGATGAGGATGATAGGCAGAAAGACCCCTCGGTCCATGCAGAGTCAAGCTCGGACAGCGAGGAAGAGCCGACTTTCCGCCCCAGGACTGCGGAGCAAGAGCTGCTTCAAGAGCTTCGAAAACAGCTCAGGAGCAAAGACAAAGAGATGGCCAAGCTCTATTCGAAGATTGATGATTTAACGAACGTGGTGATGCAGCTTACGGCTCAAATTGCTCGAGCGTCTCCCAATCAAGAACAAGCCGCTACTAATCAGCCGGGTGGTGACAATCCAAGGCAGCCAATGCTTGTTCCTTTGGGACCAAGAATGGTCGAGCCGCATGAAAGCCGGCCACATTCCGCTTCTGGGGACGCCTTGGCCCCAGATAACACTATCCCGCTAACACAGGATCGGATAATGGATTTGGTCACCAGCAAGGTTAAAACATTGGTGGCCGAAGCTGAAGCTTAGAAAGAAATCGGCAGTAGTGGGCGGCCATATCCCGCGCAGTACGATCTGATTGAGTTCCCAAGCGGCTACGTTATTCCTAAGTTCGGAAGATTTGATGGAACGGGGAATGCAAATCAGCACGTCGCCCACTTCAAAGCATCGTGCGGAAATACAGGGGGCAATGACGCGCTCCTTCTTCGTCAGTTTGTCAACAGCCTGACCGGCGTCGCCTTCGACTGGTATGCGAGTATACCGGACGGGTCCGTCATTACCTTTGCCCAAATGGAGTCCCTGTTTCGGCAAAGGTTCATGAGTGTCAGTGATAAAATCTCCATTGCCGACCTTGTGAGGACCAAGTCGGGGAAGAATGAAAGCAACACCGACTTTATCGCTCGATGGCGTAATCTCACAGTCAAGTGCGAACCGCCGCTGGAGCAGGACCAGTCCGTCAGCCTTCTCATTGGGAACCTCAGCAACTGGATGGTCCCATTCTTGTGTACGGCGGGCCTCAAGACATTTCAGGAGCTAACCAAGAAAGTCCAAATGCTGGAACGCTCAAAGCAAGAGTCCCCACAGGACTCTCAGAGAGACAAAACTTGGAAAAGCAAGCGGGACGACAACCGTAGAAGCGGGAGTTCCAGCAGTACCAATGTCTTCAATGCGTCCGACAATGAAGAAAAGCGAAGAGCGGCCGAATCCAAAACTAACCGGTCTCGAAAGCCATTGTTGGGAGGAGATGGGCCTTCCCTAGAGGAGAAAAAGAACAAGGTTTACTCTTTCAGAAGGGACAAAGTCCGCAAGATATTTAAAGATGCCTTGAACAACGGCCTCCAATTGCCGGAGTCGAAAAGACCCCAAGAAGCAAAAATGACCGACAATCCTCTGTATTGCCCGTACCACCGAGTAGTGAGCCATGCGATCGAGAATTGCTATATCTTCAAAGATTGGGTCGAGAAGCAGTACAAGGCTGGAGAGATCGAATTGTCCAAAAGTGTGTTGGTGAACAATCAAGTTGCAACCACCAACTTTATACAGACAGAAACTGAAGCCTTCTGGGAGCAGACAGCCGAACCCGCTGCCCTGAGAAATGAAACGGACTCATCGCGGCCTCCGTGGAGTACGCACATATCTAATAAGACGAAGAAGATGATAAAGCTACTTCAGAAGGAACCCAGAACGGAATGGGAAGGGCAGAAGAAGCCTACCAGTCCAGCTGCCAATGCGGCTCCATCAGGCTCAAAATCCAAGAAGCTCAAGATGAAGAAAAGTGCAGCTCGGCGCGAAAAAGAGTCTGCAGGGAGATCGACCATTCAAAAATATATCGATTCCCTCAAAGAATATGAACAAAGGGAAAGAACATTGATTCAATTGAAGGAGTTCTTCCCTGTACAAGCGGCTGAAATTCTGGAGGAGTTAGAAGAAGACTCCAATGAAGAGATCCCAGTAGTGACCTGCTACGCCATCCATCTTGGCAGCGACTCCGAGGATGAGCTTTGTTTTCCCGAAAAGGACGAGGAGCTCACCACAAAGGCCAATCAAATCCAGCTCAGAAGCGGCAGGGCTCTACCGCAAAATCAGGGCAACGCCCCAAAAGGGAAGGAAAAACAAGTCGCTAATGAAGAAGATGGCAGAGAACCGGCCGATGAAAACATAAATCCTTCCTCGGTGGACTATAATGTCTTGGCACATCTCCGGAAGCTTCCGTCTCTCCTGAGCATCTACGACGCCTTGGTCCTATCTAAGGAGCTTAGAGATGTTCTCATTCATGCTCTACAAAACCCCGAGCAGTATCAGGCTCACCTTGCGGAAATTAATATGAAAGAAGCCCAGCACGCTTTGCATGCCGCTGCAGTCACATTTAAGGATGAAGACTTGCTACTGGGAACGGCTGAGCATAATCGGCCGCTTTACGTGACCGGGTACAGCGATGGAGATCGGATTAATCGCATATTGATTGATCCGGGGTCTTCAGTGAACATCATGAACTTGCAGACGCTGAAGAGTTTGTCAATGGACGTCCGACACCTGTCAAGGGAGAGGATTGTCATTCAAGGCTTCAACCAAAATTGCCAGCAAGTTCTGGGGTCCATAGCTCTGCCAATCAAATTCGGGGATCTGCAGACCGAAGCTAAGATATACGTGATCGACGCCGACACGTCTTATAAGATTCTCTTGGGGCGGCCGTGGCTCCACGATTACGGCATCATTCCGTCAACTCTCCATCAATGCATGAAGTATACTAAAAATGGCGAAGAAAGACGCATTGACGGAGACATCCAGCCGTTCGGTGTGCATGAAGTCCGATATGAAGATTCTCGGTACTTTATAAACCACCAAAATGCTAAGCCACAACTGACTGAAGATAAAGCGGCCCCAAGACTCAAAGGCAAATCTGAGCCGGCTGTCACTTTCAAAAGCAAAAACGTCCAAGTACGCCCGCATTTCGGTAGTGACACTGATGAGTCCGACGCTGGAAGTCCGTCTTTCCGTAAAACTCGCCCTCGTTTCGGTAGCGATACGGACGAATCTGATGCTGAAGGCCCATCTAGCAGTAAAGTCCGCCCTCATCTTGGCAGTGACACTGAAGAGTCAGAAGAAGAGGACCTGCCGTGCAACAGCTGTGCAGATTGGACCTCTATGCAGCAAGCGAAACTAAGAGAGACCTTCGAAGTTGCAGAGGGGTCCCTGGCCATCACAAGGGTGCCGGAGCAGATGTGCAAAGAGCTCGATGCGTTGTCAGTCTCCACCGTGGACCAGCTGAAAACTTTCTACGTCCCCGGAAGGAAAAATGGACAGAAAGGCATCCTGTTTTATGGGTCAAACCCCGTTGTGCACCCGGACGATCTTTCTGTCGCGTGCCTTCCCTATGAGAGAGGCATAAGAGCCATCCTCAATCCCAGATACTATGCGCCCGAGATGCGGAAATACTTTAAAAAGTGCGGATGCCGGTTATATCAGACGGAGTCCGAAGCAAAGTTTTACGAAGGGCTATGGCATCCACCCCAGGTCCGAGCACTCATCGATGGACAAATTCCAGACAGACGGGGAATAGGTTACATTCAACCTGATTCCAGAGCGTGCTACATGATCCATGTTGGTGAAGCTGGCGAAAGATCAAATGATGATGATGAGATAGCCGAGCCAGAAGAAGCTCCTCAAGAGCTTGAAGATGGCGGACAAGCAACCTTTGACGAGCTAACCGAGATTGACTTAGGAACGCCCGATAATCCAAGACCGACCTACATCAGCTCGCTCTTGTCAGAGGAAATGAAAGCGCAGATAATTGCCCTGCTGCATGAGTTCGTCGACTGCTTCGCGTGGACATACAAAGAAATGCCTGGCCTTTCCCCTGAAGTGGCCGTACATAGGTTGGCTATATCTCCCGATGCTAAGCCAGTCAAACAAGCTCCTCGAAGAATGAGAAGGGAGCTGGAAGAAAAGGTCATCGAGGAAACCAAGAAACTCATCGATGCAGGCTTCATCAGGGAAGAGAAATATGCGGACTGGATCGCATGCATAGTCCCAGTGAAGAAGAAAAATGGGCAGATCCGAGTTTGTGTCGATTTCATGGACCTCAACAAGGCATGTCCAAAGGACGACTTCCCGCTACCGGTCATGGAAATGATGGTCGATGACACCTCAAATTACGAGCTGTTCACCTTTATGGACGGCTCGTCTGGATACAATCAGATCAAGATGTCGCCCGAGGATGAGAAGCACACAGCATTTCGAACTCCGATCGGAATATATTGCTACAAGGTGATGCCGTTCGGACTGAAGAACGCAGGTGCTACGTACCAAAGGGCAATGACCAATATCTTTGATGACCTAATTCATAAAGTCGTTGAATGTTATGTTGATGATCTGGTCGTCAAGACTAAAACCAAGGCCGATCATATCCAAGATCTTAGGACCGTTCTCATCAGACTGAGGGAATATGACCTAAAGATGAATCCTCTGAAATGCGCTTTTGGCGTGTCGTCGGGAAAATTCCTGGGCTTCATAGTCCGACATCGAGGGATCGAAGTTGACCCATCAAAGATAAAGGCCATCATGGAGATGCCCCCTCCGAAGAGTTTGACGCAGCTAAGATCTTTTCAAGGCAAGCTTGCTTACATACGGAGGTTTATCTCAAATTTATCGGGAAGATGCAGGCCCTTCTCAAACCTCATGAAGAAAGGAGCTCCTTTTATCTGGGATGCCGAATGTCAAGCAGCGTTCGAAAGCATCAAACAATACTTGTTGCACCCTCCAGTGCTGGCCGCTCCCATTCCAAATAAACCGCTAATTCTCTATACTGCCGCGCTGGACGAGTCACTCGGTGCGCTCCTTGCCCAGAATAACGAGGAGGGA
The DNA here is from genome assembly GCA_030015575.1 of Agapanthus africanus. Taxonomy (NCBI): domain Eukaryota; kingdom Viridiplantae; phylum Streptophyta; class Magnoliopsida; order Asparagales; family Amaryllidaceae; genus Agapanthus; species Agapanthus africanus. The sequence continues at coordinate 692,474,768 of CM057342.1, read as the reverse complement.
AAAGAAAATGCCCTCTACTACCTCAGTCGAACTCTAGTCGGGGCAGAACACAACTATTCCCTAATCGAGAAGCAATGCCTGGCTCTGATATTTGCTGTGAAGAAGCTGAGGCACTATCTGCTTGCTCATCGGGTTATGCTGATCTCCAAGGTCGACCCGCTCAAACACTTGATTACCAGAGCGAGCCTAGCCGGCAGAATGGCAAGATGGGCTGTTATGCTACTCGAGTTTGACATAGTTTATACTCCTCAGAAAGCAGTAAAAGGGCAAGCTCTTGCAGACTTTCTCGCTGCTCATCCCATACCAGAAGGATCGCCGCTAAATTGTGAGTTACCCGACGAACAAGTGCTGCACCTCGAGGAAGACGAGCCATATTGGGAGCTCTACTTTGATGGGGCTTCATCAATAAGGAGCTCCGGCAGATCAAGCGTCCCGGAGGTAAAAGCGGGGATAGGATTGGTGTTCACCACGCCATCAATGGGAACCCTCCGGCGTTCTTTCGCTCTCACCGAGCCTCGGACAAACAATGAAGCTGAGTATGAAGCTCTGATAGCTGGTTTGGAGCTCGCCATAGAAATGGAAATCCGTCGGCTACGAGTTTACGGTGACTCCCAGCTCGTCGTCAACCAAGTAAGCGGCGATTATAAAATATACAAACCCGAGTTAGCTCGGTACAGAGGCCGAGTGATGGAACTCATGAAACGGTTCACTCACATTGAACTAATGAGAGTCCCTAGAGCGTTGAATGGAAAGGCTGACGTACTCGCTCGCTTAGCCAAGGAGCTGGCCGATCCTGACATGGACGAAATTCTGATCACAGTCAGGAGCCGACAAATTCTACCCCCAGTCTCTCTACGAGAAGAGGAAAGCGCGGAACAGAAGAGCAGTCCTGCCGAAGAAGCTTCGATCATCCAAGACGAGCCCGATTGGAGAGAACCCTTCATAGAGTACCTCCGATACGACAAGCTGCCTGAAGAAAAATCTGCGAGGATTCAGCTGAAGAAAAGAGCTCTCCGATACGTGTTTGTAAATAACACATTATACCGCAGGTCATATGACCAATTCTGGCTCAGGTGTCTGTCGTTGACCGAAGCCCAAAAGGTCATGAAAGATGTTCACTCGGGCGTTTGCGGTGCTCACCAATCTGGCCCCAAGATGCGACTTCAAATCAAACGGCTTGGGTATTACTGGCCCACCATGATACGGGATTGCGGAGAGCATGCAAAGAAATATCAGATCTGCCAAATCCATGGTGATTTCATTCACAAGCATCCCAATCCGTTGCATCCAACGGTGGCGTCGTGGCCCTTTGAAGTCTGGGGCACCGACATTGTTGGCCCAATTGATCCTCCATCATCCAAAGGCCACCGGTTCATATTGGCCGCGACAGACTACTTCTCCAGATGGGCTGAAGCTGTCCCGCTAAAAGAAGTCAAGACAAAAGATATTCTGACATTCTTCCAGCATAATATTCTATACCGTTTCGGTACACCAAGAAGAATCATTTCCGACAATGGGCCTTCTTTCAAGAGCTTCAATGTCTCAAGGTTCGCTACTCAGCACAAGATAGACTGGAGATATTCCTCCATCTATAATCCAAGAGCCAATGGGCTAGCCGAAGCCTTCAATAAGACTCTATGCAAGCTCCTGAGGAAAAATGCTTCAGCCAACAAGAGAGACTGGAATCTCAAACTTCACGAGGCGTTGTGGGCATATCGTACCACGCACCGTACTCCAACACAGTCCACTCCATACTCATTGCTCTTCGGAGTGGAGGCGGTCCTCCCCCTCGAAGTCGAAGTTCCAACCTTAAGAATGGACGTTCAGCACGAGTTGATGGAGGAGGAAAACGTTCTCCTTCGACTTGAAAAGCTCGATGCCCTCGAAGAAAAGAGGCTCGCGGTGCAGCAAAATCTGGAGCTATACCGAGCCCAAATGTCACGGGCTTATGACAAGATAACCCGTCTCTGCGCTTTCAAGAAAGGTGAATTGGTGTTGGTCCTCAAAAGACCGATCATCCCCAATCGACATGCCAAGGGAAAATTTGAGCCAAACTGGGAAGGACCATACGTCATCGAGAAAGTGTTCGATGGAGGATCCTACCATCTAATAAGTGCCGAGGGAGAAAGGCCCATGCCACCCATCAATGGCCGATATCTCAAGAAATACTATACGTGAATGCTCCAAGTCGCAGGCGAATTGAGCACATCAGCCCTACGGTCTGGATCATACATCCTGCAAAACCGTATACAATCCACGGGCGTAAATGGCCCCTATCTCTCCCAAATCCTGCCGGTGAGACTACTTTTAAAGTCCCACCAGCGGCAAAAAAAAGGAAAAAAAAAGAAAGAAAAATAATAATAAAAGAAATTAAAAAAAATAATAAACGGTATGTCCACAAGCAAAACGGGCACGGATGAAAACCCGAAAGGGCTCCGTGAGTAAAAACAGCAGGACTACCGGCGAGTCTGTGAAAACCCGAAAGGGCGCAAACTCGTGAAAGGAGATGAAATACACTCGCAAAGTCCTCTCGACCTTGTGAGGAGAAAACCCTGCGTGAGATCCTTACGACTCACAAAGGAGCAACACACTTAGGAATCCTCACGATTCCTAAGGAGAAAATACACCTGCGGGATCCTTACGACTCGCAGGGAGAAAATGCTTTTCTGGGACCCTCACGGCCCATAAAAATTGAAAAGCCTTAGGTGATAGGGACCCAAACCTGTCTCCTAAGCCATCGTTCCCCAACGGGCAACGGCAAATGATGAGTCGCTCCTGGCATTTCGCTTTAGTGTTAGCGGTGCTGATGCCGACCAAAAACCCAAATCCCAAGTCCTCCCAAGGCAAATGATGAGTTGCTCCTGGCATTATTCCAGTGCAGCAATGCTGATGCCAAACAAGATCCAAATTCCAAGTCCCCAAACGGCGAATGATGAGTCGCCCCTGATACCACATTCCAGTGCAGCGATGCAGACGCCAACCAAAATCCAATTTCTCAAAATTCTCCCGGCCCTACAGTGGGTCCCCAAGTTGACCATCGTATACAATCCACGGGCTCAAATAATTCTCATCATACCCATGCCCCACTGTAATCACCAGTTACGCGGCTGGTCTCCGCTTTGGGAATGATGCTCCATTGATAAGACCCACTCATGTGTCCTCACGATATATGAGGAGAACAAACCTTTGTGAGATCCTTACGACTCATAAAGGAAAAACACACTTAGGAGTCCTCACGACTCCTAAGGAGAAAATACACCTGCGGGATCCTTACGACTCGTAGGGATAAAATGCTTTTATGGGACCCTCACGGCCCATGAAATTGAAAAGCCTTAGGTGATAGGGATCTAAACCTGTCTCCTAAGCCATCGCTCCCTAATCCCCAAATGGCGAATGATGAGTCGCTCCTGGTACCATATTCCAGTGCAGCGATGCAGACGCCAACCAAATTCCAAATCCCATACCCCAACGGCGAATGATGAGTCGCTCCTGGTACCATATTCCAGTGCAGCGATGCAGACGCCGATAAAGTCCCGAAATTTTTCCGGCCCTACGGTCTGGATCATACATCCTGCAAAACCGTATACAATCCACGGGCGTAAAACAATCCCAACCTCTCCCAAGTCCTACCAGTGAGACCACATTCAAAGTCCCCAAAAAAAAGGGTTGGGATAATGCCGATGCAAAAACCAAAATCCCAAAATCCTCTCAATGACAGATGATGATTCGCTCCTGGTACCATATTCCAGTATAGCGATGCTGATGTCAACCCAAATCAAAATCAACAAGTCAACATCCACTCCGACACCGCACAAAGCGGAGCAAGTCAGAATCCAATCTCGACACCGCAAGAAGCGGAGCAAGTCAAGTTTACCCCTGACACTGCAAGAAGCAGAGCAAGTCAAATCAAGCACCGACCGTCCAAGTCGCAAAAAGGGAAGAACCGACCGTCCACGTCGCTAAAAGGGCAGCACCGACCGTCCAAGTCGCAAAAATGGCAGAAACGACCGTCCACGTCGCTAAAAGGGCAGCACCGACCGTCCACGTCGCTAAAAGGGCAGCACCGACCGTCCAAGTCGCAAAAAGGGCAGAACCGACCATCCACGTCGCTAAAAGGGCAGCACCGACCGTCCAAGTCGCAAAAATGGCAGAACCGACCGTCCACGTCGCTAAAAGGGCGGCACCGACCGTCCAAGTCGCAAAAAGGGCAGCACCGACCGTCCAAGTCGCAAAAAGGGCAGAACCGACCGTCCACGTCGCTAAAAGGGCAGCACCGACCGTCCAAGTCGCAAAAATGGCAGAAACGACCGTCCGCGTCGCTAAAAGGGCAGCACCGACCGTCCAAGTCGCAAAAAGGGCAGAACCGACCGTCCACGTCGCTAAAAGGGCAGCACCGACCGTCCAAGTCGCAAAAATGGCAGAACCGACCGTCCACGTCGCTAAAAGGGCAGCACCGACCGTCCAAGTCGCAAAAAGGGCAGCACCGACCGTCCAAGTCGCAAAAATGGCAGAACCGACCGTCCACGTCGCTAAAAGGGCAGCACCGACCGTCCAAGTCGCAAAAAGGGCAGCACCGACCGTCCAAGTCGCAAAAAGGGCAGAACCGACCATCCACGTCGCTAAAAGGGCAGCACCGACCGTCCAAGTCGCAAAAATGGCAGAAACGACCGTCCACGTCGCTAAAAGGGCAGCACCGACCGTCCAATTCGCAAAAAGGGCAGAACCGACCGTCCAAGTCGCAAAAACGGCAGAACCGACCGTCCACGTCGCTAAAAGGGCAACACCGACCGTCCAAGTCGCAAAAAGGGCAGAACCGACCGTCCAAGTCGCAAAAAGGGCCGCATCGACCGTCCATGTCGTAAAAAGGGCAGTGCCAGCTTCCCAAAAGGTGGGAACCGAATCAAGTCGCCTCCATGTGAAAGAAGATCCATCAATTTCATGCACACGACCTACATATGTGGTGTGCATTTATTGATGGGGGGCAATTTGTTGGGGTAAAAATTTACACCCCGGTTGACCAAGTCAAAATCAAAGTCAACCCCAAGCCAAGCGGGCCCAAGCCCAGATCCAGTGGGCCCATGCCCGGGTCGAGCCCGAACATGAAGCGGCCGGCCTCCCCCCATGCCAAGATAAAAATTTTGTAATAAATAATTTTGTTGCATTTCTTTTATTTTATTTTATGGATAAATGTAAGAAAAATAGGCATAAAGCCAAATTTTTGTAAAGCCCATGGCTTATGTGCAAAAAGAAATGGCACATGAGCCATGGGATAGGCAAAATGCCATTTTGTGAAGCCCAAGAGGCTATGTGTAAAGTGTATAGCCTATAAAGGCAAAGATAATGAAATATCTAAACAACTTTTTCTCTCTCTCAAAATTTTCTTCAGATCTGAGATCTTTTCTCCTTCTTCAAGGTTCCAAAACCTTCCTTTTTCTCTTGAATTAAATCAAGAGTTTTACTCTTCTTTTTATAAACAAATTAGTTTTTCACCACAAAACCCATAAAGGGGAACCCAGATCTTCCATTAGATCTCAAAAAGAAGAGATTTTTAGAAATCCCATATCTCTTGATCTTCAAGATCCAGCTAACAGAGGAGGAGGAAGAAGAACATCGTTCACTAAACCAAAAAAAAAACAAAACACACACTCAGGAGTCCAACTCCTCTCTGATTTCTCTTCTGAGAAATTTTTTTTCTCTTTTTCTCGCCGGCGCTCAAGCGCAGAGCGCCCGCGTGCCGACACGTGGCGCGCTTGCGCTCCATCACCGGCGCTCGAGCGCAAGTCGCCCCCGTGCCGACACGTGGCGCGCTTGCGCTTAAGCGCCCAGCGCTCAAGCGCAGAGCGCCCACGTGCCGACACGTGGCACTCTAGCGCCTGAGCGCACAGCGCCCAAGGTGCTGTCCCCACGCATCCTTTGGATGTCTTTTCCTCTTTTTATATATATACATGTATATCTGTACATATGTATGCATATTTACATACACACATACTCCACGACACTGTCCCTGTTAGAAAAAAATTTCTAACGGGGCGCTGTCCCGCATCCCGCAAGGGGGCTGCTAGCCCCCTTGACCCCTAGCCCGCTATCCGGGTAGCGGGACCCCCATAAAAACTCTGTGTGGCTCCCGATATATTTAAACCCCCCCTCCAAAACACAACACACGTATACTGCACATCGAGTTTGCATGACCAGTTTAACCCGTCAATCGGAGGTTCCCTCGCTCCAAAGGCGAGGGGTAATTAACGGCAGTTTAGTCCGCGGCTGCCGGAGATTCGGATCCCCGCAATCATTAAACCCCCGCCTACCCTAGGCAGGGAGAATCTGTAGTACGCCTGACAAGCATGCGCGTATTCCCATCTCAATGGGGTGACAAAAAACACCCTACAATGGTACCAGGAGCGAATCATCATTTGCCATGAGAGGATTTGGGGATTTTTTTTGTCGGCATCTGCATTACTGCACTGGAATAATGCCAGGAGCAACTCATCATTTGCCCTTGGGAGGATTTGGGAATTGGTTTTTGCTTGGCATCAGTATCGCTACACTGGAATATGGTACCAGGAGCAAATCATCATTTGCGCTTGCTTATCAGGAAGCGATGGCTTAAGAGATAGGTTTTAGATCCTTATCACCTAAGACTTTTCAATTTTGTGAGCCGTAAGGGTCTCACAAAGCATTTTCTCCGTAAGGATCCCGCAGGTGTATTTTCTTCTTAGGAGTCATGGGGACTCCTAAGTGTGTTGCTCCTTTGTGAGTCGTAAGGATCTCACGCGGGAATTTTCTCCTCACAAAGTCGAGAGGACTTAGTGAGTATATTTCATCTCTCTTTTTTCCACGAGTTTGTGCCCTTTCGGGTTTTCACAAACTCGCCGGCAGTCCTGCTGTTTTTACTCATGGAGCTCTTTCGGGTTTTCATCCGTGCCCATTTTGCTTATGGACATACCCCTTTTATTTTGAATTTTCACCGCCGGTGGGACTTTGGATGTGGTCTCGCCGGTAGGACTTGGGAGAGATTGGGATCGTTTTACGCCCGTGGATTGTATACGGTTTTGCAGGATGTATGATCCAGACCGTAGGGCCGGAAAAATTTTGGTTTAAGGACGTCTCGGTCCAATATTAGTTTAAGGACGTTTCGGTCCGATATTAGTTTAAGGACGTCTCGGTCCGATATTAGTTTAAGGACGTCTCGGTCTACGAGTTTAAGGACCCCGCAGTCCATATACGTGTGGTCGTTGGGACCCGTCACCTCTCTGACGTCGTTGAAGGATTACAACGATGGGTGTCAGAGGAGTTCAGAGATGTACCCTTGGACCGGAGGTAAATTGATCTGAGAGAGAGAGCATTTGTGCTCAGTTCAATTTAATTTAAGAACTTACGGCCAGAATTGGGCTAAGTCCAGTTGAAAATGTTCAACATTTTATTTGCATTTGGCCTGTTAGGCCTTTACTGGGGCTCTGCTCCTGTTTAATAATGCATGGCATTTTTGTTTGGTCTATTAGACCTTTATTTGGGCTCTGCCCTTTTATAAATGATGCGCAGCATCTGTTTTTTATTTGGGCTCTGCCCTTTTTAAAGTAATGCATTGCATTTAATTTGGCCTGTTAGGCCCTTTTTAATTGGGCTTGGCCCTTTTAGGAAATGCATTGCATTTATCAGGCGCTTTGCGCCAATCAGAGAGCGCATAGCGCAATTGGTTCAGATGCTGACACGTGACGCTCTCTGGTGGCTTGCGCCAATCCAAGAGCGCAACAGTGCAGTATTGCAAGTGCAAAGCACTATTAATTTGAGAATCTTTTAGATTCAAGAACCGATGGTTCATAAAAGAAGTGCAAAGCACTATTTGATTTAGATTTAAGAAAAAAACAAGTTTTTTCTTGTTTTTCTTATCTCAGAGAACCAAAAGTTCATAAAAGTGCAAAACACTATTAATTTAAGAACCTTTTAGATTCAAGAACCGATGGTTCATAAAAGAAGTGCAAAGCACTATTTGATTTAGATCTAAGAAAAAAAAAGTTTTTTCTTGTTTTTCTTATCTCAGAGAACCAAAGGTTCATAAAAGTGCAAAGCACTATTTTTTATTTATTTTTATTTTTTCCTGTTTTAAAGAACCAGTGGTTCATAAGAAGTGCAAAGCACCATTTATTATGTGAAGATCATTGATCTTGTTTTAGATCAATGATCTATTAGAGGAAATTTCTTCTCTCTTATAAAGGTTTTTACCTTTTTCTTGAAATTTTCCTCAGAGTTCTTTCTGTTTGAAGCTCTTGATTTTTTTTTAAGAAAATGTTGTTGCCTTTGAATTGAGGTCTAGGGTCCTTTTTATAGTTCCCATAAATTAGTTAAAGTTTGTTAAAGAGATCATTCTCTGAGTGATTTGGGGAATTTTCCCCACCGTTGGATTTTTGATCCGAAGGCCTCTGTTTTACAGAAGAAAATTTTCTAGTTTTAACAAGAACAGAAAAGATTTCTCAGAATTTTAATTCTGCTTGGCGCAAATGCTCCAGAGCGTGACACGTGTCGCGCTGCGCTTGCGTATCTGCGCTGACACGTGTCGCGCAGCTGAATTTTTTTTTTTGCGCTTCTGCGCTGACACGTGTCGCGCAGCGCAGTTGCGCTGCGCAACTGATTTTTTTTATTTTTTTAGAGCTTTGCTCTGATGGAGTACGCTATCTTCGGCGCTGCGCTCCTTACGCTAACGTGTCTGATTTTGACACGTGGCGGTCTGCGTGCAGCGCAGGGGATCTGAAGCGTTATTTCATTTATTTTAACTTTAATTTTCAAGATAGAGCTTTGCTCTGATTGGAGAAAAACAGAAGCATTGCTTCTTTTCCCACCTTGGAATTTGAACAGAGCTTTGCTCTGATTGGAGTAAACAAATGCCCCCCCACCGTTGCGCTTACGTGGCCTCCTAACGTGAGCGCAGCGGTGGCAGACTCTGAACCGTCGCGCCATCCCTTGGAAGCTGAAAGGGCACTTGATGCCTATAAATAGGACCTTTGGTCCCTTAGATGATTCTCATCTCTAAAATTTTACTTTCAGAACTCAGAGCCCTGCTCTTTATTTTCAAGAACTTTAAAAGTTAAACTCTTAAAACTTTTAGGTGAAAATTTTAATTTGGATTAAATTAAATTTAAATTAATTTTTATTGATAGAGCCTCGCTCTCAATAGATTCCTGATCTAAAGGAAACCTATTTAGGGTTTCACTTAGCAGAGCTTTGCTCTACAGGTCTTAAAGGGATCTAAAGAGAACTAAAGGGGACCCTACTAGGGTTCCATAGAGCTCTGCTCTCTGAAAGATTTTTCTTGGATTTTCTTAATTCATTAATGGAGTTTTACTCCTCCCAAATCATATAGAAGAACTCTTAAGAATTCTTCATGGATCTTGGAACTTAAAGATGTCATTTTATTCCTCAGTGCATTATATCATTTTGCTTAATCAGTCTTTCTGATAATTCTGTTGATCCTCTTTCACAGGAACAATGAACGCCCACATGTATGCTCTTAACGAGATCATGTCTCATGAGGACATCCGCCGACTTGGCCGCTCTCAAAATCGGGAGTTCACAAACGAGGAGTGTGCTGAAATAATGAGTCGCTTCGACGCATACAATAGTCAACTGCTTCCCCGACGTTCCTCTCTTCTTAAACTTATCGTGGGAGCTATCTGGGAAGCGCTTCCCCTATTCTGTTCCGGCGTGCCGCTTAGGGCGTTGGATGCCGCTGAGGACAAGGTGCACTCTGTGTACCTATTGAACTTTATCTCGAAGAGACGGCGAGACAATCTTATCGACCTCTTGCACGAGGTCTTTCAACAGTCTGCCATACTCGTTGCTTATCGGAGGGTGGTAGACATCGGGGGGGACCCTGACGCTTGTGCTCGCGAAAGGAAGCACACTAGGATGGTCCGCGAGGCTTGGAAAGTCATAGATAGGGTCGCTTTTGAATTCCTCAATCCATGCCCTGGATCTGAGGTTATTCCATTGTAACTTTCGTTTATTGTTTATATGACTGTAAGAACTTCGGGCAATATTAATGGATTTTTTTTTATCCCAGCTTGTCTTTATTATATATCTTTTGTCCTGAGTCTTTTTGCCCATGCATGAATGAATGTGTCTTGAACGCTTGATCAAATGTAAATCGGATGCTCTTTCTGTTGCTTTTCCTCTTTCTCAGCATGTCGTCACAATTAGCAGGTAATAGAGTAAGCTTCTTGATTTCTTCACGAGATAGCGAGGGCTTAGGCCGCAGGTTCAGATCTGCTGCCTAAGACTTTTCAACTCTATGAGCCGTGAGGGTCTCATAGAGACTTTTCTCCCTACGGATCGAGAGGATCTCGTAGGTGGGTTTTTCTCCTTAGGAATCGTGAGGATTCCTAAGTGTAGTTTTCTCTTATAAGTCGTAAGGATCCTACAAGAGAATTTTTCCCTCTTACGAGTCGAGAGGACCTGTAAGCGGTTGTTTCCCTCCTTGTCGAAGTTCGATGTTGGAGAGTGAGACCCGTGGATGGTATGCAAGAGACCGTTTTGGGCCAACTTGCAGGGTCTCAGTGCTTAGGAAACAGGCTTCTTTTATGCCCACTGCCTAAGGTTTTATCTCACGAGTCGAGCCGCCTCAACAATTTTTTTTTTTGTAAGTCGAGACGAATCGAGCGTTTCTCGCAAGAACATCTTAACGTCGCATTTAACCTCTGCTCTTTACGACAGAAGCCCGTTAAGGTTGGTGGTACGTAGGGTTTTGGCCATCGTACCGTCGCATAAGCTGATATAGTCCTCAATAGGCAATCGTGTTGTTCGAGTAGCCCTGCGACTGCCGTGTCTCTGATCCCTTCGGGGGCTGGACAAGACGTCTTCAAGCAATCCTCCTTGGCAGTTTGACCGTCGGAAGAGCAAGCGTTAGGAATTTGCCATGTCTCTTTTTACTTGAGGTTAGGCTTATTTTGGTGAGCCCCGATGAGTCATAACCACTCCGCGCTGGTGTGGGGATGATCTCCGATAGTCTTTCGGGCTTTATGTGAGTTGCCGTCAAGACCCTGAAGCTAGGAATTTGGCCTTTGCTTCGTTTGCTGGCATTGCGTCTGCTGTATCGAGACGAATGTTGCGGTGGGAACTAGGGATTTTGCCGTGGCTCCGTTTGTTTGATGACGTTGCGTCTGCTGTGTCGAGACGAACGTTGGGGTAACATCTCGTCTGCTGTATCGAGACGGACGTCGAGGTTGTCTCTAGGTTGCTGGTGAACCGCCGAGGTTTGGAACTAGGGATTTTTCCGTGGCTCCATTCGTTTAATGACGTTGCGTCTGCTGTGTCGAGACGAACATTGGGGTGACAGCTCGTCTGCTGTATCGAGACGGACGTCGAGGTTGTCTCTAGGTTGCTGGTGAACCGTCGAGGTTTGGAACTAGGGATTTTGCCGCGGCTCCATTCGTTTAATGACGTTGCGTATGCTGTGTCGAGACGAACATTGGGGTGACATCTCGTCTGCTGTATTGAGACGGACGTCGAGGTGGTGACCATTCTGTGCTGGTGCGAGATGATCTCCGATTGTCTTTCCGGTTTTATATGAGTTACCGTCAAGACGTCGAAGCTAGGAATGTGGCCTTCGCTTCGTTTGCTTTGGTGTGTCCAAATCCTGTTGGAGGAAGAACGCTGGGGTTGACATTTCGTCTGCTGTATCGAGACGAACGTCGAGGAGGTGACCACTCCATGTGAGATGATCTCCGATTGTCTTTCCGGTTTTATGTGAGTTACCGTAAAGACGTTGAAGCTAGGAATGTGGCCTTCGCTTCGTTTGCTTTGTCACGTCCGAATCCCTGCTGGAGGAAGAACGCTGGGGTGACAACTCGTCTGCTGTATCGAAATGAACGTCGAGGAGGTGACCACTCCATGTGAGATGATCTTCGGTGGTCTTTCAGGCTTTATATGACTTGCCGTTAAGACCTTGAAGCTAGGAATTTGGCCTTCGCTTCATTTGCTCACACTGCGTCTGGTGTATTGAAACGAATGCTGAGGTGGAGCTGGGATTTTGCCGTCACTCCGCTTGGTTTCGACCATAGGGTCTTTTGTTAACTTTGCATGTACACCCTGCTGGACTGCGAAGGAACGCCGTTGTTGACATTGCATCTGCTATAACGAGACGAATGCTAAGGTGGAGTTGGGATTTTGCCGTTACTCCGCTTTGTTTCGACCGTGAGGTCTTTTGTTGACGTTGCATCTGCCTCCAGCTGGACTGCGGAGGAACGCTGTTGTTGACATTGCGTCTACTGTATCGAGACGAACGTTGGGGTGACATCTCGTCTGCTGTATCGAGACGGACGTCGAGGTTGTCTCTAGGTTGCTGATGAACCGTCGAGTTTTGGAACTAGGGATTTTGCCGTGGCTCCATTTATTTGACGAACGTCGAAGTGGTGACCATTCCGCACTGGTGTGAGATGATCTCCAGTTGTCTTTCAGGCTTTATATGACTCGCCGTTAAGACCTTGAAGCTAGGAATTTGGCCTTCGCTTCGTTTTCTTTGCCACGTCTGAATCTCCGCTTGTTTGATGATGTTGCGTCTGCTGTGTCGAGACGAACGTCGAGGTGGTGACCATTTCATGCTGACATGAGACGATCTCCAGTTGTCTTTCTGGCTTTATATGACTCGCCGTTAAGACCTTGAAGTTAGGAATTTGGCCTTCGCTTCGTTTGCTTTGTCACGTCCGAATCCTGTAAGAGGAAGAACGCTGGGGTGACAATTCGTCTGCTGTATCGAAACGAACGTCGGGGTGGAGCTGGGATTTTGTCGTGGATCCGTTTGTTTGATTGTTAGGCCGTAGATATTGCCGTTAAGATTTGGCTCCGTTTTCTGATGGAGCATTAGGAAGGAAAGGGTGCCTCTTTCTTTGTTTGTGCCCCTGGATCGTATACAGGGATTGCTGTACTATCGCCTGTAGGGCCAAAGTTTCATTCATTCATTTTTTTTATTTCCGCGATGCTCTATCATTTCAGTTTTTATATCGCGAAGGTCGCGATTGCCCAATCATTTCGGCTATTTTTCGCGGTGCCCAATCATTTCGGCTATTTATTTTATTTTTACTCGCTGCTTTTTATTGCGAGTTGCCCAATCATTTCGGCTATTTTGCATGCATACATTTTTACTTGCTGCTTTTTATTGCAAGTTGCCCCATCATTTCGGCTATTTCGTATGTATGTGTGGCTCGCTGATTTTTTATCGCGAGTGTGGAACTTGGAATCTGACACCAATCTCAGCATCAGCATCGCTACAACTGGAATATTGCCATGAGCGAATCATCATTTTCCATGAAGGGACTTGGAATTTGATACCGTTTTAGGCATCAGCATCGCTACAACTGGGATATTGCCAGGAGCGAATCATCATTTGCCTTTGTCGATATCGAACAAAGGGTGGCTTAGTAAACAGGGTTAGGATTCTGTCGACTAAGGCTTTTGACTTCATGAGCCGTAAGGGTCTCACAAAGGTATTTCTCCCTACAAGTCGTGAGGATCTCGTAGGTGTGTTTTCTCCTTAGGGATCATGAGGATTCCTAAGTGTATGTTCCTATGTAAGTCGTAAGGATCTTACAAAAGGGTTTTCTCCTTATAAGTCGAGAGGACTTGCAAGGGTCGTTCACCGTATGGACATATCCCCAGTCACGGATGAGACTTGGTTAGGGAATGTTTATTCGCGCCCGTGGATTGTATACAAGGGTCAGTATTGAGCCACTTGTAGGGCAATATCGAAAGTTGTGGGGGTTGCTTAAGCACAGGTTTAGGTCTCTGTAACTCAAGACTTTTAAATCTTATGAGCCGTGAGGGTCCCATAAGAAAGTTCTCCTTACGAGTCGTGAGGATCTCGCAAGTGTATTTTCTCCTTAGGAATCGTGGGGATCCCTAAGTGTGCTGCTCCCTTTGTGAGTCGTAAGGATCTCACGCGGGTGGTTTCTCCTTATAAGGTCGAGGGGACCTTATAAGTGTCTTTTAACGAGGTTGTGCCCTTTCGGGTTTTCACGAACACTCGCCGGTAGCCCTGCTGTTTTTACTCACGGAGCCCTTTCGGGTTTTCATCCGTGCCCGTTTCGCTTATGGACATACCGTCTCTTTTTTTTTGTGTTTACGAGGTCGCGCCCTTTCGGGTTTTCACGAACACTCGCCGGTAGTCCTGCTGTTTTTACTCACGGAGCCCTTTCGGGTTTTCATCCGTGCCCGTTTTGCTTATGGACATACCATTTTTTACTTTTTTTTTATTTTTTATTTTATTCTTTATATATATATATTTTTATATTTTTTTATCTCGTCAGCCTAAGGATGCTGCGGTAGTAGTTTAAAGACATTTCGGTCATTTGCAAGTTTTAGGACATTGCGGTCCATCATTAGTTTAAGGACATCTCGGTCCGCCGTCGCCGTATTTGAGGCGAATATCTAGTTTATTGACTTTTCGGTCTATGGGTCTTTCTCTATGACTGACCATGATGCCCCCGGCGTATCCATCTTTCTCGGAGCATGTGGTTGTGGCGGGTTCACCTTCCAATTTTCGGACAGCGCGAACTTGCCTTGTTGGTATTGGTCTTCAACCCAGTTCTTGAAGACGTAGCAATCCTCGATCAGATGACCTACCGTTTGATGGTAAGGGCAATAATTAGGATTATCAACATCGCCTAGCCGCAACGGACGTTTTGGACTCGGCAGATTGATGAGTCTGTCGCACACTGCCAGCTCGAACAGTCCCCTTGTTTTATCTTGGAAATGAGTAAGGACGTTTCAACTTTTCCTGGAAGGGTTGCCGCTTGTTGCTTTGGCGAGCAACCGGTCTAGGGTCACTTAATTGTTGTTGAGCGCTGGCGACGAAGGCCGTTTTTCCTTTTCCTTTATTCTTTTTGTTCGGTCCCTTGTTTACGGGGCCGAGATTTTTTTCGAATAGCATGCGATTACATGGCTGAACGTTCTCACAGCTTCTCAATTCCTTTATTTTCGAAATAGATTCCCCGAGGGAAAAGTTGGGGATAGCTTCTTCGTCAGAGTCGCTTCCAAAGGTGATAATTTGTGATCCCTTGAAGTCGGCTATATGACAGTTTGCGGCGGCTCCTTTGCGCTCATATATCGCATTTTTCCGATGTCCACAAGCTTCACACTTTGTCCTGTCGAAGTGTTGCTTTTGAGCGACATACCCTTGCCACCAACAGTTAAAGGACTCGCAGTCTTCGGTAGGATGTATGATCTTCTGATGATATAAACAGAAGTTAGGGTGCATCTCTACCTCAGAGAAAGAATTTTCTTCAGAGGGCGGTAGCTTCATTCCTACTGATAGAGCTTTGGCGAACCGTTTCCTCGTCTTGAATTTGTTTTTACCCGCAGTGTATGGCTTTTGATTTGACGGGAATACCTTGGTTCTTTCTAGTATGGCCATTTCACGCTCTTGATTGGCTTTTGCTTTCAGACGAATTTCACTTAGGAAGACATCGATCAACTCGTCTGATGGCTGTAGAATCTCCGGCTCAGGATTCGCCATTGGTTTCTTAGCGCAAGGAGCCTCTTTATCATCCGTCAGTGAATGAGAAATCATATGACAAGTCGCTACGTAGTCTTCGGATTCATCCGATGAGTTTTCTCCATTGTTTTCATCCTTGACTAAAGAACAAGCTGCCCCCGGCGTGTCCGTCTTCTTTGGAGAGTGCGGCTGTGGTGGGTTTACCTTCCAGCTTTCAGACAGCGCGAACTTGCCTTGCAGGTATTGATCCTCGATCCATCCCTTAAAGACGAAACAATCCTCAATCGGGTGACTTACCGTTTGGTGGTAAGGGCAATAATTGGGATTATTAAGATCGCCTGGCTGCGACAGACGCTTTGGACTCGGCAGATTGATGAGTCTGTTACGCACTGCCAGCTCAAACAGTCTTCTCGTTTTATTCTGAGGAAACGAGTAAGGACGTCCTAGCCTCTCTTCGAGGGATGGGCATGGACGCACGTTGTTTTGGCGAACGACCGGCTTTGAGTTGCTCGACTGTTGTTGAGCATTGGCGACGACGATCGCTTTCCCTTTTCCTTTCTCATCTCGGGAATCTGATTTTGGAGGAGACGGTCTATGGCCCATCTGGTCCATTTGGGCTAATTTGTCAATCAAGGCCTGGAAGGTGGTCGGCCTAAAAAACATCATGAATTGGGAGATGGTCGCTTGAGGGTCGAGAGTACCCACGAACATGCCCACGGCAGGAGCTTCTTCGATGCGCTGCTCGCACTTTGACCATAGATTACGCCACCGTATCGCATACTGGACCCAAGTTTCTGCAGGCTTCACCCTGGCATTGATCAATGCCGTGATTGGGGTGCGTTCGCTAGCGCTTGCAAAACGCTGGGTGAATAGCAGCTCCATCTCTGCGAATGTCTTGACAGAGTCATTTGGGAGTTCAGAGTACCACTCGAACGCCGTCTCCGATAAGCTGCCGACGAATTGGCGGAGCAAGAGTTTATCATCGCCGCCAGTGTTGCCACATAAGGCTCTGAATTGAGCGACGTGCTGATGCGGATTTCCCGTCCCCTTGTATACATGGAACTTAGGGATCGTATATCCCGGCGGGTAACTGATTTGGTCATACCAGCTCGGGTATGGTCGCCCAGTTTTGACGACTTGGCTGGCCGCTTCACTCGCCTGATGAGCTCGTATTTTCTGAGCTATATAGTCATCTAGTGCAGCTTTGGAAATGGTTTCCTCCTTGGCTGTTGAATGAGCCGGAGGAGGATTAGATGTCTCCTCTTTATCGTCTTCAATAATGACCGGAGGGTCTTCAGCTGGAGGGTCCGGCTGTAACATCATTCCCACCATGTCTTGAAAGAGAAGCGCTATCTGTTTTATGTTAGCCGCTTGCTCTGCAGCTTCTTTGTCCCTCTTTTTGAGGACTCTGCGTAAAAAGCCAGCGTCGGTTTCTTGTTCTTGACGCTCATCCGAAGACGTTTCAGAGCTTTCTTTTGGCTCAGTGAGTGCAGCCATTATAGTCATCATTTCCTGAAGCTTTTGTTGTTGCTCCTGGGCTTTCGTCACGGATCGGGTGAGCGGTCGGTGGCCCGTAGAAGTGCGGCTTTCCTCCTTTCCAGAAGCCATATAAACAGTGTGCACCACCATGCCCCCAGATTTGGGGCGTTTGTGTTCAGCGCTTTTATGCTTCGCCATGTTCACAGGGGCTTTTTGCGGCCTCCTTTTCTTCTGAGTGATTGGAGTTAAGGGGGCCGTTGTAATGGGCACCCGGGTAACTATTGGTTTTTGGGGCTTGACGGAGTAATCCTTCTCCTGCCGTACCTTCATCTTTTCTTGTCGGCGGAGATAGTTTTCATCAATCACTGACTCCTGGACCTGTCGCCAGACTCTGTAAATTTTAGAGGACAGCCGTTGAGGGGGCTGTTCTAGCTTCTTCTCTGGAGTATTCTCCATAGGTGAAGGAGTTCGCTTCAGCACCGCAGTAGGAGAGTTTCTGCGCACCGTGTTTAGAAATTCAAAGCTGTTCCCGGTTGGAACAGCAGCATCGGTCCCCACCGTTGGAGCTGGCGGAGTTATCCCAGAGAGGGAGTTGCCCCCAGCCTTCTTTACTCGACGCCAGTGGCGACGTCGAGCATGTCGTGCTAATGGAGTTGTTTCAGCTATAGGGGTGACCTCCTTATGCCCCCCGTGTTGGTTAGAATATGCTGGTACCAGCCTTTTAAAGATCGACGTCCGTTGAACGGGGACGGCCAACCTGTCAGAAGCGGACTTCCGAGCATGGGAAGCAACTTTGGTAACTTCGCCAAGAACGGGAGTTGGGATGGCTATCCGCTTCGGGATAACATCTTCTGGTATGGCAGGCTTCTTCATGGGCCCGATGGAGTTCTGGCCTAATCCATTAAAACCTGAAGCAGTGGAGTTGGGCGACCTGTTGAGAGGGGCCGCGGCAGTGGTAAGTCGATCGAAGACCGACTTCTTTGGAGCTTCTTGCAATGTCATTGGGGCGTTGAAGCTCATTGGTGGGAGCATGGTCCCAAAAAAATAGTCCAGTGGTGGTTTGAGCCACCTGCTCCACCGGCATTTTGAAAAGGGAGGCCGCTAGGGGCCCATAAGTCACTCCTCCAGCAAGGACCGAGCGAGAATTGCAGTTGTAGGCAGTGCAGTTTGAAGCCATTGATCTTCTGTTTTCTGCACGGAGCAAGACACCAAATCTTAGTACCTCGAATCCACAGGCAACCACAGTAAACCGCGATTCGTTCGCGAACACGACACACGAAGTATGGAGTGGAAAGTGGAAAAGGTCCCACCGGGCGTGCCAGAATCTGTTCCCCTCCGAATGGCGGCCTGGACTTTGCGTCTGGCCTGAGATTCGGGGCAGATGCTATATGGTTTTATGATTCCCCCTCTCCGAAGATGCCAAGTTGATTTATGACACCGTGTATCGGAGGTCTAGACGGATGCGGCCGATGTAGCAGACTTCGTCAGATTCCCCCTCCGGGTGAGGGGTTTTTGATTGTGGGGACGCTCTTCCCTGCAGGCGCAAGCCCCTGCAGTTAATTACGCTACCGCATCGCGGTAACAAGTTTCTCCTTCTCCAGAATTTCACTTCATGTCGTATATGTTTGTTTTGTTTGTGGTTGCCCGTGGATTGTATACGGAGACTGAGTAATGCCGTCGCCCGTAGGACGTGGATTAGTCCAAATCCATATTTACTTAGATTTGGGTTTGGTGTTTTTAGTTTAAGGATGTATTGGTCGCGTTGCGGCTAAGATCAACTTAAACGTTCGTTAAGAATACGATAGTCCTGCTTGAGACTAAGATCAACTTAACGTGATAATCCATTTAATATCTGGCCATCGGGACTCGTCGCCTCTCTAACGTCGTTGAAGGATTACAACGGCAGATGTTAGAGGAGTTCAGAGATGTACCCTTGAACCAAGGTTGATTTGGAGTTTTATAGTCCGTTTGGATATTTAAGGATACGTTAGCCGTGTTTGGGGGCTAAGATCAACTTAAACGGGATCGTTTAGATCCGGCAAAAAAGCATTTGGAGGCTCTATTGTTCCAGTTTAGGGACATAGTGGTCCATAGGTAGTTTAGGGACGTTGCGGTCCATGCTCCAGTTTAGGGACGTGGTGGTCCATATTCCAGTTTACGGACGTGGTGGTTCGTCATTAGTTTAAGGACGTTTCGGTCCGTCGCCAGTTTAAGGACGTAGTGGTCCATCATTAGTTTAAGGACGTTCCGGTCCGACATTAGTTTAAGGACGTTCCGGTCCAACATTAGTTTAAGGACGTTCCGGTCCAGTATTCCCATTTAGGGACGAATATTAGTTTAAGGACGTCTCGGTCCGATATTAGTTTAAGGACGTCTCGGTCAGATATTAGTTTAAGGACGTCTCGGTCCACGAGTTTAAGGACCCCGCGGTCCATTTACGTGTGGTCGTTGGGACCCGTCACCTCTCTGACATCGTTGAAGGATTACAACGATGGGTGTCAGAGGAGTTCAGAGATGTACCTTTGGACCGGAGGTAAATTGATCTGAGAGAGAGAGAATTTGTGCTCAGTTCAATTTAATTTAAGGACTTACGGCCAGAATTGGGCTAAGTCCAGTTGAAAATGTTCAACATTTTATTTGCATTTGGCCTGTTAGACCTTTACTGGGGCTCTGCTCCTGTTTAATAATGCATGGCATTTTTGTTTGGTCTATTAGACCTTTATTTGGGCTCTGCCCTTTTATAAATGATGCGCAGCATCTGTTTTTTATTTGGGCTCTGCCCTTTCTAAAGTAATGCATTGCATTTAATTTGGCCTGTTAGGCCCTTTTTAATTGGGCTTGGCCCTTTTAGGAAATGCATTGCATTTATCAGGCGCTTTGCGCCAATCAGAGAGCGCATAGCGCAATTGGTTCAGATGCTGACACGTGACGCTCTCTGGTGGCTTGCGCCAATCCAAGAGCGCAACAGTGCAGTATTGCAAGTGCAAAGCACTATTAATTTGAGAATCTTTTAGATTCAAGAACCGATGGTTCATAAAAGAAGTGCAAAGCACTATTTGATTTAGATCTAAGAAAAAAACAAGTTTTTTCTTGTTTTTCTTATCTCAGAGAACCAAAGGTTCATAAAAGTGCAAATCACTATTAATTTAAGAACCTTTTAGATTCAAGAATCGATGGTTCATAAAAGAAGTGCAAAGCACTATTTGATTTAGATCTAAGAAAAAAAAAGTTTTTTCTTGTTTTTCTTATCTCAGAGAACCAAAGGTTCATAAAAGTGCAAAGCACTATTTTTTATTTATTTTTATTTTTTCCTGTTTTAAAGAACCAGTGGTTCATAAGAAGTGCAAAGCACTATTTATTATGTGAAGATCATTGATCTTGTTTTTAGATCAATGATCTATTAGAGGAAATTTCTTCTCTCTTATAAAGGTTTTTACCTTTTTCTTGAAATTTTTCTCAGAGTTCTCTCTGTTTGAAGCTCTTGATTTTTTTTTCAAGAAAATGTTGTTGCCTTTGAATTGAGGTCTAGGGTTCTTTTTATAGTTCCCATAAATTAGTTAAAGTTTGTTAAAGAGATCATTCTCTGAGTGATTTGGGGAATTTTCCCCACCGTTGGATTTTTGATCCGAAGGCCTCTGTTTTACAGAAGAAAATTTTCTTGTTTTAACAAGAATAGAAAAGATTTCTCAGAATTTTAATTCTGCTTGGCGCAAATGCTCCAGAGCGTGACACGTGTCGCGCTGCGCTTGCGCATCTGCGCTGACACGTGTCGCGCAGCTGATTTTTTTTTTTCTGCGCTTCTGCGCTGACACGTGTCGCGCAGCGCACAGCGCAGCTGCGCGGACATGTGTCGCGCAGCGCAGTTGCGCTGTGCAACTGATTTTTTTTTTTTGCGCTGCTGCGCTGACACGTGTCGCGCAGCGCACAGCGCAGCGCAGGTGCGCTGTGCAACCCTTTTTTTTTGTGCGCTGCTGCGCTGACACGTGTTGCGCAGCGCACAGCGTAGCGCAGGTGCGCTGCGCAACCTTTTTTTTTGTGCGATGCTGCGCTGACACGTGTCGCGCAGCGCACAGCGCAGCTGCGCTGACACGTGTCGCGCACAGCGCAGTTGCGCTTGCACACTTTTTTTTTTTTTGCGCTGCTGCGCTGACACGTGTCGCACAGCGCAGCTGCGCTGACACGTGTCGCGCAGCGCAGTTGCGCTTGCGCATTTTTTTGCGCAATTTTTTTTTTTTAGAGCTTTGCTCTGATGGAGTACGCTATCTTGGGCGCTGCACTCCTTACGCTAACGTGTCTGATTTTGACACGTGGCGCTCTGCGTGCAGCGCAGAGGATCTGAAGCGTTACTTCATTTATTTTAACTTTAATTTTCATTTTAATTTTCAAGATAGAGCTTTGCTTTGATTGGAGAAAAACAGAAGCATTGCTTCTTTTCCCATCTTGGAATTTGAACAGAGCTTTGCTCTGATTGGAGTAAACACCCACCTTTAGATTTTGGGGAATATGCGTCGGCTGTCTCGGGACACCGTTTCCCGGTTCATGAGCAGAGCCCTGGGCTTGATTGGGCGGCTGAGAGGCAAGTGTTGGATATAGTGCCCTCAGAGTCAATTATTGGATCGCAGGCACGTGATTGCAATGATTGAGGGAGCACCTATACCGGTAGGACAGTCTTACTCGAGAGGATTGTATACTATCTGATTTGTCTTTATCATCGTGTACATGCTTTAGGTGACATTGTAGTTCACTATTACACGTTGATAGAGAATAGTATGCTACCATGGTTTGTCTTTATCATCGTGTACTGGTTTAGGTGACCTTACAGGTCGCTATTACACGTTGATAGAGCCCTTAGGATTTTTGCTTGACTGCCAGCAGTATGATGGCGATCATATACGTGGGAGCTGGGGTCTATAAGCACATCCTTAAAGTGTCCCTAGTCGTGGGAGTTTCGAGACTGGGTATCGATACTCTATTAGTAGACTAGTGTATACAGTCGAGACCCCGACGAGGGGCGGTGGCTGGTCTCACAAGCCATTGGTGTCAGTTGGTTCACCTAAGATATATACAGGTGCTCATTGGATTATGAGTACACCGGACAGGACTCGCCGGGAACATGCTAGTTGGTATTATACCAGACGTCAGATAGCAGTTCCCTGGTGACATGTGTACAGGTTAGTTCATCGACCTGAGATCGTCATTTGTCTCGTGTGAGTTCCCACTGTGCTTTGATTACTACCCTACCACGGCTCAAAGGAGTCGTGCAAACAGGTTTTAGTTGGGTACAGTTCCAAACCACATGGAGGCAGTGAGCGGACCGGCAGGGGTTTCGTCTCTCCCGGTATTGGGGGTGAGATCGCGCTGTGTCTAGGAGAGCCATTACACGAAGTCCTTGGCCAAGGCAGGAGATTTACTGGTAGGTATTCCAGTAGTATCTCAGGGTGTTCTGGGCTACACTCCGACACGACTTGTACCGCTTTTGGGGGTCTGACTTTTACCAACCCCCTAGGCCCGCCATGCGATGCTCATAGACGAACGGACCGGACTGTACGGATATTGTCACTAATAGGCTCAGTAGGGTGTCAGGATGAGTTCGCTCATTGATCTCCCTTTTGGTTAATACCTGGTAGCCCGTTACGTACGGCCAGTACCTCTGACGTGCTAGTGGTTAAATCCATAGCCAAAGTATTGACGAGTCTTTAGAGTCCCCCACAGATAGTTTTCAAGTTTCGGGCGAAACGTTGTAGAGTCCGTATGATATATGGCAGGGTCCGATCATATACATGCAGTAGTGCTCGGATCATGATCGGGCGGATCATACTAGTGGGTTTTAGTTTAAGCCGGATCCTATTATTAGATTTGTTGGATTACTTTAGTCTCATCGCATTCGCATTCAGTCGGAATGCGAATGCAGGTATGTATATACAGGTGAGGGGTACTCTTGTGATCCGTCACGAATTTACTTTAGTAGATGTCATTCTCTTTTTATTGTTGCAAACATTTGGATTAATGTTTTCATATGGAAATAATGAGCTCAAAACCATGATTAGGTGCATTAATTATGACATGGACAAGGGTGGTGACTCATGGTCTTATTCTTTGAACCATGTCATGTTTAGTGATTGATTTGTGAGGTGAAATGAGAGAGAGAGAGAGAGAAAGGGCTGCCATGTATAGTGATGTTAGCTCTTGTATTTTCCATTCTAACTCTCACTCTCATTTTGATCTCAACACAAAAGAAAAAGAGAGGAAAGCTTCTTCTTCCTCCTCCTCTTTCTTGAGCTCATTATCTCCTCACTAATGGCATCCAATAAATCCTCAAGAGACAAAGTGATGACACACATTCTCTACTTCACCTTGGGCACGTCGGGTAGCAAACTTCGTGCCCGAGTTGCTTCGGATGAAGCGGGAGCCTGTAAAAAGACTCGAAGATGTGGTGCCCTTTCCGACGAGGAGATCGAGACCGGAGATGCCGCGAGGAGCTTGGGATGGTGGTCAAAGACCGAAGGACACGGATCGATCGGTATAGCTTTTCCAACCCTTTCTCTAGTTGCTAGTTTAGCGTTAATGGTTCGATCCGGGTGAAGGTTAAGGTAGCGCCAAGTTTAGAAAAAGTTTTTGTTTCCGCATTTTGGCCTCGGACAGACGGCCGGGGCGCTGCCGTAACCTAACAGCAAGCTGGGCCGAGAGCTGTAAGACGACGTTTGTCAAGTTGTCAATTTTTTAGTAGAGCTTGGCCATCTCCTTGTCTTTGTTTCTAAGCTGCTTTCGGAGCTCCTGGAGAAGTTGCTGCTCTGCGGTCTTAGGATGGAAAGTTGGCTCATCTTCGCTTTCCGAGCCTGACTCCTCGTGAACTGAGGGCTCTCTCCGTTTATCAGCCTCATTGGGAGGATTTTCATCACCCTCCGGAGGATGCTGGTCTTGAGAAGTGACAGCTATATTCACAGGTTGGATTTGAGATGTGGTGGCCCCGTCCTTGCTCTTGCTGTGCGTGCCCACCATATAGACAGTGTGGACTGTATATCCAGCCATCTCTTTATCTTTGGCGGGGTAACCCTGTTCCTCGAACCTCATGAAGTTCAGCCTAGCAGGAGCCCTAGCCCTTTTGTTGGCTCTGTACCTGACCCTTTTCTGTCTTAGCTTCTCAATTTTGAGGGCTTGGCGGGCATCTGTTTCCTGCGATGGGTAGGGTGTTTTTCCGTCACCCTATTGAGATGGGAATACGCGCTCGCTTGTCAGGCGCATTACAGATTCCCCCTGCCTATGGTAGGCTTGGATTTATTGATTGTGGGGATCCGAATCTCCGGCAGCTGCGAACTAAGCTGCCGTTAATTACCCCTCGCATTTGGAGCGAAGAAACCCCCAATTGACGGTTTAAACTGGTCATGCGAACTCAATGTGCAGTGCGTTGGTGTGTGTGTTTTTTGAAAGGGGTTTTGGATATATCGGGGGCCCCACAGAGTTTTTACGGGGGGCCCGCTATCCGGATACCGGGCTGGGGGTCAAGGGGACGAGCAGCCCCTTGCGGGGTGCAGGGCAGCTTCCCGTGAGAAATTTTTTCTAACGGGGGAGACACATTTAGTATGGAGTGCACAAAAAAAAGAAGGGAAAAAGCGTCTTTAAGACGCGTGCGTAGCATGTGGGCGCATGGTGCCCGGGGTCACGTGGCGCGCACGCGACCATTGGGCGCCTCAGCGTCCGGGGTCACGTGGCGCGCACGCAACCATTGGGCGCCTCAGCGCCCCGGAGTCACGTGGCGCGCATGTGACCGATGGGTGCCTTAGCGCCCGGGGTCACGTGGCGCATACGTGACCATGGGCGCCTTAGCACCCGGGGTCACGTGGCGCACACGTCACCACTGGGCGCGGCGCCCGGGATCACGTGGCGCACACGTGACCATGGGCGCCTTAGCGCCCCGGGGTCACGTGGCGCACACATGACCGACGGGTGCCTTAGTGTCCCAGGGTCACGTGGCGCACACATGATCACGGGAAACACCCGCGGGAAGGGGCCTAGCCCTTAGGCTGGGGAGTTGAACTCCCAAGAAGTTTTTGGAGTTGAACTCCTAACAAAAACTAATTTATGGAGTTAAACTCCAACGGATCTAGAAAGGAGTTAAACTCCTGGGGATTTATTGCTCTTCTTTTGGGCCTTGGATCTGTCCAAAATTAGATTTTTGGAGATGGGTCTCCTTCTTCCTTCTCTTGATCGGAAGGATTTTGGAGAAAAGGGGGGGGGTAAGACTTAAAAGTCCCCCCTTTTCGAGATCTGATTGGAAATCCGAGCTCCTCTTCGTAGGTTTTGTGGTGAAAAACTATTTATTTTTAAGAAAGGAAAAGTTAAACTCTTGATTTAATTCAAAAAAGAGAAAAGGGGTTTTAGACCCTTGAGAAAGGGGAAGGAGACACAAACCCTAGTTTTTGAGGGGAGTGAAAAGTATATATTTTATTCATCATCATGTTGCCTTATATAGGTTTACATATTTACATATAGCCCCTTGGGCTTTACAAAATGGCATTCTGCCTATCTCATGTCTCATGTGCCATTTCTTTTTACACATAAGCTATGGGCATTCCAAAAATTTGGCTTTATGCCCATTTTGTTTACATTCATGCACAAAGAATTGCATCAAAATTATTTGTTACATGATTTTTATGTTGGCATGGGGGAGGCCGGCCGCTTCATGTTCGGGCTCGACTCGGGCATGGGCCCACTTGATCTGGGCTTGGGCCCACCTGGCTTGGGGTTGACCTTGACTTTGCCTTGGTCAACTAGGGTGCAATTTTCGACCCCAACAGTGTGCAATATTATTAAACGCAAAAGTGCAACAGAATGCAGAACATGAAATCAAAGAATATCGTACATATGAACAGTGTGGTATAATCATGTCAGTAAACTAGGTAATGTGTATGTCACTGCTTATCGGTCACTAAGTCGATGAAATCAGATGGTGGAAAGGATGCTCGTGTTTAACAAGGGTCTCGTGCATGCCCGAGACAACGGTCCGCTGTGCCTGGGACATAACCCTGTCAGCCGTGCCGCTAGACCCACGACCTAATGTATATATATGTATATCACTAATAGTGAATGATCATCCTCTAAACCACTGTACCTCGCTAAATACGAGTTCAATTCTATCTTGATTTCCCCATTCTCCAGGTTATAGTATGCATTCATGTATTCGATGGATTGTGAACAAATACGTATCGCTATTACTTTCAATCACTTTTCCACTATCAGTATCACTGTCGTATTTGCCACAACCCAATCACTAACACTAATATATCGATAATGCAAATCAGTCGCTAGGTTTCAAAGTGAATGATCACTATGCAGCAAGTATAAAGCAAACACGTAAAATAAGCAGAAATGCACTGAACAGATATTCCTTATTTCAATGACTACCAATACCATATAACTTGTAAAACTTACGATAAATCACACGCAGAGATTCGACCAAAATAATATAAAGGAAGTATGAAGCACACTTCATTATCTAACCAGTAAAATTTATTTCATGTCAAACGGAATTCATGTTAGGGAAATATCAACATTTTAAGGTAGTGACTGATTGCTGGGATTCCAGTTTCAGAACTGGAGACCCAACTTCACGTGCATTTTATCAGTGATTGTGTTCAGATTAAGATGTTGCCCCAGTTGAATGAAATATATTTCCATCAGTTAAGTTTCTAACGCATCAAACGGATTATCTATATCAGTTCTGTATTGAAAGTTATGTTCTTTTTAATATGACGGTGTAAGGAACATTTCTACAGAAACTGCAGAACACCGCGACACTCTAAAATACAGATTTAATATCAAACGACGGTGAAACAGTACGGTACCAGATTCATGTGTTAGCTAACTAAATTATCTACGCGACCATATGGGGATCCGTGCATTTGAATTTTTATGCAGGTATGTACAGATGCTTAAATTCAGGTTTTCGATGCTGCCCCAGACTGCAGTCCAGAGTCGCATTCCCAGTCAATTCTCATTGCCGTAATCTATCAATATCGAAAAATAAACTATATATGGTTCTAGATTATCGAGTAAGGTTCGATATGAGCTGTAGAACATCACATTCCAATCTGTATTTAATTTACAATGATTTTAATAAGTAACATGCGCGGTAAAATTTCAGATTTGACGTAGCTAGACTGAGGTATCATTTCATAGCGATGAAGTCAATATTTTCATCTCAAATTCTTATAAGTTATTTATTATCGTTAAAAGGATTTATGCGCCATAAATTCCACCATTTTGAAATGAGGTTTTCATTAGGGTAGTGTATCGAACACTTGCCAGATATAAATATGTCACAATCGATACTTCGTTTTCTTTCAACCAAACAACGGTAAGTAATTCTTATAAGATCTACATAATAATAATACACGTTATCCACTCAATCATGTTCCAACCATCATAGCTCCGAGTGTAACTAATATGTAGCGGTTATATCACAAAATATATAAAAGTGTTCATACTTTAGATTACTCGTTATAACATAACACGATAGCATGAGTAGCAGGTGAGGAGTTTCACTTGCCTTTCGCAAAGGTGACACGGGAGCGACGACGATGGTGGAGTCGTCGGCGGTTGTTGGTTCGGAGGAGAACGAGAGGGAGAGTGAAGCAGAGAGAGGCGAAGGAGGGAGAGAATGAAGTAGAGAGGGTGAAACCGAGAGAGGTCGTCGTGGGTTTTGGGAGAGGAGCCGTGGCCGTTGCGGCGTAGGTACGAGTAGCGGGGAGAGACGTGGGGGGGGCCATTGGGGGGAACGGGTCTCAGGTGAGCGGGTCATGGGGAAGATGGGCACGGGAAGCGGGCATGGGAGCGAGAAACGGGGAGCGACGTTGGGAAAAAGGGCGGGAAGAGAGAACGAGCGAGGGAGGAAGAAGGGGGAAAGCAGGTGCAGGTCAGGCGGGCATGGGTCGGGTCGGGCATAGGTTGGGCCGGGTAGGATTAGGATTTGGGTTGTATATAATAGGTTTAGGAATAATTAAAATAAAATATAATAAAATATATAAAAATGAAAGAATTTTGGAATAAAATCTGGAAATATACGGAAAAATTATATTCGGAACTGGGGATTTACATCATACCCTCCTTACAAAAATTTCGTCCTCGAAATTAAAAACGAGAACAACGGAACAACAATACTAAACAAACAGACGTGGAAAACGTGCACGGATGTCCTTCTCGCGTTCCTAGTTAAACTCTCTTGGAGAACGGCCACCCCAAGACACTCGAACTAAGGGAATGACCTTGTTTTTCAGCACTTTTTCCCGGCGATCGAGGATGGTGGTGGACTGCTCCTCGTAGGACAGGTCAGTGCCCAATGTCAACTCCGAATGGTCCAGGATACTGCATGCCCATCATATATATTTATTGTTATACGTGTCGCCCTGACAACCTGAGTGTGCCCTGACGACCTGAGTATGCATGCTTGGAGAACGAAACGGACCTAGCCCAGGTGCAGGACCTACCATTCGAGTTCGCGGAGGTCTAGACTGAATCACCAGCGCTATTTCTTTTGCTTTCGGCACCTTGTTTTGTTGGTTAGTTATTTTATTCCGCAAAATAAATGTATCTCGAACTCTTTTATTGCAATGTAATAAAGTTGTGAGCTGTGATTTTTCTTTACTCAGGTACTGTTTATTGATTACCACGTAATGTTGGAAGCCGAAGTGTGACAACGGCAGGATATTTCCTTGACTGTAAGAGTATGGCTGGCCTTGTCAACCCCTCGTATTCCGTATTTTGGGAAACGAGACGTGACAAAAAATCTAATTTCTCGCCAAATGCCTTTAAATATATTTATGCTTTCATGTAATATCCTGTAATAACTTACCAGGTGCTTATTAATTAAGCATTTTCATATAATATATAAGTACTCATATAATGTCTAAGCAGTTCCATGCAGCATTTAATATCTAAGTAGTTGTATGTAACATCTAAGCAGTTGCATGTAATATCTAAGCACTGTCCAGGGATGAGGAGGGGTATTTTTGTAATTGCATTTAAAATAGAATATAAGATCTAAATGAAATACAACCTAATTTTTTATTTTTTTTGCAAAGATTTTGAACAGCAGACCCTTCCTAACAATTTTGAAAATACTATAGGTTTTTAGACAACTCCCTAGTGCGCCAGAGGCTTTTTGATATTTTACCTTTATTGTTGTTTCGGAGTTTTGGTGCGATGATAAATATATTTAACACGGTACTTGAACAACCTAGGTTTGAACTCCGAGCACATATTTAAATGCGAATTTTATAAAATACCACCATGAAGAAGTCCACTTTTTACCCGTAAGTCTCTAGACCTACAGGGACATGTAGAAGTACATAAAACTATTTCTCAGCCCCATCCTTATCAAAACTTCAGAGCATAGGATAGCATGGGTCTTTTATGCGCCCGCGTCTATATGCATATATGTGTGGAGTAAAGATGCCATAAGAGAAATTTACTTCTCCAACATCGAAAAATACACCCTCCGTGGTTTTTTCGGCAATCGACATCCATTATCATCATATTTATCATGTAAAATATGGAAAAACCAGATTTAATGTGATTCCATCACATTTTCACCGTTGATTTAGTGGATGCAAAATTAACAGCTTGCCGGCAATAGAACTTTTTGCATTGCTAATTCAACGGTGAAAAAGCGGTGGAATCACATGAAATTTGATGTATCCACGTCTTATATGATAAAGATGATGATGATGATTGCCGATGTTTAAAAAAAATCATAGAGGATACAGATTTTTGACGCCACCTAACGAAAATGCGTGCTAAGTCCTCTTTTTTCATTACTCTCTCTCCACACACACTAAAACCGGGCTTCAAGCTTTTCTTCTTGGAACCAACCTTTTGGTTTTCCAAATTCGCCCCTCTTGATTCCTTCAATAACATTTATGCCACCACCTTCAATTCATCCTCACAATTGTATTCAACCCCCTTCTTGGACATCAACTTTGTATCTGCTCCTTCAACTTTCATTAACAGTTTGCCATAATTTTCTTTTGCTCCCTTTTTAAGGCTTTAAATGTATATTTGATCACTTAACTTTCATTTTGGGTTTCCCACCTTCTTTCTTTGTTGCCAATCAATGAAAAGATGCAAATTGCCATATTCGGCTTTAACTTTATATCCGATTCTTCAACTTTCATTATTAGTTTGTTATAATTATTGTTGCTGCCTTTTGGATTTTAAATTTGTATTCGGTTCCTTAACTTTCATTTTGGGTTTGTCATATTATATTTTTGTTTCTATTAACGATAAAATGCAAATTGGATTTGATATCTCACGGTTTTTATTATGAGTTTGCCTTATTATAAGGTAAAACCGGGTTAGGTTGGAAGGGTTTTCGACATTTTTTCTATCCGATCCAAAATATTAAACCTGAACCCAACCGCATCCCAATCCGACGGGTTTATAATATATTATAAACAAACCCGCAAATTCAGGTTCGGGTAGATTTTGGATTTAGATGGACAGATCGGGTTTTGTGGGTTATCGGACTTGGCTCATTATAAATTATAAACAATCATGTTGAAGAACTTTTTTTTGACAAAAAAAATCAAACTAGTTCTACCGAAAATATATATGCTTAAATTTTATACCTCGGCAAAATCTATATGAAATTATATATTAAACATAAAATTTATACCAACTAAATATCATACGATAAAACACAAAATGCATATCATATTTTTTGGAATTAACTGTCGATAGTATATAACGAGTGCACTGGATACAGGATGCAGGTCTCGTTCGGGCCAAGTTTTGGGTTCAGACATGTAGGTTTAAAATAAAAACATAGCCAATTCAAGAAATTTTGTATCTAATCTTCTGCCGCTCGATCGGATTTGGACGGCTATAAGATGTAGGTTAGGATCAGGCTAATCAGACTTGCAACGTATATTTTCACAGCACCAAAACTCCGAAGCTATAACGAGAGGTAAGAGAATTAATATAGTTTATACGACTAAAAAGATTATTCTTCATGATGTCATCTTCGATACTTTACTTCCATGAGGATAGCAAGATTTTTTGATGCTGCTCACAATTGGGATGCGTTACTTGCCTTTTTAAAAGTTCGATCTCAACTATTGTTTTGTAATAGGCTTGATATGGTTTTATTAGTATTAATATTTTCCTTTTGTAACCTTTTTATATTTTATTTTATCTTGTATAAAAAAATTGGACTTCTTGTCCTCGGCTTTGGCAATACACACACACATATAGAGAGGTTAATGGAGAAAAAATGCCATAGGAGGGAATTTCCTCCTATAGCGTCGAAAAAATGCACCATACATGATTTTTTTCGACGATCGGCATACATCACATTCATTTTTATCATCTAAGATGTGGATACACCAAATTTCATGTGATTATACCATATTTTTACCGTTAATTTAGTTGGTGCAAAATTAATGGTTTACTGACAATAGAACTTTTAACATTGCTAATTCAACGGTGAAAAGTGGTGGAATCACATGAAATTTGGTGTACCCACATCTTAGATGATAACGATAATGATGACGGGTGCCGATCGTCGGAAAAAATGAGGCAGGGGGTATTTTTTCGACGCCATACGAGGAAATTCCCTCATATAACATCTTTCTTTCATTATTCTCATATATATATATATATAGTTATATTGTCGGTAAACCGTTAATTTTGAACCCACTAAATCAACGGTGAAAAAGTTGTAGAATCATATGAAATTTGTTGTACCCACATCTTAGATGATAACGATGAAGATGGTGGATGCCGATCGTCGGAAAAAACGAGGGAGAATGTATTTTTTCGACTCCATAGGAGTAACTCTTTAGTGAACTCTTTTCTCCGATATTCTCTACGCATATACATATATTCAAATACCACATGAAAATTCTCTGGGGTTTTTGACTACCGATTTAGTGCAAGGGTTTTTGTGAGCAGAAAACCTGGCTGGGCGTTTTGACAATTTACCCAAAAGAAAAAGCACTTTACTTTCCACCCACTCCCAATCATTCCTCAATTTTAGTTTCAATTTCTCGCTGTTTTTTAGATTTATTGTGATTCTCCTTCATCGCTCTCATGATCTCATCAATGTCTCCCCTTCTCCTCCTCCTCATCCCCCTCCTCTTCACTCTCTCACCAAACCCAGGTCACTCAAAAACCCTAATTCACCCCTTCACAAAATCCTAAAATCAACAAAAACCCTAATTTTTTCCATGAAAATCTTATCTTTTTTTTGACTCTTACATCAATTTCTTGCAGTCACGAGCGAGCTGGTGTTGGATTTTGGCTACTCAGTCTCCACCGTCGCCGATTTCAGCAAACCCCCTTCAAATATCCACCCCTTCGCCCTCCTCCTCCGCCATCGATCCGGCGACGCCCTTCTCCTCGATTCGACCAACTCTGTCTTCTACTCTCTCGTGATCCCAATCTCTCAAGGTAGTGTTTTTCCTTTAAAAGATTGGATTTTTAAGGATTATGTTTTTTTTTGGTTTGTTTGTTGAATTTGGGATGGTCGCAGAGAACGGGGTGAGTCTGTTTTCTGGGAAAGGTGTTTCTGGGTTCTCTGATGGGAACAAGACGGCGGCGATGTTCGATAGGCCGAGGAGCTTTGCGGTTGATGGGAGGGATAATGTTTATGTTGCTGATAGGATTCATCACGCATCCGAAAGATTAGCCCATCTGGTAATTTTTCTTTACTGTTGAAATTTACCATATTTTGGTGATTTTTTGTGTTTGATCATTAGAGGCTTTGTTTTAGGTTAATCTCATAAAGCATCATCGAACTTTCGAGGGTTTTTTTGATAGCACCATTGAACTTTAAAAATGTCATGACACCCCCTTCTTCTCCCTGAAGGGCAGTATATTTTCCATCAAAAATGCATTTCGGTTTATTTTGGGGCTATTCAATTTAAGTGCAAGGTCATTTTGGGGTTATGTTTTCCACTCGTGCCTTAAATGGGTTAAAGAAACTAATGATTTCATAATTTTGCTATTGTTTTTTTTTTTTTGGGGGGGGGGGTGCAACTTTTAAGTTCAATTGTATTGTCTCAAAAACCTGGTTGATGGTTCTTTATAAAATTTTACCTTTTTAAAGTCGTTAGGAGAAAATATGAGATGGTCATGATGCTATGCTCAGTTATCATATACCAATAACATTTGGGTATGGTGCTTAATTTGGCTTTAGTGAATGGGAAATGTGAGCAATCTT